>CM056810.1:84369186-85712103 GCA_029852735.1 Persea americana
ATTAACACTGATAAATTTTTCATTAAAAATATCATTTTCTTTTAGTTTCCAAATAGAGCTCTACTCTTTTCAAAGATTGTCACATGTGAACGAAAATTAGACCCGACCTTTTGGAAAACCACATCATGGATGGGCTTGTGACAAAAATGTTTTGAGGTTGGAGCTTTTATTGGCTGAATCTTATTATATAGACATATGACCCTAGGTTTGACCCACCATAAATTACACTTCTGTGGGCCCACATAGATTCATAATTAAGAGATATATACATTGATCCAAGGTGTGCCAATTATTACTGGGATCAAATAATACTAGCCTGTGGTTTTAAAGTCTCATAATTTATAGCTTCTAAAGTTCAGATATTTATACATTTTTAAAAAAAATCTAGAGCTAAAAAACGGTTTGATCAATTCTAAAATGGTATTGGTGCTACTTCAAAAGGGTAGAGAAAAAATTTGTGTAGAGAGATTTAAATGACCATTGGCCTATGTGAAAATAGAAAAAATGGTGCATTTGTGCAATAAGAGGATTGCATATTTTTATAATTTTCTTTGTTAACAATTATGTTGTTTAGTGTGATGTATTTTCCTTGCATAGAATAAAAAAAAAGAATCATTTTTCCTTAATAGAGAGGACTTTGATTTTCTACGAAAATAAAAAATTCCATTCTCATGAGGAAATAAAAATCTACATAAACAAGAATCATCTTGTTGCACAAACAAGTCCATATGGGGTGGCATGCATTTCTTATTACTAATATTATATATATTAGCAAAATTCGCTTTTCTATATCTTTTTTAGTAATTATTGATGTTATTATTATTTTTACGTTGTTGTTGAATGAATTTTTCAGCGTTTTCTTTTTAATAGTTTATTGTTGATGTTGACCACTTGTATTTGTAATTGAAGATGTGTTGACTGTTTTTATATAAATATACATGAATATATTCTTATACGTTTATAATTAATTTTGATATCTCGTCAATTTAAAAGGTAATATCTTACTTTTTGCCCCCCCAAGCACGGGGCATTGTTGCTAGTTATATATATTAAAGCAATATGGGACATGGGTAGTGAGGGGTGCCACGTAAGCAGGTAATGAGTTCTCCTTTCGAAGAACTATTAAGAAAAATGTCACCTTAATTGTCGATATTGCATACCCGTTCCACTTCCATCTCCTAAAATCTCTCTTCTACAGTTAATCTCTTGGTGATTCACGTATTCAAGCATCAATCTTCATTCTGGTTTGCAAGTGGACTTCGTCCATCCAAGTATCAATTTGATATTTGGATTTTCATTTGTGTGTTAGGTTGGAAACTGCTCTACTGATTTCATGGTATGTAACGTGGATCTAAAATCTGCACATCAAATGTATGTTATAATGTATGTTAGATGAAGAAAATCTGTTGTTAGTATGCTATCATGTATTAAATGGTTGCCTATGCATCAACTATACAACAGATGATCAATATTAATGTGTTTCGGAATGTAAGAAGCTACTTCGGCAAATAAGACATTTGATGGAGTTTCCATGTCAGTCAACCTTATGGGATGAGGTTATATGATCTTATTCAATAGTTTCCATTCTGACTTGGATAAAGATTGACACATCTTGTAGATCATAATTTCAAGTCCCGTTTTCAGGGAAATGCGCAGGGAAATGGTGCAGGTCATCATTTTTTGGGGGTTTATAGCCATGCAGTAACCTCTTAAAAATGATTGAGTTGAATCAGAAAAATCATTCAGTTTGAATCAAGATTGTGAATGAAGTGCAGCGTGTCGTTAAGCCTGATAGGTCACTATTTATTGGACTCAACTTTTTTTTTTTTTTAATGACACATATTTTCTCCAATGCAGTTTGCTGGGACCAACACATTTCCAATTTTCTTAATGAGCTTAGGTGGTAAACAGCTCATTGTTAACTGAATAGTGCGATACAAAAATAATACCTTTTGCTTTGATGAAGGTCTATTCTCAATTCTCCCCCTCAAAAAGTAAAAGATAAAATAAGAATTTTTCTGCCGGTGATAAGTTAGGGATAATTTGTGTTTCATCAGCCTAAACTGTGTTCTTTGTTTTTTCGGAATTTGAAGCTCACCAAAACAATTCCTTAATTTATTAATGGCCATTTGCCATCTGTTTATCATGTTTACTAATACTCTTCATTTCTATAAAATAACATCCTTTTGTAATTTTATTTTTTTATATATTCTCATTTTAGTGCCCAGGCTAAGCACGGGCCTTTGTTGCTAGTTCTGTTCAAAGCATTGTGAAAAAATGTGATAGAAAATATAAAAATATTTCAAAGGCCTTTAGCCCTTCACCAAACTTCATGCGAATTTACATATAGAAAATAACTTCATGATACTTTATTTAAATGAATGTCAAATTCGACTTAACACCGACGGACAAAAACCATAAAAATATTTCAATGGCCTACAGCCCTTCACCAAAAATCATGCAAATTTACATATAGAAAATAACGTCAAGATAGTTTAACTTGGCATATTTAACCCAGTAGAACTTGACATTCATCTAATTCCTGTGGATATTCCTTGTGCTCAACAAACATAAAGGTGATCTTTACAAGTGACTCACATTATAACTCATCAAATAAAACACTAATTATAAGAGGAATTACTATATGACATCAGGTTAGTAAAATTTACATTGACCATGAAATAGATATTTTGTACTTAACACTATCAAGGATCCACTTTTGAAAATCATAAACATAAAGGATTTTCTAACCATAATAGATATATTAAAATTCTAAATCCACCTAAAGGAGACTCATTTTAACTTGGTTGGATAGGGTTATTGAGCAAGGTGGATTTTTTTCATCTGGACTCTTCAATCACCTATCCATAATAGATATATATTAAAACTTGAAATTCATATAAAGAAGCTTAACAAAAGTGGACTCTGAATTGATTGATAGAGCTTATCTCTTGAAATTGATTTGAGATCCAATTTCTCAAATTGATTTGAGATTAGAGTCCAATTTTGCAATCGATTAGCAAATTGGACTCCAATTTCAAAATCGGTGCCTACGTCTATAATATATTATTATTAGGATTAGGTTAGATTAGAATATAATGTGATTAGGACATTATTAAAACACTATGAAGCTTCGTCCAAGTCCCACATCGGAAATATCCAAGTCCCAACCTTGGGGTTGTAAGTAAAACTTCTTCTTAACTAAACATGACATGTCTTGAAGTCGTGCGGCCACTGATCCCATAAAAACTTTGAAGTTAAGCACGCTCGAGCGTGACCAATATCTGGTTAATTTTAAAATCTGAAAGCCTCAAAATCAACTTCCCAACCTTGTCCATCATCAAGGAAAATTGTACGCCAATTACGGTTATTCTCATGTTATGTATATCACATATTTTTAGGTGGGCATATCAACCAAATTGCATAGAAAATGGGGAAAAAAAATGTTATTCTCGTGTTTTTCATATTATATATTTTTTGGTGGGCACAGCAATCAAATGGCATAGAAAATGAAAAAAAAAGGCTTTATATTCAGGAATGTTGGATCTAGTAATTGGGCAGAAAATTCTCTGACTTGCTACCCTCAGTGCATCTAAGTTCCAAAAGGAGATAGGAGTTTTTTATGAGATAGGAAAATGCTAAAATTCGCATTTGATCTTCATTTTTAGCCATTTATGGTATGAATTATATGCAATCAACTTCTATGTATTACAACGCAAACAAATAGGCCCTTGGTGTTCAGTTTTGGGAATTCATCATTAATCTTCATTTTTAACTACCTTATTTGTTTAATTCCTATGTATTTTAATGCAAATAAACAACCCTGCAATAAGAGAATTCTTAGTAGACCACCTTGTAATTTACTTAATTGATCCGATTTACAAACCCAAATCCCTCAAAATAAAGCTTTTCCAACTATCCATGTGGTTTGATTGGCAGGTCCACGTAAAAATATGTGAGACACCCTTTTTGTCACACGTACTTCCAGCGATATTCTTATTGTGGGCATAAATCTAATTGGAGTAAAAATTCCCTTAGATGGTAAAGTATGTTACTCTAATCCAACATAATAAATGTGGCCCTTTCAATCAGCAACGTGATGAGCCAATTTCTAGATAGATAGCTAATACGTACGTGGTTAATCTAATTTCCATTTATCCATTCTAGAATGCAAAATCATGAGAAGTTGAGAATATATATAAAATTCTGCTTTAATTTATTGTAAAGTTGTAACAAATACAACGTTATTATTCAAGAGAAAGCCCTCGAAAGCCGCATCATGCACCTTTCGCCGAACCATACCACATATTTAGATATTACAGTTTTGCTGACATATACCCTTAGTGATGTAGCACGCATTGTCAAGCTCGCAACAAAAGCAAGTTTGATTATTTGGCTCACAACGCTTCGCAATGCATGGTTTAATATTGATTTTTATCCCTCTCATCTCCATTGGCTTCGTCTTTGGTGTGTTGTTTTCATCTCCACTGCCTGCAGATAATAGACAATTAAAAAACCATAAGCACTTAGGAAAAGGAAGAAAAAAAAGATGGACTAAAAGTGTCCAGTCGGAGCCCATTAACAGGGGATTTTGGACAAGCACAGTTGAATTAAACCTTTTTAGTCTCTAGAGAAAACTCTATTAATCAGCCAAATATTTACAGAGATTTATGATCTAAAATTATAAAGAATAAATAAAAGATCAAGTCTGTTGGATGTTTTTAGCTATCTCATTTAAAGCCATGAAATCAATGGTAAGCAAAGTTTCCAATTTGATATTTCATCATCCTTAATCAGATAGCTTGCACCATTAAATGGATCTAACTTTTCTTTGTAATATTCTAGATCCTAAATCCAAAACCCTACCAAGAGTGATATTTTAATCGATGAAGAGAGCTAGTGTCACATGCTTGGTTAATTAATTAGTACGCCTCTACTTATCCTAAAAACTGTAGGAAACCTATCGAGATTCATTATATCCCAAGAAAATGAATGACAATGAAAGTTCAACTTACATCCTGATCTTACACCAAGAAGACTTGCAACGAGAAATAAGAGAACAACAAAGCTTATGTTGATGAACTTAGCCATGGATCAACTCTTTTTGCAACTCACGCATAGATTAAGAATTTCAGAGCCTTTATATAGCCCTTGAAATGTCTAAGCATAGTATATCATAAATGACTTAGATTTTCAGGCATGGGATATTGGGGATCACATCAAGTTTGGCACGGGCTGGTTCTTGTAGGCTAAACAGTAATAGTAGACGATCAAATTTGTTTTGGCTCGCAATCCGATTTAGCAATGAGTTAAAATCTTCACCCTCTTAATATTCCCTCACTATTTCTTGATTGCAAATTGTATACAATTCTCATTAGTATATCGCTTGAAATCTTAGATTTGAAACATAGCTAAAATCTTAAATTAAAAAGAGTTGTTGAGCAATCCACAAACGTACAAAATGATCTCATCCTTCTCCCAAGTAAGATGGGATCACCAACATGAAGCAAACCTTGGCCAAAGAACCACAAACAGCGAATTATGAACAGGTAATCGAGATAAATCCTAATTTTAACTATTCACCAGATGGGTAGTTATATTTAGGACATTGATAAGTATAAATATATATATATATATATATCTTGTTAGATTCATGGTGTGTCCAAGAACATTGAAGCCTACTAGTGACCTTTCCTTTTATATATCAAAATCATGCAATAGATACCTCATTGGATTGGGAGAAGAATCCCACTATGTCGACTGATAGGAAGAGAAGAACCCCACTGATTCGACTGATAATCAAAAGACCCAATCAGCTATTCCTATTTTCTCATTTCTTATTAACTTTTGGATCTCAACCCCTTAGTATGGAGAAGAAATCAGTACACAATCAAAGAAAGAGAGAACAGAGAAAAAAAAAAAAAAACAACTGTTCAAAGACATCAAAACAAAGTATCCCCAAACCAGCAAAAGCCCAGACTGACCAAACGTAACAAAACAACGGGCGGTCCTATTTAGATCTATGGAAATATTTCTAGAGTCGAAAACCTTTCTGAGCCTTTTGGCTAGGATTCAAAACAATCAAATTTCTTCCCAAAACTGGGATATCCAAGAATAAGGATTCTATGCTCTAATTCATTTCACGCTTGATGGCTTTGATTACTTCTAAGGCATCTGGCACAGCAAAGCACTAGGATCTTGATTCCCCGTCCTTTTATTAATGGAATAGGAAAATAGGTGTTTAAATATGTAAATGTTAAATGTACAAATGTTTTAAATTTGAAATACTTCATCATATTTTTCAAAATCACTATTTTTCACATGCTTGTGCCCGGACTGTGGGCTAAGCTAAGCTTTTTCTGTTTTACGGTCTTTGGTATTTTGGGGTTTTCCCATTAGGCCTATCTACTCTTCTTTTTTACCTTAGTGCAATGTAGGATGCCTGATACTATGGTATAGCTGGCCACCCTTTGGGCACTAAGTAGGTAGAATAGCAGGTGGTCGTCCAATAGTTTATTGAATTTTTCTCTTATTTTAATATAGACTATGACTTACCATTCGAATAAATAAATAAATAAGTGCATTGGATTTTTGGAATTTTTCAAAATCTCTCAAATAAATAAAGACTTAAGACAAACTGCTTCAATTTTCTAGTTCAATAAAGAAATTGAATGATTTATATTACGAATACGAGACACATAAAAATAAAAAAAACAAGCGTAGTTAATAGGGCCCACCGGAATGCAATCACCACGTTGTAGTAGTGTTTTTGCAAGGGAAGGTGTGAAAGTTGTTTTCACCCCCATTTAGGTGTGATACCAAGAATATGCTTTGCTCATTCATTTTTTTTTATCTTATATCTTTTAAATGTGACCAATTTAATAGTGGGGCGCTCTAATATATATAGGATGGACCATAGATGCCTGGAGTGTTCACATGTCAGTAAGGGATGGGCAATGCTTTTCAAAGCCCAACCCACAATATCTTGTTAGGCTTAGCTGGCCCACAAACACCGTAAATAGATAGAAAGATATGTAGTTCGACTGACCTATTCCGTATCTCTTTTGGGAATTGAGGCACGCCTAAGAATATGCATGCTATATGTGGTATGACACTTTTTATCTCACACGCCTTTGACATGATATCTAGCAGTGGGCATAACTTTAATTAGAGCAAAGTCTTCCTTGACCATAAAGCATGCAGCTTGGGATAATGATTTTGAGTGGTTTTGTTTTAGAGGTTTATTGTTTATTAGTTATAAAGGTTTCATTTGACCCATTCTTCCTAAATAAATATTTTCTTAGAACATTAGTAAATTGGTGTCCTCATTACTAAACATCTTTTAGTAAGAATCTTATGCATTTTTTGCTGCGAACTTTTCTATTGATCAACAGTTGCATGAGAGTTTTACCACAAAAAAAAAAAAAAGTCGCATGAGAGAGAGAGAGAGCATTGAAATATCCATACACCAACGGGTGCTAGAGGGTTTGGGCGCATAGAAGTGGTGTCCATTCTGAAATAATAATTGGTGGTCGAGAGTTTGGAAGCTACCAAAGCCTCACAAAGTGTGGCTGTGGTGGTGGATTTCCCTCGTTAGCGATCAACCCCTAGCAGGGACTTAACTTGAAAAAAAAAAAAAAAAACCATAGACACAAAATTTTATCGAAAAAAAAAAACATAGACACATAATCACCACATACCGTTTGAAGCATTGTCACATGTGAATGAGATGAAGCATGTTTTGAAGCCCTTTCTTCCTGGGCTTTTTACTGCTTTGCTAACCACGCTGCTGCGTGAAACTGTTAGGATTTTGACCACCTAACCAAGATCGATGGAACACAATACACAAACAGAAAATATTAAATGCGAATCTAAAATCACAAGCACACACAGGAACACAAAGGATTTACGTGGTTCACCCTAGAATATGGTTACGTCCATGGTCGCTGCTGTTTCACTATGATCTGAAAAAGTTTGAATACTATACAAAGATATGCAGCTCTAATTCTATAAATACATAGAATTAGGGAAAGAAGGGAAAAGCAAGAAATACCAAAAGTACCCACAAAAAATTTGGGCAATCGTGGCTGAGCGTACCGTACTATCAGGATCCACACTACCCAACAGAAACACCAATTAATAGATTATTGAGACCCAAGATGGCTCCTTACCTTTATGGTAAGGAGTCCTAGTTCTCATTGGGAGGTCCTGGATTCGAACCTTGCCTCCTCCCTCTTTTCACATATATGAGTTGTGTCTTGAGTCTCAGGGTCCAAACCCTTCGCTGGATTACAAAAAAAAAAAAAAAAAAAAAACAGATCTTCCCATATTTTCTTCATAAATCAATATCTATAGAGTTCTTAACATTCCAAGGGTTAGGATTAACAGCCTCATGTTTCCAAGTCTAGTCGTATCAGATCGATGGTCAGTAACCATGTATTACCAAGCCAATACCAGGGAGATTGGATGGAGGGATGATGACGGATAAGATTAAATGGAGATGAGGACAATATCAAGGTACTTGCTGACCATTGTAGCAAGATTTTGGTAGAAGACCCAATCAGATATATGCCTTTAAACAGGCGAGCTTTAGCCTGGATTGGGGTTTAACCACACCCAAATTCATTGTCAAAATCCACTGGGTCCAAGGATTTGAGAACCCTTGCCAGTTAGCCTTTCAAATGTCATGTTTGGATTTTGCTTTTGATGGTGCAGGGTGTGTTCTAGATTTGGATGCCTCCATCATCTACTGTGTTTCATCTATGACTAGGGGTGTTCATGGCCCAGGATGGAACGGGGTAAGGCATATCCAGGCCCGGCCCAAGCCCGACACCGGCCAGCCCAAGCCCGACACCGGCCATAAAAGTTAGGTCTAAGCCTGTCCATTTAATCAATTGGGCCGGGCCGAACCAGACTTTTTATCAGTTTTGTGGGCATTTGAGCACTAATTAAATTAAATCTCATGCATTTTTCTACACGGGCCCAGCCCTATGGGCTTTCTATCACTCAATCCAAGCCCATTGCAATTATTAATCGGGCTATGGACAAGGAAAGCAAAATTCTATGTAGTAGTAATATTTAGCTAACCTTAGAACATTAGGAGGGTTGATGTTAGGTAGGCAGCCTACATGGCGGATGAAAATGCAGTATCGTATCAGAGAAGGGGTTTCAGATTACCCTTTTAACCAGAAAATGTTCTCTTCTTAGAAATATATAAAATTTTATCATGATAATTAACATCCTCCATAATAAATGTATCCATTACTTTCTTCTTTATTATTCTCAATTCAAAAATGATTACTGTTGTGTGTATGTGAGAGAGAGAGATATGAACATATTACACATTCCCATAAAACTACCTTCAAATTTATTACGCATTCCCGTCCAAGTCTTGTCTTTGGATGCCTTGTATGCATACATCCACTAAGACACAGACCTATACACGCTGCATTCACTTGCCTAAGGCACATGAGATATTTCATTGGTAGCCGAATTACGGGGTAGGATGCACAAGATTGTGCACATGAGCTTGAATTGGTAACATCGGCGTTTAAACATACAACACCAACAATGCCCCACGTGTACATCCGGAGCAGCCTTCAACTCGTTACAAAGGAATGACTCGATGCATGGTGAGAGATACTTCTCATCTCTGCCCTGAATTGCTTTCTGTTCTGTGCTTTCATCTCCTTTGCTAGCACTGTTGTTGCCTGAAACATCAAATAGATAGATGACCACAATTTACAAACCACATCTATCATTTATGGGCTTTTTTCTTAAACTGCAACCATAGGTTACTGGTAGGACGAGGGTTAAGTGGATCGCAGGATCACAATTTAGTAATTTTTAGTTTTTGGTCATGGTTACCATAGGTTACTCTGGCCCTGAGTTGCTTTCGGACTTGGAGTTTGATTTGGCAAGATCAGATTGATTTGAAATTTTGATTTCCATACTCTTGACCAAGCTCATTGAGTGGGACTTCTAGGAGCTAGACATGAGCAATGATTTTTTAAAGCTTGAATTATGAAGTAGTCAAACTGGGCATATTCAAAATTTTGGTTTAGCTAGACCAAGGCCTGACACTAATAACCTTAAACCCAGTGGATACATTATACACTAATAAACCAAATGGTTCAATGATCCAGAATCTTGACCTGATTGTACACCAACATATATAATGGGATGGCTCTAAAGGGATTGCATGCGCATTTGACTGTTAACAATCTATATTGTAGTTCACTTTAATGATTTCGGTCTTCCTACTGCAAAGATTATCCCAAATCTGCCATATGGTCAGGGAGGTGTGGTTCGGGCGGACTGAGTAGGAGTTTTACCTCTGCTCTTACCAAACCGGACCAGCTGTCATCCCTAAACGAAGGGGGATTAAGGACACTGAGCATGTCCTTACACATCAAAACGACCTTGGATGAATAATTCAGTGCTTGTGCAATGGGAAATATATAGTTTTAGGTGCATCCTCCGTCCTCAACATAAGGTTTGAATGGAAAAAGAAATAAGAAATACATTAATGTAACTATGCTTGTTACCAGAGGCCTAGACAAGATGGAAACAAAGGAATAAGAGATCAAATGAAGAGAGTACACTTACACGTATGCAGAGCATGGAGACAGGAGAACATAGCAGAAAATCACTGAAAGTGTAGTGTTGAAGTTGGACAATGGCTAAGGAATCCAGCTTCTGTGCTTTTTCCCTTTTCTTACCTGCTTTTACAGGAACCATGCCTTTCATTTTTTTCTTCTTTTTGTTAGCCAACCTGATCAAACTCAGTTAACTATGGCCCACTTTAGTTCTAATCACAATAGATAACATGGTATCAGAGCACCTTCGGTCCTCATGGGCATTTCGTTTTCATACCTGCCTACATAGTGTTAGGCCCCGCCCCGGACTAATCATAATTAAGACTAATTAATCCCAATTAGTGTAGCTTAAGCATGATTAATTGTGCTAATTGTGATTAGTGAACAAAATGAGTTGGGTTAGTCTCAAATGATTTAATTAAGCTTAATGAAGTGAATTTGAAGGAGATTGAGTTGATTAAAATGAGTTTAAACTCAAACAAGGTAGACAAATGACCTTTTTGTAAATACGAGTTTTCGCGTATTTTATCGAATACGGAAATTCTTGATACCAACGTATGTATCTCGAAGAGTACGTCAACTTTCATAATACACTTTGGTTCATTTGATCTAAGGTTGATCAAATGGGCCTTCATTTGACCCGAAATGTGAATAAGAGAAATGAAGAGGGCTTAAGTGCAAAAAGTCGGCTTATATAAGCAAAGAGATGGCTCATTTCCCATTTTTACAAACCCTAGGCACCATTCTTCCCTTCTCTTCCATTTTCTACACTAAGAGTGGAGATTGAGGAGGATTTGAAGAGGTTTTGGGTGGAAGCATCATCATCTCCATCTTCTCCAATGAGCTTCCTCCATTGTTGAGGAGTTGGGATTTCTTGGGGAAGAGTTGTGTCAAGCAAAGCCAAAAAGGAAGGGGCTTTTGTATAAAAACTTCAATAGAGGCAAGTATAAACATTGCTTGTGAATGTGTTAGTATTATAGATGTTAATGGAGATTTTATTGATTTGGATTGTGTATATTTCCATTGAATGTTGAAATGGGTTGTTTATGGATTGATGGCATAGATTAGATGTGTTATTAATGGGTGTATTGAATGATGAATGAGGAGTGGACAAGAGGTCCAAAGCTATTGCAGGTGGTTATGGTAATGAATGGAGAAGGAGTGAAGAAGAGAGAGAGTTGCAGAAATCCAAATTGGGTTTTCTGAAGCGTTCGCTCGAGCGAACTTTGTGTTCGCTCGAGCGAACCCCTCTCTGGATGAACGGAGTGAAGTTCTGAAGCATTCGCTCGAGCGAACTTTGTGTTCGCTCGAACGAACAACTCTCTAGATGAACGGAGTGAAATTCTGAAGCATTCGCTCAAGCGAACTTTGTGTTCGCTCGAGCGGACAACTCTCTGGATGAGGGCGCTCGAGTGGACAAGGGTCTGCTCGAGCGACCATTTCTCTATTTGAGTTCGCTCGAGCGACCACTTCTCTGTCTGGATCCGCTCGAGCGAACTTGAGTTCGGTTGGTTTTGGATTTCGTAGGAAACATGGACACTTTTGGACATTTATGCGTCCTCTAAATTAGCTTTGAGGCTAATTAATGTAAAAATAGAGATTGATGAGGAATTGTGGATAATGAAATAAAGACTGTGAGAATTGAACCCATGGATTAATAATGGGTTAAATGATAATTGATTGTAGACTATACCTCTATGAGTGTTAATCTCTGGGACTCCAATGTACATATAAATACAAATGTGATGTCCATCGAGAATAACACGTACATTGGATAACCCATGGTTACACCCAAATGGTTGGTAGGAAATGGAATAGAAA
Organism: Persea americana; assembly: GCA_029852735.1. Lineage (NCBI taxonomy): Eukaryota > Viridiplantae > Streptophyta > Magnoliopsida > Laurales > Lauraceae > Persea > Persea americana. Next base: position 84,381,606 of record CM056810.1, read on the forward strand.
TGAGTAGAATCGAGTAGTCAGTGATTCTCTCATGCCATTGTATACTGTATCACTTGATTCCAATCTCACATGATTGATGCCATTGTTGTTACCTTTCCATTGTCAAGAATGGAATTACTGTATAGAATTGAATCAATAAATTGATTAATAATGAAATGTATTGACCCTTGAGTCTGGCACTACCTAGCTATTGTATGGAATTCTAAATGAATTAATAAATGATTATGTACATGAGGCCAGGGTCATGAATGGTGCGCCCTTCCGCCCTGACCCAAATGACTATTCCTGCTGCAGTAAATGATTTGGGGGCGTTCCGGAGCTCTATGGTGATGCTAGTGTCCCTGGCCCGGACACTGGTAAGTCCCACAAATTTCGATCGTATCTACGGGTACTGATTAATGCCTTGCATTTGGAAGATGAATCCTTCCTTTGAGGGAAGATGGTATATGAAATGAAATGACAAGAACAGAAATGAAATGAAATGAATTGAAATAAAAAGCTATGGCAGTTGCCATCTTGTACGTGTCTATTGTATTACCTATTATGCTCATCCATTGTCTAGCATTGGAATTGTTCACTAAGTATATTGAATGAATCTAGTGATGTACTAAGATTTATTATTACAAGTTTTGTTTATACATTGTTGAACCGTTGTGTTCATTAATGTTATTGATGGCATTACAGGCCCGATTGCCCGTGCCTGCCCAGCAGCGGCCCCGGCGGCAGCGGAGGAGACTGTTGCGGTTCCTCCGGGAGGATTGATAGAATGGGATGGCCGGAATACCAATTGAGATGGTATTCGAGTGCGCAAGCGAACTATGATGTTTTGGGAGATTCATTTTGTGAATTCTTTTGAATAGTTGAAATTCATTTTGGAAATGTAATATTTTGAGAATTGAATAGTCATCACTATGCATAGTATGTGAATATGCAATGATTGATGAAAGAAAGCAAATGGACTATACATGTATAAAGAACTTCATTTTGTATACATGTACATTTTGAATTAATTGTCAATGTGTATTTCTGCAAATTGTACAATTGACAGGTATGATCGAATGAATGTTATCCCTTGTGAATTCCGTTTTAACTTCGGTTAATTTAGAGTTTACGGGAGTAAGTATGGTTCACGGCCCTGGATTATTGTAACTCGGGCCCGGGTCGTGACACATAGTGTTCCAGATTCTTGTAAATCTGTTTTTGATACCTCGTTATATATCTGCGTGACTACGTTTCTGTGTTGCTACGATTTAGAGTTGAATTTTTTGGGAAAAGTGGTGCCGAGAAAAAATACCCGCGATGGACGTTATACCACAATGCAGGTAGACAATCAAATATAAAGCATTCACACACATGAACACAACAATTTTACATGGCTCGGCAATGTTGCCTTCATCCACGGGAAGAGAAACCTCGTCTATCGTTCTCCCCACTCAATCCGAGGGCGTTCGTGTTACAATACATCATTAAGTATAATCCCCACTTTATTGCCGTCAAATAAAGTCTTTCTTAGGCTTCAGGAAAACCACGTACATAATGACTAAAATATCATTGACCCTGATCTTCAATCTTGGCTAACCCAGACGAACCGACACGACTAAACTGGAATACAGGACAAAACTCGACAATCTTCACCTTGGCATGGATTCCGTTAATTCTCGAGTTATCTTGAAGATACCAGGCAATGTCCACACCTCGCTGAAAGGTACAGCCCCGCACCCGCTACAACCGAATGCGGCTCCTATATCCAGTAGCCCGGGTGCACCTATGATCTCAACATTATACGACGTCGATCAAGTCCCACAATTGCTTCCTTCAACCTAAACACCTCCATCTTGATCCTCTTAAGTGTCGTCCCTTTGTTGCCATCCTTATATTCATCCTTGCAATACAATGAGCCTTCACTTCCATCCGTCAAGACAAATGAGACTTTCCTAAATTTGGATCTCGACGGTGCCTTGTGAATCTTTCCTTCTTTGTCTCTATCCCAGTATTATTCCCATCGATCTGCAACTATATTGCTTTTCCTACAATGAGATTTTGTGATTCGCTCCATGACAAATCAGGACCCAATTGCTCTTCTTTTTCCGAGGAAGATCGTCTCCATTCATGCCTTTCTTACCAAGAAAACTTAATACATAATGACAAAATACCTCTGACCCTGATCTTCGGTCCTGGCTAACCCAAATGAACCGACTCGACTAAACTGGAATACAAAGAAAAAGCCAACAATCTCCACCTTCGCTTAGACTCCGTCAATCCTCAAGCCACCTTGAAGATACTCGGCAATGTTTTCATTTTCCCCTACCTCGATAAAAGGTATGCCCCCGCGCCCACTATGATCGATCAAACACAACTCCTGTACCTCCTACCCGAGTGCACCTATAATCTCAACAATTTTCCAATGTTGATCAAGTCCCACGGTTACTTCCTTCAACCTGAACACCTCTAACTTGATCCTACAAAGTGCCCTCCATTTGTTGTCATCCTTTTATGCATCCTTGCAACACAATGATTCACCAAAATGTCCAATTTAATGTAATGCCTTCGTGATTTTTATTTATTTATAATCTTCATGTAACTATATCACCTATGATCAATTTAAACACTTCACTTTTTCCTTCCTCTCTTGAATTATAACAGGTTCCAATTTGACAATGATCTAACTAACCAGTATTTATTGATGGATTTAACTGCAAAATTAAATGCATTATACATTGAGGCCCTAAAATAAGAGCTATGATTATTTGAGCCGATTGATATTTGTCGCATCTGTAATCATCTTCTAAATCTATCCATCCCATACACTCCTTAATTGTCATTCAACCAAGTGGAGCCCCAAAGATCTACATAACGGCTATCTTCAATGGTACTTTCCACCAACTTTAGTTGGAGGTATTAGCCAAATGTCAAAAATCAAAGGATCACATCACCACAAAGTTGTTATTGATAGAAGGAAAGATTTCAAAGAAGAACTCAAGTTTTTGTCTTATTTTATAAAAGGAAATAAGTTTCAAAAGTTTTCAAATTAGTCCATAAATTTCTCAGTTAATGACATTTGGCCATTTAAAGGTATTTTCTAGCGATTTTTTATTTTTTAAAATACCGAAACTACCCTTCATTTAAAGCCATGACAATGTTCCGAAAGCCACTACATGCAACCGATCGCGATGGGACACTAGTTGTGCTTGATCACAGTGAGGACACCGGTGAAGAAAATAAGGAATATATAGAAAAAGTGATGGAGAGTTTTATTTCAATGAAGGATAATTTAAGTATTTCAAAAAAATCGGGAGAAAAAGCTGCCGAGAAATAACTTTAAATGGATGGATGTCTTGAATTGAGAACTTTCAGAAAAACTTAGGGATTGATTTAAAATATCTCAAAACTTGTGTCCTTTTTTGAAATAAGATAAAAACTTAAGGTCTTATTTGAAAATTTTCTTTGATAGAATTATCCAAGACTCCCAGAAAAAAGAGAAAAAAATTTAAGGTGGCGTTTGGCGTCTCTACTTTCTACCTCTATTTCTCTTAAAATTGATTGAAAATGAGTTTAGAGTGTTTGGGAACTACATTTGCAAACTCCTATTCAAAACTCATAAAGAGGTATTCCTTCTATTTGAGACAGCAATAGAAGTCATGAGATTTGAAACAGACAACAATCACTAACTACAATAATATGGGCGTTCTTTTTTCTATGACCGTGTGTTTCATTGTTTTTAAAATTCTGGGACCCTAAATGGTGATCCAATCCATTAGAAGTATTAATAAGGCCAAATACGGCCATATATCCAAATTTCAGCCATTGATTTATCTTGGATCTCGAGATATTTGTAAAAAAGTGGACTATTGGATCTTAATTTCTAGACATTATGGGCCCCATAATCACAATCCCAACCGTTGACCCTACTTGGAAGGCCAAAAATGGCTATGAGACCAAACATCAACCTTTGATTCTAAGTGGATCTTGAGGAACTTACTAAAAGGTTCTCCGCCGTTGATGTACCAGGCATGACTGAGTGGGTTTTGAAAGGGTCCGCTGGCAGGCCGGTTTTTTGTATTTTTTATAAATTGTGGGACCATAAATCATGATCCAAACCATTGGATATATTAAGAAGAGTAGGCACGACTGTGGGTCCAAATTCTAGCCGTTGGATCATCATGGATTTTGAGATATTGGCAAAAAAAAGTTCAGATATTTTTATCTATTTTTAAAGAATCCATGGGCCCCAAATACAATATCCAAACCGGTAATTCTCTTTATATAACTAAACATAGCTATGGTGTCAAATCTCAATACTTGATTCCTCATGTATCTCTAGATATTTATGAAAAACTCTCAACCATTGCTTTTAAAAGATCTATTTCAATCAATTTTTTTGTGTTACCAAACACACTATTTTTAAAATATCTATTTCAAATGGGGCCATTTGAAACAAATCTATTTCAGCAGATCTATTTTACATAGATAAGATTCGCCAAACAAGGCCTAAGTAAATGGAGAAAGAAGAACAAAAGATTGCTTATAAGGATCTTGATCTTGGTCCCAATTCAGTCCAAATCTTAGGTAAACATTGGATAGATAGGACACCCCTTAAGAAAATGTCAATATTTATATTGTATTGAGGTAGGAAATAAAAGATAAAAACTTACATTCATGAAAAGCAAAGAGACATAAGAGAACACAGAAGAGAAGAACTGAACTTGCTCTGTTGAAGTTACCCATGGCTAAGGATCCCATATACGATGCTAACTTCCTTTTTCGCTGCTCTTATAAAAAAGCACATGGTCCTCTTTAATTGTAAGCTAATTAAGGAGAAGCTATCCCATGTATTTCTTTCTATATTAGCTTTGTGTATTACTAGGAGATAAGTTTTTTAATTAATATTTACAATTAAGGAGAAGGTATCCCATGTATTTATTGCTATATTAGCCTTTTATAATACTAGGAGATAAGTTCTCTATTTAATATTTACAATTAAGGAGAAGCTATCCCATGTATTTCTTGTTATATTAGGGGGTATTTGAATAAATGCATAACATAATATCAATAAATTTAAATATTGCAAGATTTCATTATCATAGAACAAAATAGTATCATATTATTATATTGTGTCACTTATAGTGTCTAACAATTTTCACAAAATCCAAATATACGAAGATTTATAAATTAAAAAAAAAACTCAGAAAATTATATACCAAATAAGAAATGAAGAAAAACTAATCAATTAACCCAATGCAAGACCAACTACTTAGTAATCACAGGTGTTAATAATTATGGTCGGAATCATCTATTGTTAAAAAAAATCACATGATTAAATGCTAAAACCATGAGATCCAAGTAATATTATTTAATTAAGGTGAGTTTACCCATTAAATTTGTAAGCACTGTAGGGCCGATCTAATATTGGGTGTCATATTTACACTCCTATAAGAATCATTGTCCCTCCAATGATTTTTACTAAAACTCTCCATTCATATTTTCAGATGATTATTTTATAAAAGATATCCTTGAATAATCTAATATGAAGGTTTTTGGAAGAAAGTAAGATACTTTCTAAGTCATCCAAACACCTCATTTTCCGGTGAGTAGATTATATTCTAAACTTTGAGATAATACTTACAAGTTTTGGGCCGGCTTATGAACTGAGCATGGCTTGTGCTTGTGCTTGAACATTAATCAAGAGCTGTGCTGAGCTCCAAACAATGTATCAAGATTGACTCGGGCTTGATTAGAAATCAACGGGAGCTAAATCATGCACGAGCTTGAGTGTATGATGCATAGCAATTTCATACATTCTATTACATTTTTCTGAGTTTGGTATGAATTTATCTGAGTTTGATATGAATTTATCTGAATTTAAAGTAAATTTATCTGAGTTTTAAAATAATGAAACAAACTTAGATAAATTTATATAACCTGGTCCGACCTAGACATAATTTTATCTAAGTTAGATATGTAATTATCTATATTTCCTATGATATACAGATTGCCAGGATTTGAAGATGATCACTATTTGCAAACGTTGTAATATTCAACATACTTCTTGTTTGAATTGAGAGCAAATAAATTAGAGGAAGAAGAAGATGGCTCTGACAAAGAAGAAGATGAATCAGAAGATAAAGAAGAAGAAGAAGAGGAAGAAAAAGAATAGGAAGAAGAAGTGCAATATGATAATATCTACTTCGTTGAATCATTTCCCCCCTTTCTCCGAAATCCCTAATATTTGTTGAGACGTTTTGTCTTCACGAAATTTACGAGCTGATTTTCAGCATTTTTGAATAACGCGGAGAGGATGTCTAGAAGGGACATTTCAGACTTTTTAACTATTTAAAACTTGAAAAGGGACATTTGCCTCTACGAGAAAAAAAAGGTGGACCTTTTGCAATAAAATATAATGTTGAGGGACCTGCGGCCAAACGCCCCAAATAAAAATGACCTCCGGTCCAAATTAGAAATCTAAGCCGCACCCAAGTGTACTAGCCTAGGTTGGGTAAAGTAAGTTTACTAAACACGTGACTTATTGTGATTTAATATTGCATTTAAATGTTAATAATACATGCTCATCCATCGTTGTGTGGAGCTAACCCCAAACCCATGACCCAGCCCATATATTAAAAATAACAAAGAACAAAAAAATCAGTTTGCAACTTTGCCTCCGTACTCATCAACGGTGAAGTTGCGAGTTCATTTCAAATGTCCATATAAGGGTAGTAGTTGGGACAACAAAATAAGGTGTGATGATCTAAATCATTTTTTTTCCTACACTAAAACACTCGTAGCCACTGAATGACAAGAGAAACTTGGGCTGTCCATGAACCAGACAGGGCTGGGCGGAGGAAAATCCGAAACGACCCGACTTCGAAACTAGAAGCCTAAGCCTGGCTCAAGCTTGAGTCAAGCCTAAAGTTGTTAGCAAGAACCTAGCCTGCAAGGAAATGAAGAAGCCTGAGTCCAACCCATGTTAGACTTATTAAACAAAAAATATGAGTTTCTTATCATGTCATATGCCAGCTCAAGCAGTCTAGTCACATCACCTTCTGCGAGAGGTCATGGTTTTCGGTCGCCCCACTACTACCCCCTTCCTTATAATTATATGTTTACTTGGGCAGGGCGGGGATTCTTGATCTCAACCACTATTATAAACAAAATCTCATACCCGGTCCAACGTGGGCCTACCCGATCCATGAGCACCCTTACAAAAAATAATCTTCTTTTTAAAAGAAAGTCTTAAAAAAGCTACTCTCTCGCCTTTTGATTTGGCCAAATCTTTACTTTTATTCTCTATTACATTAACCATTTACTTCACTTCCCCGGTAAACTAAATTTACCAAATAATTGATTTATTGTGTATCTGTTTTGATTTGAGATTATTGCATTTATACATTAATCATACCCACCCACCCATCAATGTGTGGACATAGCCCAAACTCGTGACCCAACTAATTAATATGTAAAAAAAAAAAAAAAAGGAAAAGAAGAAAGGACCGGATTGCATGTTTAAGGGCCTATATTCTACAATTGCAAGTTTTCCGCCACTTAGACAGGAGGAAAACTTGCAAACACTACTTTACCGCCTCGTGGATTGTGAACAGAATTCAAATGCAAGATTTCCTCCGGTCTGAGAGGAGGAAATCTTGCAAATGCAACCTTACTACCTCTAGAAGCAATGGTAAACCTGCATTTGGCCCAACTTCAATGCAAGCAGCGCTTTCCATTTCCTTTGACATAAAATAAAAGAATCAATAGTTGCATTTCTTCTTATAGACCATGTCTAGTGAACTTCCATCTGATAATTAGAGAGAAAAAAAATCACAATAGCAAACTTTGGTAGTTGACACAGGCTTCAATGTTCCCTAGCTATAACATGAAATGAAAGAATCATTATATGAGGCATTCCTTTTAGTAGACTATAACTTTGTGCAAGAGAGTGATTTTGTGAGGACTAATCGGTGAAAGGGAGAGATGAGATAACAAGTGGCCCCATGGACCTTTCTTTTCCATCCACATAGCCTATAAGGCCTACGATCGCTCATAGAGAAAGTCTAAAGCGCCCACTCAGAATGCTTTAGATATAACATCATATTAGGGAGTGGACCTAATATCGTTGTAGTAGGATACCACCATATGTATATTATGAAATAGAAATACTCTCTATCAAGAAAGAATATTTTATTTTATTTTTTTCCTTTATTAAAAGGTAAATAAATAAATTCAGATTTCTTTCTCAATCTAGAGGTCTTGCATTGCAGTGCCAAACCAATTCAGCCCATTTCATAAATATAGTCGTTTGTAGAACCTTTCTCTTTGTAATCAAGGCCTTGTTGGTTTCAGGTCTATTCTCCAGGCTAGATATCAGGATCTTTGGTTTCTGATTGAAGCAGTTTTTTCCCATGTATGAATCCAGTCCCAGTATCAAATATTTCATAGAGACAATGATATGTTTAGTTTGGAAATTGCTTGAATATCTCCATGCAAATCAAGTTTGGGATGTGCAAAGCCATGGGACGCTTAAACACATATATACTTCTGCCATGAGTCGTACTCAATTCTCATGGGTGTCATTCTCACTTTTAGACCAGCAAAGACTCTAGGCAATGCATGGACTAAAATAATAAATACAATAATAATAAAAAAGGCTAAACAATCAAAACAAAATGAGCAATCAAATATATGTTAAATACAACGATAACAGATAAATAGAAGTCTGATTTATTTTTTAGAATTACAACAGCAGTCCAAAGTTGTCGAAAACCTTTCCTTTACTTTCTAGGTGATTTTTTATAATATTTTATTTAAGTGTTCCAAAAAAGTTATCATTTAACCCCCCACTGCATATAATACTGAGATACCAACACCACTCGACCATAAGTGTGTTGACCTTACTCATTGATTCTTACCACAGGCAAACGTGTAGTGCTAGTGTAGAGTGTAAACTATAATGGTGACAAGAATCTCAGGTTCAATAACCATGAAACCATTCATAAAAATGAAGTGAACCTCTGCCCTTTAAATAAATAAAACATGAACATTACTCTGAGCTGGTGATAGAGAAGATCAACTCGCATTGGGTTGTGGTGGCTTTTCGGGTATTCGGGACCTCATGGAAACTCTGAACCCAAACATGCAACCAAATTTTACGTTTTTTTTTTTTGGTAGAAACCAAATTTTAGTTGAACCTCTGCAGTGGATTTAAAATTAAAAAAGGACCCTCTCTGTTTTTTTAAAATAGGATGACATCTGACGGCTGAGATTTACTTCAAAGTGTTGGTTTGTGTGATAAAGAGAATTCCGTAATAAAGAGGAAACTGTTCTGACTTTTCAGTCAGCCCATGATTATATTCTTTGGTGCAACATATTTTTCTTGGGGAAAAGGATAAAAAATGAACACATTTTTGTTAGAATATGGGACATATGGTCCACTTGATCGCATACCCATGTGTGGGTCCCATCTCTAGAAGTCCACTGCAATTAAAAGACTACGCTTTATTTCATTATTTTAGAAGCCCTATTGGACTTGGAAACTAACCATTTACTTCCTATTCAAATTACTAATAAAAGGGATAATTCTAATAAACTAAGAGTTGCATGATGAGAAGGGTACCATCAGACCTATAAATATATGAGTCTAGGATAACTTGCTTCACTTCAAGATATAATTACTTGCCTCTCTCATCACTTGCACGCATTTAGGAGAGGTAAAAGTGTGAATATATATTGTATTATTCAGATCTAATCCATTAAAGATGATTCTGTGATTAAGGTCAAATCTAACAATCTTTTACCAATAGAGAGGATTTCAATTTCCAATGAGATGGGTATTAATGCAAGATTCCTCTCTCCTATGGAAATAATAATTCACAAAGAGTGGAATCCACGTTGTAATAGTTAGTGGGACGGTTAATGGTCCGGATCTGAATTCCTTCAAACCTATAACTTGAACCGTTCGGTGAAGTCCCAATAAAACAAAAATAGTCACTTCTCTTAAACACAGCCCAGCCTTGCCAATTGTTTCGAACGCTCTTCTTTAGAACCCTATGTCCAAGATCATCCAATGAGGGGGTAGTCCACCGCGTGCAAATCAAGGTGTGGCCATGATTGTGTGATTTGTGGTGGGCTCGATTGTGAAATTAAGCCACTCAATAATGTAAGGCCACTGGTGACAGTTGACCACAAGTTGGAACCATGGTTAGCTAATTATTGAGACCATTAATAAGATGGGTTCCACAATGGACAGTCGGCTCGAGACACCCGCCCCACCCTGAAACGGCATGCACTGCAGCTTGAAACTCATTTGAACCATGCTTACCAATGGATTGAACTTTTAAAAGTGCAGCTCATTGCAAGGAAAATATTCTCCTGACGCAGGTTTGCAAGGAAAATCTTTAGTGCACTTAAATGCTCGTAAATTCACACAATATCTAGCAAGATATATAATTATATGTTCTTTTCATGTGGTGGATGCATAAATTCACACCCGAATCCTCCTCTTGGTGATGACCACTCAAAAATGTGGGTTCTTTTCATGTGGTGGACTATTTGGAAAGCTAGGAATGACTTCCTTCTAGAGGCCAATTGTTAATTAATCTCTTTTAAAGATAGACGTTGGATTAATGCATAAGATGCTTGAATGTCCCACAAGCCACTGTAGTGATCATCTCTTACGAAAACATGAGAAACTTGTTGAGGTTCCTAAGGTGATCTCTAACAAAGAAGATCTAGTAATCTTCTAAGACGCAGATATGTTACGGTGTTAAATGGTAATATTGTGGATGCAAGTGCTATCTAGGGCCAAAAGTTGCTGCTTCAAAAGAGACTAAAGCGAGGGCAATTTTAGCTGCATTAGAAAAGGCAAGGAGAAATGGTTTTGACGGGGCTCATATTTTGATATTTTGATGGACACTAAAGAGGCAATGCAAGCTGTGAAGGGAGATTGTGACTAGTCCCTAAATCCCATCATTTTGGACATTAGAGCATTGGGTTCTTTATTTTGTTTAGTAGACTTAATTATATTCCTAGGATTCTGAACAGGCAGGCGCATATTCATGCTACAGTTTGCTACTCTGCTAGTCAAGATCTAGGTTTGGAAATGGCCTCTGTTATCTTATTTGGGGGGCTAATTTGGTGTTGGTCTATGTGCTTGTCCTCTATCCATTGTTGTTTTTCATCCCTTTTAATGAATAAGCTTATTTACAAAAAATATATATATTATTCTTATCCTGTGCTTGAAAAATCTTAGTCACAAAAGATATATGAACCCGACCTGAACTCTGCCACACACTACCAAACCTACCCCTAATGGAAGTATATTTGGGCGGGTGCTCTTTTAAACCCAATTCATTGCCATCGCTGCCCAAAGTCCTTAATCTCAGCATGAATTGCACGTTATGGCCAAGTCAACAACATAGCTTTGTTCTCGTCTTCTTCCCCATTGCAGGCCTCGTTGGTGTAAAAGAATGTAAGTAGACCTTCTCATAGTCATTATATAGGTTTTCTAAGTGCTTAGGATTGGGCAATTCCCTTAAAATAAGATTAGCCTCAATTAAAAATCCATATAATTGGCCCACCATTTACGAAAATACAAACCTTTATGTCTCTTTTTTATGATTTTTTTTTTCGGTAAAAAAAAATAGTTTCTTTAGCAATGTAAATGGGTGCCCGATTCTCCGATTACCCAAAAGTTCCGATCCGTTAAAATCGGATCTTGGTCCTTATTTAGGCCCCGATAAGTAAATGGATCCGCGTCCGGTTCCACCTTGGTTCAGACCCGTGGATCCGAAACCCAACATATTGCCTCAATTTTCAAAAATATCTCTTAAAAACCATATTTTTTTAATATCATTCTTCACCTAGACCGGATTCCGGATCCCAGATCCAGACCTGTCCCATATTTGGTTCTGGTTCCAAAATGGTTCTGGGTCCGGATCCGATTTCACCTTCTCCTTAACAGTTCCGGTTCTAGGTCCACCATGGACCCGGACCGAAACCGACTCATTTACGACCCTAAGTTTTTTTAGTGTTTAACTAAGGCTCTAGAGAAATGGAAAGTAGTTTCCCAAAAAGTTTGCTGTTAAATAAACCTATTTATCAGAAAATCCGGACCATTTACATGTTGGGCCAGGAAGAAACTCTTTCACTTGCTCAAATGCCACATACATAAAATGAACCTCTGCCCATATGTGGCCTGTCAATTAAGCATTGGATAATGCCAAACCAAAGTGTTGATCTCCCACTTCTATACAAAGCAATATTGGTTAGGATCATTCGATTGGAAGTATATTTTGTCCGCCCCAAATCTATCCTTCTCCTAACTCTCTCTCCTTGATAGTCCTTGCATCCAATTGGACCCCACAAGTGGTGGTCAAAGCGTTTGTGTTGCAGTTTATAAGAACTGAGGTTATTTAAGCCAGGTAGGCGCATTAGATCATGGGTTCCACAAGAGGATCACAGTGCATGATGGGGGATGGGAAACTGCCATTGCAGCGTAATTTTTTATACAAGTTTAATCCTATTAAATTTCTTTGGCTAACCTTCCTTTCAAAACCTCAAAGTGTTAGTACAGGCAGCAAAAAATTACTTTTCTATACTCCTCGTCAAGTGGAGCTCACTCCTCAATACTTTTCCTTAGGTGGAACCCGGTTGGTGCACTTTTAGTGGCACACATTTTTCTCTGTACCGACTTGTTCTTTCTGAAATCTGAACTCAAACTTGATTGGCTTGGATATCATATTAAATTTCTTTAGCTAACCATTCCTACCAAAACATCAGCTTTTTGAGAGACGACGTAAATAATTTTCAATAGGTCCTATTTAATTATCCCAACTCTTGATTTAGTTTGTCTCAAACTCTAACCATTTTAAAGGCTCTATGTTTCTATCAAAAATATAATCTAACAAGACAAATGCAATCCTTATGTCACCCATTTGCAATTATGGATAGCACTTTTGATCACAACCTATGATTCATCCAATTTCAATATTTGCACTCTAGAGATGGCAAAAGCATGAGAAGAGGTTATTGTTGTTATTATTATTATTATTCAAGATAAAGCTCTCGAAAGCCACATCATTATTCAATCACCCAAGGGGGGTCCCAGCCCCCCTTACAGCTGGGGTACCCAAAAAAAAAAAGGTAGATATTACATGGATGGAGGAGAGAGTTTACAATTATCAAAACAATCTTGCTGGATGTGATAGCACAATTGATCTTTCTCGCAACAATAGCAGACCTTCTCTGGCGGGGGGTTCCGACAAATGTCCCGGAGGCATGGACTAAGAAAGATTTTCTCCCCTTTCATTTCCATTTGCTTCACCTTCATTCTTTTATTTTCCTCTCCACTGCCTGAACATGGTAAACATTTGAAAACCTATGAGTATTCAGGCAAAAAAAAAAAGAAAACCCTTTCATCACATTAGCAAAACCCATTAATGTAGGTTACTCTGGATCTTCTTTTCTTCTTTCCGGAGGCTTAGTTGAACACTCAAGAAACTTTTAGCTTAAAAATAAATTAAATTTAGAAAAATAAAATAATTTTCTTGCAAAATAAATTACCAATTAATTAGAAAAGGACACATTGCGAAGTTTGTGAGGCCCATATATAGACCGGCCAAATATTAAAAGGCCTTTTTTTCTAGATTAGCCTACTGGTCAGGAGCGATACCATCAACCTAAATACTTAGGAATCAATCATTGAGCACATGTGTATTATAGAGTTGCAAATACCACTCAACTATGTGTGTAGAAGGCTTTATGATCTAGCACTGCAAGAATGAAATTAAAGAAAAATTGAGTCAAATGGATGTTTTCAATTATCCCATCTAGACCCATAAAATGGAAAATAAACAAAGTTTTAGTTTCAATATTCTATTATTTTTAATTAGATAGCCAGCACCATCTAATGGATTTAACTTTTCTTAGTAATTAGGCTATAGATCCTCTCATATGTCATGCTTTAATTGGTAAAGAGAACTAGCGTCTCGTAGCTAGGTAGCTCTTTTCATCAATCTTACCCAATCAATTTAACTATTATACTCCAAATTATTGCATCAAAATGAATTATTATGATTGGAGTGACATTCACCATTAGAATGGACAAAAGGGAATATGACTAAATCCACAACCAAATCACATTCTAATGTCACTGAAATTTAGACGAATTTGTCAATGGTGGGCCAATTATATGGATTCTAATCTTATTTGAAACGCATTGCCTTGTCTTAAACTCTTAGAAAAACATATCATGACTCGTTATATTCTAAGAAAATGAATGACTAATTAATTATGAAAGCTCTACTCACATTCTTTGGCAACAAGGAGAGCAGCAATGACAAAGAAGAGAAGAACAAAGCTTATTTTGTTGAACTGAGCCATGGAACTATGGAAGCACTCGCACCATGCATAGATTAAAAAATTTGAAGCCTTTATATAACCTTAGAAATGTCTAATCATAGTAAATCATAATGGCTTTGATTTTCAGGCGTGGAAGGGTGATATAATCCAAGATTTTGGCGTGGGGCAGTCAGTTCTTACAGGCTCGCAATTATAGACAATCAATTTCAATTTGAGTTTCAATACTTCAATTAGTTGGAATTCTGCTTTACCAAAAAAAAAAAAAAAAAAAATCTTCAATTAGTTGAAGTCTTGATCCATTTAATATTCTGTCACAAATTTTGATGATCTAATATTCAGACTACAAATTCGATCATAATTGAGGCTTCAGCCTATCAAGCCTAACATTTAAAACCTAGCATCAATTCTAAATTAAAAAGACTTGTTGAGTAGTCCACAAATCATGTAAATAATCTCTTTCTCCTCCCAACTGAGATGGGATCATTGACATGAAGCAAACTTTGGCCAATCCAAAGTTAGGGTTGCAAATGGGTCGGTTGTAGACCAGGACCATACTAGATCTAGATCCAAACCCATTTCTAAATAACAGTTCCGGAGCTTATTCTAACTCGGAACTTGTTTTGTTGGTTTCAAATATAGTTTCAGAGCCATGTCCACTTAGAGGACCGGAATTTAATTCCTAAACTAGTTTTTTATTTTCTCTTTATTTTATTTTTTTCTTAAAATAATCATATCATTCAACTTATAATCGTACATCAAGTTTAGTATCTCAAAAATTATACATAAAGATTTCCATAACAATATTGATTTTAAGCTACAGTTTGCAATATTAAAGACTCATATACTAGATCTTGGGTCCCATGGATAGGAACCTATATGGACCCAAAACTAGACATGTTTATTAATCGGAGCCTAAATTAGGTTTTGGACGCAGTCCCATTTACAAATCAAAACCTAAAATCAGCTTCAAATACGGTCTTTTACTAGTTCGAACTTCTAGATAACCGGAGAATTAGATACCCATTTGCAACTCAACATAATGCACATATTATTATATGATAATTTGGGTAACTTAAATTTTAACCATTCACCAAACGGGCAATTGTATGTATCTGTTGCTGGATATGGTGCGTGCCAGAGCATTGAAGCGTAGCAGTGACCTTTCCGTTTATATCAATCATGCGACAGAAAACACAATTATGCAATGGGAGAAGAATCCCACTAATTTGACTAACATTACTTCTAAAAATCCAATCAGATGTTTCTTTTTTTTTTTTTTTTTTTGGATGCGGGCATCACCGAGTAACCTCATAAATTTCTTGTAAGCCCGAACCTAAGAGGATGTCTAGACCCCTTGAAATTGATGCCTCTGCCTTTTTTCTTAAATCAAATATCTACATGGTTAGCAACTTTCTTTTTTTTTTTTTTTTTTTTTTTTGTAGTAAAAAAATTGGTTATTTTGGTAAATGTAAGAAAAAAAATTTTTGGTTAACAACATTTCGAGCCAGCTGTTGTAACAAAGTCATCACATTCACCCGGGACGTCGATCTTCAATCACGAGTCGATTCTCTTGGGGTTGCAATATCAGACAATCAACTTCATTTTTGTTATAGATTCAATATGTCAATAAGTTGAATGTTTTAACCAATAGACAAATTGCCCCATAAATTAGATTTAGTCCCATCATATCAACTAGCAAAATGCCCCGGTGCTTAGCACGGGCATTAGAAATACAAGTCATACAAAAATACCATTTAGTTTTAGGATATAAATAAAAAATTTAATTTTGACTTCATATGTTTGTATTTATCAAATCTAAAATAGAATTATTTCTCACACATAAGAAATTTATAGGCTTTCTTAAAAATCACGCATTTGAAAGTTTAAATAAATAATAATTATAGAAATTTAAATTTTTAGTAGAAACCTAAAATATGAAATATGAAATATTGAGATGGAGAAAATTATAGGAAGTTTAAAATATGATATTTTTCAATTAAAGGCATGTTTGGTAGTGAGTTGGTTGGGTTTAAAGTAGGTTTAAAGATTTTTAGACTTTGACCTTAGCCGGGTTCACGACAGGCTCAGATTTCCCATTGATAAAATTATAGCCGCAAACCTTTATCTAAACTCATATTATGACAACAAAGAAAGGAAAACAAAAGGTGATAAGGGAAACCAAGATTGTATGGGGACCAAACAAAGAGAGATTGAGAAGTGTTCCTAGGCGAGGGTAGTGAGAGTCGTTTGGAAAGAGGAAGATGTGAGGAGTGAGTAATAAATAATATTTTATTAAATTGAATTAGATTAAATAATATTAAAAGAGAATTCTAAATTATGGAGGATGGTCAAAATCAATTGGAGCTGATTTAAATTTGAAATCAATCTCTTTCATAGATAATATAATAACTAGCAAAGCATGCCCGCGCTAAGCCCGATCCCCTCTATTTTTTTAGAAAGAAGATAAAAAAAGTCAATATTAAAATCGAAATCAAACAATCATTTGCAAAACTGCATGTGGCCCCGTCTTTAGGAATTAGAATGTGAGGCCCACTTTAAAAAAGTTTATTGTATGTGGAGGCCATATGTATAAATCACTATCAATGATCCACTTTTAAAAATCACAAACATTAAGAATTTTCTAACCATAATAGATATATTAAAATTCTAAATCTACTTAAAGAAGACTCGTTTTAACTTGGTTGGATAGAGTTATTGAGCAAGGTGGATTTTTTTCATCTAGACTTTTTAATCACCTATCCATAATAGATATATATTAAAATTTAAAATTCACATAAAGAATCTTAACAAAAGTGGACTCTGAATTGATTGATAGAGCTTATCTCTTGAATTGATTAGAAATCTAATTTCTCGAATTGATTTAATATTAGAGTCCAACTTTGCAATCGATTAGCAAACCGGACTCCAATTTCGAAATCGATGCCTACGTCTATAATTATTTTGAAATCAATGGCTTGAAACCTTAGATTTATAAGGAAGCTTTTGTAAATTGAAAAAAAAAAAAAATTTTATGATCCACAAATGTAAAGCATCTCATCGTAGCCCTAGTGAACTAAGATCGCTAACATGAACTGAACTCTGATCCCATAAACCAGAAATTGCAAATTACAATCCGGCAGTCCAAGTTAACCTGATTGTGACAATTTAGAGGGGCGATTGTATTTAGAATGTGTGTGTGTATTTCTTGTTAGAAATGGTAAGAGCAAGAATATCTACGTGGCCTATTTGCCTTTATACTCCAGTCATAGGATCATAGATCTTACAGGCTTGGAAATCATCGCATCAAACTGTTTATTCTGATTTTTTTTTTCTTTTTTGTTAATGACATTTAATTTGGAAGTCAAGGACCTTAAAAAAATTTATTTTATCTTTTTTTTTCTTTTTATTTTGGGTGAAAAATTCAGATCAGCTAAGGACTTAATGAATGAGGCTTAAGAGTCCAGCCCCAAAATGACAAAATATTCTGGTATTGGTGCAATACCAAGAACATGCATTGCTTACCCTTTCACTTTTTTTGTTTTTACATGTGATTAATTTGACTGTGAGCGCTCTCATGTACAAGGATGGATCATAGATGCCTGAGGTGTTCCCATGTCAGTAAGCAATGCTTTTCGATGGAAGCCCAACCGAACCCACAGACCAAACCGTTTTGCCTGGCCCCACCAATATCAAGTTATGCTTAGCTGGCCTGGCTCACGAACACCGCAATAGATAGAAAGAACTGTAGTTTGACCTTTTCCTTACCTCTTTTGGGAATTTTTTGCATTTCTTGCTGCAAACTTTTCTATTGACCAACAGTTGCATGAGAGAGAGAGAGAGAGAGAGAGAGAGAGAGAGAGTTGAAATATCCATACACCAACAGACACATGATCAAATACATATATATGGGTTCAAACAGGCGTGAAACTAGGATTTTTTATTCAATCGTCCATATAAAAAACACACCATCTTCTCTTAATCATGAGAGTGTTTCTTGGTGGCCACACTTTTGGATGCACTCAGTCCAGGATGGGAAACACCGCCCTAACTTGCAACACCAACACTTCTTCAAGTCTATACTATTTGAAGCCTTGTCACATATGAATGACATGAAGCATGGTGATAAGAAGCCCTTTCCTGCAGGGTTTAACTCAAAGTTTGAATATTAATAGTAGCTGACCCCACTGTAAGATAGAATATTTGATAAAACTATGCTTCTTCCTGCAGGAAGAAAGGGCTTCTTCCTTCAGGGTTCAACTCAAAATTTCTAAGTCCAACCATTTCTAAGTCTAACCATTTCAACGCTATACTTCTTCAAGTCTATACTAATAGTAGCTGAGCCCACTGTAAGATTGAATATTTGATAAAACAAATGTGACTAACAAAAACCATGCATAAGATTATGTTACTTTTCTTTTTATCAAGTTTGGATCCCCTGCAAACCCAAACTCAAAGTTGTGATTTGAAGTATGTAAGACCCAGACAATGCCCAGCCCAAATAGGAAGAGAACCACTCCGTTTGCAACTTTTCCTCCGCTTGGAGAGGAGGAAAACTTGCAAGTTCAACTTTTCCACCATAAATAGTTGCGGAAAAGATGCAATCGAGGCTTTGCCCAAATACAAGCAGCAGTTAATCTGTACAATTTTAAACTATGAGCATCTTAAAGTATCTAGGTTAGATCAGGTCAAGGACATCCTCAGTCCAATTTGCTTAGAGGAAAGACTAAAACATGGCCCTCAATACCAAAATTATTTGAAATCGCCCATAGGATTATTATTTTATTGTATTCATATTTTTAAAAAACTACAAATTAAATGCATGAATGAAACCTATCCCGATCATTCAGGTGATTCGATGTATTAAATTACTTGAATGTACCGATATTTTCTTTTTCATTCACTTTTATCTCTAGTTTACTGCATTTAAACCAAATCTGAAAGAAAAATACGAAGTGCAAATCAATAGGGGTGTACATGGATCGGATTGGTTCGGATTGGGCCAAATCCGTCACCAATCCGTTGCCTACGGTCCGTCACCAATCCGTTACTGTTGAAATCCAATCCGATCCGATCCGTGGACGAGCGGATCGGATCGGATTAATCCGTTCAATCCGTTACTGTACAATACATGTAAAAAAAAAAAAAAAAACCCCATGAAAAAATTCAAATTCTTCCTCTACTCTCAACCATTCTAAGACTCATACTCCAACAATGCAATGAATAAAATAAGAAATTGAGAGACACTATAAGAGCGGAACACTAGTTAAGAGACTTTCAAAGGGTGGTGGTGACGTTTTGTCACTAAGCTAACCAGAATAAGCAAAATAATTGAACGTTGAAAGTAACCTGATGGGTTTTGGAATCCTCTTGGATCATTCCTAAAATATCATCAGTGTGTCCACAGCCAAAATTCAAATTGCAAAAAAAATTATTATCACTTAAATACACTGTGACATATATTCTAAATTTTTTTCCTTATTTTAAATTTAGACACCAAATTTTTATTTAGGCCCCTTATATATTTTTTATTTATATTTAATGACAACGGATCGGATCGAATTGAATCCACAGATTGAGAGTGAAATCCGCCACCGATCCGTTGCTAACGGATTACACAATATCCAATCCGCCACCAATCCGTTGGCCTTCGGATCGGATTGAAATCCGCGGATCGGATCGGATCGGATCGGATTGATGGATTTTTTGTGCACCCCTACAAATCAAGATGATGCCGTGGGGATGGGGATCACTAAGAAGCTGTGTTTTCCCATTTCGTTGGCTTCTCTGATCTTAGATAATGTCCATTAAGAAAATTAATGGACAAAAGTTGAGGATATATTTATAATATTACTTTTTTAATCCTTAAATCTAATTCATGTCACGAATTAGCACTAGTTTCAGTTTGAAGTACTTCATCGCATTAAGCTAGAACATTCAAAGATATGACCCCCATCAAATCAATGGCCTAGATTTAGGAGCACAACTCTCTAATCGTCCTAGTCTTTGACTTAGAGAAGTCCAAAGTTGAAGGAGTTACACTCCACAATGAGCTCCACCTATTGAAACCCAATCCACTCAAAATAAGCACCATTACTTTGCAGAGAACTCATCCCGGGTCATGCCAGCGATGCACTTAGCAAGGGAAAAAAGAAATACCGCCATGATCATTGCTACCAACGGCTCCTACTATATCAGTCTTAAATAGAACATCTATATAAAGCTTGTTTCGAACCGGTTTATGATTTTCTAAAGTTCGATCTCCTTGTCAAATGCTCTACAAAACATTAATGGCTTGTTTGTTTAGATTTATAGGACTGCATTCCTAAGAATTTATGATAAGATGGGTTCAAACTAAAGCTTATTAAAGAGACAGAGGATGAAAGAAATAATGTGAAGATCAGATGAAACCCTGACTTTCCGGATTTAATTTATTCGGGTGATGCTTAGACCATCATTTTCTACGAAGGAGAGGTTATATGATGGTCATTTGTAGATTTTCACTTTTATTTCTTTAATTTAGCAAGTTTGATTAATATACATTTGTTACAAGTCTAAGGTACTCAACTCAATGCAAACAAGCGGGCCCCTTAAATGATTTTTAATATTTTAATTATATACATAGTAATTAAAGGAGACGAAGAGGTCTGAGGTGCCAAGACACTCGTAGTTCAATGGTGTCGGCAACTTAGTATCGCGTACGTGCCCCGGGATCAATCTGGGTCTTCAAGACGATGTGGACTTGTTTTTGGAGGTCTAAGGTTTGACAAATGTATGATGTGGACTTGTTTTTCATTTTTTTGCTAATTAGAGGGAGCTTTTGATCAATCTCAAGAATGGGAAATTTAATGTTGATGATGATGAAAATGGGTGAGCCAGGGGCTAGGAGTTATTGGTGGAGTGATTTACAACAGTAAATTAACGAAAGGTGTTGATGATGTTTTCCAATAGTATTGGCAATATTGAAGATTCCAATGAGGGAAGAGTAGGTGATCTTAGATGGGCTTTAGTTGTTTGCAGGCTTTTGTCTTGAGAAAACTAATGCGAAGAGTGATTCGTCTAATATTATTGCTTAGGGATGTAAATGGGTCAACAACAGGGCGAACTATAGTTCCGACCCAAATTCTTCTTTATAAATCGAGTTTTAGATCCATATTTGATACGAAACATATGTATTATATTTGGATCTGACATTAACTTAAGAAACAGGATATTGTTCCAGGTCTGGATCCAAAAGTGATGTGAATTACATTAGTAAAATTGGATAAAAGAACTTTAACAAAAAATTTATATATACAAGTGAGACTATTATGTGTTACATACAAAAGCTAAGTGAAGTATCAAATATAAATATAATTGTCCTTAGGGGTAGGTCCTTAGAATATCACTTCCTTTTCAATGAAAGGATCAAGATATTGTCTTGTTCGATTCAGGTAATTAAGTATGTGTTTTAGTTGGCCACTATATGGCTGGTTCATTAGCCAAAGCAAGCGGTGAATCGATCTTCTGCATTTGTTGCATGTATTAAGTAGTTATCCTTCCTTTGCATAGTATAATGCTTGTTAGGCCCCGACCCAGACTAATCATAATTAATGTTAATTAGTGGAGATTAGTGTTACTTAAGCATGATTAATTGTGCTAATTATGGTTAATGAACAAAATGAGATGGGTTAATATCAATTAATTGAATTAAGCCTAATGAAGTGAATTTGAATGGGATTGAATTGATTAAGATGAGTTTAAACTCAAACAAGGTAAACTAAGGACCTTTTTATAAATACGAGTTTTCACGTATTTCGTCAAATACGGAAATTTTTGATACCAACGTGTGTATCTCGAAGAGTACGTCAACTTTCATAATGCACTTAGTTTCATTTGACGTAAGGTTGATCAAATGGGTCTTCATTTGACCGAAAATGTGAATAAGAGAAATGGAAGAGGGCTTAAGTGCAAAAAGCTCCTTATATAAGCTAAGAGATGGGTTCCTTTCCCATTTTAGCAAACCCTAGGCACTCTTCTTCCTTTCTCTTCCATTTTCTACATCAAGAGTGGAGAGTGTGAAGGATTTCAAGTGGTTTGGGTGGAGGCATCGTCTACTTCATCTTCCTAATCAAGCTTCCACCATTGTTGAAGAGCTTGGGATTTCCTTGGGAGAGATTTGTACCAAGCCAAGCCATAGAAAGAGGGGTTTTTGTCAAAGAAGCTTCCAAGGAGGCAAGTATAAGCATTACTTGTTAATGATATTAACTATTGTAGTGTTTAATGGAGATTTCATAAATTTGGGTTGTGTCTATTTCCATTGAATGTTTGAATGAGTAGTTTATGGATTAATGAATGATGAGAAGTGTATTAATGTATGTGGTAAATGATGAATGAGGAGTGGACAGGAGGTCCAAGATTTATTGCAGGTAGTTGTGGTAATGAATGGAGAAAGGAGTAAAGAAAAGAGAGAGTTGCAAAATTTCGGGGTGAAATTCGAGCGACCTGCTCTCTGGATAAGGGCACTCGAGCAGAAATGAATCTGCTCGAGCGACCATTTCTCTGTTTGAGTTCGCTCGAGCGAACTTTGGGTTTGCTCGAGCGACCACTTCTCTGTCTGGGTCCGCTCGAGCAAACCTAATACTGAACATGGCATTGATTGAGGCCGAAAATTTGATTTCGTAGGAAATATGGATGCTTTTTGGACATTTATATGTCCTCTAAATTAACTTTGAGGCTAATTAATGCAAATTAGAGATTTGTGAGGATTGTGGATAAAGAAATAGAAGCTTTAAGAATTGAACCCTTCAATTAATAATGGGTTAAATGTTAATTGATTGTGGATTGTACCTCCATAGGTGTTAATTACAGGGACTCCAATGTACATAACATACAAATGTGATGTCCATCAAGAATAACATGTATATTGGATAACCAACGATTACACTTAAATGGTGGGTCTAAACTGGAATAAAAATGAGTAGAATCGTGTAGTTAGTGATTCTCTCATGCCAATGTATTCTGTATCACTTCATTCCAATCTTACAAGATTGATGTCATTGTTTGTTTCCTTCCCATTGTTAAAAATGGAATCACTGTATAGAATTGAATCCAGAAATGGATTGATAATTAAATGTATTAACCTTTGAGTCTGGCACTACCTAACTATTGTATGAAATTCTAAATGAATTAATAAATGATTATGTTCATGAGGCTAGGGTCATGAATGGTGTGCCCTTCCGCCCTGAGCCAAATGACTATTCCTACTGCAGTAGATGGATTTGGGGCGTTCCGGAGCTCCGTGGTGATGCTAGTCTCCCTGACCCAGACACTGGTAAGTCCCACAAATTCCGATCATATCTATGGGTACTGATTGATGCCTTCCATTCGGAAGATGAATCCTTCCTTTGATGGAAGATGGTAAATAAAATGAAATGAGATGAAATGAATTGAAATGAATGTTATAGTAGTTGTCTATCTTGTACATGTTTATTGATTGACTTATTATGCTCATCCACTGTCATTGTAGGAATTATCTAGACTTTTCTAGAATTGGAACTATTTACTAAATATATTGAATGAATTTAGTAAATGTACTAACATGTGCTATCACAAGTTTTGTTTATGTATTATTGAACCGTCGTATTCATTAGTGTTATTGATGGCATTACAGGCCCGATTACCGATGCCGGTCCGGCAACAGCCCCAGCGGCAGCGGATGAGACCTTTGCGGTTCCTCCAAGAGGATTGATAGAGTGGAACGGGCGGGATAACCTTTGAACGGTTATCTGTATACGTAGTGGATCGGAAATCCTTTTTTAGAGTTCTTTTTTAAAATAGTTGAATTCATTTTGGAATGTAATATTTTGAGGACTTGAATAGTCATCAACTTGCATAGTATTTAGATATGCTAGAGTTGATGAAAGAAAGCAAATGAGCGATACATGTATAAAGAACTTTATTTTGTATACATGTTTATTTTAAATTATTTTGTCAATGTCTATTTCCGCAAATTGTACAATTGACAGGTATGTATGGATTGAATGTTATCCCTTGTGGATTCTGTTTTAACTTCGGTTAATTCAGAGTTTACGGGAGAAAGTATAGTTGCGTCTCTAGATCATCGTAACTCGGGCCCGGGTCGTGACAATGCTGTTATACTGTTGCTTGCTAATCTATTTTGGCTGTTTTGTACTTGTGTTGCCCTTGTATTTTCTATTTCATTAGTATAATTGTCATTACCAATAGAAAGAAAGGAAAGTTTAATATTAATACTTTCAAGGATTCTCCTTTGGATGGTCAAGTTCAATCGATTAGCAAGATTGTTCTACGAGATAGATCAAAAAATTAATATAGGACCTATTACTGATGAAAATCATCATGTAGGCATATCTCATTTGACATTGCTAACCACTTGATTTGACAAGGGGGGCTTATCCTTTCTCAAATCCAAACCACCCGTATAGCTTTCCCATGCTTGTATTCTTCTTTAGTGTGGTGTCCCTAGATTTTTTATGCAAATCGGCCATATACCAAGGAGGAATGCATGTAAGTTTATCTAAAGGTGCTTATATAGCAGATGCTTAACAGAAAATGGTCATATTTCTAGTACTTAAACTCTTTATGCGAAATCTGTAGGCTGTAAAATCTCTGAGCCAGAATCGTGATTTATACTTTATATACACAAAATGTATATGCTTTAAAATCTCTGAGCTTGAACTGAGCAAATCCTAATTATGCATAGCAAAGCTAAGCGTGATTCAGTCTGTAAGGCTCAACCCTGCCTTCATTTGGTTAATAATCAGGGCAAGGTCCAGCTGAATTAAGCTCGTTTACATGTGTGCCAACTGGCTCCATCTCATCTCCTAGTGAATATTAATTATGAAAATCTAAGAAGGCAGAAAACTATTAAAGTTCTTACTAACGATAGCCATATTTACTACATGTCTTTGTATTTGTTTAGATTCACTTCCAGTACATATATATATATATATAGTCATATTTAGACAATAAATAGGAGATACACTTTTCATGTATAGAATTATATTGAGACATGTATTTACTTTATACAGCCCGTATCCTATTGTGCCGATACAGATAAAGACAAGACTATGCCAAATATATCAGATGGCACAAATAAGACAACAGAGATGTCCCTATAAAAAGGAGAAACAAGTTTCTGCAAAAGCAATGTTATTATCGAATCCATGGCCATGACTACCTTCAACAAAGCAAGTTCAGCTGTTTTCTTTTGTGCCCTCCTTTCTCTCTTTGTTCTCCGTGAATGTAAATTCTAAGTGCATGTTTGGGAGGTCTCATGTTTCCCCCTTTTTCTCTATTTCTCTAAAATGGATAGAGGTTTGAAAAAATAGTGTTTGGCACCACCTTTCAGCCTCTACATATTTGAGAGAAGTAGAGGCAATGGCTCTACTTTCCACAGCCTCCTTGATAAGGGAGTTGAGAAATAGAGGGAAGAAAGGAGAGGCGGAGCTACAGTGATTATGCATAGTCACGCTCAATCCAGTTTTTTCAATGTTTCTCCAAATCTGAGAGTCTTAATCAAGATCCAAACCGTTGAAAATGTTCACAAGGTCAAACACGGCCATGTATCCAAATTTCATCCGTTGAATCATCACCAATCTCGAGATGTGTGCCACAAACCTTGAGCCATTTGATATAATTTTTATGATATGTGGGCCCCAAGCACAAGATCAAACCGTTGGATATATTTGGGAGGCTGAAAGCGGCTCTATGGTCAATTTTGATCACATAATACCTTGTGAATCTCGAGATATGTGCAAAACAAAAATAGCCATTGATGTATTATGCTCAAAATTGCATATGTCCATTAGCAGTAAACTGTTTCAATTTTTTTTTATTATTTAGAGGCGTTTAACATAAGATGTAAACCGTTAGTAATGTTCATAATATCAAACATAATCATGAGACCAAATTTCACCCATTTGATCATAACCAATCTCTAGAAATGTGCAAAAAACTTGAGTCATTAGGTATAATTTTATGGATTATGTGGGCTCCAAACACAAGATCCAGACCGTGAGATCTCAAGAAATATGTAGAAAAACCCTTAACGATTGATATAAAAATGTCTATTTAGCATAGGCCCTTGGATTACCAAACAACTCTTTTTATTTTAGCCTCTTTTTTTTATGACTCTTTTTTATATGGGTCTATATTAAATGGTCTTTAAGAAATAGACGGGTGGTTTCAAACATGACCTAACTCTCCTCTCTCTTTCTCTCTGTTTTTCCAACAAAAGAAAATATTATGCATTGTAGGGAGGTCTTTATGTTCAAGGATTTCCACACTAAGATCCCGTCCAC
Organism: Persea americana; assembly: GCA_029852735.1. Lineage (NCBI taxonomy): Eukaryota > Viridiplantae > Streptophyta > Magnoliopsida > Laurales > Lauraceae > Persea > Persea americana. Next base: position 84,408,275 of record CM056810.1, read on the forward strand.
AGTTCAGCCCAGTAAAGTTCTGCTAAATGTTGGACTGAATGTGGAAAAAGATCGCACATCTATATAGTGATTGCAATGGGTCATGGTAAACCCATACCCGACCCAACTCACATTTACCCCACCTAGTAGGAATAGGATAGATGGGATTTAGAATGGGTGATGCCAAGCCCACCTTGTGACAACAGATAGTTGCTTGTGTCCACTAGGGTTTAAGATTTGTGATGTCAATCCCTATGAGTAGTGATGGGGTTAGATTTTATATGGGTTATCCCACACCATGATTAAATCTGAAAAAAGTGCTAAAGATTTTGAGGAAAGATCAGTTATTTTCATACAAGGCCTTCTCTTTACGTAGTATGTAGTATGTAAATGTTTCATAGATGAAACAGAGTAGGTCGAGGCATCCAAATCTAGAACCCGCACCGCAGCATCAAAACCAAAATCCAAACATGACATTTGTAAAGCTATTAGCAAGGGTTTTCAAATCCTAGGACCCAGTTGATTTTGACAATGAATTTGGGTGTGGTTAAGCCCCAATCCAGGCTAAAGATCACGTGTTTAAAGGCATACATCTGATTGGGTCTTCTACCAAATCTTGATAGCTGTTGGCAAGTACCTTGATATGGCCCTTATCTCCTTTTAAACTTATACATTAGCCATGGAGAAGCATAGTTTTTACTGGGCCTAGTCTAACCATTTCTCAGTCCAACCCCGAAGTAACTCAATAATTACTCACGCTTAGCCCTTTTCAGTGTTGCAAATATCATTCTAAGAAAATCATTATCTCAGGAAAATGCCAGGTTATTCTGAATTGGATTTATCTCAAATTATTTTTAGCAAATATTGTCAAATTACGGATTTCTTTTATAATTAGGAAAATACAGAGATAAACATAAAGCCGATATTTATGACCATGTGTTCAACGATTATACATAATAAATATAGAGACTATGGTTTCAGTAATCTATTATTTGATGTTTCAGGCAGCAGCGTGGTTAGCAAAGCAGCAGAGAACCCTGCAGGAAAAACTATGCTTCTCCATGGCCAAGGCTCAGACTTTCCACAAGCCTAAACTACATAACAGACCTATTATGATCACAAGTTGACCACATAGTTCAATGGTCTACAATGTTGATCTGATTAGGCACCATTACTAACAATCGATTGCCCAAGATCTTCTCATACTTTCTTCATAAATCAATATCTGTGGAGTACTTAATATTCCAAGGGTTAGGATTAGCAGCCTCACTTTTCCAAGTCTAGTCCTATCAGATAGATGGTCGGTAACTTTGTATTACCAAGCCAATACCTATATAGATGTGGGGTAAATGTCAGTTGGGTCGGGTATGGATTTACCATGACCCATTGCAATCCCTATATAGATGTGCGATCTTGGTCCACATTCAGTCCAACAATGCATTCAGTCCAACAATGCATAATATATTCTTTTGTGTTGGAGAGAGAGAGAGAGAGAGAGAGAGAGAGAGAGAGATTACATTCATGGAGAACGAAGGGAGAGAGGAGGGCACAAAGGAAAATAGCCGAACTAGCTTTGTTGAAGTTAGTCATGGCTATGGATTCGATAGTAGCAGTGCTTTTGCGGAACCTTGTTTCTAGTTTTTATAGGGATATCTCTGTTGTCTTATTTGTGCCATCTGATACATGTGTTTAATATGGATCTATCTGTTTCGATATACTTCATGTGTGCATAGGGTTATATGAAGGCAATAGATGGTAGGTACACTGCAAGTGCATATACACTTGTATTTAGGCACGTGTAAAGTAAATACAAGTCCCAAAATAACTCTATACCTGAACTGAATTTACTATTCATAGATGGGGAGCTTTACAATGTGCCCGGGCATTTTTAGGAAAAAACGCCCCTCCTAGTTTAGCCCATTGGAATGCACGATGATCATGGAAATCCATTGGATGGAAAGATCTATAAAACGCCTATCTATATACAAAATCTTAAGTCGATACGATCATCCTAACCTTTTGATCCATGGACCTAAAAATTTAATAGTTTTGATACATCATTTTATCATGATTTCAATCCCAACAGAGAGGAAAAGTTGGATGAGTGTCGAGCTTGGACTTATAACTATTCATGGAGGGTAGTGTGTGTGAAAATGCTAAATTAACTCAACATGGGCCCCATGAAAAAAAAAAAAAAAAAAAAAAAAAAGAAGAAGAACGGAAAAAGGGGTGTTTTTAAACCTCTCATCTGATTCATCTTCTCCCTTTTTTTTTCCTTCATATGGGTTGCGCCTGCAATTTTTGTTCTATGTGTTGCTGAGTGCTAGAGATAGAGTGAGCTCTATTTCTTTTCTTTCTTTTTTTGTAAGCTGATTTTTTATTTTTTTTGTGTGTGTGTGTTGTGTGTGTGTGTTTATCGTCGAATGTGAACTGTGAAGTATTGGAGTGTTTTTTTTCTCTATATGTTGGAGTGCCTCATTTTTTTGTATGTCATCTATTTGTAGAAATCCCCAGATGCATGGTGTGTGAGTTCTAAACTGTGAATGAAGCTTTCTATATGCCATTTATTCTGGTTATTCTAAAAAAATATTATTTCGGAAAAGGGCCATGGAAAACAGCCAAAATAAATTAAGATATCAGTGAAAGATTGATACATTAATTGATATGCAAAAGGTTTGTCATGCACTATTGCGAAGAAATAAAGATGAGAAAAAAAAAGGGCGGAAAATGGTGGGACTGAGAAAATTAAAAAAAGACAAAAAAAAAAAAAAAAGAACACAAAAACACAAAAAACCCATGGCACTAAGAAGGAAAGGTAAGGGTTAAAAAGGGCAGAAGGCTTCTGCTGAAGCAGAAATAGAGATGGAATCAATGTTTAGACCAGTTTTTTACAGGGCCCAATTTCAGAATCAAGAATGCAAGAAAGGGTGATATTTGTTGTTTTCTTCACAGAAGATCTTATAGAATTGATGTTTAGGCTTTAGGCCAATTTTTTTACAGCACCCAGTTACATAATCAACAAGGCAAGAAATGGTGATTTCCTCCAACTAGTAATTGCCTTATTTGTTGAATATAGCAGAATGGTCGATATCAACAGCTATAATGGTCAATATCGACCAATTTGTCAGTCAGATTTCCCGCAACCTATAGCTACCTTATTTGCTGAATATGACAGAATGGTCGATGTCAACCATCACCACTTATTTGATGAATCACTCTTCCCAATTAGTTTACTCGCGACAAAAGCTTGCAAACAACTAAAGCCTGTCTAAAATCACCAACTCTTCCCTCATTGGAATCTTTAATGCCGATCCTATTAGAAAACATCATCAACACCTCTCCTCAATTTAATGTTGTAAAGCACTCAACCAATACCTCGTAGGCCCTTGCTCACCCCTTTGCGTCGCCATAAACATTCTATTTTCCATTTTTAAGATTGATCAAAAGCTCCCTCTAATTAATCAAAACTGAAAACAAAACAAGTCCACACCGTACATTTTTCAAACCCCATACCTCCTTTTTTCTTCCAGGTTGGGCTACTATTCAAGGAGTGATACTTTAACTTAAAGACCCAAATTAATCCCTGGGCATTTATATGACACCAAGGTGAAAATGCCATTGAACCACGAGTGTCTTGGCACCTCAAGCCTCCTCATCTCCTTCCATAACAATTTATATATATTTATAATAATTAGGGTCAATTTCTATTAAGGTAAGATTTGAGACTATTCATGCACAAGGGACAGGAAATTCAACTTGGGGGCTCCATATGAAAGGAATACTGTGGGGAGGGGCAAATGTAAAAAAAAATATGTACATTAATTTTTAGAATATTCAAGGATATTTAAAATGAAACTCAACCTTTTTCAGATAAGGGTGGGGGCTTCAACGCCAAACCCATGTACCTAGGTCTGCCCCTATCCATGCACAGAAAGGGTGCTTATTTTGAGTGGATTGGATTTCAATAGGTGGGGCTCCTTATAGATCGTATGACTCCTTCAACTTTGGATATCTCCAAGTAAAAGACTCGGACGATGAGAGAGTTGTGCTCTAGACCTAGGCCGTTGATTTGATGGGGATCATATCTATGAATGTTCTGACATAATATGATGAAGTACTTCAAATTGAAAATAGTGCTAAATCGTGCCAACACAAATTAGATTAAAGTTTTAAAAATGAATAATTCTGAATATATCCTCAACTTTTTTCTGATTTTTTTAATGGGCAATATCAAAGTTAAGAGAAGCCAGCGATATGGGAAAACACAACCGCTCGGTCCGCATCATCTCCACTTTCAATACGCATTTTCCTTTCATGCAGTGCACTAGAGATAAAAGTGAATGAAAAAGAAAATATTTGTACATTCAAGTAATTTGATACATTGAATCACCCAACAAATTGTGACAAATTTAATGCATGCAGTTAATTTGTATTTTTATTTTTAAATGTGGATACAGTAAATTAATAATCCTGCGGGCAGTTTTCTACCACCGACCGATGCAACTGACATTTACCAGATGACTACATTAAACTAACAAAAACATCTCGAATGTTTAATAATGCCCCAATACATAAGGTAATGAAATTCTAAACAATGTGTAATATAGGCAGGGACGTAAATGACTCAGATTTTGATATAAAAATAATAATAATAATAGTTGTATCCACATTTGGCATCAACTTAAAAAAAAAATACTTCACATTAGAATGATAGATAAAAAGCATAAAAATATTTTTTAAACATATAAATGGGGTTATAAATAATGTGCGACTTAAGTACACCCTCAAATATGAATATAATCTAATTTCCATTTATCAATTCTAGAATGCAAAAGCATCAAAGATGTTGAGAATATATATATGAGATTCTGCTTTAATTTATTGTAAAGTTGTACCAAATACAACATTATTATTCAAGAGAACGCCACCAATAGCCGCATCACCTTCACTATGCCATGGAACATATTTAGATATTATGTATTACGAACGACAAAATGTCTCACAATCTTGCTGATCGTAGTAGCACGATCCGTTAATGAAGCACCAACGGCAATCTTTACCACAATCGCTATCACAGCCACGTACAAAGCATGGGTTAATATTGATTTTCCTCCCTGTCATCACCACTGGCTTCATCTTTGGTATGTTATTTTCCTCTCCACTGCCTGAAGATGATGGACAATTTAAAAACCATAAGCATTTAGGAAAAGTAAGAAAAAACAAGATGGCCTGAAAAAGTGCCCTGACGGAGCCCATTAGACCATGAAAGACCAGAGCCAATTAATTGTATATGTAAACCCAAGGCAAGATCCAATTAAGATGAAGGGAGATCTTGGACAATCACTGTTGAGTTAAACTTTTTTAATCACAAGAGAAAACTCCATTAACTGGCTAAACATTGCGTTGGATTTATGGTCTAGAAGTATAAAACATAACTGAAAATTCGAGTCTATTGGATGTTTCTAGCTATTCCTTTTAGAGCCATGAGATCAATCGTTAATAAAATTTTCATTTTGATATTCCATCATCCTTAAATCAGATAGCTTACACCATTGAATGGATCTAACTTTTTTTCGTAATTATGTTAGATCCTGAATCCAAAACTCTACCGTGGGAGATATTTTAATTGATGAAGAGAACTAGTCTCTCCTACTTGGTGGATTAGTGCCCTCAACTTTTACATGTACGGGCGGACACTACACCATAATCATGTGCATCGATGAGCTACATCCAATATTCCAATGACGAGTCGGCACGTACGTGAGAATACTAAATGTTCCTTCACAGTTTTCGAAACTCATGATGTCTCGGTGCGATCTAGCGACTCGGGACGGTCTTAAAGCTGAAACTAGCCGCAAAACAGCTTAAGAATTTATATTTACCGGAGAAGATATCGCAATCTACGAGGATATTTCACAATTACTTGGATAATTTATTTTTTTATTTTTTTTTCTTAACTATGGAACTACCAAACAGTCATCAAAACCTTTGAATCGTTATATGAGTGTAAGAACTAATATTGCATCAAATTTGAATAGTTGTTCTATTACGGTTATCAAGAAATTTGTAAAAAAGTCACGTTGTTTTGCAAATTATATTAACAAATTATAAGCCACTTTTTTTGTAAATTTCTCGATAACCGTGATAGATCAACGATTCAAATTTGGTGCGATATTAGTTCTTACACTCATATAGCTATCCAACGGTTTGGATGGTGGTTTGGTGGTTTTACAGTCAAGAAAAGAAAAAAGAAAAAAACAGACTAATCTTCCCGCTTTTGATTGTGGAATATCCTACATCCTTACGATATCACAATATCCTACAGATCGAACAGCTCTTCGGTAAATATACATTCTTGGACTGTTCTGGGGCTATTGTCAGTTTTAACACCGTCTGTACGGTAATTGTCCCATGGATCTAAATGGTGGCTAATCTAATCAAGATTCGATATGTTCCAAGAAAATGAATGAGTAGGAAAGTTTAACTTACATTCTCTTACGCCATGTAAACTTGCAAGGAGGAAGAAGAGAAAGACAAAGCTTATGTTCTTGAACTTAGCCATGGATCAAGTATTCTTTCAACTCATGTATAAATTAAGATTTCCCGAGCCTTCATATAACCCTTGAAATGTCTAAGCATGATATATAATAAATGACTTTAGGTCACGTTTGGTAATCAAATCTTTAGAGAAAAAATTTTCAGTTTCCCTAAAATGTTATAAATCCATGCTTAGCAATTGCAATGATGATCACATCCAAATAATTTAGAACTCCATTTCTGGATGATTTAAAATCTTGACCCTCTTAAAATATTCTTTCACTATTTAAGAATATCATAAAACAGAACAAAGAAATATTTAACTTGGTTAAGCTCTTGCCTACATCAATTGTTTGAATTCACCTTCCTACTGTGGGCTTGTCTCTTTCTTATAATGACTGTACTTTCAAGGAAAAAGTTCCAATGATTCTCGTTACAAGCCTTAAAATAAGAAATACAATGATTTTGCCTTGGTGTGAGTTGAGAAAATATTAGATCCCATATCTTTGATTGATAAAATAGATAGGATGAGAGATTTGTGGAGTTGACCCATGAGGTGAAGAGAGATTTGTGGAGAAGATCAAATCCACCGGATCTATTCTCTGGTACTCACGAATTCTTCTGGATTGTAGGTTGTATACAATTGACTTAGGGCCCATCATATGACTCACTTGAAATCTTAGATTTGAAACCTAGCTAAAATCTAAAATTAGAAAGAATTGTTGAGCAATCCACAAATGTACAAAATGATCTCATCCTTCTCCCAAAGAGCTGAGATCACCAATATGAAGCAAACCTTGACCAATATTGAACCACAAACCACGAATTATGATCAGCTAAACCGGATAAACCTAATTTTAACTATTCACCCTCACCCTCACCCTCACCCTCACCCACTTTGTTATTAAAGTTGGAAGTGGTGCATTTCTACTTAACGTTCCCTTCTTCTTTTTCTTTGGTTTTTTGTATTTTGTACCTTTTTTTCTTTGAATGAAATCTTTCGTTACGATTTAAAAAACAAAAAAAATGTAAAAATAACTGAAAGTGAACTCATGCGCCGAAATAAGGATAAATAAATTTGTAATTTCCTTGACTAGTGGTAGCAATGGGTCAGGCAGTGTGCTCTGGATAACACGTATATGTCAACTGAAACCCAATCCACCTATTTACAGGTTTAAAAATGTTGACCCGGATTAATACGTGATTTAGAATTTATTTCGGGTTTGGTTGGCGGGTCAATCATGTTACAAATAGTGGCATTGGGCCAATTTAGGTTAGGTCGACATGTGAAATGGACAAGATGGACGCAACCCAAACTTAACTCATTTATAAACTAAGACAGAGATGTCATCCCAGACAAATAATAAAATAAAAGGGGTCAACCCGGACCCTCAATTATGCAATCAAGTTTGGCAAGTTAGGAACGAACTTTGAATCCTACATTGAACTTGATATTCTGTCCCCCTCTTCCATAAAGGTTAACAAGATACTAAAATTATTCATTTCAGTTCTCATTGGAATTAACCTGAGGAATGTGATTGGCTCCAAGTTTAAACCAGAGTTAGGGTTGCACGTGGATTTGGACAGCCCACCCAGTCCAAGCTAGGAGGCATCCTCTTGGATATAGGTTAAGATCTTGGGGCTTTAGATAATAACTTGCACTGCACTTGGGATTTTGGTCCTACTTCTAAATGAGACAGGCTTGGGCCTATATTTGTCTAAAGGCTCAATATATGGAAGCTCGGTACATGGTCCAGCCTGGCCCAGGGAATGGGCCCAATATCTCACTGATGGATAGGCCCTGGCCTAACTTTATGGGCATGGGCCTACTAAGTATTTGTATTGATAATTAAAGGAACAGGTGTCAAATGGAACTGGCCCTGCCCAACCCACACGATAAACAAACCCTATCCAAAACTGGAGGAGCAACTCAGGAATGCCATTCAAACCCACTAGCAGTCACAATTAGTCGGGCCCATATTAAAAGCAACGGAACCGACTACCTTAATATAAGTTAAGCTGGACCAGCCCAATTTTTCTGATCTATAACTCTATGGGCTTATGCCATGACTTGGGGTAATCAAGTAATTGACCATAAATATCACCCAAGCCCAGGCCACATTTCAAATGACTTTGGTGAAAGGTAGTGATGGCATTCATTCCCTGGTTAGAAATTGAATTAAGCTCTGGTTGATTTTGAGGTCCATATTTTAGTCTTTCCTCTAAGCAAGTTGGACGAATGTCCTTGGCCCGACCTAATCCGGACCCTTTAAGAATCTCCCTGTTAAAGATTGTACAGATTTACCACCAATTGTATCTACGTAAAGCCTAAATTGCATCTTTTCCGTGGGTAATTACAGCGGAAAAGCTCAATTTCTAGGTTTTCCGCAGAAGCCTATGGCGGTACAGACGCAATTGCAGGTTTTCCTCCTCTCTGAGAGAGCAGAGGAGAATTTGCAAAGTTAGTAGTTTTCTTTCTTTCTGGGTTGGACGTTCTCTGGGTCGGGTCTACGGAGAGACTCCTTGCACCTAAAAGTGCTTGTGAACTCTTCTTGCGAACTCGCCGCAAGAATTTTCTGTGGGGCCCATCTAGGGATGACACCTAGTTATTATACATACTTCAAATCATAACTATGTATTTGGGTTTGTAGGGGATCCGAACTCGATGAAAAGGAAAAAAAAACATAATCTTATACATTGTTTTTGTTAGTCGCTTTCATGTTATCAAATAGTCAATCTTACACTGGGTCAACTTAAGGGTAAATTTGGGACTATCCATGCACAAGGGCAGACCCAGGAAAATCAACTTGGGGCGCTCCATGTAAAAGAAATATTGGGAAAAGGGGCAAATGTACAAAAGAAACACATTGCTCTCTATAATATGCAATGGTTTAAAAAAAAAAAAAAAACCTCAACTTTTTCTAATAAGGGTGGGGGTTTCAGTCCGCAGACCCATGTACCTGGGTCCGCCCCTATCCATGCCCAGAAAGGGTGCTTATTTTGAGTGGATTGGATTTCAATAGGTGAGGCTCATTGTGCCATTCACTGAGAGAAAGGAAGAGACTATACGGTGGTCATGCAGACCACACTAAATAGGGTTCCCACATTAGACTCATCATATCAATGGCTTGAAACCTTAGATTTAGAACACAGCTTTTGTAAATTTAAAAAATAAAAATAAAAAAATTATGATCCACAAATGTAAAGTATCTCATCATAACTAGCCCTAGTGAACTAAGATCTTTGACATGAACGGAACTTTGACCCCATGAACCACAAAATGCAAATTACAATCCGGTGGTCGAAGTTAACCGGATTCTAACAATTTAGAGAGGCGATTGTACTAAGAATATCTACGTGAACTATTTGCCTTTAAATTCCAGTCATAGGATCATATATCTTACAGGCTTGGACATCATCACATCAAACTGTCTATTCTATCTATTCTGATTTTTTCTTGTTTGTTAATGACATTTAATTTGGAAGTCAAGGACCTTAAAAAAATTATTTCATTTTCCTTTTTTCTCTTTTTTTTTTTTTTTTTTTGGGTGAAAAATTCAGATCAGCTGAGGATTGAATGAATGAGGCTCAAGAGTCCAGCCCCAAAATGACAAAATATTCTGGTATTGGTGCAATACCAAGAAAATGCATTGCTCACCCTTTCACTTTTTATGTTTTTACATGTGATTAATTTGTCTGTGAGCGCTCTCATGTACAAGGATGGATCATAGATGCCTGAGGTGTTCACATGTCAGCAAGCAGTGCTTTTCGATGGAAGCCCAACCGAACCCACAGACCAAACCTTTTTGCCTGGCCCACCATTATCGAGTTAGGCTTCGCTGGCCTGGCTCACGAACACCGCAATAGATAGAAAGAACTGTAGTTTGACCCTTTCCTTATCTCTTTTGGGAATTTTATGCATTTCTTGCTGCAAACTTTTCTATTGACCAACAGTTGGCATGAGAAAGAGAGAGGCTGAGAGAGTTGAAATATCCATACACCAACAGACACATAATCAACACATATATTTGGGTACAAACAGGCATGAAACTAGGATTTTTTATTCAAAGGGATTTTTATTCAATCATCCATATAAGAAGCACACCATCTTCTCTTAATCATGAGAGTGTTTCTCAGTGGCCACACTTTTGGTTGCACTCAGTCCAGGATGGGAAACATCCCCCTAACTTGCAACACCAACACTTCTTTAAATCTATTTACAAAATCTTGAATCAATAAGATCTTCCTAACATTTTGATTCATGACCCAAAAATTTAATAGTTTTGAGACATCATTTTATCATGACTTCTATCCCAACGGTGAGGAAAAGTTAGATGAGTGTCGAACTTGGACTTATGACTATTCATAGTGGGTAGTGTGTGTGAAAATGCTAGATTGGCTCAACATGGGTCTCATGAAAAAAAAAAAAAAAAAAAGAGGGATAGATAAAAGGGTGTTTTTAAACCTCTCATCTGATTCATCTACTCCCTTTTTTTTCCTTCATATGGGCTGTGCCTGCAATTGTTGTTCTATGTGTTGCTGGAGACAGAGTGAGCTCTATTTCTTTTCTTTCCCTTTTTTTTTTTTTTTTGGTCGAGTGTGAACTGTGAAGTGTTGGAGTGATTTTTTTTCTCTATATGTTGGAGTGCGTCTTTTTTGTATGTCATCATCTATTTGTAGAGATCCCCAGATGAATGGTGTGTGAGTTCTAAACTGTGAATTAAGTTTTATATATGCCATTTATTCTGGTTTTTCTAAAAAAATTATTATTTCGGAAAAGGACCATGGAAAACCTGAATCCGCCAAGTTAAGGGACAAATGTAACATCGGAGCAATTGGAGAAGTGAGCAGCTACAGAGAAAACAAGTTAATTACTTAAAAAGGATTTGATCAACACGTGGAATAGAATAGGGATGGATGGATGCGTCTCCTGATGGATGGGATGATGATATGTACTTGTGATTTACCCGGCTTGTATGAGGGTAAAGCCTCAATGTTAAACTTGCAAGTTTTCCTCCTCTTTTAGCGGAGGAGAAGTTGCAAACCCGCTCATTTTCTTCCTTTCTTTTTTTCGCTAAGTGCTGTCTAGGTCAGGTCCTTGGAATTTTTTAAAGGTACTTGCGAGCGTGTATTTACGGCGGATAAGTTCAACTTATGAGTTTTCCTCTTCTCTGAGCAAAAAGGAAAAGTTGCAAACCGACTGATTTTCCTTTTTTTTATTTTTTTCCTTCTTGAGAACTAGCCCCATGAACTTTCTGTGGGCCCCATCAAGGGATGGGACCTAGTCATACATACTTCAAATCACAACTATGTAATTAGGTTTGTAGGGGACCCAAACTCGATAAAAAACTATATATAAGAAAAACTAACATAATCTTATGCATTGTTTTTGTTAGTTACTTTTGCTGTATCGAATACCCGTTCTTACAGTGGGGTCAATTTCTATTAAGATAAGATTTGAGACTATCCATGCACAAGGGACAGGAAATTCAACTTGGGGGGCTCCATATAAAAGGAATATTGGGGGCAGGGGCAAATGTAAAAAAAAATATGTACAATAATTTTTAGAATATTCAAGGATTTTTAAAATGAAACTCAACCTTTTTCAGATAAGGGTGGGGGCTTCAGCCCCAAACCCATGTACCTTGGTCTGCCTTATCCATGCATAGAAAGGGTGCTTATTTTGAGTGGATTGGATTTCAACAGGTGGGGCTCCTTGTGGATTGTATAACTCCTTCCAACTTTGGATTTCTTCAAGTAAAAGACTCGGACGATGAGAGAGTTGTGCTCCTAGACCTAGGCCGTTGATTTGATGGGGATCATATCTCTGAATGTTCTGACATAGTATGATGAAGTACTTCAAATTGAAAATAGTGCTAAATTGTGCCAACATGAATTAGATTGAAGTTTTAAAAATGAATAATTCTAAATATATCCTCAACTTTTTCTGATTTTTTTAATGGGCAATATCAAAGTTAAGAGAAGCCAGCAATCTGGGAAAACACAACCTCTCACTGATCTCCATCCCCACCGCATCATCTCCATTTTCAATACGCAATTTCTTTTCATGCAGTATACTAGAGATAAAAGTGAATGAAAAAGCAAAGATCAGTACATTCAAGTAATTTGATACATTGAATCACCCAACAAATTGTGACAAATTTCATACATGCAGTTAATTTGTATTTTTTTTAAATGTGGATGCAGTAAAATAATAATCCTGTGGGCAGTTTTCTACCACCGTCCAATACAACTGACATTTGGAGTAGCAATGCCTTTTTTCATGTGTGTGGAAGGACCTAACCTGGATCGAACGCAAACACACCAAAAAATAATAATAATAATAATAACATCCTGCTAGCTCCTTATTTATCGGTCGTGAAGCTGCAATTATAGTTTATCAAATTGTTAACAAAAACCATGAAAACAAGTTGCCTGTAGATTCTGGCACAAGGTGTAAGTTGTCACCGCGTGAAAATAATAGAAAACAATGTTTACAGAGGAATGGTGAAATTAAAATGAGCAACATTTTCACTTCATAGTTCATATCCATCACACTCATTTGAACGATAGTGTCTATATTCTGTATCAACAACCAGCGGCAAGAGGCTGTAGTTCTTACGTGGGAGACAGGGTTTGAACATGGGCAACCCCCTTCCCTTACCCGAGGGTTGTCTTACCTCACCCGCGGTCTAGTTCCCCATCAGACGGCTCCCTTACCTCTCCTGAGGTCAACTTCTCTCACTCGAGGGCTAGGGTCAAGAAGGGAATTCTCTACCCATAGCTTTCTCATCTTTTAGGATTCTTTATATATATATATATATATATATTCAAACGGGACCCAGAGGTGCATCTTTGGCAGGGCCTAAGTCCACATACTCTGGCACACATGATTACTTAATTCTGGTTCACTTGATCAGGATCAGGCACTCAGTTCTAGATTTTAGAGTTGGGCTCGCACTTACATTTTGAAGACCAGGTAAAATTCAATTGGGCTTAGAACTAAGTACCCAATTAAGAACTCAGTTCTAGATTTTAGAACTTTCGATCCTACAATGGACTTGAGATTTTGCCCACCTCTTCCATATAGGTTAACAAGATACTGCAATTTCTCATTTCAGCTCTGAACGGAATTAACCTGAGGAATGTATTCAGCTCCAACTTTAAACAAGAATTAGGGTTGCACTTGGGATTTGGCAGCCCACCCTAGTCCAAGCTAAAAGCCATCCTCTTGCATCTTGGGGCTTTTGAAAATAACTTGCTCTGCACTTGGGATTTTGGTCGTACTTCTAAATGAGAAAGGCTTGGGTCTATAGTTGTCTAAAGGCTCAGTGTATGGAGGCTCACTAGATGGTCCAGCCTGGACCAGAAATTGGGCCCAATATCACACTGATCGCCGGGCTCTGTCCTAATTTCATGGACACATTGGCCTGAGTAGATGTCTTGATAATTAATGGAATATGTGTCAAATGGAATTGGCCCTGCCCAACCCACACGATGGACAAACCCTATCCAGAGCTAGAGGAGCAACTCAGGAATGCCAGACTGGGATTATGCAAACCCACTAGTAGTCGAATCTAGTCGGCCCCTATTAAAAGCATCAGAACCGACTGCACTAATATAAGTTGAGATGGACCAGCCCAATTTCTTTGATCTATCATATGCCAAGACTTATGGTAATCAAATATTTGACCAGAAATATCACTCAGGCCCAGGCCATATTGCAAATGATTTTGGTGAAAGCTAGGCATAACATCCATTACCTGGTTACAAATTGAATCAGGCTCTGGTAGGTTTTGAGGTCCATGTTCTAGTCTTTCCTCTAAGCAAATTGGACTGAGGATGTCCTTGTCCCCACCTAACCCGGACCCTTTAGAGTCTACTCGTTTAAGATTAAGTACAGATTTGGATTTATCGCTGCTTGTATTTATGGTAAAGCCTAAATTGCGGCTTTTCTGCTTGTATTTACCATGGAAATGTTCAACTAAGCAAGGTTTCTGCTGATTCTTTAAGTTGGGTTGCAGGTTTTCCTCCTCTCTGAGCCGAGGAAAAGTTGCAAATGAAGTGGCTTTCTCTTTTCTCTTCTTTTTTTCTCTCTCTCTCTCTTCTCCGGGCGCTGCCTGAGTCAGGTCTACAAGTAGGGTTATCCCACCTCCTGAAAGTGCTTTTAAACTTTTCATGCGAACTCGCCGTAGGAACGTTTTGCGGGGCCCATCTAGGGATGGCACTTAGTTATACATGCTTCAAATCACAATTATGTATTTGGGTTTTTTATGTGTGACAAGGACCCAACCCGAATCGGGCCCAGACACACAAAAAAATGCACTGTGCTACCGCATTATTTATCTGTGGTAAAGCTGCAAATGTAGTTTGTCACGTTGTTAACGAAAGCATGAAAATAAGTTGCTGGTGGAATATGGCACAAGGTGTAATTTGTACGTGCATGAAAACAATATTAGAAAATAAATTTTATAGAGGGATGTTAAAATTCAAATGAGCAACTTTTCCACTTCATACTTCGTATCCATCACATTCATTTGAACGATAGGGGCTATGTTCTCTGTCAGTAAAACTGTGGTGGTAAGAACAGGCCATTGCCTCAGTGGGAAAGAGGCGGTAGTTCTTAAATGGCTGCACAAGGTCTGAACATGGGCAATCATCTTTCCTCTTCTAAGGGTTGTCCTAACTCACCCGATGGCTATTTTCCTCGGCAGAGGGATCCCTTACCTCACCCAAGGTCTACTTCCCTCACCAGGGGGCTTTTTAAAAACTTCAACTTTTTTTAAATAAGGGCGGGGGCTTCAGCTCCAGACCCATGTATCTAGGTCCACCCATTAGGACTCCTAACCTTGGGAACATGAATTGACCCCTGGCCGCCCCTATTACACCCGCCAATTTGGCCCTAATCCAAGGGGACTCGGCCCGGCCCTCAAAATGTCCTTAAAATGTGGGCTTTTGTTTCTAAGGAAAAGCCCTTGGGCCAGGTTTGGACAAATTTTTGCAAGCCCTGAAATTTTGAGGGCCGGGCTTAGATAGTATTGGCCCAGCCCGGCCCTGACCCTCCTACTTTTATTTATTTTATATAATATAAGTATTTATATATGCAAATATATACTAAAATGTCCTTATAATAGTCACTTAGTAGTAATCAAATACGGATATGATAACAAAATGCCCTAAAATCCATACACACATACATGGTTCATCTCATCTGAATTTAATTATTTAAGTTATGTATTATACTTAATGCATAAGCAATAAGTGTTCCACAGTTGCTTCTAATCTCTTTATCTAGTTTTATTACTTCTTATTTATGCTTTTTATATTGTTTTTATATATTCAAGTTAGTGCAAGGTGTACTCCTTCAATGTTCATAAGGACACACTTTTTCCTCTACAGAGTTATTTGGGATGCCAACCAAATCATAGAGATAGTTTGTATGTGTAGTTTGTATGTGCATTGGAACTTCAAGGATACAAGGTGATCCAAATTTCTTTTTAATTAGATAATTATAACCCTCAAATTTTAAAAGTTTAAACTACTAATGTTTTTTAAGTGCATTTACTTTTATTATTGAAATCTCGTAGCGCTTAATGGCCAAATCAGTCTTAAACAGAAAATAATGCCAATTGATAAAAGGTATGTGAATGTAAATAGTTAAAACTTCCAAAGATAAGATATTGCTGGAATAATTTCACACGTAGAGATTCTAATGAAAGGTGTGAAATAGATCAGACCCTTTAACCTTTTTTTTTTTTTTTTACAAAATAAATAAAACCATATGTCTAAAACCCAAGTCACCAAAGCATGTATGACTTTGTCCGATAAAAGGAAGTTGTTTTAGACAACTTATATTCTCCAAATGTTTTATTAATTATGTATTCACAATTGAGGTTAGACAATATAACGCTAGGTCTCAATTCTTGGTAACAAAGTAAAAATAAATAATAGGCTTTTTTCGGCCCTTAGGCTTGCCCTGGCCCTCGAGGGTAGGGTATAAAGGGCCTAAGTAGTGCAAGCCCTGTCGAGCCCTATGAGAACTCGGTCCGAGCAGCACCCTTAACCACGGGGTGTAGCGTGTTAACCACAGGCTTCAAGCGGAGAATCTCCACTAGCCCTGCATCGGAAATATTCAAGTCCTAACCGTTGGCTCATAAGTCAAACCCCACATTAACTTAATATGACACATTTTAAAACCATGCTACCCTAGCAATCGTAAGAACTCTAAAGTTATTAAGCGTGCTCGGGTGGGAGCAGTACTGGGGTAGGTGACCTCTTGGGAAGTTCTCGCAGCGAACAATTTCATGCTAAGTTGGGTGGGGCTGTGACAGTTGACATCCGAGCCGGGGACGCCTTTATTTCCGGTGGGGGAGATTGAGAACTTAGTCCAAACGACACTTTTAACCGCATGGCGTAGCGTGTCAACCATGGGCTTCAAACGAAAAAGTCTCCACTAGTCCCACATAAAAAATATCCAAGTCCTGACCCTGAGCTTATTAGTCAAACCCCGTATTAACTCAACATGATGCATTTTAAAACCTTGCGACTCTGCAAACCATAAGAACTGTGGAGTTAAGCGTGCTCGAATAGGAGCAGTACTAGGATGTATAACCTCCTAGGAAGTCCTCATGCGTGGACGTAGGCCAAAGTGGACAATTTCATGCTCTGTTGCCCTTTGACAACCCTACCTATACCACTAGACTACCAATGCACTGGCCAATCATGTTGATATTTATCAAGCTGGTGTTTTAAATACACTTTTTGCTTGACATTTATTATAATGCATGGATAAAAGCCGAAACCTTAACATAGCAGTAGGGTTGCAAACGAGTATCCGATTCTCCAATTACCCAAAAGTTTTGACTCACAAAAAATCGGATCTTGAGCCTATTTTAGATTCCAATTCATAAACAGGTCCGGGTCTAGAACCCAATTTAGGTTCTAATTGATAAACCAGTTCGGTTCCAGGTTTATATAGGTTCCGACCCGTTGACCCGAGACCTGACATATGAGTCTTTAATGTAGCAATTTTGTACATCAAAATAAATTTCTTTTTTTTTTTTACATGTTTATGTATGATACTAGAGGTAGTAGACTTGATGCACTATTATAAGTTCAACGATATGCTTATTTTAAGAAAAAATGAAGAATAAAGAGAAATTAGAATTGATTTTGGAATTAAATTCCAATCCTCTAGGTAGACTCGGTTCTGAAATTGGAACCGGGTTTTCTTATCGGAACTGAATATAGAACCAACAAAATAACTTTCGAGTCAAAACCGGAACTGTTATTTTAAAATGAATCTGGGTATTTATCTTTCCGATCCGAAACCCTCCCGTTTGCAACCCTACCTAGCAGCCATTATATCAGCCTTTTTTTCTTTTTTTTGTAAAGAATCTTTTTTAAGAGCCAATATATCAGTCTTAAAATGATAATTTAATTTACTTCTATCCAATAGAATATTTTATTTTATTTTTTAAAAATTTGATTTTCTATGACATTTTCTCAGGAAAACCTTGACAATCTTGATTCTTGAGAATATTCCAAACATTATGAAAGACACTTTCATTTTTTTAAAGGAATCCTGAAAGCCATATTTGTGGCACGGGTTGTAAAGGCTATGGGCCAAGAAAAAGTGCTGAAAAGTAAGGAATACGTGATAAATTGTAAAAGTAACATTTATATATAATATACAAATGAACATTTTTCATCTTCAGGGCTATATTTTACCACCACCGTCATTAATGCCTTGTCCCAAATAATATGTTGGGGATGGCTATATGAAATTTTTTTTCTCCATTCTTATCTATCCTGAGCCAAATTTTTAGATAAGTTGTACTTCTTCAAATCAATTTTTAATACCTTCATTCACGTCCTTTTTTACTTACTCCTTGCCATTGGTTGGTCATTAAACTACATAGTTAAACTTTTCCTTACCAATGTTGTTACTGGTTGGTGCAAAGGTGTATTGGCTCCATCCCCCGCCTTTTTCCATTTTTTTAAGGTTGGCCTACTAGGCAGGAGTGATACTACCAACTTAAAAGCCTACGGATCGATCCCCAAGCAAGTGTGATACCGAGGTGCCAATACCATTCAACCATGAGTGTGTTGGCAAGAAAGAAAAATGGCCCTTTCGATTTGCATTCCTTTACTATCTTCAGAAGGGTGGCCTACACATGACCAATCAATTGCTTCATATGCACTTTATTACTGTAAATGATGGTACGTAGGTCTCACTTTTTTTATTCATGGTTGAATTTAATCACATAAAATCTGTATACAGTATGGTCATTTAACTTTGAGGCTACGAAATTTAAGGCCAAGATCATTTGACCACACTTATATTAGTGTAAGCCTACTCACATCAATATCCATATATTTCTATTTTCTCCTCTGTTATCTTGGCTTCTGGTAGGCGTCACTTGGGGAGGTCGATGCCAATGATTTATTTATGAGGAGAGCCCACACGAGTGGGAAGATGAAGCTTTCAATATGAGAAGGGCAGCCCACACACGTCGGAAGATGTCAATGCCAATTGATCAGCAGGCATTTTTTGTTTATGTTTTCTTAATAATGGACTTCCTGCTTACAAAGAAGAAAAAAAAAATCATGGTGACATGAAGTAGTTGCTCGTCTGGCAACCCCGCACAAGGGTGCTCAATGACCGGACCAGGCCGGGCCCAGCCCACTTTGAGCTGACCTAATTGTAGGTTTAAGGGCTTGAGTCGCCAGTCGGGCTTACATTTTTTTTGGGCCCATTTAATAGATGTGCGGGTCTTAAATTAAATGGTAGAGAGTCCGAAGATTAGACCAATTGTAAAAATAGTGGTAGGGATGGATAATATCACACAGGAAAAGGTACCAAACCAGTTGAACTGTGGCCTGGAATTATGTTAGCAAACCATTTTTTACTTATAAAGTCAACTAGGCCCCAGCATGGGCCAGCTACTTATGGCTCGACTCGGGCTTTGACCTAGTCAGACCTGGCTGGACATTCTTCATCCCCACCTATCCAATGATGGAAAACTCGTGACTTGGTCTCGACTCATCCGATGCAAAAAAAATAACTCGGATAGAGTCAACGCGGAGACTTGGGAGAGTCTTTTTTTTTTAATATAATTTTAGAAATATCTAAAAAAGAATCCATTATTTACAAAATCTAAATAATACATTAATTTACATGCTTCATAATAATCAGTTCAAATTAATAAATTTATATAATGCAAGTAAAGTACTACAAACAAGGAAAATAAAAATATATATTGCTTATTATATAATTTGTTACTCTCCAAATATCAAATGTAAAAGATCAAATATAAAATTCAAATTACGTTACAGACATAATTTTTAAACTCCTAACCTCATGCATAATTACTAGTATATAAATTTTAGTTGTTTTAAAATTAACTATACCTATTAAATTGTTTGAAATGCAAACAACTTATTAAAACGAAATAAATTGTCTGCGTCTCCTCTATTTTTTATTCGGTCTTTTTTTAAAACAAGATGACCCTGTTTACTTAAAGAGTAAACTCGGGGCCAACCCCAAATGTTCGGCCACCTAGTGTAGACTCTCCTTCTCATATTGTGCGGTTACTCTTCCCAATTGTGTGGTGCGCTTGGCTTTAAAAAATCACGGTACAACAGGGGTTGGCATACTGAATATGCGAAGTTAAGGGATAAATGCCAGATGGCGGCCATTGGAGAAGTGGGCCACAGAGAAAACAAATGGATCCCTGGAAAGGATTTGATCAACAACATGTTGAATAGAATAGCCATAGATGGAAGCGTCTCCTGATGGATGAGATGATGATATGTACTTGCGATTATGGTTTGCTAATTAACGGAATCGGGTCATCAAACACTTACAGGAAATGAGACATTTAAAGGAGCACATGATGAAATTAGGAATCATCATTCACTTTGACTTTTTTGGTTTTTTTTAATCTGTGGGGCACAGTCCTGAAATAATCCAACCACTAAAGACATGGCCTCCATTAATAGGCTAGGCTAAATTTCGCTCTAGTAGTGCCCACAGGTAGTTTGATCATTCATAAAATACAGTGATGTTTTTCCTCTGCATAAATACTCTAGGCACCAACACCCACACACATCCAAATCACTCACCATCATCGCCAAGAATCGATATCAATACCTGAGCGCTTCTGTGGAAGGGACGTGACACAATAGTAAGCTAGTCTAACCAGTGGCTTGGAAATAAAATACAACGATATAAATAACATAGGTAGCTTCATTATCTTAAGTTCTATTGTTTATGCATATTAATCCATCCTGCAGTAGTTACATATGATTTTTTACAGGGAAAGTCTTCATCTCCTTCTTTGACATATGATTTTTTCAGTTTGGATCTTCACATCACACAGTGCCCCACTATTTGAAATTTCAAAAAAGTTGGAACGTGTATCACAAAACAATCATTTTTATGGATCATATGTATGAACTCTAAGATGATGTTCACCTAATTTCAAAAGAAAAGAAAAACGCTGCTAATTAGTTTGATTTTCAGTAGAATAGACTTCTTGTAGATCAAAGGAAGGGGACAATGACAGAAGGCCAGTTTTTTTTGGAAAAAGACTAGGATAGTTCTTTTTGCCTTTTTTTGTGCTATGAAAACCTCGGTTTTGAGTAAATCCTAAAAGGATAGAGAGAAGTCATGAGTCCTTTATTCCTTTGTCGATTTAATAATTTGTTTGGTTAATAAAAGTAACGTAAAGCCTCTATTTTTTTTATACAATGGATCACATCAAAGAACACATCTTCAAAATTTCTTGTGTTTTTTCCTTTTTAAGTAAAAAGTCAATCTTCTCTCCACTTGGATGACAAAAGAACACCAACTTTCTACACAAAAGGGTAAAACCTTTTCCTACCAATTCACTAAATATAAAATATCATTATAACCCCCTGATATTTTATTCTATTTTGATTTGATACTTTATAATACTTTTACTTTAATAGTAAATTACCAAACAGGCCCTAAACATTGATAATGCAAATCAAACACTTTTGTGCATGTGAGGCCATTGACCGACTTGGTACTGGAGCCTTGATAGCCATTGTTTATCTGTAATTATATTTCTTTATAAGATTATTCGTTTGGTGAAACATGTGCGTAAATGGCCATAAAAATCTATTCCCTAATAAAAAAGTTCTTTAAGATTTTGACTGTCCGTTAGTGATACATTAGTTGAATTACATGCCGGTATAACTATCCTTTTTTCCTACCCAACTTAGGAGGCCGGGAAGGGAGCCCGAGGTAGAACGGCCATCGGCCATCAGGTGAGGTGGGCTTGGAAACAAAATGCTCTGTCCCAATCCAAGTCTCTTTTCATCCACTAAGTCGTAAATGTCTATTCATGGGCAACAACGAAGCTACCACACCTCACATTTCTTCTAACAATACATCAAACATGACCAACTTTTTAAATAAGCATTAAATATGATCAAATTGAGCTAAGAGGAAAGTAACAAAAACCTTATTTTAGCTATTTGATAATGCATGTGTGGGCCACCTCGCCACAGCCCATCTGTTATAGGCACTTTACCTACCAGAAAATATCTGAGATTTTCTCCCTCGACAAAGCCGAGGGGCAGACGGCTGTTGCAATGCCTTTTAAAAACCTTGGAACAAAAAAGAAATAGTATATACAATGACCATCATCAAAACAGCCAACACCCAGCCCATGACAGCTCTTTTAAAAACTTGCAACTTATGTTCTTATCCATATTCCATGCCAAACAGATTCATATGTAAAATGATCAAATACGATTGCATCCCAATAATCATACAATATAAACAATATTAGAGAGTGGACTGTGGAACGTCCTAATTAAAGCACTCCTGATCCAAACTTGAGACCAAGACCCTTTTTCAACAGGGTCGACATTGTCAGATCCAGGGCTTACAATTGCAACATCTTCAAGAAAACAAAATCTCCATTTCTTCTTCACCCTTTCTTCTTTCTTTTACACATTTTAAAAGCTGGCCCTCTTTAAAGACGTTAAGCTGATTGACGACCCTAACGCCGAGCTCCCAACCTCAATCTCAAACGAATCGTAACGCCGAAACAGTTCCACAACAAGAAGCCTTGACACCATCACGACGAAATCCTTCCCAGCACATTGCTTATTATCGACCGTTGGATTCCCCGTCTCTGGCCCATTCGACCACAGCACGTGCTTCAACAGCCCCATCCCTTCCTCCCCCACGAACCGATCCGCTACAAACTCCTCTGCCCGATCGAAAATCCTCGGGTCCCGGGTCGCATACGGCTGGAACCCGAACAGCATCTCCCCTTTCTTCACCTCGAAAGCCGCGTCGTGACTCTCCACGACCAGGTCCCGTTTCGCCCTCCCGTACTGGAAAGCAACGGGCGGGTCGATCCGCAGCGCCTCGTACACCACCGATTTCACCAGCGGCATCTGCTCGATGGCCCGCATCGTCACCTCCCCGCCGGAGGATTTCAGCGCCGACCGGACCTCCTCCGCCAGACGCCGGTGGATCTTCGACCCGGACCTCCCGACCCATTTCATGATGGTGGGGAAGAAGATCCTCATCCCGCCGAAGGAGTTGAAGCAGGTGGCGAACAGGAGGTTGTGGGTGGCTTCCTCTCTGCTGATTCCCATCTTCTCGCCTTCTGCGAACACGGGTTCGGATCCTGGGGCGCTGTAGAAGAAGTCGTAGAGTCGTTGGTAGTCGGATTTGATGAGGAAGGCTGGGAGACGGAACGTGTGGAGGAGGAGCTCTTCCACCAGCTTCGGAAGACCCAGTGTGAGTAGAGGACCCAACTGGAAGACAACCCATTTACCCACCAGCCCCGGCCCGTCGGATCCCAGCTCAGTTTTAGCCGGATCGGCATCGAATAGCGATTTCGCAAGGAAATTGAAGGCAGCAGATTCGTTCGGGGCGTTGAAATCCGCCTTCCCTTTGGAAGAAAGCTCAGCCTCCACGGTGGAGAAGAGCGACCCGAAGCAGTCCTGGAATCCGGGTATGACCCGGTTGCGACCCGATTTGAGGAGGCTGAACAAGAGCCTTTTGAGCTGCGCATGCTTGGGCTCCGACGGGTCGAGGTAGGATAGGACCCGATACCCGCCAGTCAGATCCGTGGAAGGCATGAAGGTGCCCGTGAAGAGATCCTTCTTCTCGACCTTGGACACGTCGAAGAGGATTGGAAAGCTGGCTCCATCAAGAAGCGCGACTACCTTCGGATTGGGCGCGATGAACGGTCCAGGAGGCATGTTGGTGCGAAAGACGGTCGATCTGTGCTTTTGTATGCGGCTTTTGAAGAAATCTTCGCGGCCTTGGAAGTAGTAGAAGTCGAGGCGGTCTTGTATGGGGCCGATGAATGGGAGGCCATAGCTGCCAGGGACTTTGAGGAGAGGGAGATTGGAGGATGGGGTTTTGGTCTGGGGAGATGGGGTTGATGAGATCGAGGCAGCTATGATCCGACGGCTGGGAATGGATCTGGTGGTGGTGGTGGGACATGATCTTGTGTTGACTGGGGGCAGTTGCAGAGAGGGAGAGAAGAGGAGGGAGGATGAAGATGAAGAAGATAGTGATGATGCCATGGTGAGGAATGAGGAAGAAAAGCCAACTGGGGCAGTTTGATGGGAGTGAGTGGGATTTATCATTTTTATATACAGAGAGAGAGGGAGGGTGGGGAGATGGGATGAGTTGGATTGGAATCGGATCGGATCGGATCGTCTGGGTTCATGCAGCAGAGAAATCCTCCGTCGAGCACTAGTCAAAATTCAGCATGGTCGACTAATGAGATCCAAAATGCTAAAACCAAAGAAACTTTCTTTTCGAATGGGCCGACAAAGATGCCACGTGTGTTTTTTTTATTAATATTAAATAAAAGAGGAAGAGATAAAAGTGGACAGAACAATGATGTGATTTTGAATTCATATTAGGCACGTGTGTAGACGGTGGGTTGGACGGCCTTGTCACTGTGGGAAGGAGTTGCGTGCGGTGCGGACACATGCGTTTTTGGAAGAATGGAAAAGTAGAGGTCCATTTTGATCTGCTGAAATTGGAGTATCTGGGTGGGGTCGTCGATTGTGGTGGGCCATGATCGTGGTGGACTTTGGGTGCGCATGAAAAGTATTGCCTTTCCCACGTGTGAATTTAGAACGGACGGTGGAATATGTAGAAGTAAAAGAAGGCGGAGAGTCAACATTCAAAGTGTGCCAAAAGCATTGTTGACACGGTTGTTTGGTTTTAAAATGGTCAACTTCTCTCGTCATGGAACTCCTTTTTTTCTTGCGGTGTGCAGTGCAGACCATCTATATTGTTGCCGGTGCTCATAGGTGCCAATGAAATTAGGAGGATCATAAGCTGATTCTCTTCTCTTTGTTTGGAGAATTCACTTCTCAAGTAAAACTGATAATTGGTAACACAAACTTTAAAAAAAAGGATCAAATCAAAAGTATCATATCTCAATAAACACAAACTTTAAAAAAAAAGTTCAAAAAAGTCAAAAAAACTCCTTCTCTTTTTACTAAATGACAGAAGGTCATTACTTTTTAACTTGACCACTCTTCTTTTCTTTTTTATTAATTTAATTATTCACATCACTTCATTTTAATAATGAAATCACCAAATTGGCCTAAGAGTACCTTTGTGCATCGCCCTACATCTATGGAAGTAGAGTGAAAAGATACCAGTGTCTTCCGTGCAAGAAATGCAACCAAATTTGGTGCCGATCACTTCCATGGAACCCACACAAACACATACTAAAGAAATGACAATTGAAATATGGGAAGTTAAGGCTTAGTGATAGTGATAACTTTAATAAAAGAAGTTGCATGTTGCAATATCATGACTGAAAGGCAATTTAATCCTTCACAAATCAAAACTTTTAGGATATTTTAAAATTATATCATTTGCCGGTAATTGTTAAATCTAAGTTCTTTTATAAGATCTTATATCCTAGAGAAAGATCCACCCGCACTTGACTTTGCCCTCCAAGTTAACACCCTTGAGCTCTTGTTTTTCTTTCTTTTCGAAATATATGTACTCACACACCCACCCTCTCCCTCTCACCCATGTCCCTCAACATCAATACTAGGATCAGGGATTGATCCCTAGTCGTATTTGTGGAAGGGAAATGCCTCTAAGGTTTATCACACCTCCCATTTTCATAAATTTGATCAGGGTTGGAAAATCATTATCTTAGTAAAATATTAGAATTATTTCTAAACTAGGTTTTGCTGCAAATTTTATTGTTAAAACAACTTTATATAATATTCTCCATTTTTGAGTATTTTCTAATAGTCTCAATTTTTTCTTGCAGTTTCTCATTACATATTCAGATTTACTTGGGTTTTTATTTTTATAAAAGTTACAACAATTTCATCAGGGCATGTTTGTTTATATTAAAATAGATAGAAATTTATGGTGAATTGAACTATATCAAAGGGTCATTAAAGAGGTTGGGTGAAGAATATTAGGTGAAAGGGAAATGATATAAAGTGGATATGTATATAGGGCCTTCCATTTCTTCTATATCAAGTTACTAGAGTGATGGTTAAGTATTCATTCTTAATCTTCTTTTGACTATATTTCTTTTTAAAAAAAAGTCATTTGATGGTTGTTTTTTAATATGCATATTTGATCTTTGTTTTTAACTACTAATGGTATAAACCTATATATTCTAATGCAAACAAACACGATCTAAAACACCAAACGTGCATAGAAATGTTGACCAAATGGTGCAATTTTTTGGTGATCAAGGGTTTTCTTGACAACTTTGGAGAAACAATTGGTTTCTTTGTTAGAAAAGAAGGTGGATTGGTTATTGTTAGAAACAAAAGGTGTGAATCATATCTGTTAAGAAATGAGCTGCGTCTATAAAAAAAAAATAGTGGTATTTATTACGTTTGCATATAAGGGTGTCTTGTAATTGTGGAAGGGAAGAGTGATTTCTTTGTACTCATTAGAATTGTGGCGTGTATTTGTAAATTCTCTAAAGAGAATGGGAGATCGAAAATAGGGCTGCCTTTTTCCTTTTGTTTTGTTTACTTTTGATCAATTTGCTTTCTCCATCATCCTTGGATAAGTCATAATAGCACCTTATTGATGACTGTGGTATCTTTATTCTTTCAGATGTTGTAAGTGTATTTATATACCCCATTTACCAAATTAAAAATGTGTATTTTATATACACTAAGTTGAGCACTCATAAAAACCCGCCCACAAGCCCGCCTACCAAAAACAGGAAAAAAAAAAAGTTGAGCACTATGAAACTTTTCTAAACATGTCAACTCCATCGTGGACCTGTCTATGCACTTACTTTGTCCATTAAAGTTAAAGGTTTGTGATGATGCCTACATAAGACATATACCACAATTGGTATTTATGTGCCCTTCAATAAAAGCATATATAATATTCTTAGACTTATTTCTAAAAGATTTTAGGAATTGTCTTATTAGGAAATTGGCTTAAACCTAAATTAGTTCTTCAAAATGTGTGATTTACATTGCAAACTTTATAATCCCCTCAAAAAGTTTCATTTAATGGACTTGTTTGCTTTAGGGATGAAAATGGGTTGGGTTTAAATGGGGACCCACCTCAACCCGCACCTATTAAAGGCAAGGTTGGTAGTAGTTTTCTTTGAATGGGGCGGGTTTGTATTGATCTAACCCGTTTGAAGTGCAGTTATCCACCAACTTTCAGTCAAATCCAAATTTATTGGACCGTTGGATCGACTATATACTGATCCAAATGGACTTTTGACCATTAAACTTTTAGGACCCAAATGGAGATGATAGAAATCACGGTTGTGGCTGATTTTTTGTAGAGATGAGGGTCCTAGGGAGTCCTTAGAATCCCCTCCATCCTCATTCCCATGTGGGTCCCCAGGTGTGCCCCACCAAATACTTGACCTTACTTTATCCTAAGCTTGAGCTTAGAAGAGCCTTGCCTGTATATATAGGCATATATATATATCATAATATTTGTTTATTACCAAAAGTATAAACAAAATTCATATGATACAAGTGGTGTTGGGGCATTTACTTAAGACATGTGTGAAGAGAAGATTGTGTGTTCAAACTCTACCACACTCTTTTCCATGCATTTATATATTTCAAAATTCTTAAGCTTTAAATTTAACTTGACCTCTACTCAAACAGAGCGAGTTTGATATCACATACTAGTGATCCATTACGGGGTGGGTAGGGTTTGGATATAAGCCAAAATTGAGATAGTCAAACCCACCTAATTGTCATCCCTAGTTTGCTTGCAGTAAAATATATAGGAATTGAATGCATAAAGTGGTTAAAAATAAACATCAATGATGAATTTTCAAAATAAACATAAAATAATATTTTCTTTTAAAAATATATTAAATTCCTATGTATTCTAAAGCAACTAAGTATGCTCTAAATGGCTCATTGGTTTTATAGTTGCCGAATTATTTGAATTCTGTACAATAGCATACTCGGACTCCTTTCATCAAATGTTTATCTTGCAAAATCTTTTTGACAACTTAATCAATGAATGAGCCCCAACTTCACCCAACAAATTGTCATAATTAGGCATTTGCCGGCTCCAGGAGGGAAGCAAGCCTACTAGCCTCTAAGTGAAGTCCGCAGGCCTTTGTCCCAGAGCTACTATCATGATGGGGAAAGGTCAAGGATGAGGTTTTTTTTTTTTTTTTTGGTATAAGCAAGGGAGGGGTGAGTTTGAAAGCTTCTTTCAAGACTTAAAGGGGTCATTTATCTTTTACACTTGGGATTGGAAAATAAGATTTACATAATCATATTTGTCAAAATCAACAATTTCACATGGGTAAACGAGTAACATCCAACGGTTTTAAATTTATTTGAAAATCTTGGACGCTTCTAATATGTTTCTCAAGTCATGAAATATGAAACTAAAAGTTTTGATATTTACCATTAATATAAAAATATTAGATAATTCATAATTGAAAACCATAAAAGTGCAGAAAATCATATCTATAGGCTAAATCTTTTTCACAAGTTACTCAAAACCTATGAAGATTTAAGATAATTAGCTTTAATAGCTTGGAAGTTATAATTATGGAGCCCATAAGAATGTGAAAAAATGAAGGTGGTTGATGGGCCTCACAATAATGCAATCATTGTGTAAGAAGTGTGTTGACACTTGTGTTTGCAAGAGGAGTGTAACTCACTTTCAAGCTTATTTTAGTGTGAAACTTTGGTATGTAAATGGCCTCGTTTACATACCATTTACACACTAAATTTACATATCACATGTGTAAATGAATACAAAGTGAATTATTTACATTACATAAGTAAATGACTCCAAACAAACAAACCCTAAGGGTTAGACTTTGATCTTTTGTCTTGTGAGGAAAAATGCACAAAAAAATGCAGTCTTTCTGCAAAGAGTTGTTGCATCGAACAAGGACAAAAAATAGGACGTGAAAGTCGAACTCAGATACCTTTACTTTTACGTGAATTCCCCTCGTTATCTTCGTAGAAAATGCAAATGACAAATAAAACTTTTTTTTTTCATAGGAAGGCTTTAATTTAATCGTTCCGTGTGAATGCCTTTTTTGCCATGTATAGTGTCAAAACTTACACAATTTGTCACAATTCCTTAGATTTTTCTTCCAATGTGGGGGATAAGGAAGAAAGGTTTAAACAACACAAATACGCTTGTGATTATGTACCAAGAGGATTTTTGTGACTTTTTTATTTCTAAGAAAGAGGAGATTCTTCATTCATACCCTTCCACATAAAATCAAAATCATCTCTATTTATGAAAAATCTATTCCTTATTTTCCTTTTCTTAAGAAAAATGTATTCGATTAAACAACAAAAGTGAACTGCATGGAAAAATAGAACAAGTTTTCTATCCGCTGCTGAATCCTCTCATCCCACAAAAACCATTGAGTAAAGGAATACAATAAATAAAAGAAGCACGTAACAATTCAAGGTTACAATAGGTTCTAATTTCTAAGCCATTGAGAACGGCCATTTACGGCATTCTCACTTGGTTGCCCAGGTTTCGAATCCTAGGTACGCCACCTCTTTCCACTTGTGTAAGCTTTCTTTCCATTTGTGCGAGTTGTTTTTCCGTGTATGGGGGCTCTCCCTTGGATCTCACACCCTTGGCTGGGCTACCAAAAACAAATCTAAGCCATTAATCAAAGCACTATTTAAGGAGTACGAATGGTTCCGAGACATTATAAGTTCTGAAAATGAGCCTCAAAGAATGATTCTAAGCCATTAATCAAAGTTTTCTAAGAGTCAAATAGAGGTCCAAGCCTCCGTAGTGTGAGAATATCCCCCACCGCTCAATAAGTTTGTGGTTCTCCTTCGCTGTAAACGATCAGAAAGTTCAACAAATCAATAAACTTTCTTAAGAACATATTACATAATTCATTAATTAGTAATTAAACACATCACCTACCAGCACTTTTATCTTTCCTATTGATATAGCTTCCGCTTGTATTGATCAAGTAGGAAAACTCGACTCCCATGACCTAACAAACCCTAAACTTACAGCATATATATTCAATTCTTTTAACCATTCAAGAAAGAATACAAACACAATCAAAATCAGTTATCTGACGCAGGTCATTTGGTAATTGCTATGGAAGCATATACCACGAATTTAGAAAATGTAGCAGTGAAGATGACAATTACCCCAGTTCCAAGAGTATCAATTTCGGATTAAGGGTTCATTGTTCGATCCAAGTTTTCATGAATCACCGAAACCAAGATAAGAACGGCTTAGGCTTGATGTTAGTGTTGTAACATACATACAAAGAATGACGTATATTGGCAAAACCAAGGCACTGTTATGGTTTGCAACGATAAGGAACTTGCCGATGTTCCTATCGAAGGAGATTGCTTAGCTATTTACACCAGTCCAAGGCATTCTCATGGGACTTCATGTTCGCGTGGAAAAAGGTCATTGATGCTCTCAACACCTTCCAACATTGGAATATTATCCACTGTAACAGAGAATCAAATCGGGCTGGAGATTGCTTATCTAAACTTTCATACCCACTACATGCTACATATGATGTTTGTCTCCCCCACAATGGTCCATGATATCTATCTTGAAGAATTGCAGAAAGCAATGGTATATGCTAATACTTTCCATCACCATGCCCATGCGAGTACTGCTTCTGCACTTGTGGATGAGCCTAACTGCCCCAGCACTTCTGCCCCAGTTCTTCACACATCTCAGGAGGCTTCCTCCTCACATACCAACTACTCATATATATCAGGAGAGTCTTAAAGTGTTCTTTTGGCTTATTGATATCTGTAGATATTGTCAAGACGTGGGTTTGGTTTGACAGATACGTCTACTCAAGTAATTTTCTGTTGTGACTATGTCTCCTCAGGGCTTTTATGTATGTGGTTATTTCTAGACAGTCGGGATGTTGTACTTTTCTTTGCCTATATAATGTGTACCTCTCCCTTTATGGAAAAAAAACACTAACCATGGCCGTAACTTGGTGGCAGGGGAGGGGGTTCGAAAACTTTATAGCCTCTCCAAACAGAAATTTTCAATTTTACAGTGGCCTCCCAACGCAAATGTTTTTGGTTCCGGCTCTAGTAGTATTCAAGTAGTATTCACCATTGAGCCACAGAGGCAGGGAATGAGAGAGGGTTGGCTACATTTGCCTTGACAAAGTAGTTCATGTGTGCGCATCTGGCTGAATCTACTTTAAATCGTTTGCTTCTTTTTAACAAAAATAACATTAGGCAATTTTTCTAAGCAGACATGAATTTTTAAAGTAATTAGGAATTTCTTAAAATAAGTTGATCCATGTATGTGATCGGATTACTTGGACTACTGGCGTCTATATGACACGTTTACGTATCGAACTTTACTATTATCACCATTATCAATAAAGCCCCGAACCAACTATGTTGGGGGTTTGTTTATCAATTTTGATTTATCTTGATCTAAATTATTTTACCCATGAAAGATTATGATATGATATATTTTTTTTTATTTTTAAATTTAATTAGAGATACCAAATTAGTCTATTTATTAAAAGGCCTAGTGAAACAGCTCTATCTTAAAAAGCACAATTACATGTGTTATACTGTACAAACAGATCAAATTGATGGGCCTAATCGATGCTAGAGCCAGAAATTAGAGGAAACAGACCTTGAAGCACCCATCTTGCATTTGAGAAATGATCCAATGTTATTGTACCCATTGTACTCAAGTATAATCTAATAAGAGTCATTGTACTCTAGTATAATCTAATAAGAGTTAATTAGATTAAAATCTAAAACAGAAACCCTTAATTTGTAAGTTCTAATTCACAAGTAATGTGCTTGGCAAAGTAAACATATAAATAAGAGCTTATTATACTACATTCTCTCCTGTTTCGCTCGACCCCAATCAATTAAATCACTTGGATGGATCATCAACGGCTGAAAATAGCCCATAAGAAGCCCCAATCTACATCTCCTTCAATCACAGCCGTCGGATCACTCCCCGCCCTTTGCCCCTATAAATGCTAAATACCCCAGGAGTCCCTCCATTTCCCTTCCCCGCTCTCATTTCAAAGCCTCTCTCACTCTCTCTCCCCCGAAAGAGGGTTTTCTGTAAAAAAAAGAGGGTTTTTCCGCCATGGCCGAACCAGATTCCTCTGCTGCAGATCTCCAAGAAACCCTAACAAACAAAAAGGAGGAAGAAGAAAAAGATGTCCCCGAATTGGAGAAAGAAGAAGAAGAAGAAGTAGATCGAAGCCTCCAGAAATGCGAAAACCCTTCTGACATGGAGACTGGGGCTTTGACTCTTCCCGAAGAAGAAGAAGAAGATTCTGAGAAGACGCTAGCTGATGCCGATGAGCTGATGGAGAAGGGCTCCAAGGCCACCAAGGAAGGTGATTATGCTGAGGCCGTCGATTGCTTCAGCAGGGCCGTTGAAATCAGGTTAGGGTTTCTCGTTTTTGAGCTTTTGATCTCTGTTTTTTATTCTCCTGAGTTTCGTACTTCTGTTTTTTTTATGTGAATGATGTAAGAATGCGTGGATTTGTGTTTGGTATTGAGATGTTTTTACATGTGGATTTGGTGTAATTCTCTATTTGTGATGGTATTTGTTTTCTATTGTAGCTGGAAATCGAAGGCTTCGTGTTCTCTAGTTTTAGTTTTGAGCTTTTCTCGTGGTTGAAGCATTTTCCTCGGTGAAAATGAAATGTGTTTTGTTTACGCGGAACTTCGCGGAAAATGACTAAATGGAAAGGGTGGAAGATGTTTTAGCACAGAAGTGTAGAATATCACTTTACCATGGAAAATATTTTCATTTTCATGTGCAAAATGCTCCATTGGAGCATGCATTGGAGGAGTTTGATTGGGGATGAAAGGGCAAAAAATACAGAGATGGAAGCAGAGGATTCTGACAGTACAAGCTTGAACTGTGGACGGAGATAGGGGAAATGGCATTGGGTGTTGTTACTCTTGAAGAAGCTGAATTTGTGCATCATGTTTTGAGTGGGGACTGCATTTTTTATACCGTTTTTTCCCCTGTGATTCTCGTTTTCATGTTTTCATGAACAGAAATGTTTGGGCTTTTTCTGCATTTCTGTGTTTCATTCCAGGGTTGTAAAAAAATGTATAAATTCAGGAAAAGAATATGAAAAATGTAAAAAAAGTGAAGGGCTCATATGCAGGATATGTATTTAATTTATTCTATTAAATTAACAATGTGATATGCTATTTCCACATCAAATAAATGAATCTCAATCCCCATTATGGTGAAATAAATATATAAATAAACAAGAAAGAAGGAAGATCCTCATACTTCTCATACTTCCCCAATTCAATTATGCAATGTTACTCACGGTTTCAAAATTGAGAGCTCTTTCTGAGGACGTGCTTGAGCAATGGAAATGCCACATAAAGAAGATAGAAAAGGTGCTGTTTTTTCTGGCGTCTCCTTCGTTTGTATGTTTGGTGCAGGGATCATTCCTCGAACAAAAGGGTACTTTATGTCTTTTTTTCCTCGCTTTTGAGGTCCTGATTTCCCACCTCCCACATCGAACTCTTGATGCTGCGCGGCTCTTGCACAAACGCGTCTTAGGAATCTAGAGAGGATTTAACATTTTGGTGCTATAGTTGTTCATTGCTTTGAAGTGAACAGAAAGAGTGTGACCCATGAGTGACAATGGGTGCAAACCCAAACTGGTTCTCAGAAGTATTGAGTTATTGTCTTTGATGCAGTCAGATGCTCTCCCAAAATCCATCTCGAATTTTGACTCATAAATTGTATCTTTGGTAGTTTGCATCATTTTGCTGTTCTTATATAGAGGGGTTAGTCTTTGTGCCTTTTTCTTGTATTCAGAATCTAGTCGAACAATCTTGTCAATGAACAAGGTCTTTCTCTCCCATTAAAATTCATACTTTGTTGTCCTTTGTGATTTAATATTTTCTTTTTACCTACTTCGCTCTTGTTTTTGGTATTGGATAAGTCTTTTAAAATAACTTGTCGGAGTACGTTTCGCCCTACTAAACTAATAGTGGTTTGTTTTGGTTGATATTGGAGCAGCTTTTTTCTAAGAAGTACAGCACACTGATGGAGTGATGTTACTTTCTGTTAATTTCCCTATGAGCATTTTTTTTATATATTTCCCTATGTTACTTTCTGTTCAGGGTTGCTCACTATGGTGAGCTAGCGCCAGCATGTGCTACTGCATACTATAATTATGGACGTGCACTACTATACAAAGCCCAAGAAGAAGCTGATCCACTGGTGAGTGCACCAAAGAAGGAAATAGGTTCTCCTGGGCATTCTGCTCAGTCTGCAACAGATGGAAGTGTCAAGATTAGGGAAAATGGTGAATGCTCCGGTGCTGCTGTTGTTGATGATGCTAAACAAGGTAGTGACACTTGTAACAACGATGAGCAGCAACAAGCTGTGTGTTTGTGTTGTAAATGCATTCCTAATTTTAAATTAAATGTCAAACTGGTGTTGGTTCTCTCAATATAGAAATTTCTTTCAATCCCCAACTTTCTATTTTTCCTGCCAACCAGAGTGAACATGATTTAAGCAAATGATTGTTGATTTTTGGACTCCAAACTTAATCCGCTGGGTTTGATAAAATAATCAGCAGGTTTGTAGGATAGTATAATTTTGGTCTAGTAAAACAAAAAAAATTATATTTCATATAAAAGATGAAATAACATACTAGTACGATGATGGTTTATTTACAAATAGAAAACAATGTAATAAGCGATAAGCAATGATATTTTATGGTCTCTAAACTTGTAAAAGATCAAAGAGTTATATTTTTACTTGAAGGTTGTTTGTTGTGTCAAGAGATAACTCACAATTAGTGTAAAAAGTTTGATGTTAAGGTTTCATATTCCAAGTGAAAACCTTATGAAAATACTATTGAGTTTTGAGTAGTTCTTTTTTCCAAGGTTTCATACTTCTTTATGTTAACTCTCTCTCTCTCTCTGGTTGGGTTTGATTCACTCTCATTCTGTTAAATGTGAGTCTTGCTAGTGAAATGTTTCAATGCAATGGTGAATATATAACTCCCTAGTAACATTTTACTCAGGGAAAAACGTAACAAATTGCAATAGTGTATGACTGGGCCTTACCACATAATTTTTGTATGTAATTAGTTTTGTAGGCCCACCTGGGTTCCATGCTAACAAAAGGTCCTAGTATTTAACTGAGAACTTTTATTCAATAATGCAAAAATCTGTGGGGCTCACTTGGTTGCATGCTGGTTCATTGGGTTGGGATGATGTGGGCATCATTTATTAGAAATGGATGAAATTGTACTTCACATTCATTATTTCTCATTTTTATTACTTTTTTTAAAGGGAGGTGCTCCTATGAGAGGCACTCTCACCAAGTTGGCGAGAGATGGGTGGGGGCCCTCACTTTTAAGTTGGGGGTCCTTGCATTTAAGTTGGTGAGAGTGGAAGTTGGGGGTCCTTGCATTTAAGTTGGTGAGAGTGGATATGGAAGTGAGGGCCCTCACCCATCTCTCGCCAACTTGGTGAGAGTGCCTCTCATAGGAGCACCTCCCTTTTTTAAAATATTCAAACACTTGGAAATTCTTTTACTATTTTTCCTTTTTTTTTTTTTTTTTTGAAGATAAAGGTGCGACTGACAATGTCCAAGAAAATCACAATGAGGAAAGTGAAGATGATGATGAGGATTTGCCGGAAGCAGATGAAGAGGACTCTGATTTGGATTTGGCATGGAAAATGCTTGATGTTGCAAGGGCAATTGTTGAAAAGCAGCCGGGTGATACACTGGAGAAAGTTGACATCTTGGAAACTCTGGCAGAGGTCTCATTAGAAAGAGGTTTGTTTTTCACATTGTGTGTATTTCAATTATTACTACAAGTCATTTTCTGGTTAAACCATGAATGTAAGTGTCATTAATGCAACTTGCAGAGGACATTGAAACTTCTTTAAGTGACTATCTTAAAGCTTTATCCATCTTGCAAAACCTGGTTGAACCAGATAGCCGCCGCATAGCTGAATTGTATCCTTTGGGAGGAAACTTTGTTCCTTTGTCGTAGTATATGTGTAAAGTATTTTCTTTTCGAGTTTTCCCTTTTGGAAAATGATTATCCTTTTCATTGGCATCTAAAGTCTGATGACTCGATATATTATGTAGTGCCTTCTGAAATTGATTGCTTTACAATTCATCTATTTTGATATAAATGCAAGTACGCAGATTTGGCGGGTCTTCATGTCTATAAGCAAAGGTCCCAGACCATCATGGATCATATTGCTTGAAGTAGGTGCCCACATGAGTTTTAATTTTTTAAGAAATTGAGCCATGCGTCTGTTCTATAATCAATATTTATCATGTTTAGATGTTATCTCAATGTTTAGTCATCATGTTTAAAAGTTTTAGTCATTGTTGCTGGAAGTCTCAGACTTCAGTCTTACTTGAAGTCCTACTTTATTTTGAAGGTGTCTTGAGAGCTCAGCTTTTCTTGCCAAGTTCCAGGGATGAAAACAGGTTCTGTTTGAATCATCATAGTTGATCGTAGCCCCAAGTGCAAGGCCGCGATTGTAGTAATAACCGGTGAAACCGGATCGATCCACGGAGAGTTTATTTATCGCAAAACCTGTCCTAATAAAAAAAACTAGTTCTAGCCTAAAAAAAAACTATACAAATCAAACTTTCTAATTGAATTAAAAATTAATTACAAATCTGAAATATTAATTACAACCAAAGAAAATTAAAATCCTAATCTAACCACTGCATCACCATAAGATTCATTAGCCCAACCAATTGCAATAATTGTTAAGGGTGCATAAAATAAAGAATAAAATAAAATAAAATCAGAGAATAAAATAAAATCAGAGAATAAAGAAATTAGATTTTAATTCTAAAACTTTGCAATAATTACTTTGCTTAATGCCATCAAGAAAAATCAAGACCACCGCACCAAGTGCGCACTGTCACTACGCACAAAAATTCAATGTTGACTCATTGGTGAAGACCAAGACCCCATAAACTTGATTTATTAATGAAAGACCCATTACAAGCAAATAACCATTACAAAATTCTTTTAATCAAAATAAAGTGCATCCAACCTTACCATCGACACAAGAAACACTAAACGGAGGAGAGGGACTCGCGGTCTTGAACGGCGATCCAACCGGCTCTCGTTTCGCGATCTGAAATCCAAGCAAGGGAAGATGATTCCAAGGATGATCCAATGGTGGAGTGACAATAGCAACGACGGCGGCGCGAAGGCGTAGAAATCCAAGTGGTAGTGTGCCTTAGGGAAGGCCTTGGATGAAATATTGATGGAAGGAGGAGAGATGAAGAAGAATTAATGAAAAAAGGGGGAATTATTGTTGCTGGTCGTCCAAGGGGAATGGAGATGGTCATGCACGTCCAGCCCTCTCTTGGGTTTATTTATAGATTTATGATAGCTTGGGTTGCAAGGTTTTTGATTTGGGTAAGCATTAGTAGTGTGTGGTCCAAGTTGGATTAGGATTAGGAGAGTTTTTGAGAGATTTTCTAGGGGTTGGCTCACAATCCTAGTAAAATTAGGATTGTTCTTATCTCATGCAACTCCCTCTCTTGGGTCCCACTTGGGTTAAGAATCAATTTAAATCTGAAATTTCAGATTTGATGTGCAATTCTTGAATGCATGTGGACCCCACTTGAGTGTAGAAGCCTTGACTCTCTTGCCTTGGACGTCCTCACCTTGGAGGGATCTTTCTTTTTTGCAATTTTGTTTTCTTCTTTGCTTGATTTGAATCTTAGCCATCCATCTTGACATGTAAGCAAGATTTGTTGGAGAGTAGATATGACACCTCATCATCTCATGGCCCGCAAATTTGGAACTTATCTTCAAGAGATTAAATCTGATTTTTTTCTTGCATATGAGAGCGGACCCTACCATGGCCGCCCCTACCTTAGACTCCATGCCAAAGGAAGGTGGGTCCATGATGCATTTGATTCATCAATTCTCTTCCGTGGGCCCCGATTTCTGAAATTCCCTACAAAAATAGAAGCAAGTATCAAAGAATAATCTAATCATATAGGTAAGGAATTATGCAAGATGCGGTCCCAATTCACACCAAATAAATGCATAAAATGTCACCATTTTATCAAGTTTTCTTCAATTAAATCAATGGTACAAAGAAAATTCATCATTTCATGTGTGAATAAAAAGTTATGGGAAATTTGTGACTTTCAATGTAAAAAAATAGAGAAATTCATGATTTTATGTGAAAATGCAATTTTTGGATGAATTTTGACTCAAATTTAGACTTTGATGCTCAAAACATAAATTCATAATTTTTTTACTAAAATGGTCCATGATTTGATGATTAAGTCCTTAATTACTCTAAAATGATAAGAAAATATTGCATTTTTAATGACTTATCACACCCCCCAACCAGCTTTTTGCTAGTCCCGAGCAAAATATGCAAACTATGGTAGGTCTTCTGGCCTAATCTAATCTAAACTAAATGCAAAGACAAAAAAAGAAAAACGCCACTTCCGCTGGCACTCTCGGCTGCATTTAGCGTATGCAGCAAGCCCTTAAACCCCTAGGTTACCCCTAGTGGACGAGTTGTGCCTCGTGAGGGTTTGCAGTGAATATGCCCACAAAATTCATTTACCTAAAAGTGAAAGAAATTCAATGGAAGGTTTTTCAAAAGAATATTGAGTCAAATCGGATGCCTCGAATCCTCGAATAATCAAGATTTCAGACTTTTCAAAATCCGGTTCACGTTTTTTTTTTTTTTTTTTTAAATTATACCAAAACTTTGAGTGCCTTGTGCAAGTGTATACATCAAAACAAAAATTTTAAATGTTCTACGATAATGCCATGACAACAGAATTCTCCCTCGGAATTTCCAACTTTCCTAGATTCGGGCAAAATACAAGTCTCCTCTCAAGGCTACTATGATGGCTTTCGCACTGTTGTTTTTCAAAGGCCGCGAGATGCATTTTTTTTTTTTTTGAACACACGCATGTGACTGTGCAATGCCTAGGTCCCTTAAGCTTTCTAATTAACCCATATAATGAGCATTAGGCCAATGACTCCCAAAACAGATGTCTTTAGGGCACTGGGTATATAAATACCCCTACGGGCTTACTGGCTCGGGTTAAAAAGGCTACGAACCCAAACTAGTCACATAATTTTTTTTTTTTATTCTTTTCAAGAGTTATAACTAAACTCTTTTTTTTTTTTTTTTTTTTTTTTTTTTAACACTTATTTGTGCATCCCTTGGCAATTTTTTTTTTCTTTTTAAACGGTCCCCAACAATAGGCAGCCCTTTTCAATTCACCCGAATTAATTCACTGGTTTTGGTTGGCCTAACCATGCCGATGAACCAGGAGAACTCATATGGCCAAATTTCAGAAAGTCGTCTTTTTTTTCTCTCTTGAAAGAACTCTGAAAATGACACTTAAATCTTTTTGTCCAAAACTTTTGAAATGATGTACACGTGGTACTGTGAAAAACAAAGTTCGGTATTCATTTTATTTTTTAGAAAATAATGAACCTTCATTTTACTTCCTTCCAAAAAAATTCTGAAATTCCAGATTTCTAAGCATCTTCGAATCGTCAAGTTCTTTTGAAAACACTTTTTTTTTTTTTTTCTTAAAAGACTATGAAAAAAATTTTTGTCTAAAATTGGACAAGTGTGCTTGTTCCTACCCCCCAACCTAAACTAGACAACGTCCTCGATGTCATACATGAAATGCGAAATGAAATGAAAATGTAAAAGGAGGAAAACGGGTAGAAAGCACCTGGAGTAATGAAGCTTCTGCGTAGTACCCTATCCAATGTGAGACAAAGAACACACAAAGCAAATAGAAAAATATATGCATAATATACAAAGGTATGGGCCACTGTCAGATCCAGTGCCCATCAATCCTGATAGATAGGATCGATCAGAGGAATTACATTTTCCTCTGGAGGAATAGTCTCCAAGAATGGTTTTAAACGTTGTCCATTGACTTTAAAAGAGGTACCATTCGATGGATCAATGAGGGTCACTGCCCCGTATGGAAATACTTCTTGAACAATGTAGGGGCCTGTCCAACGAGATCTTAACTTTCCAGGGAAAAGATGAAGTCGAGAATTGTACAAGAGGACTTTTTGAGACGGATGGAATGATTTTCTTAATATCCGTTTATCATGAAAGGCCTTAGTCCTGTCCTTGTAAATTCGTGAGTTCATATAAGCCTCGTTTCTCAATTCTTCTAATTCATTTAGATCAAGAGCTCTTTTCTCCCCAGCCTTGTCTAAGTCAAAGTTCAGTTGTTTTATGGCCCAATAAGCTTTATGTTCCAGCTCCACCGGAAGGTGGCAAGCTTTCCCATATATAAGCCGGTATGGAGACATCCCAATTGGGGTCTTATATGCAGTGCGATAGGCCCACAATGCATCATTTAGCCGCATGGACCAATCCTTACGATTCGGTTTTACCGTGGTCTCCAAAATTCTTTTAATTTCCCTATTTGAGACCTCTACCTGCCCACTTGTTTGAGGATGATAGGGGGTAGCCACTTTATGTGTAACACCGTAATTTTGAAACAAACTCTCAATAATGCGGTTACAAAAGTGAGCGCCCCCATCACTAATGATGGCACGCGGAGTTCCAAAACGGGAAAAGATATTGTCCAAGATAAACTTTTTTACCGTTTTAGCATCATTGTTCCTACATGGGATTGCTTCAATCCATTTGGAAACATAATCAACTGCAACGAGGATATAATGAAAACCAAAGCTCGGGGGAATTGGTCCCATAAAGTCTATACCCCATACATCGAATAACTCGACGACCAAAATTGGGTTTAAAGGCATCATGTTCCTTTTGGAAATTGAACCCAATTTTTGGCACCGCTCACATACTTTACAGAAATCATATGCATCTTTAAATATAGTGGGCCAGTAAAATCCAGATTGCAAAATTTTGTGAGCGGTCTTTTTAGCAGAAAAATGGCCACCACAAGCTTGAGAATGGCAAAATGATATAACACTGTTCATTTCATGGTCTGGAATGCATCTCCTAATGATTTGGTCTGGGCAGTATTTGAAAAGGTATGGGTCATCCCAGAAAAACTGTTTTACCTCAATGAAAAACTTGTTTTTATCTTGTTGGGTCCATTCTTTTGGAATTTCACCCGAAGCTAGATAATTAGCAATGTCAGCATACCATGGAGAATGGGAAAAAGTGGCAAACAAGTGCTCATCAGGGAAAGTGTCCTGGATTGGCAAGGGTTCTAAAGCGTTGGAAAGGACAATCCTAGAAAGATGATCAGCCACCACATTTTCTACTCCTTTCTTATCCTTGATTTCGATATTGAACTCTTGGAGTAGAAGGATCCATCTGATCAGTCTGGGCTTGGCATCTTTCTTAGAAAGCAAGTACTTCAGCGCAGAATGGTCAGTAAAGATCACAATTTTGGATCCAATTAAGTAGGAACGGAATTTATCCAGTGCATAGACCACAGCCAATAGTTCTTTCTCTGTTGTAGAATAATTAATCTGTGCACTGTTTAAAGTCCTGCTAGCATAGTAAATTACATATGGCTTTTTGTCCCTACGTTGCCCAAGAACTGCCCCAACTGCATAATCGCTAGCATCGCACATGATTTCAAAGGGTAGGCTCCAATCTGGAGGTTGCATAATTGGAGCAGTCGTCAACATGTCCTTAAGCTTGGTAAAAGCCAATTGACATGCCTCCGTCCACTCAAATTCTGCTTCCTTTAGCAGAAGGTTGCATAATGGTCGAGAAATGACACTAAAATCTTTTATGAACCTTCTGTAGAATCCAGCATGCCCTAAGAAAGATCTTACATCTCTTACGGTTTTTGGGGCGGGCAAATTGGAAATTAGATCTATTTTGGCTTTGTCCACTTCCAATCCTTTAGATGATACAATGTGGCCAAGGACAATCCCTTGCCGTACCATAAAATGACATTTTTCCCAATTCAGTACTAAGTTCTTTTCTTCACACCTAGAGAGGACCTTAGTTAAGTTGCTCAAACAATCTTGGAAAGAATCTCCAAAAACGGAGAAATCGTCCATGAAGACTTCGAGAAAACGTTCCACCATATCACTAAAAATACTCAGCATGCACCTTTGAAAGGTTGCAGGAGCATTACACAGCCCAAAGGGCATCCGTCGGTAAGCAAAGGTGCCAAAGGGGCATGTGAAAGTTGTTTTCTCTTGGTCTTCCGGGGCAATCTCTATTTGATTGTATCCAGAATATCCATCCAAGAAACAATAATACTCGTGGCCAGCTACCCGTTCTAAAATTTGGTCCAAGAAGGGTAGGGGGAAATGATCCTTTCGTGTGACAGCATTTAACTTTCTGTAGTCGATGCAAACTCGCCAACCTGTGGGTATGCGGGTTGGGATGAGCTCATCATCAGCATTACGGACTACAGTTACGCCGGCCTTTTTAGGTACAACTTGGGTAGGGCTGACCCATTGGCTATCCGAAATTGGATAAATGATACCCACATCTAGAAGTTTCAAAACTTCCGCCCTAACCACTTCCTGCATGGTGGGGTTTAACCGGCGTTGCATCTGACGGGAGGGTTTTGCATTCTCCTCCAAATAGATATGATGTGTACACACGAGGGGATTAATTCCCTTAATGTCAGCCACGGTCCAAGCAATTGCACCTTTGTGCAGTTTGAGCACTTCTAAGAGTTGGACTTCTTGGTCCTTGTCAAGGTGTGCAGAAATTACTACAGGAAATGTTTCATTTTCTCCAAGGTATGCATATTTCAGGTGAGAGGGCAAGGGTTTCAACTCAGGTTTGGGCGGCCTCACCTGAGATGGAAGAGACAGAGTACCAGTTGGTAATAGCTCTTCAAAAGAGAGTCTGCCTATAGTGTCGACCATTTCAACAGTGTTATCAAGTGTTTCTTCACAGAGGGTCAGGCCCTCAATTGACTCAATGGAATCAGAGATTGTTTTTGTAAAAGTTTCTGCTGTAAGAACACTGATCAAATCTACTTCTTCAAGGTCAATGTTATCATCCCGTGGTTGTTTGCAAAGGTCAAAAACATTTAGCTCTAATGTCATGTTACCAAAAGATAGCGTCATTTTTCCATTCCGGCAATTGATCAATGCATTGGATGTGGCTAAGAATGGTCTCCCCAGAATTACCGGAATCTGAGCATGAGGATCTGCCACAGGATGAGTGTCTAGCACAATGAAGTCTACTGGAAAGTAGAACTTGTCAACTTGCACAAGCACATCCTCTACTATCCCTCTCGGTCTTTTGACTGATCGGTCTGCGAGCTGCAGAGTAATCTGGGTGGGTTTGAGTTCGCCTAACCCCAATTTTACATAGACCGAGTAGGGTAGTAAGTTGACACTCGCACCAAGATCAAGCAGCGCTTGTTCAATTTGACAATTTCCAATAATGCACGAAATCGTGGGGCATCCTGGATCTTTGAATTTAGGGGGAGCGTCATGCTTTAAAATTGCACTAGCTTGCTCAGTGAGGAACGCTTTCTTTTGTACATGTATCTTACGCTTCAACGTGCACAAGTCCTTAAGAAACTTTGCGTAAGATGGGACTTGTTTGATTGCGTCTAACAACGGGATGTTAATTTTAACCTCTTTAAGTACATCAAAGATTTCCTGGTTCTGTATAGATGGCTTGGCAGGAGCTAATCGGTTGGGAAAAGGTGGTAAAGGCTTGAATCCCGGAGGAACTGGGCTTGTTTCCTTGATAGAAGGGACTTCATTTTCTTTCCCTTCCTGATCTGAGGATGCAGGTTGTTTATTTTTTTCCAGATCAGGCTTTGCAATCTCTTTACCACTACGTAGAGTAGTAACAGCTTGAACCTGCTCCTTTGAATTTGATGGACCACCTTGATGAACCTCAAATTGCCCTTTTGGATTGGGCTGTGGTTGGGCTGGAA
Organism: Persea americana; assembly: GCA_029852735.1. Classification (NCBI taxonomy): domain Eukaryota; kingdom Viridiplantae; phylum Streptophyta; class Magnoliopsida; order Laurales; family Lauraceae; genus Persea; species Persea americana. The sequence continues at coordinate 84,452,169 of CM056810.1, forward strand.
AAGCCCCCTTATTTTGTGATTCAATCAATTTACAGAGGTTCTGCATGGTGTTCTGTAAATTCTCAAAGTTCTGATCATGTTTTTTATTGATGGACTCTTGATTCACCATAAACTTAGCCACAAGTTCATCCCAAGGTGTCGTTTGTGTTGTAGGGGGTACCATTTGCTGTGTGTTTTGAGCATGTGTACTAGGAGTACCCCCAAATGGATTTGACATTTGGTTGAAATTGGGCTGAGTAGTATTTGGGCCATTCCTCCAACTAAAGTTGGGGTGATTCCTCCAATTAGGGTTGTATGTGTTACCCAAAGAATTGTTAAACTGCCGGTTGTATGTGTTAGTGGCATTTGCTTGCTCGTGAAACGCTTCTTGAAAAGCAGGGAGTGTTGGGCACTCCGAAGAAATGTGTTTATCACTAGCGCAGATGCCACAAACTATAGCAGGTTCCTTATTCTTCACAAATTTCAAGGACTCAACTTCTCTTGTAAGATAGGCAATTTTTGCTTGAAGATCATCGCTTTCTTTTAATACATATAACCCCCCTCCTTTGGCCTGACTCGATTGCTTTACGGGGTCTATACCTTCAGATGTGTCCCAATTTTGTGCACTATCTGCCAAAAATTGAAGGTAGGTCCATGCTTGATTTGGGTTTTTCGCCATGAACTCCCCATTGCACATCATCTCCACGAATTGACGTGTTTCTGGACTAAGTCCATCATAGAAGTGACCAATTGTATTGTGCAATTCAAATCCGTGGTGGGGACATGCAAGGAGTAGTTCATTAAAGCGTTCCCAACACCTATAATAAGACTCGTCTTTTTGTTTAAAATTCATAATATTCCTCCGTAAGGTGTTGGTCTTATGTAATGGGAAAAATTTCTTTAAAAATTCCCGGACCATGTCGGGCCATAGAGCAATCGAATTTGGTTGTAAGGAGTGAAGCCATAACTTAGCCTTATCTTTGAGGGAAAATGGAAATAAACGAAATTTGATAAGGTCTTCCCTCACATTATTGAAGTGTAGTGTTGCACACACTTCTTCAAACTCTTTAATGTGCAAATATGCACTTTCTGATTCAAGTCCATGAAATTTGGGGAGAAGTTGGATTACTCCCGGTTTGATATCAAATTGACCCGCACCTGCGGGTATAACCATGCACGACGGTGTGGCTTGTCGTGTAGGGTGAAGGTAATCACGTAAACTCCTAAGAGGTTGATTCACCTCCCCATTATTATTGGGTCCATTCCCATTACCGTTCTCCTCGTTATCACTATGCTCATCAGCCATATTGGAAATCCTAAGAGAACCAGGAGATCTAGATTCGTAGAATTTAATCAAGCTCTTGACAGGTGATTCCTTCCTTACTAACCGATTTGAGGAGTCCCTCTGCCAAGAAGATGGGGGTCTTTCCTTCTTTTTTGGAATTTTGAAAAGTTTTTATTTATCTCTTTTTTTTCTTTTTTTTTTTTTTTATAAAGAAACCTAGAAAGAAAAACTACCTAAGGTCCGTTCTTAGATTTAAAAGAAGATTCTCAAATTCTTGCAAAGTCCTAATCTTAGAGAGTTTAATATCTCTAAGGAAAGTTCCCAAACTCAAATCTATGAAACTGGCCCGACCAGGTAAGTCCCCAGATCAGTGGTGGGGTCACGATGCGTTGCAAGGGTCCCGCTTAAAAACCACTTTCTAGAACAAGAGACTTGTCTCCCTTATCTATTGGGACAAGACTTGCCTAGACATTGAACCAATTAAGAAAAGCAGTTTGTTCGGCTTTCCAAAGAAATAACTAACCTTCTTAAAAAAAAATTCCAGCAAGTTTTTAAGAGTCCTTTTAAATTTAAAAACAACTAATAAAACTGAGTTTCCAATGAAAGTTCTGAAATTTTCAGATTTTTGCAAGTTTGGTGGCCAAAAAGCCGAATTTGTGCGATCTACGACTTGCCTTTGTGAGGGAAAGTTCCAGAATTTTTTTGGAAACTTTAAAAACCTAAAAATATGACAAACAACTGAATTTAACAGACCCTAATTAATCCTAATCAGCAACAAAAAAAAAACGAAAATAAGTGACCTAAACTAGTCCAAATTAGAACAAGTAAATTAGGCAATTTTCAGAAATTGGATGTGATTTTTGAAAAATCAGAAAAAATAATTTTCAGATCTGAAATAGTTCCAATTTTATCAAAAATCAGAGATTAAAAATCCACTTTTTAATGCAATAGGGCTGGTCCAAACATTCCATGCATGCTACCCTTAGATCTAGAATGATTGCGGAATAGTAAAGGCACACCCACAAAGCAATTAAAAAGATAGGTTGGAAAAAATACCTTAAGCGAAGAAAAACTCCCCGGCAACGGCGCCAAAAACTTGATCGTAGCCCCAAGTGCAAGGCCGCGATTGTAGTAATAACCGGTGAAACCGGATCGATCCACGGAGAGTTTATTTATCGCAAAACCTGTCCTAATAAAAAAAACTAGTTCTAGCCTAAAAAAAAACTATACAAATCAAACTTTCTAATTGAATTAAAAATTAATTACAAATCTGAAATATTAATTACAACCAAAGAAAATTAAAATCCTAATCTAACCACTGCATCACCATAAGATTCATTAGCCCAACCAATTGCAATAATTGTTAAGGGTGCATAAAATAAAGAATAAAATAAAATAAAATCAGAGAATAAAATAAAATCAGAGAATAAAGAAATTAGATTTTAATTCTAAAACTTTGCAATAATTACTTTGCTTAATGCCATCAAGAAAAATCAAGACCACCGCACCAAGTGCGCACTGTCACTACGCACAAAAATTCAATGTTGACTCATTGGTGAAGACCAAGACCCCATAAACTTGATTTATTAATGAAAGACCCATTACAAGCAAATAACCATTACAAAATTCTTTTAATCAAAATAAAGTGCATCCAACCTTACCATCGACACAAGAAACACTAAACGGAGGAGAGGGACTCGCGGTCTTGAACGGCGATCCAACCGGCTCTCGTTTCGCGATCTGAAATCCAAGCAAGGGAAGATGATTCCAAGGATGATCCAATGGTGGAGTGACAATAGCAACGACGGCGGCGCGAAGGCGTAGAAATCCAAGTGGTAGTGTGCCTTAGGGAAGGCCTTGGATGAAATATTGATGGAAGGAGGAGAGATGAAGAAGAATTAATGAAAAAAGGGGGAATTATTGTTGCTGGTCGTCCAAGGGGAATGGAGATGGTCATGCACGTCCAGCCCTCTCTTGGGTTTATTTATAGATTTATGATAGCTTGGGTTGCAAGGTTTTTGATTTGGGTAAGCATTAGTAGTGTGTGGTCCAAGTTGGATTAGGATTAGGAGAGTTTTTGAGAGATTTTCTAGGGGTTGGCTCACAATCCTAGTAAAATTAGGATTGTTCTTATCTCATGCAACTCCCTCTCTTGGGTCCCACTTGGGTTAAGAATCAATTTAAATCTGAAATTTCAGATTTGATGTGCAATTCTTGAATGCATGTGGACCCCACTTGAGTGTAGAAGCCTTGACTCTCTTGCCTTGGACGTCCTCACCTTGGAGGGATCTTTCTTTTTTGCAATTTTGTTTTCTTCTTTGCTTGATTTGAATCTTAGCCATCCATCTTGACATGTAAGCAAGATTTGTTGGAGAGTAGATATGACACCTCATCATCTCATGGCCCGCAAATTTGGAACTTATCTTCAAGAGATTAAATCTGATTTTTTTCTTGCATATGAGAGCGGACCCTACCATGGCCGCCCCTACCTTAGACTCCATGCCAAAGGAAGGTGGGTCCATGATGCATTTGATTCATCAATTCTCTTCCGTGGGCCCCGATTTCTGAAATTCCCTACAAAAATAGAAGCAAGTATCAAAGAATAATCTAATCATATAGGTAAGGAATTATGCAAGATGCGGTCCCAATTCACACCAAATAAATGCATAAAATGTCACCATTTTATCAAGTTTTCTTCAATTAAATCAATGGTACAAAGAAAATTCATCATTTCATGTGTGAATAAAAAGTTATGGGAAATTTGTGACTTTCAATGTAAAAAAATAGAGAAATTCATGATTTTATGTGAAAATGCAATTTTTGGATGAATTTTGACTCAAATTTAGACTTTGATGCTCAAAACATAAATTCATAATTTTTTTACTAAAATGGTCCATGATTTGATGATTAAGTCCTTAATTACTCTAAAATGATAAGAAAATATTGCATTTTTAATGACTTATCAATAGTGTACCTAGACAGAACCTGAATCTGTACCCATTCTGGGTCTAGGATACAGGCCCATATCTGAACTTAAATTTAGTGATGGGCGGGGCGGGTTCGGGTTTAGGTAGAGACCCGAACCCTACCTAAACCCGTCCCAATTGGTATTTGCACTACTCCATACTTGCCGGACCTGTGACGGGTTTTATGGTTGTTGTACCAAACCCGCCCCATGATAGTCATGGGTCGCGTTGGTGAGTGGCTAATTTTATTTTTTTTTAAATGCAAAGGTAAGTGTATCAAGGAAGATTTGAACCTATGATATCTATGAAAATTAGAACCCTTACTGCCACTTACACTAATGGAGTTTTATATAAAAAAAATCTGAGTTTGTAATATATAATGACATACGGGGCAGGGCGGTCACTCTTGACACACCCAAAACCCGAACCTGACTTGTGTTAGCATATGAAAACCCATACCCAACCCAAACCCTACCAACACACTACCAAACCCGCCCCTAATAGGAGTAGGTTAGTGAGGGTCCCTGTTTAAATTCGACCCATAACCCATCCCTACTTAAATTAAAGACCACTACCTGCACCTGAATAAATGGCATGGACCTTGACCCAAACTGAAACCCATATGTTGACCTAATCGTCCCCACCTTGTACACACAATTAAAAGTAACCCAAGTCTGGAGATCCTAATCATCTAATTTTGAAATCTACTCATCATCATTATCATCACTAAAGCTGTCACAGCCCCTTCCATCTCAACATGATATTGTGCACTTTGGCCCACGTGCATGCGCAAGGACTTTCCAGGCGGTCGCCCATCCCGCTGCTGCTCCTGCTTGAGCATGCTGAACTTTGGTGTTCCTATTGGATCAGGAGCCACGTGGCTTTAAAACGCATCATGTTGAGTTAAGACAGGGTTTGACGTATAAGCCCAAGGTTAGGACTTGGATATTTCTAGTGTGGGACTTAATGTAGTTCAAGCCCCTTGGGAGCATGGCTCAAAATAGTAGCCACTACGTAGCGTAGCTCCCACATTATCAGCTGTAGTGGTTGGGGGCCGTTATGCTATTTTGAAAATAGCAGCGCTACGATGTAAAACCTAGTAGAGCCAATCTATTTTAATTTAAAACATTATTTTTTCTATTTTTTGTCCTTAATAGTCTTTCCTAAAGTTGTCTCTACGCCTATATAGTTTCTAATCACTAAAAGAACATAAGATTGGCTGCTACACAATATTTGAATTCTTTTGACAACTTAAAAAATTCACGCCGCTGCACCACTACGTAGCATTTTGGCCACTAGCTGCTATGCCTTCCTCGACTATTATTTTAATCCTTGCTTGGGAGAGGAGCAAGTTGGCAAGCAAGACGGGCAAGCCCAAGTAGGTGGGATCCCACAAAAGCCTTGCCCCAACTATGTTGGGGTAAACTACATGAATTGTCTCTCCATTCTGGCTTGCCTATCCCCAACCAAATCCTCAGATAGGTTGCACTTCTTTAGGCCCACTCATCTTCTTTTGTGGGCTATCAACCTGTATAGAAAAACTTTCTTCAACAGGACTGTTGGCATGCATTGGACTTTGTCCAAACCATCTCAAACATGTCTATTAATTTATCACCTATTGATGGTATCCCTAAATGTTCCCGAAAGTACTCATTTTTTCTTCTATCTTTCTTAGTTTTACCACACCATATTTGCCATACACTCATTTTGTGCATGTATGTCTTCTTGATTGGTCAATATTCTGCTCCATAGGTAATTGCTTGTCTAATTGTTCTTGATAAAATTTCCTTCAATTTTGTTCTACTCATTATGCTAAAATGTCCATTGTTGCAATGTTCTCATGTGGTAGCTGTTCATTTGAAAGAAGGTTGTTAATCGAGGGTAAAGGTTTAGGATATATATATATATATATATATGGGAGATGCTCCTATGAGAGATAAAGTGGGGGCCCTCACATCCATATCCAATGCCAACAACTTAAATGTAAGGCCCCCCACCTTATCTCTCATAGTAAGGTGAGAGATGCTCTCATAGGAGCATGTCCATATATATATATAAATATATACGGAGGTGCTCCTATGAGAGGCACTCTTACCAGCTCGGTGAGAGATGGGTGGGGGCCCTCACATTTAAGTTGGGGGCCTTTGCATTTAAGTTGGTGAGAGTGGATATGGAAGTAAGGGCCCCCAGCCATCTCTCACCAAGTTGGTGAGAGTGCCTCATAGGAGCACCTCCCATATATATATATATATATATATAAATAGGGAGGTGCTCCTATTAGAGCATCTCTCACCTTACTATAAGAGATAAGGTGGGGGCCCTCACGTTTAAGTTGTTGGCATTGGATATGGATGTGAGGGCCCCCACCTTATCTCTTATAGTAAGGTGAGAGATGCTCTCATAGGAGCATCTCCCATATAATATATATATATATATAGTGAATGGTAAACATTTATGATATATGAGATTCGTCATTTCAACAAAGGTTGTGGATCACCAAAAACATGGGCTGATGTGTGCAATTCAACAAACCATGGATTGATTGATTAAAAATGTAAAAGAAAAGCAATAAAATCAATATTCTACAAATAAAGGAAGAATGATAAAACAAACTCTGAAGAATTATTAGTTCCTACCTTCCACTCTTGACCTTATGAAGAATGAAAGGAAACTAAAGAAACACTTCAGAGTCAGAGCGTTAGTGTAGACTAAGGAGACACCGTTTAAAATTGATATGTTGAAAACCGAAAATAATACTGTGAGGCAACTGAGAGAGCTACCCTAGCCAGATTGAAAACTTGAAAACCCAAAATAATAACTGTAAAGGAGCTGAGAGAGCTACCCATTTCCATTTGACAATTTGAGAACCTAAAATGATAAATATAAAGCAGTTCCAAGAGCAAGTTCTGTTGACAGCATTTCATTCCATACTATCATTTGCAATCTACCTTCCAGCGACCCTCATTTTAAGAAACTAAACACCTAACAGATGATAACTGGTACTTGCTATTCCAATTTAAACCTGGCCTTGGGTATTCTTGTCCTCTTGTATGGAGCCCGTGATCCCAATCCCGGCCCAGACTTGAATTAAAAATTGTTCCAGTTGGACGCATACCTGGTTATTCGGGGACCCAATTTTCATCGCTACTAAACGGGAATGCCAGTTATGGGCAAGTTGCAAAATTATGTATTATGATAGTCTGGATTATTAGACTTTCGACTGATTGAAGCCTCTGTGTGCGCGCGTTTTGGAACCTTAAATCTTCATGGTAGTGATACCACCTTATCTACTCTGCTGTTTTAATTTGGACATTCTACCTCGTCTAGAAACACAGTAATTTTTAAAAAGGTGCGAACTGGTACTACTTAATTCTGTTCTCCAGTGTGTGAGTATCTCATACCTTTCTGGCTTTGGAAATTAAAATTATGTTTCATGGCCTCTTTTTTCTCAATTGATGGGACAATGCTGACTGGTAAATAGTCAAATTATGGGAATTTGATGAATCCCTTATTGGATGATGTGAGAAAGGCCTCATGTTCTGAGAAGTGTTTGATGGTTTTGATTGCCTGCTGAAACCACTTGATATTTCTACCAGCTCTGCCAATGGGTGTACCCACATATATGGGTATGGGGACTGTCACCCCCCTTGGAACTTGGGTCTTCCTCCAAAAATCACATGAAAGTCTTGGGTCTGCCTCAAAACCCACTTGGAAATTCCAGGTCCGCTGGCTAAACTCACTTGAAAATCCTGGGTTCGCCCATAATCCAACTGCCTGTTTGGGTCTGTCCCCTTCAAATGAAACTCCTGGGTCCGCTACTGGCTATGCCTATACCTATGTCACCAATAATGAATGAAAAGTTTGGTAGGTTCCCACCACTAAAAACATTTCCATATATTTAAAATTAGAGATGCTTCATCTTCCAGAAGCATTTTGTGATCTCTTTTTTTTTTTTTCCCTTTCTTTCTTTTTGAATGGTTTGTGTGATCTGTTTCTTATGCTGCAAAAATTTCACATAAAATATTTGGTACATTCTAGTAACAGGAATCCTATCTTAACCAAATTACAGTTATATCTTACTTGAAGTCTTATAGCTGGTTTCCCAAATATTACCTGTGGATCATCACCTCATTAAAGAGTTACAGGATATTACGTTGGAGCGGGTCCTAAAAACCAGTTCTTGTTGTTGTTTAAGTTTTTTTTATATTTCCATTTTTACTTGGTCTGGAAAAACGTACATGTTTTTATTTTTATGCTGTGAAAAATCTCACATGAAATATTTGGTTCATTCTAGTATTGGAAAGCCTATCTTGTCAAAGTACAACTATATCTTACTTGAAGTCTTTCATCTGTTTTCCCAAAGATTGCCTATGGATCATCACCTCATTGAAGAGTAGCAGGATATTACATTGTAGCAGTTTCTAAAAGCCAGCCCTTCTCGTCATGTGTGTGTTGTCTGGAAAATGATACTTGTTTTTATTGTTTACGCTTATTTGCAACCTTAACCCTATTATCAGAAATTTTAGGATATGTTTGGCACTGGAGGTGGGATCAAAGGTTGAAGATGCTGTTCCATATTGTCAGAAAGCTATATCAGTGTGCAAGGCTCGACTTCAACGGCTAAAGGCAGAAGTGAACAATTCAACAGGTTCTGCAACTACTGTCGATGCAAGTTCTATAAATGGATATAATCAGATTGATAACCAGTTGTCAGATGGAGCCCAGCTTGGTTCTTCCATCTCAAAGAAGGTTGAAGAGATTGAGACGCTCAGTGGACTGTCAAGCGAGCTGGAAAAGAAGGTGACTGTAGATAATATTTGGATATTTTAGCGTTTATTGTTATTCATTTAAGTTAATAACCATATCCCATTGAAGCAGCGAGCAGTTTAATATGATATTAGCCAATATAAAGGAAAATAATGGATGGTCTCTGAATTCTTTATAAAAAACTCTGTTTATACAGAATCCATGGCTTAATTATCCAGAGTTCGGTCCATTAATTTGATTAGTCCACTCTCTTGTGGATAATGTGGAAAAGTCTCAATTTCTGGAAGATCATAATTGTTCAGTTTGTTTTTCATTTTAGTTTTTTTTTTTTTTTCACACTTAATTGTTTATTCATAACCACCTTGGTTTGAAGCTAGGATCTTCTGACGGGTATTTTTGGCATATTCTCAATCTATTGTGGGGCTCCCATGGAACATCTGACCTTTTGTGCAACCAGAGGATTCCGCAGTAGAGAAAATTTGTTCTTATTTTCTGTGTAGCTCACTATTCTATTGTTTGGTGTGACACATTTTCCTCGCAAAAAAGGAAACAGAAAATTGAATCGGTTTCTATTGATAGAGAGAGGATTTCGGTTTTCTATGGGAGGGGTAGAAATGCATGATTCATCTGTCCTCTGGAAACATAAATCTGTAGAGCGTGAAATTCTCTCATTGCACAAACAAGTCCTTAGTTCCCCTTGTACTGTCGAGGGAGGCTTATCACCATATATTTGATGTGAAGAAGAATCCTGCTGTTCCTTGTTACTGTTTGAAAGGTTCATTTCATCTTGTAGTTTTATGAACTGAACATGCAAGTATTTCTTTCCATGCAGTTGGAGGACCTGCAACAAGTCATCCAAAACCCAAAATCTGTACTTTCAGAAATTCTGAAAATGGTTGGTTCTAAATCAATGGGTGGTGGAGTAGGGACAAGTTCATCTGAGGGGAAGGTAGGCTCTTCAGATGGGTGGAGCTCATCACGAATGGGTGTCATTGGTGTTGATTCTGACTCTCCCACTGTTTCTACTGCTACGGGAGGCAATGTGACACATCTTGGTATTGTTGGGAGAGGTGTTAAGCGTGCTATAGTGACCCCGACTGGTGCAGAACCATCTCCAAAGAAACTTTCGTCAGACTCATCTGCAGGGAAAGAAGACAGCATTTCTCAAGGTTTGGGTTTCAAACTAATATTAAAACTTGTGTTATGATGTATTTGATTGGCTGGTGTGGATCTTTTTTTGCATCCCGTCGTGTTTATTTATTGTTCTTAATCATTGTCATCAAAGCCTTGTCCCATCTATGTTGGGTTTGGCTACATGAATTCTATTTCTCCATTCTGACCTATCCTGAGCCAAATCCTTTGATGGGTTGGACTTCTTTAGATCCATCTTTACTACTACCATCCACGTCCTCTTCGGCTTAGCCCTTTTCCTTGGGGGGCCATGAAGGTGTCAACCTGCATAGAAATTGTTGTTCCTAATCATGGTTTAAAAATGGTCAATACATGTTAACTAATGTGTGCCGGTGTTGGCCACGGCAGACAAAGGTGTCAGTCTGAAATCCAGAAGCTATTTAAATATTGTTATTTAAAAGAAAAAACCTCTATATTAGAGCAAGGTTTTATTTACTTGCAATACACATCAGAATCATCAGAAAATGATAGTGTTCAGTTTTCTTATACTTCCAAACAGTTCAAAAAAAGGAGGTAGAATTAAGGTGATGGACTGACGTAATGTTTTGGACTGATCTATTGTCTGATATGCAAACTTTTTGGGCCTGACTGCATGGATCTGTTATCGTGTTCATAGGCGTGGTCCTAATATTCAGATCTGAGTAGAGCCTGGTGATCTGAAAGGTTCAAACTGAGTCATTTGTGGTACCAAGTCCATATTTGTTGAATAGGGCAAAGCTGGGCTATCCTCCTGGGCATAACATGGATCTAAGTGAGATCCAAACCTTATTAGTTGTTCAACAGATGTCTCAGTCCCATACCAGTGCAGCCCATGGGCTAACAGAATCGGCCTGAATAAAACTCAGTTCATATTCCTAGTAAGCATAAACCTGAGTATTAATTTATTTATTTTTTTTCTTCGGCACTTTCAGTGTAAATCGAGGCTGGAATCGGATGTTGAAACTGATAATACAGGCAATGCTTTACAGAAGTTTTGATTGTCATGTTATCTACGGTATGTTATGTTTTGTTCCTTTTACCTGTAGTTCTCTAACCATTGGAAGTTGGAACATCAGATTTTTGTTGTAATTTTTGGTACTAGGACTTGTTTTATAGGGAAACTGTGCCATCTGCAGATTGATTGATACTGTTCTTGAAGGCAAATGTATGAAAAGGCCATGATCCGATCCAAGCTTTTTATTTTTGAAAAATGAGTTTCTTTTGTTTGTGCTGGGTTTTTTGTTTTTGTCCACAATGGTTTGTAGGTACTGTCTTTTATGTTCTTTCTTGTACAGCCCAAAATGAGATTGTTGGAACTGATGAGATGAGATGAGAGAGAGAGAGAGAGAGAGAGAGAGAGAGAGAGAGAGCAATGATTCAGCCTATTAGGATCCACACTGTATCCTCTTATTTGACTTTGTGGACTAGGGGGGCCAACATCCATGGAGGCAAATTGCTGATAGGTGAGGATTGAAATACTGTTTGATTCATTTCCAATTTAAGTGAATCACTCTCCTGTTATGATTTCTTCCTATGCCAATGTCAATCCAGCTGGGCCCTATCATTTTGTAACTTTCTAAGTTGTGGCCCCATGCATATCAGGACTTTCGTCTTCCTAATCCAACAGTAGTGTTCTTTACGGGAGGGGTACAAAAATGCAGTGCGTTTATGTTAGTAGCCTTGCAAATTCATCAGTCAACCCAAATGGGGTTGGCTTGAGCTAGGTCATTCATATGACATGCATCTTCAACGATCTAGTTATTTATCCATCCTAATCTTGTTTTTCGAGCTTATTGAGTAAACCAATCTATTGGTGTTCATGTTTGACGGATGGCCTGGATCTATGGTAGCTATTTGTATGGAAGTTTTCCATGCACATGTCAGCATGAAATTTTATCCTCGTTTTTCTCTCATTAATATAGTTAGATGTGTGAATGTTGGAATGTGTTTGGTTGAGATGCCAATTGAGTTAGGAAAATCTCGACATGAAGATGGGTGTGACCATAAAAACCACCTAGTTGCGGTGCTGTTGACCAGTTCCTCTATTGTGTAGGAACTCGTCAGAGTCAAACTAGGTTAGGTCTTCAATAAGGTGGCTGGGGTTGGCTATAATTCGGTTGAGAGAGTTTTGCTTTAAATTTGGTTGATCATCATGGGTCAACCTGAATGCTAAATTACTATGTTGGGTTCAGTTCCCCTTGGCAGATTACGGAAAGGAATTGCTGCCACTCGCAAAGGCTTTGAAAATATATTAAACCGAATTTTGACCAACAAAGTAGCACCTAGCCCTTCCTGTATCGTTTATAAATGATTGATTCTAGCCTATACCGATAATTGATAATGATGATGATACAGCAATTATTCCCCAAAAAATTATGGCACGGAGGAGTGCATTATGTGGGGATGTCGGAGCCAGGCTCCACCGAGTGATGTCATTCAAGCCCAACCTAGTGATTTTAGGTTCTACAAGACCTGTTCCTTGAAATTTTAGGGACAAACCCGATTCGCAGAATGCAGAGCCTGCCCGATACTACCCGAGTTTAATGTGCATCCTCATATATCTTTCTTTGGCGTAAATTTTAGGTCCGGACGATGTTATAAATGAAAGAAATTGACTTGAGTGAGATGGTTACTGAGCCAACTTACTCGGTCAAGTTTGACTGAGTACTTTATTTGACTCGGCCAGGTTCATTTGACATCCCCGGGTGATTTAGATTCACTGAGCGAGTGAGACGTGATTTTGGAAGTCAAAATGGGTTTATGACTGAATATTTGGATCATAAAGCTTACGGATAAACTTTATTTACTATAATATGCCAAGGATGCTAACCTAACTAGAGGAGAGCTTAGCATGTGTAATGTCTGGGCTAAAGGGCTTTAGAATAGAATCCTCACCCTATGTTTTTTCTTTTTCTTTTTTCTTTTGGGGACTCTATATTGTTTTATGTTTGGCCTAGCCCTTTTCCCCAGCCTCTGAAGTTTGTCCAAGTGTGTGGCCTAAACAGTGCTGACCAAGTCCAGCCCTTTAACTCCACTCTCTATGAAAGTTGCATAAGGTGCTGTTCTCAAGCACTCTTGACTGGGTCTCGTCTGGCAATGGGTTGCGTTGGGTCGGATTTACCACTATGGTTTCGCCTATCGCGAGCCTAATGTATGTGTTCATTGGGTTGAAAAGGTCAACACAAACTCAAAACCCATTTTTTTTTTTTTTTTTTAATGGGGGTACCTAGCGTAGGAGGCTGGGCTAGGGTGAGGTAAGGGAGATCTTGGATGAGGTAAGATAACCCTTGGGTGGGAAAAGGTGGCATGCCTACATATTTAAATACTGAGCAGCCATGTGAGAACTTATGCCTCTTACCACTAAGGTAAGACGCCATTCTTAATACAAACCCAACTTAAAAGTTAAATTGGTCATCTAAATGCTGAGTCAACTGGAAAGTGGAACTACAAATTGCGTAGCTGACTTATAGTACGATGAGTCGGTTGGGTTTTGTTACCATGTTGGGTGCAAAACTGAGACGAATCGAACCTCCCCAATTTATTAATCTTAGACTGAATGTCAACCTAGCTATATCATACGGTTCATACCCAGCCGTAAGAAAACGATCAACACGGGCCCTGATTACTGGGCCTAGTCAGGTTTACTACTTCTAGTTAGGTCCATTGATCTGGTGAGCCATCCATCGCAGCCGGGAGGAGAAAACTTGTAGCCATGGTTAAGCCATGAAATAGCTCTATGCAAGTGTGCGTATAACTTAATAGTAGTGGATGAGTAGAAAAATGTATAGAAAATGTAGGTGGAGAAAAACTGTCCCGACTACTCTGGTCATCCAAACGGGCACTTGCAGGTTTTCCCATTTCTAATATAAGGGTCCAACTGATAACGGCCAATAAAATAAAAAGTCCTATCCAAACCAAACTATCCCCACACTAAGATGAAAGATCACAATCTTTGACATAATCCTTTGAATGTTTTTTTTGTGACTGGAATGCAGTCTATAGCTGTGGAGATATTCAGACTTGCATTAGAATAACAAGGAATGTCACACAGTCAACAAACCTTTTACTAGAAGTCAAAAATAAGGAGACAAACTGATGATCTGTTTAACTTTGGCCCTTCTAAAAGTGGGTGCTTTTTAAGAGAACAACCGGATATTTTCCACTGTTTTATGATATCTCTTCTTTCAAAGCCAAATTTCCAAGTTGTAGCCGCAAAGAGAAAGTTGAATGGATGCAAGTTTGCATAATCAATCTAAGAACGTGCAAGACTAGGATAAGTATTGAATTTGGGTGGGTAAGTGCTATTTCACCAAACAAAGCAAGTGTAAAGTCTTAGATTGATTAATGAAAACCCCAGATGGGCTCCTTCAAGACAAAATTGGATTTAGGTCTATTACATTCATAAAAGTGCGACATATCCTAGAATTTGGCTTACGATAAATTGGGATGACAAAATAAAATTCATATATCTGACCCTAATATAGATGGAACAAGGCTTTGAAGATGAGGGCGACAAAGCTAGACTGCATTCTACCGAATAAAAAGAAGGTCCATAAATTTCATACCAAAGATCCGCATACCTTATGCCACCATTTTCTTAATATAATGTATGTACATAAGATAAGTGATTTGGGTCTCAATTAAGGCTGAATTCATGCCCATCATTTGGGTGCGGGCTTAGTTCGGCCATTAAATTTTGGGTATGAGTATAGGTTCGGTAAAGCCGGCCTGCGTTAGGGCTGGGTCCCTGTTCCCTTTCAGTAATTCATGGTAGGGTCCATATACATTTATGTTGTGAGATGGATCTGAGGCCAAGAGCAAGCAACAAAGGCTGTGTGTGCTGATGCACACTTTCCTTCTTTTGCATCATATAATCATCATGAGTAGCGGATAGTACTCAACTTATTTTATGCTAAAACCCTTCTGTTATGAAATAAATCGAATAGGAGAGGCAATTCTTTAATACCCATTTACCTTTTGAAAGAATTATTTAGTCCAACTGTACAAACATGATTAACAGATCATGGCCATTTATTTTATGTTAGAACTTTTATTATAAGATAAGCAGAAATGCAAGAAAGGTGATTCTTTAACACCCATTTGCCTTTCTCATGGGATTATTTGTAGCAAAAGCATAAAAGAAAATTTTTAGTGCACATGATCATCCCTTGCAGGGGGCTTATTTTGTCACAATGTAGGACCCACATTTTTTAATGTGTATTTTGGGCTTTCTCATTGCATTTCAAAATTCAAACCATTATCCACAATAGTATTGAATTACGAGAAAAAAAAAATGCACCTAGAATGGTGAAATCTTAAACCATAAAATTAAGGATTTGGATGATTTGATCATATTGATATTTGGTCTAACCTTAATCCACATCATAGACATCTCATCTTCTACTTACTACGATTAGATGCATCTAAGTGGACTCCACAACAAACTTTATAAAAACTAAACCCGCTTTTTTCTTTTCTTTTTATATGCATCACCTCTTCTTTAAGATGCATACTTAATGATTCATGAATCATGCTTGGAGTGTAATGAAATAATGATGAAGAAAGATGCCAGTGGGATCTTTACCTTTATAATAAATAAATGGAGATGCTAACGGTACAATGCATTGATGGTATATGCATTATTTGAAGCTTCCCTGTGATGTACGTTTGCAAGTGTGTCTTTACTCCTTTTCTTTTCCTCTTTTTTTTTGAAAGAAAAAATCTACTTATCTTGTTTATTATTTTCCATCCCACATATTGTATTTCTTTGATCATGCAATATTACCTCCACCCAATGAGTCCCGATCCCGCGTGAGGGTCCGACTTGGAGAAATCCTCATTTGAAGGAGTGAAACTCTATAATGGGGCCTACTTATTAAAAGTTTGAGCCAAAGTGAGTTTCAGGGTTACTATCAATTAATCTTAATATGACCCAAATGTTAAAAAGTTTTATACTTTAGATTTTGACCCAAATTTTAAAAAGTTTTAAACTTCAGATTTCGCCCCCAGTATTAAAACCCAAGGCCCAAACCCTGCCCACAGTGGGCTATGTTTGGGCTGGTTCAGCCCATAAGCACCCATATTAGTAGGCTTTTTTATAAAAATGCAGTGTCATGAAGTTGCCCAATGTAAGCCAATAACGATTGCGAATAAAAGTTCTTCTATGCAAATTAATGACCCACTAAGAAAAAGGGATAAGTAGAAGAGGATGTGGATGTGGACAAAAGTAGTAAGGTTGGATTCGAAAAAGTACAATCTATCCAAGAATTCGACTCATGAACTGACATGTAGGAGTGAAGAAACATAATTCATCAGCCGACATTAACACATTAGGTACAAAGCTTTGATAATGACGATGATAATGTTGTCATTATTGAAACTGCTAAAACCACACAAAGTATCAAAGTCTCTATAAACCAGTAACATTAAGACCTATGACCGGAAACTTTGGGAGTGATCCCCCCCTGACCTACAAACAAAATCTTGGTTCAAATAGTAATGGAGTTGAATTAAATCTTAGACTGAGTCATAAGTTGGTCTTAGAATTTCTATCATGAGAGTGCACTTTAATTATGCGCGAGTTTCATTTATTCGATCTTCCCACATTCACCTCAATTTCACAGTAAACATCAAGGGTTGATCTCTAGTCGTTAGGTTGGAATCTTCACACCCTCACCAGGGAGCCAAAGTAGCAGGAAGAAGGAAATCACCAACCTTCAAAATTGAGTAGTCATGGTTTTAGTATTGGTTTGAAACCCTAAATGTTTTTTTTTTTTTTCCCATTTTCCTCGTAATGATTGAAGCATTATCTCTGATAGAAAGCATACGAGTGTTATGTTCTAAATCTTAATAAATAAGATACAACCTCAACTTTCTTAATACTTAGGATATATATATACACATTTATGATTCGTATGTATGCCTGGGAATTAAATGGTAAGCCCCACCAGATCCACCGCTGGAATGTGACCCACCAGATCCACCGCTGGAATGTGACCCACAAGGAGTGAATCAATTGGCACAACACTGTACATAGGACTTTCCTTTCAAAGTAATCATACCTTGTTAGTGCCCAAGTAGTTTGAATTTGGCCCTTGGGCTTTTGTTATCTGTCATTTGGTCAAATATATCAAACATCGTTATAGTTCTCTTGCTTATTTTAATTTGGATTTTCATTTTAGGGCTGCCTGTCATGGATTGCTTCTGCCCAATATTTTGACTTGTGGTAGTGGGGTAATCATGCCTATTAGCTAAAACTCTTTATTTTTTTGGGTTAGGTTATGTGGGTAAGTCTAGTGTTATTTTCATTTAAAAACACATAGAAAACTTAATTTAGTAGGCTTTTAAGGCCGACTTCCCATTTGGCACCACCATTGTCCTTTTCTAGTCATGAGCTACACTTTTAATGATATTAGTGTGTCATGCCGAGGATTCCTCAAAAGCTTGAAAAAGTCTTTTTATTTTTTGTGGTTGTCATATTAAAAGATAAGAAATTGAATTATTTTTCTTCGGGGAACGTTCATATGCATCATTCCCTCACCATAGGGCGAGGGACACTTCCCTTTTTGCACAAGAAGATAAGGAAAATGTACCTTTCAAGTACATAGGGTGAGGTACACTTCCTTATCTTCTTGTGCAAAAAGGGAAGTGTCCCTTACCCTTTGGTGAGGGAAAGATACATATGAACATTCTCTTTTTTCTTCAACTTTGCATAAATCCAATTCCATTGAAAGGAATGGCAAACAATTTTCTGTGGTGCCGTAGAATTTCAACATCACACGCACATGTGCAAAAGAATGATATTGTTTAATAATGATAAAAAATAAAAAATATATATTATTTTAAAGGAAAATAAATTTTAATTAGCAAGCATGTTATTATTATTATTTTTTTTTTTATAACGTAGGGTGTACTAGCCCGTTGGGCCAGAATATTTCTTACGGGCCCAGGAGAGAAAGTCAGGTAAAATTCCCCAAATATCCCTAGTGCGGTAGTACTGTTTCGAACCCACAACCTCCGGGTGAAAACCGTGGTCCTACGCCGACTGAGCTACTCCTTGGGGTTTACAAACATGTTATTTGAAAAACTAGGGTCAAGTAAAGGTGAGCCCAACATTAAAAATTATTTATACGTGGCATGTATATTCATCTTGTTGTTATACTAATAAATATATAGAGGTGAGTAGAAATAAATATACAGAGGTAAGTGTGGGGGGTTTATCTGTTCACTTCCGCTAGGTAACAGAAGTCATGTGTTTTTGTGCTCTCGTGTTGTTGTTATCCTTAAAATTATTAGGAGTCTAACATATGGATATAGAGTCTTACAAGTAGCTTTCAAAGCCTAAAGAAAGAAATCATTTCTCTAAACCCAAGGAAACCAAATAAAAAAACAAAGTGGGGTACCTTTCATCACTGTTCCAAACAAACGTCTCCCTCTTTACAAACACAGATACAATCATACAAATCAAACCACATGCTTGTCTTTTTCCTTCTCCCCCTTCATTCTCTTTTTCCAATTCCATGGTGTCAGGCCCTCAAAGGCTCAGGTCATCAGGTGGGTGACATGCACTCCAGCTTGCAGAATAATTATGGTGGCCCACGCCAATTTGAGTGGCCCACCAGCTGCTGCCTGTTATCTGGTTGGATGCATGGACCCATCAATCATGCCAAATTGCCAATGCTTTGCTAACATACCTGTCTTCTATTTTGAATTGATTGGAAAGTGCCTAAAGTGTTGTTTTCTTCCAGACAGGGCTGCAGGATGGGAACTGGTCATCAAGAGGGACCCACTTCTGATGGTCAAAAGCAAGATTGTACTGGTTGGTGGCCCACTGTAGCCTGCAAATGGGCAACTACATCAACCACCATGTGTTTGTTTGATCTCTGATATTTATTTTATCATGGTCCATTCCTACTTCATGAACGGTTGCTATCACTGACAGCTTGGTGGAGAGGTCTGGATGGCTAACACCCTTTCTGCCTTCCATTGCAAGGAATAATCAATCCTGTTTCTTTCTTCTTCTCATTGGTGGGTCCCATTTTAGATTCAACCATCCGATTTGGAACCTTGATCTATTCTTGAAGGTTTTTGAAAGATTATGAGGAAGTGGGACACCTGCATTTTGGCCACATGATCAATGGTCTGATCCTTGAAATATTGGGTCCCAAATTTTGCTGATTTTGCACGGGCAGAGGATCAATCAATGAATGGCTCTGCCATTAATGCACGTGTGAAAGGTTGGTGGGTATTGATAAGTACTGAAATCTCCGCAAAAGTCCTCATGTCTCTGAAACCCATTGTAGAGAAAGTAATGGTATGGTCCCCATAAATTTCACCATATATTATTAGAGGAAAATCTTCTCCTAATCCTAATGTGGGGGCAAAAAAGATTAAAAAAAAAACTCACCATTTATTGATCTTACCATGCATCTGCTAAGTCACTCTTGGATGGGGCACATCACATGCAATGAATTATATGCAAATTCACTTGGAAAAAAAATGCATCTACATGAAAATAAATGAAGAAGAATCATTTTTGAGCTAGAAATAAGAAAGCCGGCAAGGGTGTGGAACTCCTGAAATGGGAGAACCAATGACCCAACATTATATTAATGTGAGATAAAAATGTTCAAGCGGAGGATGACATAGTTAAATGCTCAAATCATGGATGGTCATTTTTATATGAAACCATGGTGTATATAATGTTTGAAATCCCCATCAATGAAAGTTAGCATCCCCTTCAATAATAGGCCATAGTTTATGAGTTATAGTCAATTAATAAGCACTTGATTTATGGGAAAGCTTGTGTAAAAAACCTGTCAAATGACTCGAAAGACAGGCTTCTTATAATATACACTTAGAATGTGGGTGGGGCCACTATCCCACAATATGAATAGAGGTTTTGTAAATTGGCCACCACACAAGATTAGCATTATTGCTTCTATATGATTAAAGAACATGATTTGTTGAATTCTACACTGTTTTTCCTATATGATATCTACTTTCATCCTCTTCATTTGGATAGCTTACACTCTCAAAGCCTTGTTTTATTGTAAGATTTCAATAAAATGTGGAAAACAGAGACAAAAGAATTTTCATTTTGACTGTCAATTGCATTAAAATGGGGATATATTAAGTTAAATCCATGAAATGCAACCTATCCATTCTCCATTTAGTCTTTTATTACTCTGTTCACATTTTTTATTCAACAAATTAAAGCATGAATAAAGATTGCTTGTGTTAGACATCAATATAACTTCAAGTGGGGGTGTACATGGATTGGATTTGTGTGGATTAGTCCAAATCCATTATCAATCCGCGTCTGTTATAAACCGATTCAATCCGATCCGTGGACATGATCGAATCGAATTAATCCGATATGTTGAATCTAATGTTAAAGAAAATTTGATGAGCATGCTTTCAAAGTTAGGGTAAAATTTGGTCTAGAGTTTCATTTGTTATACTTATATATAGAGGTGAATTACATTTTGACTCCTGAAGTTTTTTCTTCTTTTATATTTAGGCCTCTTAACTTATATTTAGACCCTTAATTTTATTTTTTTTATATTTCATTTCAACAGAACTGATCGGATTGAGTCCGCAAATTAAGGGTGAAATCTATCTCCGATCGGTTGTTAACATATTACAAAATTTTCAATCTGTTACCAATTTATCTACCTTCGGTTCGATTAAAAATTCATGGATAGGATCAAATTGATTTTACTAATCGGTAAATTTTTTGTGCGTCTCTAGCTTCAAGTGTGACTCAGATCATTCCCTCCTATCTTGATATTTTTCAAAAATATTGTTATCCATTTCTATTTTTTATTTTCTGGTATATTTTTCTACTGGCCAAGAATATACAAACAATGATACAAGCAACGTGAATTCCTAGGTACCAGTTTGATTCCAAGTCAAAAGCACTCAACTCATGAGTGCCTTGGCAATATCGTGATACTTTTGACAAAACACCATATTCTATAAATAACACACAATACCATTTTGTACAAACAGGGTCACATTTACAGGAAAACAGTATTTTCTCAACAAACATGGGCATGGCCCCATTTATAAAAGAAGGAAAAGGTGACAATATTCAGACAAGAGATGGAGTTAAGAGGGAAGACAAACCAGTTGTCAACAATCAGATGGATGATTTTACCAAAAAAACAAAACAAAACAATAAGATGGATGAATCAGGAAAACCAATTTGAAAACCCCAAACATCCCCTCTTCCTTCTTTTTCCCTCTCCCATTGACTAACCTAGTAATAAAAAAAGATTCTCACCTTCTTCCAATACAATATTTTACTCACAGAAAATCAACCAAACAAACTGCAGAAGACCCAATTCACTCAGCTTTCTATCACAGCTCCAGTTTCATTTTGCTCAAAAGTTCAAACGCATCTCCTTGTCTGATCTGCCGTTAGGAATCCCCACACTGTCAAAAAGAAAAAAAAGGGAAAAAGAAACCCCTACCATTTCCCTCCCTCTCTCCACTTCCCACGTTATTTTCATTTTCCTCGAGCGAGCAAATAAATGAACGTTTCCACGAGCGAAACCTAAACACCTCTCTCTCTCTCTCTCTCTACATTTTCATCGCCACCACCAGATCTGTAAATACAAACAACAACAATGCAGAAATCTAAGCTCAAAGAAATGTACGGTCCGATCTGAGACTTAAGAGAGAAGGTTTTTTTGGAGTTTCTGCCGCCGCCTGGAGAGAGAGAGGATGGCGACCGAGAACAAGTTCAGTAGCTCCAAGGGCCAGGCATGGTAAGTCGCTTCCATTCGAGTCAGTGCCTCTTTTTTGTTCTTTTCCTCCATATCAGTTTTGATGCATCGAAATCGATTCTGGCCGTTGATTCGCGTTTTCTTGCAGGTTCTGCACCACAGGTTTGCCCAGCGACATTGTAGTCGAAGTCGACGACATGTCATTTCATCTTCACAAGGTCTGATTTGTGATTGTTGATTGATGATTGATGATTTCAGCTCGAGCTCTCGATCGATTTCTCGATTTCCAGCTCTTTAACCAGTTTACATTTTCTTTTTTTCGCAGTTTCCTTTGATGTCGAGAAGCAAAAAGCTGCATACGCTCATAGCAGAGCAGGAGGCTAACCCTAGAAGAGGAGGAAGAAGAAGAAGCTCTGCTTCGGAAGCAGAAGCTGGAGAAGGAATCGAGGAGGAGGAAGAAGAAGTGGAAGAAGACGAAGAGCAATGCCAGATCTCCCTTTCGGAATTCCCCGGCGGATCGGAGACGTTCGAGTCCGCCGCCAAGTTCTGCTACGGCGTCAAGATCGAGCTGACGGCGGCGAACGTCGCTCCGCTCCGATGCGCCGGAGAATACCTAGAGATGACGGAGGAATTCGCCGAGGACAACCTAATCTCCAAAACAGAGCGTTTTCTCACCCAATTCGTACTCAGAAACATCAAAGAATCCATTAAAACCCTAAAATCCTGCGAATCTCTCGTTCCGATGGCGGAAACCCTCGCCATCCCTCAGCGCTGCATCGAATCGATCGCCGCCAGGGCTTCCTCCTCCGATCCGTCTTCGCTCTTCGGCTGGCCGGTTAGCGAAGGCGATCCGAAGTCCAAGGATCCGAACCTCTGGAACGGAATCGACGCCGGAACCCGCCGCAGGAGCCACCCTGACCGGCCCTCAGCCGCCGCCTCTGTGGCTGCCGCCGGCTCCTGGTTCGATGATCTGACGGTCCTCAGCTTGCCCATCTACAAGCGCCTGATCTCCGCCATGAGAGAGCGAGATCTGAGCTCGGAAATCGTCGAATCGGCTCTCATCGCCTACGCGAAGAAGACGATCCCCGGCCTCTCGCGATCGAGCCGGAAGCAGCCGTCGAGCTCCATGGCTTCGGAGTCCGAGCAGAGAGAGCTGCTGGAGACCGTAATCACGAATCTGCCATCGAAGCCGAGCTCGACGCCTTCTTCGGAAGCTTCGAGGACGAGGAAGACGACGACGAGATTTCTGTTCGGGCTGCTGAGGACGGCGAACATTCTCAGGGCTTCGGAGGCGTGCCGCACCGAGTTGGAGAGGAGAATCGCCGCGCAATTGGAGGAGGCGACGCTGGACGATCTTTTGCTGCCGAGTTATTCGTATCTGATCGAGACGCTGTATGATGTGGACTGCGTGGAGAGGATTCTGGGGTATTTTCTGGAAAGGTTGGAGGAGGAGAGATCGGCGGTGGCGGCAGCCGAGGAGGTAGACGGTGGGAGATCGCCGGCGATAAATCCGGTGATGTTGGTGGGGAAGTTGATCGACGGATATCTGGCGGAGATCGCGTCTGATTCGAATCTGAGCGTGGAGAGATTCTATGATCTGGCCGTTGCTTTGCCTGACCACGCCAGGCTCTTTGATGATGGCCTCTATCGAGCCGTTGATGTCTATCTCAAGGTAAATCCAATACACATATGCTCTCTGCAAGTCTCTTCCCATCAGTGCAAGCAAAGTATCTGATTTGTGACATACAGCTAAAACCTCTTTATCATCTGTGGGCCCCACTCTTGTGTGGTCAAATATCAACGTATCAAATGTTTTCCAAGAGTTAATCTGACTGAAGGGGTTGTGATCATGCATAAGTGGTCCACACTCGATAAATCAGGTTTTTGGTTGCTGTGTGGTTTCTTTGGATCATACGTATCCCGGTAGACTGTTGGACTTCAACAGTGAAAGTGTTTTTGCTACCACCACGTGCACTGAGACGTGGCATAAACCGACATGAGCCTGTAGTTATCTAAGTTCAGCTCGATTAATTTGCATTAGAGTTTGTAATTTATAATCCAAAATCTTACTTGATCAGAAAATTTGATATTCGTTTTGAGTTCTACCGGTTAAAAAAACGAATTAATTTCTATAGGAGGTATATGTACATTATTCAAGCCAGTGTCTAAAATTGAAATCACTCCACATGATTTTTATTCATTGCGTCTACTTTGGGTTAGAATCTTACTTAAATTAAAATGGGCCCCCGCCATTGAATTGATTACATGTGAAACATGCAATTGAAATAGAAAAAGGAAATCAAGGTAGGGGTCAATTATGATGGGGATTCAGACATGAACTCATGTAAATGCACTTGGGTTGGATTTTTAGGTAAGTTCGACTGTGGATCCATGGTACAAAGCTTAGAGAGAAATTTCCCAGAGTAGTTTGCTTTGAATTGCTCACATGAACTATTGGATCGATCGAGTATGACTGGAATGTTACATAGATCAGCCTATCCTAACCATGGATCCACAGTAGAACTTACCTTTGTAACATTAACCATGGATCCACAATCAACAATTTGGATGGTGAAGATTTTCTGGTCGATTTGGGTAGTCTTCATCCTTGATGGAGCAACGTACAATTTGAAATTTTTCTTGGGGCGAGTTTCTTCAGAGCGTGTATAACGAGAAAGTATCTTATATACAAAACGAGATGTTTTTTTTAACGTAGTTGGTACGCTCTTACATTACAAACCTTGGGAAGCAGCAAAACTAATATTTATTCCGATTTTCTCCATGATCGATCCAAAGGGTGAAACGCGACCGCGTTGCAATCACGGTAATATGACTATATGAGCCTCTTATTATATATATGGATTAGGTGCTAATGCTACAGGAGTCCATGTGTCTCTGCTGTGTATTATCTATGAGCAGTGATGGCAAACGCATCACATAATCTATAACATAGGATACGATTCCGCCCGCCCGTTGAAAGTTTTTGTCTAATATGCACGCACCCGATAACCCGTCATAATTAAGTGAAGTGGACAGTCACATTAATGGACAAAATCTGGTAATTTCAACTGCACTACACTGCAGGCTCATTCATGGATATCGGAAGAAGATCGGGATAAGCTTTGCGCGTTGATGGACTGCCAGAAGCTAACGCTAGAAGCGTGCACCCACGCCGCCCAGAACGAGCGCCTCCCCCTCCGAGCGGTGGTGCAGGTCCTCTTTTTCGAGCAGCTCCAGCTCCGCCACGCCATCGCCGGATCTATCCTCTCCTCCTCCGCCGCCCCACCCCCGCCCGCCTCCTCCTCCCGCTCCTCCCAGATGGACGACGCCGCCTCCGCCTCCGCTCAGCCGGCCGTGGAAGGCGACACGTGGCGGGAGGCAGTCCGTGAGAACCAGGTGCTCCGCCTGGACATGGACAGCATGCGGTCGCGGGTGCACGAGCTCGAGCGCGAGTGCTCGACCATGAGAAAGGCGATAGAGAAGATAGACGGGTCGGCGGTGGGCAGTGGCGGAGGTGGAGGAGGGTGGAGCTCTTTTACGAAGAAGTTCGGGTGCAAGTTCAAAACCCAGGTGTGTGATTCTCATGAAAGAACTGTTGTGCAGGCCAAAAGGGTTAGACAAAAGCCCCAGCGGCAACAGCAGGAGATACAACAGCAGCAAGAGAGCTTGTAGTTTCTCTCTCTTCACTCAACCTTTGTCTTCTTCTCAACTCTTATTCTGCCATTGATTTCTTTCTTCTTCTTCTTGTAATGTATTATTATTATTATTATTATTATTATTGTTATTGTTATTAGTTATTCTCAATTGGATATCGTTGTTTATTCATAGTTTCATAGTAGTGCCAGTTTAAGAAAGGATACATGGGTTTCTAATGGTGTTGTTTGTTATTATTTGTAGTTTATTATTATTAGAAAAAATAATAATAAAGTCCTTTTCTCCTGAATTTGGTGTTTTCCCAACAGGCCATAGCTAGGGGCAGACTAAATCATTGGGACCTACTTATAAGTTTCATGGCTGGTTTACTAATCTGATGGCCCCCACCTTCAACGCCCATAGGATTTTAAAAATCTCATAGTTGTCAGGCATATATATATTTTTTTTTCTATTTTTTCCCCTTGCGCTGATTTTATAGTGATTTCGAATCCCTATATATGGTATGATGATTGTTGAATGAGTGTAATTTTGGTGCTCTTAAGCCGGTAATCCAAATTAAAATTTTCAGTAACCAATAAAGAAGAACTTAAAAATATAAAACTACTTTTTTAAATGCAAGTCTATAAGTAGTTTAGTAGGTTGACGATAACGTTTATCCAGGGTTAGGGCCACTCCAGTCCAACCGGCCTGTCTATTATGCTTTATTTAGAAAAAAAAAAAAAAAACTTATGTGCGCCAAAGTAAGAGAAAGGTAAGGTACGTACAACATGAAATATAATATATTTATATATCTACTATAGAAGTGACAAGATGGGAGATGAAAAGCTTTTTCTGCCTGGGCACGTTGCACAACAGGACGCACTGCAAGATTCTCCGTCTCAAGCCTACTTTTTTTTTTTTGTTTCTCAATCGAGATCTTATTTGATGTCATGGGTGGGCCAGGGTGGGCCATGACATGTATTCAATGGTGGAGCCTTGTAACATTTCCCTTTGGTGTAGGATGGGGACCCACTAACTCGAAGACCAGCATTTTTTAGAAATAAGGTGGGATCTCACTCCATCATGGTTGTACTTCACCAAAACAGTGGTTTGGACTTTGGAGCAGCTGAGGTGGCTCCCACCCCCAATATCGCAGGGGAAATGAAATGGGTTTTTTTTTTTTTTTCCTCCTGCGAAGTAGTTCTCTGAGATGAAGTGATTTTCTGCGAAGTCAATTGGAAAATTTTTTTTGACTTTTTAACTCATGAGAAAGTACTCCTATCAACCAGTGCAAAAAATGACTATAAGTGTAGAAAATTAAAAGTTTTTCCATACCGTCGAAAAAACCTCAATATTACACAAATGTATTTTAAATATCCATTGTAGTACTCCATGGATTTCAAGACATTCAATTCCCTCCAAACAAAATGACCTTTAGGTGGTTTGATTGTCATGCAGCTGCTCTAAGCTATTTGTTCTTTCCTACTTTCAACCTTCTTCACGTTGTAAATCACATTGTAAACGGATCAGCCCAACCTAAGCACCGACGGATTCAAAGAATATAGAGTCAGGTTCAAGTCTAAGAGCCAATAGTTTTGGACATGCCACGGGTCTACCATACATATCCAAATGAAAACATTACGCTATCATGGACCAAGTTTGGAGAGAATGTGTTTGATTTCGACCATAAGAGCTGCATTTAACCACCGTCAACGACTTTGGCTTTTATGAAAAATATACCTTATTTTCAAATAATTTGAATGCCTACTACTTTCATGTGAAGTACATTTTATGCCCTTTGTGGTCTCTCCTTTCATGTTTGAAGTCTCCGTTAATCTCTCTCTCTCTTAATGAAACCAACCATTTACAGGGAAATAATCGAGAAAAATGTACTTTCTCTATCATACTAACATGAAAAGCTTACTTTATTTTCAGTTACTAAAAAGGTACGTTTCCCTTGAGATTTTATGAAAATGTTCCTTTCTCATTATATGAAAATTGGGTATTTGAATTATAACTGAAAATAAAATTATGTTTTGCACTTTTTCTTTCCGCTGAGGCAGAAAAACAGAACCATGAAACATTTGCATGAGACACGGGGAACATGATATACACATTATGAAAATAAAAGCATGGAAGCACTTTTACTTTAAAAATAAATAAATAAATAAATAAATTTCCTGCAAATGCAGTAGGTTTTCATGGCAATACAATTATCATATGCAAATAACAATTATATAACCATCATCATCAGCATCATCATTACCACTGGCTTTATAAAATTTGTATTCCTCCTCAAACGTATTGGGGTTGGCTTATAAAATGTGAAGTCTTCACTAATCTCCTTTTCTTCAGTTTCTTCAACATTTAAGTTTTAAGTCTTCAATATTACATCATGATATAAATGTTGTTTCTAGTCTTAAGAGTAAGCAAATCATTTGAGACAAGACTCTTAACTATGCTGCGAGTCAGAATTTTATCACATGCGGGTACAAAATCAAGACAAAGGAGACTCAGCATCAAACAGGTATGTGGTTTTAAAAACTATGACTTCATATATCATATAAAAGATCTCAAAAAGAATTATGCCTACGATGTAAAAATATACCAGGTCAACTATTATTTTTGTGATGATGATGAACTCATCGTAAAGAGAACCAATAGAGGATCATACTGCAGATTCTAAAATCATACCCAAAATGGGCATGACCACGGGCCCAGTTAAATAGAGAAAGACAATCACATGGCTACAATATAGAAAAAGAACAATATGCAGATTGTTTTTCCTTTTCTTTCCTTTTTTAATGATAGTAGATTCATTGTAATTATAGAGTTTCTTAGGGAGCTGATAGTACAAAACATCCAAACTGACTTTTATCTAATTCCATCAAAATCGTTGACCCAAGCAGCTAACCAGCCTCTGAATCTTTTTATTATGTCTAAAACCTTCGCTCATAGAAGTACTTAAATAAATAAATAAATAAATAAATAAATAAAAAGAAGCAGCAAAATGAATGGTTATAATGTTTTCAACCTTTTCCACCAGCCTTGGTGTAACTAGTTTGGCTTTGACCTGTCGGTTCAAAACCATATTTCTGAACAATGATCAGAAGGGAAGGACGAACCACTGTATTCTACCTGACCAGAAATAATGAGCAACCAGAGACCAAGATTTAAATGAGGTGGGACCATTTTGCGTGAAGACATTAAATGAGGGTGCGGCAACCTTCAAAATGCCAAGTATTGAATGAATTAAAGATTAAACATGACATTCATGTTGCTGTTGGGGGACAATGGAATAAATAAGGGAAGTTTGGATGGATGGATGCATCATGCATGGATCCCTATAGCACACGCAATGCCAGGTTGTGGGTCTCACATTCTTGAATGGATGGGTCTGGTCTCTCTGCTTTGCTTTTGCCCCTTTTTGATCTCCCCACAAATAAATGCCCCCTCTTTATTACACACCAAAGCATTTCAAAATGTTCAGACATGTGAAACTGTGGACATTGGAGGGACAGGACCATGCGTGTCCTGATGGACCATTTTGCAATATATACAAGTGGGTCCATACTCCACAGTTTGGCGATCCAGGCCATTAATCTGATGAGTGCCAACTGCCAACTCTTTTATAGCAATTCCAAGTACTTTAGCGTCCGAAGTCATTCCCTGTGGACCATCCATTGTTCAGCAAATGGATTGATGCCTTGGATCTCTTGCAGACAGTGAATACTCAAGAGACTTTAAGACCAGAAACAGGGTCTATAAGATGCTTGTGGGCCGAATAATGGGTTGGGCCCGTTTGACCCACATGCATTCTTGCCCAAGGGGGTCCATTTGAGATCAAACACAAAACTCAACCCACACGAGGCAACACGATTTGTGGATTAGGGGTGTCAATGCTCTGGGCCCCTATTTGAATAACTGACTCGACTTTAATGGGCCTGGTACACAACCCAACCAGACAAGTTCAAGATCCAGACTTGAAGGAACTCAGGGATAGCCTTAATGGGGACAAGGGATGCATCCAAACATGGACTAAGTAAATCAGAATATCCCATCATAACCCAAAATCATCAAAACATCAATCAATCTGGGTCAGCTAAAAGAGTTCTATTAAACTCTAAACCAGCCATAACAAAATCAACATGCAATTCAGTCTAACCTTCAATCACAAAGAAGTCAAATCCCAGTTGGAACTCATACTTCCATTCAACAGATCCCCGTATACAAACAGCACCTAAATGAAAGAATTGGTTCAGAAATGATAATTAACCAAAACCCTCCTGCCAACCAAACTCCAAAACATTTGGAGACCCAGAAAAGGCCAGGAATTTATGATGATGCACAAATTCCTGCTCCCATGTGGTGAGAGGATTTTGGAAACATGGGATCCTTTAAATCCCAGATGCAAAGGTATAAGCAGGAAAAGTAGAGAGAATTCACTTAGTCAACAAAGAGGAAAAAGCTTCTTACTTTTACACCAGAGACAGTTCCTTAGTCAAATGACACGTTCCAACACAAAAGCCGCCTCCACCTAATCCATGCAACCTAACCCAAAAAAGAAGAGCATTCTTTGATCACCAGACAGCAATGATGAATAAACAAGAAGGCTCTATTTCAATGATACAAGCAAGAAAAAAGAAGAATCTGAGTGTGTGTAGAAGATTGAAAAAAGGCCCATCAGCAAAAGTAAAAAATGACAGAGGACATCCAACTAAAGGGGGTGGTTTGGTCATGGGAAAAAGGGCCCATCATCGCCATCAATGCCCGCCTTGAAAGGTATTAAGGTCAAGCGTCTTTGTATGGACCCCATTTCATCAGTGATTGGGGGATCATAGTTTTCCCGGATTAACAAATGAGAGCACTAGATTTTACCTTGATAATTACTGAGAGATCAAGATTGCCTTTTTCTTTCCAGATAAGAAATAAATAGCAAGCATTTCTTCAGTAATTAACATCAATAAACATGATTAAGTATGTATACGTCTCCATTTAACACAAAAACTACATCAAAATCTCAATAACTAACAAAAACCTCACGCACAGTAACAAAACACATAGGTGATGAAATTGGAACAAACAAAATTCAGGAAGGAAAATTTTTTACGGTCGAAAAACTATTCTTTCTTCTACTTGATTTTAACAACCAAATCAACAGCGCACAAAGCAGAAAAGTAGAAAAAGAACAGACAAGGGGAAAAACTACAAAAGCATCTCAAAAAAGTGATCTAGTGTAGTAATCATGGAACAATCCAGAAATCATTCCTTCTTCCAGTGGATTTTAACACCCAAATCAACAGTGCACAATACATAACTGCAAAGTAGAAGTAAGCATCTAAATAAAAGCAATCTGATGGAATAATCATGGAACTTCTATTTATTGTACAGTTAGACATACTCAGTAGATGATGTCCCATGATTTTACGCCTTTGACCACAAACCTTTTTTATATTTCAAAAAACTCTAATCAAGAATGGAACCACGGCTGTGGGAAAGAAAATGCAGTTTTTGAAAAATTGCTGCAACAATACCTATGCTCAGAAAAGGGCTGTGTTTACATTTAATTTTCCTGAAATGCAATACACCCACTGTCCTCATGTGTACTCTATCTAAAGAAAATCATTGTACTATTGAAGAACTATGGAGACATTCTTGAATTATAAAGAAATCTTGTTTTTGAAACCTCTGGAAGTATTTTAGAGAAACTATTCAGCAAATTGGGAGAGCAAGAGGGCTGGAGATTAGAGGTCATACAGCTGTGTTGATGCAACTCTTTTTGCACCATCAATCTGTATGACCTCATTTGATTACCTACAAGTCTTCTCTTAAAGTTTGGCAACTTATCAAAATCTCTTGCCTGACTTGGTAAGTGAGGTTGCTCCACGTCAGGGAATGTGGCATGTCGGTGGGGTCCATTGGCCCAATACAATACAAGAGGTGGATGTGGATTAGCCATCTATCTAAAACCAAGTCCATGCATCTTATCTAAGAAGTTAATCGATTTTTTTTTTAATCATCAGCTTGTAGTCTGGGATCTGATATTAAAGAAAGCCAGATGATGCTATATTTGGTAGATAATTAATCCACATTGTCTCATGCTTTGTGGTGCCAGTGGAACCATAGGTTTCCACCTATTCCCTGATGTGACATCATTACTTGCCAAGTCAGGCTAGTGTGTACTTGGTTACTTATTTGGACCATTAATTAAAATAAGTTACATATAAATGCTTATT
The DNA here is from genome assembly GCA_029852735.1 of Persea americana. Taxonomy (NCBI): domain Eukaryota; kingdom Viridiplantae; phylum Streptophyta; class Magnoliopsida; order Laurales; family Lauraceae; genus Persea; species Persea americana. The sequence continues at coordinate 84,483,937 of CM056810.1, forward strand.
TAACTTGTTGGTGAGTTTTTTGGGTCTTCAATCAAATCTATGATTATAAAAGTACTCTTATCATTTTCTGCTCTCTTTTATGAGACTGATCAAGCAGTTTCAAGGATTCAAAACTTTTAAGTTCACATACTTTTATTTAATTTCTACAAATTTTGAATCTCAGCTTTGTTTTTAAGTTCACATTCTTTTATTTAGTTTCTATAACTTTTCAATCTTCATTTTCATTGCCCTGTTCTCTTTTTTTGTCCACCAAATCCATCTGTTAACATAAAATTCCTTTGATTTCCTATACTATATAATGGTTGGTTTTCTTGTTATTTTAGTGTATAAGGCTCTTATACCTGATTTTTGGTTTCATTTGATGGATATGTAATCTCCAATCTTAACATAAAGTTTCTGTTATCAATAAAATAAATAAAACAAATAGAATTCTGTGACTTGATTCTGCAACAGTTGAACACAAGACAGTAATTCCTGCAATTCACAATTTAAGAGATTGTTCAGGTTGCAGTTGGGGGTTTCTTCAGTGTTAAGAGGAAAAACATAAAAGAAGAAAATATATGGAGGTTAGAAAGATCAAAATTTCCAGTTCTTATGCCCTGTAGAAAGGTTTTCCTAGATAGTCGTTGCGGGATAGAAAGTTGTGTTATTCTCCTTACCAGTAAATCATAATTGGCTGTCCTCGTACCTTTACAACTGCTTTTGCCAGATTGCAATATGATTTTCTCTTAAAACTTCAAAAAATAAAAAAATAAAAAAAATTCATGCTATTCTCAAGGTATTAACTATGTTGATGGGGCTGTCTTCAATCTTTATGTAACTAGTAATATGCACAAGCAATGCACATTGTCCAACCTTGAATGAGTAGCTTATGTCATCCCGGATCTCCAATGGATGGCTACATATTACAGTTCTAGTAGAGTGAGAAAAGAGCAAGCCCGACATGGATATTAGAGGGCTTCTCTTGGATTGCAAAAGATGCTCACCTAGCAAACTGAAAAGGACATGATGCCAAATAGAAGTATTTAGTCAATTCAATTCATACAAATCCATAGCTTATTTCATAAATTCACCCAAAAGGAGAAAAATGAATACATAATATATAACAGAAGCCAATCATATCTGGGATTTAAATGTGAAACCAAAATTCCAACCAAACAAAAATCAGAGGATCTTGCTTTCAGGCAAAATGAGTAAATGATATTATTCCAAACAGGAAAAAGAATCATTCACCAATGGGAATGGTCAACTTGAAACATATCACAGGAAAAAAGGTAAAAGTCCAAGCATGGTATATTCTATAATTGAAAATCACTACATTTTGGTAAAATAGACTTCTAGGAGCGTAAACATTTCCGAGTACCAAGCAAATAGAACATTGGATATTTTGTTTTTGAGTTTTAATTTCTTACTCTTGGTTTTTTTATGCACTCTTTTTTAGGTGAACTATAAAAATAGGTAGGCCATCTCAAGACTCATCATCATCATCATCAAAGCCTTATCCCAAACAAGGATGAAAATAGCGGTGCTACGCTTGCCGCCAAACTGCTACGAAGCGGGTGCTACGTAGCATAGCGGCATAGCGGTGTGATTTGAAAAACTCGCCAAAAAAATCTGAAAAAAAATTCCAGAAAATCCAGAAATTTGTAAAATGAAAGAAAATGTGGTTCTTTTGCAAAAGTAAGAAAAGGGGGTGTAGCGGTGTCCGCAATATATGAGGTCCTATATCGCTGTATAAATAGAAAATAATAGTAATGATTATTTTTTTTTTACATGTATTCATGTTTCTTAGTCATGCTAACTTAGAAAGTAATGAAAAGCTCATTAAAATTAAAAATTAAAAATTAAAAAAAAAAAAAAAACACTAGAACATTAAAAAAAAGGCATAAGACTTAAGAGTTCGGTCATTAGTGAACATTGAACAATCAATACTTCAAGCCTCAAGGTTCAAGGTTCAAACTTCAAATTCAAATATTCAATCAAGTGAATGAAGTGATCAACACCAATTTAAAAATGACAAAGAGTAGAGAGTTGGTGAAGGAAATAGGAATACCTTGGTCACCACCAAAAGGAATGTCTACCAAGATTCAAGGCATGGTTATCCTCATCCTCATCCTAATCATTGTTATCATTTCTATTGGCACCATATTGAATTTGATATTGATGAGCATTGGGATCCACAAATCCAAAGAAGGCAGCCGGATCATAGGAACTTGGAGGAGGTGGAGGTGGAAATCTATTATATTGCGTTTCACCATAGTCACCATATGAGTAGGACCCTGAAACTGAAGACTGTTCTTCTCCTTGTTGCAGTTGACCATATGGAAAATACTGTGAGGATCCTTGTCCATTGTAACTAGGGTTCCACGAATCACCCCATGATGCCTCCTGTTGTCCTCCAACATATCCACCCATATTTCCTTGTTCATCATTACTACCTCTAGGAGCAGGTGGAGTAGGTGGTGAGACTCTGACGCCGTTGATAACCACGGTTTCCTTCCATTCTTTCCGGAAAGTCCTGTACGTCCTTTACAGGAATGGCATCTTCCTGATCATGTTGGTAGTATTCACTAGTAGCACCTGTCCCACTGTCTCCTGCTCCATCTCCCCCATCTCCTCCACCATGGCTACTCAAAGAGACGGTGGTACTCGTCCTCTCAAAAAATGACACAACATTAGCAGGTTCTTTCCCTTTAGATTGTGGGTGTGGCTGTGCACTTGTGCCTTCTCAAAAGTTAGAAAGTGATAATCTCAAAAGTTGAAAAAAAATCACAAAGAAATGCATACCTAGATGAAGAATCTTATTTAGAATCTTTAGATTCCTTAGAATAGTTGAGTGTTTTGATTTGGTGGCAAGAAATCTTGAAGAAATGGAATTGGGAGTCACTTGGGACCACAAGGGGGAAGTAACAGCAGTCAAAGTGGAGAAAGAGAGTGGAAGAGAGGGTAAAAAACCCTAAAAGTCGTCCAAAGGGGGGTTTTATAACCCCCCTGATATGTATCGGCCGCCACGCTTGCATAACGGCCGCTACGGGCAGCCACGGTTGCTACGGCCGATATATCAGCCACTATGTATATTTGTATCCTTGGTCCCAACTATGTTGGGGTTGGCTATATGAATTATGTTGCTCCATTCCGATCTATCTTGAGTCGAATCCTCAAAAAAGTAGCACTTTTTCAGATATATTTTTACAATCTCCATCCATATCCTCTTCAGCCTATCACTTCCCCTTGTGAGCCATCAACCTGCATCATCAAACTTTTCCTCACCGGCGATGTTGCCGGTCTGAATTGGACATGTCCAAACCATCTCAAATGGGTTTATTTAATTTTATCCCCTATTAATGCTACCCCTAAATGCTCTAAAAAGCGCTCACCTACTCATTTCCAATTTTGTCCTTTCTAGTTTTACCACGCATCCACCTCAGCATTCACATCTTTGCTACATCCATTTTGCGCATATGTTGCTTCTTGATTAGCCAACATTCTACTCTTTAAATCATAGCCAGTCTAATTCTAATCATTGTCTTGTAAAATTTTCCCTTTAATCTCGCTGGCATTCGTGAGCACAAAGCATTCCAGAAGCAAGCCTTCACTTCAACCATCCCACTTTTATCCTATGTTCGACATCTTCATCAATCTCCCTATTTTTACTAATCATCGAGCCAAGGTAATGGAAAGAATCTCTTTTGTGGTATGTCTTAGGCTTCAATTCTCACAGTAGTTTTAGATCTGTGTATATAGCCCACTGAAGTTGCAATCCAATCCATATATTCAAGACTATAACGATTAAAAGAGCAATTGCGGTGGGTGTAGTGGCCAATGCCCAAAATGCTATGTAGCAGACGATATGTAGCGGTTAAGGCGATACATAAGGCATACCAGTGTGAATTTTTTAAGTAAAAAAAATTCAAATCTTGTTTTCTTTTAGTGATTTGGAATCATATAAGGCTAGAGACAACTTTAGGAAAGGCTATTGAGGAGAAGAAATAGGAAGAAATAGGAAAAACAATATTTTAAGTTAAAATTGCTCGGCTTTACTAAGTTATAGACTATAGCACTGTTATTTCAATCGCTATAGCCAATAATACGACTACTACTTAGCTATTTTGAACCATACTCAAGACTAACCATCACACAAGCTTGAAAAGTAGCAAAAATAAGGTTATCGAATATGGGGGTATTTTATCACATGGGAATGCCCGCATGCGGATGTCACCTTCCAACCAGTAAGCACCTTAAATTCAGGGGGTCTTGGTCTTTTGACGAAGACCCCACCTCTTTGATGCTTGGATGGAAATGTGATGTTCCCCCAAACCCAGGAGAAAATCTTGCATTGAATACGAAACTAGTCAATGCATAAATATGTACTTGTAACAATGTACACTAATTTCAAGCAAGAATGACTACAAGCTTTCACATTAAACTGCTCCATTTGTGTTTTGTGCATATGAGAAAAACATGATCAAAATGTGGATAAAGTATCCATGACTGACCATTGAACTAAATTCTTAAAATTGAAGCTACGTATGTTAAAAGCTAAAATGGCCTTCATGAATTTAAAACATTCATCCGTAAGCCATCTATAGGATTTGATTGAGATAAATTTCTGTAAAATGCATTTTAGCCCACAACATAGCATCTGTTATGTTCACAGATACCAGGGATGAAAGTTTTGCATGCAGAGGGAATTTGGTCTCAAAGTAAAAAAGGAAATCAGACCTGCTAAATGAATTTCACATTTGTTTTGGAATGTATTGTGCATAAACTCAAAATTTCATAGGATTGATACAACAAATGTGAAGAAGGCAAAGTTAAAAAGGAAATCAGATCTGCTAAATGACTTTCACATTAGTTTTGGAATGTATTGTGCATACAACCTGAAAAACTAAAACTCATAATTTTATAGGATTGATACAACAAATGTGAAGAGACTGTCCCTGGACTCTCCCACAATGTGAGTATGCCTTACCACTTCGCGTGCTGGTTCACAATCCAAGTGGGTAATTTCAACCCTATAAATCTGAAGTGTGTTGCAAATAATATCGTTTTAGCTATAAAATAACTACTTCCGAATGGTCCATTTATTCTGAGAGGAGAACTGAAGAACCTATACAGAGTACTGAGAACAGAAAGGTCACTTCTAACGAAGGAAACAGCTTTTTCAACCAAAGTAGGAATTTTCTGTCTATGGGGAAACTAAAGTTATACTGAACCTCACAGGCACGATCCCTGGACTCTCCCAGTAAACTAACAGTACACTTATCACGGCACTCCATGCCGGTTTGGCATCTAAGTGGGTCATTTCAACAGCTACTTGCAGACTACAGAGATGAATTATGTTACAATGAATCACCATTATAGCTATAAAATAAATATTGTCCAAAGATCCATTTTATTGCGAGAGGAGAGCAGAAGTTCTACTGAATCCCATCATCCCCTGCAAGTATTCCATTTTATTGTAAGAGGGGAACTTAAGAACCTTTACAGGAGCATTGAGGATGAGGAAGATCACTCCTATTGGAGGAAAAAATAGCAAAATGCACTGCCTAAGAATACAGAGGGACCACACTTTGCATGTCACCCATCAATTCATCAACCTGCATTAGTACACAAAAGATGGGCACTAATAAGTAATAAGATGCATCTTATTTATATCAACACAGTCATGAGCTAACAAGGAATCTAATGAAAATTTTCGCTTATAAATGCTTGCTTAGCCTACATATCAAAACATGTGAGAACCATCTAATGAAGAAAAGGTGGTGACTACCTGCTAGATGCTGTTAATGCCGCCATTATGTGGTCAATATGTTGCCTAAGAATCTCATCTAGAGGTTTTTGTCTAGTTTACAAGCCAAAAAATCACACCAACATGTCGAATTTAATGATTCAACTCAGAGCTTGCATGAGTGTTACAGTTTACATCCTCATTTATAGGGCAGCACAATATAATGATGTAGCATTAAAATTTACTGAAAAACAACTAAATGAACTTGTGTTCTAATATTATAGACTGTAAGTGCTTAAGGTTTAAATTATTTCTGGGTTTAGGGCATATCGTGGACCATTTGCCCCATACATATATACTTTATGAATACACCTTTTGGGAATCATAATTGTTTGGATAACTGGTCCTATGGATGTGAGAAATCCCTAAAACCTTCCACTGGAAAATAATCATAGTTGTTTGATTGGCTCCCTTTTTTGTTAATTTTAATGCAATCTCATAATCTTAAAGACAAGATGTATAGAGATGATGTTGACAATCTAGCAGTCTTCATATGATGGGTATCAATCAGCAATTAGAAATTAGAATCTTAATGTGGAAACCTTTATGAAAAATAACATGTTCAACCTGAGACTTGAGGTGACCACCAAATATGTATTGAATCAGTATCTCTTGAGTGCTAGGATCCAAGGCCATTTCCCCCTGAAACTCGTCAGTGCAATCTGACTGCATTTTGTCAAATGCAAGCCTGCAAGGTAAAAAATCTGATGAAAAGTGAACTGAAACTTGCAGTTTAGTTTATTTAAATTGGCCATATTTTTTCGAATGAGTTTTTCTTAAATCTATGGCACCTGGATGTAAAATTCAAGGGGATGCATTTTCAAATCCAATACTAGGGGCCTGTTTGCTTCATGTAATTAATATCTAGAATTGTATTTCTAGAAGTGGTAAAAATGAAGAACCAAAGGTGAACATCCAAAAAATGACTATAAAAAAAACCTCAAGATGGCGGGAGGCTTTAGAATTGAAAGGCTTAAAAATAAGTTGTACAAAGACAGAATATATTCATTGCAACTTTTTTTTAAAATTTTATGCTAAAGGAGAATTCAAGGGGCAACACAGACAAAGACAAGACTACAACAAAATCCAACTAGAAAAAGAACTCAAAACACCCAACCGGACATCTGACCTACAGGAATTTCCATTCTCTATTTACTGACGGTTGAGCCTAATTGGTATCCTGGTCAGAAATGCTGATATTCATTGCAAGTTCAGTGGCATTTATAAAGAGCCGAAACTATTGTGAGAATTGAAGCCCACGAGATACCACAAAGAGATTCATTCTGTTTTCTTCGCTCAATAATTAGTAAGAATGGGGAGATTGATGAAGATATCAAACATATGATAAAAGCGGGAAGGTTGAAGTAGAGATTTGCTTCTAGAGTGCTTTGTGGCCAACAATTGGTAACAAGATTTAAGGGAAAATTTTATTATATAGTGATTAGACTAGAGACCTATGGAACAGAATGTTGGCCAATCACGAAGCAACATATGCACAAAATTGATGTAGTAGAGATGAGAATGTTGAGGTGGATGTGTAGTAAAACTAGGAAGGCTAAAACTAGAAATGAGCGTTTTCGAGAGAATTTAAGGGCATTAATAAGAGATAAAATTAGAAAAACCCATTTGAGATGGTTTAAGCATGTTCAAAGCTGGTCGGCAATGGCTGTAAGGAAAAGTTGGCTATGCAGGTTGATGGCCCATCAAGGGGAAATGGTAGGCTGAAGAGGATGTGACAGAGGTAGTAAAAATAGTTCTGAAGTACAACTTATCTAAGGATTTGTCTTAGGATAGATCAGAATGGAGAAACATAACTCATATAGCCGACCCCAGCATAGTTGGGACAAGGCTTTAATGATGAAGACAACCATAAAAAAAAAACTATCCTTTATTGAAAAATGAATCAAGGGACAATAGGAAACGAATACCCAATTATCAACCTAGTAGTTCAATACCTGAGAAAGCCAAGGTCCCATCTACATCTCCACCTTATATCCTTCATCCCTCACCCCATGTCCTTCACCGTTTACCTCTTTAATAATGCTTCAGTAGAGCTCATTCACTATGAATTCCTATGTATTTTATGTAAACAAACAGGCACTAGAAGTACGAGCAAATAAATCAAATGTAAAGGAACCTAATGAGTTCATTAGCACTCTCTCGTTTTAATACTCAAGATAACCACCTAATGGATAATCAAGGAAGAATATAAATTGGGTCGGAAAGGATGCAAGTTTTGGCTCACTCTAGGACAGGGAATTGATGTTTGGTTCAGAACATGGGATTTCCTCTCCTCTGCCAAGCATTGTTCATCAAAACATGTTAGTCTCAAGCCCGGGTAAAGAAGGGTTGTGTGACTTGTGTCAAATCAGCAATCAAGTATAAAAAACTTGCCATACTTCACTGTGAGTTCCATTCTTTCTTTTTCTTTTTCTTTTTTTCTTTTATTTTTATAATTTTTTAAATAAATTATTTTGATTCACGAGCTAAGCTTTGATGGTGATGATGATAATGATGAGCAACACCAATCATTGTGGATGCCTTAAAAAATTAAAATAAAATAAAAGCTCGGCAATTGTTGACACATTATCAAGAAAAAGAAGATACACGACCTCTTCAATGTCCCACATTTACAGTATTTTTCCAATAATATCTTTATCAATAAAAGGGAAATTAGAATTTACAGCATAAGAGTACTTACTATACAAGAAAAGGCGCCCAATTAGGCCAAGAGAAACCAAAAGGCCAAGAAAAGAAAAGAACACAAATCTAAGGGGAACCAGTTAAATCCAAGTTAACAAAAGACATGCTGTCCTTCCCAAAACCCAACACATTCACATTCATTTGAGTGGCCTTTCTCCAAATGGTCAGCAACAAATGGACATTGCAGCACCCCATTTTCACAGGATTTGCACATGGAAGCAGTTAAATTTTAAAAAATGAACATAAAAAACAGTTTTAAAATTTGACTCAAAACTAAGTCAAAATCTCTCGATGAGCCAACTTTTTTTTAAAAAAATAATTTAGAGCCTACTTTTTGGGAGATTATAAAAGTAAGTTTCCTTCTGTAACAGCTATTTCTAAAATGGTGACATTCATACCAGATTGATAATATATAAAAAAATCAAAATCTTAGTAATTAAATGACTACTCAGACCTGTTTCCACCAATTAGAAGCCTTCAAAATGGGAGCCGCAGATTTTTCCTGCCAAACAACTTGATTTAATTCATTTGAATGGAAAACCTCTGAATGACCATGGCCTATGTCTAAGATTTATGGCTCAGCAAATGGTAATTCACTGAGGATTCAGGACCTGAAAATCTCTCTTTGATCTAATGGCCTGCATTTGAAATAAAGCAAGTACTCAAACTGCAGATTCTATCATTCATTTTCACCGCACTTGTCAAATACGTGAACTTTCTCAGAGAAAAAAAGTGAATTTTAGTAAGTGTAATTATATGAAGGACGCAGACCAACACTGCCTTCTCATCTGCAAACCAATAAGTCCAAACACGAGGAGAAAGACTAGTACTTCATAATAATAAAACAGAAATAGTTTGTACTCACAAATCCCTAAAGTATTCCTCAGTTGGCAACAATAAGTCCAGCATAAACCAAAAGATATTGGCCATAAAAATCTTCTATAAGATTTGCAGCTATATGGGTAACCAAAGAAGAACAGTCACAATTTTCCAACAAGCATTCATCCAAAAGATTGATTACAAAATCAGTGTGCACCAGTAAGGAACTAAGAACTAAGTTCTTGGCTTCCCAAAGGATTGCACAACAAGTAAATACATACTCCAACCGTAGAGGTATTGCTCATTTGGATAACCAAGCCCAACATGAAAATAAATTATTGTAGCCAAAAATTTCTTCCATAGGATATGAAACAATATGAGTAGCTAAATAAGAATTAAGAGTCCCAACTTTCCAAAACATCCATCCAAATTGTTGATAACAGAATCAATGTGCACAACTAAGAACTCAAAAATCAGCTTCCAAAAGATTTGCGAGTCAGACAAACATGTGTTACACACTTTCACAAAAGTCATCAGCATAAACAAAATGCCCATAACAATGTTAGCGTACAGATGATACCTAAGAAAATCCAAGTTTTCCTCAAATAATTCCCCCAATTCAAGATATCAATGACAATCAGCATGGAAGCAGAGAAGATCCGTATAATTTATAATCTAACAATTCAAAATCTAGCCAAATATAAATATTTATATAGCGCAGGTAACAAGAAATAAGTGCATCCCAGTTTCACAAAATTTGTCAAATTCCAGACATGTATCAAATTAGACCATGAATCAGGAAACTTCTTCAAGAAATCAAGGCAGGGCTTGGAAACAACAGCGAAGACAAGTCACAAACTGATAGTCGTCTATGTAACTGCATTTATCAACAACTTGAGATTTTATTGCCTTGTACCATTTCTGACTTGCACCATTTTGTTGCCATGTTGAACCTCTTTTTTGATTGACATCTATGCCACTGAGTCATGTGAATCATTGAGAATTTGAATAAGTTACATTTTGGGTAATCTAGATTGCAGATCATTCACGTGAATGGACAATTTTTGCATACAACCAAATTTTTTTATCAATCTTGAAATTGAAAATTTTGATCAATATCCACCTGCTGATAAACGTGAAGAACCCTAAATTTGTAGGAAGCAAATCAAAGAGTAATTTTTATCAGTAAGGAATGTGTCAAAAAATAAAAAAAAATAAAAAATCTCACCCGCTTGATTTTACTGTGCCTTTTCTTTCTTTCTTTTTTGTTGGGAGAAGAGAAACCATATGGTTCCTCTCTAATTTCCTCTTAGTTGATTGCAAATGCTTCATGAACAAGAGCCGTGTCTTACCCCAGTGGGTAAGACGTTGGGTTCTTACAGGGAGGTCAGGGTTTCGACCCCTGCCTCCCCCCCTCTCCTTGCACATGCGAGTTTCTCTTCGCATGTGCGAATTTGTGGTCTCCTTGCATGTGTGAGTCCCCTTCTCCTCACATGTGTGAGTTTGTGTCCTCCTCATGTGTGAGTCCCCTTCTCCTCACGTGTGAGTTTGTGTCCTCGCTTGTGCAAGTCTCTCAAAGGTCCCAGCCCCTTAGCTGGGATACCAAAAAAAAATGCTTCATGAACAAAAGAAATACTGTTGAAAGAGTGAAATGAAGAGGTGTATGACGGAAGGGTCTACCTGATGTGGAAATTGATCTATTTTTTAACACACAAAGTGACTTTGGAGTTTAGGTCCTTGAGGCGCTTAAATCAACTATCTTGAATAGTGATGATTATCACTATATATGTTTGAGAAATCTTGTCATCGACATGCGAAGTTGAATATGAAAAGGAAAATGTGGAAGTCATATGCATCCAAAAGGTTTTCAAACAAATGAAGGAAATCTTTGACAGGATTGTCGAGCCATATGCATCCATGGCCACGACATTTTTCAAGCTATATATTCCATTCATGATAACTGCCGTGAGACACATTGATAACAATTTTTTATGGGTAAATAGCAAATGATATGGCAATTGAAAACTAAAGCACACATCAACCATCATCACAATGATAATCCATTGAGCAAGCTGTATTTGGTTGGATTGGTACAGATGCCCTGCCCAATTTTTACAAATGATAATCTAAGGATTAAAAAATTGGCCGAGTCCGAGTTGAGTCGGACACGGCCCAAATAGAGTTGGTCCAATGGGACTCCACCAAGTTCCCTGTGATTTGGACGAGCGGGTCGAGTCCGACTCGGCAGACTATGTCATGATTTAGTTTGAATTTTTTAGAACTACCTAAAGGTGGTTTCTCTGCAGAATTTTTTAGCAACGGCCAATCAGTCCCTAAGCATGGAATTACATAAACTAAATTATAACCTCCAACCCTTTAACAATTTAACAAAATTCTAGTTCTTCAGTGTTTTTTGTTTAATCCATGGATACCGTGTCCCTACTATCGCAATGCTTGACCATAGTGGACTCATGAAATTAGACATTTGACTGTAGTGGTCCTAAAATAAATTTTTTATGTTGGTGTGCATCTAACTGTAGGGACTTCTATAGCTAGGCATGGGGGTGACAATGGACCTATTATTACAAGTTTAACCTAGGGTTTCAACTTGAAAAATCCAAATGTGGATCCTTCCCTGTTGATACTCAATTCAAAAGATTCAGCAAAAGTTTAATAATGGAGCACTTTTTCTTTTTTTTCTTTTTTCTTATTTTTATTATTTTTTAAGTTTTTATGAGGTCTTAAACGGGACTCAACCCAACTTGGCCGAATCGCAAAGTAATGTAGTTAGGCATAGGGGTCACGATGGACCTATTATTGCAAGGTTAACCTAGGGTTTCAAATTGACGTACTGGAATGTGTACCCTACCCTCTTGATAATCAATTCAAAAGATTCTGCAAAATTTTAATAATGGAGACTTCTTTTATTTATTTATTTATTTTTATTTTTTTTGAAGTTTTTGAAAGTCTTAAATGGGACTCAACCAGACTCAGTTGAGTACCCTACGACTTGACCAAGTCGGGCTACTCGACTCGGACTCAGCCTTGACTGAGTCAGGTCCCGAGTCTGCTTTTTTAATACTTGATAGAATCAATTGATCATAGGAAAAAAAGGCCAATGTCAAACCATCTCCATTCAATGTTCATGTGGCATAAGAGATGAGGATGGTCATATTGATACTGAAAATGGCAAGGTTTTTTTCTATTACAATAAGTTTCTGTAATCAGAAACATTTCTGTGATTCAATGGTGACGTGAGTTGGTTGTGGCATTGTCTTCATCTTCTTCTTCTTCATATAAATAATTGATGAAATAAAATAAAATAAATCCTAGATTAGCCATAAAGCTAAAGATGATGTGCAAATTAAAATGCATGATATTCTAAAAATCAGCATCTGAAGGTTGGAACACTTGGTCACACTTAAAGAACCAGCTCAAAGAAAATAAAAATGAAAACACTGATTTGAAGAGGCTCCATAGAAACGACAGAAGGGAAAATGATCTATAGTGATGTGCATTTGACGATGAAAGAAAGAAAGAAGTGCAAGCAGATAAAACCTGTTTTCCAACTTTTAAACCTCATGGTCTCCCATTGGACAATAAGGCACCCTAAATATTTTATCAAGGTAGAAGTCATTGACGTCATATGGCATGGAGGTGGAAAATGTAGTGTCCCACTAAATGCAGTTCAACTTCAATCCACTCTGACTAGGGGTGCTCAAGGGCTGGCCAGCCCAGGCCCAGCTCACTTTGAGCCAGGTTTTGGCCTTGGGCTTTAGTACTCGGGCCGGGCCTGGATCTAAATTTTTCACCCATTTAATATAAGAGACGAGCTTGGGTAAAGTGATAGAAAGCTTGAAGCCCGGCCTGGCCTGTATAAATAATAAATGTAGTTTAGTGCCAAATTTACCCAAACCTTAAAAGCCCAAACGTGTGATAGTGTGGCCTGACTTGGCCCGATTGACTAAATGAGCAGACTCGGGCTTGACATGCGTAAGGCGGGGCCAGGCTCAGGCCAAGCAATTAAAGCCCATGTCAGGCTTGGGTGGACAAGGGCCTGTGTTTCTAAAGGCGGCGTCATGCCTCAGCCTTACCTGGCCCATGAACACCCTAACTCTGATGCAGTATCATATGGTAGATAACCATCAATTCACCAAAAGATCAGTGTCTATGCATTGTATCAAAAATACTCGTATCACCAAAATAACAACATAACAAGATGATAAAAATGGAATGAGAGAACAAAGCATCAACAATAATGCAGAGTTGAGTTATGACAGTTCAATGTCTAGAAAATACATGCATCAAGCTTGAAAACGCCAATGAAAGAGTGGTTAGGTAGTCATTCCAAAAAACAAATTTCCTGAGAAAAGAGTCCTGACAAACATAATCTTCCTCTTTGTGGTGTGCATAATTTAATTCAAAAAAAAACAAAAAAACATTCCTTGAAGAAAGTTATGATGGTTTTATATTCAACCAAAAAAAATTTTGAACGATTGTTTCAACCAAAATCACTAGAAGAAACAGCTCCATTGCTCGTCAACTCATCATCATTAAATATTTTAAGCATTGTTTCAACCAAAATCACTAGAAGAAACAACTCCATTGCTCATAAATCTATAATAATGAAAAATTTTAAGTACGAAAAATGGCATAAGCTAACCATGATTGAGCTCCTGCCTCTTAACAATGTGACGTAAAACTCATGATTCCTACTTCTCTCTCAGAAAGAGTAAAGGATGGATTGATAAATAGTTAGATAAGATGGCAACTTCTACCAATAATCTCCGCAAGAACACAGCCCGTCCCTGAAATGGTGAAACCTTTTTGCATCACGTACAATAAATTCTCTACCAACGAGTTTTGATATGATCTTCAATGCATTATGGCAATCACCACATATACGGAGATTCTTAATAATCCGAATTGGTGAACGAGCAGGGCTACTGATGAGGCCATAGGAAACAGCCAATCTCTCACTGTGATAAAGCAAAGCTTCCTCTTTTGATTCTTGGTCTATGTCATGTAATACAAATTTTGTATCTGGCACATAACCAGCCTCCCTCATTTGTCCGCGCAAATTGCTCAACTGTGCATAAATCCTGTCTTTCTCAGGGTGGGAAGTGTCACCCGCCCTATACTCATGCACCTTAGTTCTTACCTCAAGAAGCTTTTGCCCTGACAGTTTCTTCTTTTCTTTCTCTTTTTCCAGATCTGAAGCCTTCACAGGCACAAGACCTTCCTTTGACTGCTCTGTTAGCCTGGATGGGTCCAAGTGCTCTACGAGCTCAGCACAACGATCTCCAAGTTCAATGTTTCCATGTAGTCTGCAGAGATTCATTAAAGTTTCCCAAACATCGGCACTGGGTTCAAAGGGCATTTCTTCAACAAACTCCATGGCTTCATCCAAATATCCTGCTTTGCCAAGCATATCCACAACACCAACATAATGGTCCATTGTAGGCACGATACCGTAATCCTTGTTCATTGATTCAAAGTGCAGCATTCCCTCATCAACCGCATTGAGAACAGTACACGCCAGAAAAACACTGATAAAAAGACGAGCATCAGGCCTCAGACCCACTTGCTTGAACTGGCTGAATACATCAATAGCATTCTCACCAAGTCCATTATTTGCAAGTCCTGTTATCATGGTGTCCCAAGATGACATGTTCCTCTCTGGCATTTTCTCAAATAGCTGGTAAGCATCATCCACACAGCCACATTTAAAGTACATTTCTAAGATTCTGTTGTTAACCTTAACTTCAACTCTGACCATAGACCTTGAGATATGGACATGAACTGTCTTCGCAGCTTCTGGAGATTTTGCGTCGCCACACACTTGCAATAATCGCAAGTATCTCTGAAGATCCACAACTGTACCTTGATTCTGAATTAAATTCAAAACTTCCACAGCTTCTTTTGCCTTGCCTTCCTTGCAGAAATCATCTAATTCATCAAGAGTTCCTTTATACCCACTGCTTTCAACTGATTCAACTGCTTCCCCACTTGGTTGTACACTCCCCGCTGCATTCATATTATCCATTTCTCTCTGAAATCCACTCTGGCTTTGCTGAAATTCTCTTGGGTTTCCTCCAGAGTACCCATTTGAGTTCTGCTGAATTGCATTAGAGCTAAATCTGTGAAACCCAGTTGAGTTTTGCTGGAAATCCTCTCTGGGATTTTCTCCCTGATGCCCATTAGGGTGTTGATGAAAACCTCCTCTGGGGTGGTTGGCCCCACGGTATGGATTAGTATTTTGCTGATAATCACCTGGGATTTCTCTAGAATACCCATGTGAGTGTTGCTGAAATTCCACTCTGTTATCTCTGTATAATCCATTTGAGTTCTTCTGAAACTCTACCGGGCCTTCTCGGGGAGAAATATTACGATTCTGTTGAAAATCCTCTTTACGATTCTCTCCATAAGAAAACCGATGTGGATGCTGCTGAACTGGGTCTCTGCGATTCTGTCCAGAATTCCCATCACCGTATTGCTGAAAACCTTCTTGTGGAGGCCTCTCCTGGTAATGCCCAGGATCGTATTGGCGAAATCCTTCTCTAGGGGGATTATCAATGTAATGCCCATACGGATTTTGGGAGGGTTCTAGAGTGCGATAATCTGTGTAAAAACCATTTGGACTTCTCAGAGAATCTAAAGAATTCAATCCCGCAATTGGTTTCTGCTGAAAATCTTGCCTACTAGAGTTATCTCCATAAACCCCATCTGGGTTTTGTTGAAACCGTTGCCCAGGGCTTTCCCTGTAAAACCCATTTGGATTCTGCTGAACCTCCTGTCTAGGATTCACCCCAATTGGCTTTCGCTGAAACTCTTGTCTAGAGTTGTTTTCCCTATAAAATCCATCTGGGTTGTTCCCCCAAAACTCCCTGGGGTTTTCTCTGCGCGGTTCCTGATGGATACTCCTAAGGTTTTCTCTGTTAACTACATCTGGGTTTTGGTGAAAATCTCCATTTGGGCTGTGCTGATCATGAGGGTCCTTTTCAACATATGTTCTGCCATCAGGAGTAGCAGCAGCAGTGCTGGTGTGCCTAATGAAAGTTGAAGTTTTTACGAAATGAAGTAAGTTGTAATTGGAGCATCTTACCTTAGAAAGAGCTGCAACTGAAGATCTAATGGCAAGAATGGTGGCCCTCTTCTTGGACATGATAGCAGAAGCCGTGACTCCTCCAGACAGAAACCAGAAGACGAAAGACGGAGATTGGGGAAGAGAAGTAGACAGACGAGTGCAAAAGGAGGAGAAGGATTTGGGTGGGGGGGGGCAGCTAAAACCCTCGCTCGAGCAGTCAAGCCCAAAATCTTAAACCCTCAGATATGAAATAGGCTTCAGTCGGGTCTGTGCCTGGCGCGACGGAAGATCCGGACTTGGTTCGGGACGAAATGCCGGTGGGTCCCACGGCTGACATGTGGGACCCAACAGGAAGGATGTAGGGTTCTAAGGATACTAAAGGCACGTTTCTTTACCGGAATTTATATCAGAAACTTGGAATATTGGGATTTATTTTCATATAATGTGACATTTTATTACTTTAAATTTGAAATATAGTGTTTCCATTACCTAATTTCAAATTTCAACCACTTAAAAGGTCTCAAATGACTTTTTAAAAATTTTGAAATTCCACCTTGGAATTTCAAATCCTCCATTAGGACGACGAATTTAAATTTACATCTAATGATTGTTTATTTACTAAAATTCTCATAATTCCTGTAGAGGGAAATTTCTAAATTTACAGAAAAGGTGGAATTTTAGGATGCTACTTTGGACTTGAGCATCCAAGAATTCTACCAAAATACAAAGATGGTGGGATTTTTGAATTTTCAAAAGTCAATTGGGACTTTTCATGTGGCTAGATTTCAATAATTCTTTACAAAAAACAAGAAACAAGGGATTTGAAAATGCTTCCCAGAAACTCCAATAACTAGAATTCATGTTGGAAATTATAGTAAAGAAATAGATCCGGAAGGGAACAACTTTTGGAAAATTTGAAATTTCTCGGTATATAAATTCTTGGAATCCTAGTAAAGAAACAGGACTTAAAGGTTTGAATGAAATCCAAATTTGGATGAGTGCTAATTGAGCGAGTAAAGAGATAAAAAAGGTTTTGTTTTGTGTTGATCGGCCTTGGCGTACATGGCCAGGGGTAATGTGTTTTTTTTCTTTTTATTATTGAAAAGAGGCTTGCTTTTGTTGAATTGTAATCTGGCCGCTTAAATGGGTGTAAACTCAATTTGAAAACAGAAGACTCGACTGAAGTCTAAAATTACCAAGTTGGGTGTATCTGAGTCTTCATCGGAATTGCAAGCCTTAATTATGCTTGTCTAAGATGGTTATAGATTAATATAGTCTCTGATGTGCCGTAATCCTTTTTATAGTTATTTTAGGATGTGTTTGTATCGCGCAGCAGAAGAGAAAATGCGCATTTATTCTTCTGCAAAAACCAGTTTCTCAGGAGGCTGAACTCTGTTTTCTACAATACGAGGAAAAGGCAAAGAATCTTGTCCATTTTTGCAATAAACTGCACTGCACCAAATAGAGAAAATAAGTATGGAACATAAACTTTTGTTCCACTTTTGTGGAAAATTTTATGCACCAACATACCCTTTAGGTGGCACAAATTAGAACTTGAAGTTGGAATTTTGAGTTCTTAGTCTTCTTCCAAATTGAAATCCTTCAAGTTTTTGAATGTCTCGAATTCCTTACTTGAACAGGAACATAGATGCCCTTAAATTTGCTCCCTTTTCTATTTAAAGACTGGATGTATTTGGGTTAATTCACTTTAGGAAACTGATACTTTTAGTTAGCTTTTCTTAAATTCTCTTTGGATTTTGTTGAAACTCTTGTTTGTGATTCCTCAGCCTGTAAATACTCGGCTTTTTATTGGAACTCATGTTTTAAAAATAACTCACCAAATCTCCTTGGGGGGATCTGTTGATATTTTTAGGGTTTTCTTGTAAAATGCTTTTGGATTTTGGCTATATAATCTATTAAAAACCATTTGAATTTTAGTGATAATAATCAACTGAAGAGGAGCCACTCTTTGATGGCTCACTTGTAATAGGTATGATTGATAATTCCCTGTAAAATAGAGTTGATTGTCCCTAGGCTACCCTTTGGTTAGTAGCATGAGTAGTGTGCATTAGTGCCGGTTAATGGCATGGGTAGTGCGTCCCATGAGTTCAATATTTGTAGAAGAGAGAGAAAGTTGTCACATGTTTTACACCAATACAGCTTGTGAATAAATTGGTGTGAAATTTGGGCACATAAAATAATAGTGTAAGTAGACCTAGGATCTCCAGGGTGGTTGAGATTTAGGGCATGTTTGGTATCGTTATCGTGTTGTTCTTAGTTTTGTACTCAGATCAGAGTGTGCTGAGATCAGGTTGTGCCGAGACTATACTCTTCAGATCTTGTTTGGCAACATTATATTAAATTATTCTGTTGAGAATATTTTGTCCAGAACTTGTTTAGTAACATTATAAAAGTTTTGCTCTAAATAACGGAAGCAAAAAAATCATAGGATTTATAATGTGGGACCCATATTTTATTATTTACAGCACTCTATTATTGTCGTATATGGGACTCACTTATAAAATTATAAGTTGGTACCACCTTTAAAAATTAGAACACGGGGCCCATATTTATAGGATTTACCATATAGGCCACCTTATAGGATTTATAATGTGAGGCCACATTTTTGTAAATGTAAATATGGGACCCACCTTTAGAAATTGCAAAGTTGTACATACCTTTAGAAAATAGAAAATGGGCCCACATTCATTAGATTTATAATGTGGGTCCACCTTTTATGATAATGATCATGTGACCCACATTTAAGAATGACAAAGTGGTGACACATTTTTTGTGATTGTGAACACATGACCCATCTTTTGAAATTACAAAGTGATGCCCACCTTTAGAAATGAAAATATGGGGACACGTTCATAGGATTTACAATGTGGGCCCACCTTTATAGAATTTATAGTGTGGGGCTATCTTTTAATTGATTATAGATACATGACCCACGTTTAGAAATTATAAGTGGTGCCCACCTTTAGAAATTAGAACATGGGGCCTTATAATGTGGTTCCAAAATTATAAGAATTATAATTTGAGTCCACCTTTTGGGATTGTGACCATGTGACCCACCTTCAAGAATTACAAAGTGGGGTTACTTTCTTTGCGATTGTGAACATGGGGCCTACTATTAGGATAAGTGAGAGGATTTGAAATCTTTTTAAATGACATATTTAAAATGTAAAAGATAAGTAGGAACCAACCGTGCCAGAAAGTTGTTTCTTAAAAACAATGAAGATTTATGCTGACAGGTTAAGATCTTAGGATTGCTTCCCGTGAGACCCAAGTTGGGAACAATAATTTACAAGAACCAAATATGTTTTTCGTAGCCTTATCTCGTAGGAACATGAGAACATCCGAATGGCACGATGCCAAACACACCCTTAAGCTCTCAACTAAAAAGATTGGCCCGTTCCCGGGCACAAGCTCATGAAAAAAAAGTAAAAAAAAGAGAAAAACTAGAGAGATAGACCGGCAATTCTTGACCCAAACTAGTTTCTTGAATCAAACTAGAGAATTTTTGGCCAAGTTGACATTTTCAATTTAGCTGGGATTGTATATGCTCCTCACATTGCAATAAAATATGAACTCTCCCAAATTATTGTACACCAATCTTCCAATCTTAGTCGGACCCTTACCTTTGGGTTATTTTCACGTGGAGATGTAAAAGATCTGATTTGTTCAAGGATATAATATTAGTCATTTGGATAAATTAATAGTTCTGTTCAGTGTCGTCGCCATCATCATCGTATCCTTATCCCAGTAATATTTGGTTAGATTGAAGAATCCTACTTAAAATCACAAAATAAACTACATATGTTGGAAGAGTGCCTAAAAAGATTGTTGGTGCAATGTGGAAAGAGAAGTACTCAAGAAAGCAGTTAAATTAATAAATTAGGACATCCCCATTGCACCCACAAATTGTGATGTTCTGGACCTTACCTTCTCCACACATTTGCTCCAACTATTATCTTAAATGATAATCTTATTGTGAAACCATGCACGCATTTATCATGTTTATGAAGCACAATGGTTGAACATGTGACTTACATGTGCTCTAAGAAATTTTTTAATGGCGTTTTCTACATAAACCTTACCTTTTAACATATTTTTGGAAGAATGGATTTCTCTAGTATTTATTATAAAAAACTTCACATTTTTTTGTGAGATTTGACAATCCCTAACTCCTGATCAAAACTTTTTCCAACTGATTTTAATCACAGCTCAATTTTTGCTTTTCAACAAAGACTAAGAAGCTATTTGTAGAACATAGTTTGCCATGGAAAGAGGAGGAGACAGAGGGTCGGAAAATTAAGCGCCTTGCTAGAGGCGTTTGGTGCAGCAACAACGAAATGACCTCATTTTCCCCTCCATTTGTGCTTGAATTCTGTGATGGTGAAGATCCGCACTTCCTATCTAAGGTGGTAGGAAATCAATTTTGCACCGTTTACCAAACATATCCTAAAACACCCTCCCTAAAATCTATGAATGTCAATAACAACTGTTAATAGCAAACTACATTTGCACTTGCACTTAAACATGTTTAGACCTTTGAGTATTTAGGGCTAGTTTGGCAACTCTACTAATAGAGTCAAGTGAAATAAAGTTGGTTTTGAAAAAAGAATAAAATATAAGTGGGTTACGATGGTATTTTATTTTTAGCTGTTTGTTATGAAATCTTTTTGACTTTTTGTATGGGAAAATGATTTTTTTTTTGTTTGTATTTTAGTGGATAAAGGTGGCTGCTTTTTGACTTTTTTTTTTTTTTTTTAAGATGGAGGGAGTTTGAATTAAAGTGTTTTTAATGTGACATCTTCTCTAAAAAATAAAGGCTTTACTTGACTTTTACCATACTAGTAAAATATAAGAAAAAGAGATTTAGTGCTACTGAAAGTAATGTTGATAATAGCATATTATTTTTTTATAGTTATTAGAAAATATAAGATATATTAATAACCATTACATTTTACTTTTTACATTTATGAGCACAAACTGCCAACATTTATTTTAGAAAAAATGATAGATCTTTTAGAGATGGAACCTCAAAAAATATTGGATCAGTGCTTACTTTAATTTTATACCAATCGCACTTCAGTACGGACATGTGGCGAGAGTGGGCGTGCAGGTTGATAAAAAGGAGAGATATAAAAGAATAGAAGAAAACAGAAAGAAAGATGACCGTCTCATCTTTTGTCTTACTTTCCTTTCTTGGATTAGGAATCTTATTGTATTTGGAAGAATGCATTAAATGCACCAAGATGACGAGCGAAGGTTTGTGAAAACATCCAAGCTTGACTTCCTCTCTACCAAAGGGGAGGATTTGGATCTGTACTTTCGTAGATTCTATATAAGATTTTGGCACGGCTTCTGCCAATAATGGAATTGTGGAAGTGCTCCATTTGCCTTAAGCACCCACCCTTTCTTGCCACTAGTTTCTGTATTTTTAAGTAAGCATTATGTTCAAAGTCCTAGGGCCGGTTGGTCTTTGTTGCAATACATAGTAATTGGATATGCATAATTTTTTACAATAGATAGTTAAAAAAGTCGATAAAAGATGAATTTTTAAAAATAAGCGTCAAATAACTTTTTGCTCACTTCCATCACAAGGAAGAGCTCACAATTCCTATGTAAATTAAAAGTTAGGAGAAGAAAAAAGAGATAAAAATTGAACAAAGAAAACTTTCAACATTTCATTTTTTACAAGGAAATTTCATATAACCAATCCATATTTTCTATTAATTATAGATAATCATTCACCTTTTGTTACCCTCTTTAATGAATATAATCCACCTTTGCTAATCTAAACTACTTGGGTCAAGTACCTTGTTGCAATCAAAGGCCTGTTTTTGAAAGTCTAATTAAAGCTGATGCAAAGGTTAGCATAAAAATCAAGGTGGTGGCCTATATGAGGAAACTTCTGGGAAGTTCCAATCCCTTCCTATCAATTCGTCCCCACACCAACAACTGCAGGCCTATCCAGTATCCACAGCAGAGAGCAGAAGAAGACGAACCAGTAAAACGCACAGGGGCCCACCACATCAATCACGCTCAAAGCGTGCGATCGCTCCACGTGTCATCTACGTGCGTCCTTCCCGCTACGAAAATAAATCGAAGGGCAAAAACCATCCTTCCCTCCCCCAAAATTACCAGACGTTGCCGTCGAAGCAGTTCCAGCGCTATAAATACACGATTCACAAACTCTCCTTTTTTTATCTCCTTCCAGATCCCAGAGAGAGAGAGAGAGAGAGAGAATGGGGAAGATGGATTTTTTGGCGATGAAGACGGATGAAGCGAACACACAGCAACTGATCGAGTCCGATCTGAAAGAGATGGGAATCGCAGCGAAAAAGCTCGCGAACGACGCGATGCGCCTCGGAAGCTTAGGGTTTGGGACGGCCTTCCTCAAATGGGTTGCTTCGTTCGCTGCAATGTGAGCTCTTCCCTTTCCTCTCTCTTCGATCTCTCCTCTTCTTCTTCTCTTCGTTTGGCTTTACTTGTTCTCGGATTATGCTTTGAACGTTGGTAGGTGTTTTGATCTGAGTTGGGAGTTTTGCATTGATTCGGGAATTTGAGTGTGGATCTGGTTGATTTTTGTTAGATCTAGCTTTAGGTGTTTGTGATTTGGTCGAGTTTTGGATTTTGATTTGGATCGGATGTCTTTAAACTTATTCCCCAAATTGATTTTGTGGGAAGGTTGGAACGTGGTGCTGGCTGGGGTGATTCCGATTCTCTTCGTAAATGCCTGTATCAATGTGTGTGACAAAGTACTACTTTTTTTTCGGGTCAATGATAGGGAATCTCTGGTAAATGACAGAATAAAATTAAAAATGGAGTCTTGATGACGACCGAGTGGTAGCTCCACCTCAAAAACTTGTGTTCGACTCCTACGGTTGTTGGCTTTTGCCCTTACCCGGTGGATGTGATAGGAGGGGTTTTTTTTTTTTTTTTTTCAATCAAAGTGTCAAATCTTACCTTACCGTGAGGACCTACTTCTATTTGAATTAAAATTTGGGGATGATTTTTTAATTGGGTCGCGTCGCATTTATTTTGAGTGCCTCGGCATTCTCAATAGATGGGTCCCAAGATGAGTTCCACTATGGTTTAGTGACCCCGCCATATACAAGAGAGGATTTGATGGATTAAAGGCAATGAATTTCGACTGTTGATTGCAATAATATTTCTGGTCACTTTGATTTACTTCATACCGAATGGCTACCAACCACTGACATATGATGAAATCGTTTGTTTATAAACAAATTAATTTAGAGGGTGGAACCACTAGGTCTCACCTCCATGCCAAGTTGACAAAAGAAAGAGAAAAGCTGTTGGAACTCATGCCATTGAGCACAATGGCTCATAGGCATGCCAACTGGAAGCCTGAAACACAGCAATCTGTCATTCATTTTATTGGACGGACAAGAGAAGTTTAGAGCAGTTGTTTAGAAAGAAATCCGCAGATCAAATGGTTAGACTTTAAATACATGTAAAATCTAGAAGCTGACTATTGACTTCAAGGTGCAAATGAATGGCGTGGAGACTGTGTCAACTGGTATGTGCTGGCTGATATTAGTATACGACTGTCAGCCACTGGATGCTTGACTGTTCTTACATTTGAAGAAAATGCAAAAAAAAAAAAAAAAAGGATCTCGGAAGCCACAAAATTGATACCTATCCGTGTTTCGGCCTCAATAATGTATGCTTGATGGGACTTGTTTTGAGATGCAGCATTTCAAGCAACTCTAGTTAAATGAGATTTGGAGATTAAATGTGCCAGCAAGTTGCACAAGGTAACATGTTTAATAGCGTCACAATCTATGATGCATAGATACTTCAAAATGGGCAACCTGTTGTGTCGTTTCATATCTGATGCTGATTCGAGTTGTCCTGGAGTCATAGGAATGGGAGTCCGAGCGCTATGGTTTTTGGGCCCAACTCACTTTATTTCCTAAATCTCTGTTGTGATAAGCTTTGGGAGGCTCTTGCGGGCATTTTGCATTGAAATTGTTTTTTTTTATTTGTTTATTTTTTTGAATAGTAACATTACTCGAAACCACAACCTTGTGGTTGCGGCACTAAGCACCTTCCAACTTCGCTATGGGCTGTTGCACATTTTTCGATTTGGAAGATCAAAATTATAGTTTTTGGAAAATCCTAGCATTCAAAGATTGGAGGTACTAGTCATCTGACTCTGAAACATAACTGCAGGTGCCTATTTCTGCTTAAGTTTATTGTTAATAATTAAACCATAGCAAGTCACATTAGTCTTGTTTCTCAGAACATAATTTTCTATATTATTATTTCTTTTGATATTTTTTCATTCTTTATAAAGTTGATGGGTCCAAGGGTAGACTCAGTCCAACTCGAGCTGTCTCAACTTGAGGGTCATTGGGTCGTCTCCAGTCCAGGTTTAAGAACATGGTCTATTGGTACTTTCTATCCCTTTGGAGTGCATAAATTCACAAATTAGAAGGAAATAATGTTCAGCCTTCAATTATTCTTTTTCTGAAACAATCATTATTTGAAGAAACTTTTAGCTTTAGAATTTGGAATTTGAGGCATCTGGTCTAATTTGGTGACATGACTCAATGTCGGCGATCTTGTTGAGGCCTAAGCGAAACTAAGATTTAAATCCTTGGGATATAGTCTTCTTAAATTCAATATAACAAATTATTGGTTCTTTTCATTCTTCTTTCCTGCTGCCGGTGTCCTTGGAGGTTGCAATTAGCGAGTGATGCAGGCTCTAGGGTTAGGGCTTGCGTGGAGTGCCGAAGCACGTGTCCGTAGACACTTCAACTCGTCTCCGTGGAGACTTCAACAGGAGGATGGATCTCCGAGGGATAGAAAACCCAAGATAATTCTATTCAATAATCAAGTTGAATATGAATTTTACGGAGTTGTGGTTGGGCGGGACGGGAGTGGTTCTGCTAGTACGGGATTTGACTCTCGACTGCCTTGGGTTTGGTTTGGATGGGTTGACTAAAGTTCGGATGGGGTGTTGGGTGTATAGGTTATGCAGACAGGTGTTTGGGTGGGGGAATGTCAACGGAAAGGTCTAATTTTTGGATACAGTGGAATGGCTTGGAAAGGGGATTGAGATCTGGATTTTGAAAGAAGGAAGAAGGATGGTTTTTAAGGTTTCGGATTGTGGAGTGCAGCAGATGGATTGGTGGAGATGATTTTGATTGTGGCGGTTTTTCAGTTTTTTTTTTTTTTTTTTTTGGGTGCTTTTTGGGAAAGATGGGGTTGCAATGGTGGTTCATGATTGAGGGATGTTTTCGACAAGGTGATGATGAAACGAAGATGGTGACGATAGAGGGATTTGAGGATGGATGGATAAGGGTAATCACGCCGATTGATCACGATCATTTGGCTTTGTTACCAAACTGATGCAGGCCGTAGGGTTATGGCTTGTGGTGTAACGCCCCAATTCCGAATACCCAAGTTACCACTAAGGTATCCGAATTTGGCGCGCTATTTCCCAGAAAATCCGAGAACTTTTAAGATCATAGTCCGCAGTGAAGTCAAATTTTTGAAACTTTTTGAACAATAATATAATCAACAGTTGTATTGCAGAAGCATAAGAAAAGATAGCAGAAGCAATGAGTATCATATAATTGAGTCAAATATAATAGGGCTGAAGTCTAATAAAATTTCAAAATGTAGTTATCAAAAGTTTATACAAAACTGTCCGTCTCCCTGCTCACTACATAAAACTCTCAAAAGCCCAAAAATAAACTGCACTCAATTCCTCTGTGCTGGCGCTCTGTCATCCGGCTCGACCACCTGGTCAACCGGCCCCCACCCGTAGTCACCAGCTACAGGCGCATCATGGTACGCGTCGCCCGCGGGGTCAAGGTCGAGACCAAAGCACCAAAGATGGGTCAGATCCAAGGATCTGGCAAGGCACCATATGTAGATAACGCAGGATGTATGCAACAAAAGAGAATAGAGACGAGTATGTAATCATAAGAGTAACAAAGGTACATGATCTAGGCAATTGAGCAGTAAATAACAATTTAGAATCAGAGTTATAAAGTAATCTAATCAGATAACAAAATGACACATTCACACAAGCTGGATATACCGCGGGATATTATGCTGCAGCCCTCCCATACTGTAAACATCCCATGCTTTAAACAGTTGCGGTGGGGAAAGGGTAAGGTAATCATGTAAAGGGATAACAGCTTTGCTAATAACAATATATAAATATAACACTGATCACACCTCTTTATTGCACTAATCACACCCCTTTATCAGATTAGATCGGACCCGGTATCACACCATCCGTCTAATCACAGCTTATCATGATAGCTTTAGTCATAACCAATATAAATATAGCTCCTACCAGTGATGATTAATCAACTAGCTGGGCTTAGATCAACTGAGTGAATGCTCAGTGCTGACTCAGGGAACAAGTATAGGTTTGTGTCTATCTAGGCTTGTCTTGCGTGAGCAAGGTACTAACCAAGTCTCTAAGAGGTTAAAGTACAATAACATGGAACACAGTCCAATATCCAAATCCAAGTCTAAGTCCAAACATCATTGGATCCACACTAGGCCCACAACCATGGCCTGAAGCAATATAAGTACAATACCATGTTCATTTCACAAGTAATCATCTCATGCTCATACACAATGAGCCATCAATCCATTAAAACTAACCTCTCCATTCTAGGGTTCCACATACCCAGCCCGCCTAGCCACAGACACAGGTTGTTTATCTCCAAATACATCATTGGGTCACCACTAAGTAGTCCTAGGTTCAGGTCCTCCAATTTCCATTTAATTAATAGGTTTATAACAATAATAAAGATAGGAGAGAAGAACATTACATATAATCCTCCAAATCATAGAATCAAGTGGAATAGATAGGGGTCCAATCCTAAGTAATGGTCCGCTCTTGGTTCAGGGCCTCATTATGTAATTGGATCCGTAACTGTAGTCTCAGATGTCAAAGATGATATATCTGGTGCTCTTGAAGTTACTGACATCAATGACTACATATAAGGGTTGAATCATTGACGATTCAAATCCCAAAAACCCATTTGGTGGACCCCACTAGTCAAGGCTGAGCTACGCCATTAATTCGTGCTTGGCACATTTGATGGAAGCCAATTTGGATGGTCAATGGGCCCCACAGTCGATCAAACAACAGAAGAATTGAAATCTGGACATCCACTGTTCACAGTATGCCTGGACGACATCATACCCAGGGATGTCGACCGAGTACACTGGATGTTGACCCCTAAGTCGACATCCTGCAGTGTCCCCAGTCGACATCGTGGCCATGATGTCGACCGGGTCCACATGGACTTGAGGCCAAACAGCTGGGGGGCTGTGTGTTGTGTACTGAGATTTCACAGTGTACCTGGTCGACATTGTGGCCTAGATGTCGACCGGGTTCACTTGAAATCTGCACAGATTGAGAATTTCCAGCCTCAGTTATTTTTACAAAAATAAATGTGTATCCGGTCGACCGGGTACAGTGGACTGTATTTTTACTAAACACTTTAACTTGGACTTGAATTTCCCCATTTTTAGTGTGCCCGGTCAACTAAACTGCAGGCTCCTTCTTTAAGTAACCCATTTTTCATCCAATTCACTGCTAATCTCCTCCATTCATCACATAAACATAAACAAACAATAAAACACTTCTATAATCCTCCACCCATCATCCAACCGGGCCATTGATCTTCCAAATGGGAGAACCCATCCATCAAATGGCCAATATCCATAATATAAAGCTCATATGGTAGATCTAACTCATATGGTAGATCTAACATGCACATATACATAACTGAATTGAATTTGCAGAATCAAAAGAAGAAATTCATGCATTCTGTGATATTAGGATAGGGTACTTGCCTTTGATTAGTAGAAAGGGAAATTAAAGCGTAGGAAGAGATCCAATTAGCAAATAGATGGCTGATGAAGCAATTGGGGGGGGGGGGGGGGGGGGGGGGTGGACTCCTTGTTCTCCTTGTGCTGGAATTTGGGGAATTAGGGTTGGGGAGGAAGATAGGGTAAATGAGAGATGAGAGTGAATTAGGGCTAATCATTGCAATAGTAGTGTTTATATAGATTAGGGTTTAGGACAATTACCAAAAGGGTAGTTTAGTTTTAAATGGGGAAGAGATAGGGCTATGGGTAAATAGGTCTTTAAGTAGGAATTCTAGAAGGTTCCTTAATGTTAACACTCCCATAATTAAACTAAATTACTAACTAAGGCCTAGTCTAACTAGAATCTTAATAAATAACAAAGATCTCTCTATATCTATAAAGAATTAAATAAAAGTCTAATTCTAAAACTTAGGAACATTAGCAAACTATTCTGCTAAGCCCTATTAATTAGCATATTAAGATAGATAATATTATATTAATAATTATTCAAATCAAATTGAGGGCCCACAAGGGGTGGGGCCTCACATGTGGAGTGCCTACGCACAATATGGTGCCGAAGCACGTGTCGGAAGACACTTCAATAAGTCTCCGCAGTCTGTAGAGACGATAACGAGGACGCACGTCAATGGGAAAACCCAAATTCAATTAATCAAACTCTGAAAATCATCTTCTACAATGCCACACAACTAGGAAAACTTAACTTAGGGCCTAAGAAACCTAATTAAACTAGAAAACTAAATAATATTGGAAACGTAATCCTAATTACAATAAAATCAGAAACTAACATGTAATTAGTGAATTAAAAATCCTAAATCTACTTGGGCCCTACACATGTGGCCTGAAGTCCATCGACATCAGCGAGTTGACCAGATTTGCATGTGTGCAAGCATATAACGTCTCGAACAAGGGAACAATAAGAAAAGTTTTGTGATGATCTATTAGTGTTTTGCATCAATTGAAGAAATTTCTAATTGTTTTTTAATGCTGGCTTGCTACTTTAAAGTTAAAGACTCATTAGTCATCACTTAAGTATTGAGATTTCGGAAATCACAAATTCACGATATTCTGTGGAGGGAGGTTGCCAACTATTTAGGACCACACTTTGTAACAACTAACTATTGACAACTATAACAATGCATTGGGTTGTGGCACATCTGAAAGGGTGATCTGAGCTTGTGTATTTCCAAACTTTTGGATCTAATCCTAACTACATCAACAATAACAATAAATTCATTAGGAGAAACAAGGTGCTTTTTTTGGTTGATATGTTATCCTGGATTTGCAAACATCTACATATTTGCAAAGCTAGGATTTTTATGCATGCTTTTATAGGGATGTTTTTATGAAAGATGGCTTGTAATTGTGAGGGGCATTGTATTTTTATTTTTTATTTTTATATCACATTTGTATATTTGAGTCTACACTTTAGTTCTTATTTCACAAATGTGGAAAGATACCTTACAATGGATATATAAGGTATTATAAATTATCATTATGTCTTATTTTTGTTTGTGAAAAATTAAAAGATTATATTCATCCATTGTTACCATTTTTCAAGCCTTATCCCATCTATCTAGGTAAAGTGAGTTGTACTTTCTCTAGTGGTCTTTTTTGGTTTACTTGCTCGGCCACGCATGTGGTTTTTAATGAACTTCATTGCAATTGTTTGTTAGCATCCTGCTTCACCTAATGGAAAAATTTATCGTAAAGAAAAATCATGATTGGATGTATAATCAATCTCCATCATGTTGATGGCTTGGGTAAGCAGAGGTGCCAGAACACCTTCCTCTCTGCTCCATATCTACCTTTTGAACAGCGCGAAGAACTTTGAGAGAAGTAGATATTGACGATTTCATTAGCCATCAATGGTCATCTTTTCTTTGATTTAATATTTTCATTTTTTAATTGTTTAATGGTATATCTTTCTTTGGCATCCTTAATGCAGATACTTGTTAATCTTGGATCGCACAAACTGGAGGACAAACATGCTCACTTCACTCTTGGTCCCCTATATCTTCTTTAGTCTTCCTTCAGTGTTATTCAACATTTTAAGGTGATTGACCATGCCATCATTGTGCTTTGCTCCATTTTAACTGTAGCTGTTCTATTATTAGCATCTACTGAGAAATCTTTTTTGTCATGGTGAAGAGGAGAGATCGGCAAATGGATTGCCTTCATTGCTATTGTGCTGCGGCTTTTCTTTCCTCGATACTTCCCTGGTATGGATTGTAGTCTTTTCGATGCTAACTTCGTTTATTATGTCTCCGCTTTACTATGGTGAAAAAAATATTAGATGTCTAAATTTACTTTGCGAATGCATCACTCATGATCTCTGCCAGTGAGGGTTGTAATCACATCTGTAATTTGTTTCTTGTTGCCCGACTGTACCTCCTTAGGTATGTGGTTAGAGCACTGGCCATTTGCATTGTTTAGGCTCATATCTTCGTATGCATCAATTGTTGGCCGTACTCTTTATTGGGGCCAGTAAGGTGATTACTTGTTTTGTGGTATCTGGATCCGATCCTAAGCTGTCATATTAGAGAACCATTGCAATTAAAAATAATTAGAATGTTAGGGTTTATGGTATCTGGATCCGATCTTAAGCTATCATATTAGTGTACCATTGCAATTAAAAATAATAAGAATGTAGGGTTTTAAAATTCTTGAACTGATTGCTACCAACAGTTTAACTTAAAAATTTTCTCAGATATCATGAATCTGTCGCAAAAGTCATGGAGAAAGTTGGTATTACATTAATGATTTTCATCAAGTTTGGCCTGACTTTGACGTCTATATTATCTCTTTTAACAACAATGAAAAAGCGTTTCAATTGAAAAAAAGGAAAGCAGAATAACAAGTGTGCGGAACAATATAGAAGTGAGAAAGGCGCTTAGCAGGAAAAGAAGAAAATCGTGTAGACTGCACAAAGAAGATGCATCTGATTCAAAGCTTACAAAGTGAGACTAGTATCAAAATCATTCCTCAACTCTGCAAAAATTCACACCCCTCAAAGCCTAATTACGATAAGGGAACATCATGGCCAATTACTACTATCTCTCTCAAAACTCCTTGCTTGGCTATGGCGTTAGCCCTCGAGAGGACATGCTTAAAAGAGACCGATGTTTGCCTCACGGGATCATGGATCAAGCCCCCATGATTCGCACCCCTCTCCAAACATGGAAGAAAGGAAAAGCGAATCAACTCCCATGAACTCAATTACGACGGGAATTGTATTATTAGTGCACTGAGGACTTGCTTTGCTGTGGTATTGGCCTCCCTATTCACTCTCCTGTCTCCGAAGCTTATGCTTGAAATAGATAGATATTTTCCTTAACAAATCATGGATTACCTCCACATCCACAAGCCTTCATATTAGCAATAAATTCAGCATCATGACAAGTCCTAGCTTTGACTTGACCTGGGGTAAATACATAGAATTGGACACTTTTAAATCAAGCTCCAACTCCTTCAATGCTGGGATTCACTGGAGCACTGCTTCAATGTTTATTCTAGCTTTCACCACCCAACTGGAGGGGGAAGCCATTTGGACAATTCCCATTGACCTTGGTTTCCGTCTGGGAGGACATCCAACCCAAAAATAAAAATAATAAAATCAGTCATTTGTTTCTTGATGATGAAATAGCTAATAGCTTAAGCTTAAGCTTTTGGGATGTATTGGATAGTCGGACTGTAACATTTAGATTGCCAGTTGATGCATAAGGGTCATTGGCATTGCTGCGGTGCAATGGTGAAAGTCTCAGGTCCCATGTGTAATAGTGGAGGTTCAAGACATGTGAGCAGCTACTTTGTGCAAAATTGGCAAATGTTAGGTCTCTCTCCTGTCTGGACCCTCTCAGGATCTTGCTTTCGCAGGACCGCACTGAGTGATGACTTTTTTTTAGACATTAAAAAACATGTAAAGAAAGGACTGTCCAAGATCAGAGAATAATGGTCTGTTTAATGGTGATATTTTTCAGAAACATACAATCATATTTGTGCATCCAATCATATTCGTGCACAGGTTTCTACTTAAAAAAAAGTCTGTGTGCATGCTAGTGTCCTTAGACAATAAGTATCTGTTTTTCTCTTTTGTTGCCTATACGAGACTGTCCACCTGGCTTTTTATGACTAGACATTCATGCATGTGACTATTATTATAATGTGCCGTGTTTTTAGACTCTTGATTTGATTGCTGATTGTGATAATGATGAACTATGGGAAAGCAGGCTGGTTGGAGATGCCTGGTTCGTTGATTCTTCTTTTGGTAGCTGCTCCAAGTTTATTTGCCGACACCTTTAGGGACGATTTGGTTGGCGTTTTTGTATGCCTGTTCATTGGTTGTTACCTGCTGCAAGAGCACATCCGAGCATCTGGTGGGTTCCGGAACTCGTTCACTCAGAGTCACGGCATCTCCAACACCCTTGGCATCATTGTTTTGTTGGTCTATCCTGTGTGGAGGCTGGTACTTCATTTTATCTAGGTTGCTGCCTCCCTGCAGAATAGCTTATGTTCCTGGTTTGTAATTCGACCTTTCTGCCTGGTCTTAACTGTATGATTTATTTTGTGGAGACAGACCTAGGTGTTTGTTGTGGATGTGTTGGTATTTGTTATGTGAGATATATAACAGTTTCTGTGCTATCGTAGTCAACATCGAGTTGTTGCCATTCCAACAAACGATTAGTTGAATGTTAATTTCGGACGGTCTTTTCCATCCACAAACGTTGGGAGTGTTGTATCTCCTGCTGTTGCCTGTTATGCAAGTAGGAACAGGAATCTCCTGGATCCAATCCTTAAATCAACTGTGACCCATTTCATATGAATTGATATGTGACCGGGGTCAGGTTTGAGTTGATTTTGGGAACGACTGTTTAATGAAAATATTCAATCCTTGCGATTTTTTAGTTATATGCCCTTCATAGTTACTAAGGTGCTTCTCTTTGGAAGTAGCTAAAAGTGAAAGAACTCCCTTTACAATGAAACCTGTGTTTTCAGCGCCAAAAGAGAAATTGGTTTGGCTTTGTTACGGTCGACTCCATTCGAGAAACATGAGGCACCCCAGTAGTAAAGGTCTTTGATCTCACACAGCCACCCAAAAATCGTTCCCTGGGCTTGGCAGGTAGGTTGTGCCACTAAGTACTGTACCTTTGAAAAATGGTCTAGAAACAAGATTCAAGTTGAGTTAATTTCACCATGTGATTATTCCAACGGAGGAAATTGCTGAGAAATATAGCTTAAAATTGTGCTGATACTGACATTAATGAAGGTTGTTAAAAGATTATTAGTAGTTATGGCAATGTAAAAATCGGCAAGCTGGTTCAAGAGTTGGCCCATTTAAGTATTGGTAAATTGTAAATTGTAGAATGTTTTAGATGATGGTTCGATCTTGAGAAAGTATCTTTTTATGTTTCTAGAATGAAACAATTGGCAATCTAAATGTTTAATATTTTATCTGCTAGTTTGCTCCAGTACTTCCCATTGGCCTGTTTTCAAGAAATGGCTGGAAATTTTGACTGTTAAATAGCACGCCTGCACTTTCCCCAAGTTTATTTTGGTTCAACATACACTTTCGGTGAGAACCTTTGGTTGCACGGTTGGTATGTTGCTCTTTCCAAGTGTGGGCTTTCTTCGTACATGTGGGGGCTTCTTTTCTTGGGGCTATCATGTCTCTGTGTGCACTTTCAGTGGTCCCAGCCCCTTGGCTGGGATAACCCCCACAAAAAAAAAAAAAAACCCCACAAGGGAAACAAGTTGGTTGAACACTTGAACTATCACGTAACGACAGGGATGCAAATGAGTATCTGATTTTTGAAATCTTTGGTTTTGGTTAATGTAGGTATGAGACTTGGATCAGATCCTTTTGTGTTCTAACTTGAGGCTTTTGGTCTAGGAAAATTGCATCAACATATTAAAATATATAAGTTTTAGTTGCCTACATAGCTAGAGTAATATTGATTTTTGATGATCTGCTTAGCTTTAATCATTTACCATTTAATACTCGCATATTTGAAAAATTCGTTTTGAAGCCGTTTTGCACAATTATACTACTTGCATTTTGCATCTTTTTTTTTTTTTTTTGGGATCTGGGACCGTATCCTTTTTTTTTTTTTTGACGCCAATTTTAAATTTTGAGTTTGAATTACAACACATAGATTCTGTGTCATACCTCAATTTTAAATTTTGAGTTTGAATCTATTAAGATGAAGATGGATCTGGGTTTGGAACGACCATGGTTCCATCTTGGATCGGACCAAAAGAAACCAACCGTCATGGAGTTGGCTGTTGCCTGCTGCCTGCCAGGCTGCCTCATAGTCATACCCACCTTGGGCTTGGGGCTTAGCCTTTTAGGGGGCATAGGTTAATGTGATGCATTTTGTGATCCGAATACAACACACAGATTCTGTGTGGTACCTCGGTCCAAATCCTGAGTCTGAATCTATGAAGATAGATCTGGGTTTGGATCCACCCATTTGCATCCCTAAACAAAACCAATCATCAACGAGTTAAACTGTTGACGAGATGCATTTTTTTTTCTCCTTAAGATTTATGCTACCTATGATTTTGAAGGAATGTTAGACATTTTGAATTTAACTTTTTCTTATAATACATATTGGCTCGTTTATAAAAATATGTACAGATGAAAATTGAGATTATCTAGAGATAACAATAGGTTGGCTTAAACAGTAGTCACGTCCTTTTTTCTTTTTTTTTTTTGTCTTTTTTTTTTTTGGTCCTTTTTATGACACTTTGTTTTGAGGTGGCTACGGGTTTTAAGATCTTAACTTGTGTTGGATTTGGATTCTGTTAAAAGTTTTGACTGCCTTGTTAGGTTACTCCTCCTTTAATTTCCTTTAATTTACATATTTACTAAGAAGTTATAAATAACAATTAATAATTTTTCTTCTTTACCCAAAAAAGGTTTTTCTTAAAATATATCAAATTTCATTTAAGGCAAATGGAAATGTAGTATACCCCATTATAACATATTTTAAACTCGTCAAAGGTTGGATTAATTACAGAATAGAGTAACCAGGTAGGCATGCAAATTGGTCAGAACCATAATAGATCTGGAATCGTTTCCTAAACGGCTGTTTCGGTTCTGACTTGGAATTTGCTGTTTACCGGTTCCAAATTTGGTTTTGACAAGAGGACTCAAATCCGGCTCCAAAAGCATATTTAACGTCTTTTCTTTTTATTGCTTAAAATAGAGATATCATTTGACACATAATAGTACATCGTCTTGCTCACTCTATAATTAAACATAAAAGATATCCACTTGAAGTTGATTTTAAGCTACAATTTGCAATATTAAAGACTTATACCCCCCTTCTTTTCTTTATAAGAGACATGCGACGGCACTTTTCTAACAAAGTAGCAATTGGTGTGATCTGTATCCAACTCTACAAAGGAGTAATAGAATATGTGCAATTTTTATATTCTAATTGATAGAACCATCAACTCGAGCAATGGGATCTGAGAAAGATATGGCCAAATGGGTCAGGTACTGTGACCACGAGTAGGAACCTATATGAATTTAGAACAAGACCCATTTATTAATTGAGACCGAAATTGGGTTTTGATAAAGTCTTTTGGCACTCTAAACTATGACAAATATATAAAATCTATGGGGATGGTAGGAAGGAACATGTTTCTAAAGATTTTGATAAATTATAGGGTGTTTTGAGCATATATTGGAGCAAAACAGGAAGAAGGTGTAGTCCCTAAAAGGGGCCAAGCTAATAAACCCTGGATTATTTGCATTAGGAGAGGGACAGAAGAAGAGTAGGATGGTATATTAGAATAAAGTTAAAGAAGAGCAAGTTGAAACAAATAATTAGTAGGTGAATTACTTTTAATGTATTTGAATAATTTGTATAAAATAGAAAGATTTAAATTTACATTATAGTTTGATAAAGAGAATGAAGAATGAGTTACTTCATCCCACTTTTTAATAGTATCACCAAGTACCTGCTGGAGAGAAAAAGTTGAGTTGAATTAACTGCCAGATTAGAAGATATATATTTATTTTACTTGTCCGGGCCAATACAAATCAACAGCTCATTGGAGAAAAAATCCAACCGTTTGGATTTATTTTAACCCACCTTCACCTCACTCATTTGCAAACAAACGCCCAGGGGACTCAACGTTTCAGCCACATTCCCTCACACTGATAATAAATGATTGTCTTGAGCCAACCCAGTTACAGGTGTGGACAAACTGACCCCTATTGAACCTGACTTCTTTTCTTTCCCGGCTAATCGGGTACGAGTAGTGGCCCAGGAAGGAGGGGTCCACCAAGGTGACATCCTCGTTGACCGCACAAAAGCATCGATCATGCCGCAATCCGTGGCAACATCGTAATTTGCTCTCCATAAAAAGAAGGTAGAGAGCCCTAACCCTAGACCCTCTCTATCTCTCTTTCTGCCTACCTATAAAACTCACCCAATCACTCCTCTTCTTCTTCTTATTCTTCCCGCCCTCACATCATATTTCCCATTTCCTCTGCTCAACTTCAACAATCATTTCCTCGTTTTCCTTGGATTTCTTTCTTTTCTATGTATTCCGCTTTCCCTTCCACAATCTCAAGATTCCATTCCATGGAAACATCCACTTGGGGTTTCTCGATGATGAGCCATAAATATGATAGACGAGTCCTATCTACTTCCATTCATTCATTCATTCATTCATTCTGAGCACAAATCAAGCCATTTTCCTCTGAGAGAAATCCAACCTCCCTTTCCATTCCATGACACGTTCTCCATTTTTCCATGTTTTCTCTTTTACCCGTTTCGCTCTTGTTATTGCCATTTCTCTTCAATAATTCAATCTTCCTTTCTTATGTGCGTTTGGTATACCTTTGGTTCATTCTCTCTCCTCAATGTGTACGTGTTGGCAGCCGTACAATGGTTGATCTCTATGAAATCTCGATCGTTCAATATCCCAATCAATATGGATCTTGATGGGTCGTTTACATTTTGCTACATGATGTACTGTCTGTCCCATTTGTGTTTTATTTTTTCATTCATTTTTTTTTTTTTTTTTTTTGGTTTTGTTTATGTTAATTGTAGGATTTTGTTTTTGGGGGGATTGTGATTGATTTTATTGAGTAGGAGTCGAAGGAAATGTGGCGATGATGAGAAGATATATATATTTTCTTCTTCATAGTCTGAGGAAATCCGATGATTCTCCTTTCAAGCACTTTTGAGCTGCATTTCCCTTTCATCTACATATAAAAAAATATTACACTGATTCTGGTTTTTTTTTTTTTAAATCTTTGTTATACTCTACTTGTTGTTATAATAGTATTTAATAACACTTGATTTGATTGTTTATTTTTTAGTGGGTGCCGGGTGGCAACATTGGTCCCATTTGGCGTCATTCTATGGGAATGCTTCTTTTTATCATTCTTAAAATTTGTGGAAATGCGTTTGGTTGTATTTTTCTTATTATTGCTTTTTTGGAATATCATTCCCTAGCCTCTAACTTTTTTAACCAAAACTTCATTCTAATAATTAGGGCTGTCCATGTTGTGTATATATTTTTTTTATTCTAGATCCATATTTAAGGCTTTATGAAGCTAATAGATCAGGATTTTAATCCTAGTGTTAAAAAAAAGTTTGGAACCCTTGGTTTTTCAGTTTGGTGACTAGGGTCTGATTTTGATTGAATTTATCTTTCATGCGGCCAGTATGGAATCAGCATGAAGACAAAGCAACTTATTGATGAGATTACCATTGTCAACAAGAACTAAGAAATTAGAATCCTTTGTTTAATGGGCATTGAAGATTTTAAGATAAGCTAGAGATAATGATGATGCCCTAGGGTAGAGGTGCATCATCCCTCACAGTACAATTAACAAGTCAAAAAGGAAGGGTAGGACTTTTGGGGTTGTGGCCCACCTCTCATCATCAAATGAGATTAGAAGCACTCATGGCGGAGACTTGTCCTTACCTGCTTTAACGGCCCAATGATTTCTATCTTTTATTAAGATTGGTACTACCTTCCAGAAATTATCTACATGCGGCAGGATTTGGGAGTGAGGACTATAGCCATTGTTGCTGGGTTTTAACACTTTGAAGAAGACTGTGGATGCTTTTGAGTGTCTAAAACCTCTACAGTGGGGCCCACAGAGTAGCACGCTCAAAATTAATGCCTTCCTATTGTATGGTCTTTGATTGATTGGGAGGAGCAGGCTGGAGATGATGGGTTGCAAAATTATAAATTTATAATTAAGGCAGGTTGAAAGATGCATCCAAATCTATGGGGACCATCGATAGGTTTAAAATAGCTCCAGTCAGATGATCCTAACTGTTTATTTTAAACTCCAGGTTTAGTGGCTTTGTAAAGTGCACTTTTATTTTATTTTATTTTTGTATTGAAACTCGGTCCATGAATGAGTGACAGTTGGATTGGTTGGAAATGGTACGATTAGTTTTAGCCTATCATATTAAAATATAAGAAGAAAGAGGATCTGAATGTATGTTTGCCCAATAGGTAAGATGAATGTTGTTAATTTGATGGACCTCAATGCAAAATATCCTCAGAATGAAATCCTGTACGTCTGCTTTTGATAGAGGTAACAATGCTAAAATAAAATAACCAAGGAATTCAGACAGAAAATGGATGGAATAATGATAAGATGATAATCATGGACTATAGTTTACCTATAATGAAACCCCATCTTACTGGCACCAAAAAAAAAAAAAAAAAGGGCAAATGTATAGTCATAATCTGAAAAAAAAATTGGTATAAATATCGATACATGTCATATTGTTATGTAATAGGTTGTTAATGGCAATGGGTCGGGTTAGATGGGTGACTCACACCCAGTACTCTTATTAGGGTGGGTTTGGTAGTTGTTTAGAGGTGTTTTAAGTGGAATTGTGTGTTTATAATTAGTAATGATTGTGATTTCTTCAGCCTCCGTATAATTCTCTCGTCTAACAAATGTATCCCAAAAGACTGTCCCCCCAAAAAAAATATATGCTGTGTACGATAGTATGAAATTTCAAGTGGAATACTAAAATAATATGATAATTTGTTATTTTGAAAAGACTTCTATTTGTGAACCTTGATCCATTGATGAAATAGACGTTTAAACATGAAATTATTGTTTTAGGGAAAAACTAAAAAGCATGCCCATTTCCTAGACAGATCTTGAATTAGTATCTTTAGGAATAATCACATGGTGATTTGCAGAATCAAATTTTAGTCTGTGGTGTGGCCCACCTCTAACCATCAATCCATTTGTTCAAGTCAACTCTTGGTTGACTACAGTCGACTGAAAATTGTATGGAAATGGTTCTTCTAACTATCAAAATCATTACATGATTTTACCGACAAAATAAAATAAAAAATCATTACATGATTTTATAAAACATGGGCCTAAAAATAGACAAATAGAAGGAGGATCATCTACTCAGAAAGTGACATCTATTTTGTACGATTTAAATGAGTGAAAACATTCACTTATCCAGATGTTGGAGTTTCTTATCAAAATC
Source organism: Persea americana (assembly GCA_029852735.1). Classification (NCBI taxonomy): domain Eukaryota; kingdom Viridiplantae; phylum Streptophyta; class Magnoliopsida; order Laurales; family Lauraceae; genus Persea; species Persea americana. Next base: position 84,523,742 of record CM056810.1, read on the forward strand.
CAGCTACCCATCATTCCGTGTGATTTGTTCTCTTTAATCTTTCAATTACAGTTTGTGTTTTTCAGCATGATTTGAAACATCAGCTGATTCATTATTCCTCTGTCCATAATGAAAACCCTGGGAAATATCCGTATCTATGCATTTTTGTCCACAACTTATTGGCCCAGAATATCAAGAAAAGTTAAAGAGAGGAATGGGAAACAGAAAAAGAAAGAGAGAGAAAAAGTTTGCAGCGGGAAAAAAAGCAAGAGAGAAAGACCTCTTCAGTTGTCAGAGAGAAAAACAGTAAAAGAAAAAGGGCTGTTCATACTTCCTCCTATTTCCTCCTAAATGACAAATTTTTTTTTTATGCTCTTATTAAATCTCCTCTGCTAATAAATCTTATAAAAAATTGAGGTGTCCATAGACATTTCACGAAAGTGTCAATTGTGACACATTTTAGCGCTGAATTGTTCCTCCATAAATCAATCCTTGAGGCATTTGTAGAGGTAGGAGAAGAAAAAAAAAAAAAAAACACACACAGACATACAACATCTTGGTAATTAAATTGACTAAGCCAATGTAGTAATCTCCACTTGAGTTATATTTTCATTACTAGATTTTGTAATTTGAGCATAACAGACACATGGGTCACCCTCCCATTAATGTCTGATAAGAGAAAATGATTAGTTCTAGCAATTTCCACCAGGCCCACCGTAAAAGAAGGATCTACCGACGGGTTCAGGAGAAATCACTCTAGAGTCAAGCACCCGATAGTCTTGAGGAATATCCGCGACGGTAACAGTGTTTGGTGGGGCGTCTACAGGTTGCCTAGCTTGGTTCATAACCTTTATTCCCCTCATGAAACCAGCTTTTCTGATTCCTTCTTCTGGGAAATGCCCACTGCCCATTGGAGGACAAACATTTGTGGGGCTGTAAGTCTCCCCTCCCCAGTCAACCCTTGTAGCAGGACCGGACCCTAATAGTGGGAACAAGTCCTTGGGAAAATACCCCAATACCTTATTGTCAACGTCGTAGAACAACCACCAGTTTCCATTTGTATCCTGTTACAAACAGCATAAAATAAATCATTAGGCCAACCTCAACCATGAAACACCTTTTACTCAAACAGAAAGAGGAGGGAAAAAAAAAAAAAAAAAAAACATACTGGAGACACCCACATGAATGCAATTGGTTAGAACCTAAACTAATCCAAGTCCAACTTATAGATCTATCTACTAGGTATAAAACTAAAGCCTTAATCATTGAGGCCACATGAAGGATAGTAATAGTAGTACGTACCTGGATTGTTTGAAGTGTTGCGCTCCACTGATCTCCATCGTAGGTGGAAGTATGTGGAAAACTAAATCCAAGGGGTATGTTTGGGTTCGTTTGTACGTAACCCTCGCATAAAGCATTGTAGCAACCATTTCCGCCGTAACCATCACCCTAATATTTGAAATTTCAAACAAACAAGTAGCCATTAATTAGTACAGGTAACAAAGGATCACTTCATTAAGCCAGTGGATATTTTCTTCACTTTACTAGAACTCTATGGGCCTGTTTGCATATTTGTAACTCAGTTCACAGATAAATCAGGGCTTATGCAATTGAATAAACTTATCACTTTCAAGTGCTGGTTCGTTTTACCATAACTAGTTGCAGGTAAACAGAGTTGTAGGACATTATAAATTTTGGTAAACTACAGGTTTAATGGCCAATTGTTGGGTTGATGTCTTGTATTTTGTATCCATCGGATTTGTCCATTGGATCAGCCAAAGAACAAGTTTTTAGTCTTAGGAATATTTTGGTAATTGTATTGAGCTTAATTATTATTTAATAAAAATTAAGTTTGATATATTAATGTAACTCATAAAACCCTTTACCTTGACAGTGAAATTGAGAATTTCTCTGCCCTGCACATAGGCATATCACCAGAATATAATAAATCTCTCTTATTATTTCCTTCGTGTGTTTGCTTTTGCAGTTTGTTGCTGATTGCAAGTTTTCATTTTTGCACACAACACGAACTTTATATTGAATTTGTAGGATTTCGTGATAATGTGGGCCGTGCTAAAAGAGTATTAACAAGGTAAAGAGTGCATATATAATGTAAGGTGGATATGTAGATGGAAGTTCACTTTCTTATGACTTGGTTTACTAGGATGATTGTCATGTATTCATTTCGGACCAAAGCAGGTACTTTTTGATGATAGAATTTGCGAACCTCCATCTATATTTGTTAAACTTTAGTAACTTCGATGATGAGAAGGGAGAAGATTAGTAACTTCGATGATGAGAAGGGAGAAGATATGTTCTAAAATTCTTAGGATTTCAAACAAATAAACGGCCCTTAACTGCTTGGGGACGAAGATCTGAGGATCCATCCAAATGGGCCGTTTGGGGAAAGTAAAGGTGACAAAAGCATTTGCGCCCCCCCCCCCCCCCCCCCCGCAAGTTGAAATTTCCCCGTCTCAACATCTATTGCTTGATTGCCCACTTTCACTCTCCCTACATATAACCTCCACATGTTAGCTTTTATGATAATGGTGAAAAATGTAAAGATTCAAACTTTTTGGAGTCTTACTGTCCAATACGTAAAGAGTCGTGTACGTTGGTCGCCAAAGAGCTTAGAATTGACCTGAAAAGGAAAACGTTATTAAGTGCATGTTCTTTGCAAATAAAGAATAAATCAGACCGATGGAGAATAAAAAAACACAAAAAAGCTCGACAGAAGTTCCTTTTGATCATTCAAACTAACCATGCATGTATATAATTTGGTATGATAGAATGGTGAACTGACCGTCCATCCAACTTCAATGGTGTTGAAGCTTCCCACAGGGCCAGCTATTATCCAGTATTGTGCAAGAGAGAACATGCCATACACCGACAGTTGTGGGTTCCACAAATTCATAGCCACTTTAGTGCCGTAAAATGTCCCCTGTGTTGCCGAAATAAGTGCGTACTGATGAAAATGAAAGCAAAAGAACAAAAATCAGTTCGCTTATAATATAAACATTTATGGCCCAATTATTAGTGAAAAAGGCTGGTGGCTACTTCATTACCAACTTATTATTAACCTGTTGGGGAAATCACTTACGAAGGATGTGCAATCAGAATAAATAAATAAATAATTAGTGTATAAAAGTGAATGTTAGAAATTGAATAAGAGAGTAATAGAAAATGGGCAAGGCACACCCATTAAGATGTTTTCCTAAAGGCAACAATTTTCCACATGCAGTTGGTTTTAATGAAATCTTATTTCTAGAATACATTGCCCAATTCTGATTTGAAGTTTGTACGCTAGAATTAGAAAGATGAAATTTCTCTTAAAAACTAAAAAATAATATAAAAGGAAAATTCTATAACTTTTATATTTTTGAATGCTATATAAAAACTTGAAAATCACCTTAATTTAAGAGTTTGAAGTAGCTCTTGGGAAATGGGCCACATCCATTCAAATGAGCCCAAGAGACACATCTCATTGAAAAGGTACAAAACACTTTAAATTTTTATAATAACATAAAAACTTAAAAATATTTTGAAAACACACTCAAGTGTCTCTTGAAATTTATTCTTAAAAATACTGGGTTTTTAGAAAATATCCAACATAACCTGCCAATCCACTATAGCTCATTGGTGAAGAACCTCCCATCCATAAAAACAATTTCCTTCATACACTTATCGTGAGGGACTTCGATAGTGGGTAAGTATTTATTGGTTATTTTTAACATGGGCCCAGCTCTAGGTCGACAAATTATAGTTCTGGTCAAGGTCAAAAGGTTTCGTTAGTGTCAACTTGAATACTGGAATCTCACCACATTTATTATTTATGCATGTGTGGAAAGTGCATCAAGTATACATCCTTTTTATTAGAAACTAAAGTATAATGTTACTGTTCGTTTCAGTTTTAGAGCCATTAGCAATCCATACTGGGTCCATGCTCCCTCTAAGTTGGTGCTGGGTCCCTTAAAATGGCACGAGAATTGAAGATGACTTACATGATGGCCAGCTTGAGGGTTATTTGGGAGCATAGAGTAGTTGCCCGCATAAGTTCCATTTCCCTCATATTTCTTTCCATGCAGGTAGAGAGAAGGAGCTCTCAATAAATCTTGCATTCTCGTCCTTCGAATGGGGACGGTTCCTTCTGGGCAGCCTTCGCCCAAGATTGCTCCCATCTTAGGAACACTTGCTCTCTGATCTGAAGGCGACTTTTCATTTCTCCAGTTTGGGAGTGAAGCAGGTGTCATCTGTTCACGACACAATATCACAATTACCAGTCTTTAGATGTCAAGGGCCTGCTTGTTTCCATAATGCATGAGAAATTATGGTCAAATCTGAACCTAGAATATTAATTAATGAGGCAAGGGGCAAAGGATATATAAGGTATTTGACGTTCATGGATTCCTTTTTTTGGATAACGAAAGTATATAAGATAGAGATGTTGATAGAACCTTGACTTTCCTCCACTTTCACTTACCAAGGAGATGGTTGCGTATTCATAACCATCTTCTCTTAATTTGGAGCACATACTCCATCCATTGATTCAGTTTCCAACGAAGGAAAGGTTATTTGATGGTCATTTTTGGATATACGCTGTCGATTCTTAATTTTTAACCAACAAGAAAGAATTCAATTAAAGTGGCACTAAATGACTATATCATATAAAGTATTTGATAAGAACAAACCAGAAGAGTGTGGTTCTTGAGCAGTGGATGATCAAACGCAAGTTGCTTGTAAATGTCAACGCAGTCAAAGATGTCACCATATTCTGTCTGCATGGAGAATGATGCTCTGTAAGCATCTTATATACAATCAACCATTTAATGAAGAGAAGTAAGAAAAAAAAAATTTCAATTGAAGATTTAGAGTATTTCACAAGACTAACACTCTAGTGTTGAAGTTTCTTCAGCAATATATTAGTAATAATTACAATATTATTATTTATCATCTTTAGATGTTTGTGGTTTCCAATATATATATTATTGGCTATTAGTGTATTTTTCAAGAACCCATGTGTTTTCATGGAAGATTTTCAACTATGGTAGACTACATACTTTGATTATGCACCCAAGATAGTGGGATACACTTGGATGCATTCCCATTTGTTGACACTCAAAAAAATTCTCAAGTTAAAGACGAGCACAACAGTAGGACTGCCGACCACCTGAAGGTCAAGATTCAGTCAAACTCCCGAAGTCAAAACATGAGTCAAATCTCAAGAAAGGTCAAGCAAATGGTCAAGGAGATCTCCTCAAACTTTCAGAAAGAACGGAGGTCAAAATCAGAGAAAACAAGTCAAAATGTAGCTCATGATCCAAATTGCCGACTGCATCGACTACAATCGGTCGTGCAAATTGTCTAAGGCAGTGTTAGACCCCGACCCGGACTAATCGTAATTAAGGCTAATTAATCCAAAATAGTGTTACTTAAGTATGATTAATTGTGCTAATTGCGGTTAATGAACAAAATGAGATGGGTTAATCTCAAATGATTGAATTAAGCTTAATGAAGTGAATTTGAATGGAATTGAGTTGATTAAAATGAGTTTAAACTCAAACAAGGTAAACTAAGGACCTTTTTGTAAATACGGGTTTTCACATATTACGTCAAATGCTAAAATTCTTAATACCAATGTGTGTATCTCGAAGAGTACGTCAACTTTCATAATACACTTGATTCCATTTGACTTAAGATTGATCAAATGGGCATTCATTTGACTCAAAATGTAAATAAAAGAAGTGGAAGAGGGTTTAAGTGGAAAAGTCCACTTATATAAGCTAAGAGATGAGTTCATTCCCCATTTTAGCAAACCCTAGGCACTCTTTCATCCTTGCTCTTCCATTTTCTACATCAAGTGTGAAGATTGGAAAGATTTTCAAGTGTTGAAGAGAAGGCTTCATCTCCCCCATCAAGCTTCCTCCATTGTTGAAGAACTTGAGATTTTCTTTGGGGAAGATTTGTGTCAAACCAAGCCAAAGAGAAAGGGCTTTTGTCTAAGAAGCTTCAATAAAGGTAAGTATAAGCATTTACTTGTGATGTTGTTAGTATTGAAGATGTTAACGGAGATTTCATAGAAATTGGGTTTGTGTACATTTCTCATTGATTTTTTTTTAGAATGGATTGTTTATGGATTGATGGAATGATTAGAAGTGTTGTTTATGTGTGAATGGTGTGAGCATTGAGTAGGGAACAGGAGGTTCCAATGCTATTGCAGGTTGTGGTAATTGAATGGAGAATTAAGAGTAGAGAGAGAGTTGCAGAATTTCGGAATGAAATTATGAAGCGTTCGCTCGAGCGAACAAGAGTTTGCTTGAGCGACCTGATGCTGGACAGGGCATTGATTGCGAGTAAAATTTTGGATTTTGTAGGGAACATGGATGCTTTTTGGACACTTATATATCATTTGACTTAGTTTTGTGACTAATTGTAATGCAAATAGAGATTGGTGGGAATTGTGAGCAATGAAAGAGAATTTTAAGACTTGAACCCTTAGATTAATAATGGGTTAAAGTGTTAATTGATTATGGACTAAACCTCCATAGGTGATAATTACGGGGACTTCAACATACATATAATATACAAATGTGATGTCCATCGAGAATAACACGTACAATGGATAACCAACGGTTATACCTAAATGGTTGGTTGGAACTGAAATAGAAATGAGTATAATTGTGTAATTAGTAATTCTCTCATTGTATTGTATTCTGTATCGTACCACTGCGTTCCAATCTCATAAGATTAATGTTACTGTTTATTTCCTTTCTATTGTTAAGAATGGAATCACTGTATGGAATTGAATCCAAAAATGGATTGATTAATGAAATGTATTGACTTTTGAGTCTGGCACTACCTAGCTATTGTATTAAGTTTCAAATGAATTAATAAATGAACAAATGATTCTTTTCATGAGGCCGGGGTCATGAATGGTGCGCTCTTCCGCCCTGAGCCAAATTACTATTCCTACTGCAGTAGATGAATTTGGGAGCGTTCCAGAGCACCGTGGTGATGCTAGTGTCCCTGACCCGGACATTGGAAAGTCCCACAAATTCCGATCATATCCATGGGTATTGATTGATGCCTTCCATTTGGAAGATGAATTCTTCCTTTGAGGGAAGATTGTAAATGAGATGAATGAAATGAAATGAAATGAAAGCTATGGTAGTTGCCATTTTGTACATACCTATTGATTGATTTATTGTATTCAACCATTGTCATTGCAGGAATTATCTAGACTTGTTTAGAATTGGAATTGTTTACTAAACTGATTGCATGAGTTTAGTATATGTACTAACATGTGCTATCATAAGTTCTGTTCATACATTGTTGAACTGTCGTGTTCATTACTGTTATTGATGGCATTACAGACCCGATTGCCCATGCCGGTCCAGCGGCGGCCCTAAGCGGTGGCGGAGGAGACCGCTCCGGTTCTTCCAGAAGGACTGATAGAATGGAATAGACAGGATAACCTTTGAACGGTTATCCGAATGCGTAGTGGATCGGAAATTCTTTTGAGAATTCTTTTTGAAATAGTTGAAATTCTTTTTTTTTTTTTTTTGAATGTAATATTTTGAGAACTAGAATAGTCATCAATTTACATAATATTTGGATATGCTAGAGTTAATGAAAAGCAAAGGAATGATGGAAATGATACATGTATAAAGAAGTTTATTTTGTATACATGTAAAATCTTAAATTGATTTTGTCAATGTATACTTCAGCAAATTGTACAATTGATAGGTATGAATGAATGTTATCCCTTGTGAATTCTGTTTTAACTTCGGTTAATTCAGAGTTTATGGGAGTAAGTATAGATCGCGGCCCTGGATTATAGTAACTCGGGCCCGAGTCGTGACAGGCGACTGGCCAAGTAACCAATTGGACACCCGGATACAACAGCTTAAACCGCCGGTGATGAGCAACTCAAACCGCCGACTGATGTTTTTTAAAGTAGTTTTCGAACGATGGGTAGTTCCACCCACTCCCCGTCCGTTGACTGATTCAAACCACTAGCCAATTGGCTCCAATACGGCCGGCGGTTAGTGAGAGTGCATTCCTTTGGCACCCATTTCACACCACTTTCTCCATTTCTCCACTTCCTCTACTTTCTTACTTTTTGCAATTGCTTCCACTCTCTAGAGGGCTATAAATAGGAATCCTTTGGCAGCATTTGGTAGTTATCAAGCTTCTTCACTTCACCCCCCAACTCTGCAGAAGCTCCAGTGAATTCGAAAAGTAAGGGATCCTCTCTACTTAAAAAACAAGGTACTTAGCCTCTGGAAATGCAACTAGAGGACTCAAAATAGTACATAAGACCATGTCAAATCATTGATAAACTCGAATTCCATAGTCTTTTAGGACTTTCTTTGTCTTCTTCACTTAGGGCCCGTTTGGCACTTTATTAATACAGTACAAGTCAAGTAAAGCCTCCATTCTTCCAGACAATATGTCACATCAAATGTACTTTATTCAAAATTCTGCCCATCTTTTAAAAAAAAAAGTTAAAAAGCAACTACCTTTATTTACTAAAATCCAAAAAAACTATATTTTTCCGTACAAAAAGTCAAAAAGATTCCATAACAAACAATTAAAAATATAATATCATCATAACCCACTTATATTTTATTCTTTCCTCAAAATCAACTTTACTTCACTTGACTATATTAGTAGAGTTACCAGGCCCTTAAGGAGGGTTGATGTCCTTGTCTTCATTGTATTCATCTTTTTGGTTTGCTATACAACAACCCCAGAGCTGCACAAGCTTGGATCCTCTCTGTCAGCACAAAAACCAACAACTCTTCCGAAATTCACACTTCGTGTCTCAGGAAAAATAAGTGATTAGGCTTAAATATTGCATAAAGGACATCTAAACCATCTGCCTTCGTACTTGGAGTTTGATAGCCCCTTGGAAACGTTGGCTAGGGTGTTAATGTTATACAACAACCTCAAAAGAAAGAAGAAGAAGACAAAGGCCCCGCTACCAACGGCCAGCCAATCAACTGATCTACAACAGACTGCTGGCCGAGCCTTACAGTGGCCGGCAGTCCTTCACAGTTTCTATTTTCCTGCATTCTTTTGTATATATCTAATGGGATTAAGGTGCAATAAAGATGGACAAGGGGTGGGGCGAGTAAGTGAAAATTGATATGTGTGGGGCACGCGTGAGGTAAATCAGGACTGCTAACCGGAGAGGCAGACTTAGATTTTAATGAGCCTAAATCCAGGTTTCATACAAAAAATCTCGAAGTTGTCCATGTGTATTCTGTCTTTTTTGTGGCCATTTCTCATCCTTACTGATTGTCCCTACCATTCATCTCATGGGACTCACTATGGATGGATCATGCTTTCACTGGGTAGGAAGAAGGGGCTATAGTGCCTTCTTTTTCCCTGGAAAACGGTGGAAGCGTAATGATGGCTCCATCTGGTTCAACCATCAACTTTTACTAGTTTTGACTTGGTTTGACTAGTTCATATCAGTTTTTGACCAATTTGCAAATTTTGATCCAACTGAACCGTTGTAAATACCAGTTACGGTCGATCCTTGTTCAACGGCTTTGGTTTTCAGATAATTGCTTTTTACTAGAGTTTTATATGTATTGGTTTTGTCCAACAGAGGTGAGCCACACTAACCCAAATCAAGTTATCATAGCACAGGATCCCCTGGAAGGGGTGCCGGAAAAATAAAATCATATGCAAGATATGTATTAAACTGCGATTGTAGTAAAGATTATATTACAGTTGGTCGAGGTTATACCTTGATGCTCTTCACTGCAGGCTTGTTGACGCGCTTAAGATACTTCTTATATTTTAAATACTCTTCTCTTGCAATGTCAATACCATTGGCACCCAGAAGAAAAAGGCCGATCCAAAGTAGTAGCATTGCTCTCATTTTGATCACAGTCATTGACGACATAGCTAGAAAGATACCTGAAATTCATAACACAGACAGACGTGTTCAAATTTCCGCCATGAGGAAAACAACGCAGATAAAATAAGGGGAAAGGATTGCTAGAAAGATACCAAAGGTATTCTGATCATCTATGTGTTGTTTGGTGATTTATCATCATTAGGATCAGGAAATCTTATTTAGGAAATTTTAAATAAATTATTAAATAAAAAATTTAGAAATTCGTTCCTTTCCCCTCACCCCATTTCAATAGGATAAATCAGTTTAGGATTTTAGGCTTTATAAATAAAGCTTAAAATAAAATAAAAACCATAAACATCCAAAAGACAAAAAACAAAGTAAAAGATATAAAAAACTAAAAAATATTAATAAATTGGAGTTATAAATTAGACAGTAGCTTAGACTGATTAGGTCTGACCCTGAACCTAGATCTAGGTCTCCCCCTAGCCAGCTTAGACTACCCTAATTTCTTAAACTTGAACTGATTAGGCCCCACTCTCTCTCCGGGCCCCGCTAAGGGACCGGGAGAGCGGATGTGGGCGGTTAGGACCTTAGGATAGGATAGAGATCCATTAGGGAAATGGAACAGTTAGATTAAATCCAAGTAGGAACTCCCCTAGTTAGGCCCTTCTAACCCCAATTATTAAAATCCAAAAAAACTATAAAACCAACAAAACCAGTTCCAAAAATATTTTCTTCTCTTTTCCTCCACCTCCGGTGCCAAATATTTATCTGAACTCAATGATTAAAGGGAATAGAGGCCGATTCCGAGAACCTGAATGAATGAGAATGACGAAACGAGACGAGTGATTTCACACACCCCAATATCAGTTTATTTACTACCGGCCCATCATCGGCCACCCTCAATCAATCCCGACCCAACATCGGCCATTTTTATCTTACTTCTGGCCCATCATCGGCCATGCACTTTTATCACCTGCGTATCGCACGCAAACCCACAGAAATCACAACTCGAAGTTTCGTCTGCATCATTCTTTCGATTAGAAGAATCAACCTTTAAACCCTAGGTCGTCAAAGGACATTGAAGGGGGTACCCAGGAATGGGGTTGATTCTCTTCTAAATATTTGGCACCTTTCCCCTTATTTTCTTAGTTTATTTTCATTTTAATTCGCTTATCCCCTAGAATACTTGGATTTAACTTTAATTAGTTTGTTCAACCCTGAATGTTGATTTCCCCTGCCTAATTCATTATCATCCCATCTTGAAGCCCATAATTTGACCATTGACCTAAGTTCGACCCGAATTGAAAGACCCAAATTAAGTGACGAGACAATCGTCGTGTATCGCCGGCGGCACATTAGACGAGAGAAGAACCCACCCCATTTTCCTCCCGCATTCTTTTGGCTTTCGTCGAAGGACGGTGTTTACGGCCGAATCCGTAACTGGCGATCGTGATCCGTCGATTTTGAGGGTAGTCGGAATCCTCATTTTCGATGTATTTTTTTATCTCACACTGTTGAATGGCGATTCCCCTCTCGGGGGGGATCAAAATTCACATCCGACAGTGAGGTCATAAGAACTAATGCACTATAATCGTTTATCAAGAGATGCATACATACCTGCCAAGACTTAAAACCACAGCTCAAAATAGAAGCTTCAAAAGAATAACATGGAGTCTGCATCGGATGCACAATTGGTGTGGATCTCTTCTACATAAATAACCTATAAAGATGTATTGTTTTATTTGTTGCCCTCGACAAGGATTTTATGCATCGGATGATATATGGATCAAAATCAATTGAAATTGGTTGAAAAAAGAGTTGCATTATAGTCAACCTTTTTTTTTTATTGACTTTTGAATGGATAAAAAAATCATATGGACATAGCAATCGACTGATAAAATATGATCAAAGAATTGAAAAAAAAAATAAAAGCAAAAAACTATTGAAAAGGAGAAAATAATACAAATATAGACTCACATACCTGTGAAACAATAGCTTGGCTTGAGAGAGGGGAAGGAAGTGAGAATAAAAGAAATGGAAAGAGAGAAGACTGTGGAGAAGATATGATGAATAAAAAATATTGGGCATTGATGATTTGAGTTAATTAGAGAAACCGTAGAAGAAATAGAAAGAGAGAAGATTATGGAGAAGATATGATGAATAAAAAATATTGGGCATTGATGATTTGAGTTAATTAGAGAAACCGTAGAAGAAATGGAAAGAGAGAAGATCAGGGAGAAGATATGACAAATAAAAAAAATATTGGGGGAGAAGATATGATGAATAAAAAATATTGGGCATTGATGATTTGAGTTAATTAGAGAAACCATAGAAGAAATAGAAAGAGAGAAGATCGTGGAGAAGATATGATGAATAAAAAATATTGGGCATTGATGATTTGAGTTAATTAGAGAAACCGTAGAAGAAATGGAAAGAGAGAAGATCATGGAGAAGATATGATAAATAAAAAAAATATTGGGCATTGATGATTTGAGTTAATTAGAGAAACCGCGGGAGGGGCATTTATCTTCCCTAATTTATAGGAGTTTATGATTTAAGTTAATGAGAGGAAGGGTGTGAAGGGATTTGAGTTAATGAAAGAAAACCGTTGGAGGGGCAATTATATTGCCTAATTTACAGGAGTTTTATGAATTAATTGGAAAGAACCTCCACACGTGGAAACATTATGTTTGCTATTAATAGCTGATATTAGTAGGGCTAGTATTAATAGGAGATATTAGTAGAGGATCAATGACTGAAATTAGTAGGAGGTCAATGTTAGAAAAGGGTCAAAATCAAAATTGAAATTGATAGTGAAATTGAGAATTGAATCCAGTTTGCTTTATTATATATAAATAGCTCATGACTTCAACGATCGTGGACATGAGAGAGACAATTGAAACTTGGTGGGGAGGCACAACATATGTTGGACTAATTAGACCCTGACCAAGACTTTCATTGAGCCCAAATCATGGCCCTCTACCTGATGTTTCTTGGTTAAGTCCATGATTATTTGTCTTCTGTCTATTTTCTGGCCTTGTTTCCTTCTTATTGTGTGTCCATATTTTAAGCCTCGGGCTTTAAAAGAGGATATATTATCAAATTCTTAGGCCAATGGCGTACTTAATACTATTTTAATATTCCCATATATATATATATAAATATTATTAAAAAAGGTATGCCCATCATATGTAATGCCCCAATTCCGAATGCCGAGATTACAGCCAAGGTACCCGAAATTGGCGCTACTTCCTGGAAAATCCGAAAAATCTTCTAAGATCATAATCTGCATTGGAGTCTAAATTAAAACTTTTGAAACAATATAATGATCAACGGTTAATTGCAGAAGCATAAGATAGATATCGGAAGCAATATCAAAGAATAGCGGAAGCATAAGGTATCTCGTAACATAAAGCAAATGTAGCAGGGCTGAAGTCCAGCCTAAATCTCAAAATATGGATAATATGTACGTATTAGACTATCTCCTTATTCACAACAAAACACTCTAAGCCCAAAAAGTAACTGCACTTAAACCCCCTGAGCAGGCACTCCATCCTCTAGCTCGACCAATTGGTTAGCCGCTCCCCATCCGTAGTCTCCAGCTATGGGCGCCTCAACGAGCGCTTCGTCTTCGGGATCGGGGTCAATACTTAAGCACTAAGAATGGATTAGATCCAAAAATCTAGCAAGGCTCAGTATGCAAGTAACATAGGATGTATGCATTAAAAGGAATAGAGACAATCATAATATCATAAGATTAACAATGGTACAAATACTAGGTAATGAAAGATAAAGCATCTAATCTAACCATATAATAATGTGACACATTCACACAAGCTGGACACCGAAGGATATTATGCCACGATCCTCTCATACTGTAAACAGTCGCGGCGGCAAAATAAAGTAACAGTACAAGGGATGGCGACCCTCGTAAATAATAACAATATCAATCTCAATATCAACACCCCTTTAACTCAATAGACTGAAACAGGAACCATACCGTCCGTCTAGCCATAGCTTATCATGATAGCTTTCAGCCGTAACTAATATAGCTCTCACTAGTGATGATTAGTTTAAAAGGCTAAGCTTATAACAACTGAGTGAATGTTATTGCCGACTTAAAGAACAAATAAAGGTCTGTGTCTGTCTAAACTTATCTTGCGCGAGCAAGGTCTTATCAAGTCCATAAGAGGTCCAAGGTACAAGTACCTGACCATAAATACAGTCCAAGTCCAAGTCCAAGTTCACCATTGGATCCATGCTAAGACCTATCAAAGCCACGACCTTAGTCTGAAAACAGTCCAAATATAAGATACAAGTTTAGTCCAATAGTATTCAGTCCATTCGTATTCATAATGGGTCACAAGTCCATAACATTGAACCTCTTCATTCCAAGGTATTACATCATCCATCCTTAGGCTATATGACGTATCGCCTAGCCGCAGACATGGGTCATTAATCACCAATTTACAACATCAGGTCACCACTAGGTAATCTTAGGTTCAGGTCGTCCAGTTTTCATCTAATTAACATGTATTAACAATAAAAAGGATGCAAGAGTGATAGTAAAGAATCAAGTATAATAAATCTCCAAAATCAAGCAAATTAAAGGGATATAGCGAAGGTCCAACCTAAGTTATGGCCTGTTTTTCAGGTTCAGGTCCAGGTCCATGTCAGTCCATTTGATTCCTAAATGAAGTTGCAGATGCCAAGGATACTATGTTTGGTGCTCCAGAAGTTACAGGCATTTTCGACAACGTTTAAAGATCGAATTGACGTTCAATCAATACAGTAGAACTTTGTGGCCCCCATGAGTCAAGGTTGAGCCACACCATTAACTCATGCTTGGCACATCAATAGAAGTCTATTTAGATGGTCAATGGACCATACAATAAATCAAACCCAAAACAGAGGCTGAACCCAGAACTTGCTATCTGCAGTCTAGCAGGTCGATCAGCTACACAGAGATCTGGTGTAACGCCCCAATTCCGAATACCGAAGATAACGCTAAGGTACCCGAAGTTGGCGCGCTACTTTCCGGATAAACCAAGAACTTCGAAGATCGTAGTTCGCAGTGAGGTCAAAATTTTAAAACTTGTTAAACAACATCATGATCAACAGTTATATGCGGAAGCGAGATAAAATATAGCAGAAGCAAAGGTATCAAGTATATATATCAGATGTAAAAGTGCGGAAGCCTGATAATAATCTCAAAGTGTGAATATCAAGTGTATATACATATCAGTCTAACCTACCCAATCTCACTACAAAAAAGGACTCTCAAATCCCAAAAACAACTGCACTCAACCCTCCAGTGCAGGCTCTCTGTCCTCCGGCTTGACCACCTGGTCAGCCGGCCCCCATTCGTAGTCCTCGACTACAGGTGCTTCGTGGATCGCGTCACCTGCGGGATCAATGTTTGAACCTAAGCACCAAAGATGGGTCAGATCTAAAGATCTGGCAAGGCACCATATGCAGATAACACCGGATGTACACAGCAAAAGAGAGTAATGACAGGTACATAATCATATGAGTGAACAGAATACATAATTTAGGCAGTTGAGCAGTAATAACAGTTTAGAATCACAAAGATAAAGTATCTAATCTACACAGACAGCAAGAGGCACATTCACACAAGCTAGATACATCGCGGGATATTATGCCGCGGCCCTCCTGTACTGTAAACGTCCCATACCATAAACAGTCTGCGGTGGAGAAAGGATAATAACCATGCAAGGGATAACAGCCCTGGTAAATATAACATACAATATACATAACACCGATCACACCCCTTTATCTCACCGATCACATCCCTTTATCAGATTAACCCGGACGCGGTATCACACCGTCCGTCTAATCACAGCTCATCATGATAGTTTTAAGTAACAAGAACATAGCTCCTACCAGAAATGATCAGTCGACTGGCTGAGCTTAGAACAACTGAGTGAATATTCAGTGTCGACTCGGGAAACTAAGTACGGGTCTGTGTCTGTCTAGGCTAATCTTGCGTGAGCAAGGTCCTACCCAATGTCTCTAAGAGGTTAAGGTACAACATTGTGGAATACAGTCCGTTATCCAAGTCCAAGTCCAACAACATTGGATCCACTCCAAGGCTCACAACCGTGGCCTGAGGCAACACAAGTACCCTACCATGTCCATTCCACAATTAATCACCCTATGCTCCTACACAGTGAGCTAACTGACCATTTATCCTAAACCTCTTCATACTATGATTTCACATCCCCAACCTTAGGCCGTATGAGGGCCCGCCTAGACACAGACACGGGTAAATTATCTCCAAACACTACATAGGGTCACCTCTAAGTAATCCTAGGTTCAGGTCCTCCAGTTTCCATTAATTAACAAGTTTAAGACAACAACAAGGATAAGAGAAAAGACCAACTCATGGAATCCTTAAAAACAGGGAATCAAGTGGAAATAGGCAAAGGACCAGTCCTAGGTAGTGGTCCACTCTTGGTTCAGGCCTCATCACTTGATTGGATCCCTATCTGTAGCCTCAGGTGTCCAAAAAGATAATTCTTGTGCTCATGAGGTTGTGGACACCATAGGCTACAGTTAAGGTTCGAGTCAATGATGATTCGAATCCTGAATCCTCAATAGGTGGACCCCATGAATCAAGGCTGAGCCATGCCATTGATTCGTGGTGTGGCACACTTGATGGGAGGTCATTTGGATGGTCAATGGACCCCACATGTGATCAATCACAAGTGTTGAAGTCTGGAAATCTGTATGTTCACAGCTTTCTCGGTCGACATCATACCCTGGGATATCGACCGGGTGGACTGAATGTTGACCTCCCAGGTCGACATCCTGCAGTGCCCCCGGTCGACATCATGGCCGTGATGTCGACCGGGTCCACTGAGACCTGGTGTCAAGCACCTGGGGGGTTCTGCAGGAATTCCAGTGTATCCGGTCGACATCATGGCCGTGATGTAGACCGGGTACACTGCATTTCTGCTCTGTTCTAAAAATCCAGGTTTCAACTATTTCTGCATTTTCCTGTGTGCCCGGTTGACTGAGACAGGGTCCGGTCGACCGGGTACACTATTTGTGCACAATTCCAGGAAATAACTGAGACTTGCCTTTTTAGCCAATTTAGTGTGCCCGGTTGACCGAGACATGGTCCGGTCGACCGGGTATACGCAGATTACAGAATTCTGGATTTCTGGGATTTTTCCCATTTCAATCCAATTTCTATTCAAAACATCCCAAATCTCCTCCATATATCATATAAATAAGAACAATCACGAAAACACTCCAATAATCTCCATCTACCATCCACTTGGGCCATTGATCTTCCAAATGGAGAAACTCATCCATCAATGGCCATTTTCACCATGAAAACAAGCTCAAGAGGGAGTCTAAACATGTATTATCATATACTAGAACTACAATTACAGAGACAAGAAAGAAAAGCATGCATCTAATGAAATTGCATAAGGTACTTGCCTTAATGAAGAAGAAATGGAAATTGAAGTGAGAGAGAAGACCCAATAGAGTGTTGATTGCAAGAGGGAAAAGTCTCCAGCCTCCTTGTGTTGGGTTTTTGGGGGAATTAGGGTTGCTTGGGGAGGAAGATAGGTTAATTGGGGAAGATGAGAGGCAATTAGGGTTTATGGTGATTTTGCAACAGTTTAGGTTTTATAACTTAGGGTTTTTGGCTAATTACCCAAGGGGTATTTTGGTTCCAAATGGAAATAACATGGGGCCATGGGTATTTGGG
Source organism: Persea americana (assembly GCA_029852735.1). Classification (NCBI taxonomy): domain Eukaryota; kingdom Viridiplantae; phylum Streptophyta; class Magnoliopsida; order Laurales; family Lauraceae; genus Persea; species Persea americana. The sequence goes on from CM056810.1 coordinate 84,541,339, forward strand.
TAAATTGATGGGTTCTAGAAGGTTCCACTCTCATGCCCTCCTATTAGTGCTAATCACAAATAATTCCTAATCTAATCCAATCTATTAAAATTAAATAAAAGCTAAAATCTAAAACTTAGGAATACTACAGACTATACGACTAATTTCCTATTAGATAGCATATTAAGGATAGAAAATACCTTATTAATTATTATTTAAATTAAACCGAGGGCCCGCCAGGGGTGAGGCCTCACATCTGGGCTGAAACCCGACATGGATTCTGGGATTTCCAGTGTATCCGGTCGATCGGGTGGCCAGTCGGTCGACCTAGTACATTGGCCTACCTGAATCAAACAGTACCCATGCCAACTCTCAGACCTTGGTATTCTCAGTGTATTCGGTTGACCGAGCACAGGGTCGGGTCGACCGGGCACATTGGTGTAGTATGGGTCTGCAGTGTATCCGGTCGTCCGGGCATAGGGTCTGGTCGACCACATACACTGGCTTTGTAAATTTCCTAGAAACATTAACTGGGACTTGTCTTCCTGGAATTCTAGTGTCCTTGGTCGACCCAATTGCAGGCCGGTCGACTGAGTGCACTCAATCTGCAACAATTCCAAATTTCTGGATTTTCACTCCTTCCATCCAATTTCCATCCAAATTACATCCAACCTCGTCCATCTATCATGGAAACATACATAAATCATAAAAATACTTCAATCTTTATTAAACCATCTACAATTGGGCCATTGATATTCCAAATGAGAGGATCACATCCATCAATGACCAAAAACCATGAAAACAAGCTCAAAAGGTAGATCTAACAATTCCATTGTCAATTAAATTGAAATTATAGAATCAAACAAAGGAAAATATGCATTCTATGCTAAATAGGTATATTGCGCTTGCCTCAATCCAATTTGCAATGAAAATGGCAAGAAGAAGAGAAATCCGGACTCCAAAACCAAATCCAAGTAACTAAGGTCTTCCAATCACTCAAATAGCCCAAAAACCTAGATCTAAAGAGATCTCTAACACTTAATCCTAGATCCACAAGAAAATTACAATAAGGAAGGGAATCTAGAGAGAGAGAGAGAGAGAGATTTCTATGGAGATTGAATTAGAAGAAGATAAATACCCTGATTAGAAGAGAGAGATGAGATCTATACGATGGAAGAATTCCTTAGGTGAGCTAATAGCAGAAACTTGGTAGTAAATCCTAGAAAATAGGCTAATTACTGCTCTAACCTTACTAATCCATGCTAAATAGTATAATTAGATAATCTATACTATAATTCATAGTATTCAAAACAAAGTGAGGGTCCACAAGGGGTGGGACCTCGCACATATGTTTTCGACTGAAGATTCCATTCTAACTGCCCCTTTCAAAACTTTGGATCGGTCTAGATGGGTTGTTTGGTAGGCCACCAAAAATTACACATAGTATGCAATTTTTTTCCCTACATTGGATTAATGATACAGTGCTACTAGTCTAACCTGGGATACCAGAGACTGAACCGGTTTTATCAACAGTTTCGGTCTGTAATCTTTGGTTTTTTCTTTTTTCCTCAATCCCTCTCTCTTGCATGCGAGAGAATGGTAAACTATCATTGTCCTATACCAGCCCAATCTATCAACTAGGGTCATCCATGGGGTCTTCCATGCTCTGCGTGCTAATAATCAAATAACCAAAGGAATTTAGACACCAAATGGAGGAATAATGATAAGATGATCGTCATGGACCATAAATGTTTCCTATAATGAAATCCCATCTTACTATCAAATATATATATATATATAGATATAGAAAATATATATTGATAGTTTTACAAAATGGTATAAATATAGCGAGAGGCTAAATGCACATTGATTTTTGCTTTCCACACACTGCTTCTCTTTGCACCCACCACATAGTACCAAAATTACTCTCTACACACCCCTTCCTAAACTACGATCCCTCAACTTCTCTATACACTCCCTCTCCTTGCTCAGCGCATGACTTCTCCCTCGCCCTCCCTCTTTATCTCCCTCTTCCCCTCCCCATGCCTCTCTTCCTCACCTTGTCTCTCTCCCTCTCTCTGCCTCCCGCCTGCCACCCTCCCTCCCCCTCCAGCGGTGCTGCCCGCCGGAGGGGGCTGAGGGTGGGGATTGAGGTGTGTGGGTGTAGAAAGAAATTGGGGAGGAAGAGATGTCCATTTAGGTAATTTATCATAGGGGTATATTGGTCATAAAAAGTGATGCGTGGAGAGCAAAAATCAGTGTGCATTTAGCAGCTCTCGTAAATATAATGTATGTCATGTCATACGCTCATAATACGCCCAAACTCAAAACATAATCTCCAATTGAAGTATAATTTACCAAGCCGCCATTTATATTGATTTTTTCTCCTGAGACTTTTATATGGAACCTTGTAAATGAGGTAAGCTTTTATAATAGTCTCAATGGTATTTGACTCGCCCTAAAAAACTACCCAACATTTTGATAAGCCAATGTACTAATTAATCTCCACTTGAATATTATTTGCATCACTAGATTGTATAATTTGAGCATTACAGCCAGATGGGTCACCGTCCCACGTCTGATATGATGATCTGAGGACATGATGACTTCTAGCAATTTCCACCAGGCCCACCGTTAAGGAAGGATCTACCATCTGGTTCAGGAGAAATCACTTTAGCATCAAGTACCCGATAGTTTTGAGGAATATCCACAATGGTACTGGTATTTAGTGGGGCGTCTTCAGGTTGCCTAGTTTGGTTCATAACCTTTTTCGCCCTCATAAAACCTGCTTTTCTGATCCCTTCTTCTGGTAAATGCCCACTGCCCATTGGAGGACAAACATTTGTGGGGCGGTAAGTCTCCCCTCCCCAGCCAACACTAGTAGCAGGACCGGAGCCTAATCCTGGGAGTAACTCCCTGGGGAAATACCCCAATGCATAGTCGTTGTAGTACAACCACCAGCTTCCATTTGCATCCTGTTACAAACAGCATAAAATAAATCATTAGGCCAATTTCTTTACTACAGAGACGTCAAATGTGTATCCAATTATATGAATATATATACCAAGTTTCTTTATCCTTCGGTGTTTAAAAAAAAAAAAAAAAAGAGGCACCATATAGAGCCAAGTTTAGGATCTTGTACCCAGAATATTCAAAACCAACCATATTAGTGCATTTCGAAAGACATACGTGTTGTAATAGTTTTTAATTTGACTTTGGTAATGGTGCTATTTTGAGAGTTTGCAGAGCGTTCGCCACCCCACCGGACCACACGAGTTGGCTTGGGCCACCCCATAATTGATAAGATTAGGCAATGGGCCAACTGAAAGCCCGTAAGTGTAGGCTTTGGCCACCTGCGGTCGTAACAGTAGGCCAAGGCCCAAGCCAGTACTGGTGGATTGGAGATTAATGTGATAAGGTAATTAACAGATATGGTAGAGGTTGAACCTATTTAGCAACAGGACCAGATGATGGGGTACAATGTTAGGTGGACTTCAATTGACAGTGGGTTGGACTCAGGCTGGCCATCAGTAATTAAACGAAAAGAGAAGTGGGGAAAAACTTGAAACACCCACATGAATGCAATTGGTCGCAAATGGCTAGAACCTGAACTTATCTAAGTCCAACTCATAGATCTATATATATGACTACTACGTCTAAAACTTAAGCCTGAATTAAAGCTCATTGAGGGCACACGGAGGATAGTGGTAGTAGTACGTACCTGCATTGTTTGTAGTGTTGCGGTCCACTGATCTCCGCCGTAGGTGGAAGTATGTGGAAAAATGAATCCAAGGGGTATTAATGAGTTCGTTTGTACGTAACCCTTGCATAAAGTATTGTAGCAACCAGTTTTTCCGCCGAAGCCATCGCCCTCATATTTGAAATTTCGAACCAACAAGTAGCCATTCATTAGTACACGTAACAAAGTATCACTCAATTAAGCCGGTTCATATTTTCTTCACTTCACTTGAACTCTATGGGCTTGTTTGCATCTTTGTAATCCAGTCAATTCATAAATCAGGGTTTTGTGCAATTGAATAAACCTTATCACTTTCAACTGCCCGTTGTTTTACCGTATCTAGTTGCAGGTAAACATTGTAGGAAATTATTATAAATTTTGGCAAACTAAGGACTTGATTGCCAATTATCGGTTTGATGTCCTGTATTTTCTTTCAATCGGATTGGTCTGTTGGATCAGCCAAAGACCAAGTCCCAGGTCCTGACTCTAAGGTGTATTTTGATAATTGTATTTAGGCTTGTCAATTTGGCCCTGAGACAAGGGGGCCCAGACCGGCCCTCTAAAAGCCCTTAAAACGAGGCTTTTGTTTCTAATAAGGAAAATCCCTAGGGCTGGGCTTGGATAATTTTTTACAGCCTTCGTATCACAAGCTTGGCCAGGCCCTGGCCCTTCTACTTTTTATATATTTTGTATAATACACACACACACACACACACTAAAATGCCCTTATAACAATCACTTAACACTTAGTAGTAATAAAAAGAGGATATCATGGTAATTTCATTGCCTAGTACCCATCACAAATTGCCCTAACTTGGCCCCGACCCTCCTACTTTTTTTGTATTTTTTTATAATACTTATATACACACATACAAAAATGCCCTTATAGCAATCACTTAACACTTAGTAGTAATAAAATGACGATATGATGGTAGATTCATATCCTCATACCCATTACAAAATGCCCTAAAAATCAATACACATACATGCTTGGTTCATTTCTTCTCTATTTAATTACTAAAATTATGTATTATACTTAATGTATAAGCAATAAGTGTTGCACGGTTGCTTTCTATCCATTTTTTCTAGTTTTATTGTTTCTTATTTAGGTTTTTTATATTATTTTTACATTTTCATGCTAATGTAAAAGAGGGTGTACTCCTGTTAATAAGGATGCATTATTTCATCAATAGAGGATGCCAACTAACTCGTTAAGATAGTTTACATGTGCATAATAGAACTTCAAGGATTTGAGATAATCCGAATATCCTTTTAATTAGAAAATTATAACTCTTAATTTTTAAAATCTATGATAACAGTGATTTTTTAAGTACATTTATTTTTGTGACCGAAATCTAATAACATTTAATAGTCATATTAGTGTTAAATTGAGAAGTAATGCTAATTGATAAAAGGTAGGTGAATGTAAATGGTTTAGATTTCTCAAAGACAAAACTATCATCTTAGTGTTAAATTGAGAAGTTATGCTAACTGATAAAAGGTAGGTGAATGTAAATGGTTTAGATTTCTCAAAGACAAGACTTTGCTAGAATGATTCGGTAGATGCAAATTTTCTGTGAAAGGTGTGAGATAGTACAAATTTTTAACCATTTTCCTTCTTTGAAAAAAAAAAAAAAAAACACGTTTAGAACCCAAGTCACCAAAGCATATATGATTTTGTCCGATAAGAGAGTTTTTTTAGAGATAACTTCTATTCTTCAAATGTTTTCTTAGTGACCCCTTTGTAGTAGAGGTTATACAAGATAACGCTTTGTTGACACTTGATACTTGATAATAGTGTGAGAAAAAAATAAATTTCTTATTTTGAGCCCCGAGCTCTGCTCTGGCCCTTGAGGGTAGGGTAATGGCCTAAGTAGTGTAGACTCTCCAATGGCTTTTGCCCTCCCTCCAGGGCCCAAGCCTGCAAATATTGAGGGTAGGGTAAGAACAACCCTGGGCCTGGCCCAGCTTGGCCCTTTGACACCCGGTTTTTTTTTTATTTGATAAATAAGAAGTTAAATATATTTTGATGTAATTTATAAAACCCTTTACCTTGATAGTGAGATTGATAATTTCTCTACCCTGGACATAGGCACTTCATTGAACTACATAAATCTCTTTTATTATTTCCTTTGTGTGTTTGCTTTTGCATTTTATTGTTGATTGCAAGTTTTCATTTCCTCACACAACACCAATTTTATATTGAATTTGTAAGATTTCAAGGTAACATGGGCCGTGCTAAAGGAATATTAAAGAGGTAAAGAGTGCAAAACGTAAGGCAGATATATGTATGGATGTAACGCCCCAAGATCCGGGCGCCTCGAATCTCGGGGTGCTACGAGAAAGTACCTAAGAGATGCGGAAAATCTAGTAATATAATCAAGTTTAAATCTCATATGAGCATATAGATGGACAGAGTCCTATAATTTTATTTCACTTTAAGGGATTACAAGGTACTTTCTATAATTAAGCTAACTATTCAATCCTATGCCAACACGGCTAACTACAATAAAAGGAAAGAATAACAATCTATCTGATAGATGCCTCTCGGTGCACCAACTGCACTATTCTCTGAACCTTGTGGCAACGAATCAACCGCCAAGCAGTTCTACCAAACAAAGAAAGCGGAAGAGAATATACCTGAAAACACCAAGGATTGGGTTAGGCTCGATGAGCCAGGCAAATAGGCATGCTTAGATGGCAATACATCATATTAACAGGAAGTGAAAGAAAACCATACCTAATTCTAGCTGAACCTGCGTGATTAGTACCTCAATAATGATATAGAATATCAGAGTGCAGCATAAATAGTGTAGAGTGTAGTGCATGAACAGTAATTGAGATAATAATATAACAGATATTAAATACAACATATCAGATCGACAAGATAAGCCATTATCATCAATCTATCGTACAAACCATATAAATACATCTGTGTCACCAGTAACAGAAGTAACCAGAGGAAGTAATCCTACCATATCCGTAATTATCGTATCTGGATCCAATCGTGTCAACGTCGACAGTCAAAGACACTAAGCAACGACATCCTGAATACATAATAGTAATACATCCAATATACATCCATGAGAGCACATAAGGTACGTCCACAGTTGAAGTACAAGGGACGTAGGAGGTCAGAGCCAACCCATCGTCGTAGTCCCGACAACTGTCGAAAGACATCAACCATGGGGGTCATAGCCACCCATCGTTGTTGTCTCATCGAATAGGAGCATACAAGAGTCCATCAATACCCATAGCCACAACCAAGTCTCAGCCATTGGTCTTACGTGTTAGACCAATCAGTAATACCCACAGCCACAGCCAAGTCCCAGCCATTGGTCTTACGTGCTAGATCAACATCACCGTCCATCCACACCCGGTCCGAACGCCGGTGGTCTCAGTACCCCTCCACCACCGGTACCTACTGTGTCAACCAACAATATCCACACTCGGTCCGAGTGCCGGCGGTCTCAGTACCCTTTCCCCACCGGTACCTACTGTGTCAACTAACAATATCTCAATATCAATGTCTATGCTGGCATCATAACCCTCGGTAGACCAATCGTACATCCACAAATCCTACAGACCACTAGGTGGGGGTACTCCGAATTGGATAGCCTTATCATAATTAATATGAGACGATATTAGTCAAGGGCATGAGGCACGGAGTTCAGGCATAAGTGATCTATCCTTACGATCCTCAACAGTTAATAATGCATACCCTTATGAACTCCGCTTCTCGATACGCTTAATTAACATTATCTCATTATGCAGTCCGTCCATCAATATCTACCGTTAAGTTCCCAATATTACAGGTCAGGACTTCAAGTGCCATGTCCTGACATCTCATCCAATACAGTCCGTGATCATGGATCAGAGCCTAAGTGCAATACTCTGATTATAGTCTTTCTCAAGGCCAACATCCAAGGTTCGGACCTACCAGCCGGCCTCAGTGTCCGTTTTATCCATATATGTACCATATGTCACAAATCCATAAATGATCGCTGCCCCTCTATTCAGGTCTAGGGCCTCGCTTCACCTAAGACAATGATCACGGGGTCCTAGATGCTTATTATGTATCCTTGGTGCTCCTGAAGGTATTTAGTATCATAGGACATCCATAACCATTGAATTAGGTTCCGTTTACAACCCTAGATCCTGCTAAGGTGGCTACACGGGTGAAGGTTAAGCCCGGCCCTTGACTCGTGTTCAGCGTATCCCAAACGGTCCAAATGAAAGGTCAACGGGGCCCACACATGATCAGATCATAGAAGGGAACTAAATTTAGAAATTCACTATTTACAGTGTACTGGGTTGACATCATGGGTCCACGGGTCGACCTGGTATTCTGTGGAAGTGGACAGGTAACTGAGGGTCAAAAATACAGTTTACAGTGTTCCCGGTCGACATCGTGCTCCACCCGGTCGACCGGGTACACTACGGACATTTTCTCAAACATCTGGCAGGTGGGGGAATATGTAGTGTGTCCGGTTGACCGGGTACACTGGCCGGTCGACTGGCCAGTCGACCGGGTGCACTAGGTCTGCACCTTGTGGCCATTTCTGCTCCCAGTTAGCTGTAGCCTCCATGTGTACCTGGTCGACATCCTGGGGGATGATGTCGACCGGGTACACACGAATTCCACTTTTTTCCATCAAAACTCCATCAATTCCAGCCCTTATCGCCACTGACCATCTCCAATCATCATACACACCTCCCATACCATGATCTCATCACAAATGGGCCATTGATCTTCCAAATGGGGGATTCCCATCTATCAATGGCCAAAAACACATAAAGAGGTCTAGAACAACCATTCCACACATCACATCATTCAACCAACCATCCATAAATAGAAATCATGCTAAACATCCATCAAACACAGTAATTATTAATCTAAGCACATTAATCAATCAAATGAAAGAATCTAAACATGTCTACTTGCCTCTACTCGAGATGGGTGATGGAGTTGAGAGAGAGATATGTGAATTCCAAGCTTCTAAGGAGTTAATTGAGTAGTTGAGATGGTCTCCTAACTTCTCCTTGGGCTGAGATTTTGGGGGATTAGGGTTTGCTTGGAGAGGAAGATAAGGTAAATGAGAGATGAGAACAATTTAGGGTTTTGAGCTAAAGTTTGCAATAGTTTACTTTTATAGCTTAGGGTTTGGGATAATTACCAAAAGGGTAACTTAGTTTAAAATGTGAAAGAGATGGGGCCATGGGTAAATAGGTCATTAGGTGCGTTTCTAGAAGGTTCTTAACTCTCAAGGTCCTTCCTATTAGTTCTAATATCAATTAAGTCTTAATCTAATTAAGACCTACTAACTTAACAATAAACACCCAATATTTATTAAGAATTATATACATGCAAGTTAATTTTAAAACTTAGGATCATTAGCCATCTATTCCATTAATTCCTATTAATTAGCATATTAAAGTAGGAAATACCATATATAGTTAAGACTATAACTTAGGCTTCTAATTAAAAAATTAATTATAGAAAACCACTATTAATCTCACAAGGGTTTAAATCTTATATTTTAAGCTAAATGAGAATTACCAAATACTCGTATTAATCACTTATTAAATAGAAAAATTAAGGATTTGACTTGGTCAAATTGAGTCCCATTAGGTATTTCTAGGAACGGGTCTTCACAATGGAGGCTCTCTTTCTTAGGATTTGATTTACGAGGGTAAAAATCAGGTATTCATTTTTACTAAAGCAGATACTTTTTGAAGAAAGCATTTGTGGACCTCCATCTATCTATTACCCTTACACATACCTTTGTGGTGGGCCACTTGGACTTGGCCATGCAAAATGCCACATGGAGGGCAGATTGTTAGTCATATTGCATTAGTTGCTTCCTTCCTTTCTCAATTCTTCCTCTCTGCACCGCTGAAGCCCTCAAACTGAAATTGTACCAATTGCTTTCTCACCTGCTGCCATCGATGAAGACTCAGATCTGGTACGCAAAAGCTCTCTTTTATATATGGAATCTCTCCTCCCCTCTTTCCTTTTCCTTAACCTCACCTCAGACAGCAAAAACTACATGTTAGGAGATGGAAGCAGAGAGTAATACAGTTGGCAACACCAACTGTTCTTCCTCGGATAGTAAAAAGGACTCAAACCCTTGTCCAATCTGCCTGCGATCCATTCATGAGGATGCCTATTTGGATCGCTGTTTCCGTAAGCCCCATCTCTCTTTGTATCTAAGTTCATTACTTCATTTATTTTATCGTTGCAATTGTTACTTCTTTCTAGCAGAATTCTGTCTCCTTTTCTTTATGTATCTTATTCCCTTCTTTTTTCAGATTTCATGAATTGGGTTTTCTCCAAAATTCGATTTGATGAATTGGGTTTTCTCCACAATCGATTTGGATTGAAGGGTGTTGCTAAGAAATGACAGAGATATGAAAGAGAAACAAAAAGCGTTAAACAATACTTGATTTTTTTATCGTATTTTTTGCTGCCGTGTCGATTCTTTTTACCCTGATCTTTATCTCATTACAATCCTCTCCCTGTCTTAAAAGTACGAATACCGGCGGGATGTTGTTAGTGAAAGATCTTTATAGGGTTTGGAGCATATTGTTTCTACATAATTTATGTTTCTTGGTTACGGTAGAGTTTTGTGAAAAAAAAATCAAGTAAAGATTTTGGGAGTATTGTTTGTAATTAATGCAGGTATTTTCCAATGATCTAGTATATCTGTTGTTTCTAAGATTTGTTACTTTTAACTTGTGTTGAATTCCAGTATCTCTTTCACAGATAAATTATGCTATGATTGTATTGCTCATTGGGCCAAGTTAGTTGCTAGCAAGCATCGCAGCAGCTCGAAATCTTCCTTGTTGTGCCCTCTTTGCAAGGTGTTTTAATTGTCTTAAGTTGCTTATTCTAATGTCCAATATAATTTGGAGACAGACTTTGTTTTTTATTGATGTGGACTGTTGCATATGTGTAGGGAGAGAATCTTTCTATTATACATGGTTGTGATGGGCATTCGTATCAACAGCATTTAATAAGTCAGGATCTTGAAAAGGGGTACGGGATTCTTTCCTTCCTACATTTCATCTTCAAGTTCCATGGTTGGGATTTGCATAACTATCATTCATCCATTTCATTTTCTTATTAGTGCCTCTGTTGATTTCCTCAATGATGCCACAACTTTTCTATTTCAGAAGTGCACAGATACAGATTGCAGTGCTATTATTGCATACCAGGCACTGCACTTATATTTATTTGACTTGATTGTAGCTCGGTAACTTGGACACAGCCACTTCTCTTTGTGTTGGGCACACAGATACATGCAGGGCAATGCTCTTAAAAGAATCCAGATATGCCAATGTCTGTATCACTATCAAAATATTGAATTAGTTTCTAATTATATTGTATGTTGAAAAACAGCTAAATGTAAAAAATTATTGGTAACCTAAATTATTTTTCTTTCAGGTTTACACAACTTCATATTATTTTTTGCTCATACATACATATTTATATCATGTCAAATTTGATTGATTGCAAATGTTAAGTTTTTCTGTTGAATGTATTGTAATTATATCTTTGATTTGTCGGTCAAACGACATGATATGGATTGCTCAATAGAGAAATCTGGAAAGGTGAAGAAAATGTCCAAGGAACAGTGTTTATTGTGTTTCGAATTAGGCATGTGCAGGGCTCAACTAGTATATATATAAACAACAACACAAGGTTGTAGAGTCGATATTTCCAAAACATATATATAGCGACACTTTGCCAGCCCTATCTCATTCGCTTCCAAGTCCAATTGCATTCATGAGGCCTAATTTCCAAGATGTCTTCATGTTCCTTTGGATGTGGCCCAGTTCATTGGTCAATATCAGTGAATGTGCCACAAGTACCTTATTTTAAGAAATTGTCAAATTTGGAAAATGTCAGGTTATTTTTGGTTTTTCTAAGAATATTACTGGGAAGATGTCATGAAAAATAAATCTAATAACTAAAATTATGAAAAAAAAAATATATAAATTAGGGATGGGCTTTCAAAGCCCATAAGATAGGCCCAACCTGGCTTGTTGATACCCATTAAGCTTTTCTCTACGTTGATTGGGCCCTCATTGCATAACTTGTGGCCCAAGACTTAAGAGAGACATTTGATATAAAAATAACCATAATAACTATAAAGTAGATGGATCATCTGGAAAAAAAGCACTAATTGGAACATAGTTAAAAGTTGTAGGACTTGGGCCAAGGTCCATAGTTCTAGGAGTGTTCATGGGCCAGATTGGGCCGGCCTGAGAATATCTAGGCCTGTGCCGACTTTCGGAACACAATTCATCTCCACACCATGCCCGACACAGGCCATAAATGTCAGGCCCGAGATCGTCCATTTAGTCAACTGTGCCGAGCTAGCCGGGCTTTTTTATCAGTTGTCTGGGCTTTCTAGCAATTGTTTGGACAAATTAATCATAAATTACAAGCATTCTTTATTAGAGCTTGGTCAGTCCGGGCTTTGAATGCTGTGTTACTAAATTCAAGCCACCCGACCTAAAGATGGATGGGCCCAGATTGGGACCCGGCTCGTGAGCATCTTTATGCAGTCACACTTTTTGCAAGAGACTGGAATAGGCCTAACATTTAGGCCCAAAATGAGTGGCTGGTTTTAAAATTAGATTAAGGCCTAAATATGAATGGTCTTAGCTTGAGCTCGCTTTGAGCCAAAACTAGAAACCCTTATCAAACTAACTAGCTCGCTGTACCCCGGGTGATCCAGACCGTAAAATCCACTTCCCTTTCTAAGTTTGTCCATTTCATTGTTAAATCTATCCATCAAATGTAAACCAAAACACTGTTGGCTTTCAATGCGCGTGGCCATTAAAAGGAAGATGAAATCGGCCTATTTCTGTGTTAGAATTCAAGGAACTCTTGTTTAGAGAATTGCTGAATACCTAAACAAATTGAAATTTCTGAATACTCTTTTGTACTTGAGCATCCAGAAATTTTACCAAAATAAAAAGGGATTGAAATCTTTGAATTCCTGAGAGTCATTTGAGACTGGAGTACTTAATTCTATCATATGTGTCAATCATATGTCTTCGACTTGAATGTTCTAAGGTAGCTAAAGTTTCCATTTTGGCTGTCCCTTTCAAATCTTTGGAGTAGACAGGTAACCACACCCATGACGTGAGTTTTGTAGATGGGTTGTTTGGTGTTTGGGAGGCCACCAAACATTTTTATGATCATTTTTGAAGGATGGACCCATTTCCTAATCCATGTTCTGACACACTATTTGCTGGATTCTGGCGTAGGCGTAGTATAAAAAAAAAATTTTTTGGTAAACATGAGCTCCTTCCGAACAGGAGAAAAAAAAAAAAAACCAACACTAACAAAAGGTCACCACCAAAACAACCCACAAGAAAGATTAACCATCCTTGAACCACAAAAAGTGAAACCCTGCCTGTCCCCATTTTGCACACAAATTAACCTCTCTGGGAATATGGATGGCCCTGAAAAGATCAAAACCATCACCACACACTAGAATTTCGCAGACAATTGGATAAATTTGCTACCCAGGTTCCCCCCTGATAGTTTTGACAACTTCTAATGCATCCAAGCACAAAATGATTGTTGACAATCCACGCCCTTTGATGATGCCAAAGGGCCGACCTCCATTCAGCCTCTTTAGCAGAGATTGTTTTAGAGCCTGTGGCAGCACCTGCAAGCACAATAGTGTTTTCGCATGAACATGGCAAAGCCAAACACTGACTTACCAGATGAGGCATTAAAATCTGCATTAGAACATAGGATAGCAACATTTTTCGGATGGCAGGAGTGGTTTAGTATGCTGTAAAAATAGTTTGGATTGAAAATCATACTTCCAGCAAGGGATAAAGCTCCCATGTGGTTTCGATTTATCCTTTTAAAAAAAGATTCATTTCTAACTCTCCAAATTGCCTACCTTAAAGCCAAGATATGGCATGAGGATCAAGACCTGAAAAAGATTGGATGTTTGCATTGTCGGTAATAGTCCATCGCCTCCATCAATCTAAAATATCATGACATGAGAATTTAAATGTTAAAGCCCTGCACCGTCATCCAAACCAAACCGCGCAAGCAAAGTCACATTCGAAGAAAATGTGTTCCAAAGTATCCTCTTTTTTTTTTTTTCAAAGAAAGAGCATAAGGAGGAAAAATTAGACACACCTAATCTTGCCTTTAGAAAGGATCTAATCTAGATAATCCCCCCTTAGACATTTCCACCCAAATAGTAACATCTTTTGAGGAAGGGGAATTTTCCAAAATAATTCCCAATTTATTGAAGAGACCTAGGTTTCTAGTTCCTCTTTGGTAATGCTTCTATAGATTAGATCTACCTATGTGGAAGATTTCAACTCCATTAAATTATCCTAGCCCCTTGATCGATGACCCCAAAGCTTAATGGTTTTAGAGGCATCACTTTCTTGTGATTTCAATCCAAGAGTGAACAAAAGTTGGATGAGTGTCAAATTTGACGTTTATACCAATTCACACGGCGTAGTATATGTGAAATGTTTGGATTTACTTAAGGTGGGCTTCACACTCTAAAACCATGAGGGAGCAAAAAGGGGGAGCTTTTGAGAACTCTCCTATATAAATATATGCAAAATTCTAAAAAAATGCCTCATTTTAAAAACGCCCCTTTTTCCGCCCCTGTTTTTTTTGGTAATGGGGCCCATGTTGAGTTAATCTAGTCATTTCATACACACTACCCCCCCCCTACACACACACACACACACACACCCAATGAATAGTCACTAGTCAAAGTTTGACACTCATCTAACTTTTTCTCACCGTTGGATTGAAATCATGATAAAATGATGCTTCTAAACCATTAAATTTTAGGATTATGGATCAAAAGGTTATGATGATTTTATAGATTCAAGATTTTGCATATAGGTAGCCTCACATAGATCTTTCGATCCAATGGACTTCCATGATTATCATGCATCTCAGTGGGCTCTCCTAGGAGGGGCATTTTCTCCTAAAAAATGCCCGGCAGTGCTGCCCATATATATATATATGGAAAATAATCAGGTTACAACTATTCTCACGGTTTAAATCGTGAGAAGTATGGGTGGGGCCCACCTATTGCCCAATCTAAATCTTGAAATGGACAGGGACCCCTTTGATAATCACACACCCCACGGTTTGACACCAATGCGAATGAACTGGACTGTTGGATCAACTATATACCTATATGAATTGATTGGACTTGTTGGCGATGGATGAAGTGGTTAGGAGAATGGGATTGGAGCCAAACTTGATATTTGGAGTGGTCTCGTATAGATGTTTCAATCCCCACCGCTCCCATCCCAAGATGGGACCCTTAATGGGCCCCATAAAAAGTTCGCTCGGTGACTCCGTGAGAATAGTTCTCACTAGAACAAAGCCCTATATATTTATTATCTTAGAGATTTAATTTGGTGAGTTTTAAATAAAAAGGAATATTCTAAGAGATTATGTGGGTTGGGTCAGATTGACTTGCACTGGGTGTGGGTTGAACTTTATAGACCCACTTTAGAAAGGAGTCAATTTTATGGTTTGAACTTCAACTCATAGATACCCGTTGCCAATCTTGATCTGGTCCAAGCCATTGGCCACCCTTAGAGAGATCCAAGCTCTGTAGACTAGCCTAGACTTTGAGGTTTTTATTTGATTTAAAAAAAATTACCAAATTTTCTCCTATGGGGCATGCATCATGATAATGGTTTTAAGATTGTTTTCAGTAGGATTGCTTAGTGACTGGCATTTTCCTCTTTAGTAGTGTACCTCTCTAGTAGTAGTAGAATCCTCTCGTCACACAAATATATCCCAAAAGACTGTGCCTTGCCAAGGAAATATATTTTGCGTATGAAAGTACACATCTCAAGTAAACTACTAAAATAAGATGACAATTTGCCATTTCCTAGACAAAACTTGAATTAGTAGCTTTTAGGAATGATTAAATGATGACCTGCAGAATCAAATATGTGCTCCGTCTCTAACCATCAATCCATTTATTCAATTCAGATCTTGGTTGACTACGGTCAGAGGATTGTATGGAAATGCTTCTTCTGACAATCAAAATCATCATAAAACATGAGCCTAAAAATAGACAATTAGAAGGGGGATCATCTACTCAGAAAGTGACATATCTATTTTGTATGATTTGAATGGGCGAGAGCATTCACTTATCCAGATGGTGGAACTTCTTATCAAAACCCAGCTACCAATCGTTCTCCTTAATTTTTCAATTGCAGTTTTTTTCCAGCATGATTTGAAGTATCAGCCGATCCATTATGCATCTGTCGATAATGAAATCCCTGGGAAATATCAGTATCTGATCGCATTTTTGTCCACAACTTATTGGTCCAGAAAATCAAGAAATGTGAAAACAGAGGAGTAGCAAAAAGGAAAAGAAAGAGAGAGAAACAGATTGCATGAGGAAATGCCTTTGGCTGAGCCCTTTTGTTTTTAAAGTGAACTCCTAAAATAGAAGGATTCTATGAGAATTTCAGGAGTCTGGTACTCCTTGGCTAAATTACAAGAATTTTGTGATGCTCCTAATTAAATTTCCTCTGCTAAAAAATTGAGGCGTTGGTGCACGATTCACGATACACACATTTCAGCCGTGAGTAATATCTAAACATGTCCTAAGATCCATGAGAATATAAGAAAATGTACGTTGGAACATTGCTCCTCAATTGCAAATAATGCTATACATTTTCATCCAAACTCATTTATACCGATGCATTTTCAGCCCACCGATACAAGAATACACATGAATGAGTTTTTCTTACGCCATAGCCCACATTATGGGTATTTTAGTCCCAAAATGTAATAATTGTAGTGATGGGGAAATATTCAAACATTCGGATGAGAGAGGGGAAGACTATCTTTAGAGGTAAGTAAAAGGGAAAAACCTTGTAAATAAATGGCATGGTGAATATAAATTTTACCCAATTATTTTGATTTTTTTCCTGAGATTTTCATATAGATTAGGTATGCTTTTATAATAGTCTCAATGTTGTTTTCTCACCACCACGACGACAACGACGACAAAAAAAAAAAACAAAACTAGAGATTATGCTTTTATGTCTTGTATCCCGGGTTAACTGGATTTGTCCATTGGTTTAACCAGAGACTAGGCTTTGGATTATGGGTATTTTGGTAATTATACAAAGGGCTTTCTCATAGGACACGAGACTTGTAACTCTACATATAAAAGTGCAATAGTAAAGAGGTATCTCTTTATAACCACATAAATCTCTAATGTGTGATTGTCTCTCTTCATGCGTGTGACTTAATTGTCGATAGCAGGCATTCACATTTAGGCAGGCACGCGCACCACAACATTTTGATAATTAAATTGACTAGCCAATATCCACTTGAATTTTATTTTCATTACTAAAGTGTAGTATTTGAGCATTACAGCCATGAATCACCCTCCCACTTCTGACATGATGATATGAGAAAATGATGACATCTAGCAACTTCCTCCAGGCCCGCCGTAAATGAAGGATCTACCATCTGTTTCGGGAGAAATCACTTTAGGGTCAATCACCCGATAATTTTGAGGAATATCCATCCTGATATCAGTATTTAGTTGGGCGTCTTCAGGTTGCCTAGTTTGATTCATAACCTTTATGCCCCTCATAAAACTTGCTTTTCTGGCCCCTTCATCTGGGAAATGCCCACTGCCCATTGGAGGACAAACATCTGAGGGGCTGTAAGCCTCCCCTCCCCAGTCAACCCCAGTAGCAGGACCGGACCCTAACACTGGGAATAAGTCCCTGGGAAAATACCCCAATACGTTATTGTCTTCGTCGTAGTACAACCACCAGTTTCCAGTTGCATCCTGTTACAAACAACATAGAACAAATCATTAGGCCAAAATTTCACTACAGAGTGAGGTGTTAATTCAATTATGGTTAAGGAAAGGCTTTAAATAGAGCCAAGTTTAGGATCTTGCACCCAGATTCAAAACCAACCATATAAGTGCATTTTGATTTTTAATTTTTGAATGACATGTTATAATTATTTCTAAACTTGGGTAATGGTGCTATTTTGAGAGTTTGCAGAGCTTTCGCCACCCCACAGACCATAATTAAGAGTCGGCTTGGGCTACCCCATAGTCCACAAGATTAGGCATTGGGCCAACTGAAAGTCCATAAGTTTAGGCTTGGGCCACCCACGGTCATAACAGTAGGCCAAGGGCCAAGCCAGAACCAGTAATAGATAAGACACAGGTTTAGTATGTCATACTGGATAGGTAATTAATAGATATACTAGTGCAACAGGCAAGCGCCCAATGTAAGCAATGATAAAAATAATTCTAAATATTTATAAATACTTAAAAAAATTATAATTGAATATTAAAGTATAATTCAAAATAAACTTCAAAAATCGAAGTTTAAAGAAAAAAATAAGTGAAACAATCTAATTGAATTATCTAATACTTGATATTGAAAGAATGGCTCAATTAATAGAATAACGGGTTGAAGAAAATGAAAAAGTTCAAGATATTCGTAGTGGTTGAACCTATTTCAACATGACCAAATGATAGGTACAATCTTAACTGGATTGGGTTGGACTCAAGCAGGCCATCACTTAACCCAACCTCAACCATAAAACACCTTTTTGTTTTACCCAAACAAAAAGAGGAGGGAAAAAAGAAGAAAAAAAAAAAAACTTGAAACACCAACATGAATGCAATTGGTCGCAAATGGCTAGACCAAACCTTATCCAAGTCCAATCCATAGATCTATCAATGATCAACTAGGTCTAGAACTTAAGCCTTAAGCTAATTGAGGCCACATGAAGGATAGTAGATTAGCAGTACCTGGGTTGTTTGAAGTATTGCACTCCACTGCTCTCCGTCGTAGGTGGAAGTATTTGGAAAACAAAATCCAAGGGGTATCTTTGGGTTCGTTTGCACAAAACCCTCGCATAAAGTATTGTAGCAACCAGTTCTGATGTAACCATCACCCTAATATTTCAAATTTCAAATAAACAAATAGCCATTAATGCAGATAACAAAGGTTCACTCAATTAAGCTGGTGTATATGTTCTTCACTTTTTTGAACTCTATGGGCCTGTTTGCATCTTTGTAACACAGTTTACTCCTAAATAAGGGTTTATGTAATTGTTTAACATTATCACTTGTAATTGCTGGTATCTTTACCGAAACTAGTTGCAGGTAAACAGAGTTGGAGGAAATTATAAATTTTGGTAAACTATGGGCTTGATTGCCAATTGCGTGGTTGATGTCTTGTTTTTTGCATAAATAGGATTCAGTCTATTGGATCAGCCAAAGACTAGGTTCCGAGTCTTATGAATGTTTTGGTAAAATGTTTCTATTATTTAATAAAGAAGATATTTAATAGTTTAGGTAAATTCCATGTCTCTAACCCGTTCATCCGTAGCTCATAAATTTAATGACTTTATATTAAATAAAAAAACTGACCTTGAATTCAACGGTTCAATCCATTTGGATTTGTGAAAACTCAATGTATCCAGTATAATTTAGGGGTCTCATGTGTGTGGATGGTTTGGATGGATTGTAAAATTGGCCCCACTTTTTCGTCTCTACCATAATATGGTGAGAGATAGATGTGTATGAATATCTTCACACACAAACACACACAAAACACATACATAGATATATATATATATATATATGAGTAATGCTTCCGTACAAGATTCCCTTACCGTAATATGGTGATTGTCAATTTTATTATTTAATTTAAAATTGTTAAACTTGTGGACCACGAATCAATGAGTTAGAAGTATTAGATTAACTTCAAATTTGAGATCTAGGTCGGTCCCACTTGGATCTTTTGTTCTCGATTGTTCCATGGTTTGTGGGATCCTAAGTGGACCTTGCTAGGTGGTTTGTACCGTAATATGGTGAGTGATGCTTTCTCTTTCTCCCTGCATAATCTCCACTTGTTAGGTTTCTCCACATGTAAATAATAGTGAAAAATGTCAAGAATCAAACTTTTTTGAGTCTTACTGTCCAATATGTAAAGAGTCGTGTACGTTGGTCTCCAAAGAGCCTAGAATTCACCTGAAAGGGAAAACCTTATTTAAGTGTTATGTTCTTTGCAATTAAATAATATGCCAGGCTGCATGATGTAGTAAAAAAAAAAGGAAAAAGAAAAAACTAGACTGAAGTTCCTTTAGGAGAAATATATTTTCAAGGGTTAATTTCAGGAAGGGCCCTGCCCACCTTTCATCATTCAAAATAACCAGTTGATATGATAGAATGGAGAACTGACCATCCATCCAACTTCTACAGTGTTGAGTCTTTCCACTGGACCACCTATTATCCTGTATTGTGCAAGAGAGAAAACGGTATCCGCTGACAGTCGTGGGTTCCACAAATTCATATCCACTTAAGTGCCGTAAAATGTCCCCTGTCTTGCCTGAATAATTGCGTACTAATGAAAAAGAAACCAAAATTAAGAACAAAAATCGGTTAGCTAATATAAACACATATGGTCTGATTATTAGTGAAAAAGGTTGGTGGCTAGTTCGTTCTTCAAAGAACCCTAGATAGGCTTAAAGTTTGAGCTATTAGTGAATTGGCAAAATTGCACAACAATGTATATCAACACCCGTCTCTAACAGGAGACCGTTTGAATTCGAAACCCAAGAAACCCAACACATAAATAGAACGGAACATAGAAACACTGATGGAGGTAATAGGCCTACCCTGAGTTTCGAACTTATGATATTTGGTTCTGATACTATGTTAATAACCGAAAACATCAAAAGCTTGAGCTATTAGTGAACGTCATAATAATGTAAATCAACACCCCCCTCGAATGGGAGGCTGTTCGAATTCAAAACCCAATAAACAGACATAATGAAACAGACTAGATAGGCAGATGGATGTAACTTGCTTCATGGGGGTTTCGAACTCCCATATTAATAATCAGAAACACCAAAAAGTTAGAAACACCAAAAAGCTTGGGCTTTTGGTGTTTCTGGTTATATACATGGTATCAAAGAGGGTTCCGTTCTTGTCACTCTTATGTAACCCACGTGGCAGGCTTGTCCATGAAATCTGTTGGATTTACACTTGAGAAGAAGTATTGGGACCTACATCCCATGTCATCCAAGTAATTCACTCGATAGTCCTTCATAATACCTGTTTGGGCCTTTCACCTATGAGCTTAAGCTTTTGGGTTGGTATATTGTTTTTTACATGGTTTTAGAGCAAGATGTCACGAATTCAAAACCCAGCAGACGAGACAGAACATACCAGGTAGATGGAGGTAACTTGCCTCTCAGGGGCGTTGAACTCGTGACATCTGGCTTAGTGCCAATCACTAATAACTCAAGCTTTTGGTTTTACAGGTTACTAACATGGTATCCGAACCAGAGGTCATGAGTTCAAAATAAGAAAGCGCGACCTATTGGTGAATGACACAAGAATTAATATCAACATAAAGGAGTACCAAACTTATTATTAACCCGCCAATCCACTAATAGCTCATTGGTAAGGCACCTTCCCTCAAAACAAAAAATAAAAATAAAATAATAATAATAATAATAAAACAAAAATAAAACTATCTAGGGATCAATTTCTTTCATAGCACAAATGATAAGCGACTTGGATAGTGGGTAAGTATTTATCAGAGTGAAAATAAATACTTAGTTTTAATCTGGGTCCCACTATATGTGGACCTGAATAGAATTTGAGCTCTGGTCAATGTCAAGAGTGGTTGTTAATGTTGACATGAAGACTCTAATCTCACCACATATATTATTTAGAGAATTTTACGGAAAAAATCCAAAAATTTGGACATTCCTCAGAAAGGATCCCCAATTATTGTGTAGTACTAACGAGGTCCGTCAGGCATTTTTTTCCAACTTTGATAAGAGCGACGCTAGCGTCATTCGTGTCTGACGAGTGCGATACTAGCGTCGCCCATGCGTCGCTTGTCAGAGCATCTCGTAATGTCCAGCATCACTTGTGTCTGATGAGGGAGACGCTAGCGTCGCTAGTCAGAACATCTTCTAATGTCTTCTTCTTCCTCTCCTCCTCCTATTTCTCCATTTCCTCCACTAATGTCTTCTTCTTCCTCTCCTCCTATTCCTCCTAATGGACTCTTCAGTAGATGGGTATCCCCAATAGAGGAGAAGGATAAATGCACACCTTTAGATTGATTGAAGAAAAAAAATGGAAATAAAGTTTAGGTGGAAAGAGAAGGGCTAGAAAAAGAAATGAGAAGTGTGTTGACTAATTGGTAGCAAAGGAACTGCCTGCGGTTTTAGAGAGGGAACAGTAAATGGTGTGTACTTTGTGTGGTGTGTACATCTCGCACTGGGAGGGAAAAGGCTTTTTGGGTATCAACTCATGAGGAATATTACGCCGGCATAGTAAGGGAGGAAGACGGCGTCGGCAAAGGCAAGGTCTGCTGTGAGACAAGGGTACTCGAGCATCTAACTATGGAAAATAAGCTCGAGCATGTGAGGGTGCGTCCGGTACCAGCTGTGGGACCCATTGAAGGTCCTGGGGTCCAGGCCATGGTTTGTAATGTAAGGGCAGAAATTGCGGTAGATGGGGTAGTCAGCGCAGTGGGCCAACATATCAATGTTGAAATGTTTGGATGTAGATCCAACGGCCATAACACTCCACTGGATTTACACATTTGGGTCAGTGGAAGGATTGCATGGAAAAGGAGGAGGACGACGAAGACTTTCGTAGCCATGGAAAGAACACAAGAAGTTGAAGAAGATTGTCTGTTTGGATTCACAACTATATGTGTGCAATGATTAATAGTGGTGAACCTAAAATCTCTATTAAAGATGGAGTGGGGGAGATGGAGAAATAAGAGGATGAAAGGAAGAAGAAGACAAGATGCTCTAACGAGCGATGCTAGCGTTGCCCATGGTGATGCTATCGTCGCTCAGAAAAAAGTATAAAAAAATAAAAAGAAATTAGCAGGAGGACCTCTTTTGTATTATACAATATTTAGGGACCCTTTTCGAAGAATATCCAAATCTTGAAATTTTTTCCATAAAATCCTCTATTATTTATGTGTAGAAACTGCGTCAAGTATACTTTTTCTAATTAGAAACTAAAGTATAATGTATTTACCAAATATGCTTAGTATGACCTAAAATAACTTGTCATTAGTCCCAAATTCCTTTCTACTATACAATAAGGGCACGTTTAGTAACCGGAGATGAATCTGCAGGATTTATGATTCCTCTCTTTCAAAGGAGAAGTAAAATTCTTGGCAAGGATTTGCATAGTTAATGATTCCTTGCATTCCACATTTGGTTGTAAGTGTGGAGACACCAAGGATTTCATCAACCCATGTTTGGTGTTGAGCACCAAAATCGGTGGATAATAAACGACCCACCTATTTATTTCAACCTTATAGTCAATCTTTTCTAAAGCTATTTTAATTGTAACGGTAGTGTTCTTTCTTCAGGTTGTCTATACTCATAGGCCTTCTCCTTTCTAGACTTTTTTCATCTTGTGAATTTTTAAGTGCTATAAAATGTGTTGTTTATCACTTATGTAGCTTAAAATCATTTCAAACCAGAATCTTTATATTAAATTTTAATAAATCTTGAGAATTTTCATCTTATCTTTTCATTTTTACTTTGATCCCTTTATCTCTCCAAACATCCAATCTACCATAGCAATATATGAGTTTCTGGGAGAGGCCGAGACGGTAGGAAGTGGGGGTGGGATTTTGGCTTTTATATTGACCCCTTTTGCACGCAGGATTTACATATCTAATGGGAGGAGATTAGATCCCAAAATCATATTAATCGCATATTTTAAGCGCAAAAAATCAATGATGATTTGCAGTTACCAAACTTGGATATAGCATATAATAGTGGAAAGAGAAAATCTTTTCACCGTATATTTTGTTACCCAACGTGCCCTAAACATTTTTGTGACCATTCATTTCAGATTTAGAGCCATTAACAATCCAAAAGATTGCACGGAATTAGAAGAGTAATGGGTGTTGGGACCATGCTCCCACTAAGTTGGTGCCGGGTTCCTTAAAAATGCACGAAAATTGAAGATGACTTACATGATGGCTAGCTTGAGGGTTATTTTGGAGAATAGAGTTGCCTGCATAAGTTCCATTTTCCTCATTTTTCTTCCCATAATACAAGTAAATTGAAGGAGCTCTCAATCAATCTTGAATTCTGGTCCTTCGAATAGGGACAGGTCCTTCTGGGCAGCCTTCACCCAAGATTGGTCCCATCTTAGGTACACTTGATCTCTGATCCGAAGGAGATTTTTCATTTGTCCAGCTTGGAATTGAAGCGGGTCTCAGCTGTTTTGCATAATATCATGATTACAAGTCTTTAGATGTTGAGGGTCTGTTTGTTTTCATAGAATGCATAGGAATTGAATGCATGAGAAATAATGGTCAATTCATGAGATCCACTAGAGAACTATTAATTAAAGAAGTAAGGGGCAAAGAATAAATAAGGCATTTGATGTTGAGGGACTCCTTTTTTTCAATAAAAAGGACATAAAATTGGGATGTAGATAGGACCTTGATTTTCCTTCACTTTCAATTACTAAGGTGATGGTCGGTTATTCCTTAACCATCTTCCCTTAATTTAGCATCCATACTCCATCCATTGATTCAATTTCCAATAAAGAGAAGGTTATTTGATGATCATCTTTAAATATACGCCGTTGATTCTTTATTTTTAACTACCAACAAGGATTCAATTCCATGAAACTACAAAGAGGCAGTAAATGACTAAATTATATTAGGCAGTTGATAAGAACAAACCAAAAGAGTGTGGTTCTTGAGCAATAGATGATCAAAAGCAAGTTGCTTGCAAATGTGAACAGAGTCAAAGATGTCACCATATTCTGTCTGCAGGGAGAATGACCATCTGTAAGCATCGTCAGTACATTCAACCATTTTATGAAGTGAGATGATAAAAAATTCCTATTGAGGATTTAGAGTATTTCACAAGATTAATTAACACCCTAATATTGAAGTTTCTTCAACAATATATTAGTTATGTATCACATTTAGATGTTTTTTTTTTTTTTGTCCAATTTTGATATTAACGACTATTAGTGTATGTTTCAATAACTCATGTGTTTTCATAAAAGATTTCTAACTACGGTACACTGCATACTCCTGGTAATGTACTCCAGATTGTGAGTTCGGATCCCTTTTTTCATTGAAACAGAAAAATACCATTTTGTCTTATCAAATCATGCCAATTGTATAAAATCTTTTCTTTTCTTTTTTTATTTTAAGGAAGGTGCATTAATTGTCATGAGATTTTATATAGTTGCAATAATTTAATAGGATGAAACAAATCTCCCTATTTCAGTGAAACAGGGGAATCGGATGCACAACATTCCTAAAGCATGGTCTTGTTTATGCACGAAAAAAGAATAAAAGCTAGTGATAGTAGTATACGTAGGGGTAAAACTTATTTCTGTTAGGGTCAATCACCTTAATAATATAATTAGAAAACGAAAAAGAATTAGCTCCAACGTCAGTCAAACATGCATGTTTCCCACGTAAAATAAGAACAAAAAAAAAAACTAATTGTTAGGGTCAAAATAAAAAATAGAATAAAAATGGTAGAAGTATGTTGTGCACGCGCACACACATGGTCTTCTAACCCTAGACGCCTATTTGTTTGCGTTAAAGAAAAGTTTTTGACCTATATCAAGATTTTGATCCAACCGACCTACAAGAGGTACATGATTCTTTTACCCCAAGAATTTGAGAGAAAAAAAAAAATATATGAGGCACATGATTCCTTTTTACGGTGGTTGAACATTGTTCTACGGTCTACCTGCCACTGTGCTTTGACTTTTAAAACATTATATACTTCATTCTGAATTGATGTCCAAATCCATGTGTAAGTGCAGAGTCAAAAGATTCATAGCTACAATGCATGCGTGCATCATGTGGGACAGTACAGAAATAATAAACCTTATGAAATTGATTTGAACTCTTAATATTTTCTTTTTAACGGACCATTTAAAACATACTACCTCATGTGATTCTAGCATGGTATAAAATATCGGCCGATACCGGTTCATATCGGCCGATATGAACCGGTATCGGCCGGTTCCGAGTCGATATTTTGCCTGCGATACCGGTTTCGGTATCGCAGGCAAAATATCCCCAAAATATCGGCCGATATTTTGAAATATCGGCCGATATTTTGAAAATATCGGCCGATATATCGGTTCTGCCGATATTTTCAAAATATCGGCCGATATTTTGGGGATATTTTTAGATGAAGCATAGAAATGATCATTTGGTTTGTCACTTTGGTTGTGTTCTCCACTTAGAAGTTAGATCTACATACTTTCATGCTAGATCTACTCATACACATGATTTTTATATTTTTATTTTAATTATTTTATTTTCGGATTTTTCAATATTTAAATTATAATATATCATTTTTTGGGGATTTCATCATAAATATGTTGTTTTAATGATTCATGATCATTGTGTGGTTTATAAATGATTGATTTATATACTTTTATGCTAGATCTATATATTTAGTATTTTGAAAATAATTTTATTAAATCTTAATTTTTCTAAAAATAATTGTTGTTACTTGGTCTTGAATTTCTTAATTTATTTGTTGATTGAGTTAGTATTAAATGATGATTGATATGTTATTTTTATTTTCTTATATTTTACACTAATAAATTGATCATGAGCATCAATAATGGTTGTATTATATGAAATACTGGAAAAGACAGCGAACTATATTATAGACAGGACTCATAACTTAAGGTGACCGAGATTTTGATTTATTGTTGTTACTAATGGAAAAAAATATTGTTTTCCAGCATTTTCTAATATTCTGGATTTTTTGGATATTTTTGGAAATTTTTTTGGATTAAAAAAAAAATTCACACCGCGACGACCGCGACGGACCGATATCCGCGACCGATACCGATATCATATCGGTTTTTCGGCCCGACCGAGACCGCGACCGAAACCGAGATTTTAAACCATGGATTCTAGAGAAGATATTATAGTAAGAGTTGGAAGAAATCAGGCCTTGATGCTTCTCACTGCAGGCTTATTTACGCGCTTAAGGTGCCCCTTCAATTTCAAGTACTCTTCTCTTGATACATTATCACCGTTGCAAAGAACAAGAAAAAGGCTTGCCCAAACTAGTAGTATTGCCCTCATTTGAACAGTCATTGGAGGACACATCTAGAAAACCAACAATAGATAAAATATAGAGAGAGGTGCTCCCATGGGAGATACTCTTACCAAGTTTATGAGAGATGGGTGGGGGCCCTCACTTTTATATCCATTCTCACTAACTTAAATACAAGGACCCCAAATATGGAAGTGAGGGCCCCCACCCATCTCTTATAAATTTGGTGAGAGTGTCTCTCATAGGAGCACCTCCCAAATATGGAACGGACTCAACCAGACGTGCTTAGTTCTTGTAAGTGTTTTTTTTCCCCTTAGGTAAAGAGTTCTTGTCTGTGTTAGATCTCTGGGAATATGTTATCTATATGTAAGTGGAAATTGTTATAGTCAATGACATGAATTTTTTTGATATGGTGTTTGGAAAGCAAATATTTCTAAATATTTTGCTATATTATCTCCTATTTTAGAATGTAATCTATGCATTTAAAAATGGGAGATGCTCATATAAGAGATATTTGTCCCCTTATATGAGAGATAAGGGCGAGGCCATCACATTTAAGTTGTTGGTATTGGATATGGATGTAAGGGCCCCCACTCAATTTGTCATTTAAAGTGAGAGATATCTCTCATAGGAACATATCCCTTTAAAAATAAGGTGTTTGGATAACTTAAAAAGTATCTTACAATATCTCACTTTCTAAATTAACCAAAACAAGGGTGAAGAGTATTTGTAAACAAGAGTGAAAATTTATGAGAGACTCCTACATGGTGGCCCACTACATTTTTTTAATATTGATGGTTTCTATATGAATCCTACAATGACTTTAAATCTTAGATGGGCCCTTTAGTATTTATAAATTTTATGTGGGTCCCATAGCCCTATCAAAATTTCGTAGTTTCTTTATTGATTACTAATATTAGACGGGTCCTACAAATTTCAAATTAGGCAATTTTTATCATGATTACCCCCAAGTGATTACTATAATAAGCTTGTTTATATGATTGCTGACATCGAATAGGTCCCACATCGATTTCTCATAAATGGATTCTTCATTGATGTTTAACACTCGATAGGGCTCTCTATTATAATCACCATTGGATGTATTGAATTATGGTCTGGTGGACCCACATTGATTAAAAATACATTACTTGTGGATTTTAACATTCGGTCTAATGATTTTCTAATTAAAAGGGCCATATCATGCTTACCAATATTAAATCACTCTAGTATGACTACTAGTTAGTGGGTTCCCATTGGGTCAATCTCTATTCATTTCTTATTTCTATGCATCATCTATTGAGGATTTTATAAATTTCCAAAGACTTCAAGGGATATTGAAATTTGTAGAAATTGCCAAACACCATAAGTGACACAGTATTATAATTTGACACTATTTTATTATATGATAATGAAACTTTACAATATTTAAATTTGGTGAAAATATGTTCTTCTTTTATCCAAACACCTATGAGGCAATATTTTGCAAGTGTGTAATCCTATTTCAAGATTTTCCGCAATATTTCGCATGTGTGCAATCTCCTTTTAAGATTTTCCAGCTGTGTGCTATGAGCTAATTTTATTTTTTTACACGTAATAATTGTAAGCTTATTGTATATATATATGGAAAGTTAATATAGAAATAAATCTGTAGATTCTTTTTTGGATGATGAGGGTGTTCCCATGGTACGTGTTGAACCATAGGACTACTCCTGTGGGCATGCACGACCATATAACACGTGTGCACTAAGTAAATTTGGGGGTTGTTGAACACACGACGTGCTAAACAAACCCACACCTTTTGCCAAGGAACCAACACCAATGAGGGCGAATAAATCTCTACATATCTCATAGGAGCAAAGTGCAATGAAGATGGACAAGGGAGGGAAGGAGTGAAATTTGATGTGTGGGGAGTGTGTGAGGTAAATCAGGACTGCTAACCAGAGTGGCATGCTAAGATTTTAATGAGCCTAAATCCAGGTTTCATGCCAAAAATTTTGAGATTCTCCATGTGTATTCATCTTTTTGGAGGCCTCCCTAGCATTCATCTCCTGAGACTCACTATGGATGGATCATGCCCAACCTAAATCCGATCCATTTTAGACTGACAGCAGGAAGCTCTCCATTGCTTTTGAGAATAGGACATGTTGCCACATATGTGGCTCCAAAGGTGTATTGCGAGCAGTCGGCAAGGCAGCGCAGTCCTTAGGTTGAGTTTCGACTGGGAAGGGTTGTGAGTTGCTTTCTTGTAACTTTTTTTATATAGTGTTTGGTTGTCTGTTGGCCTAGATGATAAGGCCTGTGGTTTTTTTTTCGAATAGAGTTTTCCACATATAAATCATGTGTCCTTTTTATTCTGTGGATTGTTTATTATTAATCGGATTTATGATTAATCATTAGTTTAATCACTGGTGATTGAAATCTTCTAGAGATTTGTTGGTTGGGGCCTAAGCCTCTGTTAAGGCCGAATTCTCAACTATCCTTATTATTTTCTTTTTGTTTTTTTTTAACCATAAATCTTTATATTGACTGATTTTTTTTTATATTTTTTTCTAATTTTTTGCTGCACAATTTCATGAGTCGGCCATAGTCCAACCATCACAAGAGACTACTTCAACATTCTGGAAACTACAAATTGTGGACTCCTCGGCTTATAGATGATAGTTCATCTTCTTTAGACAATTTTGAACATCCTGTGAGCTAGAAGATATAGAAGAGCAAATCAAGACCATAGAAGTTGGATGGATGCTCGGTTCAGTCCAATCTAAAATACTAAATAACATATACTGACTATTTTTTTACATTAGAATACATAAGAATTGAATATATTAGAATTCATAGTCAAATGAGCCCTATTGAAGGATATTATTAAAGAGGGGTGTATAGATACGAGGTTAGGGGTAACGATATAAAGTATGAATACACTTTGACTCTCTCAATATTCAAATTAATAGGGTTATAGGGTAATTAATTTACCATCTTCTCTTGATTCACTTTTCATTATAAGAGAAATTATTTTGTTGTCATTTTTGTATATTCACCTTGGATCCTCATTCTTAATCGGTTATGGCATTAACTTGTATTTGTTTTATGCAAACAAACATGGCCATGGTGTTATTTTACATGATAAATGACCAACTAAAAAGGTTTTCCATTTATGGTGAATATTTTATCTTACATAACCAAGGTAGAACTACAATGCAGCACGCTGCATCATAGAATGGTGCAACGCCTCCATTTAATGTATGGTAGGGCCCACCTTTTCAAAATCCAAGCTGGTCATCAGCCATACCATTAGATTTGATTATATTCGGAAGATGTGATAAATTTGTTTGACTTTTCCCTTGTTGGGATAGAAATCGTCGGAGCCCCTGATGTTTGATCAAGTTAGTGGTTGGCCCTTTGAATTCTTTGAAAACTTAGATGCAAAAAATATAATGGGTGTCAATGCAGTGCTGTTGTATCATAATATGCTGCAGCACCCTAGTTTAATGCATAGTGGGGCCCACCTTTTCAAAATTCAAGCATGTTATCAGCTATATAGCTTACACCCTATGTAGTGTTAAACATGTAAATTATAATTCAAATATGAAAGATGGCCCCATTGAATTTAATTGTATCTGAAAAGGTATTGTCAATCTTGTTATGCTCATTTCATTGTTTAATGCATAGTGGGCCCCACTATGCAAAAAATATAATGGGTGTGCCCACTATGCAAAAAATATAATGGGTGTCAATTCCTCATCTCTTTTTTATTCATTTCATGGTCAATCTTTTATGATGCAACTGTATTGTTTGAACATAATACACCAACTCTACGCAAAATACCAAATACTTTTGAGATCATCTCAATACACCTGCATTAAATCAATTGACTCACCCTTTCTCGAGATACAAGAGATGAGGAATTCTAGCACCTCCCACCAGGTCCCCCGTAAGAGATGGCTCTACCAACTTGCCCCCCATAATTCACTTTAGGGTCATCTACACCATAGCATCCAGGCTTATCTGTATAGGTCACAGTATTGAGGGGGGCGTCTACAAGATGCCTTTTGGTATCCACAACCTTTATTCGGGTTATAAAACTACCCTTTCCAGGTCCTTCTCTTGGGAAACGTCCACTGCCCATTGGAGGAAGGGGAAGATCATGCACTGGGTTGTAAGTCTCCCCTCCCCAGTCAATTCTAGTGGCAGGACCATTACCCAGTATAGGTAATAAGCGTCTGGGCAAGTACCCCAATATCACATCATCTTCATCCCATAAGAACAACCAGTCTCCGGATCTAGGCTCCTGTCAAAACCAACATGGAATAAATGATTAGACTTAAAATTCCTATTCTTATGGGCATATCCAAGCATTGGAGAATATCTCAAACTTCGTTTCCAGGGGACAAAAACATGGGTGTAGAGCCAACCAAGTTCAGGATTCTGCTCACATTTTCAAAGAATCTGGATCATTTGTCGGCTTTATTTTCAAACATGGATCAGGACTGGTAATTAGAACCAAAGAGACTAGTACCTGCGCTGTTTGTAATGTTTGGCCGAACTGTGGTCCGCCTACTTGAGAGACCTGTTCGAAAGCAAGTCCAAGTGGTATGTGCGGGTTCGTATGTACGTAACCCGGGCAAATAGTATTGTAGCACCTTGGGCCTCTGTATCCATTGCCCTAATAATCAAGGTTTCACACAAACTATTAGCCATTAGTCTTATGTAAAAAAAGATCATTTGGGCAGATGTATGATCTTTTCATCACACCATTCAAAAAGAAGAAAAAGAATTGCGTCTTTGCATCACTTCGGGTAGAATAGATGGGTCTGCTTGGTATTTTGTAACGTTTATATGTAAATCAGGATTTTTGCATATTAACAATCCTGTTGCTTTTTACCAAAAAAAAACAGAGAAAACAATCCTGTTACTTGTTTTACCATAACCAGTTACAGGTCAATAGAGTGCTAAAAGACAGATTTATTGGCATATTGAGAGCCCTTAACCAACTTCATATTATATTCCTAGGAATTCATAGTTTCGTGGGTCCACTAAAAGAATAGGTTGTAAAGGATATAAGGTGCGAAAATAGAGGGGGCTTTCACTTTCCATGGGTTAAGTTTACTAGGGTAATGGTTGGATAATTATTTCTTGCCAAAGGAAGACTAGTTGATGACATTTGAAGATCTCCATCTATGTCCATGATCATTCAATTTTAGCCACTTCGATATTCAATTTTAGATGCTTTGATCAAAAGATATACACTTAAATTTCTAGGAGTTCGATTTTAGGCTAACGGAATGGGCCACAAATTCTTGTCAACAAAGTTCCGAGGATCCAAATAAGGACCGAGAAAGCACTCGCCCCATTTGGATGCTCCCCATTTGAACTAATTTCATTTGATTCTCCACTTCGTCATTCTTACGTACAACTTCAACATGTTAGCTTTGATTATGGTGGTGGTGATGATGATGAAAAATATAAAAGTCAGAATTTTTCGAGTCTTACTGTCCAAAATGTAAAGAGTCTTGATTTTTGATCATTGAAGAGTCCAGCATACACCTGAAAAAGGATCAGTAGATCGTATGAGCGTAGCAAAAAATAATGAATCACTAGATTGAGGATTAATAGTTCGTGGGAAGGTAAATTGTTTTCAAGTGTATGAGAGAGATTAAAGTACTGACCATCCATCCAGATTCTATGGTGTTGACGGTTGCGTCTGGGCCAGCTGCTACCCAGAATTGTGAAAGAGAGAACATTTCTCTATTTACGGGTTGTGGGTTCCACAAACTCATAGCCACTTTAGTGCCAAAATATTTCCCATTTTTTAACTGAACAACTGCGTACTGTTGGATCAAGTGAAGCCAAAAGGAGAAAAAATTCGTCAGTGGATATAAACATTTTTGGTCAAATCATTAGAGAGAAAGATTGGTTTGTAGTTCATTAATTCTTTCAACGACCCAATGTATGGGTGCAAGATTGCAACTTTATATTAATCTGGGCCCAGCTTTAGGACCACTACCTGAACTTGAATAGAATTTGGTTTCAGGTCACGATCAAGAATTAAGCATTAAGCATGCATCGTACAACTTAAGTAAAATGTATTTACGAAATATGCATTAAGCATGCATCCTTTTTTCCTTATCAGAAATAAAGTATAAAGTATTTACCAAATATGGATATTAATTATGACCTAAATTTTCTTTTTGTATGGCCTAAAATTGTCTAGAGGTTGTACAGTGAATGTTTCTATATGGCCATTAACCATTTCACCATCACCAAGTGGACGATGGCTCCTCTGTGGCTGCCTTTTTTTTTTTTTGGATGATGGGTCACTCAGAATTGGATGATTTCAGAAGATGACTTACATGGTGGTCAGCCCTATTGTCTTCTTGTGGGTATATAGAGTCGCCTTGGTAAGTTACATTTCCAGCGTATTTCTTTCCTTCAAAGTAGAGAGATGGAGCTCTTAACACATCCTGCATTCGAATCCTTCTAATAGGGACGGATCCTTCTGGGCAACCTCCATCCAAGATCGCTCGCATCTTTGCGAGTTTTTGTCCTTGTAAAGATGATAGACTTCTGTTCCAATTTTGAAATGGAAAGTGCGTGCTCTGTTTACAACATAATACTCCAATCACCAAATGTATTGATGCTAAATGACAGAACTATACAAGCAATTAATAAAAACAAACCGGGATTGTGAGATTCTTTAGCAATGGATTGTCAAAAGCATGTTGTTTGTAGATGTCCACGCAGTCAAAGATGTCACCATATTTAGTCTGCAGCAAAGTGAACCTCTGTCAATATCTTCCATAAAATCAACCATTCAGAAGAATAAAAAAAATAAAGTAAACTATAAGAATATATCTATGCTGATGATTTAGAGTGTTTTACTATAATAACATTGTAGTGTATTGAAGTTTATTCTGCAATATATTATTATTCTTATTTATCATATTTATCTGGCTATTTCATTTAATCATTTCCAAATTATTAGACAGTAAAGATTATTGATCTATGTTTGAAAACATATTCAAAGAAGCCATGTGTTTTCATTACTTTGTTTTCCACCCTAGTTTTTAAAACCCAGAATGAAGGGTGAACGTGCGTAGTGTGCTGTTTCTCAATCAAGAAAAAAAACTGTGGTGGCCTGGTGAGCATGCATTATATCTGGTCAACTGTACCACGACTAAAAAAAATAAAAAATAAATAAATTATATAAGTTATTTAAAATGATTAACGTTTTCCAATTCGTTCAACCACGAATAAAAGAGTATGACATAATAAAAAAAATTATTTAGCATAATTAATGGTGGCTCCATTCAGTGGCGGCCCCAGAATTTTTGTTTTAAGGGTCAAAGTTCAGTCAGAATTTTAACATGGGAAAGTTTAGCTTAAACACATACTATTCATTCAGTAAAAAAACTATCAAAATCATTTAATTCTATGAAATTGTAAACAATCGGAATTTGGGGGCTTTTTGATAGGTGTCGATGCAGGAGCTAGAGATCGATTTTAGGATTTTTGTTAATTTGGGGGCTTTTTGATAGGGAGAGAGAGAGATCGAGAAGTTGATGAAAGGGTGAAATGGGAATTGGGGGGACTTTGTGGGCTTTTAAAAGTGGGGGCTGGGCCAGGCGGACATATAGCCCTAATGGGCCTTTTCCAGATTGCGGTGGGGGCTTCAGCCCCCATATCCTTATATGTGGTTCCGCCCTTGGCTCCATCTGGTTTAACCATAAACTTTTACTAGTTTTGATTTGGTTTGATTAGCTCATACCAGTTTTTGATCAATTTGCAAATTTTGTTCCAACCGAATCGTAGTAAAAATTAAATACCAGTCATGGTCGATCCTCGTTCAACTGCTTCGATATTTAGATCATTGCTTTTTAATGGAGTTTTATATCTAATGGTTCTGTCATCAGAGGTGGGCCACACAGACCAAATCAAGTTGTCATTGCACGCATCCCTGGTTACAATAAATGTTTGGATGATTTGGGACATTACAGTAGCTAACTACATGCAAGCTAAGAATCGGTTGGTTAGCAGTTCCGTCTCACCCAGTGCCTGTCATAGGG
This sequence comes from Persea americana, assembly GCA_029852735.1. Taxonomy (NCBI): domain Eukaryota; kingdom Viridiplantae; phylum Streptophyta; class Magnoliopsida; order Laurales; family Lauraceae; genus Persea; species Persea americana. The sequence continues at coordinate 84,576,266 of CM056810.1, forward strand.
TTCGATCTTTGGACATGCTATCCTCTTTCCATATGTGTGGAATCTTTTCTTGCGTGTGTGAGCTTTCTTCTTACGTGTGTGGACACTCTGCTCTCCGATGAGTCTCAGCTAAGCCCCCTTGGCTGGGACCCCATATGATATTCTATCCTCTTTCCATGTATGTAGACTCTTTTTCCACATCTATGGACATTCTTCCCACGGGTGTGTGCATACTTTGCTCTCCTATGGGTCCCTGCACCCTTGGCCGGGGTGCTGAAAAAAAAGACCATGCAAGCCATCTATTAAACATCAATTTTAGTAAAGATTATATTACAGTTGGTAGAGGTTAGACCTTGATGCTCTTCACTGCAGGCTTGTTGACAAGCTTAAGATACTTCTTATATTTTAAGTGCTGTTCTTTTGGTATAACAATGCCACTGGCACCAAGAAGAAAAATGCCCACCCATATTAGGAGTATTGCTCTCATTTTGAAAGTCATGGACGACATAGCTAGAAAGACACCTGAAATTCATCACACAGAAAGAAGTGATCAAAATTCTACCAAGAAGAAAACGACGACAGATATAATAAAGGAAAACGGAAGGCTAGAAAGATACCAAAGGTACTCTGATCACCTGTGTTGTTTGGTGATTTATCATCACATTTATATATAAGTGGTGATTATTGTAAATTTATGACATGAACTTGTTGGATGCATCGATGGGGCAATATTTTAAAGTTGCGTCTATCTTCATATAGTTTTTTGGTAAAAGTCTATCTTCCTATTTAGAAGATAAGATTATTGTAAATTGATGACATGAATTTATTGGATGCATAGATGGGGCAATATTTTAAAGTTGCGTCTATCTTCATATAGTTTTTTGGTAAAAGTCTATCTTCCTATTTAGAAGATAACATAAAAGGGAATTTATACTAAAGTTGTGTATATCTTTATAGTCTGAAGATGACATCGAAATAAATTTATACAAAAGGAGTGTCTATTTTTATATTTAGAAGATAACATCGAAATAAATTTATACAAAAGGAGTGTCTATTTTTATATTTAGAAGATAACATCGAAATAAATTTGTGTAGGTAATGGCTGTAAATATTGATGCTACATTCATTTCACACTAGAGAAATTGGCCCATGCTGAGCCAAAAGAAGAATTATTTTTAATTTTAAGATATTTTTTGAGATACTAATTAATGAGAAAAAATCTAGAACAAAGACATATACCATTTTATTTTGTTATCGGCAATAGAAATGTTTCAGTAAGAAGAAATATACAATTTTTATCATTTTTGGAATTCCATTTATTAAATCTATTTAAAAGGAGAATATATAGAAAAATCACGTAATTTGCAAATTAAACCCGAGTTTATAAAATTTAATGTATTTTTATTTTTCATGTAAAAGTCTAGATAAAAAAATTTAAATGCAAAAAGAATTCAAACAAAAATGTAATATTGTTGTTAAAAAAAAAAGAAAAAAAACAGAACTTCTATATGGAACTCATGATTTGGCTTATGGATATCACATAATTATATAAATATATAGCTTTTCAATGGCTGGACCTCTTATAATAGCCCAAGCTTTATCGTCATGTTGGTCATGCGGTAAGTTACTGTTTTCTATACTAAATTCAGACCCTTATTTAAAAAAAAAAAAAAACATACGTGGCTAACTTAAGATTTTCTTATTGAAATGCAAAATTAATGAAATTACGAATCAGATTCCCTTTATAGGAAAAATTAATAAAATTAAGAATCGACCATAAAGCAAAAGGAAAATTTATTTACATGGTAAAAAATAATTTTTCTTTGTATCTAAACTAATATAAAATGAATTCAAGATTTATAGTTTGTACTTAAAGAAAAAGCTACCTTATATAATACATAGTTCATAATTGATAATACATAGATGAAGATTGACTTTTTGGTTCCCAGTTCATCATTCTGCCCACTTATGACCTACCAAATGGATTAGCATTTTTAGATCATGATATTCTTAGACTTCACTTACATTTTATATAAATATAAATATATATATATTTGAGAATAATGAGAATGACTCTATAGTGGCTTAATTTTCAAATTAGGGTTAACTTTGGAAGGAAGAAACGGTCAAGGTCAAAATAACTGCCAAGGTCAAGTAGGACCATTTCGTACTACCCAAGTAAAATATTATATGACTAAAAAAGATTTAACTTTTTTTTTTTTTTTTAAAATATATCAATTTCTACTATTAAAAACATAAAATACATTTCAATAAAAAATTATATAAAAGTATGGGAGGAGTTACAAGTAATGGGAGTTATTGGAGATATTACAAAACTGAATGATCAAAATTAAAGGGCAATTGGGAGCGGAGTTATTGGAGAAGTTATTAAATGGTAAAAAAAATTACAAGGTCAAAATCAATTCAATTGGAAAGAAGATGAATGAAAACGAAAAAAAAAAGAGAAGAGAGAGGGAGACACTAGAAATGAGGGCTGATTAATTTTAGTATTAAAAAGTCATTTAAAGAGAGGAGATGAGGAGTTTTAGTATTAAAGATTCATTTAAAGAGACAAATTTTGGTACTAAAGAGTGTTTAAAGGGAGGAGGGTGGATATCGATCAATTCATTGAAAGGGTCAAAACCAAATTCACACGGGTCAAAATTAAATTGAAAAACTTGTAAAATCAGCCACTTTCATATATATATATATATATATATATATAGGAGATGCTCTTATGAGAGAATATCTCACTTTACTATGAGAGATAAAGGTAGGAGCCCTTACATTTAAGCTGTTGACATTGGATATGGATGTAAAAGCCCCACCTTATCTTTCATAATAAGGTGAGAGATATCTCTCATAGGAGCACCTCCATATATATATATATATATATATGAATAGCTCACGACTTCAACGATCGTGGACATGAGAGAGACAAACAGTGAAAATTTGCAAAATTCTAGGTGAATTAGGCAGCAACTTGGGGAGGCACAACATACGCTGGACTAAGACCCAGACCAAGAGTTTAATTGAGCCTACCTGTATTTTTAGGGTTATGTGCATGATTGTTTGTCTATTTTCTGGCCTTAATTTTTTTCTTCTTACTGTGTGTCCCCACCAATCATGCTCATGTTTCCGACTGATTAACCTAAGCCAGCTATGGTTTCCATTTTGACTGTCCCTTTCTAAACTTTGGATCAGACAGCTAAACACATTCATGACCTGAGTGTTGTAGATGGGCTGTCAGTTTGGTGTTTAGTAGGTCAGTGAGCTCCAGAAAGTCTGTCATGCTAATTAATTCCCAAATTTTACACATAGTAAGTAATGTTTGATTGGGTTTTTTTCCCTACATTGGATCAGTGTTACAGTGCCATTAATCTAACCTAGGATACCGACGATCAAGCCTGTGCCATCATCAATTTAGCTTATAATTTTTTTATTATTTTGCCTTACATGGGAGCAAATGATACCATTGAGGCATGCGCCTGTAATTTTTTGTTTTAGTGCACACGTTATATGTTATTTACCAAAAATTCAAAATATTCCTTTCATGTAATATTATTGATTATTAGCTTCCTTGGGATTTATTAAAATGTTATAACAGGTCCCAAAATACGAAAAGCTAATTATCACATACAAACACAAGCAATCGGCGATCCAAGTCCTCATATGGAAGCTTTTTATCATCTCGGTTACATTTGTTTACTTGGTTTTTTGCGAAGGGAAAGATTCTCACAGCCACAGTTAATTCAATGTTTTGAAGCCACTTTAATGTGAGGTAGAAAGGAAATTAAACTAAAATTTTCGCAATTTCTCGAAAAGGCGTTTCTTTTTTTCTTTTCTTTTCTTTTTTTTTTTTTTTTTTGGGGGGGGGGGGGGGGGGGGGGACTATGTGAGAAGGTCTTTTCGAGGGCCATTCTTAAAAAAAAGCTTAAATTTTTTATAAGATTTACAATTTTTTTGGAGGGCCAATGTAAATAACTGAACAATTTCAATAGGACAGTACCCAAACATGTTCTAAAACCTTAGAGAGGAGGAACTCCACCATTCAATTTAGTTTTCCTTCATCCTTACTATAGTATTTAGTGATTAAAGTTTAAATAAATGTGTTTTTTCCTCTACTCTTGTGGTCTTTCTTTCGTGCAATTCTCAACAAGTCGAGAAGACTCCAGCAAGTGATCACACATCTCCCACTAAAATGTAATTGAATCGGGAAATTATTTTGTTCATTGTCACTTTAAGGGCACGTTGGTAAGCAGATAGGAATCCTCCATTTAGAGAATTCTCTCATTCTCATGGATCCAACATATTCTCAAAGGGGATTTCTAAAGAGAGTTCCAGGTTTGGTAAACTAAAAGGATTCCTACCATCTGTGGATGTGTGATCCAATGGTTATTCTGTTTTTGCAATTTTCTCAAAACCTATGAAACATTACGGGCTGAGTTTTCACCCCATAGTTGTCCTTGGCTTGAATCTTTCAAATGGGGCCCACATAAATAAAAAAAGCAGTATTTTAGGGTCTGAACTTATTTGAAAATATATCAAAATTCATGATAGATCAATATCTGAAAACTGATCTAACGGCTTTACTAGACGTTCAAATCATGATTAATGGTTCGGATCTTGATTGTAGGACTCAAAGATTAGGGTTCCAAAACAAAAAATGTGATGCCTATGTTACCGGTTTTTTTACTTAGCAGAGCCTTCCCTTTGTTATGAATTTGTAAGTATCTTCAACAACAAATATTTTTTTTTTCCATTTTTCTCATGATCCATGAAGTATTATTTTTTCGATCCCATGGCTATTTTAGGCATTTTGAAGAGATTGAATGATTTAAATTTTTCAAAAAGGCCCCACAGAAATCTAGATAATGCGATTGAATGGTCTAGATATTTTTTTTTTATAAATATCTCAAAACGTATGACAAACCAGCCTATGATTTTTCATCTACTAGTCATTTTTTACCTTCTAAATGTGATTGATGGTTCGGATTGTGTTTATGGGACTCATAAGATATGTTTCCGAAGCAAAAAATCGTAACCCTATGTTACCGTTAGCTTCACTATAATAGTGCTTTTCTCTCCGTTTGTGGATTTGCAAAATTGAATAGGGGAGGTCTAACCAGCAAAATATTCGAAAATGTAAATAGGAGAAATCTGTGCTGTCATTTTCTTCTCCTTACCAAACTTGAAAAATCCATGGAAGAGAGGAAAAGCAAGACTTTTGAGGCGTGGACGGTTACCAAACGTGCCCTAAAAAAAAATAACACCAATAATCTTGTTTTGTTTATTTTGGTATCCTAGCCAAGGGGACTGAGACCTAAGAGAAAGCTCGCAAATACACGGGGAGGTAGCCCACTCAAGTAGGAATGAGGCATACACAAGCGGGAAGAAAACCCACATAAGTGGGGAAGGAGCCTGCACAAGCGGAAAAAGATGACGTACCCGGGGTTCGAATCTCGGGCAACCAAGTAGGAAGTGTCGCTCCTTGGCACTCAGGTAAGGAGCCGTTCATTTTTATTATTTTTCTTTTTTGTTGAACTACCAAACTTGGTGATTTTTTTTCACCTCAACTAAGGGAGCTGCAACCCAAGAGAGCCCACACAAGTGGGAAGAGGAAGCCCACAAAATCGAAAGGAGTGACTTAAAGATCTTTTAGATATGTTTGCAATAAACAAATTGACTCGGTTCCTAAATGATACTAATCTCCATTTGAACATCATGTGTCATTATGAAATTATATTATTTGAGCATAACTGCTACACGGGTGACTTATTTTTTGATAATAACATCCACATGGTCACCCTTTTCAAATGAGAAACAAGGAACTCTAGCAAGTCCCACCAGGTCCTCCAAACAAGAAGTATCTGTGAAAGTCATTCTTGCCAAGGTCGCTAAGCTGATTGACTTGATTGCATTGAGGTTCATCTTCGTAGAGGTAGGTTAAGAGTACCAGCAGGCAAAAGGTATAATGGGTGTCAATGCAGCGCGGATGTCTTATAATATGGTGCAGCACCGTAATTCAATGCATGGTGGGAACCATCTTTTCAAAATCCAAGCATGTTATCAGCCATATAACTTGTAGTGATCAACGCGTAAATTATAATTCAAATATGTAAAATGGCCATCATTGGATTTGATTGCATCTGAAATAGGTGATGAACTTGCTTGGCCACTATTATAACTTAGTGGATTGTTGGTATTGGAAATTGTGATTTTCATTTTATCATTATCACCATCGTCATCATGGAGCACCACTGTCATCACCATTCTTCTTCTTCTTTGATTAGAAGCCTTAATCCCTTGAAAGTTTTCTTACCAAAAAATTCAAAGCCCTAAAATCTGGGTTTTTGAATTTTTGAAGAAATATCAATTGTAAGCAGATTCTTGTTACGTACTTTTAGACGTAGGGGAAAGTGAAAGTGAAAATTTCCCCGTGCCTGGAGGAGGCTCGGTAGTGCCGTGCCTCCGTGCCATTCGTGCTCGGCATGCCATTTTAATTTTTTTTTCAATTAATTTTTTTTCACTTTATGGGTATTACATGGGCATTCTTCACAGTATAAAATTATATAAAAAATGGATCAACATCTGACCTACCTTCCTTTTATTGAGCCTACCCATCGAAGTGGAGCCCATGGTTGTTTTAACTTATAACTCCTACCGTACCTGGTCAATGAAGTGGACTAAATATCCATTCTCCTCTGAGAAACTGAATGCCCGACTCAGGTGGTTCCCCATGTCTTGCGTGGTAATTCTACAATTGCTCTTTTTGTAGTGTATGGACTGATATCAAACTCTGTATGTCAACAAAGGTATTATGTATATTAGATAACATTATTTTACAAACTCTGTAAACGGTATTATGTAAATCCGCACATGAATTTTAACCAATTCGTTCTCTTAATTCAGTCTATCAAATGAATTCAGTCCATTTGATATATAGAGTTTGATATCAGTAAAATAATGGAACTGAGGTTATTTTATTGGGGAACCCTTATTTTAACCATTGAAAGGTACATAATTCACCTTGGGGCCATAAATTCATATATGAGTCCCTTTTGTTAAACTATTTTTTAACCATCGTACACCATTCAGTCCATTCAGATACACTAAGGGGATAAATTTGGGGTCATTCCAATTTATTAAGTAACTCTTGTTAAAATTTATGTATCCAATTACCCAAAACTCTGTAATTTTGAGGTATTTTTTCAAAGACTAGTGCATGGTGTGCAATCAATTGATAAGTACTTTGTAATTAATAAGGAAGGCTTCTTATCCTCAATACTTTTCATTTATATAATAAACAATGACTAGGTTAAGACCTACCTTATCACGAGTGGTATTATTTTCTTCCTCTTTTGAATTTTGATTTGATCTCTCCATTATCATCTCTTATATGTGAAAATTTGATTTGTGTCATGTTTTTTTTTTTTAATCCTTATTTCTTTATGTGATGGGCCTAGTGGGCCGTGCTTGGCAGGCTGACCCTTATGAATGGGTTGGCCCATAGCGGGCCGCGCCGAAATGGGATGGACGTGCCCGTTCTCTCGGCCCAGCAAGGCCCATGGCACGGGCCTTGCCTGGTGGGCCCTGCCGTTGACCGGACCGGGCCGGGCCAGGCCAGGCCGTGAGCCGTTGACTTGCGGGATGTGCCGTGCCGAAACAGGCCTGCCCGGCCTATTTGACATCTCTAATTTCCCCCTTTTATCTTGTTCGGTTCTCACTAGAGTATTTTACTCATTGTACTGCTTTGGAGTTTTTTTTTTTTCCCTATCCTCCAACAAGTTAAAGAAAACTCCACCTGATTCACATCGAAAATCAAGTAACACTCCCAAATAAATCTCTTCGGGAGGCTAAATTTAAGAAGGACAAATCCTGGTTTTAGAGAGGGTTTTTGGATGCTATTAATTTCATCAATGATAATGTAGGATGGGCCATTGGTGAGGTTTCAAATATTTCAGTCTGGAAATGTAATTGGATTCCCTGTGAGCAAGGTATTAGAAACTATTTTCTCAATTTTCTAATCCAAATTTGAAAGTTAAAGACCATTAAAGTAATAATGGAACTTGGAATGTCTCTATAATCTGAACTGCCTTCAATAACCTGAAGGACGTTGAAGACATTCTTAAAATCTATATATATTCCATGGTCGAAAAATGAAAGACAAGAGAGTGTGGCCCTTTTATAAATATGAAAATCTCTAGGCCCGCTTATGAAGTCCTCTCTCAAACAAGAACAACAATAATGATATGATCAAGCAAATTTGGGAAAATCCTTGGCCCAGAGAATTCTTCCTTTTTGTTGGAAATGTCATCATAAGGCTATTCTTGTTAGGAAGTGGCTTCGGCCCAAGCTAGATTTCATTTATGTTTTACCATATGCCCTGTCTGTGAAACTAAGGAGGAAACAGTGGAACATGCCCTGTTCCTTTGTGATCATTCTAGTGTAGTTTGGCTTGGTTCTAGCATTGGCTATCTATCTCATTTTGATAAAAATGTTGGTATTGTGGAATGGTGGAAGAAGTTAATGGATTTAAAGAATTAGGTTTATTTGAAAGAAGAGATCAACCTTGTCTCCTTTGTTCTTTCTACATGATGGGCCTTGTGTAAGGCTAGAAACAATTTTTTCTTTAGAGGGGAGTGCCTCAACCCTGATAAGATAGTCACGTTGATTCATAATATTTGAAAAATCCCCAATTTAGGGGAAACCGATAGTCTTAGCTCCTTCTCCAATAGTGGCTAGAACTTCATTCTTGGGCTCCATGGATAAACTTTAGTTTTAACGGATGCAGCTTTTAATCTTAAAGATGGGGAATCCAGCTATGACCTTTTTCATGATGAAATATAAAAATCCTTTGGTTGCCAGTGGTCACTTTGAGCCAACGATCTCTTCCTCTAACGAAGCAGAGGTGCGAGTCATCCTCTTTGCTCTAAAGGAAACAAAAAGCAAGGGTCTTTGCTTCTTTCAGATGCTAAAGAAGTTGTTGACTGCAAGAGGGAAGCTCATTGGGATGTCAACTTTACTGATTTGGATATTAATTTTTGAGTCTTTCATTTTCTTCAACTGCTAATGAGGTTGCTCATATTTTAGCCAAGTGTTGTTCTTCTTTTGGCAAGAGTTTTTATTGGGATGTTTGTTTCCTGGATTGGGTATGAGATGGGTTTTCTACCCTATATGTCCCGTTATGTTTGTCCTGTTTCCTTTGTTTTCATCTTTTAATTGAAGTTTCTTTCACAAAGAACAAAAAGAGTTATACTCAAACTTATACACCCACGCATAGTGCACCGACAATCAGCAACATACCAAATACTTTGAGATCATCTCAACACTCTTAAAAAAATATAGAAAATTTTCAAATAAAACCTTAAGTTTTTGCCTTATTTAAAAAAGGACATAAGTTTCAAGAGTTTTCAAATTATTCCTCAAACTTTTCAGTAAGTTTTCAATTAGGGACATTTGTCCATTTAAAGGAATTTATGGCATCTATTCTTCTTGATTCTTAAAAATACTTAAATTTTCATTCGTTTAAAGCTATGACATAGTTCCGACAGCCACTACATGCAATCAATCGCACGGGAGCACTGGTTGTCCTTGACCACAATGAAGATGCCGATAAAGAAAATGAGGAGAATATGGAGAAAGTGAAGTAGAGTTTTATTTCAATGAAGGGTGATTTGAGTATTTAAAGAAGGTTAAGAGAAGAAATTGCCGAAAAATAGCTTTAAATGGACGGATGACCTTAATTGAAAACTTTAGAGAAAACTCAGAGACTAATTTGAAAAGTGTTGAAACTTGTGTCCTTTTTTTTAAATAAGATAAAAAATTAAGCCCTTATTTGAGATTTTGCCTTAAAAAAACCAATTGTAATTGACTAATTTTGTAATTTTCATTTCATTGTCATCTGTTATAACACAACTGTATTCTTTGAACATGATACAGCAACTCTGTGCAAAATACCAAATACTTTTGAGATCATCTCAAGACACCTGCATTAAATCATGCAATTGACTTGATAAATTTACTAATCACAACTTGAAAGTTAGCTTTCATGACGCAACTGTGTTTATTTGAAGCCAACAGCCACTTCTCGAGATACAAGAAATGAGGGATATTTCTAGGAGGACATTCAACAACCAGGTCCCCCGTAAAAGATGGATCTACCAGCTTCCCCCCCATAATTCACTCTAGGGTCTTCAATACCATAGCATTGAGGCACATCTGAAAAGGTTTCAAGATCGAATGGGGCGTCTATGAGGTGCCTGTTGGTATCCACAACCCTTATCCAGCTTACATAACTAGACTTTCCAGGTGGTTCGCTTGGGAAATGTCCACTGCCCATTGGAGGCATTGGAAGATTATGGAATGGGTTGTAAGTCTCCCCTCCCCACTCAACTTTAGTGGCAGGACTATTACCCAGGATTGGAAATAAGCGTTTGGGAAAGTACCCCACTGCTATGTCACCTTCTTCCCATAAGAACAACCAGTCTCCGAATGTTGTATCCTGTAAAATTAAAAGCAACATGGAATAAATTATTAGACTTTAATAAAATTCCTATTCTAACGGGCACGTCTCAAATATCTTTTCCAGTGGACAAAACACATGGGTGTAGAGAGAGCCAAGTTCAGGATTCTACTCATGGATGATCAGGACTAATTAGAATGTTTGTCCTGTTTGATAACTTTGCTCATGTTGTCCTATTACTCGACAAAAACCCGACCCATTGAGGTCACATGAAAGAGAATATATAGTACCTGCAATACTTGTACTGTTATGCTGTAATGTTGTCCGTCGACTTGGGAGATATGTTCAACAGGAGCTCCAAGTGGTACGAGCGGGTTCGTATGTACGAAACCCGGGCAAATAGTATTGTAGCACAATGGGGGTTTGTATCCATCGCCCTAGTATTTAAGGTTTCAAACAAACAATCAGCCATTAGTAATATGTGTAAAAAAAAAAAAAAACATATCAATTAGGCAGATGTATCTTTTCATCACACCATTGCAACACAGAAAAAAAAAAAAAAAAAAAAGAGGAAACAAATGCGGCTTTGCATCACATTGGGTAGAATACATGCGCTTGGTTGGCATTTTTGCATCATTTACAAGTAAATCAGGGTTTTTGCATCATTTACAAGTTCTTGTCAACCAAGTTCCAAGGATCCGAATAAGGCCTATGAAAGCATTTGCCCATTTTGAACTAACCCATTTGAACCTTGTAAGGCTAAAAGGCTGTCGGAGAAAAAAAAAAAGGGCAGAATCACATCTCGCTATAGCGAAAATGGCGCGGGTTGCCTAGTCTAATCTGGACTGTGAGTGAAAGTTTGAGATGAACTCTCTATTCCAAGTGGATTATTATTAGGAGTCTTATGGTCGGATTTGAAGCTATATTTTGGGTGTTTCTCACGATCCAAAGTGACATACATCATCTCATCTCTCAAGTTTTGAATTAGAGATTTAATTAAGAGAAATTTTCTCTAGAGATTTTTTGAAGAGTTGTGCTGCCAAGTTCTCTAGAGGGTCTGTTTCTTCTGCATCCTTTGTAGAAAATCATCTTATCGCGTAGAAGATTTGAGAAGTTAAGCGCTAGATTGAATCTTTTGTAATCAACGGTGTGAAGTCGTTAAAGCGTGAAGCGACACAAGGTAATTTCAGTAATTAGGTAGAGGATATCTGGGGAGGAAATCTGAGTTTGTTGTAATTGCGAGATTCATAGTGTTTGATTATTGATCTAGTTCGGATTCGTGGTTTTTCACCTGCTTAGGGGTTTTCACTCTAAATCTGATGCCCTTGTAGTGCGTTCTTGTGATTTTGTTTTCGCTGCGTAAATTATTGTTTTTGTACACTATTGGGCTGATTTATTGAATAGACCAACCTAAAGATCTCGTATACTAAACTTTCAAACCTATTTTGTTAGATTCTCCACTTCATCTTTCTTCTTTCTCCGCATACAACTTCAACATGTTAGCTTTGATAATAATGATGGTAATATTGATTACGAAGAAGAATGTAGAAGTCGAGATTTCTCAAGTCTTACTGTCCAAAAAGTAAAGAGTCTTGTTTTCTGATCACCGAAGAGTTTAGCATACACCTGAAAAAGGAAAACCTTATATGAGTACGTGATCCCTGTAACTAAGAATCTCCAGATTGTATTAGCGCCGGAAAAGAAACAAGAGGGAAAAAAAAAAAGGAAGGTGAATTGTTTTCAAGTGTACGTGTGAGTGAGCGAAAAAATAAATAGAAAGGAAGGTGAATTTCTGACCGTCCATCCAATTTCTATGGAGTTGAGCGTTTCGTATGGGCCAGCTGATAGCCAGAGTTGTGAAAGGGAGAACATTTCTGTGTGTACGGGTTGTGGGTTCCACACACTCAGAGCCGCTTTCGTGCCATAATATTGCCCATGTTCTAAGCTGGCAATTGCCCACTGTACTTGAAAGTGAAACCAAAAGGATAAAAAATACGTCAGCGGATACAAACATTCATGGTCCAATCATTAGTGAAAAAGATTGGCTTGTTATTCATTATTTCAAAGACCCTATGCATGGTTGCAAGATTGCAAACTTTATATTAATCTGGGCCCAGCTTGAGGACTACTACCTGAACTTGAATAGAATTTGGTTTCAGGATTAAGATCAAGAGGGTTCATGAATATGGACTGTTTTTTCTTTTTCTTTTTCTTAACCAGCCAAGATAGTTGTGCCCTAGAAAGACTTGATACCGCACACCTTGGAGTGAAAACCGCTTTTACATGCTGGAGAAGGGAGAAGACCATGGATCCTAACGTTGGAAGTTGGGTGAGGATTGGACTCTCAACCACTGGTTTTCCCTTTATACTCTATTAATATGGATTTGAATACTAGAATCTCACCACCTATATATATATATATATATTAAATGTATTCCCGAGATATGCATTAAGCATACATCTTTTTTACTTATTAGAAATAAAGTATAATGTATTTACCAAAGATGGATATTATGACCTAAGTTTTCTTTTTGTATGGCTTAAAATTGTTTAGAAGTTATACAGTGAATGTTTCTATGGCCATTAATCATTTCATTCTTTAGAGTCCCAAGCAATCGATGATGGTTCCCAGTTCCCACACTATCACCAAGTGGATTGTCTTTTGTCGTCTTCTTGTTGTTGCTCCTCTGTGGCTGTGTAATGGATTACATCCTCTTCTACCAAAAAAAAAAAAAAAAAAAAAAACAGCGGACGATTGGGTCACTCAAAATTGGATGATTTCAGAAGATGACTTACATGGTGGTTAGCAGTATCTGCTTGTGGGTGTACAGAGTCGCCTGCGTAGGTTACATTTCCGGCATATTCCTTTCCTTCCAAGTAGAGAGATGGAGCTCTTAACACATCCTGCATTCGAATCCTTCGAATAGGAACGGATCCTTCTGGGCAACCTCCATCCAATATTGCTCGAAGCTTTGCGAGTTTTTGTCCTTGTAAAGATGATAGACTTCTGTTCCAATTTTGAAATGGAATGTGCGTATTCTGTTTACAACATAATACTCCAATCATCAATTGTTTTGATGCTAAATGACAGAACTATGTAAGTGATTAATAAAATCAAACCGGGATTGTGTGATTCTTTAGCAATGGATTGTCAAAGGCATGTTGTTTGTAGATGTCCACGCAGTCAAAGATGTCGCCATATTTAGTCTGCAGCAAAGTGAACCACTGTCAACATCTTCCATAAAATCAACCATTCAAAAGAAGAAAAATAAAGTAAACAATAAGAACATATTTATGTTGAAAATTTAGAGTATTTTACTAGAACAACATTGTAGTGTGCTGAAGTTTATTCTGCAATTTATTAATAATTATATTATTATTTATCATATTTATCTGGCTATTTCATTCAATCATTTCCAAATTAGACAGTAAAGAATATTGATCTATGTTTGAAAACATAACCAAAGAAGCCATGTGTACTCATTACTTTGTCTTCTACCCCTGTTTTAAAACCAGAATGAAGGGTGAACATGTGTAGTGTGCTGTTTCTCAATCAAGAAAGTGGTAAGCATGCATTATAAGTTATTTAAATAAAATGATTAACGTTTTCTAAGACGTTCAACCACGACGAAAAGATTATGACATAACAAAAAAAATTATTTAACATAATTAATGGTGGCTCCATCTGGTTCAACCATCAACTTTTACTAGTTTCGATTTGGTTTGACGAGCTCATACCAGTTTTTGACCAATTTGCAAATTCTGATCCAAGTGAACCGTTGGAAATACCATTTATGGTCGAACCTGGTTCAACTGCTTCGATTTTTAGATCATTGCTTTTTACTGGAGTTTTATGGTTTTGTCATCTGAGGTGGGCTACACAACCCGAATCAAGTTGTCATACTACGGGATCCCTACTTACGATGGATGTTTGGATGATTTGGGAAATTACACAGTAGCCAAATCCTTGCATGAACCAGGGGCAGCCGATCAATTGGTTAGCAATTCCGTCTCACCTAGCGTCCTAGGTCTCGAGCCATGAGTGTGCTACCCTCTTACCACATGTGTGGACTTTTTTCTCGCATGTGTGGGCTTTTTTCACATGGGTCCCACCTGATGCTACCCTCTTTCCGCGTGTGTGTGAACTCTTGTTAGAACTTTCATGTTAGGATTGTCATCCCGAGACAGAATGGTGTCTCGCTATAGATTCTCGCTATAGTGAGAATGGCGGGCAAGCCCAATTCATTCATAACTCTAAAATAGAGTTTGGGTCTGATTCCTTTTCTGATTGGACTATGATTAGAAGATTTATACACAAACTTGAGGCTATTTATTGGGTGTTTCTCTCAACCCTAAAGACACACTACTCTCATTAATCTGAGTTAGAGATATTTTAGAGAGAGATTTTTTTTCTAGAACCATTGAGATATCGTTATGAAGGGCTGCTCTAGAAGATGTTTGCTGATTCTGCTTTCTTGTAGAAAATAGTTCATCTTGACTGACAAGGTATGAAGAGATCAAGTAAGGAGAACAGGGCACGGTGGACGTCGTATCAGTGGATTTTTTACAAAAATAACTACAGTCCTTAGGTCAAAGTACAGACTAAGGTAAATGAGCTTGTGAGTATATCTTATAACTGTTCGTGAACTCTTGATTTCTAGTTCGTAGTTTTTCTACCTGAATAGGATTTTCACTCTAAAGCTTGTGTCTGCTTTCTTATGGTGTGTGATTAGTATATAGCTAGTTATATTTTGTTTGATTGGTTATTTCTGCTGCATGTCGATTGATTAAATTAGAACTAGTTTTCCATTCTAATGGGTCTTCCAAAACTCTCAACTCTCTTCTCGCAAGTGTAGATTTCTTCCTAAATGTGTGCACACTCTGCTCCCCCCATGAGTTCCAACCCCTTGGCTGGGGTTCGGAAAAAATCATGCAAGCTATCTATTAAACTGCAATTTTGGTAAAGATTATATTACAGTTAGAAGATAGACCTTGATGCTCTTCACTGCAGGCTTGTTGACAAGCTTAAGATACTTCTTATATTTTAAGTACTCTTCTCTTGCAATATCAATACCATTGGCACCAAGAAGAAATAGGCCGACCCAAACTAGTAGTATTGCTCTCATTTTGACAGTCATTGATGACATAAATTGAAAGATACCTGAAATTCATCACAAAGAAAGAAGTGTTCAAAATTCTACCAAGAAGAAAACAACGACAGATAAAATAAGGAGAAAAGGCAGACTAGAAAGATACCAAAGGTACTCTGACCATCTATGTGTTGTTTGGTCATGTATCATCACCTTTATATATAAGTGGTGGTTATTGTAAATGACTGACATGAGTCTATTGGATACATTGATATGGCAATATTTTAAAGGCGTGTATATCTTCTTATTTAGAAGATCACATCAAAGGAAATTTATACTAATTAAAGTTGTGTATATCTTTATATTCAGAAGACGACATCGAAATAAATTTATACTAAAGGAGTGCCTACTTTTATATTTAGAAGATAACATTGAAATAAATTTGTGGGGGTAACGGCTGTAAATTTTGATGCTACATTCATTTCACATAGCTCATGACTTCAACGAACGTGGACATGAGAGAGACAAACAGTGAAAATTTGCAGAACTATAGGTGAATTAGGCAGCAACTTGGGGAGGCACAGCATACGCTGGACTAAGACCCAGACCAAGAGTTTCATTGAGCCCAAATCATGATCCTCTACCTCATTTTTCAGGGTTAAGTCCATGATTATTTGTCTATTTTCTGGCCTTCATTTTTTCCTTCTTATTGTGTGTCCCTACCATTCATGATCATGTTCCGACTGAATGACTAAGGTAAACTACATTTTGGAACTCAACAGATTAGGTCAACCCCTTTTTTCTAAGATCAATATCTGAACCATTTAAGGGACCATGTGCTGATAGCTATGGGGGCTGCATGATAATGGTGCGGCATAAGTTCAGGTGGAGTCGTTGACTGAGATTATTTTATAGCAAAAAGGGATTCTAATAATCGAATCCGTTCCACCCATCCAATTACTTTATCATATTGGGCCACCAGTGATGATATCTATGGCTTGCATCAAAATGAACCAAGTTGGACCCACCAAACTAATGGTAAATCACTGTGTGACCCACCAATGTGAGCCTCCAACCACTGGCCTCCTGATTTGACCACATGTGCTATCATCTCCTAATAACAAAGAAAAACAAAAGCAGGATCAAATCTAGAGTCATGTTATCAAGTAATGGTCTGGCCTATAAGCTCATCCTCACAGTCGACCACTTTTACAATACTACAAGAAAATTGGCTTTTAGCGGCGCTGGCAAAACAAAGGATGGTTGCCGCTATAACCTATAACGGCGGCTAGACTGTCCCCCGCTTGCCGTCTTTATAGAAACCGTGGGTAAGGGTTTTGGTTGCGGTCTTTGCCTGCTATTAAAAAGATTTTAGCTGGGTTTATTACTGACTGCCACTAAAAGTTGGACGCTAAAAGTATATTTTCTTGTAGTGTGCGGCTCAACTTGAACTGCAGCCCAGCTGAAATATCCAAAGTACATCTAAACCCAAGCCCAACAAGCTTTTACAAAAGAATCCAGTTGGGTCCACCGGATTCAAACAGGGCTGACCCAAGTTGTAGCCCTAATTTATCTCCCTCCTGGCCCAACCTTATCTAACTGAACCATCTCACTCACCTTAGATATGTAGATATGTACACACATATTTCTATATAAATGTAGTCTTGTGCCTATCCATAATTAGGATTTTCACGCCTTCAAAAGATCGATACACATTTATTTCTATATAAATATAGATTGATACACATTTATTTCTATCAAATCTAGCTATGTACCCTATGTACATGTGTATGATTGTTATTCTATTATTAACATGAACCCTAAGATCGTGAACAGCATGATAATCACGTGTAGGATTTAATCTTAAGTAAATCAAAGAGTACCTCCAGACATCTTGATGCAAAGAGCTTTCCGATCCTGCAGTCTGGTGATGTTACCGATTGATGCTGTGATCCGTCGAGGGAGATGCTAAGTGAATCGTTTCGCTTTCTCTCTCCTTGCGTATAAACCCTAATGTGTTGAGTTTCGTGAGAAAGTATTTGTGATGGACGAAATACTCTATTTTATAGGTGAAGAGAGGACCGAATTTCCAATAAGGGTTTTTTTAGATTTAATCTCAACCGTCCATCAAGGTAGAGAATATTATAGAATACATCTCATTAAGAAACCGTTTTGAGTAATTTATAGCATATATCATATGAAAACGGAATTCCTATAACGATCACAATTTGGGAAATAGAAGGACGTGTGGTATAAGTAATGAAACTAAAGGTAATTTTCTTACAAGGATTTCAGACCTTAAAAATATTTTCAACTACATGTGTAAATGGATGGAGGTAATCTAGAAAGACCACCAACATCAACAAATAAATCTGGTAGCTTCCTTGTTTCTCATATTCCCTGCTTTTCTCTCGTGTTTTTCTCAATGTTTTATTTTTATGCAGGGTTTTATAAAAAAACACACGTGCTTATTGCGTGATGAATTTCAACAGGTGCCTAACTGTGTCCTCAATGGCTGAAATCAATTTGGGAGGCATCAGTTTAGAGAAAGTGCTTCTACTAGTTTGGGTGAGCAGCTGCCTTTTACGTGTTACTGGCAGTGGCAATACTACATCAAGAGAGGAGTACTTAAAATTAAAGAGGCGCCTTAAGAGCTTGAACAAACCTGCAGTGAAGACCATCAAGGTCTGACTTCTGCCAACTCCAGTACCTTCTTTACTAGAATCTCAGCTCAAAACATGGCTTGCAAGTCATGAGAAAAAGAGCATAATAGTATCGAGCCTCAATTCCATTTCATAAGGTTTTACTTATGTATCAGTATCATTGCAGATCATCCACAGATCATGTGGCCTCTCAATTCACTCACTGACCATTCAATTGGGTCTTTTATTTGTAAATCTGAGAATGAAGTAGAGGTGTCAAAACTTGATCCACCCTAACTTGACCCACATTGAAACCCAACACGATTAAAATATGGGTTGTCACGGGTGAAGTTTTCCTCACCCATAAGAAAAACAGGTCAGGTTAAGTGAACCCGCTTAACCCGTATCCTACCCACAGAAAGGATTCATTCTGTATAGTTCTTGAAATGGGGTTGGGCTTGTGCTGAACATTTCAAATGGACTAGAAATTAGATGGGTTGATTCAATATAGCATGGACTAGAAAAATGTTAATTGACTGTGGCCCAACTCGATCTGAAGTTGGGCTTGGTTTGAGTGTTTACAAATTGAGTCGGGACAGATCAAACTAACTGGTTTGATCCCACAGTTTGCAGGTAATTCAGGTCAATGTGGGTTTGTTTGGGTTGACCTTCATGAGATGTGAGTCGGGTCAGAATGACCCGTAATGGTTTTTGCTTGAGGATATGTTACCCATAGGGATGTAAATGGGTCCCCAATTCTCCAATTACCAAGAGGTTTTTACCATTAAAATTCGGGTTTTGGTCTTTATTTAGTCCCCCAAAAGTAAACAGGTTCGGGTCCATTTTGGACCTGTGACCTAAACAAGTCTGGATCCTGCTCCAACTTGATTTCGACCCATGGACTCGATACCAAACATATTACCTCAATTTTCAAGAATTCCTTCTAAAAATTAGGTTTTTTTTCCATTTCATTCTCTACCTAAACTCGGACCCAGATCCAGATCCATATACACATCCCATATATGAATTCGGTTCCAGTTCCATTTCCTCATTAACAGTTTCAGCTTTGAAATCAGAAAACCAGGTCGAGTTCCATTTTCTCATTAATGATTTTGGTTCCGGATCCACCATGGACCCAGATCGGAACCAACCTATTTACATCTCTACTTGCCCATTTGAAAAACAATCGAATATGGGTTGTGCTCCAAACAGTGGATCACACTTGTTGATCTGATCCTTTTTCACCTGACCTGACCAATTTGCAGCCCTTGGAATGAAGATTATATATAGCCAGCTATACCTATCTGACAACTTTGATTCACCTTCCAAAGAAACGAGCTTTTACATATTGGAACCTAGTAAAAAGAAATGCTTTAAAGTCCTAATTTCACCCCCCATTCAAGCTTTTTTGTTCCTTTGCTCTTAGTAAGGGACCCAACTCTTAAAGAACCGACAAAAGGTGGAAGAGGAAGCCCATACCATAGGAAGAAGAGCCCATACAAATGAAAAGAGGAAACCCACAAAATGAAAATGAGGACCAACATGCGTGGGAAGAGTAGCATGGCAAGTAAAGGTTCCGCGGCGGTCTGAGGATAAGCGGACGAATTAAGCAAGCCCTTTTTGTGTACGTACCATTCAAACTAGGTTGAACTAAGATGGATACCTAGTATCTACAGAGGTCCAGCTATATCAAAACTATCACATTGGTGGAAAACCATTCTAAACCAGTCCAATGCAATCAAGATCACTAAAAACGGATGGTGATCGGCTTGGGACCCGTCATCAATCATTTTAAATAATTTTTATTTTTTCTATTTTTTATATTATGATCGAAGTAGCTGGAGTCACCACTGGTTATCAATTTGGATAATTTTATTATTTTTTTGTCAATTTCTACATCAAGGTTGACAACTGATCATACAAAACTGATCATTCCATAGTTCACCTTTCGATTTAAAACACCGGTTAAAAAGGCACTTTTCACTTGCACTCACTTTCAGTGGAGGAGAAGACAAGGTAATAGAAACATGTATATGGGTGTTCTTTGTAAGTATTGAAAGTTTGAAACACACACACCAACAGTTCTCACTGTCTAAATTGGAAATGATAACATGGTAAACCCAGCTAAATATTATAATCAATAATAGTAATCATAAAAAAGTTTGCAATCATCACTGTGTCAAAAAGCCCAAAAAACTACCCCTGCACCTTGGTTTTACCAACGGCCTGGAGCAGTCATATTTTTATGACTGACTTTTAATATTTGATACTTACTATAGCAGTCGTTTTTTCGAAATAAAAAAATAAAAAATAAATCTAAGAACCCTTCTCTCATCACTCGTTACCGACTCCCAGCCCTCGCTGACTCTTTCCTCTCTTTTTTCCCCCAAAATTTCTCCATCTCCACGCAGCCGATGCTTTCGGTAGCGATTCCAGCTCCAGCTCCGATTCTCCATCCACCGTTACAAGTGAACCCATCTTCTCTTTCTGCATATTGCTGTAAATCCTTTTTTCTCCCCATCCTTCTTCCGTAGTGGCCGTCTCCTCTCTCACCTCACGCCCATCTATCCCTGCACCAGCCGCCTTCATCTCTCTCCATCTTCCTCCTCTAGAAGCATGCAGCGCCGCCATCCTCCATCTCCCTCCGCCAGACGCACGCTAGCACCCCTTCACAATCTCAGCAGCGCCGCCTTCTCCCTCTCCCAGCCGCAGCCTCTTCCTCTGTCGGTAAGTAATATTCAGTTTTAATTTTTGGGGTTTATGATGTTTGTTCTTTGTTTGTTATTGTGGAATTGCTAGGGTTCTTGGAATTGCTAGTTTTAATCTCCAACCGCCTTCTTGTGCTTATGATGTTTCTTCTTTGTTTGTTTCTTCTTCGTTTGTTATTTGGGCATGTACTGAATCTGACCGGTCAATGGTCGCCTCACAAGATTTTGCGGAAGAAACTGATAGGAGAGAAGGTGGCTCAGTGGTATCCCTACGAGATCAAGAAGGACGACCCCCTCGTCATGGCCAGACAAGAGCACGAATAACTATCTCATTCTTTATATTCCTCCTTCATTTCTTTCTTTTGTGTCTCTTTCTTTATTGATAGTTGACCACAATCTGTTTCTTTATTGATAGTTTCTTGCTGTTTTGCTAGAAAATACCCATGCCCTGCCCACCATCTATTTGTCTATGTTACTCTTATACTTACGTTTTGATTGTGTTTGTAAAGAGTGCTTACCATGTGTTTGTTTATATTCCTCTGTTACCAAATCAGGCCCTATTTGTTACACGAGCGTCACTATTTATATCTGTGCATATTTAGCCAGAGGTTATGTTGTCAATATGTTTAGGGAATTAAAAATAACAAGGCCACAAAATATCAATGAGAATTTGGGCTTACCAACAGCAAGCTTACAGTCGCAATGTGTGTAATTTCGACCATGGGCCACTATAGATCTTAGTGTGTATGAAGTTGGGCTTTGTTTTGTGTTTATATAATGTATCCATGACAATGAAACTGCTTGGTGATGATTCACATAAGAGTATTCAAAAAAAGTCTTCATAATGTTTTCACTGAATCAGGAGGCCCAACATGTAGGAAGATACACGTATTTCAACATTGTTTGCGGCTCAAATTAATATAAATCCAATAAGATGCTGCAGTTGGTATTAGTAGCATGATTGTTTCATGCATGATTAGATAGAATGAGCACATGCATTTTGGTTGACCCATATGCATAGCCCATGACCCAATAATTGGTTTGTGGCGCATACATGTGCACAGCAGCACAGGGACTTAAACACTCACTCCTCGATTGGATTTTTTTAATATTATTAAATTTCATATTTGTGTGGGAGTGTCATGTTTGGTTGAGACATAAATATTGGTCAGTTGTCTCCATTAATATGCAAGTGTATTCAACTATGATTTATTTTGTAATCGTATGCCAACCTAGAAATTGCTGCTTCGGCAACTTCATATTCAATGGAGATAGGAAAACCAGAGGCATTTATGCCACCAACACCACTTAACTACTATGAACTCAATTTTTTTTGGTAGAACTCAATTGAGGATTGTTCCATCTTTCTCTCTCACTCAGCTCTAAACATTTTGAACTTGCTGTAAATGCTATTTTTTTGTAATCAATCTTGTGAGAGCTTGATTGGGTTTTGGTCAGTGATGGTAGAACTGATTACAGAAATATATTGGACTGAGAATTTGGGGTTTGCTCAATCATATCAAAGCTGTAGATAAATGTTAATGGTTGGAAAGTAAATCTATAGAAGATGTTATGGACCTTGGGTTTTAATTAGAAATTGGGCTTTGTTACTGTGACGTGAGGAAAGCATAGATGCAAATGGGAAACATGTACTATCTTCAAAAATATGATTGCAACTTATTTCTTATTGAATATATGAATTGGTTTCATAGTATTATGCATGATTTGATTTAATGTTCTTATCGAGAATGTATGTGTGACCTGTGTTTGTGCTAGTGTGAGTTATATTCCTTGATCCATTCAGTTTCTGACATTCGTTTTTGGGTGTGAACTGTGAAGTACTGGCAATGGACAAGCAAAACTTGGAAAATCACATGGTGGGCTCTTTTTAAATATTTCAATTTTCTACCCTTCCTAGAAAGGGACTTGTTTCAAGAGCATGTTTTTGGAACATGACTTGATTTTTGGCAGTGGGCCATTCATGTTACATGCTAAATCACATATAACAATCTCATTAATGTACAACAAAGAAAGGGAGATGAATGGTGGAAGGGCACTTGTAGTGGTGAATGACTAATGATGTAGTGGTGAATGACTTTGTAGTGTGTTGGGGCATTGGGTTGTTTATACGATTTTTTTTTATTTATTTATTTATGTACAGGTACTTAGCAGGCTGTAAAAAAAAAAATTAAATGTCACACGTACAAATGAGACTATGCTGAAATTTCTAGAAATCTTTTACATTAGAAGTTTTTTTTAGGAACATTTTTATGAAATATACGTTAATGTTTGCCAAAATGTGTTTATGCTTCTTATTTATCCTTTTTTGTTATTGCAGGATGATGTTATTACTGCATATGAATCTGACAACTTGGTGGGTGGAGAAAAGACTTTTGGGTGATGTTACTATAGGATCGTTGTAGATGAGATCTTGAAGTTTGACTAGAGTTGTTGGGTGGAGAAAAGACTTTTGGGGATCTCACCGTGGGTGATATCATTTCATGGCCCACTTATAGAACCGTGTTTGGCTAGTTTTAAAGCCCACATGATTTACTGTTAAATGACTTTATTTGTAGTATTTACTTTGATGTGTGTGATCGTGAACGTGAACGTGGTTTTTGTTAAATTTCTACCATTTAATGTAACTACTTTGATGGTTTAAATTTTAAGTGGATGGATGATTTCTTAGCTTATTTGAGTTATTTATTTGATGGATAATGGATGTTTGTATGGTTGATGTTAATTTACAGTTTTGAGAATTACATGATTTTTATTAGAAAAATATAAAATTTAAAAATTAATTATGAAATATATATTTTTTTTAAAAACCCACTAAAAAAACGACTGCTTTGGGCAGTCATTAATTGAATGGTAAGTCCTTTTTTATATAGTTTTTTAAAAAATGACTTCCAAAATTTTCGACTGCCGAAGTCCGTCTTTAAAAAAATTGACTGCTGTGGGCAGTCGTTAATCTGACAAATTTTCGACTGCTAACAGCAGTCGTTTTCCAAAAACGACTGCGATTTTAACGACTGCCCGTTTGACTGCTCTTAGCAGTCGTTTTTTAAGAAAAAAGACTGTCTTCGACAGTCATTTTTTGGCTTTTTTGACGTAGTGCATTAGTACATGGAAGAAGAAATATCAATGCGTTGCTCAGTCTTATATGAGATGTGGAATACTCCTTATGTTTAATCGAAACATTATTTCCTTCCCTCTCTTTGTTGTACTACGAAGTATATATGCTAACCACAGTTCTCGGCTTTTGCAAATTAAATACGGTGATATCTATGACTTTGTTGATATTTACAAACGGGGGATATTCATGTGCATCTATCCCTCGCCATAGGGTGAAGATACTTTCCCTTTTTGCACATGAATCCCTCTTTTGTACTTCACCATATATACTATAAATCTTCCTTTTGTATTTGAAAAATACCATTTATGGAAGCATCTCTCACCCTATGGTAAGGATAGATGCACATGAATATTTCCCTTTACAAACAACCTGCTTTTGACCACCCATTGCTCAAGTACTCTTCTGGATTGTTATTGTTTAATCTCCAACATGATCTATTAGTCATTTAACATCTCAAGATTGGCGATTGAGATATTACACTATAAACAGAGGAAATCCACTTGTCCAAAACGGGTAGGATCCACTTCAAATGGAGGAAGTAGTGCAAAAGAACCACGAGTCCCATTCATAGATTGCCCAGAAGGAACAGTCCCTATTCAAAGAACTCTAATGAAGGATTTGGTAAGAGCTCCATCTCTCGACATGTTTGGGAAGAAATATGCAGGAAATTAAACTTACAGAGGCCACTTTGATCAAAAAGTAGATATTCCCTCTGCACACCATGTAAGTCATCTTTTGTAAATAAATTATGTTTAGTATCTTCTTGGATGTAATGGTATACATGTATAATAATCTATGTTGGTGGGATTCGGGACAAGCCTAACTTGCCCATCAATTTTGTGCTGATGATTAGGTTGTTTATACTGTCATCATCATTAAAGCATTGTCTCAACTATATTGGGGTCGGCTACAAAATTTTTTTTTTTTCCATTCCGATCTATCTTGAACCGGATTTTCAAATAAGTTACACTTCTTCATATCTATGGTTTAAAATAACTACGTAGCAGCCGCATTATTGGTCATAACGGAAGAGGCCGCTACACTATTCTGAAAATGGTGGCGCTATGATCTAAATCCTTGTAATGCCATGTAATGCCAAGCAATTTCAATTTAAAACATTATTTTTTCCTATTTCTTTTTCTCAATAGCCTTTTCTAAAGTTATTTTTGCCCTTACATGATTCCAAATCACTAAAAAAAAATAAAAAAAAAATAGAAGATTGGCTGCCACAAAAGATTCAGATTTTTTGGACCATTTAAAAAATCCGCTGCATCGCTACGTAGATTTTTAGCTATTGGCCGCCACACCTATCGCAACCGCTATTTTGATTATTATTCATATATATTTTTACTACCTCCATCCATATCCTCTTTGACCTACCACTTTCCCTTGGTGGCCCATCAACTTTCATGGCCAAACTTTTCATTATCGGCGCCGTTACTGGCCCACGCTGGATATGCCTAAACCATCTCAAACAGATTTTTCTAATTTAATCCCTTATTGTTGAATTCTCTCTAAATGCTCTCGATAGTTCTAATTTCCAATTCTATTCTTTCTAGTTTTACCACACATTCACTTCAACATTCTCAGTTCTGCTACATCCATTTTGTGCATATATTGCTTCTTTATTTGCCAACATTACGCCCCATTGGCCATAGTTGATATAACCGTTGTCCTGTAAAGTACGTTTATACTGTCTTATGGTTTTTTCTTTCCTTGTTTTACTTTCATCAGTGTGGCATATTGAAAGCGGAATATGGGCAGTTTTATGGAACTTGAGTGGTTATGAATGTATGGCAACCAAAACTTGAAGATCCTACAAGTATGTTCTCTGATAACCAATTGTGGGTTGTAGGTGGCACAGTGGGTCATCGCAGCACTGTAGAAGTTGGATATATGGTGAGTCCTCCAATCAAACAAGCATTGAAACGATTCTTCTATAAATCCGACTTTTAATCTCTAGTGATTTCTGAGTTTAAAGGATAAACTACTTAACAGGGCCTTCATTCTCAGGTGAATAATATGCTCAACGAGGACCAACTCAGTTGACTCTTTGTACATTGGGCTGTAAGAATATTCGAGCAATTTTGATTTTTTACATTGTTCATAGTAACCATCTTCTTCTTCTTTGAAGCACTATTTCATCCAACCATCGTCAACATCCGACATCTATCACCAGGCAATCACCATCCAGGAGAAGAAATATTTTCTTTAATTTGACTTGTACAACAATATCGCTGCTTCACTATGAAAATACTTACGTTGTTTGTCTTAAAATTTGAATGCCGGGGAAAGAACTCAGACGATGGTTGCTACAATCTTGAATGCGAAAGGCTACGTTCAGGTGCACCCGAACATGCCTGTAGATGCTTTTCTAGAGCCAATTTTCACCTACGACGGCGAACAGTATGATATAACAATAATGATATTCAAGGTACTACTGTCCATCCATCATGCAGGCCTCAATGGGCCAGAACAATCTGTTGTTGGCCCAGTTTGGGTATCATAACTAAATGAGTAAATAGCCTAAGCACAACACTTTGCTGGAT
This sequence comes from Persea americana, assembly GCA_029852735.1. Taxonomy (NCBI): domain Eukaryota; kingdom Viridiplantae; phylum Streptophyta; class Magnoliopsida; order Laurales; family Lauraceae; genus Persea; species Persea americana. The sequence goes on from CM056810.1 coordinate 84,602,835, forward strand.
ATGACATACTAAGAGAAGGGTTTCTCATCTGTAACTAAAGAATTGGGCTTGGCCCAAATCTTACGATTGTAGAGATGTCAACAGACTTTGGCCTAAATTTTACAAATTGGCACTAAGTTCCTTTTTGTTTGCATTAGATTACGTTAGAGTTGAATACCTCAGAATTCATGCCATAAGTGAGTGAAAATGAAGATCCAAGGTGATCATAATAATAAAAAAAAATGACCATCAAACAACCTCCCTTTCAATGGAAAGTGAAAAGTGAATGTATCATATAGTCAAAGTTCCATCTACATTGCTATCTTATATCATTCACCTTTCACCTTATATCTTTCACACTTTTCCTCTTTAATAATCCTTTCATGAAGATCTTTTGACCATTAATTCCTATGTATTTCCATGCAAACAAAAAATCCCTGAGTGGGCTGAACGTAGACAAGCTTCAAATCACTCCACCTCATTTACATTTACATTTATGGCCCAATTCCACATACAAAAATTAAATATTGAGGGAAAAAAAGATGGGTTGATAGAAAGCAGTTCCAATTCTGAGTCTGTGGATTGAATTCACAGAGATCCACAGAAGAAGGGGAAAAAATGTACACTTCTTTTTCATAATATTCAGATGATGAGATACCCGTTAACATCCTTAAGAGTGAAATTTCAATCTGAACATTTATTTCATGTTGTTTGTAGCAGGATCCAGACACTAAAAACTGGATTTTGACATGGGGCAAGAACAATGAGTAGGGGGGGTATTTTCCAAAAGAGCTCTTCCCAGACATGGGAGATGGTCCTGCTACTAGGATTGATTGGGCCGCGGTGGAGAGACTTACAGCCCAACAAGTCTTGGTCATCCTCCAATGGGCAGTGGAAATTTCCCATTTGAAGGATTTAAAAAAGCAGCTTATATGAGGACAATACAGGTTGTGAATGAGAATAATGTTCTTGTAGATGCACCATACAATGTTATCACGAGAACCGATTTGCCTCGCTGCTACGTCGGCGTGGATAGAGCTACAAACTATGATCCAGAACGTGGCTTTGGTAGATACATCTACTATGGGGGACCTGGTGGGAGATGCTAAAATTACATGTATGTTGGTGTTGCGGCTTGGAGATGCTAGAATTTACCAGTTGTGACTACTGCTACATTCTCAAATAAATTTAAGATTTTAATGGCATATATCCATGCATCATGACAGGCATCATCTCATTTACTTGTTAATTTGTAACATGGTGAAGACATGAAAGCTACTACTCACCTGGGCCACCTACTTGGTGGGCCACGCCGCAACAGGGATCTACTCTAGTTATCATTTCAAATTGATTACAATTAAAGGGGAAATTAAAAAAGAAAGAATAAAAGCATGAATGTCACGTCCCCCAAAATAAGAATTAGGGAAAAACGTGAAAAATAAATCAAATTCAAATTCCTGTATTTAATACAACACAAGCTTCCAAAAGTGGACCCAAAAAATTTTCAATATGTGGTGAGTCAAAATAAATTTCATTAAATACAACGGAAGCCTTATCCAATTGGTAATCAATGTTCATAAATGAAACCCAACGCAAAAATCAAATAAACATTAATAATTAAAATTGTAGAATTATAAAATTTCTAAAAGAGGTCTCAACACTAAAAGAAAGTTCATTAATAATTCTAAGATAACGTTCTCTCTTGTGCTGGTTCAAACGGCTCCAAACCATCTCCGGCATCCCACTCGAATTCATCAGTTGACTCAAACGTTTGAAACGCTTGATCCTCCTCCGTCTCCTGGGTAAAGTAGGGCTCAGTACCTATGCACCAAATATTACAAAGTAAATAGCAAGAACATAATCATAATTCAAAATTTAATACGATAACGAGAAGAATATAGACAAGGGTGATCATAATGAAACAATGATAAATATAATAACGAGAACGAATGTATGATATAAAATCAAATGGCACAAAGGTGCAATATAAAATCACACGGTGACAAGTGTCCCCGTTGTGGGTGGTCAGCCCTAAATAAATCGGGAAAGCCCGTCCATAACGTCGGTGGTAATAAACCGATCAAAATAAAATCAGGATAACCTGTCCATAATTAAAGCAGATTATAAGTGATCCGGTCACATCGGTGATCAACCGTCCATATATCGATCTGCAGTCGTTCATAAAATGACCCACATATACACATAAACATATATTCATAATAGACCTGATTAATAATGCTCCGACACAAAAATCATAAGTCAAAATAAAGTATTTGCCATTCCACATTTCATATCATATTCGAATAGTCTTTTATATTTGCAAATCCGAATGTCAAAGGATAATCACAAGCCAATCCTAAGGTCAAACATAAGGTCTATTACCCAATAACCATAGGAATCTCTAATGGATAAAAGATCAACGTATCTCTTCTAAGTCAATGGTGCATAGACTCAATTAAGGGTTTTCCAATAGGGATGAGTTGAGCTCGAATCCATTAGGATGCTAAAGAAGGGTCTTTGCTTCTTTCATATGCTAAAGAAGTTGTTGACTACATGAGGGAAGCTCATTGGATGTCAACTTTACTGTTTTGGATATTAATTTTTGAGTCTTTCATTTTCTTCAACTGCTAATGAGGTTGCTCATATTTTAGCCAAGTGTTGTTCTTCTTTTGGCAAGAGTTTTTATTGGGATGTTTGTTTCCTGGATTGGGTATGAGATGGGTTTTCTTCCCTATAAGTCCCGTTATGTTTGTCCTGTTTTCTTTGTTTTCTTCTTTTAATTGAAGTTTCTTTCACAAAGAACAAAAACAGTTATACTCAAACTTATACACCCACGCACAGTGCACCAACATTCAGCAACATACCAAATACTTTGAGATCATCTCAACACTCTTTGAAAAATATAGAAAATTTTCAAATAAGACCTTAAGTTTTTGCCTTATTTAAAAAAGGACATAAGTTTCAAGAGTTTTCAAATTATTTCTCAAACTTTTCAGTAAGTTTTCAATTAGGGACATCCGTCCATTTAAAGGTATTTTATGGCGTCTATTCTTCTTGATTCTTAAAAATACTTAAATTTCCCTTCGTTTAAATCCATGACATAGTTCGGACAGCCACTACATGCAATCAATCGCACGGGTGCACTGGTTGTCCTTGACCACAATGAAGATGCCGATGAAGAAAATGAGGAGCATATAAAGAAAGTGAAGTAGAGTTTTATTTCAATAAAGGGTGATTTGAGTATTTAAAGACGGTTAAGAGAAGAAATTGCCGAAAAATAGCTTTAAATGGACGGATGACCATAATTGAAAACTTTAGAGAAAACTCAGGGACTAATTTGAAAAGTGTTGAAACTTGTGTCCTTTTTTTTTAAATAAGATAAAAAATTAAGCCCTTATTCGAGATTTTGCCTTAAAAAAACCAATTGTAATTTACTAATTTTGTAATTTTCATTTCATAGTCATCTAGATCTGTTATAACACAACTGTATTCCTTGAACATGATACAGCAACTCTGTGCAAAATACCAAATACTTTTGAGATCATCTCAAGACACCTGCATTAAATCATGCAATTGACTTGATAAATTTACTAATCACAACTTGAAAGTTAGCTTTCATGACGCAACTGTGTTTATTTGAAGCTAACAGCCACATCTCGAGATACAAGAAATGAGGAATATTTCTAGGAGGACATTCAACAACCAGGTCCCCCGTAAAAGATGGATCTACCAGCTTCCCCCCCATAATTCACTCTAGGGTCTTCAATACCATAGCATTGAGGCACATCTGCAATGGTTTCAAGATCGAATGGGGCGTCTATGAGGTGCCTGTTGGTATCCACAACCCTTATCCGGCTTACATAACTAGCCTTTCCAGGTGCTTCGCTTGGGAAATGTCCACTGCCCATTGGAGGCATTGGAAGATAACGGAATGGGTTGTAAGTCTCCCCTCCCCACTCAACTTTAGTGGCAGGACTATTACCCAGGATTGGAAATAAGCGTTTGGGAAAGTACCCCACTGCTATGTCACCTTCTTCCCATAAGAACAACCAGTCTCCGAATGTTGCATCCTGTAAAATTAAAAGCAACGTGGAATAAATTATTAGACTTTAATAAAATTCCTATTCTAAGGGGCATGTCTCAAATATCTTTTCCAGTGGACAAAACACATGGGTGTAGAGAGAGCCAAGTTCAGGATTCTACTCATGGATGATCAGGACTAATTAGAATGTTTGTCCTGTTTGATAACTTTGCTCATGTTGTCCTATTACTTGACAAAAACCCGACCCATTGAGGCCACATGAAAGAGAATATATAGTACCTGCAATACTTGTACTGTTATGCTGTAATGTTGTCCGTCGACTTGGGAGATATGTTCAACAGGAGCTCCAAGTGGTACGAGCGGGTTCGTATGTACGAAACCCGGGCAAATAGTATTGTAGCACAATGGGGGTTTGTATCCATCGCCCTAGTATTTAAGGTTTCAAACAAACAATCAGCCATTAGTAATAAGTGTAAAAAAAAAAAAAACATATCAATTAGGCAGATGTATCTTTTCATCACACCATTGCAACACAAAAAAAAAAAAATAGAAAAAAAAGGAAACAAATGCGGCTTTGCATCACATTGGGTAGAATACATGGGCTTGGTTGGCATTTTTGCATCATTTACAAGTAAATCAGGGTTTTTGCATCATTTACAAGTTCTTGTCAACCAAGTTCCAAGGATCCCAATAAGGCCTATGAAAGCATTTGCCCATTTTGAACTAACCCATTTGAGCCTTGTACGGCTGAAAGCATTTGCCCATTTTGAACTAACCCATTTGAACCTTGTAAGGCTAAAAGGCTGTTAGAGAAAAAAAAAATGGCAGAATCACATCTCGCTATAGCGAAAATGGCACGAGTTGCCCAATCTAATCCGGACTGTGAGTGAAAGTTTGAGATGGACTCTCTATTCCAAGTGGATTATTATTAGGAGTCTTATGGACGGATTTGAGGCTATATTTTGGGTGTTTCTCACAATCCAAAGTGACACACATCATCTCTCAAGTTCTGAATTAAAGATTTAATTGAGAGAAATTTTCTCTAGAAATTTTTTGAAGAGTTGTGCTGCCAAGTTCTCTAGAGAGCCTGTTTCTTCTGCATCCCTTGTAGAAAATCATCTTATCGTGAAGAAAATTTGAGGAGTTAAGCGCTAGATTGAATCTGTTGCAATCAACGGTGTGAAGTCGTTGAAGCGTGAAGCGACACAATGTGACTTCAGTAATTAGGTAGAGGATATTTGGGGAGGAAATCTGAGTTTGTTGTAACTGCGAGATTTATAGTGTTTGATTATTGATCTAGTTCGGATTTTTGGTTTTTCACCCGGTTAGGGTTTTTCAGTCTAAATCTGGTGCCCTTGTAGTCTGTTCTTGTATTTTATTTTCGCTGCGTAAATTGTTTTTTTTGTACACAATTAGGCTGATTTATTGAGTAGACCAACCTAAAGATCTCGTACACTAAACTTTCAAACCTATTTTGTTGGATTCTCCACTTCATCTTTCTTCTTTCTCCGCATACAACTTCAACACGTTGGTTTTGATAATGATGATGGTGATAATGATTACGATGAAGAATGTAGAAGTCAAAATTTCTCTAGTCTTACTGTCCAAAAAGTAAAGAGTCTTGTTTTCCGATCACCGAAGAGTCTCTCATACACCTGAAAAAGGAAAACCTTATATGAGTACGTGATCCCTGTAACTAAGAATCTCCAGATTGTATTAGCGCCGGAAAAGAAACAAGGAAAAAAAAAAAATAAAAAAGGAAGGTGAATTGTTTTCAAGTGTACGTGTGAGAGAGCGAAAAAATAAATAAAAAGGAAGGTGAATTTCTGACCGTCCATCCAATTTCTATGGAGTTGAGCGTTTCGTATGGGCCAGCTGTTACCCAGATTTGTGAAAGGGAGAACATTTCTCTGTGTAGGGGTTGTGGGTTCCACACACTCAGAGCCGCTTTCGTGCCATAATATTGCCCATGTCCTAAGCTGGCAGCTGCCCACTGTACTTGAAAGTGAAACCAAAAGGATAAAAAATACGTCAGCGGATACAAACATTCATGGTCCAATCCTTAGTGAAAAAGGTTGGCTTGTTATTCATTATTTCAAAGACCCTATGCATGGTTGCAAGATTGCAGATTTTATATTAATCTGGGCCCAGCTTGAGGACCACTACCTGAACTTGAATAGAATTTGGTTTCAGGATCAAGATCAAGAGGGTTCATGAATATGGACTGTTTTTTCTTTTTCTTTTTCTAAACCAGCCAAGATAGTTGTGCCCTTGAAAGACTTGATACAGGTGTGAACCCAAGCACACCTTGGAGTGAAGACCACTTTTACATGCTGGAGAAGGGAGAAGACCATGGATCGTAACGTTGGAAGTTGGTTGAGGATTGGACTCTCAACCACTGGTTTTCCCTTTATTCTCTATTAATATGGATTTGAATACTAGAATCTCACCACCTATATATATATATATATATATTAAATGTATTCCCGAGATATGTATTAAGCATACATCTTTTTTACTTATTAGAAATAAAGTATAATGTATTTACCAAAGATGGATTTTATGACCTAAGTTTTCTTTTTGTATGGCTTAAAATTGTTTAGAAGTTATACAGTGAATGTTTCTATGGCCATTAATCATTTCATTCTTTAGAGTCCCAAGCAATCGATGATGGTTCCCAGTTCCCACACTATCACCAAGTGGATTGTCTTTTGTCGTCTTCTTGTTGTTGCTCCTCTGTGGCTGTGTAATGGATTACATCCTCTTCTACCAAAAAGGCGAAAAAAAAAACAGTGGACGATCGGGTCGCTCAAAATTGGATGATTTCAGAAGATGACTTACATGGTGGTTAGCCAAATCTACTTGTGGGTGTACAGAGTCGCCTGCGTAGGTTACATTTCCGGCATATTCCTTTCCTTCCAAGTAGAGAGATGGAGCTCTTAACACATCCTGCATTCGAATCCTTCGAATAGGGACGGATCCATCTGGGCAACCTCCATCCAATATTGCTCGAAGCTTTGCGAGTTTTTGTCCTTGTAAAGATGATAGACTTCTGTTCCAATTTTGAAATGGAATGTGCGTATTCTGTTTACAACATTATACTCCAATCATCAATTGTTTTGATGCTAAATGACAGAACTATATAAGTGATTAATAAAATCAAACCGGGATTGTGTGATTCTTTAGCAATGGATTGTCGAAGGCATGTTGTTTGTAGATGTCCACGCAGTCAAAGATGTCGCCATATTTAGTCTGCAGCAAAGTGAACCACTGTCAATATCTTCCATAAAATCAACCATTCAAAAGAAGAAAAATAAAGTAAACAATAAGAACATATTTATGTTGAAAATTTAGAGTATTTTACTAGAACAACATTGTAGTGTGCTGAAGTTTATTCTGCAATTTATTAATAATTATATTATTATTTATCATATTTATCTGGCTATTTCATTCAATCATTTCCAAATTAGACAGTAAAGAATATTGATCTATGTTTGAAAACATAACCAAAGAAGCCATGTGTACTCATTACTTTGTCTTCTACCCCTGTTTTAAAACCAGAATGAAGGGTGAACATGTGTAGTGTGCTGTTTCTCAATCAAGAAAGTGGTAAGCATGCATTATAAGTTATTTAAATAAAATGATTAACGTTTTCTAAGACGTTCAACCACGACGAAAAGATTATGACATAATAAAAAAAATTATTTAACATAATTAATGGTGGCTCCATCTGGTTCAACCATCAACTTTTACTAGTTTCGATTTGGTTTGACGAGCTCATACCAGTTTTTGACCAATTTGCAAATTCTGATCCAAGTGAACCGTTGGAAATACCATTTATGGTCGAACCTGGTTCAACTGCTTCGATTTTTAGATCATTGCTTTTTACTGGAGTTTTATGGTTTTGTCATCTGAGGTGGGCTACACAACCCGAATCAAGTTGTCATACTACGGGATCCCTACTTACGATGGATGTTTGGATGATTTGGGAAATTACACAGTAGCCAAATCCTTGCATGAACCAGGGGCAGCCGATCAATTGGTTAGCAATTCCATCTCACCTAGCGTCCTAGGTCTCGAGCCATGAGTGTGCTACCCTCTTACCACATGTGTGGACTTTCTTCTCGCATGTGTGGGCTTTTTTCACATGGGTCCCACCTGATGCTACCCTCTTTCCGTGTGTGTGTGTACTCTTGTTAGAACTTTCATGTTAGGATTGTCATCCCGAGACAGAATGGTGTCTCGCTATAGATTCTCGCTATAGTGAGAATGGCGGGCAAGCCCAATTCGTTCATAACTCTAAAATAGAGTTTGGGTCTGATTCCTTTTCTGATTGGACTATGATTAGAAGATTTATACACAAACTTGAGGCTATTTATTGGGTGTTTCTCTCAACCCTAAAGACACACTACTCTCATTAATCTGAGTTAGAGATATTTTAGAGAGAGATTTTTTTTCTAGAGCCATTGAGATATCGTTATGAAGGGCTGCTCTAGAAGATGTTTGCTGATTCTGCTTTCTTGTAAAAAATAGTTCATCTTAACTGACAAGGTATGAAGAGATCAAGTAAGGAGAACAGGGCACGGTGGATGTCGTATCAGTGGATTTTTTACAAAAATAACTACAGTCCTTAGGTCAAGGTACAGACTAAGGTAAATGAGCTTGTGAGTATATCTTGTAACTGTTCGTGAACTCTTGATTTCTAGTTCGTAGTTTTTCTACCTGAATAGGATTTCCACTCTAAAATTTGTGTCTGCTTTCTTGTGGTGTGTGATTAGTATATAGCTAGTTATATTTTGTTTGATTCGTTATTTCTGCTGCATGTTGATTAATTAAATTAGAACTAGTTTTCCATTCTAATGGGTCTTCCAAAACTCTCAACTCTCTTCTCGCAAGTGTAGATTTCTTCCTAAATGTGTGCACACTCTGCTCCCCCCATGAGTTCCAACCCCTTGGCTGGGGTTCGGAAAAAAGCATGCAAGCTATCTATTAAACTGCAATTTTGGTAAAGATTATATTACAGTTAGAAGATAGACCTTGATGCTCTTCACTGCAGGCTTGTTGACAAGCTTAAGATACTTCTTATATTTTAAGTACTCTTCTCTTGCAATATCAATACCATTGGCACCAAGAAGAAATAGGCCGACCCAAACTAGTAGTATTGCTCTCATTTTGACAGTCATTGATGACATAAATTGAAAGATACCTGAAATTCATCACAAAGAAAGAAGTGTTCAAAATTCTACCAAGAAGAAAACAACGACAGATAAAATAAGGAGAAAAGGCAGACTAGAAAGATACCAAAGGTACTCTGACCATCTATGTGTTGTTTGGTCATGTATCATCACCTTTATATATGAGTGGTGGTTATTGTAAATGACTGACATGAGTCTATTGGATACATTGATATGGCAATATTTTAAAGGCGTGTATATCTTCTTATTTAGAAGATCACATCAAAGGAAATTTATACTAATTAAAGTTGTGTATATCTTTATATTCAGAAGACGACATCGAAATAAATTTATACTAAAGGAGTGCCTACTTTTATATTTAGAAGATAACATTGAAATAAATTTGTGGGGGTAACGGCTGTAAATTTTGATGCTACATTCATTTCACATAGCTCATGACTTCAACGAACGTGGACATGAGAGAGACAAACAGTGAAAATTTGCAGAACTATCGGTGAATTCACTACGTCAAAAAGGCCGAAAAATGACTGCCGATGACAGTCATTTTTCTTAAAAAACGACTGCTAAGGGCAGTCGAACGGGCAGCCGTTAAAATCACAGTCGTTTTTCAAAAACGACTGCTGTTAGCGGTCAAAAATTTGGCAAATTATCGACTGCCCAAGGCAGTCAATTTTTTTCAAGACGGACTTCGGCAGTCGAAAATTTTGTGTCATTTTTTAAAAACTATATTAAAAAAGGACTTATCATTCAATTAACGACTGTTTTGAGCAGTCGTTTTTTTAGAGGGTTTTTTTTAAAAAAAAAATTCATAATTAATTTTTAAAATTTATATTTTTCTAATAAAAATCATGTAATTCTCAAAACTGTAAATTAGCATCAACTACACAAACATCCATTATCCATCAAGTAAATAACTCAAATAAGCTAAGAAATCATCCATCCACTTAAAATTTAAACCATTAAAGTAGCTACATTAAATGGTAGAAAATTCTCAAAAACCACGTTCACGTTCATGATCACACACATCAAAGAAAATACTACAAATAAAGTCATTTAACAATAAATCATGTGACCTTTTAAACTAGCCAAACACGGTTCTATATGTAGGCCAAGAAATGATATCACCCAAAATGAGGTCCCCAAAAGTCTTTTCTCCACCCAACAACTCTACATCAAATTTCAAAGATCTCATCTACAACGATCCTATAGCATCCTTCCTCCTCAGTTGACAAACCAAGAACGCGTCCGAGTTGTCAGATTCATTTGCAGTAATAACATCACCCTGCAGTAACAAAAAATGATAAATAAGAAGCATAAACACATTTTGACAAACATTAACGTATACTTCATAAAAATGTTCTTAAGAAAATTTTCTAATGTAAGATTTCTCAAAATTTCGGCAGAGTCCCCCTTGTACGTGACATTTAAATTTTTTTTTTTTACAACCTGCTAAGTACCTGCACATAACAAAAAAAAAAAAAAAAAAAAAAAAAACTTCATATGAACAACTCAATGCCCCAACAGACTACAAAGTTATTCACCACTACGACATTAGTCATTCACCACTACAAAGTCATTCACCACTACAAGTGCCCTTCCACCATTATTATACACACAAACTCATCCACCATCTCATCTAAAAGACTAGGAAGAAATTGAAGTTACTACTGTCATACACCATTATTCCATCGACCTTATCCAAGGATAAATCATTACTCAATATGAAACAAAGAGAAGGTCTACAAGAATACCATGTCATACTCCGGTCATACTTAGTTATGATGTGTGCAAGTATCCCTTATTTTCTGTTATGTCTGTGCCACATGCTCTGTTTGATTTGATGACCATTAGAGTAACATAGGGTCATAGCAACAGGTATTGGGGATGAAACTTCCATCATTTCAAATAGTTATAAGAGAGGAGCCACTATAGCATCAGCACTAAATGGGGGTTAAGATAAAGACCTGATAAAACGCTCTGGCTCAAATCTAGGGACATTAGGCGGACCAATAGGGTCAAAACGGGAACCTGGAGGCACACCCCTGTTTCAGCCAAACATAATTTCAATCAGAAACAATAGCTACCCAACGCATTGTTAACACATACGGAAAAAGAATTAAAAGAAATGAGTGTTTACTCACGGAAGTCCTGGAAATCCAGGCTATGCTCTGCCTACCCCACCATGCCACCTTGGATCATCGGGTCCTGTTCCAAATGAACAGATGAGTAAAACAGGAGTTCTAATAAAAGGGAAAAGGCCACCTTGCCATCTTGGATCATCAGGTCCTGTTCCACATGAACAGATGCGTAAAAAAGGAGTTCTAATAAAAAAGGACTCCTTATCGAAAAGCTGCTAAAAATGGAATGTACATAGCCACAAGCATGCCACCGCCAATCCCAAAACCACCCCTGAAAGATTAATGTAAACAGGTAAAATTACTGAATACAAATACTTCGAACTAAAATGGAAAGAGACAAATTTATAAAATCACAGCTCAAGGATATTATAGTCATATTATAGTCAAGGATATCACAGCTCAATGAGACAAATTCCTTGCCAGTGTGATAACTAGCTCAGTATGAGTTCACTAATGTGATGGGGTCATAGAGAGAAGATGGTCACCCCAAGAGGGTCTCATTGGACCAAAATTTAAAATTTCCATTCCCACCCCTACCCAAAACCCAAAACCAAAAAAAAAAAAAAAAACCACCACCACCACCACAATGTGAATCATCAAAACAAAAACCCATAAAAACCCAGAAATAGCTTAGGAGGGTCATAAAAGTTGCCCACATTGTGAATCATCATATCTGCCCATCATCAACCATTTTGCTCCAACAATCTTAGAAAGAGAAAAGAACCCTTTAGTAACTCCACTCACTCAACATTGGATGATATGGTTGGAGGTGATAAAAAATTGAGGCAAAAAATGCATAATAAATGAATCAAATCAATGACCAATAAACAAGTGATGAAAGGTTATTTTTCTCCATAAAAGAATAAATAAATGTACACAGTTAGAAACATCTGTGAATAGGAAAGGTTCCTTTCAGCTTCTGTGATGACAACCTCTCTCAAAATGCAGTCTTCATCTATTGATTTAAACTTGTAAATTCACCTGCACATCAAAAAGCTGGTCATTCACATTAAAAAACACCACCTGGACAAAACCATCCCAATTCCTGCTCCAAACACACAGCGAAATAGATCCATATACCTTCTGGAAAAAACTCAAACCAATTGCAATTAGGGGTTCACCCAAAGCAGTCATATTCACTTTCAGAACATTTTGTGAATCCAGATAACCCATTTGTGTGTCTCATTGTTGGCATCTTACTTCATTGTTGGCATCCAGATAATCATACTTCATAATTTACCAGTTGCAGCCAAAATATATAAAGGCTACAATCTCCTCAGAAGAAATTACTATGGATTAATCTGAAAACACATGTTCACGTGTCATCCAAGAAATCAGCTACCTAAGGATGAAGTTTAGTTGTGCAACTGAAATGGGACATCATGGTCACACCATCGAGATCGCTGACTTCATCCAACCTAATACCAGCATTACTGTCTTAGCCTTACCAGATCGATCTAGAGAAAAGATCCAAATGAGAACCCAAAGCTGTAATCTATGTACCCTGAATCATAGAAAACAGGTAAAACTGAATTAAATTTCATGAAATGGATCCGTAGGCTTTCTTCAATAAAAAAAACACAAGCTCCACTCCCAGTTCAAACACACCCCACATCACAAGAAAACATCAAGGAACATGATACTTAATTCAACTTTCCACTACAACAATCGTCAACAAAATCCCAACCCCACATCCAATCCGACATGACTACCAAGCAAAATGGAAACAGTCACAAAGGAAACTCCAACACACTTCATAAGATCTCCCAGATCACCACAAAATCAACACCCAATTCAAAGAGACCAACCAAATCCACAAAACAAAGTCACAGATCCGAAATTCACCAAAACCAGCTCCCAAAACCAAATCCCACTTAAGATTAGGAATAAAACAGAAACTCAACCCCTATACTATCCAAAACCAAAACCCAATTGAGATTCATCATGAACACCAATTCAACACAAAAAAACCCAACTCGCATATTATACAAAATCAGGATTAAAAAAAAAAGACAACAAAAAATTATTTTATATCATGTTGCCCACGAAGAACAATCAATCATAGAAAAGAAAACCAATCCAAAGAAGTAGAAGAAATATTCAAGAATCTAATAACATGATATGCAATCAGAACACCCAATATTAGAGTTTGAGATCTGTGAAGAAACATTACCCCACTAAAAATGAGATCTTTCACAGCAGAAAAAAGTGATTAGATTGAATGAATTTGAACCCAAACAAGAACATGAAAACCCGGTGCCATTTATCTCTTCCTGAGATCCTCAAACCAGAATCCACGATAGATCGCAAGAGACTGGGCGTCAGAATCTTTGAAGGTTGCAGCGGGCCAGGAGAAGAAAAAAAAGGCAAGAGAGAAAGATGAGATGCAAAAAGAAAGATGGAATGAGAAAACCCTACATCCATAAAATCCCCAATTAAAAGAAACCTTGAATCCACAAAATCCCCTAAAATCCCCTTACTTTCACCAAAGGTAAGGGCCATGCCCCATCCTGTTGATTGAGAGAGAGGGAGAGAGAGGGAGAGAGAGATGGTGTCGATCTCCGCTACCGTTCCGGTCGATTAGGAGAGAGAGTGAGAGAGAGAGATGGTGTCAATCTTCGCTACCGTTCCGGTCGATTAGGGGAGAGAGAGAGAGAGAGAGAGAGAGAGAGAGAGAGACGATGTCAATCTCCGTTGCCATGCCCGTCGATTGGGGGGGAGAGAGAAGAAGAAGCAGAGAGACGGTGGGGGAGAGGGGTAAAAGTCGATTAGGTTTAAGGTGCTGGAATGAAATGCTGGGCGGGTCTTTTGATTTTTTTTATTTTTTTTTCATTTCAAGTTCGTTTATGATGGTTATGGGCCGTCGATACTATCATTAATCCGTCGAAAAATTAAAGACGATCCATGTCCGTCGGTAAACCAAGCCCTTCAGCGTCGGGCTTTGGGGTTTTTGACGTAGTGATTAGGCAGCAACTTGGGGAGGCAAAGCATACGCTGGACTAAGACCCAGACCAAGAGTTTCATTGAGCCCAAATCATGATCCTCTACCTCATTTTTCAGGGTTAAGTCCATGATTATTTGTCTATTTTCTGGCCTTCATTTTTTCCTTCTTATTGTGTGTCCCTACCATTCATGATCATGTTCCGACTGAATGACTAAGGTAAACTACATTTTGGAACTCAACAGATTAGGTCAACCCCTTTTTTCTAAGATCAATATCTGAACCATTTACGGGACCATGTGCTGATAGCTATGGGGGCTGCATGATAATGGTGCGGCATAAGTTCAGGTGGAGTCGTTGACTGAGATTATTTTATAGCAAAAAGGGATTCTAATAATCGAATCCGTTCCACCCATCCAATTACTTTATCATATTGGGCCACCAGTGATGATATCTATGGCTTGCATCAAAATGAACCAAGTTGGACCCACCAAACTAATGGTAAATCACTGTGTGACCCACCAATGTGAGCCTCCAACCACTGGCCTCCTGATTTGACCACATGTGCTATCATCTCCTAATAACAAAGAAAAACAAAAGCAGGATCAAATCTAGAGTCATGTTATCAAGTAATGGTCTGGCCTATAAGCTCATCCTCACAGTCGACCACTTTTACAATACTACAAGAAAATTGGCTTTTAGCGGCGCCGGCAAAACAAAGGATGGTTGCCGCTATAACCTATAACGGCGGCTAGACTGTCCCCCGCTTGCCGTCTTTATAGAAACCGTGGGTAAGGGTTTTGGTTGCGGTCTTTGCCTGCTATTAAAAAGATTTTAGCTGGGTTTATTACTGACTGCCACTAAAAGTTGGACGCTAAAAGTATATTTTCTTGTAGTGTGCGGCTCAACTTGAACTGCAGCCCAGCTGAAATATCCAAAGTACATCTAAACCCAAGCCCAACAAGCTTTTACAAAAGAATCCAGTTGGGTCCACCGGATTCAAACAGGGCTGACCCAAGTTGTAGCCCTAATTTATCTCCCTCCTGGCCCAACCTTATCTAACTGAACCATCTCACTCACCTTAGATATGTAGATATGTACACACATATTTCTATATAAATGTAGTCTTGTGCCTATCCATAATTAGGATTTTCACGCCTTCAAAAGATCGATACACATTTATTTCTATATAAATATAGATTGATACACATTTATTTCTATCAAATCTAGCTATGTACCCTATGTACATGTGTATGATTGTTATTCTATTATTAACATGAACCCTAAGATCGTGAACAGCATGATAATCACGTGTAGGATTTAATCTTAAGTAAATCAAAGAGTACCTCCAGACATCTTGATGCAAAGAGCTTTCCGATCCTGCAGTCTGGTGATGTTACCGATTGATGCTGTGATCCGTCGAGGGAGATGCTAAGTGAATCGTTTCGGTTTCTCTCTCCTTGCGTATAAACCCTAATGTGTTGAGTTTTGTGAGAAAGTATTTGTGATAGACGAAATACTCTATTTTATAGGTGAAGAGAGGACCGAATTTCCAATAAGGGTTTTTTTAGATTTATTCTCAACCGTCCATCAAGGTAGAGAATATTATGGAATACATCTCATTAAGAAACCGTTTTGAGTAATTTATAGCATATATCATATGAAAACGGAATTCCTTTAACGATCACAATTTGGGAAATAGAAGGACGTGTGGTATAAGTAATGAAACTAAAGGTAATTTTCTTACAAGGATTTCAGACCTTAAAAATATTTTCAACTACATGTGTAAATGGATGGAGGTAATCTAGAAAGACCACCAACATCAACAAATAAATCTGGTAGCTTCCTTGTTTCTCATATTCCCTGCTTTTCTCTCGTGTTTTTCTCAATGTTTTTTTTTTTTATGCAGGGTTTTATAAAAAAACACACGTGCTTATTGCGTGATGAATTTCAACAGGTGCCTAACTGTGTCCTCAATGGCTGAAATCAATTTGGGAGGCATCAGTTTAGAGAAAGTGCTTCTACTAGTTTGGGTGAGCAGCTGCCTTTTACGTGTTACTGGCAGTGGCAATACTACATCAAGAGAGGAGTACTTAAAATTAAAGAGGCGCCTTAAGAGCTTGAACAAACCTGCAGTGAAGACCATCAAGGTCTGACTTCTGCCAACTCCAGTACCTTCTTTACTAGAATCTCAGCTCAAAACATGGCTTGCAAGTCATGAGAAAAAGAGCATAATAGTATCGAGCCTCAATTCCATTTCATAAGGTTTTACTTATGTATCAGTATCATTGCAGATCATCCACAGATCATGTGGCCTCTCAATTCACTCACTGACCATTCAATTGGGTCTTTTATTTGTAAATCTGAGAATGAAGTAGAGGTGTCAAAACTTGATCCACCCTAACTTGACCCACATTGAAACCCAACACGATTAAAATATGGGTTGTCACGGGTGAAGTTTTCCTCACCCATAAGAAAAACAGGTCAGGTTAAGTGAACCCGCTTAACCCGTATCCTACCCACAGAAAGGATTCATTCTGTATAGTTCTTGAAATGGGGTTGGGCTTGTGCTGAACATTTCAAATGGGCTAGAAATTAGATGGGTTGATTCAATATAGCATGGACTAGAAAAATGTTAATTGACTGTGGCCCAACTCGATCTGAAGTTGGGCTTGGTTTGAGTGTTTACAAATTGAGTCGGGACAGATCAAACTAACTGGTTTGATCCCACAGTTTGCAGGTAATTCAGGTCAATGTGGGTTTGTTTGGGTTGACCTTCATGAGATGTGAGTCGGGTCAGAATGACCCGTAATGGTTTTTGCTTGAGGATATGTTACCCATAGGGATGTAAATGGGTCCCCAATTCTCCAATTACCAAGAGGTTTTTACCATTAAAATTCGGGTTTTGGTCTTTATTTAGTCCCCCAAAAGTAAACAGGTTCGGGTCCATTTTGGACCTGTGACCTAAACAAGTCTGGATCCTGCTCCAACTTGATTTCGACCCATGGACTCGATACCAAACATATTACCTCAATTTTCAAGAATTCCTTCTAAAAATTAGGTTTTTTTTTTTTCCATTTCATTCTCTACCTAAACTCGGACCCAGATCCAGATCCATATACCCATCCCATATATGAATTCGGTTCCAGTTCCATTTTCTCATTAACGGTTTCAGCTTTGAAATCAGAAAACCAGGTCCAGTCCAGTTCCATTTTCTCATTAATGATTTTGGTTCCGGATCCACCATGGACCCAGATCGGAACCAACCTATTTACATCTCTACTTGCCCATTTGAAAAACAATCGAATATGGGTTGTGCTCCAAACTGTGGATCACACTTGTTGATCTGATCCTTTTTCACCTGACCTGACCAATTTGCAGCCCTTGGAATGAAGATTATATATAGCCAGCTATACCTATCTGACAACTTTGATTCACCTTCCAAAGAAACAAGCTTTTACGTATTGGAACCTAGTAAAAAGAAATGCTTTAAAGTCCTAATTTCACCCCCATTCAAGCTTTTTTTTTCCTTTGCTCTTAGTAAAGGACCCAACTCTTAAAGAACCGACAAAAGGTGGAAGAGGAAGCCCATACCATAGGAAGAAGAGCCCATACAAATGAAAAGAGGAAACCCACAAAATGAAAATGAGGACCAACATGCGTGGGAAGAGTAGCATGGCAAGTAAAGGTTCCGCGGCGGTCTGAGGATAAGCGGACGAATTAAGCAAGCCCTTTTTGTGTACGTACCATTCAAACTAGGTTGAACTAAGATGGATACCTAGTATCTACAAAGGTCCAGCTATATCAAAACTATCACATTGGTGGAAAACCATTCTAAACCAGTCCAATGCAATCAAGATCACTAAAAACGGATGGTGATCGGCTTGGGACCCATCATCAATCATTTTAAATAATTTTTATTTTTTCTATTTTTTATATTATGATCGAAGTAGTTGGAGTCACCACTGGTTATCAATTTGGATAATTTTATTATTTTTTTGTCAATTTCTACATCAAGGTTGACAACTGATCATACAAAACTGATCATTCCATAGTTCACCTTTTGATTTAAAACACCGGTTAAAAAGGCACTTTTTACTTGCACTCACTTTCAGTGGAGGAGAAGACAAGGTAATAGAAACATGTATATGGGTGTTCTTTGTAAGTAAAAGACTTTAAGAAGAATTGAGAAAAATATTGTATTGCATATTTTCTTTGTATGATTACATCACATAAATACAAGTGAGAAGCTCTGTGGAAACCGTGTGACAATTGTAGATCCTAAAATTTAGGATCTTGTGTAATTTAATTTACAACATATAAGGAATGCATGATGAGATTTCCAGCTCATTCCATTGACCGTATATTGGGCCAGAATATCATGAGATCTCATTTATTGTCAACTTTGTCAATACACCCCCTCAAGGTGATGGGCCGCTTTCGGACCATCAGCTTGTCTTTGAGTTTCTGAAAGCGAGGAGAGGCAAGCCCTTTTGTGAAAATGTCTGCAACTTGGTCATTGGAGGACACATAGCGGATATCCATTTCTTTGCGGACAACTTTGTCACGAATGTAATGATAATCGACTTCAATATATTTCGTCCGGGCATGAAAAATAGGATTCGATGCCAGGGATATGGCACTAATGTTGTCACACCAGATGACGGGAGTGTAAGGGAGAAAAACATGAAGGTCGCATAAAAGTTTTTGGACCCAATAAATTTCTGCAGCAGTATTGGCAAGAGAACGATATTCAGATTCTGTGCTGGAGCGAGAGACTGTAGTTTGTTTTTTTTGCACTCCAGGAAATGACATTTGGACCTAGATAGATACAAAACCCACTTGTTGATCGTCGATCATCTCTTCCACCTGCCCAATCTGCGTCTGAGTATGCTTTAACTCGAAAGGTGCCTGATTGAAAAAATAATCCATAATCGGCAGTCCCTTTGAGATATCGAAGAATACGTTTGATTGCAGCCCAATGAGTAGTCGTTGGATTGTGCATGAATTGGCACACTTTGTTCACTGCAAAGGCAATATCAGGCCTTGTAAGTGATAGATACTGCAATGCTCCAACGATACTACGATACTCAGATGGGTCTACAAGTGGGTCACCATCATAAAGGGAGAGTTTGCAGCCAGCCACCACGGGTGATGAGTATGGTTTGGCACCATCCATTTTAGACTTCTTTAACAAGTCAACTGTGTATTTAGTCTGAGTGAGGTATAAACCATTGGAGGTGAAGTGAGCCTCAAGAACAAGAAAATAACTGAGGGGACCAAGATCTTTGATTGCAAATTCTGTGCTAAGTTTGTGGACTAGAGAATGCAAGTGGTCCGTATTATTGCCAGTTATAATAATGTCATCAACGTAGATCAGTAGAAGCAGGCGCACCCCCTTGTTGTTGTATATAAAGAGTGAAGGATCAGCTTTAGAGCCTTGAAAGCCAAGGTCCTCAATTAGAGAGGAGAGACGTTGAAACCAGGCTCTAGGGGCTTGTTTGAGCCCATAGATTGACTTGTGGAGTTTACAAACATGCGTAGGATGTTCCGGATTGATGAAGCCTTGGGGCTGGTCCATATAGACTTCTTCCAATAAGAGGCCATGTAAAAAAGCATTTTTGACATCAAGTTGTCGGATGGGCCACTTCCATGCCATGGCCAAAGAGAGAACAGATTGTGTTAGTGTCGCATTTATCCAACTGAGAATAGTTTGGTCAGTCTGCTGCCATTGAAGATATGTTGGATTGATCATTGCTGTTGTTTTGGCACCACTAGGGTCATCAATGAACTTCAATGGACAGGGCAACGTTCCATCAACGTAGCCCATAAGATTATTGCTGCGAAGAACTGGTCCAAACTGAGCAAGCCATAATATATAATTTGTGCGATCCAACTTGATGGAGACCAGTTGATAGATGTTCGTGATGTTGGGAGTATTTGGTTGGGATGGTTGAGTGGAGGAAGCAGAGGCCATAGCAAATGTCGTGAGACACAAGGCTCTGATACCATAAAAGACTTTAAGAAGAATTGAGAAAAATATTGTATTGCATATTTTCTTTGTATGATCACATCACATAAACACAAGTGAGAAACTCTGTGGAAACCGTGTGACAATTTTAGATCCTAAAATTTAGGATCTTGTGTAATTTAATTTACAACATATAAGGAATGCATGATGAGATTTCCAGCTCATTCCATTGACCATATATTGGGCCAGAATATCATGAGATCTCATTTATTGTCAACTTTGTCAATAGTAAGTATTGAAAGTTTGAAACACACACACCAACAGTTCTCACTGTCTAAATTGGAAATGATAACGTGGTAAACCCAGCTAAATATTATAATCAATAATAGTAATCATAAAAAAGTTTGCAATCATTAGTACATGGAAGAAGAAATATCAATGCGTTGCTCAGTCTTATATGAGATGTGGAATACTCTTTATGTTTAATCGAAACATTATTTCCTTCGCTCTCTTTGTTGTACTACGAAGTATATATGCTAACCAGAGTTCTTGGCTTTTGCAAATTAAATACGGTGATATCTATGACTTTGTTGATATTTACAAACGGGGGATATTCATGTGCATCTATCCCTCGCCATAGGGTGAAGACACTTTCCCTTTTTGCAAATCCCTCAGCTCTATCCCTCAGCTCTGCTACATCCATTTTGTGCATATATTGCTTCTTTATTTGCCAACATTACGCCCCATTGGCCATAGTTGATATAACCGTTGTCCTGTAAAGTACGTTTATACTCTCTTATGGTTTTTTCTTTCCTTGTTTTACTTTCATCAGTGTGGCATATTGAAAGCGGAATATGGGCAGTTTTATGGAACTTGAGTGGTTATGAATGTATGGCAACCAAAACTTGAAGATCCTACAAGTATGTTCTCTGATAACCAATTGTGGGTTGTAGGTGGCACAGTGGGTCATCGCAGCACTGTAGAAGTTGGATATATGGTGAGTCCTCCAATCAAACAAGCATTGAAACGATTCTTCTATAAATCCGACTTTTAATCTCTAGTGATTTCTGAGTTTAAAGGATAAACTACTTAACAGGGCCTTCATTCTCAGGTGAATAATATGCTCAACGAGGACCAACTCAGTTGACTCTTTGTACATTGGGCTGTAAGAATATTCGAGCAATTTTGATTTTTTACATTGTTCATAGTAACCATCTTCTTCTTCTTTGAAGCACTATTTCATCCAACCATCGTCAACATCCGACATCTATCACCAGGCAATCACCATCCAGGAGAAGAAATATTTTCTTTAATTTGACTTGTACAACAATATCGCTGCTTCACTATGAAAATACTTACGTTGTTTGTCTTAAAATTTGAATGCCGGGGAAAGAACTCAGACGATGGTTGCTACAATCTTGAATGCGAAAGGCTACGTTCAGGTGCACCCGAACATGCCTGTAGATGCTTTTCTAGAGCCAATTTTCACCTACGACGGCGAACAGTATGATATAACAATAATGATATTCAAGGTACTACTGTCCATCCATCATGCAGGCCTCAATGGGCCAGAACAATCTGTTGTTGGCCCAGTTTGGGTATCATAACTAAATGAGTAAATAGCCTAAGCACAACACTTTGCTGGATATGACATACTAAGAGAAGGGTTTCTCATCTGTAACTAAAGAATTGGGCTTGGCCCAAATCTTACGATTGTAGAGATGTCAACAGACTTTGGCCTAAATTTTACAAATTGGCACTAAGTTCCTTTTTGTTTGCATTAGATTACGTTAGAGTTGAATACCTCAGAATTCATGCCATAAGTGAGTGAAAATGAAGATCCAAGGTGATCATAATAATAAAAAAAAAATGACCACCAAACAACCTCCCTTTCAATGGAAAGTGAAAAGTGAATGTATCATATAGTCAAAGTTCCATCTACATTTCTATCTTATATCATTCACCTTTCACCTTATATCTTTTACACTTTTCCTCTTTAATAATCCTTTCATGAAGATCTTTTGACCATTAATTCCTATGTATTTCCATGCAAACAAAAAATCCCTGAGTGGGCTGAACGTAGACAAGCTTCAAATCACTCCACCTCATTTACATTTACATTTATGGCCCAATTCCACATACAAAAATTAAATATTGAGGGAAAAAAAGATGGGTTGATAGAAAGCAGTTCCAATTCTGAGTCTGTGGATTGAATTCACAGAGATCCACAGAAGAAGGGGAAAAAATGTACACTTCTTTTTCATAATATTCAGATGATGAGATACCCGTTAACATCCTTAAGAGTGAAATTTCAATCTGAACATTTATTTCATGTTGTTTGTAGCAGGATCCAGACACTAAAAACTGGATTTTGACATGGGGCAAGAACAATGAGTAGGGGGGGTATTTTCCAAAAGAGCTCTTCCCAGACATGGGAGATGGTCCTGCTACTAGGATTGATTGGGCCGCGGTGGAGAGACTTACAGCCCAACAAGTCTTGGTCATCCTCCAATGGGCAGTGGAAATTTCCCATTTGAAGGATTTAAAAAAGCAGCTTATATGAGGACAATACAGGTTGTGAATGAGAATAATGTTCTTGTAGATGCACCATACAATGTTATCACGAGAACCGATTTGCCTCGCTGCTACGTCGGCGTGGATAGAGCTACAAACTATGATCCAGAACGTGGCTTTGGTAGATACATCTACTATGGGGGACCTGGTGGGAGATGCTAAAATTACATGTATGTTGGTGTTGCGGCTTGGAGATGCTAGAATTTACCAGTTGTGACTACTGCTACATTCTCAAATAAATTTAAGATTTTAATGGCATATATCCATGCATCATGACAGGCATCATCTCATTTACTTGTTAATTTGTAACATGGTGAAGACATGAAAGCTACTACTCACCTGGGCCACCTACTTGGTGGGCCACGCCGCAACAGGGATCTACTCTAGTTATCATTTCAAATTGATTACAATTAAAGGGGAAATTAAAAAAGAAAGAATAAAAGCATGAATGTCACGTCCCCCAAAATAAGAATTAGGGAAAAACGTGAAAAATAAATCAAATTCAAATTCCTGTGTTTAATACAACACAAGCTTCCAAAAGTGGACCCAAAAAATTTTCAATATGTGGTGAGTCAAAATAAATTTCATTAAATACAACGGAAGCCTTATTCAATTGGTAATCAATGTTCATAAATGAAACCCAACGCAAAAATCAAATAAACATTAATAATTAAAATTGCAGAATTATAAAATTTCTAAAAGAGGTCTCAACACTAAAAGAAAGTTCATTAATAATTCTAAGATAACGTTCTCTCTTGTGCTGGTTCAAACGGCTCCAAAGCCATCTCCGGCATCCCACTCGAATTCATTAGTTGGCTCAAACGTTTGAAACGCTTGATCCTCCTCCGTCTCCTGGGTAAAATAGGGCTCAGTACCTATGCACCAAATATTACAAAGTAAATAGCAAGAACATAATCATAATTCAAAATTTAATACGATAACGAGAAGAATATAGACAAGGGTGATCATAATGAAACAATGATAAATATAATAACGAGAACGAATGTATGATATAAAATCAAATGGCACAAAGGAGCAATATAAAATCATACGGTGGCAAGTATCCCCGCTGTGGGTGGTCAGCCCTAAATAAATCGGGAAAGCCCATCCATAACGTCGGTGGTCATAAACCGATCAAAATAAAATCAGGATAACCTGTCCATAATCAAAGCAGATTATAAGTGATCCGGTCACATCGGTGATCAACCGTCCATATATCGATCTGCAGTCGTCCATAAAATGACCCACATATACACATAAACATATATTCATAATAGACCTGATTAATAATGCTCCGACACAAAAATCATAAGTCAAAATAAAGTATTTGCCATTCCACATTTCATATCATATTCGAATAGTCTTTTATATATGCAAATCCGAATGTCAAAGGATAATCACAAGCCAATCCTAAGGTCAAACATAAGGTCTCGTACCCAATAACCATAGGAATCTCTAATGGATAAAAGATCAACGCATCTCTTCTAAGTCAATGGTGCATAGACCCAATTAAGGGTTTTCCAATAGGGATGAGTTGAGCTCGAATCCATTAGAATTTGCCCGAAGTTATATGAAGCACTAAACCCCCATGCTAGTAAGATACCGTATGCCCAGACGGTATTTACCCAGGTCCAATTATTCAAATAATAAGGTATAAATATATAATTTTAACACATTAAAACCCAAAGATATCATTTAATATTAATTTACAAATAATAATGATAATACCAATCTTAGTTTATAATTTTAGAAAACCCAAGGACCCTATCAAAATATTTTCCACATTCAAAGTAGTCAAAGGATCTAATTTGGATTTATAAAACCACCCAGGCCCTTTTTCCTAATTTTTAGAACATCAAGGTGTTAAAACTAACTTCACATAACACTGTGTAATTAATGTCACAGGTCCTTCACCTGTTGTCAAAACTATTGCCAGTCAACACCCCCACACCTTTCTTTTCTTCAATCTTATTCAAGTTAAGTCACCACTCACCAGGTCACCAGGTCATCCATTCACCAGGTTACCAGGTCATCCATTCTCCACTTTTTATTCTCTCACATGGCATGTCAACACTACCTTCTCTCTTTCTTTTTGCACATCAGAACCGACCTAACAACTCAAACACATAATGGAATTCTGTGATGGGTGAAGCCACGCCAAATGCATCATGATCATCTAGAAAGTGGGCCCCACCGTTTCCATTCCTAAGATCACCCACACAAACATGGTCGCCCAACCATGTACTGCCCAAGGATCGGACATGATCATGGATCAGATCATCAAGTGGGTCCCACAACATGATTGATGCCCAAACTAGTTTTCCCTTCATTCACGCCCTCTCTGATCAACCCAATGGATGGGAGGCCAAACAGGGCCCACCTCGCACGGGTCTGCCATCTGTAGGGTCACCCGTGGGTCCTCCTTCGGATCCACGGATCAGATCGATCATCGGGTGGCCCACCTGGGTCCCATGGTCAAAAACACGGACAGTCCCAAACTGCCTGCATTACCTTGTTACTGATACACTGCCTGTGGTTCCGCTGACCATCAAGGTCACTCAAACGCATGGTCTCACATTCCTAAACGCAAGCAGAAAATGAAAAAGGGGCTTTGAAATCAAAATAAAAGTGCTGGGGCAATAACCATTTGCAACAGAAACAGAAACATCAATAAGAGAAAATTGATTGGATCATCTCAAATCTCCGATCTCATTGCAAAACAAAATCGCATTATAAAGTTATCATAAGAAAAGGCATAAAAGGGTTTCTACATGCAGTGACATGCCAATCAAGGAGAAAACAAATATTAAATTTATAATTCATGATTAGGTACTTGCCTTTTACCGGGGTTGAAGAAAAATGCACAGATCCTAATCAATACCCAAACCACGATTCCCACAGCACTTGAGAATAATCCTATCACCAATCTGACAAAGAATATGGGAAAGGAATGCTCAGATGAACAGATCTATGGTATTTCTACCCAAAACATAACATTGGAAAGAAAAAGGAGATAACCTAAAAATATAGATCCACTCCTAATGATTTGAGGAGATGGTTACCTGAGATAAGAAAGTTGAACCAAGAATGCTGGTATCCTCTGATCTTGGCTGGATCCTAAAGCTGGTATGGCTTAGGAAGTTGAAAGAGGAAGAAGACGAAGATAACCGGGAGGAGTTGCAGAGATTAGTGGAGAGAGATAAGAAGGGTTTCGTTAAAAAAAAGGATTAGGTTAAAAAGAATACTACTGGGCTTAAGTCATTGGGTCAAAACTACGGGTCAGGCCATCTACCCATTAACCCAACTCATCAATCTACGCATCTAATCTAACGTGTGCCCCACTTAATCCTACCCACTTAAATAACTAAAATACATTCAATTAAAATCATAATAATATCTAATTAAAATATAATAAAATAATAAATATGTGGGACCGGGATCTTACATTCTCCCCCCTTAGGACATTTGGTCCTCCAAATACAATCATACCTTTGGGAGAAGATGCGGGTAAAGCTTTTTCACTTGGTCCCGGAGTTCCGAAGTGGCTTCTTGAGGACTGTGGTGCTCCCACTGGACTTTCATCAAATGTATTGTCCTAGTCCTAAGAACTTGCTTCTTCGTGTCGATGATTTGAGAAGGTCGCTCAACATAGGTAACATCTGGCTGCAATTCCAATGGCTCATACTGCAACACGTGAGATGAGTCTGCAATATACTTCTTCAACATCGAGACATAAAAAACATTATGTACCGCTGACAACGCTGCTGGTAAGGCCAATCTGTAAGCAACTTCTCCAATCCTTTCCAAGATCTCAAATGGACCGATATATCTCCGAGATAACTTCCCTTTCTACCCAAACCTCAATGTACCCCGCGTTGGTGAAACCTTTAGAAACACATGCTCACCAATCTCGAACTGAAGATCTTTTCTCTTGAAGTCTGCATAACTCTTCTGTCGGCTTCTAGCAATTTTTAACCGATCATGGATCTGCTTCACTTTCTCACTGGTATCACTAACAATAAATGGACTATGAAAACTCCTGACACCTATCTCCTCCCAACAGATTGGGGTCCTGCATCGACGTCCATACAACACCTCAAATGGTGCCATGCCGATACTGGAATGATAACTATTATTGTATGCAAACTCGCACAATGAGAGACTTTTCTACCAGTCCTTCCCAAAATCAAGGACGCAAGCTCGCAATATATCTTCTAGTGTCTGATCAGTCCTTTCAGTTTGACCATCGGTCTCAGGATGATACGCTGTACTGAAATTCAATGTGGTGCCCAGAGCTTCCCGCAGTTCTATCCAAAATCTACCCAAGAATCTGGGATCTCTGTCTAATACGATCGATAGGGGAACACCATGAATTGTGACAACCTTCTCCATATACATTCTAGCTAACTCATCCCGAGGTGTCTTCATATTCATTGGTAAGAAATGAGCTACCTTTGTCAACCTGTCCACTATCACCCAGATACTATCTTTGTTATGCATCGATGGCAACCCAGAGATAAAATCCATCGTTATGTGTTCCCATTTCCAGTCGGGCACTTCCAACTGTTTTAAAAGTCCTAGGGGTTGCTTCCGTTCTGCCTTTACTTGTTGACACACCAAGCACCTTGCTGTAAATCCTGCTACTTCCTTTTTCATATTATTCCACCAATAATGATTACGCAGGTTCTGGTACATCTTTGTACTACCTGGATGAATGGTATAACGGGAATGATGTGCCTCTGTCATGATCTCATTCTTCAGTTCTTCTATATTTGGCACACATAACCGGTCTTGAAAGTACAACACACCCTCTACTATTTTGAAGTCTGGTCTGCTGTCAATCTGTTCAATCACTCGAGCTAGCTCTGGATCCTCTGACTGCTTGCTTTTGATCCTGCTCAAGATCTCTGGTTCCAAGACGAACATGTTACCTAACATAATCTTGTCATCAATTAGCTGCAAGGACACTCCCAAATCGAGAAAAATTTCTACCCAAGACCATTCTACCCTCAAGCATGCATTAGTTGCTACCCTTCGACTCAAAGCATCAACCACTACATTGGCTTTCCCGGGATGATATTTGATCGGAAAATCAAAATCTTTCATGTATTCCATCCACCGAGTTTGTCTCCTGTTCAATTCAGGCTGGGTAAACAAATATTGAAGACTTCTATGGTCTGAATGAATTTCAAACTTCTCACCGTATAGATAGTGAAGTCACATCTTCAATGCCATGACCACTGCTGCAAATTCCAAATCATGAGTGGCATACTTTTTCTCATGCTCTTTCAATTGTCTAGAGCCATATGCCACTACCTTCCCATCCTGCATGAGTACACATCCTAATCCAACTTTCGAGGCATCCGTATATATGACAAATCTATCATTATCCGTAGGCAATGTGAGCACTGGAGCTGTAGTCAGTCTATTCTTTAACTCCTGAAAACTGACTTCACATTCGTCAGTCCACACGAAAGGTACATCTTTCCGTGTTAATCTGGTCAAAGGAGCAGCAATGGATGAGAATCCTCTCACAAATCTCCTATAGTAACCTGCTAAACCCAAGAAACTACGAATCTCTGTTACTGACATCGGTCTCTGCCACTTGACCACTACATCAATTTTTCCTGGATCTACCGCCAATCCTTCCTTGCTGATGATGTGACCCAAGAAAATTACTTGCTTAAGCCAAAATTCGCACTTACTCAACTTGGCTTAGTTGATGATCTCTCAAAGTCTGCAATGCTGACCTCAAATGCTGCTCGTGATCTTCTCGAGACTGAGAATAAACTAACACGTCATCTATAAAAACAACGATGAACTGGTCGAGAAATGGAGCGAATATCTTATTCATCAAGGCCATAAATACTCCTGGAGCATTGGTTAACCCAAATGACATTACCAAAAACTCGTAGTAACCATATCTCGTCCTGAATGTTGTCTTTTGAATGTCTTAATCTCGAACTCTGAGTTGGTGATATCCTGATCTCAAGTCTATCTTTGAGAAATATTCAGCTCCCTGAAACTGATCAAACAATTCATCGATCCTTGGGAGAGGGTATTTGTTCTTGATTGTGACATGATTGAGTTGTCGATAATCTATGCACATCCTCATAGAACCATCATTCTTCTTCACAAATAGGACCTGTGCACCCCAAGGTGATACACTTGGTCTCACAAATCCCTTGTCTAACAAATCCTGCAATTGAGTTTTCAACTCTTTGAGTTCTGCTGGAGCCATTCTATATGGAGCTTTAGAAATCGCAGCTGTCCCTGGCACCAATTCAATGGAAAAATCTATCTCCCTGACTGGAGGTAAGCCTGGAATTTCATCCGGGAAAACATCCGGGAACTCACAGACCACTGGAGTATCCTCCACCCCTTTTGACTGTTTATCCTCCGTGATAAACGCCAAATATCCTTCACATACAGATTTCAACAATCTTTGTGCTTTCAATGCCGAAATCCGGCATGTCCGAAATCGGTCTCCTTCGTCCAACAAATTCAATAGTGTCCGAATGCAACAACAACTTGATGGTTTTATTAAAACAGTCCATCACTGCTCTATAGATCGCTAGCCAGTCCATACCAAGTATGACATCGAAATCCTTCATCGTTAAAAGAATCAGGTTTGCAGGTAAGATGAAATCCCCAACTTGAACTCAGGTACTCGGAAAATATTGGTGGCAACGAACCTGCTTGCCCACTGGGGTACCCACTACTAAAGCAACATCTAATCTCACTACAGTCTCATGGATATGTCTAGCAAAATCATGAGAAACAAATGAATGTGTAGAGCCAGGGTCAAATATGGGCTTAGCTTCTACCTCTGAGATCAGAACAATACCTTCCACCACTTCTACAGAAGCATCTGCATCTTCATGAGTAACTGCATATACTCTGCCCATCTGCTGAGCTTGGATCTGCTGCCCTTGCACTGGCCGAGGTGCTCTTGGTTGACCAACTGGCTGCTGCTGCCTCTGTTGCTGGAATTGCCTCTGCTGACCTTGGGCTTGCTTTTGTTGTTGTGGCGCTGCAGCCCTATATTGCTGGTACTGAGGAGTTGGTGCTCGGTACTGTTGCTGTGGTGCTCGAGGAATCTGTTGACCTGCCTGCTGCGATCGCTGCAGAGGTGCTGTCCTCCAAGTCTGCTACGTAGGAGCACGAGAAGCTGCCATCTGGGATTTTGGCAACTGACTACCACCATTGGGACAATTGCGAACTTGATGTCCAAGCTGCCCACAATGAAAACATGCCCCAGTCTCCTTGTAGCATTACTCAGTAGGGTGATTCTTTTCACACCGTCTGCACGGCTGTTTCTGACCAACCGAGGGTTGACCTTGAAATTTTGGTTTCTTTGGGTTGCCCTTACTAGAAGATTGCTTCAACTGATGTTGCTAATATTTGGCTTGCCGTTCTACTGCCTTCTTTTTTAGTGCACCCTTAGCCCAATATGCACTTTTTACGGTCTCCTGGAACGTCGGGCGTTGATTATCTCCAATCATCATGTAGATATCAGTTGATAACCCATCAAGAAAACGCCTGATTTTCTCTTCCTCCGGAACTACTAGTGTGGGTGCATACTTAGCCAATCTTGTGAACTGCTGTTCATACTGCTGCACTGACATGTCACCTTGCACTAAGTTCTGAAAATCTCTCTTCCACTGATCTTTGACATATTTAGGGATGAACTTATCCATAAACTCCTTGGTGAAAATTTCCCATGCATTTTCTTCAGCCACTGCCTTTGCTTGCACTACTGCCTTCTCTGAGTTCCACCATTGAAGAGCTATCCCTCTGAACATATAAGCTGCCAAATTAACTTGCTACTTCTGAGTGCATCGGAAGGCTGCAAAAATTTGCTCCATCTGTTCTATAAAATCATCTGCTACCATGGGATCCTCAGACCCGTGAAACTCAAGAGGAACCCTCTTCCTGAATTTATCATAAAGATCATTTGAATCTACTTCCCGGGGAGGCATGACCACCTGCACTGGCTGAGCTGCTCTGTCAGTCAAGGCTAAGATCTAAGCCTAGAATGCTGCTCTATCCCTGTCTGCTTGTGCTCTCTCAGCAGCTCGTTCTTCCCTTTCTCGCTGTTTCTCTGCAGCTTGTTCAGTCTCACGTACTCTCTGCTGCTCATTTTGAGTAGTCTGGGTTTGAACAAAAGCTTGCAAGAGTTGGTTAAAACGATCGTCTGATTTATTCGATCCATTCCCTAGTTCCTTGTAATGAGATCTGGTTGTACGATGTGCCATGACCTACAATAAAATACTAATTGTTCAGTTCCTACAAAAAAAGCAAACAAACAATTCTATAGACTTTACAGTTAGCACATAAAGCCTGTCTAACGGAAATCGGAATCCTCACCACGTCCTATTGTTTCTATCCATTTTAATATCCGAGAATCGTGCTGGGCTCTGATACCAACTGTCATGTCCCCCAAAATAAGAATAAGGGAAAAACGTGAAAAATAAATCAAATTCAAATTCCTGTGTTTAATACAACACAAGCTTCCAAAAGTGGACCCATAAAAATTTCAATATATGGTGAGTCAAAATAAATTTCCGAATGTCAAAGGATAATCACAAGCCAATCCTAAGGTCAAACATAAGGTCCCGTACCCAATAATCACAGGAATCTCTAATGGATAAAAGATCAACGCATCTCTTCTAAGTCAATGGTGCATAGACCCAATTAAGGGTTTTCCAATAGGGATGAGTTGAGCTCGAATCCATTAGGATGCTAAAGAAGGGTCTTTGCTTCTTTCAGATGCTAAAGAAGTTGTTGACTACATGAGGGAAGCTCATTGGATGTCAACTTTACTGTTTTGGATATTAATTTTTGAGTCTTACATTTTCTTCAATCGCTAATGAGGTTGCTCATATTTTAGCCAAGTGTTGTTCTTCTTTTGGCAAGAGTTTTTATTGGGATGTTTGTTTCCTGGATTGGGTATGAGATGGGTTTTCTTCCCTATAAGTCCCGTTATGTTTGTCCTGTTTTCTTTGTTTTCTTCTTTTAATTGAAGTTTCTTTCACAAAGAACAAAAACAGTTATACTCAAACTTATACACCCACGCACAGTGCACCAACATTCAGCAACATACCAAATACTTTGAGATCATCTCAACACTCTTTGAA
The DNA here is from genome assembly GCA_029852735.1 of Persea americana. Lineage (NCBI taxonomy): Eukaryota > Viridiplantae > Streptophyta > Magnoliopsida > Laurales > Lauraceae > Persea > Persea americana. The sequence continues at coordinate 84,634,815 of CM056810.1, forward strand.
AAATATAGAAAATTTTCAAATAAGACCTTAAGTTTTTGCCTTATTTAAAAAAGGACATAAGTTTCAAGAGTTTTCAAATTATTCCTCAAACTTTTCAGTAAGTTTTCAATTAGGGACATCCGTCCATTTAAAGGTATTTTATGGCGTCTATTCTTCTTGATTCTTAAAAATACTTAAATTTCCCTTCGTTTAAATCCATGACATAGTTCGGACAGCCACTACATGCAATCAATCGCACGGGTGCACTGGTTGTCCTTGACCACAATGAAGATGCCGATGAAAAAAATGAGGAGCATATAAAGAAAGTGAAGTAGAGTTTTATTTCAATAAAAGGTGATTTGGGTATTTAAAGACGGTTAAGAGAAGAAATTGCCGAAAAATAGCTTTAAATGGACGGATGACCATAATTGAAAACTTTAGAGAAAACTCAGGGACTAATTTGAAAAGTGTTGAAACTTGTGTCCTTTTTTTTAAAATAAGATAAAAAATTAAGCCCTTATTCGAGATTTTGCCTTAAAAAAACCAATTGTAATTTACTAATTTTGTAATTTTCATTTCATTGTCATCTAGATCTGTTATAACACAACTGTATTCTTTGAACATGATACAGCAACTCTGTGCAAAATACCAAATACTTTTGAGATCATCTCAAGACACCTGCATTAAATCATGCAATTGACTTGATAAATTTACTAATCACAACTTGAAAGTTAGCTTTCATGACGCAACTGTGTTTATTTGAAGCTAACAGCCACATCTCGAGATACAAGAAATGAGGAATATTTCTAGGAGGACATTCAACAACCAGGTCCCCCGTAAAAGATGGATCTACCAGCTTCCCCCCCATAATTCACTCTAGGGTCTTCAATACCATAGCATTGAGGCACATCTGCAATGGTTTCAAGATCGAATGGGGCGTCTATGAGGTGCCTGTTGGTATCCACAACCCTTATCCGGCTTACATAACTAGCCTTTCCAGGTGCTTCGCTTGGGAAATGTCCACTGCCCATTGGAGGCATTGGAAGATAACGGAATGGGTTGTAAGTCTCCCCTCCCCACACAACTCTAGTGGCAGGACTATTACCCAGGATTGGAAATAAGCGTTTGGGAAAGTACCCCACTGCTATGTCACCTTCTTCCCATAAGAACAACCAGTCTCCGAATGTTGCATCCTGTAAAATTAAAAGCAACGTGGAATAAATTATTAGACTTTAATAAAATTCCTATTCTAACGGGCATGTCTCAAATATCTTTTCCAGTGGACAAAACACATGGGTGTAGAGAGAGCCAAGTTCAGGATTCTACTCATGGATGATCAGGACTAATTAGAATGTTTCTCCTGTTTGATAACTTTGCTCATGTTGTCCTATTACTTGACAAAAACCCGACCCATTGAGGCCACATGAAAGAGAATATAGAGTACCTGCAATACTTGTACTGTTATGCTGTAATGTTGTCCGTCGACTTGGGAGATATGTTCAACAGGAGCTCCAAGTGGTACGAGCGGGTTCGTATGTACGAAACCCGGGCAAATAGTATTGTAGCACAATGGGGGTTTGTATCCATCGCCCTAGTATTTAAGGTTTCAAACAAACAATCAGCCATTAGTAATATGTGTAAAAAAAAAAAAAACATATCAATTAGGCAGATGTATCTTTTCATCACACCATTGCAACACAAAAAAAAAAAAAAAAAAAAAGGAAACAAATGCGGCTTTGCATCACATTGGGTAGAATACATGGGCTTGGTTGGCATTTTTGCATCATTTACAAGTAAATCAGGGTTTTTGCATCATTTACAAGTTCTTGTCAACCAAGTTCCAAGGATCCCAATAAGGCCTATGAAAGCATTTGCCCATTTTGAACTAACCCATTTGAACCTTGTAAGGCTGAAAGCATTTGCCCATTTTGAACTAACCCATTTGAACCTTGTAAGGCTAAAAGGCTGTCAGAGAAAAAAAAAAATGGCAGAAACACATCTCGCTATAGCGAAAATGGCACGAGTTGCCCAATCTAATCCGGACTGTGAGTGAAAGTTTGAGATGGACTCTCTATTCCAAGTGGATTATTATTAGGAGTCTTATGGACGGATTTGAGGCTATATTTTGGGTGTTTCTCACAATCCAAAGTGACACACATCATCTCTCAAGTTCTGAATTAAAGATTTAATTGAGAGAAATTTTCTCTAGAAATTTTTTGAAGAGTTGTGCTGCCAAGTTCTCTAGAGAGCCTGTTTCTTCTGCATCCCTTGTAGAAAATCATCTTATCGTGAAGAAAATTTGAGGAGTTAAGCGCTAGATTGAATCTGTTGCAATCAACGGTGTGAAGTCGTTGAAGCGTGAAGCGACACAATGTAACTTCAGTAATTAGGTAGAGGATATCTGGGGAGGAAATCTGAGTTTGTTGTAACTGCGAGATTTATAGTGTTTGATTATTGATCTAGTTCGGATTTGTGGTTTTTCACCCGGTTAGGGTTTTTCAGTCTAAATCTGGTGCCCTTGTAGTCTGTTCTTGTATTTTATTTTCGCTGCGTAAATTGTTTTTTTTGTACACAATTAGGCTGATTTATTGAGTAGACCAACCTAAAGATCTCGTACACTAAACTTTCAAACCTATTTTGTTGGATTCTCCACTTCATCTTTCTTCTTTCTCCGCATACAACTTCAACACGTTGGTTTTGATAATGATGATGGTGATAATGATTACGATGAAGAATGTAGAAGTCAAAATTTCTCAAGTCTTACTGTCCAAAAAGTAAAGAGTCTTGTTTTCCGATCACCGAAGAGTCTCTCATACACCTGAAAAAGGAAAACCTTATATGAGTACGTGATCCCTGTAACTAAGAATCTCCAGATTGTATTAGCGCCGGAAAAGAAACAAGGAAAAAAAAAATAAAAAAGGAAGGTGAATTGTTTTCAAGTGTACGTGTGAGAGAGCGAAAAAGTAAATAAAAAGGAAGGTGAATTTCTGACCGTCCATCCAATTTCTATGGAGTTGAGCGTTTCGTATGGGCCAGCTGTTAGCCAGATTTGTGAAAGGGAGAACATTTCTCTGTGTAGGGGTTGTGGGTTCCACACACTCAGAGCCGCTTTCGTGCCATAATATTGCCCATGTCCTAAGCTGGCAGTTGCCCACTGTACTTGAAAGTGAAACCAAAAGGATAAAAAATACGTCAGCGTATACAAACATTCATGGTCCAATCCTTAGTGAAAAAGGTTGGCTTGTTATTCATTATTTCAAAGACCCTATGCATGGTTGCAAGATTGCAGATTTTATATTAATCTGGGCCCAGCTTGAGGACCACTGCCTGAACTTGAATATAATTTGGTTTCAGGATCAAGATCAAGAGGGTTCATGAATATGGACTGTTTTTTCTTTTTCTTTTTCTAAACCAGCCAAGATAGTTGTGCCCTTGAAAGACTTGATACAGGTGTGAACCCAAGCACACCTTGGAGTGAAGACCACTTTTACATGCTGGAGAAGGGAGGAGACCATGGATCGTAACGTTGGAAGTTGGTTGAGGATTGGACTCTCAACCACTGGTTTTCCCTTTATTCTCTATTAATATGGATTTGAATACTAGAATCTCACCACCTATATATATATATATATATTAAATGTATTCCCGAGATATGTATTAAGCATACATCTTTTTTACTTATTAGAAATAAAGTATAATGTATTTACCAAAGATGGATTTTATGACCTAAGTTTTCTTTTTGTATGGCTTAAAATTGTTTAGAAGTTATACAGTGAATGTTTCTATGGCCATTAATCATTTCATTCTTTAGAGTCCCAAGCAATCGATGATGGTTCCCAGTTCCCACACTATCACCAAGTGGATTGTCTTTTGTCGTCTTCTTGTTGTTGCTCCTCTGTGGCTGTGTAATGGATTACATCCTCTTCTACCAAAAAGGCGAAAAAAAAAACAGTGGACGATCGGGTCGCTCAAAATTGGATGATTTCAGAAGATGACTTACATGGTGGTTAGCCAAATCTACTTGTGGGTGTACAGAGTCGCCTGCGTAGGTTACATTTCCGGCATATTCCTTTCCTTCCAAGTAGAGAGATGGAGCTCTTAACACATCCTGCATTCGAATCCTTCGAATAGGGACGGATCCATCTGGGCAACCTCCATCCAATATTGCTCGAAGCTTTGCGAGTTTTTGTCCTTGTAAAGATGATAGACTTCTGTTCCAATTTTGAAATGGAATGTGCGTATTCTGTTTACAACATTATACTCCAATCATCAATTGTTTTGATGCTAAATGACAGAACTATATAAGTGATTAATAAAATCAAACCGGGATTGTGTGATTCTTTAGCAATGGATTGTCGAAGGCATGTTGTTTGTAGATGTCCACGCAGTCAAAGATGTCGCCATATTTAGTCTGCAGCAAAGTGAACCACTGTCAATATCTTCCATAAAATCAACCATTCAAAAGAAGAAAAATAAAGTAAACAATAAGAACATATTTATGTTGAAAATTTAGAGTATTTTACTAGAACAACATTGTAGTGTGCTGAAGTTTATTCTGCAATTTATTAATAATTATATTATTATTTATCATATTTATCTGGCTATTTCATTCAATCATTTCCAAATTAGACAGTAAAGAATATTGATCTATGTTTGAAAACATAACCAAAGAAGCCATGTGTACTCATTACTTTGTCTTCTACCCCTGTTTTAAAACCAGAATGAAGGGTGAACATGTGTAGTGTGCTGTTTCTCAATCAAGAAAGTGGTAAGCATGCATTATAAGTTATTTAAATAAAATGATTAACGTTTTCTAAGACGTTCAACCACGACGAAAAGATTATGACATAATAAAAAAAATTATTTAACATAATTAATGGTGGCTCCATCTGGTTCAACCATCAACTTTTACTAGTTTCGATTTGGTTTGACGAGCTCATACCAGTTTTTGACCAATTTGCAAATTCTGATCCAAGTGAACCGTTGGAAATACCATTTATGGTCGAACCTGGTTCAACTGCTTCGATTTTTAGATCATTGCTTTTTACTGGAGTTTTATGGTTTTGTCATCTGAGGTGGGCTACACAACCCGAATCAAGTTGTCATACTACGGGATCCCTACTTACGATGGATGTTTGGATGATTTGGGAAATTACACAGTAGCCAAATCCTTGCATGAACCAGGGGCAGCCGATCAATTGGTTAGCAATTCCATCTCACCTAGCGTCCTAGGTCTCGAGCCATGAGTGTGCTACCCTCTTACCACATGTGTGGACTTTCTTCTCGCATGTGTGGGCTTTTTTCACATGGGTCCCACCTGATGCTACCCTCTTTCCGTGTGTGTGTGTACTCTTGTTAGAACTTTCATGTTAGGATTGTCATCCCGAGACAGAATGGTGTCTCGCTATAGATTCTCGCTATAGTGAGAATGGCGGGCAAGCCCAATTCGTTCATAACTCTAAAATAGAGTTTGGGTCTGATTCCTTTTCTGATTGGACTATGATTAGAAGATTTATACACAAACTTGAGGCTATTTATTGGGTGTTTCTCTCAACCCTAAAGACACACTACTCTCATTAATCTGAGTTAGAGATATTTTAGAGAGAGATTTTTTTTCTAGAGCCATTGAGATATCGTTATGAAGGGCTGCTCTAGAAGATGTTTGCTGATTCTGCTTTCTTGTAAAAAATAGTTCATCTTAACTGACAAGGTATGAAGAGATCAAGTAAGGAGAACAGGGCACGGTGGATGTCGTATCAGTGGATTTTTTACAAAAATAACTACAGTCCTTAGGTCAAGGTACAGACTAAGGTAAATGAGCTTGTGAGTATATCTTGTAACTGTTCGTGAACTCTTGATTTCTAGTTCGTAGTTTTTCTACCTGAATAGGATTTCCACTCTAAAATTTGTGTCTGCTTTCTTGTGGTGTGTGATTAGTATATAGCTAGTTATATTTTGTTTGATTCGTTATTTCTGCTGCATGTTGATTGATTAAATTAGAACTAGTTTTCCATTCTAATGGGTCTTCCAAAACTCTCAACTCTCTTCTCGCAAGTGTAGATTTCTTCCTAAATGTGTGCACACTCTGCTCCCCCCATGAGTTCCAACCCCTTGGCTGGGGTTCGGAAAAAAGCATGCAAGCTATCTATTAAACTGCAATTTTGGTAAAGATTATATTACAGTTAGAAGATAGACCTTGATGCTCTTCACTGCAGGCTTGTTGACAAGCTTAAGATACTTCTTATATTTTAAGTACTCTTCTCTTGCAATATCAATACCATTGGCACCAAGAAGAAATAGGCCGACCCAAACTAGTAGTATTGCTCTCATTTTGACAGTCATTGATGACATAAATTGAAAGATACCTGAAATTCATCACAAAGAAAGAAGTGTTCAAAATTCTACCAAGAAGAAAACAACGACAGATAAAATAAGGAGAAAAGGCAGACTAGAAAGATACCAAAGGTACTCTGACCATCTATGTGTTGTTTGGTCATGTATCATCACCTTTATATATGAGTGGTGGTTATTGTAAATGACTGACATGAGTCTATTGGATACATTGATATGGCAATATTTTAAAGGCGTGTATATCTTCTTATTTAGAAGATCACATCAAAGGAAATTTATACTAATTAAAGTTGTGTATATCTTTATATTCAGAAGACGACATCGAAATAAATTTATACTAAAGGAGTGCCTACTTTTATATTTAGAAGATAACATTGAAATAAATTTGTGGGGGTAACGGCTGTAAATTTTGATGCTACATTCATTTCACATAGCTCATGACTTCAACGAACGTGGACATGAGAGAGACAAACAGTGAAAATTTGCAGAACTATCGGTGAATTCACTACGTCAAAAAGGCCGAAAAATGACTGCCGATGACAGTCATTTTTCTTAAAAAACGACTGCTAAGGGCAGTCGAACGGGCAGCCGTTAAAATCACAGTCGTTTTTCAAAAACGACTGCTGTTAGCGGTCAAAAATTTGGCAAATTATCGACTGCCCAAGGCAGTCAATTTTTTTCAAGACGGACTTCGGCAGTCGAAAATTTTGTGTCATTTTTTAAAAACTATATTAAAAAAGGACTTATCATTCAATTAACGACTGTTTTGAGCAGTCGTTTTTTTAGAGGGTTTTTTTAAAAAAAAAAATTCATAATTAATTTTTAAAATTTATATTTTTCTAATAAAAATCATGTAATTCTCAAAACTGTAAATTAGCATCAACTACACAAACATCCATTATCCATCAAGTAAATAACTCAAATAAGCTAAGAAATCATCCATCCACTTAAAATTTAAACCATTAAAGTAGCTACATTAAATGGTAGAAAATTCTCAAAAACCACGTTCACGTTCATGATCACACACATCAAAGAAAATACTACAAATAAAGTCATTTAACAATAAATCATGTGACCTTTTAAACTAGCCAAACACGGTTCTATATGTAGGCCAAGAAATGATATCACCCAAAATGAGGTCCCCAAAAGTCTTTTCTTCACCCAACAACTCTACATCAAATTTCAAAGATCTCATCTACAACGATCCTATAGCATCCTTCCTCCTCAGTTGACAAACCAAGAACGCGTCCGAGTTGTCAGATTCATTTGCAGTAATAACATCACCCTGCAGTAACAAAAAATGATAAATAAGAAGCATAAACACATTTTGACAAACATTAACGTATACTTCATAAAAATGTTCTTAAGAAAATTTTCTAATGTAAGATTTCTCAAAATTTCGGCAGAGTCCCCCTTGTACGTGACATTTAAATTTTTTTTTTTTACAACCTGCTAAGTACCTGCACATAACAAAAAAAAAAAAAAAAAAAAAACTTCATATGAACAACTCAATGCCCCAACAGACTACAAAGTCATTCACCACTACGACATTAGTCATTCACCACTACAAAGTCATTCACCACTACAAGTGCCCTTCCACCATTATTATACACACAAACTCATCCACCATCTCATCTAAAAGACTAGGAAGAAATTGAAGTTACTACTGTCATACACCATTATTCCATCGACCTTATCCAAGGATAAATCATTACTCAATATGAAACAAAGAGAAGGTCTACAAGAATACCATGTCATACTCCGGTCATACTTAGTTATGATGTGTGCAAGTATCCCTTATTTTCTGTTATGTCTGTGCCACATGCTCTGTTTGATTTGATGACCATTAGAGTAACATAGGGTCATAGCAACAGGTATTGGGGATGAAACTTCCATCATTTCAAATAGTTATAAGAGAGGAGCCACTATAGCATCAGCACTAAATGGGGGTTAAGATAAAGACCTGATAAAACGCTCTGGCTCAAATCTAGGGACATTAGGCGGACCAATAGGGTCAAAACGGGAACCTGGAGGCACACCCCTGTTTCAGCCAAACATAATTTCAATCAGAAACAATAGCTACCCAACGCATTGTTAACACATACGGAAAAAGAATTAAAAGAAATGAGTGTTTACTCACGGAAGTCCTGGAAATCCAGGCTATGCTCTGCCTACCCCACCATGCCACCTTGGATCATCGGGTCCTGTTCCAAATGAACAGATGAGTAAAACAGGAGTTCTAATAAAAGGGAAAAGGCCACCTTGCCATCTTGGATCATCAGGTCCTGTTCCACATGAACAGATGCGTAAAAAAGGAGTTCTGATAAAAAAGGACTCCTTATCGAAAAGCTGCTAAAAATGGAATGTACATACCCACAAGCATGCCACCGCCAATCCCAAAACCACCCCTGAAAGATTAATGTAAACAGGTAAAATTACTGAATACAAATACTTCGAACTAAAATGGAAAGAGACAAATTTATAAAATCACAGCTCAAGGATATTATAGTCATATTATAGTCAAGGATATCACAGCTCAATGAGACAAATTCCTTGCCAGTGTGATAACTAGCTCAGTATGAGTTCACTAATGTGATGGGGTCATAGAGAGAAGATGGTCACCCCAAGAGGGTCTCATTGGACCAAAATTTAAAATTTCCATTCCCACCCCTACCCAAAACCCAAAACCAAAAAAAAAAAAAAAAAACCACCACCACCACCACAATGTGAATCATCAAAACAAAAACCCATAAAAACCCAGAAATAGCTTAGGAGGGTCATAAAAGTTGCCCACATTGTGAATCATCATATCTGCCCATCATCAACCATTTTGCTCCAACAATCTTAGAAAGAGAAAAGAACCCTTTAGTAACTCCACTCACTCAACATTGGATGATATGGTTGGAGGTGATAAAAAATTGAGGCAAAAAATGCATAATAAATGAATCAAATCAATGACCAATAAACAAGTGATGAAAGGTTATTTTTCTCCATAAAAGAATAAATAAATGTACACAGTTAGAAACATCTGTGAATAGGAAAGGTTCCTTTCAGCTTCTGTGATGACAACCTCTCTCAAAATGCAGTCTTCATCTATTGATTTAAACTTGTAAATTCACCTGCACATCAAAAAGCTGGTCATTCACATTAAAAAACACCACCTGGACAAAACCATCCCAATTCCTGCTCCAAACACACAGCGAAATAGATCCATATACCTTCTGGAAAAAACTCAAACCAATTGCAATTAGGGGTTCACCCAAAGCAGTCATATTCACTTTCAGAACATTTTGTGAATCCAGATAACCCATTTGTGTGTCTCATTGTTGGCATCTTACTTCATTGTTGGCATCCAGATAATCATACTTCATAATTTACCAGTTGCAGCCAAAATATATAAAGGCTACAATCTCCTCAGAAGAAATTACTATGGATTAATCTGAAAACACATGTTCACGTGTCATCCAAGAAATCAGCTACCTAAGGATGAAGTTTAGTTGTGCAACTGAAATGGGACATCATGGTCACACCATCGAGATCGCTGACTTCATCCAACCTAATACCAGCATTACTGTCTTAGCCTTACCAGATCGATCTAGAGAAAAGATCCAAATGAGAACCCAAAGCTGTAATCTATGTACCCTGAATCATAGAAAACAGGTAAAACTGAATTAAATTTCATGAAATGGATCCGTAGGCTTTCTTCAATAAAAAAAACACAAGCTCCACTCCCAGTTCAAACACACCCCACATCACAAGAAAACATCAAGGAACATGATACTTAATTCAACTTTCCACTACAACAATCGTCAACAAAATCCCAACCCCACATCCAATCCGACATGACTACCAAGCAAAATGGAAACAGTCACAAAGGAAACTCCAACACACTTCATAAGATCTCCCAGATCACCACAAAATCAACACCCAATTCAAAGAGACCAACCAAATCCACAAAACAAAGTCACAGATCCGAAATTCACCAAAACCAGCTCCCAAAACCAAATCCCACTTAAGATTAGGAATAAAACAGAAACTCAACCCCTATACTATCCAAAACCAAAACCCAATTGAGATTCATCATGAACACCAATTCAACACAAAAAAACCCAACTCGCATATTATACAAAATCAGGATTAAAAAAAAAAGACAACAAAAAATTATTTTATATCATGTTGCCCACGAAGAACAATCAATCATAGAAAAGAAAACCAATCCAAAGAAGTAGAAGAAATATTCAAGAATCTAATAACATGATATGCAATCAGAACACCCAATATTAGAGTTTGAGATCTGTGAAGAAACATTACCCCACTAAAAATGAGATCTTTCACAGCAGAAAAAAGTGATTAGATTGAATGAATCTGAACCCAAACAAGAACATGAAAACCCGGTGCCATTTATCTCTTCCTGAGATCCTCAAACCAGAATCCACGATAGATCGCAAGAGACTGGGCGTCAGAATCTTTGAAGGTTGCAGCGGGCCAGGAGAAGAAAAAAAAGGCAAGAGAGAAAGATGAGATGCAAAAAGAAAGATGGAATGAGAAAACCCTACATCCATAAAATCCCCAATTAAAAGAAACCTTGAATCCACAAAATCCCCTAAAATCCCCTTACTTTCACCAAAGGTAAGGGCCATGCCCCATCCTGTTGATTGAGAGAGAGGGAGAGAGAGGGAGAGAGAGATGGTGTCGATCTCCGCTACCGTTCCGGTCGATTAGGAGAGAGAGTGAGAGAGAGAGATGGTGTCAATCTTCGCTACCGTTCCGGTCGATTAGGGGAGAGAGAGAGAGAGAGAGAGAGAGAGAGAGAGAGACGATGTCAATCTCCGTTGCCATGCCCGTCGATTGGGGGGGAGAGAGAAGAAGAAGCAGAGAGACGGTGGGGGAGAGGGGTAAAAGTCGATTAGGTTTAAGGTGCTGGAATGAAATGCTGGGCGGGTCTTTTGATTTTTTTTATTTTTTTTTTCATTTCAAGTTCGTTTATGATGGTTATGGGCCGTCGATACTATCATTAATCCGTCGAAAAATTAAAGACGATCCATGTCCGTCGGTAAACCAAGCCCTTCAGCGTCGGGCTTTGGGGTTTTTGACGTAGTGATTAGGCAGCAACTTGGGGAGGCAAAGCATACGCTGGACTAAGACCCAGACCAAGAGTTTCATTGAGCCCAAATCATGATCCTCTACCTCATTTTTCAGGGTTAAGTCCATGATTATTTGTCTATTTTCTGGCCTTCATTTTTTCCTTCTTATTGTGTGTCCCTACCATTCATGATCATGTTCCGACTGAATGACTAAGGTAAACTACATTTTGGAACTCAACAGATTAGGTCAACCCCTTTTTTCTAAGATCAATATCTGAACCATTTACGGGACCATGTGCTGATAGCTATGGGGGCTGCATGATAATGGTGCGGCATAAGTTCAGGTGGAGTCGTTGACTGAGATTATTTTATAGCAAAAAGGGATTCTAATAATCGAATCCGTTCCACCCATCCAATTACTTTATCATATTGGGCCACCAGTGATGATATCTATGGCTTGCATCAAAATGAACCAAGTTGGACCCACCAAACTAATGGTAAATCACTGTGTGACCCACCAATGTGAGCCTCCAACCACTGGCCTCCTGATTTGACCACATGTGCTATCATCTCCTAATAACAAAGAAAAACAAAAGCAGGATCAAATCTAGAGTCATGTTATCAAGTAATGGTCTGGCCTATAAGCTCATCCTCACAGTCGACCACTTTTACAATACTACAAGAAAATTGGCTTTTAGCGGCGCCGGCAAAACAAAGGATGGTTGCCGCTATAACCTATAACGGCGGCTAGACTGTCCCCCGCTTGCCGTCTTTATAGAAACCGTGGGTAAGGGTTTTGGTTGCGGTCTTTGCCTGCTATTAAAAAGATTTTAGCTGGGTTTATTACTGACTGCCACTAAAAGTTGGACGCTAAAAGTATATTTTCTTGTAGTGTGCGGCTCAACTTGAACTGCAGCCCAGCTGAAATATCCAAAGTACATCTAAACCCAAGCCCAACAAGCTTTTACAAAAGAATCCAGTTGGGTCCACCGGATTCAAACAGGGCTGACCCAAGTTGTAGCCCTAATTTATCTCCCTCCTGGCCCAACCTTATCTAACTGAACCATCTCACTCACCTTAGATATGTAGATATGTACACACATATTTCTATATAAATGTAGTCTTGTGCCTATCCATAATTAGGATTTTCACGCCTTCAAAAGATCGATACACATTTATTTCTATATAAATATAGATTGATACACATTTATTTCTATCAAATCTAGCTATGTACCCTATGTACATGTGTATGATTGTTATTCTATTATTAACATGAACCCTAAGATCGTGAACAGCATGATAATCACGTGTAGGATTTAATCTTAAGTAAATCAAAGAGTACCTCCAGACATCTTGATGCAAAGAGCTTTCCGATCCTGCAGTCTGGTGATGTTACCGATTGATGCTGTGATCCGTCGAGGGAGATGCTAAGTGAATCGTTTCGGTTTCTCTCTCCTTGCGTATAAACCCTAATGTGTTGAGTTTTGTGAGAAAGTATTTGTGATAGACGAAATACTCTATTTTATAGGTGAAGAGAGGACCGAATTTCCAATAAGGGTTTTTTTAGATTTATTCTCAACCGTCCATCAAGGTAGAGAATATTATGGAATACATCTCATTAAGAAACCGTTTTGAGTAATTTATAGCATATATCATATGAAAACGGAATTCCTTTAACGATCACAATTTGGGAAATAGAAGGACGTGTGGTATAAGTAATGAAACTAAAGGTAATTTTCTTACAAGGATTTCAGACCTTAAAAATATTTTCAACTACATGTGTAAATGGATGGAGGTAATCTAGAAAGACCACCAACATCAACAAATAAATCTGGTAGCTTCCTTGTTTCTCATATTCCCTGCTTTTCTCTCGTGTTTTTCTCAATGTTTTTTTTTTTATGCAGGGTTTTATAAAAAAACACACGTGCTTATTGCGTGATGAATTTCAACAGGTGCCTAACTGTGTCCTCAATGGCTGAAATCAATTTGGGAGGCATCAGTTTAGAGAAAGTGCTTCTACTAGTTTGGGTGAGCAGCTGCCTTTTACGTGTTACTGGCAGTGGCAATACTACATCAAGAGAGGAGTACTTAAAATTAAAGAGGCGCCTTAAGAGCTTGAACAAACCTGCAGTGAAGACCATCAAGGTCTGACTTCTGCCAACTCCAGTACCTTCTTTACTAGAATCTCAGCTCAAAACATGGCTTGCAAGTCATGAGAAAAAGAGCATAATAGTATCGAGCCTCAATTCCATTTCATAAGGTTTTACTTATGTATCAGTATCATTGCAGATCATCCACAGATCATGTGGCCTCTCAATTCACTCACTGACCATTCAATTGGGTCTTTTATTTGTAAATCTGAGAATGAAGTAGAGGTGTCAAAACTTGATCCACCCTAACTTGACCCACATTGAAACCCAACACGATTAAAATATGGGTTGTCACGGGTGAAGTTTTCCTCACCCATAAGAAAAACAGGTCAGGTTAAGTGAACCCGCTTAACCCGTATCCTACCCACAGAAAGGATTCATTCTGTATAGTTCTTGAAATGGGGTTGGGCTTGTGCTGAACATTTCAAATGGGCTAGAAATTAGATGGGTTGATTCAATATAGGATGGACTAGAAAAATGTTAATTGACTGTGGCCCAACTCGATCTGAAGTTGGGCTTGGTTTGAGTGTTTACAAATTGAGTCGGGACAGATCAAACTAACTGGTTTGATCCCACAGTTTGCAGGTAATTCAGGTCAATGTGGGTTTGTTTGGGTTGACCTTCATGAGATGTGAGTCGGGTCAGAATGACCCGTAATGGTTTTTGCTTGAGGATATGTTACCCATAGGGATGTAAATGGGTCCCCAATTCTCCAATTACCAAGAGGTTTTTACCATTAAAATTCGGGTTTTGGTCTTTATTTAGTCCCCCAAAAGTAAACAGGTTCGGGTCCATTTTGGACCTGTGACCTAAACAAGTCTGGATCCTGCTCCAACTTGATTTCGACCCATGGACTCGATACCAAACATATTACCTCAATTTTCAAGAATTCCTTCTAAAAATTAGGTTTTTTTTTTTTCCATTTCATTCTCTACCTAAACTCGGACCCAGATCCAGATCCATATACCCATCCCATATATGAATTCGGTTCCAGTTCCATTTTCTCATTAACGGTTTCAGCTTTGAAATCAGAAAACCAGGTCCAGTCCAGTTCCATTTTCTCATTAATGATTTTGGTTCCGGATCCACCATGGACCCAGATCGGAACCAACCTATTTACATCTCTACTTGCCCATTTGAAAAACAATCGAATATGGGTTGTGCTCCAAACTGTGGATCACACTTGTTGATCTGATCCTTTTTCACCTGACCTGACCAATTTGCAGCCCTTGGAATGAAGATTATATATAGCCAGCTATACCTATCTGACAACTTTGATTCACCTTCCAAAGAAACAAGCTTTTACGTATTGGAACCTAGTAAAAAGAAATGCTTTAAAGTCCTAATTTCACCCCCATTCAAGCTTTTTTTTTCCTTTGCTCTTAGTAAAGGACCCAACTCTTAAAGAACCGACAAAAGGTGGAAGAGGAAGCCCATACCATAGGAAGAAGAGCCCATACAAATGAAAAGAGGAAACCCACAAAATGAAAATGAGGACCAACATGCGTGGGAAGAGTAGCATGGCAAGTAAAGGTTCCGCGGCGGTCTGAGGATAAGCGGACGAATTAAGCAAGCCCTTTTTGTGTACGTACCATTCAAACTAGGTTGAACTAAGATGGATACCTAGTATCTACAAAGGTCCAGCTATATCAAAACTATCACATTGGTGGAAAACCATTCTAAACCAGTCCAATGCAATCAAGATCACTAAAAACGGATGGTGATCGGCTTGGGACCCATCATCAATCATTTTAAATAATTTTTATTTTTTCTATTTTTTATATTATGATCGAAGTAGTTGGAGTCACCACTGGTTATCAATTTGGATAATTTTATTATTTTTTTGTCAATTTCTACATCAAGGTTGACAACTGATCATACAAAACTGATCATTCCATAGTTCACCTTTTGATTTAAAACACCGGTTAAAAAGGCACTTTTTACTTGCACTCACTTTCAGTGGAGGAGAAGACAAGGTAATAGAAACATGTATATGGGTGTTCTTTGTAAGTAAAAGACTTTAAGAAGAATTGAGAAAAATATTGTATTGCATATTTTCTTTGTATGATTACATCACATAAATACAAGTGAGAAGCTCTGTGGAAACCGTGTGACAATTGTAGATCCTAAAATTTAGGATCTTGTGTAATTTAATTTACAACATATAAGGAATGCATGATGAGATTTCCAGCTCATTCCATTGACCGTATATTGGGCCAGAATATCATGAGATCTCATTTATTGTCAACTTTGTCAATACACCCCCTCAAGGTGATGGGCCGCTTTCGGACCATCAGCTTGTCTTTGAGTTTCTGAAAGCGAGGAGAGGCAAGCCCTTTTGTGAAAATGTCTGCAACTTGGTCATTGGAGGACACATAGCGGATATCCATTTCTTTGCGGACAACTTTGTCACGAATGTAATGATAATCGACTTCAATATATTTCGTCCGGGCATGAAAAATAGGATTCGATGCCAGGGATATGGCACTAATGTTGTCACACCAGATGACGGGAGTGTAAGGGAGAAAAACATGAAGGTCGCATAAAAGTTTTTGGACCCAATAAATTTCTGCAGCAGTATTGGCAAGAGAACGATATTCAGATTCTGTGCTGGAGCGAGAGACTGTAGTTTGTTTTTTTTGCACTCCAGGAAATGACATTTGGACCTAGATAGATACAAAACCCACTTGTTGATCGTCGATCATCTCTTCCACCTGCCCAATCTGCGTCTGAGTATGCTTTAACTCGAAAGGTGCCTGATTGAAAAAATAATCCATAATCGGCAGTCCCTTTGAGATATCGAAGAATACGTTTGATTGCAGCCCAATGAGTAGTCGTTGGATTGTGCATGAATTGGCACACTTTGTTCACTGCAAAGGCAATATCAGGCCTTGTAAGTGATAGATACTGCAATGCTCCAACGATACTACGATACTCAGATGGGTCTACAAGTGGGTCACCATCATAAAGGGAGAGTTTGCAGCCAGCCACCACGGGTGATGAGTATGGTTTGGCACCATCCATTTTAGACTTCTTTAACAAGTCAACTGTGTATTTAGTCTGAGTGAGGTATAAACCATTGGAGGTGAAGTGAGCCTCAAGAACAAGAAAATAACTGAGGGGACCAAGATCTTTGATTGCAAATTCTGTGCTAAGTTTGTGGACTAGAGAATGCAAGTGGTCCGTATTATTGCCAGTTATAATAATGTCATCAACGTAGATCAGTAGAAGCAGGCGCACCCCCTTGTTGTTGTATATAAAGAGTGAAGGATCAGCTTTAGAGCCTTGAAAGCCAAGGTCCTCAATTAGAGAGGAGAGACGTTGAAACCAGGCTCTAGGGGCTTGTTTGAGCCCATAGATTGACTTGTGGAGTTTACAAACATGCGTAGGATGTTCCGGATTGATGAAGCCTTGGGGCTGGTCCATATAGACTTCTTCCAATAAGAGGCCATGTAAAAAAGCATTTTTGACATCAAGTTGTCGGATGGGCCACTTCCATGCCATGGCCAAAGAGAGAACAGATTGTGTTAGTGTCGCATTTATCCAACTGAGAATAGTTTGGTCAGTCTGCTGCCATTGAAGATATGTTGGATTGATCATTGCTGTTGTTTTGGCACCACTAGGGTCATCAATGAACTTCAATGGACAGGGCAACGTTCCATCAACGTAGCCCATAAGATTATTGCTGCGAAGAACTGGTCCAAACTGAGCAAGCCATAATATATAATTTGTGCGATCCAACTTGATGGAGACCAGTTGATAGATGTTCGTGATGTTGGGAGTATTTGGTTGGGATGGTTGAGTGGAGGAAGCAGAGGCCATAGCAAATGTCGTGAGACACAAGGCTCTGATACCATAAAAGACTTTAAGAAGAATTGAGAAAAATATTGTATTGCATATTTTCTTTGTATGATCACATCACATAAACACAAGTGAGAAACTCTGTGGAAACCGTGTGACAATTTTAGATCCTAAAATTTAGGATCTTGTGTAATTTAATTTACAACATATAAGGAATGCATGATGAGATTTCCAGCTCATTCCATTGACCATATATTGGGCCAGAATATCATGAGATCTCATTTATTGTCAACTTTGTCAATAGTAAGTATTGAAAGTTTGAAACACACACACCAACAGTTCTCACTGTCTAAATTGGAAATGATAACGTGGTAAACCCAGCTAAATATTATAATCAATAATAGTAATCATAAAAAAGTTTGCAATCATTAGTACATGGAAGAAGAAATATCAATGCGTTGCTCAGTCTTATATGAGATGTGGAATACTCTTTATGTTTAATCGAAACATTATTTCCTTCGCTCTCTTTGTTGTACTACGAAGTATATATGCTAACCAGAGTTCTTGGCTTTTGCAAATTAAATACGGTGATATCTATGACTTTGTTGATATTTACAAACGGGGGATATTCATGTGCATCTATCCCTCGCCATAGGGTGAAGACACTTTCCCTTTTTGCAAATCCCTCAGCTCTATCCCTCAGCTCTGCTACATCCATTTTGTGCATATATTGCTTCTTTATTTGCCAACATTACGCCCCATTGGCCATAGTTGATATAACCGTTGTCCTGTAAAGTACGTTTATACTCTCTTATGGTTTTTTCTTTCCTTGTTTTACTTTCATCAGTGTGGCATATTGAAAGCGGAATATGGGCAGTTTTATGGAACTTGAGTGGTTATGAATGTATGGCAACCAAAACTTGAAGATCCTACAAGTATGTTCTCTGATAACCAATTGTGGGTTGTAGGTGGCACAGTGGGTCATCGCAGCACTGTAGAAGTTGGATATATGGTGAGTCCTCCAATCAAACAAGCATTGAAACGATTCTTCTATAAATCCGACTTTTAATCTCTAGTGATTTCTGAGTTTAAAGGATAAACTACTTAACAGGGCCTTCATTCTCAGGTGAATAATATGCTCAACGAGGACCAACTCAGTTGACTCTTTGTACATTGGGCTGTAAGAATATTCGAGCAATTTTGATTTTTTACATTGTTCATAGTAACCATCTTCTTCTTCTTTGAAGCACTATTTCATCCAACCATCGTCAACATCCGACATCTATCACCAGGCAATCACCATCCAGGAGAAGAAATATTTTCTTTAATTTGACTTGTACAACAATATCGCTGCTTCACTATGAAAATACTTACGTTGTTTGTCTTAAAATTTGAATGCCGGGGAAAGAACTCAGACGATGGTTGCTACAATCTTGAATGCGAAAGGCTACGTTCAGGTGCACCCGAACATGCCTGTAGATGCTTTTCTAGAGCCAATTTTCACCTACGACGGCGAACAGTATGATATAACAATAATGATATTCAAGGTACTACTGTCCATCCATCATGCAGGCCTCAATGGGCCAGAACAATCTGTTGTTGGCCCAGTTTGGGTATCATAACTAAATGAGTAAATAGCCTAAGCACAACACTTTGCTGGATATGACATACTAAGAGAAGGGTTTCTCATCTGTAACTAAAGAAATGGGCTTGGCCCAAATCTTACGATTGTAGAGATGTCAACAGACTTTGGCCTAAATTTTACAAATTGGCACTAAGTTCCTTTTTGTTTGCATTAGATTACATTAGAGTTGAATACCTCAGAATTCATGCCATAAGTGAGTGAAAATGAAGATCCAAGGTGATCATAATAATAAAAAAAAAATGACCACCAAACAACCTCCCTTTCAATGGAAAGTGAAAAGTGAATGTATCATATAGTCAAAGTTCCATCTACATTTCTATCTTATATCATTCACCTTTCACCTTATATCTTTTACACTTTTCCTCTTTAATAATCCTTTCATGAAGATCTTTTGACCATTAATTCCTATGTATTTCCATGCAAACAAAAAATCCCTGAGTGGGCTGAACGTAGACAAGCTTCAAATCACTCCACCTCATTTACATTTACATTTATGGCCCAATTCCACATACAAAAATTAAATATTGAGGGAAAAAAAGATGGGTTGATAGAAAGCAGTTCCAATTCTGAGTCTGTGGATTGAATTCACAGAGATCCACAGAAGAAGGGGAAAAAATGTACACTTCTTTTTCATAATATTCAGATGATGAGATACCCGTTAACATCCTTAAGAGTGAAATTTCAATCTGAACATTTATTTCATGTTGTTTGTAGCAGGATCCAGACACTAAAAACTGGATTTTGACATGGGGCAAGAACAATGAGTATGGGGGGTATTTTCCAAAAGAGCTCTTCCCAGACATGGGAGATGGTCCTGCTACTAGGATTGATTGGGCCGCGGTGGAGAGACTTACAGCCCAACAAGTCTTGGTCATCCTCCAATGGGCAGTGGAAATTTCCCATTTGAAGGATTTAAAAAAGCAGCTTATATGAGGACAATACAGGTTGTGAATGAGAATAATGTTCTTGTAGATGCACCATACAATGTTATCACGAGAACCGATTTGCCTCGCTGCTACGTCGGCGTGGATAGAGCTACAAACTATGATCCAGAACGTGGCTTTGGTAGATACATCTACTATGGGGGACCTGGTGGGAGATGCTAAAATTACATGTATGTTGGTGTTGCGGCTTGGAGATGCTAGAATTTACCAGTTGTGACTACTGCTACATTCTCAAATAAATTTAAGATTTTAATGGCATATATCCATGCATCATGACAGGCATCATCTCATTTACTTGTTAATTTGTAACATGGTGAAGACATGAAAGCTACTACTCATCTGGGCCACCTACTTGGTGGGCCATGCCGCAACAGGGATCTACTCTAGTTATCATTTCAAATTGATTACAATTAAAGGGGAAATTAAAAAAGAAAGAATAAAAGCATGCATGCAAAAAGTAACTAAATTTTGAGAAAAATAATTCCATTATAACAGGGGAAGGTAGAATGATTAGAATGTTGAATAATAGAGACATGAAAAGAGAACCTGGCAGTGGCACTCTCTAAAACCATCTAACTTCAAATTCCAATATAGCAGCTTGACCAAATCCTATCCACTTATCTATATGCATCTAGGAATGCCCTTAATAAAGACTTACATCAAATTTGAAATGATAAGATGTTTTTTTTTTTTTTCAAATAAAACACATCAGAGAAAGAACCCCATAGGATGAACAGACAAGGAGAAAGAGGAGAGAGATAGACTTGTAATGGGTGTGCAGAGTTGATGGGAATTTCAGATTGTCGGCTTGCTGAGGAGTTGCTGGAAATGCCTTCTTTTCGCTCACGAGATGCATGTGTGGATTTGCTGGAAATGTCATCTTGTGGGTGTCTCCAGGAGGTTCTGCATGTGGAATCTTGATATGAAGAGTAGGTATACACCCAAATATATTCATGTAATTCCTTGGTATATCCATCTGGATATTTCTTGCCAAACTTGTCCAGAGATGGAGCACTAAACAAATTCCACATTGGAATCCTCGTTGCAGGAATGGTTCCATTTGGGCAAACTTTCAAATAGCGGCAAGTCTGCTGTACTTTCTTCACGATTTATAACTTCAAAACGTGATTAATAAGTAATCGTAGAAAATTCATCTTCTGCCTGCTCTCCAAGTAAAAATAGGTTTAATCTTATCACAGAGTAATTTATATCTTAGAATTGAAGCACAACCTATCTAAGAATTTCATCACTTAGGATAAAATGGAAAAATAGAATTCATGTAACTGATCCCAACGTAGTTGCGACAAAGTTTTCATGATGATGATGATGATGATAATGATAAGAGTAATAACTTAATTATCTAATCACCAAATCTTTTTACAGGAGAAATAACTGAACAGTACAATAGATTAGATAAAAACATACGGGGAGCTCATCCTCAGACAATGGACCAGCAAGAGAAATTTGTTTGTGATACTCGACGCAGCCAACGAAATCATCAAATTTGTCCTGCAGGGGCCTGAAAAGTTTTGTTAGAATACTCTATACAATTAGTCATTCAACCAAGAGAATAATATTAGAATAATAATTTCAGTTGAGAATTGAGAATATTCCACATCTTGTACAAGAAGAAGACTCTACCATCGATATTTATTCTACAAGTACATATAATAACTGAAATGTTATTATCTTATAAGTGAAATTGAGCGAAACGCTTATAGCCCTGTGGGCATAGGCAATTACTGAACCATGTAAATTTATTGTGTGCCTGTGGTTAATTAATCGTGCTTGTTTTGTCCTTATTAATTGCCCAACGGATATTTATTCTGCAAGCACATATAATAATTGAAATGTTAACATCTTATTATATATTATTATTTAATCGACCGTGCCACGTTACAATTCCATTTTATTATATTTATTTGGAAAATCGACGGTCCACATACATCATGTATAAATGCTGCATAAGGAGATTCATGAGACAGAGACACTGATTCTAGCAAAGATAAAGCTGGTAGGCAGAAGAGATACCTTGAATGTCATCACTGCAGGCCTGTTGATATGCTTAAGGTGCCTTCTATATTTCAAGTACTCTTCTCCTGGTAGAGCTTTCAATTTCGCATACTCATCTCTTGATAGACATTAGGCATTCAAAAAATCAAGAAAAAGGCCTACCCAAACTACTAGTAGTAATAATATGATGCCTCTACGATTGATTTGAGCAGTCATTGAGGGCATAGCTAAAAGGACTTGACTCCTGAAATTCATGACACGAGAGAATTTGTATATAGGGAATAAAGGAAAACACAAAAGAGAGAAAGGTAGGGAACAAGAGAAACAAAATGAACCTACCAGAGCGACCTTCTTCATGTTAGTATTCTTTCTTCATTGCATTACATATTTATGGAATTAGGAACTACTGTAAGCTAATCGTATGTGTTTATTAGATATATGTATGGGACAATATTTTGAAGGTGTGCGTGCATTCATTTCTTTTAGGCCTATTTGTTTACATGAAATTTACAAGAATTGAATGCACAAAAATTCATGGTCAACAGGTGATGTGTAAAAGATATATGGCACGAGGTGAAGGATATAAGGTAGCAATGAAAATTGGAACCTGACTTTCCATAGAGTTAAATTACTAAAGTGATGGCTGGATTTCAATCTTGTCATGATTGACTTTCCATTCATGAGGAGTTATCTTATGTTCATTTTGATATGTTCAACCTAGATCTTCATTCTTAGCCACTTATGGCATGAGTTCCTATTAACTCAATTCATATGCATCTTATGCAAACAAGTAAGTTTCAAAATAATGGATGCAATTGTATTCTTGTGTGAAAACTATTTTAGATATTTACAATTTAACATTAAAGGTTGTAGAGGAATAGCTGTGCCTTTTGGATGGTCACATTCATCTCTTATGCAGCTTCCAGTCCCATGAAGGTGGGCATGGGAGGGAGCTGGTGAAATTTGATTGGTTGGGTCCTAATTTGTGTTGAATGAGGCTGCATTGGGTGCCAGTTGGCCTCAACCCTGGCACAAATTCTAATTGGGTTGAGGGCTTTCATAAATCAACTCGATCTCCGCAAATTTCCTTTCATATCATTTGGTGCAGGTGATTTTCCATGAAAAAAGAAGTTAATTTTGTGTCAGTTTTCATCAAATTAAAAATAATAATCTTTTCCAATAGATTGTTTGATAGCCATTCATCTATTGGAAAAGGTGTCACTTCTATTTCTTCAATTTTAGCCACTTTTAAGAAATGTAATTCACATTGTGTTCGGACAAACATCCACTGAGATCAAATTCACAAGCAGGATTGAGATCCCACCATCTTCTGACTTAGATTAAAATCCACATTGATCAGACAAACATAGCCATTAAATAATGAAGGACAGTTGCACCTCTACGACTAGGACTATTGCTAGAGTGGTCCCAAAAAGCAGTTCATCACGGCTTCATTGTGTACAATGCAAAAACATTAGAGAAATAGAAGTTTCCTGGTCAGATCTCATCCTATGGACAGTGATAATACCATGGTGCAATTTGATTTTTTTTTTCTTTTTTCTTTTTTTTTGGATTTTTCAAATGGGCTTTTGAAGTCGATCTGTGTTGCAAATTAAACTCTCTTTTTTTCTTTCTTTTTTTTTCAGATCTGATCTAGAATCTCTAGATCTAGAATTGATGAAGAAAGCATTCGTACCTTGAAAATCCACCAGTCAAACTTTGCAGGCTTTTCTTCGAGGCTTTTTTGGTAAAAGGGAGAGTGATGAAAGGAACGGAAAGGAGGGAGTTGTTCCGGTGAATAAGATAAAAGCCTCTATCTGGTTGTTAGGAGAGTAGAAGTTGTTAACTCAATCCAAAATATCCATAGATTAGAAGATCCTATCCATACATCCATCTGGGACTGGATGGAAATGATCTTCATAGTAATAATAATAAAGTTAGAAAAATTAAAAAACCTTTTCTTTTTCTTCTTTTTCCGGTTTTTATCAGCATAAAGTTGACTCCCTATTGAAGTTGACCCACATGGATGGAATAAGGATAAGATGATGATGATCATGGTTAAGGAATACATGTCATGTAATGTTATGGTATATGAAACAAAAGTTAGAAAATATAGTCATAATTACAATATATACATTAAAAACCAAGTATATAAACATGAAAATTGAGTAGACTCTTTTCAGTTTTACAGAAATTTATGAAGAGGAGCAATCAAAATTGGGTCCCAGCCAATTGACACAATCACTGTGGGCTCTGCTCACCCAAATTTAATCATGGTGACCACCCTTAAGCATGATGGGTCCCACCCACCCAAGCAATGAAATGAGATGGATCAATAAGTAAATAATACCTGGACTGGGAGCAGGCCTACTCTACGGGCCAGTAAATAAATGGGCTGGACAAAGGCAATTGTCTATTCAAACAGCTAAGTTAGATAGTCTGGCCTGACCCAAGATCTAATACAAGTGCTGTTAACTAAAAGGATTTCCAAAAGTCTGTCATAAGGCTGAGACAATTCTTCCCATGATGGATAGTTAGTCCTGCTAGTAGCTTATAACAAAGAGTGATGTTTGGTGCATGAGACAAACAGCCCCATCAAATTATTTCATAAAGAGTGATGTTTGGTGCACCCCGTTTCAGAAATAGCTTATAGCAAAAGTATCCTATGATTATAATTTCCTTGATAGAAAGATAATTAGATAAAGAATGTAGAAAGATTAGTAGAATAATAGAGACACGAAAGGAGAATATTGCATCTTTATATTTTTGGTACTGTATATGGACGCCTATCCCTCTGTGAAACCATCTCACTTTTGATACAATAATTTGGACAAACCCTAATCTATAACAAACCTTTCTCATTTATGCATCTGGATATAGATTTTCAAGGTTTTGTCACAGGCAAATAACTCCTAAGTTCTAACCTCACTAGATCTTCTTTGTTCTAACAAGTAGGAAACTTGAATTATTAAAGAAATAGAGAGAGGGCTTTGTAGCCTTATTTTTCTTGTGCACATGATTACATGAATGAGGAACAACACACAAAGCAGATATTGACAATACATCAAGAGACCAGTTACTTGACCTCCCCTATACACACCCATCTATTCAGTACTTCAGTCGTGGTATCTCAAACAATAATCCTGTCTCTCAAGCTTTCCTTCCCTTTGCCTCATTGTAAAGTTCGTCAATTCGGTCCTGCAATCAATCATTACAGAACAATTAATGATAGAATGAATCACCCAAGAATGTCGGGCTTCAAATGACGGGACAAATCCTAGCAAATGCACTAGAGGGATGATCTAGCCCATCCAAGTTGTGGACCACCTTTTGTAAGTTCTATTGCCCAATTTGGAAAATATCTACCATCCAATGCCTCGGCAACTTTGCATCACCAAGTGTACTTAAGAACAACACTGACATAAATAGTTCAACTGATGAAGTGGTCTGTAGCACCAGAATTCATTCGATGTTTAGCAGTTGGTTGACCAATGAGGTGTCCTATGGGTTTTGTTGTTGTTGTTGATACATTAATTTTAACCTTTTTTTTTTCAGTAACAGAAACAAAGAAGGTATAAGAGCAGTATACCCTTGCTAAGAAAAAGAAAAACCAAAATTACAAGGGAAAAAGCGACAAAAGGAAGGGGTCAGTCCGCCTAGAAAGTCAACCAAGAAGTGGCATTTTCATTTAATAAGTGGTAAAAATGATCATGCAGTTTTGAGCAGTTCTGGTTGATAAAAGATGGTATGGATGGTTGGAGCTGAATTTTATTGGTTTACATGTATAACAACAGAAATACCTTCCTGAGACAAGAAAATTCTAAAGCCAGAAATTTCAATTTGGAAATGTGAAATGCAATGACATGAAGTTTTAGGACAAACCTTGTAGTATTTGAGTAACTGTGGTCTCTTCAATTTGAAAGTAGGAGTTATCAAATCCCTGTCAATGTCGAAAGGATTCGGCTCTAGATGGATTGCTTTTAACATCTCAAAGCCTCTAAGCTGTTACAATAATGTCAGTCAAGATATCAGGGTGATTACGGATTACCCAAACCAAAGTTGGTTAGAATATTGCCAGAGTGGATGGTTTACTTTTTGCCAATGTTGCAGCGACTGAGAAATAGGAAATCAATATGGAAACTGTTTTCCTGACTTCTCTATGAAAATGGATAATGTGGTTTCCATTTTCTAAATTTTACACTGGCGCGAACACAGGGGAACATAACCACCCATTCTGCCAAATACTTGCTTATCACTTGCATTACGGGTAAATCCAAATGTAAATTTTTAAGTACTGATTCTCTTTGCAATTGAATAAATAAATAAATAAATAGAAAATTAGAGGCATACTTCGTGTCTTTGACCAGTTTTGTTGAGCTCATCCAGAATATAGCTCCTGGCTTTTGTGTTGTTACACAGTGATGCAAAATCTCCTGTCTCGTGATTAGCCGATGCCCAATCCTCAAGTGCTTTTTGATCTGGTACAGTGACACCCACGAGAAAGGATTCGAAGCTGTTTCCATAAACCCAAATCTGCTTACATTCCAAATTTCAGAGAATTGATGAGATTGTAAAACAAAAGCAGTCAATAGGAAAGAAGAAATATTAAATTAGTATTGTGTTGCATTTGGATGTTCCAAATTTCTGTCATTTTAAACACTCAACAGAATGGATAGCATCCATTTGAGAATATATGGGGCAACACAAAATTTGGAAATCACATTAGGTGGGCAATTTCTCTCGAACTTTTTCCTTTCCAACTCGGTATTGATGATTGGAATTTGGCACCAACAAGGCAGCAAAACAATATCCTAAATAATAAGGTTCCAGTTTCCCCACTACCCAATAAGTGTTATGGAGTTGATGACCATCCATCCTGTAAAAGTATTCAAGTCACAACATAAAGTACATCCCAATGAACCCTTAATTTAATCATGATATAAGCTTATCATAGAAATATTAAAACTTGTGGCATAAGAGCACGCATTATATCAGTAAATGACGCAAAAACCATTGAAATTATAAAACATCATTGATTGAATACATACTGATGTGATAAGAGAGCAACGGTTATATGTGCTCTCAAGGTTTTCTACAGCAACATATTCCCCTTGAGACAATTTGAAGATATTCTTCTTTCTGTCAATGATTTTCATGGCACCATTGGGTTGCCATTCTCCTATGTCACCTGCAATTAATAGTTGATACATTCATTCATGTACACAAATAAAGTGTTAAAAGACAGTGCACCACGTATACATGTTATTACAGATACGAAATGGTAGTCAGAATTCCTTCATATTCCTGAAGTATGCCAGTCGCTCGACATTTATAAAAGAAAATGTGTAATGTGAAGAAGAAGTGAAAAGGCTAAAAGATGCTTAAGGACACACCCCATATAGAACCCGTTCAAATATTCTGGTGAAAGTCATCTGTAATGGGTTGGCAAAGACCCTAAATTACAATTCTATAGGATACTATTTTTTTATGCCTTTTCAAAAGTGATTACTATTATGAATTGAAATTTGAAAGTAAGAAAAAAAAAAATACATCCTACCATATACGACTTCAGGTTTTCCATCAGCCTAGATGAACAAGGGAGTGGATGAAAACTGTACAGCCCAAGTGCTGAGCCTACTGTGTGATATGTAGTACAAACAAAAGCACCACCTTTTCTAAAAGAAATGTTACTTAGATGATTGTCGGCCTCACTGCTTGAAGATGGATTAAGAGGACAAACTAATTAACATGTTCCTCAATAACATGAAATTATGATAATTTTAAAGTGATCAATATGCCTTTCTTTACATTCAATTTAGTGCTTCACTAAATTTTAATAGCCTTCAAGTGAACAGTTACAGTAAATTTTACCTGTATGAAACCATCCATCTATCAGGACATCTTCTGTAAGGTCTGGGCGCTTGTGGTATCCAGAAAATAAGGTTTTGCCCCTCAAGCAAATTTCTCCACGCGGGATGGTGGAGAGTGCATCATATCCCATTTCTGGTATTGATTCTAGTCTCGCTTCAATGGTCGTGACAGGAACACCAACTGTTCCCATCATAGAGAATACATTGGCTACGGATGTAAAACATCCTGCGCAACTTTCTGTCAAACCTGCACATCAAGCAGAGCTACTTTGATATTCAGACACATCGCAGACATGACATAATTGCCCTTAAAACCAAACAAAAAAGCATGCATTACCCATTTTGTAAGTTATCTAGTTGTCATTGTTTACTCCCTCTTTCTTTTTTTGCTCCTTTTTTTTTTTTTTTAATGAAAGTTGAGAACATTGAACCCATCTTATATGCCTTCATCTAATATTCTGTCTAATTAACAAATCAAGTTTAAGATAGATTCTTTAAAAATAGCATTTTTAGTTAGCATAATCTGGACCATGGCCTTTTTATTGAGAAGCTGTATTATCATTGACCTGAGGGCTATGCATAGCATCATGCATTGAGTGCTGAATTGTAACTTGCGTTACCCGAGGTTAATTGATCCACACATTTTATGATGGGAACAACAGTGGATAGACCACCCTCAAAGTTTTCATGATGGGCCGAACTGAACCTTTCCGTTGACGGTTTGAAAATAGGCAACAAAGAGCTCACTTGGTTCACATTCAACATAAAATGAGGGTGCCAAAGATAATAGATAATGTGTCTTTTGGAGTCTGTTACTTCTCTTTGCCAATATTATCCACAACAGTACCTTTTGATCAAATCATCTGAGAAGACTAAACATAGTTTAATCAGGGATAATATATACTTCTTTATTTACAACAAGAAGATTGCATATGTGCAAAATAAATAATGATATAAACAGCAGAACATTGTTATTCTACTGTACCATATCCTTGTAACAAAACGGTGCAGCTTGTAACTCTCAAGAACTCCTCGACATGTCTAGGAAGAGGTGCAGCTCCAGATAACATGATACGTACCCGCCCCCCTAATCCTTGTTTGATCTATACATAACGTACACATAAATGGAACTTACAAAATCGAAGAAATATTATATTTATCATTTAACTATAAGAAAAGGCTTATACTAACGTTGTTGAAGACAAGCCTGTCAAAGAGAGGTGCTGCTTTGTCCTGTTTCAGTCCCTTCTTCAAGTTCATCAACTTGCTGGTATTACCACAAAGATGAATCATAATTGATTTCAGTTAAAGTGTATAGACGATACAGTTGTACAGAAGCCAATGGAAGAGACTCTATGAGAAGTTACTGTGTGACATACTAGTTATAAGCACATTGAAACAACCTCCTCTTCAATGCTCCACCAGATAAAATTTTATCATTTATACCTTCAGATGACAATTCGCAATCAATGTGAGAAATGGTCATAAACGAGTGGAACAAAATTCTATATAAAGTTGGCAAACTGACAGCAGGAAAAAACATCATTGTCAATTTAAAACCTGTGTATATACGATCGTAAACTCGAGGGACTCCACAAAAGATTGTTGGCTTCAATTCTTGAATGTCCTCAACTAAAAACCTAACATCCTAATGACAGGTAGGGAGTTCATACTGAAATGAGTTTTGGTTTCAAGCTGGTAATGGAAATGATATTTAAACATATGAATCTTGGCAAGAAATATGTAAACGCACCCCTCGCCAAAATCCAATTGATGCACCCGTGTAGATGCAATAGTTCTCAATTATCTGATCAAATACATGGGCTAATGGAAGGAATGAAAAATATGTGTCCTGTTCTGTCAACTGCAAGTGGAGAAAATATTAGCTTTCATTTTGTAAGTGTAATGCATAAAGTAAACATGATTGGACATAAGCATCAAACCTAGTATATTCTATCATCTAGTCCTTCAACATAGAAGGAACAAAATCAGTATATTGAGTGAGCAATCTAAAATCACTTTTGGGTTCTTAAATGTCTTCCATAAGATACATTTTGAATCAAGATGATGCATCTGAAAAAACAAAAAAAAGAAAAAAAAAGAAAAAAGGGCAAAGGTTGAGAATTAGCTCAGTACCACTTTATCTGTCTCTAAAAGTAGTTGATCAATACTCAAGACCTCTGCCATAATAGCCCCATTAGTCAACAGAACACCCTTTGGATCTCCAGTTGTTCCACTCGTATACATTATTGTGCATATATCATTCTTATCTTTTGGAGGTAGTTTACAGTTAGCATTTCCCTGAGACAAATGTAAAAATGATAAAACTGACTGTCAAATTGGTTCAGAATTCAAATGTTTTCTATGTTCACAAGTAAAGATATTAAAAAATGACGCTCGCATGATAATTAATAAAAAAGAAAGGACATTTTTTAGTTAGAAATACTAGAGCTGTTATAAACTAGTCTTAACAGACCCCTTCTTGATGTTTTTGGCTGGTAAATTTTGTCATGACAGAAGCCTCTACAGTGTCTTAGAGCTTTGATGTTCAAGGCACAACATGAATCTTTCAATGGACATCTTATGTGGGCACCTAAAACTGCAGATACTT
Organism: Persea americana; assembly: GCA_029852735.1. Classification (NCBI taxonomy): domain Eukaryota; kingdom Viridiplantae; phylum Streptophyta; class Magnoliopsida; order Laurales; family Lauraceae; genus Persea; species Persea americana. The sequence continues at coordinate 84,665,263 of CM056810.1, forward strand.
GTATGTGTTTTGGGTATCAGTATTATGTATTGGAGATACAGACACCTACCGAAAATAGTGCATGGATACTTTAATATGCTACTCAAGTAGTATCCAACTATTGTTGGTTCATTAGTTTCACTATCTTCTATATTTCTAGTTATTTTTTTATGAAAAATACAAGTTGAATCTTATGGAGTCAAATATTATGCATGAAGATTCAAATCTTAGCTTTGAATCCTTCTTCTAAGTAAATTTAACAGCTCTAGTGAAACTTGCAATATGTACTTTAAATAGTACGGATTTACTCAATCATGTGATTCCTTGGAGACGCAAGAGTCATGCGTTTGGTGCAACTCTGCAAATCATTGGATTGAAGCTTCTCTTTTCGTTTGATATTGCTTAGTTCTTTCTAGGCCAAAATGGCATCTTGTCTCTCTCAAATTAAGCAATCGTGAAACAGTGCAATTTTGCCTTTGTTTTAAATGAAAATCAATGAACTTGAAGGTAGACATCAGAAGATAGAGCCCCATGGAAAACAATGTGTTGTTGTAATGTTGTGATATTATGATACTGCATGATATAATGAAAAGGATTTTATGTCAGATATTCTAGATTATTGGACATGATTTCAGATTTGAAAATTATACATAATTACAAAATTGTACCTGCGTAGACTATGAACCCTCTTAAGATTTTACAAACCAATCAGACCTTCATATCATTGTTTCTCATGACATTAAAGTACCAGAAGGAAGATTTATACTCTGCGGCCTGTGCTTTTGGAAATTAGTAGTTTACTGCATTCTGTTCACAATTTATTATTACTAGCGATATTTGACATTATTTTTTCTCTTTGAATTGATATGTGCTATTGATTTCATGCAATATACGAAAAACAAAATCTACAACTCATATCATTTCCTCCTGTTTATGCTCCTAGAATACCCAAAAATTTGAATGGATTACCATTTGAGCTACCAGAATACCAAACAACTGTCCTTTCCTATATATTCAATCCTTAGTTTCCTTTTAACACAATATCTGTCTCTTTATATGACACTCATAACTTGATGTTGGAAGTTGGAATTTTAAAATAAGAGAAACATGGAGTATAAGCTCTTACCAATAAAGTGAACTCTTCCCAGGAAAAGCAAGATACCCCAGCCTGGTCAGCTTCCTTCTTTTGTGAACTCGTAACATGTCCGAAACTGACAATTGCTGAATACAGAAAGGCAGCAACATGTTAATATGCCAACACATCAATAAATTGTTAGTCACCAAAAAGTTCAGATTGCAGATCTACATACTCTCAAGATGTGCGGTACATCTCGGAAGGCATTTTAACATCTGCAGGAAACAGAGAAGTTAATTCAGCTCAGAGTTGATTTTAGTATCAAATCTTACAAGAACATATTAGAATTACACATGTAGAGGTTTTCAACTAGGTAGATTACGACCCATCACTTATAATTTTAGTGAGTATTTATCAAATGGACCACTGAATTGCTGATCATAGAATGGCTCGACAAGTATTATTCACATTACTGTCTTCTTCCTGGACAATGGAGCACATAAATTAAGACCTAAAAGTAATCACATGCTGTGCTGGACATAAAATGGCAAATTGCGTATTGCATATTGAAAGGGAAAACGGAGATGAATATGTTGTGAGAGACAGAGTAAAAAGTACCCAAAACCTCATACACTTCAAATGCAGGCTACATCATAGATTCAAACAGTTAAAATGCACAAGCTCACTTTTGTTTCTATTCTTTTCTTCTTTTTTTATGATTTATTGGGAAGAAAGTGCCTTTCCACTGTGCTACATACTGGTTCAGCCATATCCAAGCTCGTTTTAGTAACTTATAAGGCAACATTTGATATGGGAGGCAAGGAAGCCCACAGAAGATTGACAACCATAATGGTAAGTCCCATATATAGCAAGTAGCATGGTGCATTTTTTTTTTTCATTCACTAGAGCAAGCAAATCATTAATAATATTTACTAAGATTTTGGACATTAAACAACTTTCTTAGTTTTGCCCGACAAGCTTAAATAATGTGGTCAGTATGAGTGTCCACCGAACTCTTTTTAGGTAGATTCATATGAATGCAAGGGAATTACATCTTGCTTGCTAGGATATGATTTTAGCAGTCAAGGAAACAAGCAAAAAACATTTGTCTTGCTTCATTAAGGTGTGTTTTTCTTTTTTGAAAGCATAAATACAAGTGGGTAATGTCAACTTTAGGAGCATTGATATACAAGTAAAAAGGTACAAAAATAGAGGTTTGGGGTTTTGTGTGTGTGTGTGTGTGTGTGTGAGAGAGAGAGAGAGAGAGAGAGAGAGAGAGAGAGATATCCGGTTGTCTACAACAAAAGATCAATATAATAGATTTAAGAAGATAGGATGAGCCTACTTCATCTAATTTGTTCTCTTGAATGAAAGCTATAGAGACTTCTGCATGATTGATAATGAACTCTACAGCATGAGCACCTGCAACATGTATGTAGCCGTAGCCATATAAATAGTAAACAAAAATGTAAAGCAAAATGATAGTAAGACCCTTTAGATTCCAATGAAACTGAAATTGGTAAACAAGAAAGGTGCATACCAAGGGTGTCATATAAAGGCACATAGTAGATCCCATGGCTGTTGCAAGCCTATAAAATAACCCACAGATGCCACAGACGCGTTAGAATAAGGAGAAATAAAGTTATCAAGATTCAAGAGGACACTAGCATCAAAGTTCAAAGACATCATGAATAAAAGATGCATGTTACACCCCGACCCGAACTAATCGTGATTAAGGCTAATTGATTGAGATTAATGCTAACTAAGCATGTTTAATTGAATTAGTTATGGTTAACGACCAAAGAGAGACAAATTAGTCTCAAAAGATGCATTAAGCATAATGGAATGGATTTATATGAAACTAGTCTAATTAAATTGAGTTTAGACTAAGACAAGGTAAAACAATGACTTTTTCGTAAATACGGGTTTTCACGTATTTCATCAAATACGGAAAATTTTGATACCAACGTGTGTATCTCGAAGAGTACGTTAACTTTCATAATAGACTCTGTTCCATTTGACCTAGGATTGATCAAATGGGCCTTCATTTGACTCAAAATGTAAATAGACTTAATGATAAGGGGTTTTAGTGTGAAGACATCTTATATTAGAATGAAATGAACTCATTCATTCACTCATCTCCATCTCAAGCCATACCCTAGGCTCTTCTTCTTTTTTCTTCTATTTTCTTCATCTTTGTCAAGGCTTGGAAGGAATCCAAGTGGATTGAGGAGTATTGCTTTGTCTTCATCTTCTTCCCCAAGTCAATCTTCCATTGTTTAGGAGCTAGAGCTTGTGAAAGGTCTCAAGGTTTCTTCCTTTGGATTGCAAGTGAGTAGTTAGTTACTTTATAGGATTTTCAAGTTCCATTTAGTGGTTATGAGTGATTTCTAGCATAGTTGGCTCATGGGACACCCTTTTTCATGTTTGCTTGGATTAGGGTTTGAGTTTGGGGAATATTTGTCTCAAATTAACTAAGTAATGAGGGGTTTTTGTCAAAGAAGCTTCAAAGGAGGCAAGTATAAGCATTTACTTGTAAATGGTGTTAGTTATTGTAGAAGTTAATGGAAATTTCATGGATTTGGGTTTTTGTATATTTTCCATTGATTTCTAGAATGGAATTGTTTTGTGGATTGATTGAATGATTGGGAGTGTTGTTAATGTGTGAATGATATGAGCATTGAGGAGGGAATAGGAGGTTCTAATGCTATTACAGGTTATGGGATTGCAATGGAGAAGAAATAGTAGGAAGGAGAGAGAGAGATGCAGAATTTTGGACAGGGATTCTGATGGGTTTGCGACCCGCTCTCTGGATGAGTCCGCTCGAGCGACCCGTTCTCTGTTTGAGTCCGCTCGAGCGAACCTGATGCTGGACAGGGCATTGATTGTGAGTAAAATTTTGGCCAATCGATCGGACCTCCGTTTGAGTCCAGTTGGTTTTGGATTTTGTAGGAAACATAGATACTTCTTGAGTACCTAAGTGCCCCTTTGAATTAGTTTTAAGGCTAATCATGGAGTAATTGAAACTAATGAGAATTAAGAACAATAAGAAGAGAATTTTGTAATTGAACTATTGCTTTAATGGTTAATTGATTATGGACTAAACCTCCATAGGTGATAATTACGGGGACTCCAATGTACATATAATATATAAATGTGATGTCCATCAAGAATAATATGTACATTGGATAACCAACTGTTACACCTAAATGGTTGGTTGGAACTGAAATAGAAATGAGTAAAATTGTGTGATTAGTAATTCTCTCATTGTATTGTATCCCATATCGCGGTATCCTAATCTAATGAGATTGATGTTACTGTTTATTTCATTCCATTGTTAAGAATAGAATCACTGTATAGAATTGAATCTAGAAATGGATTGATTAATGAAATGTACTGACTCTTGAGTCTGGCATTACCTAGATATTGTATTAAAGCTCTAATGAGCTAAATGAATTAATAACTAAGCAAATGACTATTTCTACTGCAGTAGATGGATTTGGAGGCGTTCCAGAGCTCCGTGCTGATGCTAGTGTCCCTGGCCCGAACACTGGTAAGTCCCACAAATTCCGATTGTATCTATGGGTACAGATTGATGCCTTCTATTTGGAAGATGAATCATTCCTTTGAGGGGAGATAATAAATTATGCCTTTCATTCGGAAGATAAATCCTTCATTTGAGGGAAGATGGTAAATGAAATGAAATGTAATGAAATGAATGCTATGGTAGTGGCCATTTTGTACATGTCTATTAATTGACTTTTTGTGCTCATCTATTGTCATTGTAGGAATTATTTAGACCTGTCAAGAATTGGAATTTTTGACTAATAAATTGAATGAAATTAGTATATGTATTAACATGTGCTATCACAAGTTCTGTTTATGCTTTGTAGAACTGTCGTGTTCACTAGTGTTATTGATGGCATTACAGGCCCGATTGCCAATGCAGGTCCAGCAGCGATCCCAGCAGCAGCGGAGGAAACCGTTGCGGTTCCTCCAGGAGGATTGATAGAATAGAACGGACGGGATAACCTTTGAACGGTTATCCGAATACGTAGTGGATCGGAAATTCTATTTTTGAAATAGATATAATTCATTTTGGAATGTAATATTTTGAAAACTTGAATAGTCATCAATCTGCATTGTACTTGGATATGCAGGAGTTGATGAAAGCAAAGGAATGATAGAAATGATACATGTATAAAAAACTTTATTTTGTATACATGTCAAAATCGTAAATTGATGATGTCAATTATAGAAATTTCTGCAGAATTGTGTAATGGACAGGTATTTGTAAATGTCTATCCATTGTGGATTCCGTATTAACTTCGGTTAATTCGGAGTTTACGGGAGTAAGTATGGGATCATGGCTTAAGTATGGGATCATGGCTTGGGATTATCGTACTTCGGGCCCAGGTCGTGACAATGCTCCCTTAAATCAGTCATTTTCTCAGCTACCCATATCCTATAATTAGGTGACAAAGGAGAATTGACTCTTTGCGAATGAAGGCATTGGAGTGTCCAAGCAGTCAACTTCTGATAACCCATGTAGGGCCCACCTTCTCTTGGTTCTAATCATTCATATCACACACCCTCCAATAAACAAGTATTGACCTTATGCTCCAATATGTTGTGATTGTGAAATATACAGCTATACTGATTGATGAGGAACATGAGTGACTAACTATTGAGTTTAACTCTCAAGTTTTACTCATTGAACAATCCAATGGTGTATATCTCTCCCATTGGATTGAAATTTGGCAAGTAATATTCATAGAAGGGCAAGTGATATGAATAGATTGGATCAAACAAAGGAAGCCCAGGTAAGTCAGCTGCAATTGACCACATGGAAACTCTCATGTTTTCACCACCTTGAGGATAGTATTTTCTTCTTTTGTCCTTTGATAGGTAAAATTGCCCTTATCTACAACCTCATTATTGAGACAATGAGCACCTTTCAACTCTACTAAGAACTATTATCAGCACCAGAAGATCATTTCTCATAACCAAGTACATGACATATGCACTTTATGCATCTTTTCCAAATACTATGAAGTAATCTAATAAAAATGAATGTTTATGACAGTTATGTATCCAAACTCACTCTAAACACTATCTTTTTTTATATGTTCGCTTCTTTTAGAGCCATTCTATCAAAAAACATAATTGAGATGAATTAACAAACACCTAGTGCATACCTCCATTGCAATAATCCACTCTGGGCAATTGGATCCATATATGCCGCATCGACCACCCTGCCACATCAGACAATCTCCATAACATAAGCTCCCAAAGGATCCAAACCAAAACTAAATTCATCTCCAATCAAAATAAACAAAATCAAGGACCAGATTCCTACATTCCATAACAAACATAAAAGAAAGCGTAAAATTGCTCTTACAGGATTTACACCACGCACTCTGATCGAAGACCCAATTTGGATAGACTTGTCATACACCTCCTGGTATGTAAGCCAGATGTATGGACCCACCTGTAAATTTAGTTCCATTTATTTTCATTTTTATTGTATTGGGTGCACCAAGGTTAAACTGAGACTTAATCCAATCTATTCCCACTTATGGAGAAATGATTATTAACTGAATTATTACCAGGAGAAGAAAATTGATTATACCTTCCCTTCAATAATCTCGCGACGCCCGAGCATTGGGCTCTTTGGATTTCTTTTAACAGAGTGGCTGTGAGACAGAGACAGAAGTTTTTAGCCAAACAGGGAATTAAGAGAAGTCTATGAGAATTTGCAAGTGAGATGCAATAAAGAATGCCTTAAAGGATAATCACTTGAATACAAAAGGCTCAAACAGATAAACAAAACTAGTTAACATTAAAAACAAGCAAAATAAGGAGGTACACAGCATGGATGGAGCAGCTTTTATTCATGGGACACACTAGCTTTTGAAGTATCTTATATATATTCCCTCCTCCTTTTGCCATTCAAGTTCAAGAAATTTCTCGCTTTTATTATCTGCTATAGAGAATGATATTTAAAAAACATGATTTTTAGGAGAAGTTTTCGAAAATTGAAGTAACATGTCGAGTTTCGAGTCCACGGGTCCGAACCAACGTGGAACCGGACCGGAAACCATTTATTTATCGGGGCCTAAATAAGGAACCCGACCTGATTTTTAGCGGATCGGAACCTCGGGATAATAGGAGAATCGGGTACCCATTTACATCCCTAAACAGGCCTCTCAATAATGCTTGTTTCTCTCTCTCATATGAATTATTATTTTTACGTAGTGGTCTCAAGCTCCAAAACAGGAAGAGTTGATGTGAGACATTCGGTCTTATCATAAAAATAAAAAAAAACTCAAAAACCAAACTTTGAGTATACTTCAAATGAAAAGTTAATTAATTCTACATGCGGGAAAAAGCCACATCTGATGTGATGCGAACTGAACTAAGACAAGAAGGGGAAGAGGCAGTGATAAATTGAGAATAGGTGGGGGTGGGTGGACTGCCAGGAATAAACAAATTCTGGCACACAAACAAGTAATGAATTTGTGGTCTATGCCTGGCCCGAAAGATTGGGCTCCATTGATTGAAGGCTACCACTACTCACGTGCTTTTGTTTTTCCACTAACATACACAAAGGTATGGACATGTAAATGTATAGGGCCCACGATATCCATAGCTGGAATACAGACATGAGGCAAACATATAAATGTCCAACGGTTCGCGCAGAAGGGCGTAAATGGTCCTGGTCCAGGCTAGGTCCATGGCCTGCCTGGACCCAGATAATTTACTAATTTATATGATAAAATATAAAGACAATTTTATTATGTTTATAATAATGTTGTGTGTGTGTGGTCCATACTAGAAACAGACCCAGACCTGATTATTAATAGGAATAGTGAAATGGTCCATACCCAGATCTCCCAGGTTGGGTACACTGTGTGACAGGGTAATCGGGGCCTATTTACAGCTATATTCACACATTTAACCTACTGTGATCGAAGAGTCCAATCACAATATCATCAGTCCCAACTCCCAAGTCTCCCAACCATGCGGACTGGGAGTCTGAGACCCACTGATCAAATGACTACCTCTCAAGATCAGATAGGCAAACCAAGCAGAATAAACACAGAATGGGGCCCGTTTTCAATCATTCGTATAATTTTTGCTCCCATATGCATATGCATATGCATGAATAAAAAAAAGGGAAATATTGACACAAGTTCACCAAGATGGAAGTAACCACATGATTTTCAGTCACAACCAATAAAATCACAATCTGGGGTGCATCCAAATGCACCTTATTCTATCTCCATTTCCCCACCACCCCCAACACAAAATTGGAACAGGTACCTATTATGGTTCTAAGTATCCGCTAACACCACCTATTAATTAAGATGTTCCTGAAGCTGAAACAGAATATCGACATGATACCCAACTGATTTTCACCAAGATGGAAGTAACCACATGATATTCAGTAACATCCAATAAAATTAAAATCTGGGGTATTATGTACGTGCATCCAAATGCACCTTATTCTATCTCCATCTCCCCACCACCCCAACACAAAGTCGGAACAGGTGCCCATATGGTTCTAAGTATCCTCTTAACACCTATTAAGATGTTCCTGAAGCTGCTACAGAATATTGCTCACATGATACCCAGCTCACATTGGGTCCATTTTGATGATATGAGCCAATGCAGGCCGATAAAGGCTGGTCCACTAAATATAGGCCGGGGCCATTTCATAATCTACTAACTAAAAATGAATGCTGGGTCAAACCAATTGCGACCTGAAGTACATCCAAATGCATATATTGATCATACCTGAAGAACTCCCATGGGGACTGAATTCCTTCTGGCAACTCCATCAACCCGTCTTTCGCATAAATACACCGATACGTGGGACCAGCCGATGGCTTGTCGCCAATTGCAGGCTTGGATTCTTCAACCTCGACAGTGTAAACCTCCATAATGTTCCTTGTGGGATGGCTATGAAGAGAAAAGAATTGAGATTTTTTGTGGGTCAAGAAGAGAAGAAGTGTGATGGAGTTTGTATGGATGAATGAAAATAAGAGGAATGAAGAAGAAGAAGAGATGGATGCGAGGATGGTTGTTGTTAGGCCAAAGGCATTAAATTGAGAGAGGCTAATTCCCAACCATTTTACCTTTCGGCGTTTTAATGGATATGAAGGGCCTTTTTTGCATCTCAACTACGCGCTACGTGGGGCCGGCTACTTTTTGTAAAATCTCAATTGACGAAAATGCCCCTTGCGGGAGTTTTGTATAATACCACCCTATTATTATCATTATCAACAACTAGCAATTAGTACACTATTAGCTTTAAAATTCCTAGGCAAGTGCTTTGACTAGTAGTCAGAGGCTGTAATGAGGGGACGAGAACTAACTTGGATTTGGATTAAGATGTGTCCTGGATGAAGTGAGTCGGGTTTAATGGGTTTTTTTTTTTTTTAAAAAAGAAGCTTCGAATGAAGTAAGTCAGGTTTAAGGCATGTTTTTTTATTATAATTTAAAGAATTCATGTTTGGAGAATTTCTGCATTATCTAAAAGTTATACCCAAGAATGGAAATCCTGAGCTCTTCTTACATGGAGGATTTGCAAACGCCGAGGAAGCTGAGATCTTAAGAATTACAAAGGTCATTTCAAACTTTCCAAGTCGCTAAAATATGGAAATATAGTAAAAAGATATATATTTGCAAATGCCAATGGACAAGCTATTACGTCATACCTACGAATTTCTAGCATATCAAGTTCTCGTCTGAAATTATGATAAAAGAATAAGCTCTTAATGGTATTTTTGTGCGAAAACTTTTTAAGTTTAATCCCATTATATTAGACCAAAGAAAGATGTCCATCTATTTATGACAAAATGCTTTGGCCTTAATGGTTGAGAATTAGCCTGATGACAAGGGTAGTCAATTAAGATTTTAAATTAACGTATGTACTTATTTGTAAAAATCAAAGCAATGATTATTTATTAATAGTAATTTTCAACAGGTGGTTATATTTGCAAATTCCTCTCTTTATAGTCCTTAATATCTTTTAGCTGGGCTTTGGAAAATTGCTCACTTAGTGGGGCCAGATGGTGTTACTGTATCTTCTCTATCTTCCAGCTTATTTGCAGGCGCATTAACTGTCAAAATTAATTAGAAAGGGAAGTGGACCCTTACATTATGACATGTGGCAACAAATGATACAAGCATATATATATATATATATATATATATTAGAGAAGAAGATTTAGTTTATATGAATTGTTATTGTTATAAACAACGATTCTTGACTATTGTTATTGTTAAATGATTCTTGACTAACTCTTTTTTTTTTTAAAGATTCTTGACTAACTCATTGTATATTGCATGAGATCTTAAAGTGTTGAAAGGTCGTGGGATAGGGATAGGATCATAAGATCATGGAATGTAAATTTTGAACGTGCCAACTCGGCCTTTCATGAATGATAAAATTTTTAATCTAATGCTACTATTTTAAAATTGAGATTTTTTGTCAATGTTGAAAGAATAAACTCCCACTTGTGGCAGAAAAAAAATGCATTTGACTAGGTGTCCTCACTATTAGTCTAGTTTAATGTTTTCGGTTTAAATCAAAGTAAAATTTTACACGCACTCACACATAGACAACGAGAAAGGGTTGTGTTGCTTGGAAATTCTTTTACATTATTAATGAGATTAGAGCTGGGTTTTCTTCGATGCGAGTTGTCTTCATGCATGTTGTCCGGTCTACTAAGGCTACCACGGATTTACTAGTCAAACAAGGAGTGGATAGGGATGGCTTCTTTGTTGGTATTTGACTCTTTTAGTGTTGCTTCTTTATATGCTTTTTTCTTCTCATATGAGGTTTGGTGTAGAGCTTTTGTACCTTTCCTCACTGTTTTAGTTTCCTTTGTATTGATCTTTTCTTTATTTTAATATGAGTTTCTTTACCAATAAAAACAAGGAATGTGTTGACATTTTTCTTGAAAAAGAATATAATTCAGTTCATTGAGCCCACTGGATGGATAAAACTCAAGAAAGTAAGAAAGGTTTATAGCTAACTGAGGATAGTATGAGATATTACACCCTTCAAATTAAACGTGCCCGCATAGGTAATAAATCCTCATAGTTTAACGGCTGTATACACCATGCAATTTCATGGTGATAAGATGAACCATTGCAAAATATGGACCATGTCACTTGCTGAGAGGTCAGTGTGTAAATAGATTGAATTGATTAAAGATGTGCCAATATTTAAAAAATAAATCATCGGGAGTGTGTGTGTGTGTGTGTATATATATATATATATATATGGGAGATGCTCTTATGAGAGATATCTCTCACCTTAAATGAGAGATTAGGGGGGCGCCGGGGGGGGCATTATCTCTCATATAAGGGGAGAGATATCTTTAATTGGAGTATCTCCCATATATATTTATATATATAAACATTCGGCCTTGTGTGATTTAAGCACCTTTAGATCCACGAACAATGGGTCCAAAATCCAACATAGGGGTTTTAAGCAGGTGAAGTATGCTTGTGATATATAATCCACAATAATTTACCTGATGATGACAGAATATTCAGATAAATGATCCAAGTCCGGGTGCACCATTTAATAATCGGGTCCCAGGTCTAGGTACTCTATGCACCCAACCTGGACCTGAACAATTAACAGCCATAATTAGTGCTTAATAGGGTTGGTGCAATAGCTATTGCCTTTACCGCTAAAAATATGTAACTCGGAATCCTAATTTAAGTTTTCCATGAATTGCAATCTTTTTCAGTGTAATATAGTAGGTAAACCTGATATCTCAGGTGAGTAATGGTCCTAAGGTTGTCATTGCACCATTCAATGCTAACCTTGGGGCAATGACAAATTTTAGGCCATTGAGCCTGATTTTTCACCTACTCATTCCTTGATCCTAATCCCACTATCCCACTCCCAAGTCCCACCCCTGTGAATTGCATCCAACTAATTTTATCCGGATTCTTTTTAGTATCCAGAGACAGTCACTATAATGAGTCCATTATTGTGACTTTGCATTGTAGTTCTAGTTCTACCCACTCAAATATACCCTCTGAAAGTTCTGACCTATGTATGACATAGGGGTGCTATTAAAGGCTCTCTATTGTAAGAAATTCAACTGTGTATTTGTAAATGTCAGAAAATTTTGATCTATAGATTTATCTCATTATTACTAAATACTAATGTTCCTGTACAAACATGACGTGACTCAAGCTAAGATGAGACTGGCTTGACCTGGCAGGACATGGACCTGGCCAACTATGACAGAGATATTATAGTCAATTGGATGGAGATGAAACCAGATTTTAAACCATGTTGGAGACTGATTCATTTTTCATAAAGTAAAAAAAAACAATGTAACCAGTACCCTTCTCAATGTCACAAATATCCGCTGTATTTAAAAATAGTAATATCACAATATTTACCTGAAATGGTATTTTCCTTATAAAATTATAGTGTTTTTGAAATATTGAGGGATTTAAAATATTAAATAAAACCATAATAATATCAGAATAATTGTAGAAAATTACACAGATCATTTTTAAAAATATTTTTTTTATTTTTTTATTTAAAAACTAGTTTATTTCTTTTTCAAGATTTTCTTATGGTATCCTGATATGAAACATTTTTTCAAGAACGATACTTTTGGCAATGGCATTGTTCATTTGTTTTTCAAGGAAATGGCATTTCCCAAACATTGTGTGTGGAAACTTTTTTTTTTTTTTTTTGGTACAGAAGAGTGTGTAACTTTAAAAATGCAAAAATGAGGTCTGCCGGCTCAGGAATTAATACGCTTTTTTTTTTTTTTTTTTTTTTTTTTTTTTTTTGATGTTGGATTAAGACCAACCCAGGCTTGCTCGTCGGAGATATAAATATGATTTGTAAATTTGATTGTTACCTTTCATTTGCATCATTCCTCATTAAATAGATTTGGAAACCTATCAAAAAAGTATAAAACTTTTGTCTCATTTTCAAAAAAATAAAAATAAAATAAAATGAAGATCTAAGTATTTATAAAGAGTATAATAAAAGTTTTTCACAATTGTTTCAATCAAGTCATCTCTGTTTTTTTTTTTTTTTTTTTAAATGATCAAAATATCCTTCTCTTATGACATATTTTTGTCTTTTCTTAACCTCATTCCTTCCCAAAATTGGCCATTTTTATTTTGATGATCATGACCATTTGATAAAGATAGTTTTTTAGTCATTTGGAATGTCCATTTTAAAGTTGAAGTGGGCCCCATTAGGTCATTTGGGTTGGACTTGATCATTTTTCTGAAGTGGTTTATTTAAAAAAATGACATAATGGTATTTTTGTTATTTCTTAGAAATTTTTTAGAGGACTTGATTAGGGATGGCAACGGAGCGGATCGGGTGCAGAATTGGGTTGCCCCGTCCCCGCCCCGAACTTCATGGGATTCACCCCGCCTCGCCCTGCAATTCGGGGTATTTTAAATACCCCGTCCCCACCCTGAAATGCCCCGTGGGGCCTTGCCCCGATATGGTGCAATGTCTTTCCATACTAAGGTTGATTACATATAACTAAAATTAGTATAATTTATAGTGTTGTTGTATGATTAGAATCATATTAAGTTACTAACTATAATATACCTTGTTATTTCTAGTCATATAAATTATTATAAGCGTATAGCATAATATATCTTGTAATGTTATATCAAATTAGTATCATTTATATTGTTATTAGTATGATTAGAATCATACCAATTCTAATTTACCTTGCTATCTCTAATCATATATGTTATTATAAGCTTAAAGCATGATCTATCATTCTATTATATTCGTTTTATTTAATATGACTTATCATCTCGCAATTTAATAATATATATGATTAAAGTCAAATAAGCTTAGGTAGATTTTTTAACAACTTTAATTTCATTAAGTTTGAATTAGAGGGATCATATTATATGCTTTTATAATGTATAGGGTTCAATCAATTACATATTTAACTTTAAAAAAAGTCTTCAATCAACCTACTTAACCCTTAATGACAACATAAAATCAATATATACCATTTACATATAAATATGTTTATTTATTATAAAAGAGATCTAAAATATATATATATATATTTTTTAAGAGAATTATTATTTTTATTTTTTTTGGGGGGGGGGGGGGGGGGGGGGGGGGGGGGGGGTCAAGAAACAGACCCATCCCCAGCCTGCCCCGGATTCGGGGTATGTTTTTTTGCTCCGTCCCCGCCCCGTTTAAGAGTCGGGGTGGGGAAAATCAGTAGGGGTCGTGGCAGGCACTCCGGGTTGAGGCGGGGCGGGTTAAAAATGCCATCCCTAGACTTGATTGAAAAAATAGTACTGGAAAGCCTTTATACTTTTTTGAAATATTCATATCTTTATGTACTTTTTTAAAAATGAGCCAATTCCCCAAAAAATTTACAATGCATCATTAATGATCACAAGATTGATGTCCTGATTGAGAGGTTTACAAGAATAATGCCTTGATTAAAGAATTACAAGATGGATGCCCTGATTAAGGGAATCACAAGCTAAGAGAATATTTACAATCTGAAAACTTTCTGCAAATAGTTCAGCTCTAACCTTAAGAATTTGAAATTCAACCATAACTTCTATTTCAAGACAGCTCTCCACAAATAATATAGGGTAATAAAACAGAGGGTAATAAAACAGTACTAGAACAAATTAATTAATAAAGAAAGGATGAATAAAGAAATGTTACTGACATGAAAAGGAGAAAAGTTACTACCACCCATCCACATTTAATTGAGGGCATCAATGGTTAGGTAATTTTATGTGTCGCCCATCCGCCATGAATCACCAAAAGGTGGCACTCTGTGCACTATTTGTAGCTCGATTCCAGCATTGATTGCTTCTTCTAAAACCACATTGGCCAATAGCTCACATTTAAGGACCACAAGTCTATAAATTAATTCCACAAACAAGTCCATCACAACAAATAATCACAAATAGCAAAATGATTTTCCCCTGTTGGGTCCGCATGGTTTGCAATGCAGGAAATTCCATGGCTGACTTTAATGCACAGGGACCTCTCTATATTAATGGCAGAGATGAGGTTTCACATATGGCAAGCACTGCAGAGTGCAGACTCCTGTAACGAGAATATTTGGCCACACATACCACCTAGGCTCATATCATCAGTGGTGCACTTAACTGGAATGCTGGTAACAAACGAGTGGTAGAGATAACAGCCACTTGCGTCACTGTTAAGTCGCTGTAGTTCTCGTCTGACTGTGTAAGGTTCGAGTCTTGGCATGCTACCTTCTCTTATCAGTGGGCTTTGATCCTCTCCCGAGCTCCACTTCTCTCACCTCACCCAAATGGTGGGCAACATGTAGGCTCGGGGACCTGCTGGAAATTACCATTTGAGGGTCAAAGACCCACTAACTATGGGCTTGTTTGTGTAACAATGCCGTAGAAATGGAAGTATGAAGGGGGAGGTTAATTAGATTAAGAAATTCTCTCGCAGAGAAATGGTGCCTGCCTTTCCCTTGAGAGAATAGCTAGTGGCGGAGTCAGGATTTTTCTTTTGAGGAGCCAACGACAGTCGATCTATAATAGTTTATATCTATAAAAAAAAATTATTAATTATTTAAAATCAATTTATTTTGGCAATTTTTTTGGTAACATTTGATGAGAAAGTCTAAATTTGAAAATACCTCAATATTTTTTTGAGACACAATTTCTCAAACTTTCTAGAGGCATTTAAAATACAAAGATAATAGGGCTCACTGTAATGAATTCAAACCGGTCAAAATAATCGTTCTTCCTTGGTTTTAGCATTCAGAGTTGTATCTCACTCTAATAAAAATAGAGCTCATGCCGAATTGATCACATGTAAATCAACCCACCCACTACTTATTGATGAAAATTTGTTAATTGGTTACATGTGATTGTTTAATGAGCCAAAATGCTCACAATAAATATGGATGGTCAAAACGACACCATTGAAAGTCATTCGTCAAGTCATGAAAAGATAATCTCAAGGTGTAAATGTTAGGGTTATACAAAGTTGGGGAGTGTGGATCCTTTGATTGCCTCACTCACACTTTCCAAGAGGGGTATGGAAGTTACAACGGAGCTCACTTGGTAAATATCCAAACAACTTAAAATAAATTACTATCCTTTAAGTGGAGTTTGATCAAATGTTACTCCAATAGAAGTTGGTTCCATTAAAAATGGAGTATAGTATGGTTAAAAATGTTACATTCTCAATCTTACAATGGAACCAATTCTATAGGCATAAAGTTCAGTGTTAGCATGCTAAAGGGTAAGAATTTTATTTATAGTGGTTTAGATTTTCATAGGTGAGCCCCATCATAATAGAGTTCCACACCTTCTCACTATAGTGTGAGTGAGACCTAGAGTTGAGGGCCTCCCACCCCTAAGTTCAAAAGCACCAAACAAAGAGGAAAAAAATAAGGAGCAAAAAGTCAGATCCCACTCCTCCTTTTTGCATGGATTTGGTGCTGCACAAACGTGTCCTTTAAGTTCACCCCCATTTGCATGAGATTGCAAGTGGGCCACATTGAGCTGAGCCATGTCTTAAGTGGGTGGAGATCCCACAAATGGCAATTTTAAGGAAGACCCACAAACTATTTGGTTCTTCCATTGTAAGTGAGCTAGGCCTAGCCGGGGCCAAGTTTTTCCGAGTCTAGCCTCTTTTTATAGGGCCTATTGTAAACCTGGATCCAATCATCAGCCTTAGAGTCAAGCCCCAGCCCAGCAAATTAGCACTATATCAGACCCATTTGTTTTGGATATGGCGGGTTAGGCCAGGGCTTCTAATTAGTACATTAGCATTGGCCCGGAACATTTAGTCATGATGGGACCGGAAAATATGGGGAACCCCAGCGAGAAACCGAAACAGGTCAGATCCAACAACAAACAGATCGGACTCGGACCAGCTCGAACCACTGGTTCAAAGTTGCATATCATTTTCAACCCTTTATTCCATCCTCTAACATTGCAAAATATCTACACAACCATTAAAACTAGAGGCCAGGAAGGTAACATTTCATGCCATTCTTTTAACTTTTCTATAGTTGATCGAACCTCTACTTTTACCCTATGATTATAGCCTTCCATTGCATAACTGCATTCAGTGAAAGCACAACCTACGTGAGGAAATGGATGTGGCACTGGGTACTTTGTAGTTGTCACATACTCATTCATGTTTTATATTATAACATGCTACAGATGGGACCTAAATATTAATATGGGTAGTTGTGGGTTTTCTTGCTGTTATTAACTTATACCCTTTCGAAGAAGTCAAGAAGAGAGGCCAACTGCCCAAGGATCCACGTGAAAAGGGAGAATTATGGGCCTCATGGTGGGCAACAAGAAGCCTTTAGTTTCCAGACGCTTATTTGGTTTATTAAGCCCTTGTGCAAACAAAATGCACAGAACATAGATAAAATCCATTTATGAGATGTTTATAAAGATGCCTCCTTCTTCTCAATCCGTCAGCCCAAAGGGCTGGGACACCCTCCGATAAAAATAAAAAATAAAAAAAAAGTCCTCTCAATCCCTAGAAAGGGTAAGCAGATATTTGAGTTTTCATGAGTAATACTCTATTTTATAAATGTTATGAAGGCAATTTTTCTTCGTGGGTTATTTTCAAATGTGCTACTCCTTTTTGTAACTACGTAAAAATATTTTTTGTCAACATTTTAGGATACCCTTCGTATTTTAGTAATTATATAAACTCCATTTTACAAGCAATTTACCTGTACACTCCTCTTTTTACTATAATTATAAAAAAAAACTTCTCTGCTGAAAATTTACATATCCAACACCGCCCCCCACACCTTCCCTTTTTTTTTTTTTTATTTGTTAGAAGAAATGCATTCCTTTAACCACATGTAACGGCAAATCCAAAATTCTCATTTGGGTGGTTCGATCAACCAATGGTCAAGTTCAAAAGTCAAATAATAAAATAGAATTTTTAAGGCCTTAGTTAAAAAAATTGAATTTTATTGGTGTGGTCGCACCCATATTGTAACACTTAGGTACACCCTTCACTACATGATGCTTGTCTAAAAAAAATTTATAAGTACACTAATGTCTTCAAAAATAAATAGACACTTTTTACTAATATATCCAAGAGGAAGCAAGCAACCCCGTGAGTTGAGCTAAAAGAAAACAGACAAGGGAAAATGAGGTGGGAACTGGCTATTGATTGAGTCTATGAAGACGAGATGAGGCTTTGGCTCTCAAAGGACTCCCAACTTTATATGTTGTTGGTAGAAAGTGGTCTTGTTAGGACACAATGACTATTTACATTTTAGTTTTACCGGCCGAAGAATAAATAGAGGCCAAACACACACACCTTGGTAGTGCGCATGGTTGATATGTTCTCTCCAAGATGAAAATGCATTTGTACATGTTGCCAAAATATTCAGGAATCAAAAAAGAGGTTCCAATTTCTGGCCACCTACTGTTTTCTTAAGAGCTGGTAAAAATAATAATAAAATAGTGAAGGTAATGGTAGTCTTTATTTATGTTTCATATCTTTTTTGTCAATCAAAAGGACACCCCTATGATTTCTATCAATCAAACACACACCTAATTTTGAAAATCTTACGAAGATGCCACTATCTTCTATGTTACCGTTAAAAATGTATACACTAGGAAGTTTATTTGTACTCGTTTAAATTTGTAAATGGTGTAGATGCGTAACACTTTTTCACGAACGCAATTGTTTGTAATCATTTATGCATCAAATATGTAAATGGGGTCTGTAAACAAGATCATTTTCAGCGAATTATTTTGCATGCCTAAGGCACAAGTACACATGTTATAAGGCATCACCTCGATATAAGTTGCAAGTTCAAATCCATTTAAACACTTCCTTTTGTACCTTTGTGAGCCCCAAATTGGTGGTATGGGCAATTCATCTTTTTTTTTTTCCGGTCTCTAATAAACTCTTAAGACGTTTAGTTTCATATTCTGAATTTTTAGATATTTTGAGAAATTTGTAAAAGAAAACCCTACAATTAGATTTTATTTTCTACATATTTATGGGCCCTCAATTCATCATCCAACTACTCAATTCTCATATTGATAATAACAATCATTGCATTTAGTTTTTTAACTCAAATCTTTACAGATTTTGAAAAATTTGTAAAACACCTACAAAGATAAAAGACCTATAAAAAAGCTGGTAATGTGTTTTACATATTTTATATTTGCATATGAAAAGCTAAATATAAACCCTTCACCTACGTAAATCCAATTTCATATCTCATGTAGAAAATACAAAAGACCCATTTTCGTAAATTACAACCACATCACACTATAGGAAAACTAAACCTTTTTGTTGGTTATTTCCGAAACATCTATCCTTCTATTGTCTATAATCACAAAAAAAACCTCCCTTTTTGTCAACAAATTACAGAACACCCTTTCCATTATTATATTATTATATATGAAAGCCACTATTTCTAATTGAGAAATCAGCTGATTGCATGTAATTGATTTTGACTCTAACAATGCTCTCCACGTTCCGCAAACTACCCCACCACCCCCCAAATCTTGGTTCCGTTTTCGACCCATTTAATTGCAATTAAGTTCAATGATGTTATACGGGAAGCGTGATGCATGGATTTACATTCTCGAGCAACGAATCGTTCTTCTTAAAAATTGAGATCTCTCCCAGCGAATCATATTCTCAAGAAGGAATTTTTGTTCATGAACGAGGTCAAGGTCGGGCTCTGTCCCTGCGATCGTCGCCTTTTCCTCTCCCCAAGCCCTAAAGTCTCTCCCTTCCGTTGCAAAGTCGACCAGACCCCTTAAACCCTCTTTTTTCTCAAAACCCTTTCTTTTCGAGGAGCTCTTACTTCTCTTTCTTCTCTCCCCAACCAGAAGGCTTCGATGGAAGATAGTCGCTGCTAAATTGGGCGAACGACTGCTTCCAAAGCACCAGCACCAAATTTCCAGTCCATTAATCGAATCGTACGCTGAGGTTGTTGTATTTGGATTTGATTTGTCTTCTGTTTTCTTGGTTTTGATTCTGTTTTGATCCATTTCTAATTTTGTGAATGAGGAAATACGATGATGGTCTGCTCCATCGATCTAATCGTAAACTGAGGCGGTTCTTCGAATTTATGTGTGTTTTTCATTTGTGTTGCTGCTTTTGAATATGCATCTGCAGAGTTCCTGTTCAGATATTTCATCGGAGTTTATGAATGAGATAATTAGATGTGCTCGAATCCAAACCGTCCGATACTATTTATTGATCCAAGCGTCATTGTAGGCATTACCTACTAATCTTACTAATTGATGGTAGCCATATCAATATGAAACTGAGAAGGAATGTGTTGATAACCACACCACATATTTGATTAAAGAATGTTCACATATTGGTGATAGCCATGATTGCTGACGATAGGGCTTTCATGCTTCTGATATAGTCCATTGCTTTTCTAGAGTGTGTTCTTGATCATAGGTTGTAAGTGCACGTGTTCTTTCAGATATTTAATCAAACATGCATTTTGTAACTTATTACAATCAGAAACCAACCTTGTCATACTCATGAAACCCTTGTAAAAGTCTCTGTAACCTAATTACTTCTTCTATAATGAGTCTGGAAAGAAGGAAAGAAAACTAAGGTGTGATTCCTTGATTTGTTTTTTTTTTTTTTTTTTTTTGCTTAACAGATTGTATTGTTTCAATCTTGAAGTCGATTGGTAACATTTGGTGGATTAAGCTGTACTTCAATTGCAATTGGTGGCTGTAGCAGGAACGTGGAGAGGGACTGGCAAAATCAATTAGATGCAATTTGCTGATTTGGGCAATTAAAATCACTTAGTATTAAAACTATCAACATAAACGTCTGTCTTGAAAAAATATTAATAGTAATAATCTTATCAATTTTATCAATGGATGGGATGAGTTAAGCCAACCTAAAACTAAAGCCCGCTTTGAACTCTATTCGGGTCAGAGTTAAAAAACCCATATTCGTTCTAAACTCGAGTCATTAACTACCAAACCACTTCCAATAATAAAACACCATATTTGAGATTTCTTATAATTTTTTTCTTCTCAATATTATTTACACAAAAATGTCATATTTCTAAGTTTCTTAGTTTTTTTTTGGAAATTTTGGCATAAACTATTTTTCTTCTATATTTCATATTGTAATTGTCACACATGACATAGCATCCTCTCCCTTCGATGCTTATAACTTAATAGTTATAAAGTTATTGTTTTTTAAAAAATATTTGGATTTAGATTTATATAAAATAAATATCTAAAATTAAAACTAGTTCTTTATTACTTTCATAAAATCAATTTTATTAAATGATCTTTTTGTATGACTTTTATTGGCATGGGGGCATTTTGCTAGTATCAATGATTAAAATAAAAACTCATTTATACAAGCAATTCTAGCCCTCTCATTCTCTATAATTACAAAAGGTCCTTTTCTTGGATAATTTACAATTATATCACTCTCTTTTATTTAATTTCAAAACTCCTTTCACTCCACAATTTGTGAGTACTACCATTTTTGGTAACTTCCAAATCCTCGTTAATGAGAATACGAATGCACACCTCTAGTTTCTTAGTTTATTTAATTACCACTTTTTTTAGATGATATTATATAATTATCACTTTCTTAGTTTATATATATAATTATCACTTGTGAGAAATTTATAAATAAGACCTTATAATTACAAGACACTCTTTTATCAAAAACTAATTAATATAGTCCTGTCTCTTTTGACAATCAAAGACACCCATTGTGTAAAATTCAATTTAAATACCTCCAAACTTAGAAATAATTGGTTCGTAATTCTATTACTTAGCCTCAGACACAGATTTTGAACAGCTCATATAGACAGGATTGGGGCTTTTTTTTTTTTTTTTTTTTTTTTAATTCTCGATGCTCAACATTAGCATTGGATCATTTCTCCTCCACAAGTTTCAACTATGTCCAATTTTTTCTCGTTTTGTCTTCTTCATGTCATAAGATCCATGAATCAAAGAAAAAGTAATATTAGCTAAGATTGAAACATAAGGATGAAGCCAATAGGGAGCAAGTAAACCCCGTGAATGGAGTAAAAAGAATCCAGGAATCCAAGGAAGGAAGCTATTAACAACTCTTCTTGAATTATAAACTCCTTACCATTACTTCTCAGGATGAGTTGGACTAACTCAAGCGAAGTAAAGTGACTGAATTTGTGAACATAGCTTGCTTTTTAAAGAGTAAAGAATTAGAAAATGTATACAATTTGTAAGAGAATTAAAAACTAATATGGAATAGTTTGTTGTTTAAAAAATTTAAAAATTTGCTTTTTTTGATAGGTATGGGCCTTTGGAGATTCATGATAGATAAAAGCAGGTCCCAATCAAATCATAGATAAAGTGAATATTTAAAAAAAAAAAAAAAAAAAAAAAACCCCAATACTCCATGTTAGCTTAATGAATGTCAAATTGGGATGTAAACCAATACATGGATAGGTAGGTGATGAATTGGATTCAAAAATAGATGGTTCCCATCAAAAGGCCCTTTTAATTTAAAACAAGAAATCAATTACCTCTTCAAAATTCTTTTGCTACTACATAGCATAGTGCACAAGTGGCCATACAGTGCATCACAACTCAAACCTGTAACGACACAAGGGTTTTAAACTCTATTTGCCAGACTGGCCTGAACTTAAACTAACTTAACCTAAATTTCACTTTTAATTTGGTCTAATCACACAGGTTCACCATAGACGTAGCCCAAAATGCACCCAAACAAGAACATGAAAAAGGCCAGCCATGTGGTAGGGTAGGCATCAAAAGGAATGTCCTAGCATCAATGGACCAATGGGAGAGAAGAAAAATCCAATCTCTTTCCCAAGTCCCAAAAGCTAGATCCTTATCTCTATTCAATAAAAATCCTTTCTTTTTCTTCAAACTAGGGAGACAGGGCTCGGCTCGATCGAGGACCACCATGGCAGCGTCTCTCCAAGCAACGGCTATGCTTTTGCAGCCGTCTAAGCTCGGCGTCTCGGCTCGTAGGCCGAACCAACAGCTATACGTTTCCAAGGTCTTTGGCTACGAGCCGGCTGGTGCGCCCAGGCTCACCTGCTCGCTCCAAGCTGACCTCCAAGACCTGGCTCTCAAATGCGCTGACGCTGCAAAGATCGCCGCTTCGCTCTCACCACGTCAGCCCTAGTCGTTGGGGTATGCCTTCTTCTCCTTTCCTTCCCTTCCCTTCCCTACTCTAGTATTCATAGTTAGAGGTAGAGAAACGCAGAGACACACATACATGATAATTTCACATAGAAAAAAGCAGATCATGTGAACCGTTGGATAAGGAAGGCCTACTCCTCTATTTGGTAATTATCTTAGATTAAATGGTGAAAGGTAGAAAGAGATTGGATGATCGAAAAAGGATTTGTGCTCAAATTAATGTCCCAATGATATGTATATAACACAATTAACTTACTCATCTAATATAATCACCATCGTCTTATCCTTTTTCAAATTCAACCCCACTATGGGTATCACTATGATGAATGCGATACTTGGGTATGCCTCCATTAAATTCAAAAGAGATTCACTTCAACAGAATGAAATGAGCAAATTAAAGCCATGTTTGACATCTCTACTCTTTTTCTAACAAACCATTTAAAATAGAGCCATTAAAAAAAGAGCTATAAAAAAAGGAGGGCATTTCAATTTTAGAGGATTTGCCTCTACGTTTTTTAGAGCCTATGCCTATATTTTTCACATGCCCAGAAAGTAGGCATTTCAATTTTAGAGGATTTGCCTCTATTTCTCTAAAATAGGAAGAGGATAAAATCATCTACCAAGCGCTCTAATTTTTCTAGCCTCTATCCGATTTAGACAAATAGATAAACAGAAGTGAAAAATAGAGATACCAAACTAAAAACTATATTAATGGTACAATGCACTTAATTTGTGGTGTATCCTGTTTCACAATCATTTCTGAATTATTTGAATTAAATGGAAGAATAGGGTTACGATGAACTTGCTAAGAAGGTGTTGTTTGGAAAATCTACTTTCATGCCTAGATGACTTAAAAGTGATTTAAATAGATGTTCCCGAGTGCTTTAACTGTTTAGAAAAGTTCATATCATGAATATTCACAGACAACTTTGCACATATAAATTTATAAGACAACTTTGCCCATGTAATATTCACAATGTGATGGGTTTGCTTTTTTTTCAATTAAACCAAACATACCAAACCATCTATTTGTAAAAAGATTTAACTGAAACAACTCTCATTCGAACAGAACTATCTTAATTAAGTCTATTTCAAAAATATTTTCAAACAACCCCAGAAATCCTTTTTGAGGATATGTTGGATCCAGGAGATGGAGGAAATCCTCCAAATAAAGGATCCCTCTTTGTTTACCAAGTGCACCCGTATTTGTTATTCGTCAAAACGCACTCAGGCACACATGCAGTACCTCTCACTCAACTATGGAAGGTCAGTTTTTCGGGACAACAGTACTCCGTGTCCATTGCAATGTTCATGAGGAATACACGGGGAGTTGGAAGATATTTTGGCCAACTAAATCAACAAGCCTCTTTTGTGGTCATCAAATGTAGGTCAGAGGTCCACATGCCAACAAATAGTAGATATTTTTGTGAATAGAAAATGGTCTAATGAGGTTTACTTATATGCATGCTAGCTGGTTACTTTTTTGGGAAAATTACCTTACGGACGGTTTAAAATCCCAAAATTACCCATGACAAGATGAAACAAATCAAATTACCGGGGAGAATATCGTATACAAAAATAGCGCTTAGGATGACACTTTTACCCTTTTACTGCGATATCCCAGGGCATTGGGATATTGCTAGATTAGATATCCTGGGCCTCTGGGATATTTAACCATTCGATATCCTACATATTTAGGATATCTCTCTCACTTTTCACCATTCTCCTTTCAACGTAAGTGAAATAGAGTCTGAGATAATTCGGTAAAAATCCACTTTTACTGTGATCTTCTACTGTGTTCTTCTTCTTCTCATTGTCCTGTGATCCTCCAATAGTTTTTCCTCTGTTTTCTTCGCATCGTCTTGCTATGGGTATTGCAGGAATACGGCCATCCACTCCATTCTCCTTCGTCAGTCGCTGCAGCGTCGTGGATCTTCCATTGCGTAGGGTTTTACTGCGAAACATATACCCACTCAACAGTTTAAGGTATGGGGAAGAAGTATTGTTTTTCTTTTTTATGTCTTGATTTGTTTTAGTCTTTTTTTTTTGGATTAGGACTTGTTTTAAAGCTGGGCATTTGGGGTTTTATTGTTATTTGGGGTTGCATTGATGTTGCTACGAATCTTATTTTTCTTACACTCTTTGGTTATTGGAAATCCTTGCAAAAAAAATTGGTACTGATGCTATTGTTTGCTTATTTTACCATTTTCCATGGAGAACTTCGTTGCTCTCCATGTTTTGCTTTCATGCTTAAAAAGTTGAGCACTCACAAAATGGTATACCAGCCGATTAAAAATTTTCAAGTACTACAGGGTAGTTTGAATGCTACTTCATTCAAAATTAGTCGAATAAATTGGTAAACAACTCCTGATAAACTTCATAGCATATGTTATCCAAAAGTTTGCTAAAACGCCACAGGATGGCCTTTATCAGAAGGCAAAAGTTCTCATAGTGCCATTCCATCTCCAGATTATCACTCCCACATTAGTAGGGTCAATGTCTAAAGAAAATAACAATGACCATGGCATGGCTCCCTGATTGATTTTTTGTCTGACCACTTTTGAGAAAATGGTGTATTGTGGCTTCAACCATTGAAATTATGTATAATGTAATAACAACAAACAGAGACCCAACTATTTGTGATTATAAGTACATGAAAATAACTGTCATGGCACTACTATTCTATGTCTGCGTTGATAATGCTAGATTGTTTATTTTGGATGTTAGATTGGCTGTTAAATTGCATTCTATTTTTAGTAAATTGTTATTTCCACTAAATTCGAGTAATGCTTGGCAGATGGAATCATTTCAACCCGGTCCGATTGATACATCTGTATTATCAGAACAAGATAATCACGTATCGACATCAATATGGAACGGCAAGGAACCCGGTGTTTACCGATGTATTCCCGCTAATCCAAAGAGTGGATTATGGAGATTAAATGATAGGCAATGCGACATTGTGAAAAGGACTGGCCACCACCATCTAGCGCAGATTTGCCACATATGAAATGACCATGCTCTGATAAGTGCATTAATTGAAAGGTGGAGGCTAGAAACAAATACCTTTCACTTTTTGTTCGGAGAGGCTACTATTACACTTGAAGATGTGGCATATATTTACACCCTACCTATTGATGGTCCACCAGTTATAGGCTGTACATACACGAAGAAACCCATCATTGAGGAAGTATGCAATTCACTATTGGGAAAGGTGCCTAAACCAACAGACATCGAGGGTGGATAGCTCAAACTAACATGGTTTTATAAAACTTCATTGAGGCCCCAAATAATGCGTCTGAAGAGGATATTAATAGGTATACTAGGGCATATCTCTTTTGCTGTGTTTCAACCCAAATTTGTGGGTTTACGTCAGGGTCAAGGGGGCCTGCCTACCTTCTTGAATTATTTGAAACATTCTAAGTGTATGCATGGGCTGCTGCTTGCCTTGCAAATTTATGCAGAACACTGTCCAAAGCCATCCGAGTGAAGGATGGGATACGAACAATATGTGGGGCCCTCCAACTTCTTTAGGTAAATAATAACTACAATGTATATTGCTTGTTACAATAAATATTGAAAATCCAAGTTTTTGAATTAATTATATTTTGACAGATATGGGCATATTCCCGAATGAAAATTGGACGTCCAATCAAACAAAAAATGGATTTTATCAAATTTGAGTTCCCACTCTTTAAAATGTGGGAAAATAGATTGAAAAATTACTTTTGGTTGACTACCATTGAAGAAACTCATCAACAACCGATTAGCAGGGCATTGATCAGGTAAGTTCTTTTAGTTATCTCTGTGTTCTTTTCCATTTTTGAGGTAAGTTTTTTTAGTTATCTCTGTGTTCTTATCTATTTTTTCTCTCCATCTATGGAATAATGAAAAAATGGGTCCAGTTTGAGTGGCAGCCTTACCTCCAATATGTTGAAGAGTTGATGGAACACGTGTCAGAAGCAGATAGTTGTTTTTTTACAGCATGCACTGAAATGCTTTTTTACTCAATTGTGTAATGAAGCAATTTGGCTAGAGACAAATCCTACCTCTACCACTCCATCCAACTCCTTGGAGAGATGAAAAAGGCTCAAATGTTACAATCGATTATAGAGTTAAGCTGCAACAACAAGTACAAGCATAGGAAAATAGAGTGTCATCAGTCATCAGTAGAGAGTATGATGACTTGGTCAATAGACATTCTGACGAGTACTTTGCTTAGTACCACCATATCACTAGACTGCATGTCGGGCGGCCATCTCATGGAAGGAGAGATGCACAATATGAACATGCAGTCCAACATGTAATTGTGGTTGTAACATTAGCTGAAAAAGTGAGTTATGCAATAAATTAAAGTTATTGATACGTTACTTTTTTGTATTTTTTTTAAAGAACATGTTACTAATATTGACATATTCTATCATCAAATGGACATCTTCCTCAAACATATTGTGGCTACTGTTGATAGTGTGAATGAGAAATATGATTCATGGTTCTTGTATAAAATTATGCAAACAATTCAACACCAATGCGTGAAATTCTCGGCTACCTGCTCTACCGGATTTGAAATTTTCAACTTGGAGGAATGTATCAATACCAGGTCATATGAGAATTTCAATAAGGTTAGTTTTGATATATTAACAATTCTTTCATTGTATACTACAACTGTATTGAATTCCATTGGTTGTCTGACTCTGTTATTGAATATAATATTATTGTGAGATATCTATGCTGTGCAAAAGAAAAATGAAGAGGAAGAAATGGGACAAGTGCCACCTGATGTCCACACACCCCAACCTTCTCCATTCGCAAACCCAATGAACGCACCCCATCCACCCCCATTCGAAACCCTAAGCTCTAGACCCCAAACTTCTCCATATGTGGTTCCAAGTCCAACACCACAACCACCCCCGTTTGTACCCTCCAGCTCCACACCCGAGCCTTCTCCATATGTGATTCAAATTCTAGCAACACAACCACCTCCCTTCGTACCCTCGAGCTCCACACCCTAACCTGATCCATATGTGATTCGGAGTCCAAAACCCCAAGCAATCCCTTTTGTAATCCTAAGTCCCATACCTCGTCCACCTCCAATCATTGTCCCAAGTCCAACATAGGGCGTATCTTCAATGGTTGGCCGAGTGAAAGGTAATCCTAGGAAAAGGATTATTCCTCCAAGGCTCTCTCCATATGTCTTGGGTCCAAGAAGCAAACGCCCATGGCCCAACCCACAATATTCTCTTACACCAGAAGAAGATATGATATTAGATAAGTTTTGGAAGTAGAAAGTATGTGTGTATAATGTATTTTTTTTTTAAGATTGTATTATTGGATTGGGCAATACAAGTATATATTGATCTTATATATGCAGGGTACCAGAATTAGATCAAATTTGTTCAAGGGTTTCTACTGAGAGTTTGCGTCAGTGCCTGCTGAGAGCCTTGCTATATTTATAGAGAAAGGACCACAAAATAAAAAAATATTTGATAGTAAATTCACTTTATCATAACAACACGGATTGCACAAGCACATCTATATAAATGGTGATATTATTCTATTTCAAAAACTGAAAAATTTCATTCAACAGAATTTTATATTAAATGCACCAGTCCATTGCTTTAATTCAACCTTTCAAAATGTTTGTGGCTATAAAACAAAAATTATTTTCTGAAGCATCTATATAAATTTAACATCATGTTAAACCCTTCATCTTCTTTTCCTCTTTAATAGTAATAAAATATTTTTATTTTTATTTTTTTTGCAGTTCATGTTGTAACATAGGAGGAAGATGTGACACCTGGAATAAAACCTCAATCTCACTTTTTAGCCCCACTTGAGATTGAATTAACAGTCATTGCCTCTCCATTCAGAGAGTGGTCTCGCTCTTTTCTCGTTATAACGAGAACAGCGACAAATGGTGGAAAAAACACAGGGCGCTTATGCAAGACAGAGCGACGTCTCGCTATAGCGAGCCTAGACCCTCGCTAGGGTCTCGCTATAGCAAGGCTTCCCCAGGGGCAATTCTGTCCATTACGTGTGGGGCATTTTCGTCCTGAGCAATTTCGTCCCATGTGATCCCTTTCTTCAATTTCTCCTCTTTCCTCTTGAGTTTTCCTACCCACTTCTACCTACCCTCATCAGTGGTTTATGTCATTCCTTCCTTCTACCTACCCTCATCAGTAGTTTCCGTCATTCCTTCTCTCATCATCTCATAGGTATGATCCTCTTCTCTACTCCTCTTCTTGTCATGCTTATTATCTCTATTTTTTTTCTTACATTAACTCGTTTGGTTGCGGTTTTCTTGGTTTTTCATGGATTCATCACAAATAGCAGTCCCTTTGGCATTTCTCTTTACAAAGGGTATCTCTTGAGTGCCTAGATCTGAACATATTTTGAAGCTTGGTAAAAGCAAAAATAAAAAAAATTTGGACTTCAGACAAACATGTTCTGTAGTTCCATTTTTGTTAACCCTAAACCCTTTACATGTTCTGTTGTTTCATTAACAACATTATTCAACATTATTCAAGGCATAAGGTCCAACAACCTGATGCTAAAAAAAAAATTGAAATTAAGGAAAAATAAACTTTTGAACTTGATTGAAGGTTGGATGGAAGTGTATTTTTTTTTTCAATTTTGGGTATTATCTACTTTAACGGTTGATTTCTTTTGGTTATATGCTATGTGACAAAGTCAACAAACTTTTTTTTGGTTATATGCTTGTTTCCCATATATACAACAAGCAGTTAACAAAGTTGCTAATGCATTAGCATCTGTTACAGACAACCATCAGCAGTGGATCATGGTAAACAAATTTTAGCTGTTTTTCTTGTTACAAAAGTAGTTACTATAAACAATCTTTTTCAACAAATCCTACCAACTTTTTGTACGAATGAAATTGCATTATTCTTGAGCCGGTGGATTGCGACATGTTTGTTGATTATGACCCTTTCCTTGACAGTAGGAGCACGTGACTGGATTCCTTTGTCTGTCTTTCGTACGAATTCTATTCTTCTTGGGTCTTCCAGGTTGTCTTCTTGCATGGGGTGGTAATACCTGCACGTTGCTTCTTTCCTCCCATTGCCTTATATCTCGTGTTGCATGCAAAACATAACTGTATGTTTGTCGATATGTGTCCCTGGAGAACCAATGCTGACAAAAGTCGTATGGGTCGAGACCTCTGGCCTTGATTACCGCTACAGTATGAGAACATGGGATTCCAAGTATGTCCCACTTCCGACAAGTACAAGAATGTTTGTCAAGAAAAACGATGTCTACATACTCACCAGGTGAATGAACATGAAATTCCCATTGGCTGGATGCACTCCCAATCTACGTGAACGTTCCAACTCCATGTTTATAACCTTTTCAGCATAATGGGTCATCCTTGTTTTCAGCAATTGTGATTTCAAGCGTCGATCTTCAAAAACTCCATCAGTTTGGCACGTATCGCTTCAACTTGTTTCACTATAGGCAACTCCCTCACTTCCTTCAGCAAAGCATTTGTACATTCCGCAATGTTCTGAGTATGCATATCATAACGTCGGCCCTGTACAAACGCATTTGCTCACTGCTCTTTTGGGATGTTGTCAATGTACTTGTATGCTTCCTCTGAAACAATTCTTATATCAGCCATCTCTTTCTCATATTCGCATGCTTTGTATGTTTTTGCCGCTCTCCAGAACTTGGCCACAATAGCTTTATCCTTGAATCTTTCGGTTATATTTTGTGCAACATGTCTACGCAATGACAATGATATGCATTTGGGAACCTATTGGAAACAGCCTACACAAGTCATTTTTGCTTATCTGAGACAATGGTCAAATTATGTATAGGGCGAAACACAATAGAAATTGCAGCAAGGAACCACTCCTAAGAATCTTGTTGCTCAATTTCAGCTATGGCAAATGCGAGCAGAAAGAGTTTGCGGTCTCCATCATAAGTCACGGCAGTGAGTAAGACTCTAGGATATTTTCCGCGAAGATGGGCACCATCGACAGCAATTAATGGTCTTAGGGATGAATCAAATGACTATATGCTTGACCCAAATGCCCAAAAAAATCTTAAGAGAGAATCATCATCTTCCTTAATCAGCACTGTTACGCTGCCAGGATTTGTCCTCTCCAACTCAAGGCAATAGTGGGGCAAAATACTGAAGGACTCCTCGTAAGAACCCCGTATATCCGCAATTTCTTTTGCTTTCCACGCCTTCCTATAACTAAGTAAAACACCAAATTCCAATTGGAAGTCAGTAATAATTTCTTTCGGTGTGTACGACGGATGGTGTTGACGCCGCTCCTTGATCCACTTAGCGACTAAAATCGATGTAGCTTGCCTATGTCCCATCCCCATCGCGGCTTTGAACAATAGTGATTGCTGTTGTATGTCCTCACTTGAAATTATGGTTTAGAAGCCACAATCGAAGCGTGGATGCGCCACGGACAAGTAGGATCAGCATATCTTGCAGTGACTTCTGTCTTGCTCGTTTGCAGAGGCTTAATAGCAAAGTTTTTGTGCATTGCAAATTTTGCCAATGTTTCTATGAATGAATCACGATCTGGAAATTGTCTTCCCTTCCACATGTCATGTTGGGAATTCTCTACATGCTCATCATCAGTGTGCTCTAAATCAGGAATCAAAGTTTCAACAATATTATTGTCTTGTATTGCATTAGATTTCTCTCCATTAACTTCTGCGACACATGCTTCATTTTTTACCATAACAAATTGCTGGGATTCACGCGGTATGGGAGTAGGACATGCCACGGAGCTATTTAAATCGAACTAAATAGATTTAGTGCCCGGATTGTTTAAATCGAACTGAATAGGTTCAGTGCCTGGACTGTTTAAATCGAACTGAATTGGTTCAGTGCCCGATAAATCAAACATGCATAGTGGATGATCAATCATAAATACATTGATGGAAAAAATATTCAAAAACTAAATTTCAAAAGTTTTAGTGCAAACCCATTGGATTTAGTAATTGAAAAAAGACTGACTTTATCCTCAATGACTATTGATGGGTTTATAGCAGCTTCATTCATGAACAATCTCTTTTTTACGTCATTACTTCTTGTTACCTTGTCATTATCTTGTTCATCTTCAAGAACTATTGATGGGTTTATATCAGCTTCATTCATGAACATTCTATTTCTTACGCCATTACTTCTCGTTACCTTCTCATCGCCTTGTTCATCCTCAAGAACTCTTGATGGGTTTATATTAGCTTCATTCATGAGCGATCTCTTCCTTACGCCAATATTTCTCATTACCTTCTCATCATCTTGGTCTAATTGAGATATTGTACACCTACTATGCATCCAAATTGACTTAAGTAATAAAAAATATAATGATAGATATCAAGCAGTAATGTGATTTGTTCCATACCTTAAACTTGGTGGTTGATGGTTTGTGGCAACACCATCACTTATATACAGAAAGATAGCATCAACTCCATATCAAAATAATTTGAACATTCTCATGAGATCCTCATCACCCCTTAGGCCTACTAATGTAAAGTTCCGGCCAGTATGATAAATGTATTGCATGTAAGGGTACCCATTTATCATCTCCAAATTGGTTTCTGCTACAACTTTTTCAATTAGTGAATTGTAAGTTATGTTGCCATCGACAAAGATAGACTTCTGCTCTCCACCGTTATATAATGGATGTGACCGATCTACATCTAGCTCTCCATCAAAGTGCAGTATAAGACACAAATCAATATCTGACATCCTAATTAAAACAATAAAAAATACATTATATTTTATTAATAAAAATTGCATGGGTTGGAAATATGTAGTAATCAGAGGATGAATTTTACCATAAAATCCTTTGCTATGAGATTTATAGGAACAATATAATGCCACAATATTAGTACCTATAAAGGACTCAGAATGCCTTATTTTCTTGTGAGTAACAACTTCATACATTTTTTAATAATATAGAAATCCAAAAAAAAAAAAAAAAGGCTTCACCAATGGACTATTAAATAGGTTAATAGTGAAAGATACAAGAAGAGGGAGCAGTATATAAATAAAAAAAAATACGTCAAATGCAAGAAGATGAACAAAATAATGCACTTCATGGAGGGATCTAAATATTAATAACTGATTTACGGTTTCGATCATAAGAATCAATGAAGAAAAAAGGTTTATCAATACTATAATTATGGGCTGTTTTTTTAATGCATTTAGAAATTATATGGTACCACATACATGTTGTGATGAAGAAAATGTATAAGGTACGGATGAAAGAAGATGAAATGGTAATATCCTATTGGACCCACAAGCCAAAACGGAGATGGAAACGGAGCTTCAGTTCCTAAAAACGACGGAATGAAGGTGTTTAGTTTGTGCAGTAAAAAAACGGAGCTTCAGTTCTTGCAAACAAAATGGAGGTGTAAAAGTATTATCTGTACGGGTGGGAGTAGGTAAGAATGCGATATCCTACAAGCATAGGATATCGAACGGAAAAGGGTAAATCTGTTCCATTCTGTGCTATTTTTGTGTACGATCTTCTCTCCGGTAATTTGATTTGTTCATCTTGTCATGGGTAATTTTGGGATTTTAGATCGTCTGTACAATAATTTTCCCTAGTTTTTTTGTGCATTCTGCACGATGAATCCAAGAATCGGTAAAATCCCAGTAAGATATGTGCTAAAGGGGGGATGAGTGCAAATTCATCGGAGACTGACAGCCACAGGTCATATATTACAGGGAGCAGTTGCAGAAGGGTGCCAAAGCGGCTGACCTATGAAGAGATCCAAACCAAGACATATATGGAGGTGAAGGGCACTGGCACCGTGAACCAATGCCACACCATCGAAGGCGGCGTGGACTCCTTTCCCTTCAAGCCCGGCAAATACAGCATGAAGAAGTTCTGCCGTGAGCCTACCTCCTTCACTGTCAAGGCTGAGGGTGTCATAAAGAACTCCCCTCCTGAGTTCCAGAAGTCCAAGCTCATGACCCGCCTCACCTACACCCTCGACGAGATCGAGGGTCCCTTCGAGGTCTCCTCCGATGGCACTGTCAAGTTTGAGGAGAAAGATGGCATTGACTACGCCTCTGTTACCTTCCAACTTCCCGGTGGTGAGTGCGTCCCCTTCCTCTTCACTATCAAACAACTGGTGGCATCTGGGAAGCCTGATAGCTTCGGAGGTCAGTTCCTCGTCCCCTCTTATCGGGGCTCATCGTTCTTGGACCCCAAAGGGAGAGGAGGATCGACGGGATATGACAATGCGGTGGCATTGCCGGCAGGTGGGAGAGGAGATGAGGAGGAGCTGACCAAGGAGAATATAAAGGACCCATCGTCATCGACAGGGAAGATTAGATTCAGTGCCACCAAGAGTAAGCCAGAGTCAGGGGAGTTAAATTGGAGAAGCATTCAGCCATCTGATACTGATTTGGGTGCAAAGGCACCCAAGGATGTGAAGATCCAAGGGATATGGTATGCTCAACTGGGCTATTAGGAAGGCTAGCTAGGCTCCTTGGTGTTTGTATACTCTGTTTTATTAGAATTTGTTATTTGAAGCGGCTTCTTGTTTTTGTTAATTTGATTGGAATACATTGTTATTCCATGTTGCTCTTGTTGGTTTATGTGTTTTTGTATTTATTACATATAAAGCATTTGTTATGGAGGTAGAATGGCAATCTATTAAAGCTGAAGTGTATGTGCAGATGGTTCTCTTGAATTTCTTTCACCATCCTGCACTTGATCATACACCGGAATGATCAAGCACTTGTGTGAAATAATGCAAGGCTTAGTGCTTAGCTTGTATGATGGGTGGCAATTTACGACCTGACCCTTCAACTTGGTTCTTTGCAACCCAATTCAATAATTCAAGGTTCAGTTTAGCATTTTTTAACCATAAAATGAATGGGTTGGATTCATGGTTTAAAATCTCGGTTTCGGTCGCGGTTTCGGTCGGGCCGAAAAACCGATATAATATCGATATCGGTCGCGGAAATCGGTCCGTCGCGGTCGTCGCGGTGTTAATTTTTTTTTTTAATAAAAAAAAATTCGCAAAAATATCCAAAAAATCCAGAATATTAGAAAATGCTGGGAAAAAAAATATTTTTTTCCATTAGTAACAACAATAAATCAAAATCTCGGTCACCTTAAGTTATGAGTCCTGTCTATATCGCAGTTCGCTATCTTCTCCAGTATTTCATATAATGCAACCATTATTGATGCTCATGATCAATTTATTAGTGTAAAATATAAGAAAATAAAGATAACATACCAATCATCATTTAATACTAACTCAATCAACAAATAAGTTAAAGAAATTCAATACCATGAGTGTATGACAGATTGATAGCCTAATTCCAAGTGGAGTGTCGCCCAGGCTCGATATCATCATCATCATTTCTCCGGTATTGGTTAAAAAGATATGCTCCATACTGTTGTGCAGCACTATTATACCCATGACCATATTCAGATTGTTCATGATAAGATGATGAACTATGTTGATCCCCTGTAGATTGAAATAGCTGGTTGTAATCCAATGGCATGGAATAAAAATGAGGGGCATGAATAGGTCGTTGGGGAAGTCGTGGGGGAAGCCTTCCTTGCTCAATTAATATCTGTTCGATAGAAAGTATCGATGTTGGTGAAGGGGGTACCAAATTAGGGTCATATGAATAATCCTCATACTGTCCATACATAGCACCTTGTTGGCCGACATAACCCCCATAATGACCATGAGTACCTTCCCCCACTCCTTGTCCAGCAGGGCCCGTCCCACTACTACTCCCTGCCTCGGTCCCTCCAACATGCTTGACATGGCCACGACGAGGATCTAACTCAGTAGCACCAGGAAAATGCTCAACTGTCTCATAAGTGAGAGGCTCATCATCTCTATAATGACCCTCATCCCTGGGAGAGTCAGGTGGAATTCCTGCTGATGATGATGAAGTAGAAATACTTGACTCACTCTCCTCGTCCACCTTCTTTCCCCTTGGTTGACTTGTATCAGGTGCGCGCCCCTGTTGCATTGGCAAGTTTATTTCTTCCATCCTTTCTGAGGCCCTTACTGGCTCAGGCCTATCCCCAATCAATTCCTCCATCAACTCCTCAAACTCTGGGTCTTTATCTAACATTGGTTCTTCTTGTTCCTCCAACCATTCACCTAATACTGTATCCTCTTCTGAAAAGATGTAGTCCAAATTAATTGGACAAAAATAATCTCGTTGATCCTCAAACTGTCTTCTCTTTCTATTTCTACTCCGGAGCTTGAGGTTGTAGTGGATGTAGACCAATTTATTTAGCTTCTGCATTGTTAATCTATTTCTTGGTCTTGTGTGGATAAATGAGAAGGTGCTCCAATTTCTTTCACAATTAGAAGACGATGTAGTTTGACTAAGGACTTTAATAGCAATCGTCCTTAGTGTAGGAGCACTCTCTCCATAATTCAACCACCATTTAGCTGAAAATAAAAATAGAAATGATATTAGAGTCAATAAAATAATAATTAGAGTCTTTGAATAATATAGAGATGACATTACAATTTACAATCAATACCGGGATTGGTCTGTGTGATGGCTCTTCGCGTAGTCGTCGTTCCAAAGCTTCCAGCATGTACATTGTATATGTCAGTCTAAAGACGTTGAAGTAGAGAAATAAATTAGAGAACTTACATTCTTACAATGTTATACTTTTTCGGTTTTTCCCTTAATTAGCCTACTGCCTACTTGATTTGTAGCCCAACTTGCTTCATCTGTATTCTCTGCTAGTCTTTCAATCACATTTTTTAGGCCCAAACGGATTTCATCAGATATGTGTCCATTCGTAAATTGTGGATTAAAGAAGTATCCTATAAAAGTGTAAAACCAATGAATTTTAGTCAATGATAAATTAATATAATGAGAAGAATTGAATACAATAATTCAAGTATTAAAGGAAATAGCCTTTACTTACCAGCAGAGTGTAAATCATGTTTCAATTGTCGTCCCCATCGATCGTCAATGATCTTCCAATACTTTTTATAATATCTACAATCTGCTTTTAAAGCCAACTTTGATCTCTCCATGGCCTCATGTAAGAAGCCCATTGTTGGCTTATCATCGCCATCAACCAATCGAAGAACCTTTATTAGGGGACCAAAAACATTCAAAACACCCTTCACATGAGGCCAAAATTTGTTGGACTCAATTGTTTTACATACTTCTTTTGTAATGGGACTTGGCCTCTTTCCCAATTTTGAATTCATGAACTCTTGTAATTTTATCAATTGGAGAAGTCCGTCTCTATACTTGTAAACACATTCGATTGCAATGAAGTAGGTGGCAAATTTAGTGATGCCAGGCCACAGTAGTTCATAGTTGTCTGTATACGCTTTCATCATAGAAATGAGTTTATATGACTGATAAAAAAAATTTGTGATCTTCTTTATCTTACCAATCACTTGCACCATGACTTTTCCTTTTGCAATATCTTCAAGCATTAAATCCAGGCAATGTGCTGCACATGGAGACCAGAAAATCCTTGGGCTTTGTTTCATAAGCAACATTCCTGCAGCCTTCATGTTTGCAGCATTGTCAGTAACAACCTGAACTACACAATCTGCCCCAATTTCTTCAATCACCTCATTCAATAACCTATTAATATATTTTGCATCTTGGATGTAATCAGTTGCATCAACTGATTTGAAAAACACTGTGCCCATAGATGAATATACTAGAAAATTCAAGAGATGACGATGTGTGATGGTCGTCCACCTATCGCACATTAGTGTGCAACCTCTTTCCCTCCATGCCCATTTGAAAGTTTGCACCCAAGCCTACAATTCCTCATACTCTTTCTCAACACAGACATGCCCAATCTCATAAGGGGTGGGCGCCTTTATACCTGTACCATGTTCCGCAACCGCATCTAACATGGTGGTGAAATAAGGAGAAGATGCCTTGTTGGGTGGGATGCCTCCATGCAAAAAAAACTTCCAAGTAGCCCTTACTAGATGTTCTCTTGCTTTATCAAACTTGCCCTTTAGAGCTTTCATAATGCCGGTTTGCTTTGAAGTTGGTTTTCTATAAGCAAATGGGTCTGTTGGCCCCACCACATCTGGCCTACGAGGTGCATGTGTAGGAGGTTCAACCTCTTCAATGTCTGGATCTTCACGGACACGAGGTTGTTTTTGACTAACTGCCCGACGCAAACTCGCTGCCCCCAGTCCAAATGACCCACCACCATGCTCATATTGGCTACCTCTAGCGGCTGCTTTATATTGCATTCTTCTCCTTTCTTCCTCCTCTTGAAGTGACCTCACACTTTCTCTCCTAGCCCTCCTCATTTCTAGGTCTTCATTGTCATCATCGGAGGAACCAAATATTTCTTCTCTGCATGCATCAAGTTCCTCAGTTATTCTTCTTGCTTGTACTTTTTTTTTTTTTTTTGCAGATGCATCAAGGAGCTCATGCATTTCAGCCCTCACATTTGGTGGCATTTTATGACATTTTGTCACCTGTCCTAATACATGTGCCAAATGTTGTTTCAATCGGGTAATCCCCCCACTGAGCACTCGTCCATAATAATTACATTTTACTTTGCTTTTCCTTCCGACTGCTTCACCATGGCTCCAAGCTGGATCTAAGTCACGCACCATTGTTCCTAACTTCCTATAAAATAAGAAATTCATGTAATAGTAATACTCTAACAACAATTATTTTTAGAAAAAGTAAAAGATTTAATAAAATCATTTTGAAATTCCTAAATATATAGATCTAGCATAAAAGTATGTAAATTAATCATTTATACACCACACAATGATCATGAATCATTAAAACAACATATTTATGATGAAATCCCCAAAAAATGATATATTATAATTCAAATATTGAAAAATCCTAAAATAAAATAATTAGAATAAAAATATAAATCATGTTTATGACTATGAGTAGATGTAGATTTATCATCTACACACTAGTATCATAAATACTCTAACAAGTAACAACAATTATTTTTAGAAAAATCAAGATTTAATAAAATTATTTGCAAAATACTAAATATATAGATCTATCATAAAAGTAAGTAAATCAATCATTTATAAACCACACAATGATCATGAATCATTAAATCAACATATTTATGATGAAATCCCCAAAAAATGATATATTATAATTCAAATATTAAAAAATCCGAAAATAAAATAATTTAAATAAAAATCTAAATCATGTTTATGACTATGAATAGATGTAGATCTATCATCTACATACTATTAATAAGCATTTGGTATCATAAATACTCTAACAAGTAACAACAATTATTTTTAGAAAAATCAAAATTCAATAAAATCATTTTCAAAATACTAAATATATAGATTTAGCATAAAAGTATATAAATCAATCATTTATAAACCACACAATGATCATGAATCATTAAAACAACATATTTATGATGAAATCCCCAAAAAATGATATATTATAATTCAAATATTGAAAAATCTGAAAATAAAATAATTTAAATAAAAATCTAAATCATGTTTATGACTATGAGTAGATGTAGATCTATTATCTACACACTATTAATAAGCCTTTGGTATCATAAATGCTCTAACAAGTAAAAATAATTATTTTTAGAAAAATCAAAATTTAATAAAATCATTTTCAAAATACTAAATATATAGATCTAGCATAAAAGTGTGTAAATCAATCATTTATAAACCACACAATGATCATGAATCATTAAAACAACATATTTATGATGAAATCCCCAAAAAATGATATATTATAATTCAAATATTGAAAAATCCGAGAATAAAATAATTAAAATAAAAATCTAAAAATCATGTGTATGAGTAGATCTAGCATGAAAGTATGTAGATCTAACTTCTAAGTGGAGAACACAATCAAAGTAACAAACCAAATGATTTCTATGCTTCATCTAAAAATAAAAAACAAAAAACACATAATAAAATGGTATAAATTGATTTTCTCTTACCTTGTGGCTTGAATAATATTTCTTTAAGAAATAAATTTGAGATTTAAAAAGATGCAAGATGGAGAGTAGTTGCAGCCCCTAAGGAGTAAGCAGCCCCTAAGGAGTAAGCAGATGAGAGGAGAGGAGAAGAAGAGAAAGATTGAGGATTTTTTAACAAAAAAGTAGGATTTTTTCCATTATATATCATCTCGGCCGATATTTTGCAAAATATCGGCTGAGATATCGGTTCTGCCGATATTTTCAAAATCGCGACCGATATTGCCGATATTTTGGCGATATATTGCCTATGATACCGAAACCGGTATCGCAGGTAATATATCGTGTCGGTACCGGCCGATATGTACCAGTTCATATCGGCCGATATGAACCGGTATCGGCCGATTTTTTATACCATGGTTGGATTCAAGTTGAATGCATTTTTATTAATCAAATAATTAATCCGACCAACCTAACCAACTGCCCTAGGACTGGTTAACTCAACCTTAATCCATCTTCTAACTAAGTGTCTGCATATTCAACCCAATCAATAAGTAGACTGAGAAGGCGGAACGTATACCTTGCTCAACCCATCCGGAATCCACACTGGGAGGCTTCTTACATTCAAACATCAATCCATTTTCTTCTCAGAGGTGCTAGTCGAATTGTTATAATCATCTTTCTTACCTTGCTAAAGGTATGGTTGTCAAAATCCCACACGACCGGTTAATACGACACGAATCCACATGATATTAACGGGTTCGGGTGGCTTCTTAATGGGTTCGTGTCGTTGACAGGTTAGACCTCTTAACACGTTAAATTAGCGGGTTGTAACGAATAAGACCGATAACTCATTAACAACCCACCCAACAGGTATGATTACTGACTTGTTTTTGTTATTGGATTTTTGTTGTAGTTGTTATTGTATACTATGAAATATGGATTGCTCATTGATCATTGATGGAAAATTGAGAGGCTATTTTATTTTTCACGACAAATTGATGGGATATTTTACTTCTCACCTATTTAGATTTCAGGCTATTTAATTAATACAATTAGATGTACAGTGAGTCACTTTATGAATAACTAACGGGTTAAACAAGTTGATAGTAGCAGGTTATGCATGTTAACTGACATAGTCCGAAATGACCAAATATATTTAATGGGTTACATGGGCCATGTCATGTAACCCATTAAATAATCGTGTTGTGTTCGCGTTTAATTTTTGTACCCGTTTATTTAATAGGTCGTGTACAAGTTAAGGTGATCTTAATATGAATTCGCTAACCAACAACATGAATTCGTTAACATAACGCGATTGATAGCCCTAGTCAAAGGTTGGATCGAAATCTCGATCCACAAGTAGATTTCTGGCCATAAAATAGCTAAACGGTATGCCTATCACTATCTAGGACTCTAGATCCTTGGATCTCATTGTTGTAAACATAAACAAGCCCTATAAAAAGCAGGCCCTAATTTGAAAATAGTTTGGACATTGGTCACTTTTGGGTTTTTCCACAATAAATTTAAATTTAAACAATATTCATTAAACTTGGAGAAGATCTTAAAATTAAGGGCTGATTTGTACATTAGTCACCATTGGCAATTTTATAGCAATAGGCTTAAATGATATATATATATAGGAAAATGCTCATGTGAGAGACACTCTTACCAAGTTGGTGAGAGATGGGTGGGGGCCCTCATAGAAATATTCGGGGTCCTTACATTTAAATTGGTAAGAGTGGATATTTATGTGAGGGCTCCCACCAATCTCTCACCAACTTGGTAAGGGTGTCTCTCACATATATATATATATATATATATCCACTAAATTTTGAGGATGTGAGATTAATGGTTGAGATCATTGATTGGATAAATATTGAGCATCCCAAGACTATGTCTTAATCTATCCATTTTTTATTTTTTTTTTGATATCGGAGGGTGTCCCGGCCCAAACTAATACCTACTGGCTTAGGGGAAGCCAGGTAAATCCTCTATGGCCCCATATGGCCCCAATGTGGCAGTCAACCAATCCAGCTTTCTACCTTCTTTGATATGATGCATTCAGGTGGACCCCACATTAGGTGGTGTGCATTGTCTAGTGTGTAACTCTAGCTATGAACTTATACAAGCTTTAACTATGAACTAAATAGATATTTACTCCTACCAAAAAAAATAAAAATAGTTGGACTTTAAATTAATTGTAAATCATGGCTGAAAAATAATCATAAAGAGATTTTCACCTATGCTCTTGTGCTATGCTATGCACTCCATCGGATTGGTGCCATTGTCACATCGAGACTCTAGGTGATGGCCCGGATCAATAGAGCACACGTCTGAGGTGAAAATTTTCCTGAAAAATAAATGAAAGGATATGATAAAATTAATGAATACCCCAGATGTTAATGGTAACTCAAATCTCTTCATTTCAACTCATTTTAGTATAAAAATTATTTAGGAATTCAATTCCTTTCAAGCAAACATATATTCCTATTTTAAAAAAAGGGTTTAAATCATCTTCCACAAAGGCTGACAACTCACAAGTTATCAAAACGAGATTATTGCTTCCTATCTCGATCTGAATTGCCAAGTTCTTTTTGTAGATTGGTGGGTCAAGTGGGCCGGCCTCACATATATTTTCGTTCAATTTGGTCTCTTGCTAGAAACTATATCTCGGGGCCCACATAATTATAATAGCGACCGTACTGGATTAATGTCATCCTTCCTTCCTGTAAGAGTGACTCCCATGGTTTGTTTGAGCACATGATTGAAATATTGGCTAATTAGCATCAGCAAACATTGCAATTACGGTGGATCCAAATTAGTCCACTCAATGTCATCGTGGGAAAATCCTCACAAGAACCGGGCTCGGATGGTCCAGATTATGATCATGTGGCCCCACACCACATGGAGTCAAACGGAGGATACGGACAGTAAGTCCTATGCCAAATACTTTGTGTGTGATCCGACGTTACTTGTTCTGCGGCAGTGACTCTGCAGCACGGGCACAAGAGAGGAAGCAAGTGAGTCAAGCGAAAAAGAGGAAGCAGAAATGACGACCAACAGCGGCGAGAGCGGGAGCGCGACGAAAGCCAGCAACCCAAAGAAGGCCAATCTCATGGATCCGCATTCCATCAAACACCTCCTCGACGAATCGGTCTCTGATGTATCTCTTTCTCTCTCTACATTTATAACAATTCCCAAATCTCTCTCTTTCGTTGCCCTAGATCTCTAAAATCTTGATTATCTTCTTCTTCTTCTTCTTCTTGCAGATCGTGACGAGTCGTGGATACACTGAAGATGTGAGGCTGAGCAACATCAGATTGCTGTTAGGGATCATAATCATCGCCATCGCTCTCGTCGCTCAGTTCTACCCTAAGAAGTTCCCTCACAACAGAGATTTCCTCATCGGATGCATCTTATTATATCCTCTTTATAAAACCCTAATCTTTTCTTATTTTTTACCCCTTCAATTTATGGTTTCTTGGTCTCAGAGAATCAAGAAACGATTTTGATTTGGTCTTTTTTTTTTTGTTTTTGAGTATTTGTGTTTGGGTATCTTTGACTCCCTTGAAAGTATATCTTTTTCAATGGACTGTTGCATTTGATCATCTACACAAAGGAGAAGAACGCGATCCTTTTCACATACCCTCTTGCAGTGAGTTCTCTATTTTTGTGTCCTCCTGTTTTATGTACGCTACATACATGTTTGATAATTTGAATGTATGGCAGTTGAAAGTTTAAGATGCCTTGTTTTTAGTTCCACGTTCTCCTAATTGCTTTGATACACTTCCAGTTATAGTTTCAGCAGAGTGTATAACTTGCTCTATTGCAATTTGTAATTTTTCAAGGGGTTGTTTAATTATTTGAAGTAACTCAGCAACACATCAAATAGTTGTGTGGTATGGTTATTTATTTATTATTATCATCATCTAAAGGATTTGTTTCATGAAATTTACACTTGTATTTGTTCTCATAACTCACTAGAATAATAAAGTTAAATCTGGCACTAACAAAAAGTTAAAGCTGAGAGTATCTGGAACAATTGCCCTGTCTCTCAAAGGTTGAGCAAGTGCCACCTCTGCCTTGTAATTTGATTTTTTTCTTGAGAAACCAACAGGAAGGGAACCACATTAAGCACGTCAAGCTTGGGGCTTTATGTTGTGTCCATGGAGTACAGTTCCTCAAAATAATTTTTCTCCACGCCCTTCACCCCATCTGGATCTTTTACATTACTATGATATGATTTCTGGCCCACTCTTCATGCTCATCCGAGTTAGCTGTTGCTTCCTATCCTCTTCTGAGCTATCTGTAGCTTCCTATCCTGTTATAAATTATCTCACTCTGTAAATTTGGTTCCCACCCTTAACTTCAACTTCAGCATCTGCGACATTCCACCATCTCTTAACATGTCAAATAAATGTTGCAGTAAAAGTTCTTGAATTTGAACAATCGTGAACCCCAATCAATTTCCTCTGTATTTAGTGAGATGTGGCAGTCATCTGAGCTATTCTTGGAAGTGTTAATTGTCTAACTCACATAAAATGCTCTTTCCACCAAGGATCAAAATAGCGGTTGCGGCGGGCAGCCAAAACACTATGTAGTGGCATGGCGGTGTGAATTGAAAAGATTGTAAAAATAAATTAAAAAAAAAATCTAGAATATTGAAAAATGTTATAATTTGATGCTTTTTTCCTATAATAACTAAGATAGGGGTATAACA
Organism: Persea americana; assembly: GCA_029852735.1. Classification (NCBI taxonomy): domain Eukaryota; kingdom Viridiplantae; phylum Streptophyta; class Magnoliopsida; order Laurales; family Lauraceae; genus Persea; species Persea americana. Next base: position 84,710,159 of record CM056810.1, read on the forward strand.
GTCCCTTTAGTGCATAAAAGTTCTGTGTCGCTGAATGATTAAAAAAAAAAAACAATATTAATCTAATTTTTCGCGTGTATTCATGTTTGTTAGCTATACGAAGTTTGATTCTATTATGCATATTGCTAAATTCATAATTCAAATAAGCAACTTAGTACAATTGTACATAGCAAAGCATATAGAAATAAAAAAATAATGCTTGAATAAAGTTTATAGTTCAAACCAAATAACAAATTAACTTTCATCAAAACAAACAATGTATTTTTGTTGAGTATAGAAAAAAGAATACCTCTATCAAAGGGGGTGTTCTTTTAAGTATAGAAGGGTGGAAGAGTTGTGTACTTATTTGGAGAGAAAAAGAAAAGAAATGAGTCTTATTATGCATTTTAAGAAATATTGGAAAGTAGCAGTCGGTCTCACTCTGTAGCAGCCCCCTAGCGGACCGCAGCTGCCACTATGGATGAGAGTGGCGCTAAATACCATTTAGCGTAGCGGCTGCTATTTTGATCCATGCCTCCCACTCCTTGGAAAGACACCAATTCAAGATCCACGTGACGAGACCTTCTTAGTTGTTAAACAAAGTGCATTTCTCTTTATCGAAGGGCATGTAACCATAGTATTATCATCGATGAACACATTTCCTCCGTGCTGTGGTTCATACAACTGCCGCTTTTTTTCTTTAGTGGGAGTGAATTATGTTCAGATCTCATCCAATACACTTTTCCAATACAATGGATAACTTGACACGCAGAGGGAAGATCTTGGTGAATGCCTGTCCCATGTGCTTGGAGGAGGAGGAGACGGTAGATCATCTTACACTAAATTGCAGGGTTGCCAATATGATTTGGAATTCAGTTCTTGGGTGGTTTTCATATAGCTGGGCTTTTCCAAGGCCGATCCAAGATCTCATTAAGTCTTGGAAGTCCCCTATTAGTCATCCTAGAGGCAAGGAAATGTGGAATGTAGCTTTCCTCGCGGTTATTTGGACTCTGTGGAAGGAAAGGAGTGCTAGATGCTTTGAAGGGGTGGAGAAGAGGTGTGAGTTTCTATGGGAAAAGATTAAGTTCTCTGTCGCGAGTTGGGTGTCGATTAACCCCATATTCCAAGACTCCTCAGTTGATCAAATCATGCGAAATTGGAAAGAAACTGATGGGTTAAGTGTGGGGCTGTTGCGTCTTTATTTCTCTTTTGCTCTTCTCTTGCAGTGCTTATTCTGGGGGTGTTTTGGTTTGCTTGGTTTCTTGTGAAAACACTGTTCCTTCCAATCAAATCTCCACAATTTTAATTCATCCCCAGAAAGAACTTCTCTATTAATCAACATCTGGAGTATATACATCTAGTACAACTATAGTTTCCTTTCACCCTATGCATACCTCCCGCCCTCTTCTGGAACCTCAATGTTCTATTCATTTATTTTATCCTCTTTTAAGTTCTAGATTCTCACAAGAATAGCAATTTGTCTGTCTTTTCTTTACTAATTTCATTATAGCTGCCCGTTTTCTTTCCTTCCACCCCCAACTTGAATTACCCTATGAACCTCCACAAATCGTGTTTGAGAGACACCCTCCAGGAGCATCAGAGGCAATTGCCTCCATTTTTGCAACCTCTGCTCTCACAGTCAAAGATTCTTGTCTCTGTCAAACTCTGCTGATCCTTTGTGAATTCAATCTTCTGGACATTCTCGCTATTGCCCTGACACTGAAATCTTCTTCCTTCTAAACTCCCAACCTGTTCTGGGTTTTCCATTGAGAGAGAGGTTTCTGCCTAGCCCATTGTGATTGTTCTATCTTTTCCGTTCCAATCTGACAGTCAGGTACGTGTATAGATTCTTTGACCTTGCTATGGTGGACCTTTACCTTGCATTAGATGTGATTGAAATGTTGCTTTCACGTAAGCTACTGCTAACAATGCGCCCCTTCTACCAACTTTGATAATATTGAGTTCGATGCATCAGTTGGAGGGCTTGACTTATTCTCAACATGACCTTTCCCTCCCTCATTAGTACTCATTTTCTTGCTTTCCTATACACGTCCCCATGCAACCTTATATTTATGCACTGTTGAGACTCAAAATGATGTTCTTTGAATTTGAATTTTATATGGCTGTGAAAGATAGTCTTTTGGAGTACCATGCCGCTAGAGGTATACAGGTTGACTTATACAGCAGAAGCACGATACTCTCAGTTATCTTGAAAATTTTGGGATTATAAATTATAGTCGAGGATCAATCAATCATAAATAAATAAATTATCTTATTTTATGGGAGGGGAAGGAGATGTGACTGGTCAATGGATTAGAGAAGAGTAGTAATAGAGGATCTTGTATCGAATTCGGATCCTATACGCAGGCCGCAATAGGAAAGTATATGCTATGAAACAGTCGATAGGTGCCAACTATCATATTGTGAACTTTGAGATGGAGATATTTAGTGGCTGTGATCTTCTGGAAGAGTCGTTGGGCTCCCACCGACTCTTTAATATTGGTTTGATCTTTGAAGAGAGTCAGGATTTGTAAGAGAGCATTCCACCATGTGGATTTTGGAGTTCTGAAATATTTGGGGTGAGGCAATGTGACAAAGACGTACAGGGGAAAATCAAAGAGTTATTAATAGGAACTCTTTAGGAGCATTAAGGAAATAATCAAAGAGTTATTATTAGGAACTTCTTTGGAGTTTTCTAGTTATTATAATTATTATTATTTTTTGCCAGAAAGAGTCTATTATTGTTGTAGTGTGATTGCTAATTTGATTTTCATCCCACTGATTTGAGTAAAAAATTAATTTCTCTGAGGAATTGGCTATTGTGGTTGAAAAGCTCATATAGGAATTGAGTGTTAGTAGTAGAATGTGAGTTCTTTATACTTCAAATCCTCAAAAAATAAAACATAAAATAAAATAAGATAAATTAAAATTCGTGTCTTTAAAGCTTGCAATAAGTGGAGATTATTGGCGGTTGGCATTGATTTTGACCTTTTCAATTGACCATCATCTTTTGCCTTATAGTTTGCCCCACCTAAATGAAAATCTTGGGTCCGCCACTGCCTCCAACTGTAGTAGTAGATGGACTTGGGGCTAGACTTGTGTGAGATCCCTTTTTTTGGGTATTTTTCTCTGGTGGTTTCAGTTTGGCATTCCTATTCCCGACTTGAGGTCCTATGAAACTTGTTTGGTCTTTTTTTGATGTATATGTAGAGCATACAGTACCCAAGGACTGTCTTCAAAGTTTTTTTCAAAATCATATGAACTGGTATTCAGGGGCGGAACTAGAGGGGGGCTGGCAGGGGCCATGGCCCCCCCTAGGTTTTTAAATCCCTTGTGTTTAGATCATGTGGCACCTCCATTTTATGGTGGATGGCCCCCCATCATTTGTCAAATCTAAGTGTGTGAATCATTGATTCCAAAAGTAGTGTTACTCAATCTTAATTGATTTGTGAGAAAAAAACAGATTGAAGGAAAAGGAGGGAAAGGAAAGGGAGGAGTTAAAGGAAAAAGAATCTGCTAATGTTATTGAATGATTTATTACATAAATAAGAATTAGTTGCCTAAGCCATTTACCCAATAAATGATAAATGGGAATCTAATGATTTCTACTATGTTTGATTAGCCAAGAGTTGGTCACAAGCCGTCTCCGAGTAGCAGATCTGGGATACCCTCATCTTGGATTTTGCAAAAACTTGAAAGTTAGAGGCCAAGTTGTAACATGTTTGTTGAAGAAAAACAGAACCATCTTACAATTTTCTTACTTTAATTATTTACACCTAGTAAATATAATCGTGCACAGTACCATATTAATCTTTGCAATCATTGAAGCTCACATATAACCACTCAAAATTATTTTCTCCTCATGTTCTTTTATTACATAAATTTCTCATCCAAATGGAGTTCTATCCACTGTGAGTTAAAAAAAATTATAAAAAAAATTAGTTACTTTCTTATATTTTAGTTATAATTATACCTATATCAGAATAAATATGATTGGAGCAAAGCCTTTTTAGATGATGAAAACTAATGGGTCCATGTTTCTGAACAATTTAAAATTTAAATGTCATTCTCTTTCATTAATATTTATCAATGAGCATATGTAGTTAGTGTCCCAAAAAAAATCCAAATATTATTGTGACATTTCAATGCAGACTGTGATGAGTCTTCTACTCTTACTTATCATCTGTCCTTTCTTAATAAAGCAAAATAGTTTACTTCATTAGGATTGTTACTTAATTTCTTAGATTATGATTTGTTTGAATAAAAGTCATGCAAATATGCAATATTAACTATAATTATGGGAAATTTATAAATTGGGGCTCTAAGAAAAATTTGTGAGGTTCCTTAGTGGGGCATACTTGTGAAGATCTAAAATGCTTAAAGTATCTGGCCACTCTTTTCTTATAAGCCCTTTCAAAATTTCAATCCAATAAAAGATGGCCCACTATCAAATTGATCTACAAAACTCACAAGATTGATAATTTGTTCATAGTTTTTTTTGTAAGCGATCAATCTAATAATGGGCCAAAGTCCTATTTGAATGAGATTCTGTATGGATCTGGGCTATTTTGAGATGTCCTAATTTTTTTTCATTAGTGACCGCATTAAGAACCCTCATGAATTTCTGATGAGTCCTAGCCTTAAATTATCGTATAGGATTGTTTGTGAATAAGGTGTTTTTCCCCTTCAAAGTTCCACATTAAATTGATACGCTGCTTTGGGACTTGAACTTCTAGGGTGAAAAATGAATTTTCATTTATTACAATTATTATGATTCTTGTTATTTCTTTTAAGAATTTTTTCTATTTTTAGTCTTTTTTGCAATTTTCTATAGAGACTCTAACCACAATTTCAAGAATTTTTTTGGTGTATTTTGCTACTAAAATTTGCAATGTTGTTTAAAGTTATTTTATTAGCGGAAGACTTACACCTAGACTCCAACACTATGTTCTCTATTGGATTGCTAACATCATCATGGCGGGACCCATGAAATTTGAGGGGAAGGGTCTTGCATTTGAAGACGGTTTATATGATCGTTGCTCCCATGGAGCCTATAGTGTAGTAAAAATGTTGTTACTTTGGCCCCCCAACAAAAAAATCTTGGTTTTGCCCCTGCTGGTATTTATCTATTTCAGTTTCGTTGGTTTGTTTTCTGATTATTAATCCAGTTGCTTGCAGGGTATTTTATCTTTGCTGGTTTCCAATTGTTACTTTGGTTAGTCCCATTGCCGGTCCTGTTGACCAAAGGAGTTTACTCTGCCACTGCTCGCTGACTCGTGTCTAGTTGAGTGGACTATATTTCACCTTCACATATGGATACCATCTTTCTTGAGAGCATAGCATATCATATTGAGCTACATATTCCTTCACATTATGCTTATGTTTTTAGATGAACTTGAAACATTATGCATAGCCACACCGCCACTTAAGGTTTTCAAGTCCACTTCTTTGAAGTCAACCCCTTGGATCGTAAGTAAATTTCCCAGCAAGGATAATGATAATGATATCCATACCTCACCCAACCGCGCTCTTCATTGGTCAGGATGCATTTTCTTAGCATTTTCTCATAGATATTCATTATTCAGGCTTTTGCAACTGTTGTCACTTGTCACTACCTATCTGCGTCACAGCTTGAGAGTAGCTCTTTGACTGAATAGCAGGCCAGCTCCTTGTTGAATCAACCCTGGTAACATTCATTGCGGAACTGTCTCTTTAGACCTATCCAAATGAGAGTTATGCCCCCAATTGCTTCCTCCCTCTTCTGTTTTAGCATTTGTTTTAGGCTTTTAAAGGCTTCCATGCCCTCTAATCCTTCAATCTTACAGGGGCAAACCTCCATTTAGCTTCCCTCCTGAACTTGGGAATGAAAACAATCTTGAACCCCTCCATCCACACCTCAACTCAAAAGCTAGTCACAAATATTGTGACCAACTCCTCACAGTTTGCAGGAGCCTCCTTGGGCCTTCTTCTGACATCAATCTAGTCTTCCTCAAGTAAACCCCCTCTGCTCCTTTCTGCTGTCGTACGGCACAGACCTCTCTTACAAAGTCTTTTCCATTCTTGCGGTCAGTTCTTCTTTTATACACATATCCAATCTTGTTCCTCCATTCATTCCATTGTACTCCATTCTCCAATGAAGCGTCCCTTTTCCTACTCTATTAATACAATGATTTCATAACTCTCCAAGAAATTATTGTTCTTATGTGGTGAGCGTACAATGTGTTGTACCCAAGTGCCACCTCTCAGCAGCAACATAATGCATGGATCAAAATGGCTTGATGGTAATACTTTTAAGACAAAAATTTCATTAACTGACCGCTGACGATCTTGATCTCAATGCACTAGTTGTAAGGGACAGCTTTAGAACTTTGGTGTTAATACTTATTAGGTGTATCAAAGCACCTCTATTTGATTTAAATGCTACTAACTGTTGCTCTTTTTTCACCTTCACATTAGACTTTAATAGAAAAAATAAGTGCAGAAATCTTGATAAAGAACAACTTAGAAACAACATTCTGTTTCAAGAAGATTCTGAAAGCCTCGAATACTTATTGTGAGATGCCTACTTCTAAATGTTTTAATGTGATAACATTGATATGCTTTTGTCTAAGTGGATGATCCAGTGTGAATGCTACGCTAATGCTTCTTTTTTTTTTTATAAATAATCTTAAGTGCTTACTTTATCAGAATCCAACACAAAAAAGGATACAAAAAATCATTGTCATGATCGAAGCCTTATCCCACTTGTTGTTGGCTTTATAAGTTCTACTTTTCTGCTCATCCCTTATTAAAACCAATGTTCTTGTGCATGTTGGAGTCTGAGTGTGTTGCTTCTAACTATTTCATTATAAGCGCTTATTGGCCACCCCTTCACATAGTTCCCAAGCAGAAGGGAGTGAACTATTTTACTAATTGCAGGCAATGGTCAATGTAGTTGAGTTTTTTTCTTGTTCAAATTGAAACAAGTAGCATATTTTTTCCTCACAAGCCTAGTATTTAGTCAGAAGGGGTTCTTTATAGGGCGAATGACCTCAAGAGCTAAGATTTGGAGGTCATCCATTAGACTGCATTTTTTCCATCACTAGTTCAATATGCTGATTGGAAGATGACCCAAAAGAGATGGGATTTGGTTTCCATGTTGAAGATATTTGCCGATCAGGATCAGCTCAAGCAGATGTATTTTTGAAGTTGATGCAAGATTTTCTAGGAATATGTTATGAGCATGGCAAGTTAAGCTTCTGATTGAAGATGCTTTGTGACTTGTGAGAGGTTTATGCATGAAGTGATGTTCGTGTTCTTAGTTATTCCAATAATCAGAATTAATCTAAATCTAAAACAAAATAATTGAAAAGAACTCTTAACCTTCTTACAACTTTGAATCATAAAAAATGAATCTTTGAGAGGTGAGATTCCAATGAGAGATGCGAACTACTGAAGTGATGAAAGGAAATATTCCTCTTTAACTCAAAATAAATTTTTTCTTAAAAAAAACTCAAAATATGTATTTTTTCGGAGTACAGTAATTTCTAAATCTCTTGAGTTATATGTAAGGTTTTTCTTGGCATTGGTGATTTGTTTTTGTTTCTTCATTTTTACTGCAATTGTTTTTTACAGGGATCATTCAACAGCACTGGGCTGGTGGTTTCTTCTAAGCTGCCTAGATTCTCTGACACATACACATTGTCAGTTGCCAGCGCCGATCCCAAGTCCGTTTCTGCTAAAAAGCCAGTTCAACTTACGAAGAGCGTAACACAGTGGTAAGTTCATTTGATATATTTTCAATTTATGTAATGACATTATTGCATCTCTAGAAATTTTATTATAATAGTAGGAGGATATCAGAAGTGCTCTCATTCATTGAATGAATCTGTACCATTGTCCCAAATAACTTTCTCTGTCTTAAGATGGTGGAGTTATTAATTAGAGGTTTCCGATAGTTTTTGGGATGTCCCAGGGTGTTAATCAGAAAATATTGGAAAATAGAAGAAATGAAAATAATGAAATAACTAACAACATTTTAAATTTCAAAAATACATTCCATTTTTTCCTATTTGTCATGTTATAAATGTTTCAAGAAGTGGAACTGACATTTCAAAAATGATGCTGATGTTTTTGACAATGGTTAGTATGTGTGGGACTATGTTCAACCCCTGATCAGGTGTGGACCTAGGCATTAGATATTGCCCCCGCCCCGCCCCTCAAATGACAGAATCAAAAGGAAAATAATATTATGGACATCGTGCCCACTTCAAATGAAATCCTGGCTCCACCACTGACACTTGATTACGAGCATGTTCTATGCCCGAGTTTGTCAGACTTGAAGCTTGAGGATACCATGCATAATCCTCAGGTCGATGATTATATAACAGCTCTTTCCCCAAATAAAATAATAGAGAGAGAATCCTTTTGCTTTGGATGGTGCATTTGAAAAATTGAAATGTTCCTTCCTGTGGATTTATGGATTTTTTATGACCAGGTTTACTCGTGATGGGATTCTTGTGGAAGGCCTATTCTGGAAAGATGTCAACAAACTAATTGATGATTATACTGGAGATTCTCGAAAGAACAAGTGACTATCAAGCAAAAGCTAATTTCTTGAAATTTGAGACAGGTTGGTTGTATGTTTAGATTTTTGAGTAGAAAAAGTACCTCCATGTTGAGATTTTGCGGCTGCTTTGCAAATTGCTAAAGGAACAGTTGAATTCTGCTGCTTATATTTATGGTACTGGCACGTTTGTGGTTGTTTCTATCCTCGACGGATAAGAGGGTAAAACCCTCTAGCTTCTAATCTGTGTGCTGTGTATTTATGTACTGTTGGTGTCTAGAATACCCCCCTTGTTATTAAGGGCCACCAGCAGCCAATCACTAGTTTCCGGGATGTGGCTGGTGTGTGCAGCTTTGAGTAGATGAACGAGCCACAGAACGAAAAAGATGAAGCTCCCTCCATTAACATTGAAATGGAGAACTATAATAGGGAAGCAACGATCCAGGGCAGAATTATGCCAGATCCATACTTTGACCCGGTGTGTTGAATCCAGTAATGTTTGAAAACTCGTTGAGTTGATTCTTTGCCACGTTAGCTCGTTTTGACGAAAGACTGAGTCAAATATTGGGGAAACTCAGGCCGAGTTAAATATAAGTAATTAATACTTGAGGTTTGGAGTTAGCAATTTAAAATGATTGATTGAAATGTAATCAATTGTCTAATTTGAATTTGGTATTATTAATACATGTAAACCTAAATTTCTAAGTGTTTGATGATCTATTTTTAAATGGTTTTAACATATAGTTTTTTAAAAACAAACGTTCCCAGTTGTTGAGCTGATTCTCTCATGGTTAATATTTTACGAGTCAAACTAGTTGAGTCCGAGTCATTTGGTTCCCAACCTGGGTTTCTAGATCTTACATCAACTTAAATAAAAGGAATCTGATTTCTCATGGTTAATATTTTAGAGTCAGATAAGTTGAGTTTGAGTCATGAGTTTTCCAACCATCAACTTAAATACAAGGGATCTGATTCCTGGTCTGGATTCAAAATAGAATGCACTCAGAGACTGAAAGTACTTATCAATTTATCTTTTTAACTGTAATTTAAAAAGATAAATTGATAAGTACTTTCGTGATCTATTTTGAATATATTGAACTCATAATAGTTAGGGAGGATGTTCAAAGGCATGAGGTGAAAAATTCAAAATAGCATTAGTATAAAAAATAAAAAGGGCAAACATAAAATATAGCCAAATAATCTTTCATATCCTAAATAGCCCTTTTAATAGATTCCGTTGCTTTCCAAAAAAATATATTCCATCAATGGCAGCAATCTAGGCCCCATTTGTATTCATGGTCAGATTTTAGTATGTCCATTTAAAAAATGGAGAGCCCTAAGCCCCCTCTTGTTTAAAGGCAATTATCGATGTTATTGACCATAGCTTAATTGATTAAAGAATATAAGAAAATAATAAAAAAATATTTGTCCATTACATATATTATATCCTAAGGCTTAGGGATCAATTCTGAAAATTCCGCAACCTCGAGGGCGGGGCTAAGGCTTAACCTAGCTCAACTGCCCCATTGTCTATTAATGTATATAAGAGAAAATATAATATAGAGGATTTTATGGGAAAAATTCCTTCGGTGCCCCATGAACTAAAAAGGGCCCAAAAGTCCCCTATGGAATATGATTTTTACAAATGACTCCTGAATAATAATATGAGGGGGAGGGTAGCGTAGGGCCCTTTTTGTTTTTGCATAGAGAACTATTATATTATTTTTTAAAATCATATTCCATCGAGAAGTATTGGGCCATTTTTTATTTTTGAAATATGAATTTTGCAAAATTATAGACCTTTTTTTGATTTTTTTTTCCCCGGGGGGGGCGGGGGTGGGGGGGGTGGTTGTTGTTTGTTTAAATTATTAGTTGTTAATTGTTGGCACCTCCCTTCCTATTAATTCTACTTCTTAACCTTTTCCCACTTCATTTAGAGTCAAGTTCTAATTAAACATTTTGATGTCCAGCTAAGCGTGCGTTTAAATTAGCTCAAAACTACAAGCAATTTTATTTTAAAAACAAAAAAAAGTTTAAGTTTATTTTGAGGAACTCAACAAAATATTTCCAATTAAGGTTTCTACCACCAGTAGAACCCGGGGCGGGGGGGGGCGGGTGTGATTTGAAACCCCCTTTAAATAATTTTTACTTCAATTGACTCCATTAGTGAAGGCCCCAAATAACCCCAGAAACAAGGCAGTGGAGAAGACCCATGTGAAATAAAAATGGAAAATTTCTATGCTGCTTTGAAATAATTATTTGAGATAATAAGTCCGGATCACCTATCACATTTGTTATACCTTTATCGTGAGTGGACCAATAACACTCCGCCACATCATCTAAAGTTTAAATCAGAAGAAAGAGAATCGCTTAAATTTTTGGATGAAGTGGCGGAGTGTTATTGGTCCACCCACGGTAAAGGTATAACAAATGCGATAGGTGATCCAGACTCATTGGTAATATACTTATTTGAAAACTAATAAAAAAAATCTTACAACTTTTTTAACCTTATCCAACAACTTGAAAAAAGAAAAGTCTAGATTCATCGCCCACATGCTTTCTCCTGAGTGGATGAGTGGAGCCCACAGGCCACAGTGGGGCCACCTAAATGAAAATCGAAGAGGCTACAAATGAACATCTGCTCTGTTTGTGGGATGTGTTCAAATTTCACTCCAAAATAAGTTGGTCCCACTATAAAATTATAAAAGTATTTATTATATTTGATATGCTTTAAATCGGAGGGCATTGGACAAGTAGCGGACAGTCATTTTGGATTGGTTAGATTTTCATTAAGTGGGCCCCACAGTGTTTCTACTTCTTTTCTTAGGGGAAGTGTGTGGGAGATCACCCATGAGATATGGAATAAAAAAAAACACCAAAAAAACCATACATGCTAGCTGATGTGGCAGCTCTTAACTGGGAGTGAAAGTTTAGCGGCACGAAATCTCTAAATTGGTTCGCTCAATAAACCAGCCAAAAAGTGTGCAAAAACAATAAATATGCAGTGGAAATAAAATCACAAGTACATACCATAGGGACACCAGATTTTGTGTGGAAAACCCTAATTGGGTGAAAACCACGGATCCAAATTGGATCTAATCAAATACTATGAATCTCGCAATTACAAGAAACTTATATTTCCTCCTAAGATATCCCTTACCTAAGGACTGAAGTTACCTTGTGTCGCTTCACGCTTCAACGAATTCACACCGTTGATTGCAACAGACTCAATCCAGCGCTTGACTCTTCAAATCTTCTCGCAAGAAGATAATCTTCTACAAAGGATGCAGAAGATACTGACTCTAGAAAACTTGGCAGCACAACTTCTTAATAAATCTATAGAGAAAAATTCTCTCAATTAAATCTCTAATTCAGAACTTTGAGAGGTGTAGTCCCGCTTTAAATTAGCCCTTGAGTCCTTTAAATAGCCCTTGGGATGTGCTTAAGGTTGCCTAACTTGATTATGATTAAAACAAGCAGTTCGGGCACAATTAGAAATAAGTTTCTAATTTTTCGTAAAACTCTGCCACATGTCCGCTTGAGCGGACTCCTCATTCGCTCAAGCGGATGAGGTTCTATTTCAGTGTTGGCCATTTTGACATATGTCCGCTCTAGCGGATGAAGTGGTTGCTCGAGCGGAATTTCAGCACACTTTTATTTCTTCCAACTTTCTTCTTAGAGTCATTCCAATCTTCTATCTTTAGAGTTATTTTCTAAATATGAAATACAATTCAATGAACTCCCAGAGTTTTGTCCAAACTCATGAATTTAGCCAACACACTCAAAAATCCTAACAGGGAGAAACTTTATTCCTCGCGTAGTCGAAACCAAACAAAAATCGGGTTGGGTTGGTCAAATTAAGGTTGCCACCTACCCAAATTGCAGCCCTAATTCAACTAAAATTAGGCACCCACCATATCAAATTTCATCAACTATATATGTAAAAATCCACTCTGAGAAGAATGTGGACATGCAAAATGTACCGATATTACTACCCAACCATTAGATGAATATACAAATTTCTTTTCACTATGAAAATCATTTCCATCAAGACCCCGATGAATATGGATGGATAGGTTGACTTGGCCTATTCTCCTAACAGCCAAATAGAGACAATCTTCTTCTGTACAACAACCTACTACTAGTAAGGAACTCTCTAACTTCCCTTTCCTTTGTCACACACTCCCTTTCCTTTCTCTCTTGTGATTTTGTGCTGCGATTTTCAGGAGTGTGCTTTTTGTTAAGTCTCAATGACTGCTCAAATGAATGGTAGAGGCACACTACTATTACTACTAGTAATTTGGGTGGGCCTTTTTCTTGATTTTGGGAATGCCAAACGTCTATCAAGAGATGAGTATGCGAAATTGAAAGCTCTACCAAGAGAAGAGTACTTGAAATATAGAAGGCGCCTTAAGGATATTAACAGGCCTGCAGTGATGACATTCAAGGTATCTCTTCTGCCTACCTGTCATCTTTATCTTTGTTAGAATCACAGTCTTTGACTAATGAATCTCCTTTATGCAGTATTTATACATGATGTCTTTGAACCGTCGATTTGCGAAATAAATATAATAAAATGGAAACAATAACATGGCATTGGCACTGTCGATTAATTAATAATATATAATAAGATGATAACATTTCAATTATTATATGTACTTGCAGAATAAATATCCGATGGGCAGTTAATAAGGACAAAACACGCAAGATTAATTAATCACAAGCTAGCACACAAGAGAAGAGATTTACATGGTTCGGCAATTGCCTACACCCATGAGGCCTCAATTCCACTTATTAGATAATAACATTTCAGTTATTATATGTACTTGCAGAATAAATATTGATGGTAGAGTCGTCTTCATGTACAAGATGTGGAACATTCTCAATTCTCAACTGAAATTATTATTCTATTATTCTCTTGGTTGAATGACTAATTGCATAGAGTATACTAACAAAACTTTTCATGCCCCTGCAGGACAAATTTGATGATATCGTTGGCTGCATCGAGTATCACAAACAAATTTCTCTTGCTAGTCCATTGTCTGAGGATGAGCTCCAGGTTTGTTTTTATCTAATCTATTGTACTGTTTAGTTATTTCTCCTGTAAAAAGATTTGGTGTTTGGATAATTAAGGTAGTATCTTATCATTATTATCATTATCGTCGTCATCATGAGAGCTTTGTCCCAACTATATTGGGATCCGTTGTATGAATTTTATTTTTCCATTTCATCCAAAGTGATGAAATTCTTAGATAGGTTATGCTTCAATTGTAAGATATATATAAATTACTCTGGGAGAAGACTAAACCTATTTTTACTTGGAGAGCAGGCAGAAGATGAATATTCTACGTCTACGTATGAATCACGTTTTGATGTTATAAATCGTGAAGAAAGTACAGCAGACTTGCCGTTATTTGAAAGTTGCCCAAATGGAACCATTCCTGTAATCAGGACTCCAATGCGGAATTTGTTAAGTGCTCCATCTCTGGACAAGTATGGGAAGAAATATCCAGATGGATATACCAAGGAATTACATGAATATCTTTGTGGGGATAGCTACTCTTCATATCAAGATTTCATATGCAGAACCTCCTGGAGACACCCACAAGATGACATTTCCAGCAAATCCGCACATGCATCTCGTGCACCAAAAGATGGCATTTCCAGCAACTCCTCAGCAAGCCTACAATCTGAAATTCCCATAAACTCTGCACACCCATTGCAAGTCTCTCTCTCTCTCTTCTCTTTCTCCTTGTCTATTCATCCTATGGGGTTCTTTCTCTGATGTGTTTTATTTGAAAAAAAAAAAATCTCTTCATTTCAAAATTGATTTAAGTCTTTATTAAGGGCTTTCCTAGATGCATATAGATAAGGAGGACATGTTGTGGATAGGATTTGGCCAAGCTGTTATATTGGAATTTGAAGTTAGATGGTTTTAGAGAGTGCCACTGCCAGGTTCTCTTTTCATGTCTCTATTATTCAACGTTCTAATCTTTCTACCTTCCCCTGTTATATTGGAATTATTTTTCTCAAAATTTAATTACTTTTTTCATGCTAACTTTTTGCATGCATGCTTTTTTTCTTTCTTTTTGAATTCCCCCTTTTCTTGTAATCAATTTGACGCATGATCAAGATGGGCCACACAAGCTATCAACAAAATAAATTCAAACTAGGTGATTCCAATCTAATCATTTAATTAAGCGCACCCTTAATGTCATGCAATCCAACAAATAATAAAAGGTCATTTTATTCATACTACGCAATACTTTGAATGCCTTAATGGAAATAACAGTGGGGCATGCTCCACGTGACGATGCAAATACAAGATGATACATGATGATGATGGTACGCATGACATGCATATGATAAACAGTCTTAAGGGGTGGAGGGCATCCAACCTGTTAAAATTATGAAAAAGTCGTTTGGCTCTACCTAAATGAGTCAAGTCGGTTCAAATTATCTATTCATGACCCAAGGTCTAAGCCAATAACCTAAGTAATACAATTAATTCTAATAAATCACCGTTAAATAGTATTAATTGAGGTTAAATTGGGTTGGGGTGTTACAAATTCCCCCTTGTATTGTAATCAATTTGAACTGATTACTAGAGTAGATCCCTGTTGCCGCGTGGCCTGCCAAGTAGGTGGTCTAGATGAGTAGCTTTCATGTCTTCACCATGTTACAAATTAACAAGTAAATGAGATGATGCTTGTCATGATGCGTGGGTATCTGTCATTAAAAACTTTATTTATTTGAGAATGTAGCAGCAGTCACAACATGTAATTCTAGCATCTCCCAGCCGCAACATCAACATGTAATTTTAGCATCTCCCACCAGCTCCCCCATAGCAGAAGTATAAATCGACTCTGATGACAACATTGTGTGGTGCATCTACAAGAGCATTTTTCTCATTCATAACCTTTATCATCCTCATATTACTTGCTTTTTTTAATCCTTCAACCGTGAAATGTCCACCTGCATTTTCTACTAGCATCCACAATAAGAACTCTCTATGTAACATTTATGACATGCTCCAAATCATTATTAGAAATAATATTACAAAATTGATAACTACATATTCATGAATGAGTGCTTTAAAAAAAATCTTAAATGATCAGTATAATTACCAAATAAAATCGACTAATTAAGAAATATAAGGATAATTAACATATAGCTAAAGTATTAAAATATTTCCTTTAAGGTAATATATGTTATTCTCATTTTAAACATATATTACCCAGTACCAATGCATACTCTTATACTTTTGATTTATTATTTTTAATGCCTTTTTATGTTTTTTTTTTCCAGTTACAGAAGTAGAATATATATACTCATGTGGATTGCTCTAATTGAAATTTTTTTGGAGGCATCTTCTTTCAGTTGTTCTTTTTTCTTACATTTTCATGTGAGTGCTTTTGCATGTAAAGAAAGGAAGCAGGAATCCGATTTTAGTTATGCTTTTCAGATATTGTAAAATCTTGTGTAAGCATAAAATTGTGTGAGATTGTGTGGGGTTTCATATCATTGGGTGGAATTGTATTATGCAGTGCATGCGTGGTTGAAGAAATGTTCACAGAGAAGATTGTGTTCTCGTTGGTCACACCCCACCGTCCATGAGTGATATATTGGTAAACAATTTGTTGGCTATCAATTTTAAGAGATCCATTTTGGATGTGTAAAAGGTAAAATGAGTAGATGATCAAGCTAAACTATGTTTCATCAGATAAACTATGATAGAATCTTCGAAGGCTCTTGCCGACGTGATTTCTACTTGGTAAGTGTGTATGAATTGTTAAGGTGAGCAGATCCATTTTGTGGTCTCCACCCACTCTCGATGTGCTCAAATCCAATTATATATATATATATATATATATGAAGCGAACTGAGAAATCAGATATTGATTTCGATTTAATTTGGACTGTATAAATTTTGTTTTGACGCCTTCCTTCACTGGATTAATTTCAACCATCTCCGTTTTTATTAATTTGGACTGTATAAATTTTGTTTTGACTCCTTCCTTCACTGGATTAATTTCGACCATCTCCTCTTTTAAACTCTCTTTACTACGGAAACTACTACTCCCTCATGATTCTTTAATACTAAAACTCCCCATTTATCTGCACTTCTTTCCTCTTCTCAATATGTTTCCAACATTTTACTACATCATTTCATCTTCTCTGTGTGTCCATTTTTTTTTTTTTTTTGCCTTTCCTCTCTTTACATTCCCCCTCTATTTCCAAAACCTTAATATTGTGAATTATCGTGCTCGTGCTAAGCACAGGGACTTTTCGCTAGTGTTAATGGTGTAGCAAGAGAATTACGCTTATTTTCTTCCACCTCATTTCCCTAATTTAGTTATGCAAGAATGAAGTTATTTTCAATAGTAAAGTGGTTTCTATTGAGTGAGTTAAGCTCAACAGTAAAGTGGCTTCTATAAAGCGAGTTAAGAAAAGATTGGCTGATAACGTTTCTGACTCAATCCGACTCTTGCAGTAATGTTCAGAGGCCTGTAATGATGCTCTCTTTCTCTTTTTGGGAGATCTCTCTTCAACAACCTTTTGATTTTTATGTTGTTATAACTTTCGCAATTTTGTGTGCTTTCATGGAGCTTGTACGGTTTCTGCTCTCTCCTTTTTTGGGCTATGTGCCCATTTCTTTCTTTGCTTTTTAATACAAAATCTTACCTTTTAGCCAAAAAAAAAAAAAAAAGAAAAAAAGAAAAAGAGAGAAAATCGGAGATCACGGGTATTGATGGAGTGCTCCTTAACTATTAAGGCCAAGGTTCTGGTCATAATTTCGAAGCATGTTGGTGTATGTAATTCTAACAAAATAGCCATGTTAATTATATTGGAAGCTCTATGTCGATTTTCAAAGAACATTTTTGTATGATAGTTTAATTATGGAGAGCAGTTCCTCTAATGTTGTTGTTTGGGTGACTAACCAAAAGGCAAATCCATAAAAATCTCAGTTTCACTATAATAAAATAAGATTTTATCTTCTAGCATCAATGATGTAGTGTGGCATATTTTTAGATTAATAAACTCCATAGCATTAGCCAAAAAATTATGGTTCATTACGGTGTGAATCAAATTCATAAGATCCGCCTATAATGAAGTTACTGGTGAATTTATTTTATCCATAAATTCTCGTTGTTCGTCGGAGGTTGAATGATAGACTTCGATCAAAATAACCTCGAGAATTCTTAAAAAAAAACAAAAAAAACACTCAAGGATTATTAGCCCTTTATATTTTATTTTTTAGTATGCAAGTGAGATCGACCTACTTTTGGGCTCATGCCCAACCAATATCATTATTTCACTATAATTAGAGTCAACCCATCTAAAAGATCGATCATGCTTAATAATTCACCAAAACATAAAAAGTAAAATCAAAGTATTTGATGTGCATGTGAATAATTAATTTTAAGATGGTGAAACTTAGAGTAGAGTAAAATTTAACTATGGGAGATGGAGGAAGACTTTATAATCAAAGGGCTTTAAAATGTGCCGTACAAAGACAATATTAGGGATGTGATCCGGTGAGAACTATTCTCAAGGAGTCACCGTGAGAACTTTTTTGTGGGGCCCACTGGGGGGGGGCGGGGGGGGGGGGGGGGGGCCTTTTGGAATGGGACCGGTGGGGATTGAAAGGTCTATATGGAACTCCTGCAAATATCAAGTTTGGCCCCAATCCCATGTTTCTGACCCCTTCATCCATGGCCGACACGCCCAATCCATTCATATGGGTATATAGTCGATCCAACGGTCCATTTCATTCGCATTGGTGCCAAACCATGAAGCATGTGACTATCAAAAGGCCCCCTGTCCATTGCAAGGTTTGGATTGGGTGATAGGCGACCCCACCCCATAGTTCTCACGATTTGAACCGTGAGAACAATTCTCACTTGATTATTTCCCATATATGAATTGCAACTTTAGTAGGCATGTATAAAAGATTTGAAACTAAAGTGAGAATTAAACAACTCAAGAAATATCACAACGATGTTCATTTTGATGCAACTAATAATTAGTAAGAATTGAGAGATTGAAAAAAATGTAGAGCATAAGATAAAGACGGGATGGTTGAAGTATGAACTTACTTTTAGAGTGCTTTTGTCATCAGTAAATACTAACAAGATTGAACGAAATCTTTTACAGAACTTCAATTAAGCCAGCTATGACTTATAAGTAAAACATTGGCCAATCAAGAAGTAATACATGCATAAAATGAGTGTAGCATAGATGAAAATGTTAAAATGGATATGTGATAAAAATAGAAAATATATAATCAGAAATGATCGCTTAGAAGAATATTTAGGGGTAGCATCAATAGGTGACAAAATAAGATAAACCCATTTGAGATGGTTTAAGCATGTCCAACTCTAGCCAACAATGACGTCATGAGGAAAAAATTTTCTATGTAGGTTGAGGACCTCAACAAGGAAAAAGGGAAGGGGTAGGTCGTAGAGGACATGGATGAAAAAAATATTATGGGATCTAAAGAAGTGTAACTATTCATGGATTTGGCTCAGGATAGGTCGGCACGGAGAAAAAGAACTGACGTAACCAATCCCAACATTACAAAGACTAGATTTTGATGATGATAATGATAGTGAGTCTTCTCAATTGCAATTTAATTTCCAATTAAAATTGCATGCAATTGCATTTGTGTTAAGTTGATCATGCTTAAAATACTTAAAGCCGAAAACTTGAAGTGTAAAAAATAATTTTCAATTTCAGACAAAATTTGTTTTTATTTCTTATTTTGCATATATGTTTAGATTTTTTTTATCTTTATTTTTTCTTTTACTTTCGAGGATTGACACAAATAAAATCTTAGTTATCATTTATTCATAGAATTATTTATGTTTTTAAAATCATGGCACCTATAAATACTAGTATTAAGAATTTGGGTCCTTCCTTGTTAATGTCATGACTCATGAGCCCATGAGCTTAGCATGCTCATTGCCATATAGGGCCCACCTGGGCCCCATTAGGGGATGAGATTAGGGTGGATCAAAATATAAGCTCTCCTAAGCTCAAGTTTAGGATAAGGTAAGCTCAAGTATGTGGTGGGGCCCATCTGGGGACCCATATGGGGATGAAGGTGGGGGGAATTTCAAGGACTCCCTGGGATCTTCCTTTTTACAAAAAATCAGCCCCAACCGTGATTTCTATCATCTCCATATGGGCCCAAAAGTTTCATAGTCAATAGTCCATTTGGATCAATCTATAGTCGATTCAACGGTCCTGTAAATTCGGATCTGACCAAAAATTGGTGGACATGTGCAATTTAGAAGGGTCATATGTTTGGTCCATTTGGATGGATCAAAGGTGGGCCCCACAAGCATGAGCTTATGAGATTTTATCCTAAGCTTATATATATATATATAAATAAATAAAAGGGTAAGCTCTCATAAGCTCAAGCTTAGGATAAAGTAAGCTCAAGTGTATGGTGGAGCCCACATAGGGATGGGGGTGGGGGGGATTTCAAGGACTCCCTAAGGTCTTCCTCTCTACAAAAAATCAGTTCTAACCATGATTTCTATCATCTCCATATAGGCCAAAAAGTTTAATGGTCAATAGTCCATTCGAATCGATACATAGTCAATCCAACAGTCTAGTAAATTCGGATCTAACCGAAAATTG
This sequence comes from Persea americana, assembly GCA_029852735.1. NCBI lineage: Eukaryota > Viridiplantae > Streptophyta > Magnoliopsida > Laurales > Lauraceae > Persea > Persea americana. Next base: position 84,730,331 of record CM056810.1, read on the forward strand.
GTGGACATGTGCAATTTAGAGGGTTCATGTATTTGGTCCATTTGGATGGACCAAAGGTGGGCCCCACAAGCATAAGTTTATAAGATTTTATCATAAGCTTGAGCTTAGGAGAGCCTTGCTCATATATAAATATATATTTATATATATCTTCCCCTCCCCTACCATGTACGTTGGTGGAGGCTTAAATGGTGATAATAACTACTTAATCAACCACCAACAAGTTTAATACTGTTCAAAACGAGCGCATAGTTAATCCAATGGTCTGGTCCATTTGGATCGTGCCAAATCCTGGGAAAAATAACCATTGAATGAACGGTCCCGATTTTATAATCCACCCGAATGGATCATAAGGTAGGCCCCACTAGGTGTGGAAGATTTTCGTAAAAATTTATTATTATTATTATTTTTTATTCAAGCATATGTCCTTGCTTAAAGGAGGGCTGGTCAAGATGATTATTAATTATGGGCTCCATCTTATGATGGGATCTAAATATTAGATTCTAAGACGACGGCCCACGGCCCACGAGGAAACGTGAATAAGATCCGCACTGGGTTTCAATGTGTCATGAGCCCTCTTTCCACGTGGTGGGTTAGCAGCGCAAGTCAGTTCCCTGGCCGACTTGGAGCTATATGTTTAGACTTTTATTAGAGTTCCACTCTCACCCCACGAAAGCTTCTCGCTAGGGTTTTTGGCTATTCGTCGTTTTGACTGGAGCAAGCTTAGCAGAGAACACGAGCGATCCGATATCCTTTGCGAGTAGCCCGACACAATGTTTCTGGGAGCGATACCGGCACGGCCGGACAAGACAACTGCATACAAGCAGCTGAAGGCCCATCTGACATTAATGGGCGCCTGCGTTGTAGCCATTCGCATCACTCCATACATTCTCCATTATCTCACCAAAGAGAAAGAAGAGCTCAAGCTTCATCTCTAATCGCTTCCGTTCTCGTCCTTTAGGTAAGAAAATCTCAACAACCCCATGTCTTAGATTCCTCTGTTTCTATTTCTGTTGCTCAATACTTTTCTTACTCTGTTGTTATAATCGCTCCTGTGAGATCTTGTGGAATGAATATTCATATCCCCAAGAAAGGGGATCTCAGGTCTTGATTTTTATGACGTTAGAAACAAAACCCAGTTTTTTATTTGACTTACTTAGCATTGTTTTTGGTGTTGGAGTTGGGCAGTGCTGTATTATGTGCACAGTGTCCATGTCTGTTTTCTGAGTTGATGGGTTCGTGGGATTTGATTTTTTATGGCTTTAGGTTGTATGATGTGTGAAAAAGAAAAGGAAAAACCCAATTTTTATCTGATGCAATTGACTTTGTTTGTTAATGGGATGAGTTGGTGATGTATAAGCTATCCACTGTTCATGTCTGCTTACCCTTTTGGTGGGTGCGATTTAGTTTGTGCTTTTTCATTGGTTAAACTAATACATATGTGATTAAAATATATATGAAATACAAGTTTAAAAAAGAAAAACGAATGCATTGAAATTTTGCTGGATTTGTCTTTGCAAGATTATTTGTTGAGCGATTCTTCGAATTCTGTATTTTACTCTACCATGCGAAGTTAAGACAAGTCATCTAATGCTATGTTCTGAATGCACCTCATATTGAAATTAAAAAAAGGTACTGTTCAACTTGTATTCAGCCAACCAAGCGATGACAGGACTCATGCTCCTGAATCAGCTATTCTTCTAATGTTAGACAATGACCAATTTGGAAGTAGAAATGCTATAGAAATCACGTTGAAACCATAGCAAGTATTTGAACTTTGAAGAGATATTACTTTTGCAAAATGGGATAAAAGCTTCTAAACTGTCATAGTGAGTCTTTCACATTATGTATTATCTTGACGACTCATTGCCCAATTCATTAGTGTCTTGCCCAACAAGCCTAATTAAGAAATTTCAAGTAAGAATAGTAAATAAATTTTTTTTTTTTCATGGTTCAAAGCCTAGGTCCACATTTCCTTTTGCTTTCCAAATCCCAGTAGCCGAAATATCTGCATTGTGGGTATTACCTTCAATGAGGCTGCTAGAAGTTGTACGTGCATAGAGATGCATATTTTGGACCTTCATATCTCCTTTGTGCTCATAAGAAATGTAATCTAATCTTTTTTCATGGTTCAAAGCCTAGGTTCACGTTTCCTTTTGCTTCCCAAGTCCCATTAGCCGAAATATCTGCATTGTGGGTATTACCTTCAATGAGGCTGCTAGAAGTCGTAGGTGCATAGAGATGCATATTTTGGACCTTCATATCTCCTTTGGGTTCATTGAAAGTAGTCAAATGTTTTTTGATAGATGATAACTTATCTCCATGACTCCTGCTGCTTTCCAACAACCCAAATAATTGCAATTTGTGAGTGACTTCCAACAAGGTTTCTTGAATGCTTGGGTTTCCAAAACTGCAAAGTCAGAGCTTTTGCCTCCTTTGACTTTTGAGTCTTTTCTCTATCCAGTGAGGATATCACCATTGCCGCTCCATTGTCATCTCATAACACTCCAATTTGGGGGGCATAAGATTCCCCCTATAAAGTTGGAACTCTATACATTTTCTGTTCCCCAGGTACTCTCAACTAATTTTCCTCCCATTTGAACTGCTTTTCTCCCAAAATCCCTGTTTCCTAGTTGCTCATGGTATCTTCCTTGGCGATGTTTGGAAGCTCCTCTCCTCCTGGATCCATTGTGTCCTTCCAACTTTAATAAGAGCTACCAATTTGCGAAGGTAATGTGCAGAGGTCTTAAAATCTGACAATTGGTCTTTTTGCATGAATGACCAAAATAATTTCTGATCGAGTAATCATTCAATTTAGTTGGTCCTTTTCTACTTGGTGGGCCTACTTGCCCATCATGAGGTTTTTTTTTTTTTTTTCAGTTGCTTGATGTGCATATTCAAAATCTGAATTTTTTTCGTCAAGACAAAAATTTGCTCAAATTAACGCTTGCTGTATTCCTATTCTACAAGTGATGATGAGCTAATTTTTTCCTTTGCCTTTGTGCAAGGCTGGCATAGGGTTCCTTCTTGAAATTAGAAATTCTTTACATGTTTTCTGTTGTCCATGTATTATCAACTAGTTTCCTCCCATTTTAATTTCTCTTCTCTGAAGTCTGAACATTCTCTTCGAACTACTCTTGATTTCTTCCTTCCCTGTGTCAGACTTTCGTTCCTCTTATTATCCATTAGCCAAGAGAAAATTTGAGTTAAGGATACAAATAAAAAGGGATGCTAAATAGATGCAAGCTTATCATTCTAAGGCCTATTTTGAACAACACATTCCAATTCCCCAATGACGGTCTTAAAGTGGGTTAAAGGTTCAGTCAGAAATTAAGATGATCCGATAACATATCTATTTAAGTGCCCCAAATCTTGATGGTATATACACCCCATTTGTTGTGTCTGAGTATTTATTTATGAGTTATATTTTCAGGTAAGCAGCGAGCCCAATTTTTTCATATATGTGTTCTATTTACCAAAGCTGAAAGACTCATTGTTACGTAGCTTAATTTAGAAGTTTTTCATGCTACTGTAAATAAGGGAGGCGGACCAATTTTTTACCTTTCTCTTTCCTTGGCTGCATCAGAACTTCTAAACATTTGCAAGTTTCTATCAATCCATTTTTGTGAAACTGTGTTTGTTCAATATTAGTTACTGATATCCGCGCAATATTTTTGCAGTGTCTTGGAGTCTATAAAATGAAGGAAGTGCTTGACGGACCTTTTTAGGTATATGTAGTCATGTACTTAAGTTGGGCAAACAAATCCTGGTAGTCTTTATGGGATTGCTTATGGCTACATTAAAAAACTTTGTTTTAAGTACTTTTTGTTGGCTTACCAGCCATAGTATTTAATTGTAATTTCTGCATTTTATCTTAATTGATAGAAATTTCACTTTTGGGTTAATATCTCTTTCTAATATGCTTCTGCTTCTACTAAAATTCAATGGAAATGCATATTCCCATTAAGCAGTTTGGGGATGCCCTGCCTTCAAGTACATGAGATACAGAGGAAGTTTATGATTTTGGATTTATCATTTGGTTGGCTGAATCAGCTGCAGGTTTTGTGGCCACCGTATTTAATTTCTTTAAAATATGGTGTGTGTATGGTGCATTGACTATAAACAACCACCTAAAGCCTCTAACTCCACCCACTCGCCCTAATTGTATGATCCTAAATGCCTAGTAGTAATTACTTCCCTTCATGAATTGGATGGTTCTACAAGGCTAGGCGGTGCCCATTAATGTGGAACATTGGGTTTAGGTGTTCATTTGCGTGGTATTTGTTTAGATAAATACTTGTGCTTAGTCCATTCCATGATGGGATCCACCTAACAAGAGTGGGGCCTCCTGTGCATTGTTTGGTTGGGCAAACAAATCCTGCTTCCTTCTAGCAAGCATTTATAGTACCTCTGTTTTCTAACAATGCTGTTTACGTTCAAGTAAAATATTTTGATGGGTGTGTTGCCCATACTTTTTTTTTTTAAATTTTTATCTTCTAAGATTGTCATCATCATAAATCATCGTCATCAGAGAGTCATGGACAGAAGAAAGTTGATTGTGCGTGTGAGAATTGCAGTAGTGGTTAGACAATGGGCAACTGGAGCAGCCCCAGAAAGAGCCACAGCCAGATCCTCCTAGGGCCCCACTCACTGCCTAAGTGTGGCTCGTCTTGCATCGCCAACTCTTCAAAACCAAGTGTTTCTTTTTCTTAATCAAATTCTGATACCACGTTATTATTTATGTGATGACTAAGGATATCTAAGAGGATCAAAAGTACTTGGACCCATTTGAAGATCGAGATTGTGGATCTTATGACTTTTGTGGGTAGCCAATGCCGCGTGTTTCTGCGACATCAAGGCTAAAACTGGATTTCTAAGGCTATATATGAACATAGCATACGCAAAATGAGTTATGCTTTGATATAGATTTGTAAAATATGATGTCTCTGGCATGTTAAGTAAACTGTTTGCCTTATCTCCATTGTGTCAGTTGAAATCTATTATGATTTGTGACTTCTTCAACTATAATAATTAGAAAAATGAAAACTAGATAAACATTTTTAAGGCTCATCAGGGGATGTTTTGGGGCCTATTGGGAAATCTCAGGCGCAACTTCGGATGATACATTGCATGGTCTTGCAGCGGTTGCCTGTCAATATGTGTAATCATGGCGAGCCCTCTTGCAAAGGCAAAAGACCCAGTCCATCCCACCACTGTAAGCTCTTCTCTGGCCTTGTGATGAATGTTCTTGGCTTGGACGCTAATGCTTCCAGAGTGGTCTGCTGTGTCAAGGATGATGTAAATGATGTTGAATGCAGAGTGCGCGAAGTGCTCTATCGGAATTATGAAGCCTTGGGCTTTTCCAACGACTTGTGAAGTGTTCTCAGGCCCCTCTGTGAGGGTGTGGTGGAAGATGAACGCTGTGTCAACATGCATTGCTTGGGTGCTTTGAACTGGAACATGGGGTGGTTGTATGTAGAGGGAGAGGGAGAGGACTAGCCAAGGCCTGGTATGGTTCTTTTGTGCCTTTTTATGTGCTGAGGGTGAGATCAAGGCCAAGAGAACAACTGCTAGTGTTGCTGCTGAGACTGCAGTGCAGAATATGATCTTGGAAATCATCATGGAATAAGTGCTTCTATTTTAGTCTCCTCTTTCTCAACCTTAAATGGGTTGGGTTGGTTGTGTTTTATAAGGGGAGTCTTCATATTCTTTTGAGTTGGGTAACCAAATCCACCTTTAGAGGGAGGGTTACGTGGTATGGTAGTGATTAGAGTCGGTCTTTCTGAAGTTTCATTTTAAGAACTTTTGCAGGTCTAACCTAATTTCTTAGTAGATTCTGGGCTTGTGACATTGGGTTTGGATTGTGAGGTGTCCTATCAGGTTAAGAGGGTTTTTTGCCTCGCCTATCGGCTTGATCTGCCCACTTTGTGCTTGTTAATGAACTTTTAAAAAATTTCGACAAATAAAAACTTACACCGGCTCCTTGAGTTACCTCTCCCGGTTGATGATTTGACGACTCTACTCTAGCAATCCATGAAAAGCCTAAGTTGCTTGAGTTAGTGAAATATTCACTGTTAGGATTGAAAGTGATCTTTCTCACATTACAATTTATGTTGATAGAGATCATTTAAAGCGCAAGTTGCTTGTTTAGAAAACTTAAGTTAAAGATGCTAATTAGCTTAATTAGTGTTTGGTGATGGTGAAATATTCACTGTTAGGATTGAAAGTGATCTTTCTCACATTATAAAGTAGGTTGATGGAGATCATTTAAATCTAACAGGTATAACAACACTGAAAAAGTTTGAGTTTTATCTGTGCCCATGGCAATCCACAGAGAGTGATGGCCATCCAATGGTCTACTTTGATCAGAAGTAGCACCTAAATTCCAAATTTTGGAGCTTAGAAGATTGTATTGTTCCTATGAATATTATTAACGTTTTCCTTCTTGAGGGTAAAAGCAAAGAAAGAAGGAATCATAACGTCTGGGTTGCTTCTGTATCCGAAATGTTTTGGCCAAGATGTCAGTACGAACTGGAATGGAAAAAACAAAAGAAAAAAAAAGGTATTTTCTCCTTATCTTTTGAATCTTAAGTTAATATAATTTCAGAATGATTGAGAACGATGGCATAATGTCAGGTATGAGTGAGGAGGTGATGCATTCCTTTCTGCACTGTTAGTATTATTATTTGTTTGGTCAACAGTCCACAATCAAAGAGCGGTGCTGAAGTAGATAGGGTGTCTATTTGGAGGCATCTATTCCACAAGGTCTGTGGGTCCCACCAGATATGTTATCTTGACCACTATTTGTGGCCTCTCAACAACATGTCATGTGGATGTGATGTATTTCCAAATCAACTATTATTTGGTGGGACCAACTGCTTATGATGATGATGATGCTAATACTAATACTAATAATAATAATAATATATGGGATGGTGTAGATGGAGAAATTAACCTTGGAATGGGGTGTTATATTAATCGACTTTCCTTACTACCTTGGGTATTAATAGATGAAGAGAGAATATGGATGTGGATATTAAATACTTTTAAGACAAATTCACATAATGGTTGGTTGGTGATGGAGCCCATACACCACCCACATTGATTCTGTCCATTGCTCCCTTCTCTTCTTCTTGGCTATTGAGGGTACCCAACTGAGCTCATACAACCATGACCTACAGAGTCACTTTCAGCTATGGTTCATTTCATTCTATTATATCCCTACCGATAAACGGCCTGGATCCTCATGATATGTGATCAGAAATTTGTGACCCTTTCTTTGATTGCATCCTATGGAGGGTCCCATCATAGCCAATGAAAGTAGATCCATGACGAGTCACTGATGAATGATGGGACCCACAATAGATGCCAGTTTCCATGAAAGCGGTAGTTGGAAAATTACAAACTGATCGAGACAGTTACAATACATAAGAGGACCACAAGAGTGAATGAGATCGGGGCCAAAACAGCCGATGGCTGTGATCATTCAATCTTGTGACCATGATATCTCAACGCTCTAGATCAGTTAAAGCATGAAGACAGGTGGGCCGCACGTGCTCGATACTGATGTAACGGGCTAACTGCCGTGGAAATAGTTCACTTTTTTTTTATTTTTTTTTGTTTAATACTGCCACCGACTCAAGTTTCGGTATCGGCCGCCACGGCACCAGATCATGCATATACAGAAAACGGCATGAGATTGAATCATAATTTTTTCTTCAAAAATAAAACATGTGTCAGATCCAAACCACCCAAAACGTAATCACAGGCAGTTCAACTGCTTTCACTCCTGAAGAATCTCCAAGGAAAAACACCAACCACCCACGTAGCAGTAAAGCCAGGAATACGAGACTGTAACGTTTTCGGTTTGTCTTTCCGTTTTTCTTACTTTCTCTGAAATAATCACTGCAGAAATCGAACGGCATTAAAACCCATCTCCCAAATAGCCTTCGATTGAGTTCCTCGCTCCAGAATCTGTGGAACCCATTTTCCTCTGTTTGAAATTCTATCGAGTAAGGGTGGAAGAAGAAGAAAAGAAACCCAGTTTGTAAATAGCAGCTGACGAGGAGTTCTTGTTGCGAACTTGGAGAATTCCTTGTGTTCTCTAAAGACTTCTGTTCAGAAATAAAAAAACAAGATTACCCAACTTCTAAATGGCCATAGATTAAGTTCTCATCTTTTAGCCTTCAAAAGCTTTTGTTTTGTTGGAAATTCGGTGTGAGTTTGTTAGGAAAAAGGCCCTCTGGTTCTGAGTAGAATCTTTTTGAGTCTGTATAACAAAAAAATCTTCAGAAGTTTTTGTGCTCTCTAAGAACTTCTTTTTTGCAGAAATCAAAGAAGAAGAGGACCCAACTTCTAAATGGCCTTAGATTGAGTTCTTCCCACCCTTTTAGCCTTTACAATTCCTTTTTTCTTGGGAATTCAATTAAGGAATTGAAGAGGAAAGAAACCCATGTCCTTTTTTCCAAGTCTGCTTATTATCAAAGTCCGGTGAATTCATTGGTTTTAACTTGAAGAGGTACTGCATTGTTGATTGATGAGAAGCTTGGATGGCAAAGGGTGTCGTCTGAATGGCTAACATGAGGCCTTGCAGGGAAATATCCAATCCCAGCCGTCCATCCCATGCACCCGATCTTCATGTTCCATGGATGAAATGCCGGGCTCTTTGGGTACGAGCGCCAGCTTATCACTGCGGTTGGGGCAGGCACTCTTCTCATCAGCTTCTCTTTTCTTCATGTCTGTGGGTGTTGAGTTCTACAGCTACTCTGCCTTCTGGTAATCTCATTTGATCTTCTCTTCTTCTTGATTGTTACCTTCATTGTTCTGCAATTTTGAATACTACCACTCAGTTTCTTTCTTAATTTTAGTTCTATCCAATTTCTAGTGATGTACTGTAATTCTTTCAAGTATTTAACTCTATTCTCAGTTTGGAACAAGGTTGTAATTGATAGAGAACTAATTGAAATTCTTTAATGGGGTATGCTTGAATTATACTTCAATTTGCAGGGAGCAAAGCTTAACTGCTATTACACTGCTGATTGTACTTTTTTTTAAATTTATAAATTTAGTCCAATTATGGTGGATTTCTCTGCAATTGGGAAATACTGTTCAAACTCATACAAAGCTCTAAGTTTAGCTTTTGTTAGTTTCTTGTTTCCTCCTTTTCTCCTTGCGTAATGCATTGAATTTCTCAAATACCATTCATTGTTTCAGCTACTTGTTACTTCTCAAATCACAAAATTCTCCACCAGAAAATACTCAACAGATCAGCTCTTGTATGAATGAGGTTGCTGTGCATTCTACAAATTCAATTGCAACTTGAATTTAATTATCTAATCCTGACCTTCAAATTTACAATTTTCAATGCTACCACTATCATCATCATTGACATAGAACCTTTTTCCCATGATGTGTGAACTGACCTCTACTTTTGTTTAAAGTAGACTCATAATAGGGTTTAGCAAGTTTTTCTATCCGTTTGCCTGTTTGATGCCAATATCCTTCATTTTACAGGCCTGGACCAGCACATGCTAAGAATTGACTTGCCAATAATATTCCTTCCTCTATATCATGCCCAATAACATATGCCCCCTTCTGATGATTTATGTTGATGATCATCTAAAAGATTTCAATGCTCATCAATGAATACATGAGGATCCTGGCTTACTCAAATTTGCTGCAATTGCTTTTAAGGCCATGTACAGAATAAAGTCATTTAAGGAACTTTGGTATCAGAAGATAAAACATAGAAAATAGAAGAGCATAAATGACTAGAATGATGATGAAAGAACAGAATCATGTTAACTATCAGGAATTGATCCCTGAAAGGAATGGAGAACCCATCCTAAAGTGCTGCAACTTAATTGTGTATCCCATATCTACCTTTATAGTTTTTTTGAGTAATCAATTGATGATGAAGTAAATCCCCATTTGAGAATATTTATGACTCTAATTTCACAAAAAATTTCTTTCATTAGCTGACCTTTATCGAATATTTGGCACTGCAAACTCTTTTATGAATGTTACAATTCAGTAATTTTGCACAATAATAGCCAACTAGCATAATATAATTTGATAATAGCTCAGTTTTCTTAGGCCTCTTCAAGAGCTTAAATTTCTTCAAGCTAATCAGATATTCAAGTGGTGATGCTTTGAATCTGAACTAGAATATTGCATTATCATCTTGTTTATTGAGATTTGATCACTTTTACAACAATTTAGATGTACTATTTTGATAAATGAACCTAAATTTATTTTCATCTCATTGTCTACTTGGATAAAGATTGAAAAACTACATGAGAGTTTTTCTATGACAATCTATGACATTTACCATGTACTCAGTAGAGAGAACTACACGAGAGTTTTTCTATGACAATCTATGACATTTACCATGTATTCAGTAGAGAGAACTACACGAGAGTTTTTCTATGACAATCCATGACATCAACCACATTCTCGGTAGAGAGAATTTCTTATACACACGTTCTCACAATTAATGAAATGTCTACATGTTAGTTGATATGATCTCAATGTTGTAGTTGGTTGTGATTTGACAGCTATCTGGTAACAATTATGGGTTTGGTGATTCCATGGAGTTTCACATTGGCAATTGTGGATGTCTATTCATTATTTGTCGAATGCCCTTTTCACCAACCAGGAATTATGATGATCATCGCTGTCGGAGATTGGGTGAGTGAGTGTTCATTCCTCTTGAATGTCTAAAAACAATTCCCCATCTTTCTTGAAAGTGCTTCTGCGATTTTGATCCGCAGGTCTTATCAATGCTGTCACTGGCAGCAGCCTGTTCCACAGTCGGAGTTGTGGATCTCCTCGTTGACATAGATGGATCCAACTGTGCCCCAAAGTTGTGTGGCAGATATCAGCTCTCCGCCGCAATGGCTTTCCTATCTTGGTTTCTGACTGCCATTTCATCTTTTGTCAATCTATGGTTACTTGCCTCATTGTGATTCTCATCAAATTCTGTCTGTTCTGTATGATCCTGAACTCTGGAATCTCCATGAGATACACTTTCTTGTACATCTGTGAAGTAGTTAAAAGCTATATTTGTTGTCAATGAAATTTGGACACTGCCCATGGATGAACAAGATTGAAAGAAGAGACTTGAAATTTTCATTTGACATGAACATTTCAAGGAACAACCTGAATAGACATGCGTAGAAATCCTGAGGATTTGAGGATGGAAATAGCCCCCAAAATAAATGCAAAGAAGTGATGGATCCTCAGTTAGCCAAGGCAAACTATATTTGCATTGTTGCATTCCATCTTCCCCTCATAAGACCCTTCACTTTTAAGGTGAAATCCAAACATGGTTAGGTACTATATAATTTAGCCCCCATCCAAAATCCTACGTTGTACAACATGTCATGCGGGACTCTGTTCCAAGCGGGTTTGGAACAAAAGCTATATTAATGTTTTGCATGTCCATTTGAGAGCCATTGTCAATAGGGACTAACCATGGATCTGTCAATGGGGACTAAACTACATTTCTTCATCAGAAACTCTGTTGTCTTGCATGCCCATTTGGGAGCCATCGATCTGTGATAATAAAAATTTGTTGGACTAATGGGATTTCTCTGGCTGATTTTACAGAAACACTGTCCTTTCTTATTTGGCACACTATTAGTCTCTTTCTCCACACATCTACATGAGAGAGAGAGAGAGAGAGAGAGAGAGAGAGAGAGAGAGAGATGATCATAGCATGTTTGTATTTTATGAGCAAAACTACGGGGTTATCGTATCGACCAAACCAAAATGTTATTACCGGTTAGCCATAATATTGGTTTTTATTCACTTAATCTACATTTTAGAATAGGGAATTGAAACAAATTCAACAATCCCTGAACGCTTTAATTAGATGATGGAAAAGTGATGCTTGTCTCTAGTCCTATGGTACTGTTGTGCCCGTGTGCGGAAGCGCAAACCTGCGATCGATCAATCATGTCATACGAGAGAGACCGTGCCATCTTTCTTCAATGGAAATAAGGGACATGTGAAAGTGTCCCAAGGTTTAGTGAGTTCACATGCCTTTGTGTTAAAAAAGAAAAAGAAAAAACAATTGAAACAGAACTGATAAGATGACTAATTCAAGTGAACAAAGAAAATGAACTGTACTTAGTAGCAGCACAGGGTGCTGTGCATAAACTCCCAACAACCTTGTACAAAGCCTAATGCCCAAAAGAACATAGACAGTCTTCCTATAATCATTAAAAATACATCAAGAATCTGGGGAATTCATCCTTTTAGGCCATTCTTCTCCTGCTTTTGGTTCTGTTCATAATTCAAAGGCCTCTTGAAAAGCATGATATGAGGCTCGGGACGGTGAATCGCATAATGAACCCAGCCACGAGATTGCTGGACCCCGATCGCTCTCCATTCTTCCTGCAAAATGCCCATAAATCAACGGTTTCATCCCCATTTATAATCTCTAGAACCCAATTAGTAAAATCCAGTAGAGAAATAGGTGATTGAAAGAGCTACCTCAGAAAGAAGCCCATTCTTTGGTAGTAGCTTTGCAACCTCACGCGGTAGAGTAACATGCCTATGATAAAAAGAAAAAGTCAAAAAAAGACTAACCCATTTCAAGAATCCAGAGAAAAGTTAAATTGCAAATGTACAGAGAAGAAATGAAATGAAATCTCAACCTGTATTCGAAATTCTCGTCAAAGTACTTCTCAGAGTACGTGATTTCAGGCATTTTCTCCACTAGTTTTGTTGAAGTTGGAAGCCTTTTTGATTATGATGTCTCAAAACAGAACGTCAAGATCAATAAAGAAACAGAGAGAAGAGGAAGAACTGTGTCGAGTAGGATTTGAAACAGAGTCTCTTAGAAAAGGTTTGTGGACAGAGAAAGATGGAGAAGAAACGGATATGTATAACGAGTATAGAGCGGGAATGACGGTTTTGAAAATATAGCCGTTGGGACTTAGAAAACTAGACATTGCAATCTCTCCGGAGGATATTTTATTTGAATTTTGAAAATCTTTCCCAACTGGAATGATCAAAATCTAGACTGGCATAGTATAGTTATTTGGACCGATGATTTAGAGGCACGTTCATCTAGTGGGACCCACAAAAAGACTGCTGGCCATATGATAATTCACTCGTGAATCAACGGTTAGATGATTCTGATTGCTGGGGCTTTGTGTTCTGTTGCGATCGGAAGGACCAGCAGGGATGATCAGGGCCGCTTGAGAGACAAGATTTTTGATCTATTGGATATCCATAGAGGGTCTCACTAGATGGCCCACATTCAATCATTAAGATATGGTCCTGATGAACAAATGGGAAACTTCAAGATATGATCCCATACTTTCATTCACTTGATCCAACGATATCGGATGAGCCACTGGTCGAAAATCACCAAGATGGACTAGAAAAGAGGGCTATTGAATGCAGATTTACGATCCAATCAAGGTTGAGTTTCGGTGATCTCGAATCAATGATTGGGCCCAGTGGATAAGCGGCTTCGATGCGGTTGAAATCGGCCATGTGAATGGCTAGAGATCTATAAACATGTTTTTTCCTCCAAGATGATGTGATTCCAATTCCATTCCACTCAGCTTTTAGATTCTATATATGTTTGTCTTTCTTTGGGGCACCTTGCCCTCATAATACGGGTGATCATGAGAGGGCCCAAACCTGAATGCAGCCATAGATTGACTAGCATTGGGCTGGATCTGGGCTGTCTTTTTAGACGTCTGGGCTGAATCCAGGCTGAATTATCGAGTCCAGTAGTTAAATGAGACTTGGCCCTATGTATGCTTAAAGCCCTGATCCAACCTGAGAATTTAGCACAAAGGGGTTCATATTTTGCAAATGGACTCCTGAGCCTGAGTTGAGGCTTGTAGGCTGCACCCAGGCTAGAAATGTTTGGCCCGATAACTAAAGGGCCTAGGATTTGGCAAGTGTTGGCGTGGCTCGACCTAGCCATGCATGAACAACCCTATTGTTAAACATCAGATGGGCATGCCAATGTAAATCAGTCTTACTGCAGGTCCCATTGTGGATGGAATATGGCCCAACAATAGACAAGCTTAGTTGTTTGAGTAGAATATACCTGAATTCTTTTCATGCCTGATTTAGAAACAGGTAGGTTTGCAGTTTAGATCCAGGACATTGCCACCTCTAGAATCAAAGGACCTCAGAAGAGCAATGCCATTGAAGCCTAATGTTGTTGAGTAAGGTGCCCCGTCTAGTCTTGTGGGATCCATGAAATTGTGGACCACTAGGTTATCATGGGTCTTTTGGTAGTTTGAACCAAAGATAAATAATTTATGGGTACTCTTTTGGTAGTTTGAAGCAAATATAAATATTTCTGTGGGTCGTTTAGAGTTATTAAAATCAGTCTATTCTGTGAAGATTGGACAATTTATGTTTGGGTTGTGATAATATTTTATAGTAGATGTCAACCTACCTCACAGAATCCTCTTTTATCTGGGCCTGGGCCCGATAGTAAAAACTGGTGAAGTTAGTGAGTAGAGTAATATCCCTAAAAAAAGAAAGAAAGAGAAGAAAGAAAAAGAAAGTTATCACCTCAGATTTCTCAGAGAGGGTGGAAATAAATTGCACCCTTCACATCGTGAACCAAGGCACTCCATAACCACGAAATTATTGCTATGTTCTTCTTGTGTGTGTGTATATATAAATATATATATATATATATATATATTCGCTTGGTTGGCATAGTGGCCAGGAACTTTGAAGGAAAGCTACCACTCCCAGGATCGAACTCTGGAGGGATAGTGGGAGGCAGGTGTGCAATCCACAGCGACACCTGTGATTCCCCTGTGTTCTTCTTGTATTGCTTGTTTAGGTTTACATCATTCTTACAATACATTTGCTTGTCTGTTTGCATGAACATAGTATTGAATGCATAGGAATTTTATGGTGAAATGAACTCTTCAAAAGGATTATCAAATAGGTGAGGGGTCATGAAAGACATAAGGTGAAGGGTGTGTAGGTTATAAGGTGGAGATATATATAGGAACTTCACTTGCCTATGTATTGAATTACTAGGGTGAAGAGTGGGTGTTTATTTTATTTCTCCCCATGATTCCATTTCCATTAAAGGAGAGGTAATTTGGTGGTCCTTTTTTTTATACACCTTTAGTCTTCTTTTTCTTACCACTTGTCACATGAAATCCTATGTGTTCTATTCTCATGTATCTAATGCAAACAAACATGTCCTTAGTGGTGTTTGTTTGCACTCATTTACATATGTAAATGCTGACGTTCGGGCGGGGCTGCAACTTTTGTGGCCCTAGATTTTTCATTGAATTGTTGAGAGTTTTTGTTAACCCATTAAATCCAAAATGTTTAGTTTTATGTCTTAAATTTGGGCCTATATATTTGTTTACTTGAATGTTTAGGAACTAAATATCAGAATTCATGATTAAATGAGCTTCATCTTTAAGATTATTAAAGAGGTGAAGAGTGAAAGATATAAGACAACAATGTCGATGGGATATTAACTTTCCTGGGGTTTAAATTACTAGGATGATAGCTGGTTATTCATTTCTCATTCTATTTCTATAAAAAGAAAGATTATTGGATGCTCACTTTCTTATATTCACATTTAATCTTCATTTTTAACTACGTAGTAGGGCATGAATCTCTATGCATTATTCTTCACAAACAAATGGGCCCTTATCAATTTTGGGATATATAAAGATTTTACGTATGTTGTCCGAACTGTTCAATGTTTCTTTGATTTGTGCTTTACCTTAAAAGTCATGGCCAAGCGTATTGGTATGTCACCCGCCAATTTGGGCCTTACATTGAATTTGAACCAATGATTATATCTTTTCGCCGTGAGGAACATTATCATAAGGTTTGTATATTGTACCGGTCCATAGGGAATCCTTTTGGGCCAGTCCAGTGTGGCCTTCACACAAAAGTCTGGACCATCATAACCATGGCCTAAGGCTTGAGAATACCCTGCATATTGCAATTCTTAACTATAAAGTGGGCTCCAAGGACCAAATGTGGATAACATTCTTCAAACCTAGGATAACTTATGATATTTTCTTAGCCACACACTTGATGGATGTCCTAGAGAATGAAATCCATTCTTAGATAACTAAGAATTGATTGGAATTTGTTCCTCACTATCTTGCCAGAAAATCAATAATATAGGTATTGATCTAGTACCCATTTGGATGGTGGATCTTCATTTGATATTCTCTCACCTTAGGTCTTGGTTAGGATGAAGGCCGTATGTTCTAGGGTCCCTCAATATGCCACTTATATGATGGTTTTAATGTATTTAAAAAGTTGTGTTGTGAGAGTGATGGTTTTAATGTTTTTAAAAAGTTGTGTTGTGTGTGTGTGTGAGAGAGAGAGAGAGAGTCTTTTTCCAAATTGTTGGAGTTCTGCAAGATGCTTTCTCAAAGGACCTAAATGCTGCATGGGTATTTATCAAAGTATCAACACTTTACTTTGATCCAATCCTCAACACCTCACTATGTAATTAAAGCGACCACAGCTTATATTCTCATTCCTCGATGAAATTTTCTTACGTGGGTTTGCTTATTCCATTTCTGAATGATCCCATTCGAGTACTTTTTGTACACTCGAAGATTATTTCAACAGTACAACTTGATGGAACATGCAGCACAATTGCAGAGTCCACATCCTCCGGTGATGGGAATGAGAGAATTCTGTTGCCTCAACATTGTAAATCCATCATAGCGTCCAAATCCGTAATCCAAATAGTAGAAAGTTACCATCTCCGTTTTATTTTCCACGTACCAAATCTTACTCCAATCAAAGTAAAAACTCATTGTTAAACTTATATATCCCTGAAGTGAAGACAATTAGAACGGGAGTATATTGATTTTGAGCTGTCATGTTCACAATAGGGCAGATCCAAGCCCAATTAGAACCTCATGTGGGTAAGCCTAACCTCGAGTTTAAATTCAAAACTCCTATCCAAGTTTGGTTGATATTATTCAGGTTGGGTTTAAAATTTAAGCATGAATCCAGTCTTGAAAACCCAACCGAATTTACAAATTTACGCAGGTAGCTAGGGGTGCAACATCAGTGGGTCAGGCTTTGTTATGATATAACCCAAGCCTGGTCCAAATGGCATAAAACCAAGTCTGGACGAAACCTGAACTTTGCATGCCCGAGCATGAGCTTTAATAACTTTTGGGTCCAAGCCCTGGGAGCCTAAGCCTGGGTGATATTCTAAGTATATATGTGTGTTGTGCGTGTGTGATTTTGTTATCCCACTTTCTAAAATGTGTGCCCAGGACTCATTATGATAAACCCAAACTGCTTATGCCATATGAATATGCCATATGAAAAGGGCCCCAACCAAAATCAAGTGGTGCTCATCCAAAATTCCCTCCACTCCAACCGGAGTGAACTTAACCATTGCATCGAGCCAAGAAGGCCCTCTGTGGGCTCTTTATATTTATATGGGCCTAATATGCAATTCTGATTCATATGCACAATTTAGGTATCAAGCGGGAGCCCAAGACCATCTGAATTTCACTCATGCTTCAAAACCCAGGCCTGAGCCCGAATTCCCAGCAAGAAAAATTGGGTTTCATGTGAGCTCTGAATTGGCCCAAGCCCAACTTACACCCCTATATCTGGTTTGGGCTGCACAGGTATAATAAGTTTGATCCTGCCCAAGTTGTACCCCCAGTATGATCGAGCCTTGAGAAGCCTGAATTTTGAATAGGCTCATACACACCAGTTCACAATCCAGGCCCGGCAGACCAATTAAACCAGCGCTGCAAACACGTCCCTCCATATTATATAATGTACGACACTTTGGGCAACACACAAACAAAATAGTTACTAGTCAAACACTAGGAAGCAAATAAACATCATGTCATATCAACTAAAGGGCAGAAATTCGGATTCTCATGAACCAATTCCTTATGCCTTGTGTCTATCCTTTGTTTATGAGCTTAGGATGCCAGTGTACAAAAAGGACAACATATCTCAGAAACCTCCCACCATACCAAGCATATATGCCCAACATTCTTCAACCTCAAGCCATCCAAACACACCACATATCTCATAAGTTTATACTTACATGACATAATCCAACACCCAAAAACCTCAATCACAAATAATCAAAATCTAATCAACCCCACTAAGAAGGACTACTACTTCTACGCCATTATATATAAGCACATACATCCCTTAACATATGCCTCTGCCACACATTGCAAGGCCCTAGTAACAACAACAACAACAACATAATGAAGTATGGTGAGATCACCCACTTTAGCCACCCCCAGCACAAGCTCAAGTTTGAGTACATAGAGGTGCCTTTCAAGTGTGATGGGTGCAAGGAGGTTGGCATAGGGTCCAGATACAAGTGTGACCTATGTGACTTTGACCTGCACAAGCACTGTGCCCTCCCAACTCCCTCCATCTCCCACCCCTTCTACACCAAGTGCACCTTCCAATTCCTCACCCGCGCCCCTAGCGACACGCCTCGGTTCTGCAACGCCTGTGAGAAGGACGTCGGGGGCTTCGTCTACCACTGCAGGTCGTGCGGGTACGACCTGCACCCATGCTGCGCCAACCTCCCCCGCGTGCTTGACGACGGGGACATGAAGCTCTTCCTTTACAGGAAGGTCTGTTCCTCTTGCCACAGGTGTGGGAGGAAGGGGAGAAGCTGGAGCTACAGGTCCAAGTGCAAGAAGTATAATTTGCATGTGGCTTGTGTGAAGGAGATGTTGGTTGATAACTGGCAAGAGATATACTTTGGGAAGAATACTAGTACTGGCAGTACAAGGAAGCTTGAGACTAGAATTCCGAGTCTCAAGGGGACACTTGAGAACCACCATCACCGAAAAAGAGGGAAGGTTAGGAAGTGTTGTGAGATGGCTGCAATGGCTGTTCAGTTCATCATCTCTGCTGTTCTTGGAGATCCAACGGCTGTGATTGCTGGAGTCATTGGATCCCTCATATCTAGATGATGGTGCATGAGTGCCTGTGCATGTTTGGTGGATCTTGTCTTGTGTGTGAGAGATGAAGGTGTTGGAACCTTCTGAAACTGTTGTGGCTTACCCCTTGATCAATAACATATATATGTGGGCTTCTTTCAAATGCTTGCTGTTCATAGAGAAGGGAAATCAGTATTGATCGAGTGGCCCTTAATTTATGTTACCCCATTTATTCATTTCAGGTAGAGTATGTATTGCCAGATTATTGGTACCCAGAAATTGAATCTTGACCATTCTAAAACTGTTGTGGCTTACCCCTTGATCAATAAATATCCAAATGTCAAATTGAATCTTGATCCTATTAAGGGTGGCCGTCGTTATTAGCAGTGTGTACTTCGAAAGTTGACCAATACGAATATCCAAATGCCATCGCATCGTGGAGGAACCATATTCCTTACACCCCATTTGGTTCAAGAAGTAAAAGATTCCCTGAAATGGAAGTGTAACTTGTACATGGCAAGAAGCTCATTATTTCATATTTGGTTCACGAAATTCCGCTTAATTTTATTTTCCAATTCCATACCGGATGTCTTTGACTCAGTTCTACTAAATCCCATAGCTAATTTAATGATAATATCGTATCACACAGAGAGAACAAATGGTTGCCCAGTTAGTTAGCAATTCCGTATCTCACCCAGTTGCCTGGAGTTTGATCCCGGGTTATGCTGCACTTTGGCACTTGTGTGGCTCATTTCCTGCTTTTGCAGACTCTCTTCCCAAGCTTTTGTTGGCTCTCCTCCCTTGCCTGTAGGTGCTATCAAGGGTCCGGATCCTCTTGGCTGGGGTAAGAAAAAATGATCATAATGACAAGTATGAGCGCAATTCCTGTAGAGAATCGTGAGTTCGAGTGGAACTCTATAGTATGACCAACCAATTAAAAATTGAAAATTCAAGCTGCTAAAAATTAATGCCCTCCTTCTGTATGGAATTTATTTTTCGAAATTTATTTAAATAGAAGTTAGTTCTACAATTTTTTTTATCAGTAATGAAAACTTTCATTAAAAGAAGAGGATATTACAAAAGCGGAAAAGAAAAGGAAATAAAAGTAGGGGTGTTCATGGGCCAGATTGGGTGGGCCAAGCAATATCTTGGCCTGGCCCAAATTTTAAACCACTGGCCCAAGCTAGTCCCAAGCCTGACTCAGGCCATAAGTACCTGGACCAAGCCCAGCTCACGTAAAACAGGTTAAGTTCGAGCCCAGTGTATCATAGTTTACAAAAGAAAGGGCACGCTTAGATTGAGCCAATTTGTAGGTCATAAGGTTAAAAATTTTTTATTGTGTGTGAGCGTTCCAATGTTCAACTCCATCTTCCAGCAAAATTATTGTTTTTGGCACAAACACAGGCCTCTCATTCGGGCCTGGCCCATATATATAAAAGGGCCCAAATTTTATGGCATTTTTGAACCAGAATTGAAAGAAATGTTAAATTGATGGAGGATAGGCCCCATCTGAAGGGACTGGATTGATCAAGTGTGGGCCCATCACTAAGAAAAACTTGTCCTAGAACAGGCCTCCAAAAAGTTGCTGTAAAAGGCAGATATTTTGTGCGCTTCTATTTGGGCTTACTTCCTGAACCGGTTCCCAATTGCCATCATTGATCCAATAAATGTGTGCAGATCGTACCATTTACGCAGTCGTACCTCACGTGCAACAGAGTCTTTGTCCCCCCAAACCATAACCAAATAAGGGATCAGGATCACGGGTCTTGCTTCTGTAGCCTTGAGATTGGTAACTAAACACTTCTTTTGATCCCCAGATCTAATACATGTGTGGCCCACTGTTAGCTGATAACACAACATGATTTGCCTATCCTTAAAAATCTTTCACAGTTGTAATACTGTAGTCCTTATTTGACAATCAATAGACGGAGAGCTACCTTTTTTTATAGAGGAAAAAAAATATCCAAGAAGAGAAACCCAATAATGTATACAAAACCACCACCAGCTCATGTGACCGAGTCTGGAGAAGTAGATCTTTATTAACACCCACTACTCCTAAGAATCTTTCTTTCTACAAATACCCATCTGGGGTGTGGTGGCTCTGTAAACCAAATCACAAGTATCTCTAGTTTTGTATCTATATGCAATTTATTAAAAGCATGATATGTGTTAAGGGCATCTTGATAATATCAACATTACCCCCAAACTCCTCTCCTGGGATTATAAGTAGAAGCCCCTACCCACCTCCAAATGAAAAGCTGAAATGGGCCTCTCCATCATGCAAGTCCAATTGAGCATAGCCAAAGCTTTCATCACTTGGGCTTATCTAGCCATGTGCATCACCTCCTCGGTGGATGGGTTGGGCCAGAATCAGCTACCGCAGTCTCCCGCTCCCGGCGGTGCACCTAACGTCACTGAGGAGTTCCTCGGCGGTCACAACCAGGCAAGAGCTGCCGTCGGGGTGAAGCCGCAGCATTGGAGCCTGAAGCTGGCTAGCCTTGCGAGCCGGCTGGTGAGGTACCAGAGGGACAAAAGGAGCTGTGATTTCGCGAGCACTGATCTGGGCTTTGGGTCCAACCAGGAAAAGGCCAACTACCCAAGGAGCCCAAGTGAGGTGGTGGAGTCATGGGTGGCTGAGAAGAAATACTATAACTATGCAGATAACTCGTGTGCGCCGAATCACACGTGCGGTGTGTACACTCAGGTTGTGTGGAACACATCCTTGGAGTTGGGATGTGCACAGGCTAGCTGTGCCAAAGGGGGTGCTTCCATTACTATATGCCTCTACAATCCCCCTGGAAATTATGTAGGACAGAGACCCTACTAGATAGAGAGAGGAAGAGAGCTTCTTGCCCTCTTCTCCCCATAAATTGTAACTACAATGTTAGTTGTACTTTGAGAGGTAATGGTTGGAGCTTTCCATTTCTACATTTCTTGACTCTTGAGCAGTAATTTTCTTTTTCTGTTTTTTTGTTCTCCTTAACTCTCTTTTCTTAATTTTTAAGTTTAGGTTCCCATTATAAAGGGGTGGCTATGGGTTGCATCATGTTGGATTTGGGCTGAGTTGACTAGTGTGTGTAAAATGCATTGGCTCAACCAGAGATTGCCCCACCACACAATAAAAAAAAAAAAAAGGGTTAAAAATGTGAACCTTAAAATGATTGGATCAACCCACATTGAAACAGGGGGAGGAAGGGATTTTGTTAAAAAAGAAACTCTTGGGGGTTCATAGGTAAGAGCATGCCTAGGGTGGGGAAGGGCAAGTTCGGGTCAGTAGTAAGATTGGAGTCAACCTAAACTGAACCCTGTTTATTAGTTGGGTTGAATATGTCAAGCCTATGCGGAAGCTAGAAGTTAAAAAAGAATGTCAACTTGAATCTTAAATAATTGGGTTGGATTGGCAGTTCAATAAGTGGGCCAAAACTAATCACATTACCTTGTCCGGTTCACTTGAAATATTAATTTTCAAAATGCTTAAATGAACTGAATTCACTGTTTTTATTAAGAAGAAATGCAATGGCTTTCCCATGCATCTCAAATTTTAGTTTAGAATTTCCATACAATCGCAAGTAGCTTTTGTGGGGGTTTTATATAGGTTTTTGGGGCCAGGCTTTTAGAAAGAAATGAATTGGTATGATAGTTACCCACTGGGGAGAGGAGGGGAGGTTACATAGGAAATGAGCTAATGGATTGAGTAAAAAGCTTTTCACTTTCCCATATATTGATTGCAGACTTGCAAAAGATAGTGTGACCCGTGAAAAGCAGCCGTGGACCAGTTGTCTGGCAAAAGGTTGTAAACTTTTTTCATTTTCTGTATCTTTCTTTTTGTGAATAAGTTCAGTAGGACGGTGGCCTTTCCCACTGAAAACAAGAAGAGTCATGGCTTGGGAATGCGTTTTCATCATAATTAATTTTTTTAATGACATGGGTATCCTGAGATTTTTGACCCAACAGGATTAATCCCTGGTGGCACCTGCTAGACCTACACAAATGCACGTAGAACAAATTTGAATAAGTTTGTATCGGGGAGCAAACTCACACCTTATGCCAATCCACCAACTCTCAGATGGATATCATAATTCAATTCAATATAATGATAGCGGCTGGATTACTTTCTAATTGCAATCATTGCTGCTCCAAGGGGCTTGGTATTTGAAGGTGCTTGGATTGATCATAAGTGGGCCATTGCACAGAAAAAAAATGAGTGGTTCCAGTACTATTTTTTTTTTATCCGTAAAAAAACTGCCAAAACAGAAAAAAAAAATCCAAGAAAAAGAAAATAAAAAAGAGATGAGAGTGGGTGCTAAATTATGACTTGCACACATAGGATTATTCATAGGCTGGGCTTGGCCAGCCCAAGCCTAACCCCAATTACATTTTGAGTAAAAATTTAAAAAGGGGCTAACAATCATTTCTATTGATATGCCCAAGCCCAGCCCATAAAGTCATAACAGACCCTATCTGGGCTGATCATTTCATGAATGCAAGTTCAAGCTCAACCCATTAGTCAAACATCAAATTCAAGGTTGACACACATGGGCCTGACTAGGCTAAAATGCAATAGGATGGTGCCATCAAGCAAGGCAGGTTTCTAGGCCCATTCTCACGCATAGTGATGACAACACAGTAGTTTGAACAGTTGAAATCAGCCCTTCTTCCCTATAGGACAACAGTGCTATTCAGGAGTCCCATAGGGGAAAAAAGTTTGTTCAAATCAATTTTGAGCCTAGTCGAGAAATTAGTAATGCACATGAATTAATGGATTAATAATGATCCCATGACCCCTTTGTCCCTTTTATTAATCTTTGTCCCTTTCTTTTGTTTTAATCAACTCAAGTGACTACCTTAGTCATAGCCTCTCTTTTTCTGGTCCCCCGGTCTCGTAAGTGTAACCATCAGTTGAACACCTCCACTAAAAAAGTATGTTAAATAGTGAAAAGATCTCTCAGACAACTCACCTTCATTTTTTTGGGACTTTTAACCTGATGCAGGCCTAGAAGGGCGCAGGAACTCCATATTAATAGTCAAGTCACCAGAGCCAAGATCCAGATCCAGACTTAATCATGCAAGGTTTCCTAACCTGGGCACTCCATCATGATTCATGTGTGATCTCCTTTAACCATGTTTAATTATACACTATATAAATGTTCCTAACCTCTTCAGTGCTGGAGGAGTTCTGCTAATGTGAGAGGTGGGGTTCAATCTGATGGTATTGTAATCATAGTATTAGAATCAGGCTTAACCAAACTCTAGGAGATAGATATTCAGATCAGCTCCATTGGCTTCATTACTAATTCGGCGCGTTAATTTTTGTCTTACACTATAACCAAAAGCTATCTACTTTCGAATTTTTAATTGTTTTATCAACTACTCTATTGTAATTGAAACTTACCTGCAACAGAAATGAAGATACTGTACACTATCATAATACATTGATTGATCAAGGATAACAAGATACAATGTGTGGGAGGCCTTGTATCTTGCAAACTTACACTTCATTCCCTCTTTTGTACATAAGAAAAGAAGACAGATAGCAAGGCTTATCCTATATGTAACCAATCCACACTGCAACTTTTCTGCATAGGAACAATCATTTTACCAGTTCCTTTGATAAAAAATACCGGAATGCAAAATTGTGAGACACCCATTCGATGCTCTTGCGAGTTCTTCCTTGCTTCGATCGCTGCATGGATCTTTGTTGATTCTCAGGGAGACATTTTTGGATCATGTCTATTACTTCCAAGGATCTCAAACTGGAATCTTTGGCGAATGACTCTATAAGCTTAGGCAGAAGTATCTTATGTTCTTTGTGTAGATTAACAAGTGACATAATGTACTCTTCTTTTGCAGCTTCCAGTTCTTGGAACACTCTCTTGGCTGTGTATATCCGAACCTGATGAAATAAAATAATAATAATAATAATGAAAGTTATAGATCCAAGTGCAAGATTGAATTTGTGCAGCACTCGAAAGTAAGTAATGAGCAGTTAATGGCTAGAGAGAAAACTACACTTATCCATGGCGTAGTTGACAGAATCTTTTTTTTTTTTTTTTCAGCAATTGGTGACTTTGTATTGCTAGAAATGGGATTGGACAAGTTTTAGGCGATCAGGTGAACATGACAAAGAAGATGGGATATGTCCTCCATTTAGATTATAGTTAATTACAGGAAATGCTCAAGAGCTCCTTGGTTAGACTTGGGACTTGGCCTTGCCAAATCAAGCTGTAAGTACTAAGCCATACGTTCAAATATATAGAGAAACCAATATGTTGTATGTTAAATTCTAGGAGAACCAATAACCCGAACTCAGAAATCCTAATTCTTTGATAGCCTGACATTATATCGCATACTCTGTACAAGCATGGAAAAGTACCAATTACTTAAAATTGAGAGGGCGAGCTAAACTCAAAGTCCGTTCCGTTTGCACTTAAGCATTTATGCGTTTTTCACATCCAATGGTTTTCGTCTTTTTCTTCTATTTCTTTTTTACCAAGTATCACTGGACCAAGGTAGATTCAAATAGTCCAAGTTTAATAGTGTCGCTCTTTTTTTGGCTTCAAAATGGTATATACTTAACCATGTAACTCATTATGTTTGATATCGCACCATTCTTTCTGGACAAGAAATTGGATTCATAAGGGGATAGAAAACGATGTGATTACATTATTGTGAGCATTTTCATAATTATAAAGTCTATGCATTAGTAGTACGAAATACTTAGTTGAGAAAGATCACTTCACTTATAAAAGTGATGTTGATGGACATGGTGGTGATGTTGATACTTTAATGATAACAAAACTGTCATGAATCAGACACATTAGTACAGATATGTACCGCAGGATCAGAACGGCTTCCTGAAGAAAGTGCAAAATGTAAAAGGGGCTCAGGATGTTCGATGGCATATGATTGCCGATCATCTCCGCTTTTAAACTTCATCTTTGGGAAGAAGAATGTTCGAAGCCACTGCAAGCATAAGAAATCTCCATTAGCCTATTTAAAAACATCTATCAGAACTAGGGCACAAAGTGAACAAACCTGTCCAGGACGAGGTGTGCGACATCCCAGGATGGAACTCTGTATTGTCTCTGCAGTGAGTATCTGACCGCCCACATTATACGCAACCTGGTTAATTGAAACAATGAGAATTTGTAAACTAGACATTAGCTCAGACATTTTCTTGTAATAACTACTAAAGTGAGAATATGATTACCTTTGAAAGAAGCAGGCCTCTTTTTAGACTGTTTTGTGGAATTGCATCCTCTAAATATGCCTGCATAAACAAGTAAAGAGAAACATATTAATATTCTTCCACAGAATGAAGCAAGGAAGAAAATGTCAACGCGCAAAAAGAAATATTACCTGCATCACCAAAGCATTGTGTGTATTAATCCAGAAAGCAAGCTTCTCCTCGTTCTTCATACTTCTTGGATCAACTTTTTCCAATCGAGAAACTAATGACCTGCAACAGAACCATTTATACTCTCAAGCTGCCAAAATCATTTGAAATGATAATTACCAAGATTTATATTGTATGTGATCCTTAAATTTACTCTATTCCTGGCACAAAATTCTTTTCCCAATAAAGCATGAATACATGGATGCATATCCCTTATATTTATATGATGCAGATCTCTCTTTGGAAAATTACTGATTTGTTTATCTATCTACTGCAGTGTCAAGGCCAGAATACAGAAAATAAAGGAACCCAAGGATAAAAAACACGTTGGTCTATGCTAATTGAATTCCTGAGAATTTCTAGGGAATGGGCTTCCATGAAAGTGGGCCAAAAGTGCAAGGATTTAAGGTGGAGATGCTTCTTTGATAGGAAATGTGTGTCCTGTAGAGTTTGATGTGAAGTGGAAAAGTGCGCACTCAGTGAATTGCTTCTTTCCATACCAAAATCTTTGATAGGAAATGTGTGTCCCGTAGAGTTTGATCTGATAGGAAGCTTCTTTCCATACCAATTTTTTTTCCTTTTTTTCTTAAATACTTTATTTTGTATTTTTTCTTTTTTAAGTGCGCCTTTTCTGGAATGGAACACTGGAATTGGCCGGAACGCCGGAACGTTCCACCAGAAGGCCAAAACCAGAACGGAATTGAAAACTACGGAAAAACAAGATCTGACATTAGCTACCAGCACAAGATACGAGTTATATGTGGTTCACCTTAAAAGACTACATCCATGGCTGGAGAGGATGATGACTATATGAAGATAGAATCAAGAGAGGGAAAAAGATGCAATGAAGGAAATAAGAAAATTGATACAGCCATGTACCTTGTACATTCTAAAACCCAAAATAAACTTTAAAACAAAATCTTAAGAACAGAGGCCTCTCAACTTGTATCAGATAAATCATTTCCTCAAAAACTCCTTGTAAATGGCATGGAAGTAAATTGAATTTGAAAGGAGAGGTGGGGAGTGTTCCCAATAAAAAGAATTTGATTAAGTGAAAAAAGGCTCTACCTTCAAGTTATAGATCACCTTCCATAAAAACCTTGGAAATTACAAGAAAAGTTTATCATGGTTGTATAAAGTAACCCAGCATCGGTTTTTACCATTACATCCTCTGATCGATTGCTTCATTTCTAAATGATTTTTCTCCTTATACAGACCATGTTGGTAACGACTATTTGATAGTGAATCCACCATCGGATTTTCCACATCCTAAACAGGATTGAGCATTAGTCCTACTAGCCTCTTAAATGAGTCATCTGGAATATCCATTCCCATTTGGAGATGACGATGGCGATATTGGTAAAGCCATGTAGGATTTTCCTATTTTACAAGGATATGTAATTGGTTAGGGAAGGCTGGTGCTCTAAAATTTCATATGATAAAACCATACGAGCACTACTCAGTTGACATGTTCAGATGCAACTCAATATGATATTCATTTGGAAATGTAAGCAAATGGATGTATATCCATCCACCCCTCATTTGGGTGGCATCGAAATCCAAACCACATTGTTGATACCAGTCTGCTTTTCTTTTCTTTTCTTTTCTTCTTTTTTTCTTTTAGAGAATAGCCGGACTGTTCTACTTTTCCACCCAAAATTAGTATCAGTTAAAGTTAATTTGAATTGGAGACGAAAAGGCAGATTAGTGGTTACAGACAAAATGTGCTTTCTGGATTCTGTGCCACCACAAACAAGTACAAACACTTTCAAGTTTCTTGTTTGAGATATATCCAAATGCACAAAGAAATTCTGTAATCATAAGTCAGAACACTCACCTAAAGTCTTTTAGCATGGGTTCAACATCATTGATCCTCTGATTATCTCGAGAAATCCCCTGGACTTCTACCATTGTACTGTAAGGTCCACTGAACTCTTTTAGCCCTTCAATTTTGAAAAGGCTCTCCAACCGCTCATCAAAAGAAGAATCATTCCTGCGGCGCGGACTCCACATATCGCATTGATCCCGTGGAGAAAATGCGCTCACTGATGACAAGGATGAACTTGGAGAAGATGGACGTCCATGAAGCACCAAAGGAGGATCAGCAAGCTTGCAATATATAGCTCCCATGCATCTAATCATTTCTTCAGAAACTTTGTTGGGTGTCTCAGGAACAAGATCTTCAATACGTGCACCTAGATGTTCGGCCAGGCTGATAATATTTGAAGCATCATTCTGTGCACACTGTAAACAATAAAAAAAATAATCCATTAATTAGAAAGGATTTGGCAAATAGCCATTTATTTGCCATTAGTTAGCTGATTCAATATTACATGTGATGAAAAAATCACGTCATCATCAAAGCCTTGCCTCAACTCTCTTATTTTATCACCTATTGATGCTACCCGTAAATGCTTTTGAAAGCACTCATTTCTAATTTTATCCTTCCTAGTTTTACCACACAGTCAGCTTAACTTTCTCATCTCTACTACACTAATTTTGTGTATGTGACTATGTGTTGCATCTTGTGCATGTGTTACTTCTTGATTGGCCAACACTCTGCTCCATAGGTCATAGCCAGTCTAATTGTCGTTATTTAAATTCCTTCCTTCAATCTTATTGGCATGCATTGATCACAAAACACTCCATAAGCAAGTCTCTACTTCAACCATCCTGCTTTTATCGTGTGCTCTACATCATCCTCAATCTCTCCATACTAACTAGGTATCATTGAACAAGTAGCAAATTTTTTGAGATATGAGCCCTACATCAGCTGGGGGGCATCAACAACATGAGTTGTACACTGGATATAGACAGTTGCCATTTTTCTTTTTCTGATCATTCACCTATAGAAAAATGACCCCCTTGATTGCAAAACAGCCCCTTTTTTACTCACAGCATGTTCACAGTGATTGCACCTAATAAATACCATGGATAACATGTTCGATCATCTTTGCACAATTACATTTCACATTAATCTATTTATCAGAACATAAGGAACCTGAAACCCAACTTCAGTCAATGTCCGGCTAGGTCAGATTGACTCAGAGGCTGAATGTGTTAAAGATTTAAATCTTGAACAGGTATTTAAAGAACATTTTGAGATTAGAATGACTACAGAAACCCCTTGTATGCGATCTTTACTTGCATATGCTACACAACCACATATTTAAAAAGGAATCATTTGTAATCAACCAGCTAAGTCCTTGTTTCTCAAATATGTGGTGGAACAGAGGAGTAGATACTAAGCATATGTGGACTTTAGGGCAGATACTAAGCATATGTGGACTTTAGCAATCTCAAAAGGAGTTTCACCACTGGCTCATCCATGAGCTGTTCCATTGATTGGATGATCCATTGGTCCCAATAGATTGACGTGTTTGTTAATCTTACGAGTTTAGAATCAAGACCATTTACCAAATACAATTTGGCTAGAACTATATCCGGCCACTATAAATATCAGTAAATGAATGTAGAGCTCAGAGTCAGCTTGGCCCAGTGTGCAACTCTAAAACATACTCTGATTTGAAATGCAGTGCAGTTCATTCAAATCAATTGAGTATATAAGTTTTACAAATATCGCTGGAAAGTCAACTTTCAAAATTACATTACCTGTTGAAAAGATAAAGGTAATGAGTGGCATGCCCGTAAAACCTTAGCAGGATTTTTAACTGGAGGAGAGGGTTTGATTGAGCAAACAGAACGTTGAGATAGAGAAGATTGGCTGCGTGGAACACTGGGTTTTGTGAACTTCCCAACACTTCCTACTGCATTAGATTCCCTCATTGAGCTAATGATTGGGTTCTGAGGCAACACTAGCCTTCTAGATTGAAGTTTAGCACTTTGTTCCGGGGTGAGCAAACGTGAATTCAATCTTTCATCAGTAGTGGATCGAGATAAAGAAGATATCTGCTGATTGAATGCTTTCCGATAAAGTGACAAGAGATACTGTTCCAAGTACACCACTTCCAACTCTAGCACTGTAATCTCCTTGATGAGTTCTTTGGTAGGCTGAATACATATAAAAGATATCAATTAACTGATCAAGAAAATGATACCAAGTGATAAAACCATACCAGACTCTCAATATGTCAGTAAAAGTTAATAAGCTATATAGACAGATGAACTAAACCGATATGATTGATTAATGCTCGAGAAAAATTATGTTAAGTAACAATGGTAAAGATTCCTACTGAATCCGGATCAAAAAGATCAAATTCCCCCAATTAGGTTTGCATTATTCTAGTGCTAAAATGAAGCCTCAAGAATATGAAAGAATCTACCTTAGGCATCAAAGTTTCATTTGAATTATCATGGGAGGAAGACCCATATCCCAGTGCCTTCTCTAGAACCCGTCGTTCTGCAAACTGGTCCCGTAAACGTTTCTCAAGCTGTAGAATCTGCAATGCATAAACATCAAATGTCATGAAAAAAAAGTAATAAAGGAGAACACTTGATGCAGGGCTTACACTGAATGAAAAAACTTGGACAAGTCTGCAGTCCACAGAGGACGTACATTGGATGTTAACCACTCAGTATTGGCGGTCACTAGTCACTAGAGAAGGGTGTATGATGTCCGACCAGAAGGACCTGATTTTTAGGCTAGAGCTCATTGGCTTCGGCCCACAGAGACATGTCGATACCAATATTGATTTGTGGTGAAAGAACCATAGAAGAAAAAGGAATGTGGATCCCATATAATGTAGTTCAGTTTTTTCATGCCACTCTAAACAAATAATGGAGTGATACCATCCATTCTGTCAAAATATTCAAACCAAATGAATTATATGACACGCTATCTTTAATACTTGAGCATGCAAATCACAAGAACTTCAACTGCATACCTCTTGCTTCAAAGAACTTTGAAGCTTACTCGCAGAGGATTTTTTCTTCTTGGCATCCAAATGGTCAATCTTTTCCGTGTCCTGGCAACCAATTCAAACAAATATTGCATGTAATTACTTCAGCAATGGTCTAATAAAAATGCCTACTTTCTTTACAAAAAAAAAATTACCTTATAAAATAAAATGATAATAAGTATTTAACCAATACGCTTGCACGGGAAAGGGGGTAGAGAGAGAGAGAGATCTATATACCCATCTGTTTAGAGAGATGGGATAGCACAATGAGCCAAACACAGGTTGATAGAGTAAGGCCATGATGATTATGATGCAGAATTTAATCGATAAAAACAACGGAAAACACCATCTACTAGCACAAAATAGTGTTCTATTATGACTATTATAGTCTTCCTTGCAACAATATCACCACCATGCTAAAACCAACATTAAGCTATCACCTGTTTATGCTTTCCTCTTTTTACCAATCAAGAGTCAAGAGAAAAAATGCAATCTTCTGCGATAACAAGGTTGCTTGCATACACTGGAAGGGCCTGTTTGGGTGCACGGTCAGTGGTGCTGCATAAACGGCCGAAACAACACCTCTGTTCTTGGAAAAGTGTAAATACATTTTCAATTGATTACGCTTATCCTGGAATATTAAATGCGTTTCAGTGCTTCCGTAAACATGTGGATATATTTAGATTCCTATCCAGGGTATAAATAATGCTGCAACAATCAGAGATTAGCCAATCTCCTGAGAGAGCCGTTCACCAGTTGATGCTAACCCAGCACCAAAAGGCCAAAAAATGATCTAGTGACATTGACTTAAATGCGTGATGAGATTCTCCATTATAGGTCCTGAAAAAAGCAGGAGAAAACCGACGAGATGAGCTGGATTTCTTACCATTTTCAGATGATGAGATGGCTGAGGGAAATTACCCCAATCATCTTTGTTGAATTTCTTCTCAGGAAAACTGCCAATACAAAATACAAACCAGCAATTTCAAAAACACAGAAACAACAACAATGAACAAACAACAACAACAAAAACGAAAATTAACATCTTTTCTTCTTAACTACGGCAGATGAAGCTCAGATTTTGAGTTTTACCAGAAACCCATGTCTGGGTTCTTCCAGTTACACTACAGAAAATGTGGGGAAAGAACTTCATTGAAAATAACTACCTTTTAGAGCGTCTATGTCTTCCATCAGACCTCAAAGGTTTCAGAGAAGAATCCTGGAATCCCACTGCCTGCATTTTGCTTCCATCGCTCACTTCAAATGCCATTTCTGTAATTAGTCTCGAGCAGCTGCAACGTCAGAAGGTTATCAGCCATATCTAATGGAAGAAGGACAAGAAATTGCACTCGAAATAACATTTTTCATAACAGTCTAACAACAGAGACAAGAGCATTTAAGAATAGCAGTTTCTGAAAGCGAAAGGAGATCACTTAGCCAACTTGGTTGTTGAGAAAACCCACCAAGCCCACCAAGTTAACTGCCAAATGGGTATAAGAAGAATCTAGTTTCCATCAAACTCCCATCTTGTTGTGATTATTACAGTTAGCAAAATTTACCCAAAATGCCAACTCATCACAAAATTTAACAAAGATCGGGTCTGAACAAGAAACAGAAGTTGGAGACAGGAAGTAATCCACTTACACAAGTACTATATATCTAAGAAGGAGGTCATTTGACAACCATATCTTTCACACAGTTTCATATCTAAAATAATTGCTAACTTTGATAAAGCTGTGTTTTAAAAGAAGATGATTAGTCTGTCATACTTCAATTAATTTGTGGGGTCTTCACAAGTACGTTAAAAGAGCAACTATAGAGTCCTCAGCCACCTCAAATGTGCACTGAACTGATGAACCTAGAATGCACGTGGGTATGTCTGGGGCCCATCATATGATGATCTGGACCGTTGATCTGATAAATCTCACAGTGGATGAGAGGTATTTTAAAGTCATCTCAGTTTGAAGGATCTTAACTCTTTGATCAGCAACCTATAGTTTGATCTCACCAGCTTCAGTGTGACCATGTCTCGATGGGCCCAATCAGATCAACAGTATGGGTCATAGGTAAATATATTCTCTCAGTTATTTTTAATTTTTTATTCTTGGTCTCAAGAAACTATTGACTAGCTTTTTTAATCTTCAGTAATTAAAAATATAAAAACACAGAAAAGAATTTCTTAATATTGTATATATATATTTCAAAATATTCATAGGTTCTATTAAAAAATCTTATGTTAACATTGGGATTATCTAGGGTGCTTATTTTCTGGAAAAATATAATGACACATTGAAAATACCCACAATATTTGTGGCACTGCTTTCAACGTCCACAGTAGGCCAAAGTTCTTATGAGACAAATTGGAAGAAGATAGAGTCAAATTTCGGCCTCATTCAAGGGACAGAGGGTGAGAAAATTGTATTTTGCTGTAACTTTCCCACATTCTCTTCTTCTTCATACAAAAGTTGGTGCTAAAGACTTTCCTGTCACCAATCTCCCATATCATGATGGCACAAGACTATATACGACCATCATCATTTTTACATCATTTATTTTTTGCTCGAACATTTTTACATCATTTAGGGATGTATTATATTTTGATAAAGAGATAGCAATCTCATGTAATCAATACCTTTCCAAAAAATATTAATACCTTTTTCAGAAAAAAAAAGTCTAATGTAATCAAATAAAATTAGCACTGGGCCAAATTAATCTCATATTGATTGGTAGGGCTAACAGAAGAAATATTTTGATTGGAAAGAAATCATACGTAGTGCTAAAGCAGGAGGAAAGGGTTAATTTGAGTGGCCTGGAGCAACAAAAAAAAATTGTTTGAATGGCTGCACAAATAATTAGGCATACCCAGACCACCCAAAGGATCGTATTCTGAACTGTTTGGTACTTGTAAATTGTAATGAGTTCTACTTTGTTCACATGCAGCTGCTATAGATTTTTAACAGATTTTCTTTTTATAATAAGTCCAACTAGAAACTTAATTAAGTTAGATCTGACTTTAATTACGATAATGCTGTAGCTAATGGATACCATTGTCACATACTCACAACTGTCTCATGAAAACTATCATCTCGGAATAATGTCAGGATTTTTTCCAAATTTGGGATTTTCTCATGATATTGTTGGAATATGTCATGAAAAATAAATTGATTTTTAAACAAATTAAAATGATTTTACTATGATTTTCTCATGCTCTGAAGATGACGACGACGATTTTTATTTTGGAAATATCATGATAATATCGAAAAATATAGATATCACAAATACTCGCGACAATGAATAGTAGACTTGCACATGCATAAATGTATGGCTGAAGTTGGAATCTAGCCCAATTGGATGGCTCTGTATCTCACAGCCACATTGATTTCCCTTTTATCCATAAGAAAAAAAGGATGAATATAGTGATGAATTAGGTCCAAACCAATAGATACAAGCCATAAAATAAGGAGGAGTTAGGTAAATTGGCATCAACATCTAGTGACTTTGGCCTACAATTCCAAGACCACGTTTGGAGAAAAAGAAACAACCACAAAAGGGTTGAAAGTAAAGGATAAAGGAAGCATTGAGATGCTTAAAAGGAAGTGGGGTGTTTGTTTTTGTGGGTTTTTTCGCCAACCTCTCAAAGTCTCAATATAACTGAAGATACCCTGGTATTGTCCTCTATGTGAAAGGGGTTATTGTTTGTCACAGAATCCTGTGAATAAAATAAGGAGATGGGCTTGATCTTTTCCAAGATCGATACAGTGGAAAATCTGGGTGTGGGTGTGGACCTGGTGAGATGGTCAGCTTCTTTTTCTTCTAGTGATGGTGACAACATGGTTGGAGAAGGCTTTCTT
Organism: Persea americana; assembly: GCA_029852735.1. Classification (NCBI taxonomy): domain Eukaryota; kingdom Viridiplantae; phylum Streptophyta; class Magnoliopsida; order Laurales; family Lauraceae; genus Persea; species Persea americana. Next base: position 84,765,366 of record CM056810.1, read on the forward strand.
TTCAATACACTTGCAGTTCAGAGCTTTTCACTGGATGATGCAGAAAAGACCCATCTCTTGCTTGGATGCACATGAGTGTCTGTAGATTAATATAGGGTCTTAGAGTAGGTGCCGACCTCGCTATGAACTAGCTGGAAATGTTGGTTGTTTACTGTTGATGGATGGTGGGGGCTACCTGCACAGCAATCTAAGCATTTGGGGGGCCATCTTTCAATGGGATGGATTGGTTCCCCCCGCCCCCACCACACACATACACACTCTGACAATTGTAGCCATCTCATAGATCTTGGCTGCCAGTACAGTTCAAAAGGAAAGTGCCAACAAAGTCCACGGCCAACATTCCTTGCATGAGAAATCTCCTGGTAATATGATTAAGAAGGTTTAATGGTGGGGTTCTTTTTCCAATCTGTCCTTAATATGCTCCACTAACTGATTCAATGAGTATGACTGCACCAACTTATGAGAAACTAAGTGAGTGCCAGAAAAGGGGCACTGGAAAGTTAGAGGGGATTTCACATTGCACAATTTAATATGGGAAGTTGCTTTGCCAAAAAAAAAAAAAAAAACCTGTTTCTTATGTGTCAGCTGAGTTGCATTCTATTTTAATTTTTTGAAATGGAAATCTTTAATCTCCAAGAATTGTGCTTAGGGCCAAAAAAAAAAAAAAAATGGTGGTTGAACCCTTTGGTTGCATAAAAATGAAGAAGAAATGAGCGAAAGTCAGAAAAATGGAAAAGAACTGGGGCAAATGTAGGTTTTTTTAAACCTTTTAACTTGACTCGGCCTAGTTGCACTAGAATCAACCCGGCCCAGACCGAGTCCGAGGATATTCGGCAAAACTGACTCGGACTCGGTCAATCTTCAAAACCCTATTGAATACAACTCAAACAATTGTAGTGTATGCGTTCGTCACTGTAAGACCACCTAACTGAATAGCAATCAAGGAATATAGCAGTTATCATGTAGATTAGGGTTGCCAAAATGCCAATTTGATTAAATGATCGTAACCCTTGCTTTCAGATTCATATATCATGCAAATTAAATGGCTAGGTATTCGCTTCCCATCTAAAAAAAGAGATCATTTGATTGTCATTTTTTAGTATTTATCTTATATTCTACATTTTAACCCTTTATAAAAACAGGAAGTATTGGGAGTTCTATTACATGATACAAACAGGCCCCTTGAGAGTCATACATAACATGCAAGCGGAGACCATTAAATCGACTGGTTAGACAAGACTAGAGATGTCTCCAACCCAATGAATTGTGGGGCCCATATTGTTGACTAGCTCAACTGTGCCAAATTGTATGTAATCCTCCAAGGGACAGGCCATGTGAGGTGTTGACCATTCAGAAAAAAAATCACAATACTAATAAGGTTTTCAGTTTCCAATGAACTTAACTATTATTTGTTTAAGAGAAGATGACAGACATGCTCTTGGTATTATTGTCCAATTTAGTTGCTAATGGCACAATTTGCTTTTTGTTTTTGAAGCTTGATAAAACCATACATGCCCATTAATGGCAGCAGATTCCCATGCTGCTTTGATATTGTCAATTTACATACAACTAATTTACTCAAGATGTGGAGATTCCAACAGTTACCCGTCTGATCTAAAGATTTTAAATTAGAGCTATTTTCTTAAAATAATCTGTGATGCGTCTATGTTCTAAGAGGGTCAAAATTAGGCAGTAACACTGCAATTAAAAAAAAAAAACAAAAGTGGGTATATCAAGGTACATCTCCGATATTACTTCTGTACGACACTCTACCATAATGCATGGAAATCAACGAGGTGTCATCGATAGATTCTTGGGCGGGCATAAAATCAGTCCAATCAAATTATTCTAGCCCTTAATTTAAAGACTTCAACGTTTAATGACTAATGCTCAAACATGAACCAGTGCGAATTCAAGAGGGAGAGGTGCATGTAAAGGGAGTAGATTGATCATATGTGGGTGCAAAGTTATGATGCATTTTAGAGAATCTGCCAAAACTAAAAATGGGAAGAAAATACCATTTTTTTCTAATCAGTCCCATCTGCCGGCCACCAATTCTAAAGACATCATCATCATCACCACCACTCATCATCATGATCATCAAAGGTGCAAAGTTATGATGCATTTTAGAGAATCTGCCTAACCTAAAAATGGGAAAAAATACCATTTTTTCTAATCAGTCCCCCCTGCCGGCCACCGGTTCTAATGACATCATCATCATCACCACCACTTGTCATCATAATCATCAAAGTCTTGTCCCATATATTAACGAAAGTTCTGAGATATAGACATATATTAACAAAAATTCTGAAAAGAAAATGACCAAATCCCTTACAGGTTTGAAATATTGCTCACAAATCCCAAGTTCAAGACCCTTAAAAAACATCAATTGGATGCATCTTGTTTATCCACATCTATTCTGAAAATGCCACCCAAGACTAATGTCATTTTATATTAGGAACATTTTTTGGAAATTTACAAACGGCCACCTAAAAATGAAGAAAAGAGAGAAAACTGAGTAACAAAAATTAAATAAAAAATGATTCTTCTATACTAAAACTATATAGTACGACTACAAACTCAAATTCGAAAACTCCCTCCAAAAGAGAAAAGGGCCCACCATTGGCCAAGCATTTTCAATACCCCACCACTTACTAGAATCGACTGCGATATGTCTGCTGTATAAGTTAGACCTGGACGTGGACATCTAGTCACCGGACTATACCTAGTATATTACACAAATGTACGTTAATCTAATTTACTATCTATGTTAGATAAGCTCTATTATTAATTAATCATTTTCCAGAATAGTAATACCATTTCTAGCTTTACAATCATGGACCATAATCTCAAAAGTTCATTTAACCTCTTGAAAACCAAGAATCTTTCAATCAAAGACGTTTTAGAAGGATTTAAAGTTGTCCAAATCCTGATTTAATAAGATGGGATGATGCCAAAATTTGCTTGATGAGCTGTAAGATCATTATAATTCAGATAAGTGCCAAATCGTCTTTAATAATGAAAAAACAATGTGGGAAGAAAGCAGATAGCCCTATATGGTGTACAGTCCCTAAGCTAAGAATCAGCTGACCCTTATAAAAATCTGGAGAGAGATCCTTGGAGTAATCAGGCATAAAAAGAGGTTCCATAGCCAGATTCTTCAGGAGGGATCCTTGGAGTAATCAGAGGTTCATTGCCATCCTCCATAAAAAATCTGAAAGAAGAATGCCCCACCAAAAATTCTGACCAATGAAGAGAACCCATTTCATTAATTTACTGTAAAACCAGAATCTTAAAGTCCTGAAGAGAAGAGACCGTAGTTTCTTTAGTTTGGCATTGTGTAATATTATAATATTACAGGTGAACGAAACCCGAAATTTCATCAGCGCGAATCTGGTTCAGTTTCTCGATCAATCTATCTCTGCAAGAGAAGGAGACTGCAGCTTCTCGACACCTCGAGATGCCACAGAAACACACAACTCCTTGGCAGCTTCCTCCTCTCTCTCCTTTTCTCTTCTATTCGTTGAAAACCGTAACGGTCTTTATTTTCCCAAAGATGTTCCAAAAGCAGACAAAGCGAACTTTCCAAAGGCAACAAACGAAAAAGAAAAGTTGCTACGCCCTACAATGTCATACATGTATCATCCATCTTCATTCTTCACATATCATTGTTTCATTACTACACATAATAACCCAACCCATCTCTCTCTCTCTCTCTCTCTCTCCTTTTACATGTTGTGTTGCATGATTGTTGTCGTCACCTCATTTCAACTTTATACTCTCTTTTTCAAATTGAGTATTTTGCCTTTGCCTTTTTACTGTGAGGGGGTATGAAGTTTTAGCATTACAGGAAACCCCCTGCAGAAGTTGGTTAGAATCAACTCATCCCACCACCTCTGTTGTGAGACTAGTTGTCATGGTTCACTGGTTCATGGTTTGGTTTGTGTGGGTAGATCAGGATTATGACTAGAGCGTGATTTTAATTTATTTTTGAATGGAACAAACAAGGTGAGTCACTTTTTTTTTTCTTTCTATCGGAGGGTTTCTAACCCTGTGGGCTAGACTAATTCATCCGGGCCCAAAGGGAAGCTAGGTAAACTTTCCTATAGCCCCAGTGAGGTAGTACAGTTCGAGTCTACAACCTCCGGGTGCACACCGTTGTCCTAATGTTAGGCCCCGACCCGGATTAATCATAATTAAGAATAATTAATCCAAATTAGTGTTACTTAAGCATGATTAATTGTGCTAATTGTGATTAATGAACTAAATAAGTTGGGTTAGTCTCGAATTATTGAATTAAACTTAATGAAGTGAACTTAAAAGGGGTTGAGTTGATTAAAAAGAGTTTAAACTCAAACAAGGTAAACTAAGTACCTTTTTTGTAAATACGAGTTTTCACGTATTTCGTCAAATACGAAAATTCTTGATACCAACGTGTGTATCTCGAAGAGTACGTCAACTTTCATAACATACTTAGTTTCATTTGACTTAAGGTTGATCAAATGGGTCTTCATTTGACCCAAATTGTGAATAAGAAAAATGGAAGGGGGCGTAAGTGCAAAAAGCCCACTTATATAAGCTAAGAGATGAGCCTTTCCCCATTTTACAAACCCTAGGCACCTCTTTTTCCTTCTCTTCCATTTCTTCTCCATCAAGAGTGAGGATTGAGAGCTTGCAAGTAGTTTTGAAGAAGCGTAGTCATCTTCATCTTCTCCATAGAGCCAATCACCATTGTTGAGAGCTTAGGGACTTCTTGGGAAAGAGTTGTGTCAAGCCAAGCCAAGGAGAAAAAGGGCTTTTGTCCAAGACTTCAATAGAGGCAAGTATAAGCATTTCTTTTGAATAATGTTAGTATTGTAGTATTTAATGGAGATTGCATAGGAAATGGGTTTGTATGCATTTTTCCCATTGATTTCCTTATAATGGATTGTTATAGGTTGATTGAATGATTAGAATGTCATTAATGTGTGGATTGGATGAAGAATGAGGAGTGGACAGGAGGTCCAAAGTTATTGCAGGTGGTTGTGGTAATGAATGGAAAAAGGAGTGAAGAAGAGTGCAGAAATCCGGATTGGGTTTCTGAAACGTTTGCTCGAGCGAACTTCGAGCGACCCACTCTCTGGATAAACGGAGTGAAGTTCTGAAGCATTCGCTCGAGCGAACTTGGGTTCGCTCGAGCGAACAAGGGTCTGCTCGAGCGACCATTTCTCTATTTGGGTTCGCTCGAGCGAACTTTGGGTTCGCTCAAGCGACCACTTCTCTATCTGGGTCCGCTCGAGCGAACTTGAGTCTGCTCGAACGAACCTGATACTGGACAGGGCATTAATTGAGGCCAAAAATTTGGCCAATCGATCGGACCTAATGGTCCGATCGACAGTTGGTTTTGGATTTCGTAGGACACATGGACACTTTTTGGACATTTATGTGTCCCCTAAATTAGCTTTGAAGCTAATTAATGTGAAAATAGAGGTTGATGGGGAATTGTGGATCATAAAGTAGAGACTGTGAAAATTGAACCCATGGATTAATAATGGGTTAAATGATAATTGATTGTAGACTATGCCTCTATGAGTGGTAATCACGGGGACTCCAATGTACATATAAATATAAATGTGATGTCCATCGAGAATAACACGTACATTGGATAACCAATGGTTACACCCAAATGGTGGGTAGGAACTGGAATAGAAATTAGTAGAATCGGGTAGTTAGTGATTCTCTCATACCACTGTGTTCTGAATCACTTCATTCCAATCTCACGAGATTGATGTCATTGGTTATTCCTTCCATTGTTAAGAATGGAATCACTGTATAGAATTGAATCCATAAATGGATTGATAATGAAATGTATTGACCCCTGAGTCTAGCACTACCTAGCTATTGCATGAAGTTCTAAATGAATTAATAAATAATTATGTTCATAAGGCCGGGGTCATGAATGGTGCGCCTTTCCGCCCTGAGCCAAATGACTATTCTTACTGCAATAGATGGATTTTGGGGCGTTCCGGAGCTCCGTGGTGATGCCAGTGTCCTTGGCCCGGACACTGGTAAGTCCCACAAATTTCGATCGTATCTACGGGTACTAATTGATGCCTTCCATTAGGAAGATGAATCCTTCCTTTGAGGGAAGATGGTAAATGAAATGAAATGACATGAAAAGAAATGAAATGAAATGAATTGAAATAAAAGCTATGGTAGTTGTCATCTTGTACATGTTTATTGATTGGCTTATTATGCTTATCCATTATTATTGTAGGAATTATTTAGACCTGTCTAGAATTGGAACCGTTTACTAAATATATTGAATGAATTTAGTAAATGTACTAACATGTGCTATTACAAGTTTTGTTTATACATTGTTGAACTGTCGTGTTCATTAGTGTTATTGATGGCATTACAGGCCCGCTTGCCCATGCCGGCCCAGCAGCGGCCCCGGCGGCAGCGGATGAGACCGTTGCGGTTCCTCCGGGAGAATTAATCGAATGGAACCGTCGGAATACCGTTTGAGATGGGTATTCGAGTGCGCGAATGAACTAGAAATGTTTTGGTGATTCCTTTGAGATAGATGAAATTCATTTTGAGATGTAATATTTTGGGAACTTGTACAGTCATCAATTTGCATAGTGTTTAGATATGCTAGAGTTGATGAAAAAAAGCAAAAGAATGATACATATATAAGGAACTTTATTTTATATACATGTACATTTTGAATTAATTGTCAATGTGTATTTTCGCAAATTGTACAATTGACAGGTATGTATGAATGAATGTTATCCTTTGTGGATTCTGTTTTAGCTTAGGTTAATTCAGATTTCACGGGAGTAAGTATGGTTCACGGCCCTGGATTATTGTAACTCGGCCCCGGGTCGTGACACCTAGGCTAATTGAGCTATCCCTTGGGGTTAACAAAGTGAATCACTTAAAAGGATACAAATCAAAGTCACTTAAAAGGATACAAATCAAATTGCGAAAATCCTTTTTTTTTTTTTTCTGAGGAAATAAACAATTTTAATCGTATTTAGATTGTTTTAAGAGAACTTTACCTGAAAATACACTTTATGTGGCCAGTAGACCGAAATAAACACTTTAGCGAACCATACACCAAATAGGGCATTTCACCCAAAAAACCATTTTTCTCGAGGGTCAATATCGACCCTCCTTTTATGTATTGAGGGTCGATAGTGATGCAACTATTGGCAGAATGTGAATGCTAGGGTTGACGTTGATTCTCGCCTGTTGATTTCTCGTGCCACAAATAAATAGTCTAACATTCAAGATCCATCAACCATTTGTTTAACATTCAATTGGTCCAAAAGTTATTAAAGTTCAATTAACAACCATTTGTCTTACGATGAGTCATGTCTTCTCTGATCATTTTTAATGTCTACACTCTCAAGCAGTCACAGACCCTTGTTTTATAATTTCATGGTTTTGTTGCCCAAGGCTCTCTCCTGGTATCCAACCCGCTTGTCTCTCAACCTCTAAAATATCCAAAAGGCCATTGAATAGATCATCGGAGCTTCCTTGTTCTTTCCTGCATTTCAAAATCAGGGCTGGTTTGGCTTCAAGCAATTGGCAGATGATTGGTGAGTGGAAAAGGAGGGGCTTGGATGCTCGTTGGAGAATGCAGTGACAGCTGACTTTGCCCCTGCCTGCAAATTCGTAATCCATGACTTGAAGAGGGAAATGCACTGCAGAAGCCACACTTTCAAGGACATTGACAAGACACCTCAACTAATATTAGGAAAACTCACAGAGCCCATATGTTGTATGCAATTGAATTCGCGGGAACTTCAAGACTACATATCCCTGTAATTGATTTAAAGGGAAGAATCAAAGGTCGATATCTTAAAAATACAGAATGATGATCCTGTTGAGATTAATGCCAAGTCTTCCACCTGGAAAAGCCCTCCACCCCTCACCTCCAGGAATCCTCTGTAGAGCTTATTTTAATTGTTGATTCGTATGCACCATTTCACTTTCTCAAACAAATAGATCCACAATTGCCTAAAAAAACCCTAAAACAGTTCATTTTTACTTGAAACATCCTTCGATGGGTGGTACTAAAAGAACTTTGGCAGAATTTACACAACAATTCTTGGATTTGCCTGGACGTAAAATTCTCTTACGTCCCTTCAATACCATTCAAAATCAAAAGTAAATGAACGAATATCACAAAAAAGCATAACACTATCCATAAAAGTTAAGATAAAAATAGCTTTAGGCATTTAAGCAGCTGCAAGGCCATCCGGAATAAAATCTTTTTCCAGATGAATCATGTTGGAGAATGCATACAATTCATTAGACCCACTGGTGATCCATACAATTCATTAGATGAGCAATTTCCTCTTCATAACTATTAACTAATATGAAATTGCAGTCTAAACGAAGATCGACATACACAATTTTCCAATTTAACAGACAGCATTTTCTTTGATTGACCCAGAATTTTGGACATGGAACATTACATTGAGAGGGAGAATTGAGTTGATGGTTTGGATCTACATTTTTTGGGTCCCACTATTTGTAAATTTATTAAGAAAATATTGTAAATATTTGATATAATCACGTCTTTTGCAAATTGTCTGAGAACTGCGTCTTAACCCATTGATAAGACGTATTAGTTCTCACCTAGTGGTCCAAGGATTGACCTCTAAACATGTTACCTTCCCTCACCCAAGGGCTCTCTCATCTCACCTAAGGTCTCCTTCCCCCATTCAAGGGCTCCTATACCTCACCCAATGTCTCTCTGTTACCTGAAAGCATCTCTCATTGGTGTGGTTTTGATGGATCCCAGCCCCCTTAGGTGGGTGTGTGTATTCCAAACCAAACTGATGATAACAATTATATGGGTAAATATAGGCGAGAATATTTTAAGTAGTTTGGGTTTTTACAAAATAGATTGTACATATACATAGTTGATTTAACCTAATAAAATGACCACCACGAAGTAGTTAAGATCGGTCATATCAAATCTATACACATGTAGATCCACCTTTCAAAGGTTCAAGCTGTGCAAGTTTTGTTTCCAACCTATTTACCTGGTCTAAGTATTTACTTTCCAAGAAAGAGATAATAGCAGCTTTTTTGGCCAAAAGATATTAGCCATTAGATTGAAGAAAAACATAGTGAAAGTCCTAAATAATAATGATCTGTTGATAAATTTATTGTTTGCATATGGTGAGTGTCCACGGTCCACCTTTTGGTGATCCGCACAATCCAGTAAACACATAATTTTCTCCACCATAATTGTGTGAAACAACAGTTCAATTGAAGTTATACAGCATTTGGTTGGTTCCATACCCAGTTCCAATGACGGCCTGAATTCAGTTCCAACTAGAGAACTGAGATCTTGTTACAAAATCGGTTCCGACTTCTTTTTCATATTTTAGATTTTCTATTATTTTTTTAAAAATAAAGATATAATTCAACTTATAACAATCTACCACCTCCAAGATTAAACATAAAAGATAAACAACTAAAGTCAACTTCGAGCTATAATTTACAACAATATAGACTAGTATGTCGAGTCTTAGGTCCACAGGCTAGAACCTGTATGGACCTCAAATCGGACCCATTTATCAATCTAAACCTAAATTGGGTATGGACCCAAACCTATTTATGAATCAAAACTTAAAACAGATTCCAAATTCGGTTTTCAATGGATTAGAACCTCTAGATAATCGGAGAATTAAGTGCTAACGCATCAAGGAACTGTTAAATTGACAGCGGCCCTGATGAATGGAATATTTGATTTTATTAATAAGCATGATTAATATATATTTGATTTGACTATATATTTTTTTTAAAAGAAAGTCCAAATGTAAACTATGATTGTTTCACTGACTCAAGAACAAACATATGTTTAACAAAGGTGATCACATCTTTTGAACGGTTTGGATGTTCATAATGGACCCTACTTTTAAAGATTTGATTCGACCACGCATAATCACAAGGTGCGGTTAACCTTACTTAAGCTATAGAGGGGTACGAGTACAATTGGATCTGAATTCCATGACCGAGTCTAAATTGACTCATATTCTGCCTTTGAAATACTCATTAGCTTCAGCCACAGACCTATGCAATATTCATTCTCATAGGGTCTTCCCTGGGTTCATCCTTATAGTACTCCGTCCATTAATCTGAGACCATGGGCCCAGCCCAATCTAGAGAGATCAGGATCAAATTAAAGAGGATAAGGTTAAGGTGTTGGTCCATTTCCTTGTGTAAATCACTAAATTGAGATGATTCTCTCTTATGAAATATAGGAGGTTTTATCTAAATATAGGGTCCTCTGAAAATCTACACAAAACCCATCTAATCAAAACTTGACTTTTAGACCTGGTGTTCTTCCTTGGGGCCCAGCCAAGCACTCTGACCTGGTCAATTTAGAACCCTAAAGAGGACCACCCATGGCCTACCTCGGTAGGGCCTACATCCTCATTGGCCCCAGAAGACTACACATTGGCCACTTCACAAACCAATGGCATGGACCTCTAGAGAAGCCGCCAATGCAGTGGTTGTTATAACTGCTTGCGACTTGAAACGACCCACAGGGCCACAACTGTTTCAAGGAAACAAGAAGATACAAAGAAGAGATACGACTAACTCTGATTTGTTGCCTATGGGTTGTATTGGACAACTTGTAAAAATCGAATGCTTGGTGGCTCTGGTTCTTGGGTGGTGTTTCTTTTTGTGTTAAGCTAATCCTTGTTCAAAAATAGCAGCCCAACGGATCCGAGAATGGTGAAGAAATCGAAATCGAACTTGAAGGCACTCGGGAGAATTTTTTTCTGCTGTGTTCTTGGTTTTGTTTGGGGTGTTGGCACCATCTTCTATGCATGGAAATGGGGTTTTGATTTCTCCGTTTTTGAACAAGATAGTGGTTCCATTAGGTTCCATTAGGTTCTATTCCATGTCTTTCATCCTTGTTCCTGATCTTTTATTTTGTATCAATGCCTATCTTTGTACTGTATTTCATCTTTTGCATTCATATCTCATATGTTGTGTTTCTTTAATTGAATTATTACTCTCTCTCTCTCTCTCTCTCTCTCTCTCTCTCTCTCTCTCTCTCTCTCTCTCTCTCTCTGTGTGTTCATTTTCCTTTCTTTGTTTTCTTTTGGTGACACTAACTGGAATTCTTGATGGCTGCTTGAATTCTCTCTTTCTTTTCTGGTATTAGAACATCAATCATGCTACAAACCATTATTTTCTTTGTTTTTCATTCATTGCATGGGCAGTTTGAAAACATGCCTTGGGGAAAAAATCCGGATTGTATTTACATTGTTGCAAAAGAACTTTGTCAATTTTGATTTGGGGTACATGCAAACAGAGCAAGAACAAAGATCAGAAAGGAAACCAGAACCAATTAGAGGGATGACCGGAAACGTTCTTTCTTATATATTCCAAGAGGAATCCGGATCCCCTGTTTCCTGTTTGGACGAATCCCTGCGCGCCACCTCAGCTATGATTTTCATTTTGAATGAAAAGAAAATAAAAGGCCACTGTTTTCTTGCCACATGGCGTGCAGGGATTCGTCCAAACAGGATCCCCCTGTTTGGAGGAATCAGGGGATCCGGATTCTTCCAAGAGTGATTCCTTTCCACCAAAGGAATCAAATTAAATACTAATTTCCTTAATAAGCTCTAGTTAGATAATCAAGGCAACTTAATGACCAGGCTAACCAGTTCTACCAAAACCTAGAGGTGTTACTAGAGCCAGCGGAAATACTTTTCAATATTCTCCTTTGGGTGGAGCCCACTCAATAACTAAAATGAGTCCAAGCTTATTTAATTGAATCAGAAAAATAAAACAGGAAAGCTCCCATCGTCAACTTAGCGAGTGGGGCCTGTAAGTGTTTGATTGTGTGGTCAGTGGACCACTCACGTCTAACAGAACCTTCGATTTTTACTTCTATTAAGATTTCTCTCGTGTGGAAGTGTGTTTTCCATTGTTACCAGATATTTTTCTTGATTTTCTTTGTTGAGATCAGAAACTCAGTATCTTTTCGATATACTTTTGTTTATAGATAACATGTAAGAAACCAAGTCTTTTTCTTGATGAAACAACATGGTTTACATCAGACGTCTGCACTTTTCTTGCAGTGTACGGCTCTTGATTTTAAAACAATATACAAAGACATTGTTTCAAAGGGTTTTCTTCAAATCATTGCTAGATGGGTTACAGTGGAATCGTTTAGGGCCTATCACATGTGTGTGTTTTTTCAAATGAGCTCCACCGAATAATTGTTAAAGAGGCGAGGGGTATAAAATATCAATGTAGATGCATTGGAGCAACTCTCACTTTCCCAGCGATTTGAATAACTGCGGTAGTGGCTGAGTAGCCACCTCTTCTTGATTCATTTTCCATCAGAGGGGAGATATTTGATGGTTACTTTTGGAAATTCACATTTGTTTGTTCAATTTAAACAATTTTAGTAGTAAAAATCTTACAGTTCCTGTTATCCATTTACATGAAACAAACATGAGATTCTTAAGGTAACCTCCAACCAAAAACTCAACAAACAGAAGGATTCCTATAGTGAAGGGTTGTTTCTCTGTATGCGGTGAGCAAAGGATTCTTAAGGACTCTTTTCTTGTAGGCAATGTCACCAGCACCATTTTATCTATGAATATGCATTTCACTTTAGGCACAGAAAGAGAGCTGCTTCGATTCAGTATAAGGCTTCCATGATTATCATGCGAAACATATAAATGCAGATCAGTTAAGCTTAATATCCATTTTCACGATCTTTCTTTAAGATTCCACCAATTGAATGATACGCAGCATTGAATGATTTTTGTTCCATTACTTATCCTACACGCAGGACTCCCCTAGTTGAACCATAATTCACTGGTATTTTGATGGGGGGAGGGTACTGTATGAAGTATCGAAGTTGGAGTTCGACAAGGGGATGGATTCAAAATAGTTGCTCGCCCTTCATCTTACAAATTTAAATCCTAGGAATTGGGTGCCCCCATCTAGGTCTCCGAACTTTACTCTCCACTCCTTCAATGAATGCCTCTTCCTATGGATCACTATGATTTTTTTTACCTTGCCTTGGAATTAAGTCGATATAGAAATGCCATGCACATTTCTAGTAAGGCATTACTCATGAAGAAATTTCAGAGTTTCTGAGGTGCTTAGGATCCAACCATTGAATATGTACTGAATGAAGGTCAAGGAATAGTATGCGAGTTGGATAATTGTCTTCATTTCCTTCATTTATATCGAATATCATTCCATACTATGAATGTTTTCAAGTAGTTCATTGAATGTGTGTGGATATATTTCTGGAATTTAAATGCAAAGGAGAGTTTGTTACTGGCAACAATGAAATAGTAATTAAACCAATTGATTGGAAAGCGAGATACTACAGAAAGGTGGGTCAGTTTAAGCAGCCCTCGATGGAATTGATACAGGTATGCATACTTCTTGTTCCCAACATAAATCAATCATAGTAATACAACACGCGTGCGCGCGCGCACAGAGGAAAGACATTCCTTCGTGCCACTCAACTAAAACTTGCTTCCCATTTCTGAGAACTGTCTCAACATTCAGAACAAGTGCTGTATGGTTTGTAAAGTTAAGAAAATTTCTTCAATGAGTATATCTGTTTCTCAGATCAATAAGAAGAGTGGCTTTTTTAAGATATTCATTCACAGGAAAAAAGGTATGCATATTTTTGCAAATATTTTGGTGAAATGGGGTGGTCTTATAAGCGTGTTTGTTCCCCAAGAATTGTGTGGATTCATGTGCAAACACTTCAGACATACTCTGTTATTGCTTGTTTCTTATCGGATAATGGGCAATTTTTCTCTTGGACAGGTGAAAGAGAACATCCAACCTGAGATACATGAAGCTGACAGTACGGATATTGAATAAAAAATCCTACTAGAGGTTTATACCTTAACTGCATGGTTTCACATGTTCTTCTTCCCTTTCTCATTCTTGTTTGAGGAATTGTCCTTAGAAAAGATTTTGTTCTTGTTAGGAAAACCTCATGATGATCACCCAGATTGATTACTTGGAGGAAGAACTTAAAAAAAGAATTGGTATGCATCGACACAGAATCAAGGTGAGAGACATTGCAAATGCATTTATTTGTGTGAAATATCATCTCAGGCAATCATTTTACCATGAAAAACTATACAAGCAATCACATGTAAAGAGAGAGACCAATCACAACATGAAAAAAAAGAAGAAAAAGTAGTACTTTGTATAACCCTCGAGACTTAGGGGCCTACCTTGCTGTGGTTATGGAATCATCAAATTGATCTCATGGCCTCCCTGTGATCTACAGAGAGACCTTCCTATCCCATACTACCGCAATTATTGGCAACCATAGAGGTGGGTTCATGCAGCTCAAGTGCACCATGGGCAAGGGCCAAATAGGAAGCCAAGAATATAGTTCTACACTCACACCCACTCATTGAGCCTAACCCAGAGGTCCACCCATTGGGTCTACTAGCCCATGTCTACTCGTCAATTGGGCTAGCCATTGTTGACCAGACCTATTTATGGGCTCATTTTTTCAAAAAAAAAAAAAAATTTCTTTAGGTCAGCAAAGGTTTAGAACTGACTCCCTAGCATGTTTGAGCATATTTCCTAATAGGAGAGATTTTCTCCTGCAGACACGAGACTTGCTGCACAAAAATGGTTGGCAGCTGTTAATGCATATAGGAAAAATACGATCCGATCAAGAATCCAATTAGGTTGGATGAGAAACCAAATGGTCACCCCACCTCTGTAGATTGTTAAGACCCACGTTCTCTTTTTTACAAGTTCAGTGAAATTCGTTCTTTTTGCTATCATTTGTGTTATTAAGCATTTGTTGAAAATATGTGACTTTGCAACTGATACTTGTGTTGCTTGCTGTTAGTAGGAAAACGCAGAGCAGTATTCATCACAGCAGGGATCCTGCCAAAAAGGAACAGATTAAAATCTCAGCAGAGTCGCTTGGTTGATTCAGAGGAAAAGGATGGCCAGCCAAATGGTTGAAATGAGCTGCCAAAAGCTTTCTCCAGATGGGATGTGGTGGTCAGGTCGTGTCCCATGTTTGAATATTTGGTGTGTCCCATGACCATGGAGACACCTGACAAATGAACGGCTGTGACTCGCTGACTACACGCATTGTTTTGTATCATGAATTGCATGTAGATTTGTTCTCTATAAATTTCAGTACAGGTCCCATTTTTGCTAATAAGAACTGCACTGCAAACCTTTCAATTGTTCAATCAACTGAGAGACAAGAGTTAAACAAGCTTTACATGCATGATCAATCCAAAGGCGTCCATGAATCTATTTGGAGTGAAAAATATGGCTTGGACCAAGCACAGGTTGGGCCCCACAAGAGTCAAAACAGGGTTGCTGAATGGAAAGTCCTGTGCGAGGTACTGAGCAATATGGGATGACTTATCAAATGATGAACGAGACAAATCCTTCATTTGGATTAAACCTATCACCGTGGGGCCTATTTGTTTGCATTAGAGTACATAAGAATTGAATATACAGGATTCATCTCAAATGATGAATGAGACAAATCTTTCATTTGAATATAAGTGGTTAAAAATGTAGACAAAAGGTGAATTACTAAGAATGAGCATCAAATAACCTTTCTTTCTTAGGGAAATAGTGAAGGTGCTATCTACATCTCAACCTAATGTCTTTCACCCCTCACCTCATGTCCTTTACCTTTCACCTCTTTAAAAACCCTTTGGTAAGGTTCATTAGTTGAGATGGATTGCTTGAGTCGTGGGTCGTGCTTTCATTAAGGCAAGATAAAATAGGCCTAGATCATCTATGTTGGACTCGGTTTGTAGGTCCGATGACCAGCCTTGAACACCAATGATCCCACCTGAAACACTACAGGCATGTTTATTTGCATTAAAATAAATAACAATTGAATACAAAGAATTCATTCCATTATTGATTAAGAATGAAGATCAACAAAGGTGAATTTTAAAAAATGAGCATCAAATAACATCTACTTTTAGGGTTATAGAATCAAAAGAAGGTGCCATCATTAGTTCATTTCCAGTACTCTATTTTCCTATAAAAGAAAGGTCATTTTATGGTCATTTTTAAAAATTCACATTTGATTTTCATTTTTAAGGGCCTAATAATTCATTTCCCATCCTTTTTTTTTCTATTTCCCTAAAAGAAAAGGTTATTTGATGCTATTTTTTTCAAAATGCACCGTTAATCTTCATTTTTAAATAGAAATATTATGAATTATGTGTATTCAATTCTTATTTATTTTAATGCAAACAAACAGTCCTGTATGGTATAAATTATATGTATTCAATTCCTATGTATTAGGATGCATACAAACAAACCTTATGTGACTGATGGCATATATATATATATATATATATATATATATGATTGATGAAAGGCTAGAGGTGATTAGTAGTGTGTTGATCTGCTTTTCAATTGCCAAGAATGACATGTATTTATGAAGGATATGGGGAAGCCATGCCGCCGTTGTGAGAATGCTACATTGTTTTGCAGCAAGAGGGAAGAATTCGGGCATTTGCATCCTAAAGCTTCAAGCCCAAGACCAAGCCTTTCCATACCAAGTTAATAGAGTTATTCAAAGAAGCATGTATAAATGTCATTTTCTTTTCAACCAACACAATGTAGGATTCTGGTAATGAAGCCTAAGGGTTCTTTACTATTTTGAAAAATTCCAATACTTCCAAGAGCGAGCCATCAAAACAGCTCAGAATCGTCGACTTAGATGGATAACTAGCAAAAAGCTAAATGTATTAGATCTGTTCCTGATGTGGCCGAGTCAACTTGAGTCTTTCTACGTGAAGTAGCGGGTGACCAAGCTAACTCAAGGCTTCTAACTAGAGGGGGACCCAATCGACCCTCAAGTCCGAGATTTGGTTTGGGCTCGATTCTACTCACCTGGATATCTGATTCCAGCTTCAATTCTTCCCTTTCCATGGCCCACTGAGCTATTTAAAAATTGCATATTCCGTTTTAACAGTCATTCACGTGGTAAATGATGAGACCCAAATCCCAATTGCAGACGGACTCTAGTGTAGCCAGAGGTAGGCAAAGGGATCAAAATAATAAAAGCTTAAGCAAGAGCATAGGACTATGAACAGAAAACAAGTAATATTAATATTGTTATGGGTAGAATAAAGATCTAAGATGAATCCAAAACACAACTCTTTTCAAGCCTTCATCAAAATTAACAGAGTGCAATCAGATAAAATGGGGGAAAAATGGAAAGCCTGAGTCATGCTTCAGCGGCGATGCTGCAGTTCTTTTGCTAGAGCTGCACAACGGTAAAGAGCGTCGGAGAAGAGCTTCTCTCCTATTATGCTGCATGTTGAATTGTCTAGAGATCTTTTGAATATATTCCTATAATTTATTTTAGAAGAAGCCATGGCCTATAATCTGTACTGCAGGTACATAACATTCTGTCAGAGTGAAGGCAATTTCGGTCTTAACTATTGGAAAACAGAAGTGCTAAGAAGGAACACTGCTTCCACAGGAAACAAGGGATAAGAATTTAGAGAAAATACCCTTATAAAAGAATTTAAAAAAAGATTAAATAAATAAATAAGGCAAGGGAAATTTTTGGATTCAAATGTCTGCAAAAGTTGTTTTCTCATCAATAAACAAAAAATTAGCAGTCCCATGCTGTTGGCCAGCTGGTCAGGGACATGTGAAGCATATGCATGGGTCTGAGTTTGAATCCCTTGTAATGCCAAAAAAAAAAAAAAAACAAAAGAAGAAGAAGAAGAAGAAGAAAAAGAAGAAAAAGAAAAGAGAAAAAAAAAGGTATTTAGCAGGGCTCAAATTCAGATCAGCTTATGCCCTCATGATTCTGTCTCTCTCACCACCGAAGTATTAAAAGACAAGCCCTCTATTCAGTGACAAAACCATACATGAAAGAGAAGCCAAAATCCTGACATTTTGCCCTGTTTTGAAATAGGGGGAAAAGCTTATGTTTTGCCCAGATTCCTCTCTTAATGAAAAATACGAGAAAAGAAATGGATAAGATCATCCACGAGTTATAAATCTAAATAATTGGGAAAGGGGAGCTGAGATTTTGAAAGAAGATACCAAGCTTTTGCCATTGATGTTAGATCCAACTGCAGATAATTACATGCAGTGGGCTTTCTTGCTCTCTAGACGTCAATCTGAATCTCAACATATTGAAGATTGTGAAGCTTTCTCAACACCCTTGGACTTGTATGGGGCAATGTTGTGCGTCGCAGTTTGGAGAGGACCCAAGAGATCATTCTCAATACACTCATACCTGCAAAGGCAAATGAAGTTCATATGAAGAAACTAATCAGCTTTAATAAAAACAAATTGACACAAGAGATAACTTACATTTTCTTACAGATTTGGTCAGTGACCACAGAGAGGTTGATAACTTGCATCCTTGTTGCCCAAACCTTATCCATGGAGGATTGATTGAATGGCTCTCCTATGTACTTAGAAAGCCTCTCCACATTTGCTTCTAGTTGCTGCTGCTGGTCCTCAAACAGGTTCATTTTCATCTCCCTTTCTTTTCTAGTCATTTCATCCTTGAAGAGATCATTTCCAAACATGTAGTAAGCAAATGCATATGAATATGAAAGGATTCGCCTGCATCTGAGAAGTCGATCCAGTCCATTTGTAATCCAACTATAGTCTTTGCTTCCAGAATCCTTACTTTCAGAAACTGATATTTTATTCTGAATGGTTTCTTTCAGCTTTCTCTCAATGTCAAAGGAATCTGTATGAGCTTGGTACCGGCTGTTATAATGCATGTACCGATAAATTTCTTTATCCACGCGAGCCTTGTTAATAGAGTCTTCTTTGTAGCGTCCACAAGTGTGGCCGATAATTCTACTATATGTATGGTCATTGCCCGTAGCACCACCACACACCCAACTGCATCAAGCCAGAGGAACATCAGAAAGAAACACAAACCAGATTTGTCTGAATTTGTAAGAGAACACCGAAAACAACAAAGAGCAATATAATCATGTAACTAGTTTAAGCTAAAACACACTAAAGTGTTGATTGAAAAATGGTCAACAATTTGTTGTACTCTTTACTAATTAGCAGTTACAAGTCAATATTTAGTTACTCATTAGTGACTGATTAGTCAATAGTGATAACTGAATAAAGTAACTAGTGACTAGTGATTGCAGAATTATGATTCATGAATGAAGCAGTAATAAAGTGACTACTGACTAGTGGTTGCATGGATTTTGATTCAAGAATGAAACAGTAAATAGAGACGTGAGAGAGGAGCCAATGAGTTCTCATGAATCTAAAATCCAAAAATGAATTACTTGTGGTTAAAAACTAAATTTAGCTAAAATAAACAGAAAGCCCCTAAGCATTTAATTATTTTTAAGTTATTTCTAACCTCAAACAAAACCCACAAGAAAATTACTCATATTTCAGCTTTGATTCCTGCTTTAGATCTTCAAATTGGCATCTTTGAAGTGATTTCGGTGCTAGAGAACCCAAAATTCCTTTCAATTCTTGTTTGTATAGAATGGTCAAAAGAGTGCCAAAGAAGAGAAAAAATGGGTATCACCTGATACATGCAGACCATGTATGCTGTATCATAGTGGCCGAACCTCGGACAAGAACATTCCAGACCTACCATAAAACCCCCCATGCACATCTTCTTCCACAGTTGTAGAATACAACACATACATCTAGATAAATCCGATTTTTACTCTAGAATCCTATTTTTACTCTAGACCACACACACACAACTGGATGAGAAGTAAAACTTTGAAGAAGGACAAATCCCCTTAAAAGGGCACTTGCTCTTTTTCCCTTTTGCCCTTTTTCTTTAATTATTTTTCAAAAAAGTCCCCTTTCCTGTTGGGTTTTGCCTTTACAATGTTTTCTTTTTCTTTTAAGACCTCGGGGATCAATCACTAGTTGGAATGCTGATAATGTGGAACTTTGTATTGGGGTGTGTTTGCAATAGGACCTCAGCCAAAATCCAATCTAGTACTAAATTTTTAATATTTATTGTATTTCTCTTGCATATATTTCTTTATTTCTTTTTTATACTTTTTTCAAACTGTAACTCTAAAACATTGGCAGAAATTCCAAATTGGGAAAAACATTTCATTTTGAAGGTCAAATCGAAATGGGGTCTGAAACGAAATTGACAACTACTAAGAATCTGGTGAAATTCAAGGGGATCGGTATGTGTGGCCAGCTCAAATTTGTGATCAGGCGGGCACCACTAGGAGTTGTGCAACGTGCGTGAGGGGCACGTGATCAACCTCTTATATATGCATATAGAGAAATGCTCCTGTGAGAGGGGCTCTCATCATCTTGCAATGAGAGGTAGCATGTCTGGGCCCAAATGGGGCCCCACTAATCACAGGAGCATAGGGGATGGACGGAGCCATCTTGGATGGCCCCACATATCAAGTTTAGGGTCAATCCCATGCCTCTAACCCCTTTATCCATAGCCTAGCCATTTAACAACTTTATATTAAAGAAAAAAATCGAACCTCAATCCAACGGTCCAATCAATTTGGTTTGGCACAAATCCAATGGCTCCAGTGTATTTCAAGGGTCCCATGTGCATGGACAATTTGGATTGGTGATAGGTGGGCCCCAACAAGCCACCTCTCACTGTAAGACGGTGAGAGGTACCTCTCATAGGAGCATTTTCCATACATATATATGGGGTAATATTCATGCGCATCCGGTGTGTATGGTCTTACCATGCACACCGGCTGTTGTTGCCCACCTGGGGCCCCACAGATCAAGGGATATGGGGAGGATGGAAAGATCCACGCATGATGGACCCAAAAATCAAGAATGGAGTCATTCTCATGCCTTTAACCCCTTGATTTGTGGCCCACAATTTTACTGGCTATATATTAAAGAAAGAAAATTAACCCTCAATCCAACAATCTAGTACATTTGGTGCGTGAAACCCATAGTTGTGAATTCCATTCAAGTAACCATTCCAGTTTGACCCTGTAGTGGAATATTTTGGCATTCCAGTCAATTCCAATGTTTTGTTCCGGAAAAGACGCGATTAAAAATGAAAAAAAAAAATTATAAAAGAATACCTAAAATTGGAAAAATAGTTGAACACTAAACAAATACTAAAAATACATACATATATCACTTAAATTAAGCTATACTTTATAATGACCATTTTCTAGTTTTCACCATATATGAATGGAAGTCTAAACATTGACCGAAATGGACTAGAACAGCCGGAATAGACTCGAATTGAGCCCGGAAACTTTTAGGAGGGCATTTAGTTCTACCCGAAACCAATTCTAGAACATCTCGACTGAAATTGCCCAAAATGGAATGGAATTGACAACTATGGTGAAAACACTAGGGTCCAGTGACTATCAGTGGGGTTCCTGTGCGTGAATAGTTCAAATGGATCACAAGTTAGGCCCGTAGGATGTTCTCTACCATAAGATGGTGAGAAGAGTTCTTACAGGAATATTATATATGTAAGATATTCTTGTGCATCCATCCCTCATCATATGGTGTAGAACAACCTTGATAGGGTCTTTCATCTTGGATGACCCCATATATCAAGTTTGGGGTCAATCCCAAGTCTCTAACCCCTTCTTCGGCGTCCCACAAATTTAACGACTTATATTAAAGAAAAAATTGACTTTATATCCAACAGTTCAATCCATTTGGATTAGTGAAAACTCAATTGATTCATTGTGATTTAAGGGGTCCCATGTGTGTGGATGTTTCGGATGGATCATAATGTCAGCCCCACTATGTTGTCCCTCACTATAATATGGTAAGGGATAGATACACATGAATATATATATACATATGAGTAATGCTCCTGTACAAGCTTCCCCTACCGTCTTAAGGAACAAGCCACCTCGTGGGGCCACCTACCGGTCCATCCGAGTAGACCATCCGAACCCCCCCTTCCCCCTCCCTTCCTATTTACACGTGTCTCACCGGGTTTTGATAGATCCGAATAGAGTGAGCCATTGGATCGAAGGGCGATTTTATTGTTTTATATAAATCCGTTAAACTTGTGGACCACAAATGAAGGGATTAGAGATATTAGATTGACTTCAAATTTCATATCTAGGTAGGCCCCACTTGGATCTTTCTATGTCCCTTGTTCCATGATTTGTGGGGTCCCAATAGGGCCCCACTAGGTGGATTGTGACGTACGAAAATAAGGGAAGCTTGTACAGGAGAAATATCTCTCACCTTATATTAGAGACAATAGTAGGGGCCCTCACATTTAAGCTGTTGACATTGGATATGGATGTGAGGGCCCCCACCCTATCTCTCATATAAGGTGAGAGATATCTCTCATAGAAGCATCTCCCATATATATATATATATATAATGGAAATGTTCCTGTGCATTTAGTGTGCATAATGGCTACAGGGGCCCGCATGGGGCCCCACAAATCATGGGAGGGGTTGGGGACATAAACGGGTTGGTTCAGGTAAACACAGGTTAGGTCAATAGGTGTGGTCCACAGGTTGGACTCAAACCCATATCCCACCCATTTTTAAAACAAGTCAGGTTCTTCTAACCCGCACCAGTGCACCACAAAGAAGCACGGACAAGGGACACAGACACGAACGACACGAACACGCCGACACGGCATTTCTAAAAAACGTAGGATACAGACACGTTGGGGACTAGTTAATATTTAATAATAATAATATATCTAATCATATACTAAAAGATAACATCATTTTAACTTTGTAATCAATTTAGCAATCAAATAAATAAAAATTCAAGTACCAGTGTACCACAGTATCAACTAACAAACAAATCAAATTATCAAATAGCAATACAAAATGGAAACATAATTCATAATCATTAAACATGAAATATCCATAGTGGCCCCCCTCTCTTTTCTTTTTTATAATTTTAATACTTTTCTCCAAATAAAACATCCAGCATGTCCGGGAAATAAAATATAAAAAAATAAGCAGAACACCATTTTTAGTGTATCGGACATGTGTCCGGGTGTGTCCGTGTCCGACACTGACATGCCTGCCCCGGAGAGGTGTCCATATTTCCTAGCCGCACCATGGTGGGTCAAGCTCCTATTGACCGCTGTGTGAGAAAGAGAGTGTGAGAGAAGGTACAACAGGTACGAAAAGAGAAGAGGGTTGGGTATGGAGTTTGGGTTAGAGAGAGAGAGAGAGAGAGAGAGAGGGGTAGGGTTCGGAATTGGGTTGACAGAGAGGGTAGGTGTAGTGTTGGAGAGAGATAAAGATATGGGTACCTCATTGTTGGATTACTTCCTTTTCGTCTTCCTAATGTACTTGGGATTTTATAGGCAAGTTAAAAGGGTTAAAGTGACCCATTTTTTGGCTGGGTAGGAAAAAGCTAACCCATGTCCAACCTATATGCTCTATGGGTAGGGTTGGACTGGTTGGTTAGGTGGATCACATCAAGTTTTGCCAGCCTTAGGGATGAGGGGATCAAAAGATTGACATGGGGCCACCCCAAATATCGAGTTTCAAGTCAATGTTTCTAACCCCTTGATTTGTGGCCCACAATATAACGCTTTTATATGAAAAAATGACACTTAATCCAATAGTCCAATCCATTTAGATCGGAATTAATCCATGGGACTCATTACATACAGGGGGAGGATTTAGATGGTCCATTCAGATGGATCATAAGGTGGCCCCACTACGTGGTGTGCACGGATAGACCGTGCACCGTGGAGGCACGTGCATACATACATACATATATAAATATATGTAATTACGGGTGGGGTTGAGTATATGAGATTCCAAATGTTCACTTGTGATGATGGAAGCTAACATGATTTGATATAGCTTGGATTGATTATTTTAGCTGACCTTTAATTACTTACTATTAGTTTGTCATGTCAGAAATTTAATTATACGAGGAATAACAATATGCCAACTTTCTCAGTGCAACTTTCAAGATCAATCCAAGAAGTGATGAACTAACAACTAGTTAAAATGGTACCACCCCTATTGAAAATTTGTGGTATTTTGTTTTTCGGAGCCAATTGCATTTAATCATTCTTCCATTTGTATTATATTCATTTTCAAACTTGAATGTCCTTGAATAGACATGTCAACAGTTCAAGCATCCAGAAGTCTCCATGACAAATGTGACTGCCATCAACAAACATGCTCATATCCAACATTGCAATCAATATAAGATCGTGACCCAACAGTTAGTCTAAAA
The DNA here is from genome assembly GCA_029852735.1 of Persea americana. NCBI lineage: Eukaryota > Viridiplantae > Streptophyta > Magnoliopsida > Laurales > Lauraceae > Persea > Persea americana. Next base: position 84,789,561 of record CM056810.1, read on the forward strand.
GTAACAAGGTAGGAGAAGGATTTGACTTAAAAGATGGAAGAAATTAATGAAAGAAATAGGATAGAGAGGAAAATTCTCACCAAAATGGCTGTCCACAGACACATGTAACAAGGTTGCAGCCACCATTCTTTTCCACAGGCTTATGACACTTGGGACAGGGTTTTGTGTTAACTATAATCCATTTCATTGCCTCAGATTCCTTCAGACATTTCTTACTCCAAAGATCCCACATCATGCAAGAACAAGGTGAATGTGTTTCTAATGAGCATTTGAAACAAAACTGCAGCCCGCATGCACATTCCACCTCACAACATGGATCTCCCTCAACACGCATTGCATTTCCGCAGTGTGGAATACTGGGGCACCATTTAACCTTACTATTGTCCTCAATAAATGACTCAAGAAGGAAACGGTCAAAACGCTCAGCAATATCAGGGTGCTTTTCATTGACTAGCTTTCTAACGACAGCTTCATCACAAATAGCTTTGCAGGTGTACTCCATGCATCTAATGCGCTTACTTTGCCCTTCATTTATTTTAACTATAAAATGCTCTGTCCAGCCTGAGGATAACAAAACAATGAGAAATGTCTTCATCAGTAAATAAGAAGAAATAATCGGTGAATTATTAAAATCAATCCATATTATGGTCAGAAATTTCAATCTTATGATTCTCAATTTGAATCCAACCCTTTTATTAATCGGTCCAAACATGTCAACAAACCCAAGGGCCCAACCATTTATTAAACGGGTCAACAATGCCAACTCCAACCCAAATTGGAAAAAAAAAAAGAAAAAGAAAAGGAAAAAAAAATCAATCTGAACCTTGAATTAATAGGATTAGGCATAGTTTTCAAAATCGGAAACGTATTGCAAATCATTCATACCCATGAATCGAATCGAATCGCGAATCGTATCGTGAATCGTAGGATTTTTTATTTTTCTAATAAAAATAATAAATAATTAAAAATTAAAAGAAAATGACAAAAGTAATTATTCATAACCATCCATTTTTCCATTTATAGTAGTATAAATATAATAACAAGTCTATCATACAATCATATCAAGAACATCATGACATATATTATTATATATATGTGAAATAAATGATAAATAGTTAAATAAGTTTAAAGTATCAATATATATATTTTATTATCTTTAAATCAAAATATAAAAATAAAATAAAATCCAAATCATCAATCTTACACAGTAGGATATCTCTTAAAGTTAAGAAAGTGTTCATGTAGAAAAAAAACCAGAATAGATTAAAAAAAGAAGAAGATATAAACAAGGACCATACGTATAGTCGAATGCATTAGTTAAATGCATGTTCTTTATTCATCTTTAAAACCTTATCAAAGTTGTCAAAAATTCTTATGAGGTTTCGTTAACTACTAAATAACTTTTTAAAAATACAAACGATAAAAGAAAGAGAGAATAAAGAAAGAAAAAAGGTAAAAAGATTATTAATATTAGCTTATTGGCTATAGTCATTCTCTCTTAGTCGAATCGCTTGTATCGTAAGATTCAATGAAACGAGTATCGAATCATAGGATATACACATGAATCATAAGATTCATTTGTAAATAGGATTCATTAAATAGATACGAATCGTTTTTCTTAAGATTTGGGATATGAATCAGGATTCGGGATACGAATTGTAGGCCCTACTAAGGTACATCTAATTGGCACATCAAAGTGCTACATAACACCCGTGATTAGAAATCATGATTTTAAAAGTCAAACAACCAAGAGACCTAAATTTGTTCACCATGGAGGAGAATTTGTGTCAATTGTTAAATGTAATTTGACCAAAAAGGAGCATACTTTAATAAATTGTTATATGTGGGGATTTAAGAAGTATTACCAATACTATAGGTAATTAGGACAAAAGGCAGGAATTACAGAATAAATTTCCCAAGATAGCGTGTCATTCAATGGGAAAGGGTTTTGATAACATACAAAAGTTATGATTTATGATCTATGATTTTAACTTTCTTACAGATTTACAATCTGATCTGATTTTCAAAATTTTGATATAAATAACCTCATGAAGTTTTGCAACTACAGTAAAAGATGTACTCTATAAAACCCTTTCTGCCCTTAAGAGTAAATGAGAGGAAGCATGATATTCTTACATTTGTTGCAAAAGCAGTGGCCACAATCCATTGACGTAAATTCATCTGGAGACATGTCCTCAATACAGATATTGCATGTTAATTGAGAGAATTGTAATGAGACAGGATTCTTATGCTCTAGAATAGTTACACCCGCTTCAGAAAATAACTGATCCCTTCCCTTGTCTACAAGCACTGCAGACAACCTCTCAACGTCCCAGCGGTGATAAATAAGCAGAGTCCGTGCATGTTGCTCCCTGAGTGTCAACATGTCCATTACCTTACACAAATCCTGGGTCTGAATACAATGTATATGAGCATTGTTTTATTAATACGCAATCTTAGTATTAAACATGATAATTTGACTCAAAGCCAAGAATCAAAAGAGTTCAAAAGAGTAACCTGTGCTTCCAGAAGAGATTCTTTCGTTATAACCTGCAAAATGCCAAATGAAAAGCAGAACAAAGTCAGTTCTTTGATAGCGACAAACAGAAAGGATAACACAACTAAAACATTTAATTTTATAACAAAATGGAAAATCAAATCAAGCTGCTTCAAAATGGATCCAACACAAAATGCATGTGAATGTATGATATTTTGGAAGAAATGGAAACTGGGAAATGCATTATGAAAGTGCTGCTTGACCCATTATTAAAATTAAAATAAAAAAAAACTCCTACATGCACGAAAACTGACATCCTCCACATGCACCCTAGAAAAGTCAAGGTGAATCCATCTACCATGATGCATTCAATTTAATGCTGATTCAGGAGCGAAGGAGAGTTTCCTAGTTCTGTGGATGTTGGTAATTGTACTAACAGAAGAAATCCTAAAGCAGGGCCTTCTTCAGAATGGTCTGCCTGTTTGGTGAAGCAAAGGTCTCTGACCTTAAGTGTGCAGAAAAAAGGTAATCGTAAGATCATTCCAACCCTACATTGAAGGTCACAAAGTATCAATCCTTTTGAAAGTTACATGAACTCCAGAATTTTGTGCTTTTTGCATGACTGATGCAGGTCTGCACAACTCAAGAGGAGATAAATAATCAAATAATACCACAATCTCACTCTCTACACTCCTCAACCTGAGTAAAAGAAAGTAAATCACACTGTGATGCAAAATGGCCAAGAGTAACAAGAGTACCACACGCCTTAGCTAAACAACTTAAAATAAGTCCCACATAAACTACAATTCAATCTTCATACTCCACTTATGGTGAGCTTGACAAGAGAAGTGAACACAGTTAGAATGATTTTCATTCAATGCCTTGACCTCATATATACCATTACGTGCAAGAATGCAAACTTATGGGCATAAGTTCTCCTAATTACATTAATGTAACTCCAATCTTCTCCAAGAATCTTCGACTTACTATGCACAAAAATTAACTACAAGCATACATTCTTCTAAACAATTCAATTATACTCCAAAGCTAAGATGCCCAGATATAGCATGGATACAATAGGGACACACCAGGGATACGTCAGAGACACATATTTTAAACATAAAAAGTGAAGTGTCAGGGATAACATACCTTGCCCATTTTGAAGCATTCAGGCATCATAGCTTCAAAAATAATGCACAATCAATAGACTTGCAACAATACATACTTTGACCCTATCTACATGCAGAATTAATTATCATGCAACACATATAAATAACATGCACTAAAATGTCTCACGACCCATCCACTGGTTGGCATGCTATTTATATGATCTTCTTCAACCATCAAGTTTTCAGCAATGAAGGGAATGTCACAAATTGAATTGGGTGCCAAATTCATAAAGGCAAGATATTGATGACGGCTCCAAAAGATGGACCTCTATTTAAATCTTTGCAGACTAGAGACTTCCGAAACTCACCGAAATAGCACTAATAGGGTGAGTAAATGCAAGCACCACCATTAGACTTCTATGATAAAAACAAAGACAGGACAAGGGTCTCAAAGAACAAGGAAAAAAAAAACTTCATTGTCACTAACCCAATTCACAAAACGCCCACCTTCTTCTAATCAATTCTACACACTAAATCTCTTCCGTCTCATATCTAAAACCTGCAAAATCGCCACACCCATCCAGAATCAACCCCCAATTCTGCAAAAAAAAAAAAAAAAAAAAAAAACCACCTGCCTTCGCACGACAACAATAACATATCGTGACATCCAAACAATGCGCAAAACACAAACAAAGCATCAATCAGATAACTACCTAATCATCGAAACTAAACCCTAAAATCACAAAACGATCAAAACAATAGAAACAAAATCAAAACCAATCAGAGACGTAGTAACTCATCAACCATAGTGACAAGAAATTCAATGATTCAACTCAATTCCCAGAGATTGATTCCGAGAAAGAAAGAGAATCGGGAAAACCCTAACTTGACAGGACGGGGCGATCTGAGGCTGACATCCGTAGTCTAAGAAGCAGCCTTCGTCGTCACTCTCAGTTCCCTTGGAGGACTCCGTATCGTAACAGTCGTAGTCCGTGTCGCTCGTCCCCGATCCAGCCATTGGATGGAGCGTATCGGTTTCGGACGATACCGATATCGGTTTCCGAAACGAAAGAGAGAGAGAGAGAGAGATTTCGGTTCAAAGGAGAGAAAGGGAGGGAGAAGGAGAAAGAGAGAAGTTTGTGAAGCAGTTGGACTGACAGTGGTGCCGAAGAAATAGAGATTGCTTTCACGGGTAAAATAAGAAACGTAAACTGAGGGTGCACGGAAGATGATTCTACTCCCCCGGTTGTGTACAAGTTTACGACTACAAACATGGTGTTGGGAATGGTTTTTGCTTTAATGGGCTGGGTCGGGGGGATTTGGGTCGAGTCTATATAATTATCAAAAGATTTAGGGTCACAATGGGCCTGAATCGATCCTATGATCAACTTGACATGTACTATTTAAGTGGGTTTTAACTAGGTGTTCAACGGATTCGTGATCCATGTTTAGGGTTTAAAAAATCCGTAATGGGCCAGAATTGGGCCCATGGTGTTGGGCTTGATGAATGATTGGGCCTATTTATTTATTTATTTATTTTTCTTTTTAGATATTGCATATGAATATATTAAATCTAATGATATTGAAGTATTGGGTAATTCTGAAAAATGTCCCTTCTTTTGCCCTTTTTTTTATTGATTGTAAGACCTCCTATGATCGCAAAACCCATCCAAATAAATTTAACAAAAATAATGCATTATAACACTATTAAAATTTGGGACCATGGGTCATAGGGTTAGAACATAATGGAGTTGGAATTTTGAATTAAGGTAGGACCGAGGTTCCATCTGTGATTTCTCATTCAATGGATTTCTATAATTAACATGAATCCGGGTGGTCTCCACTCTCCACTGAGAGGGGCACTTCTCCCCAAAATTGCACGAGCATTTCATAGCGATTTTGTAAAATGATATATGCAATGGATTTCCATAATTATCACGAATCCTAGTGGTCTCCACTAAGAGGAATGCTTCTTCCCAAAATTGCTTGATTGTTTCATAGCGATTTTATCAAATGATATATGAAATGGATTTCCATAATTATCATTAATCCTTTGAGCGTTTCATAGCGCTTTCCTAAAATGATATATGCATATAGAGTCCAGATCCCTATTTCATTGAAAAAACGGAGATACTCCTATCACCAGTTGTATAAAATATCTTATTTCTTTTTTTTCACTCCAAAGAAACGGGTGTATTAGTTGGCATGAGATTTTATACAACTGACGAATAAAATCTCATAATAGAAATGTTGATAGGATGAAACATTATTTCAAGTAGGGATTCAGACTTTCCTCCCAGATGGTTCGAGACTGCGCTACCACACTAGGGCCACAAGGGATTTACCCTGCTCCTCCTGGGCTCAAAGGGCTGGGACACCCTTCGTCATAAATAAAAAATAAAAAAAAGGGATAGTGACTCATGCATATAACATGTGGGAAGGCATTTTTCTATTTATTCTTCTTCTTAACCTGATTAGAACCAATCAACCTGGTTCAGGTCGACCAATGAAGGAAGGACCCGCTGGTCGGATCCAAATGTTTGAATAGTTTCCCAATTGGAGGAGCACAGAGTTGTGTGGTACTGCAGTATATAAGTATTTCTTTTGTTATGGAAGTGGAATCAGTGGAATTTTCATCCTTGCCTCTTATAAGTAAATTAGAAGTGGAATGGTCCCACTTTCCATTTTTATTTGGAATAAAGGAGACTAGTGAGAGAGGGGGTTCCCACTTCCAAAAGAACTTCAATCAATTTACTTATTAGGACATGATTGTATCCTGCAACCGATCCATTCTCAATCATAAATCATAATCCAAACCATTCAAAATCACTATCCACTCATGTATTGGCCTGGACCACCATAAAAAATGTTACACGTGGTCAATCTGAAGATGGGTCTATATGGATTTTTGGAGGTGGCCCACTATACCGCTCAAAGGGAGTGTCCCAACATCTGGAAGGTCTAGATCAGTGAACGTGGACTCCACCTTTGAACATGCCTGTAATTTAGGCCAAGTATTGTGCAAAGTCATCAATTGAATAGAATTACGGGTATAACTTAAGCCAGTCGAGTTGGGTGACCCAGTTTGAGCCCAACTGGGATTTTAAAAGGACCAAACTGAACCAACTGTAGTTCAGATGAGCCTACCTGTATTGGACTTGATCCGTGCTATAACCGAACCCGACTTGAACATGACCCAGACCCGAAATTTGGGCTTTGGTTAGTCGGGTTCGGGTTAGGCGTAGTTGCACTTGCACCCCTGATTGGAAATCAATAGAAAGTTTGTTTCTAACTATGGTTGCAGTGGGCCCATAGATCTTTTACTTGATTTTGGAAAGTACAGATATATTTTTTCTTTACAAATAAAGGTGCATTACTTTCACCTTTATGCAGAAAGATGTAAAAGCACTTGGATTGTCTAGCTTTTTCACTCGATATCCATGGCTAGCTGATTGCAACTTGCATTTGGTTGATGTGGGCCCCACAACAAAACGACCATCTTTTCCTGGCTGATCAACAAGTTGAGCCCTTCTACCAAACAAAACAAAACAAACCAAGATCCGAATATGCTTTTGCAGGATCCACACCCAGGTCCAGCTCTTTACACATGTAGTAGATGCCCAAATCCAACAAACACTAACTGCTAAGGATCTGGATATAATTTCATATCCGAACTCAAGAAGGGATCCAAATGCATTTGGTGGCATTCAATTAGGGAGTGACAACAATAATGTGATCACAGATTAAATTTCATGTTGTATGGATCAGGATAACTAAGGCCCACAACAGGCGAGGAAGGATATGGGCTGAGCCAATTTGGAGGATAGGCTAAATCTTAACAGAGTCAAAATGTCAGAAATCGGTCTGTACATGTAAAAGAAGAAGAACAGAAATAATTTCTAGTAACCCTACTTGAACTGAATCTTCACTAAAGTTAGGCTAGTAAAAAGGAAACAGCCACGTAATAATTTGTGAACTTGAATACCAGGATCCCCTACTTGGAAAAAAGAAGAAAATCTGCTCTGTCAGCAGTTTAATTAATTTAACATTAACTGTAGTTGATGGTGAAGGCATGTCCAGAAAAACTTGCATACTATCATCAAGATTCTCAGATTCCAAGCCCCTATTACAAGTCATCCTCCAGTAGAACCCCACAATTAAAGAAAGAAAATTAATCTTCCAAGCCGTCGATATTGGTTCTGAAAATATAATCTTCGCCCTCCAACTCTTCCTGCAATAAGCAGATCATTGGTTGATCAACCTGGTCACCGCAGCCCTTGGAATCCAACAATCTCCTACCCTGAAAGCAAATGATGAGTAAGGGAAAAAAAATTGATATTCTGACCCATTTAGCTGCTTGAAGAGAACAGGTGAACCGGTTTAGAATGCAAATTAGAAACCGTAAATATCCCTTTACACAGTTGAGAATAGGGAAAAATCATTCGTCACTTGCAAGTGGCAGACATAATATCAAGTGAAGAAGTGTATCCTAAATTCCTAATAGGAGAAAGGAAGTGCCAAAAGCAGTCTGGTAAAGAAGTGCTAAATGATCTTTACTGCTAAATAAACAATTAAAATATTCATTTTCCCATTTTTTTAGAACTGACAACAGTACAGGTGGGTCCCATCTCCTGATATAAGCTATGGACTTGATGGATCAAAATATGGAATGGGAGATGCTTTCTATATCAGTTCTCCCTAATCAGATGACACATTCCACTTTATGAAAATCAACTACGACCAGAAGTCCACATTTAATCAAGAGGGGGTTGTTATCAATAACAATCAGTATCATAGAAAGTGACCCCCACTGTACATTTCATACTGCAATTGTGTATATTCCCTCCATCCCACAAACAACCAAAAGGTACGGCCCAAAGCATATATTAAGTGGTCCAATGTACAATACCCGAAAAACAGCACAGATTTCTGCCAAGTAGTTTTATTTTTTAATATTTTTTTAACAATAGTAATGCAAATTTGTCCCAAACACTGCACAATTAGAGAAAATTCAACGGTAGAAAAAGAAGGGTTTTTTTTTTTTTTTTCAGAATGGAAATTGTAGAAAAGAAATTGTTCCGGTTATCTCTACAAACCTTCTTCAATGTATAGAAGAAATAGTGGAATCCATCCCCAAAAGTGCTCCACTCGAAGGACCAAGTGAATTCTGGGGCTTCAAACAGTGGACGCCTGAAATGTGGCTGTAGAGAACGTAAACTTAGTTCTTCTAAAGAACATGAGGAGAAAGAGAGGGCAGGAGAAAAAAAAAAAAAAAAACAGATAGAAAATAGATTAACACGCATACCTGCCCAAAAGAAATTGAAATGAAAGTTCCACCAGGTTTCAAAACGCGATGAACACCTTCAAGCATTGCCATGACCTTTTTTACAGTTGCGGGCTGTGGATTCCATGGATCACCACTGTCCACGAACAGTACATCCTTCAAATTCAAACATTTCACATAGTCTGCTCAACAAAAGCTAAGCACTAATGGCACATGCATGACAGGGATTAAAAACCAGGACTCAAAGACCCAACTCGGTCGAGTCACACCTAAGCTAGTAACATCTATTGGCTTACATGGGATTGGGTCCTGGGGCAGCCTGGAAACCTAGGCATGGTGAGGCTTGTGTCATTTCTCAGAATGTATCGGTGATTGTTATCAGATTACAGAATATCCACAGAAATGTCTAGTCAAAAGCTATTGTTGACCATTCAGTTAAAAGTTGTTTGTAGGCCATGCAAGCTAAGTCAACAAAGACTTGTTAAATCAATGAAGACTTGGATAAGAAGCAATTAAAAGAAGAGAGGCTCATACAAGGCATCATCTCATAGTGTGAGAAGTAGGAAGGTTGCAAGGTTTCAGCTGAGTCTGGTCCAAGTCCCATGGATGGGACCCGTCTTGCTCAAGAATGAGTCCAAGTCAACTTGTACTCAACTGAGTTTTTAGTCCTTGTGCATGGATGAATATTTTAAAAGCCAAAGATAAACCTTGAATAAGTTAAGAACAGATAAGGGTTTCCATCATGCTGAGCTCAATTCTTTCATCCATATATGCAAAAAATACATCCAAGTGATACATCAGGCAGGCCCACTGCAAAGATCTCAGCCACCCTAGAAGTCAGGCGAAACCCACACAGATCACCCAATTTAAAACAATGGTCTAAAGAAACTTGCAAACAGTACCCATTGACTCTGCTTTTATTTATTTATTTGATCGGTACTCATTCTCTGTACATCCATCTCATGGCAGGGGTTGACTGGGTTTTGGGCCAGATCTATATTGCAGGCATCACCTGAGACATGATTCAAAGCAGCACATGCCATGTCTGGATGTATGACCGCTGGTGCAGAAAAAGGTGTGCATGATCTCAATTAAAGACAATCAATAACTTCATTTGGATGGAAATATAAGAACTTGCTCTATTAATTATGCCTACCATGGTTCCTTTCTCAATAACAACATCAAAACACTCATTCCCAAAGGGCAAGTCTAGCATGTCGGCCTCCAACACTTTGATATCTGAAAAATTAAAGTGAGAATCACAATAAATATCGAAACAGGAACAGAAAAGTTTTCCAATATGAACCCACATTCCAGAATTTCTCAATTTCATTCATTCATTCATTCATGAGAGAGGAAGACAGCAATGTCATGCTACCAATGTGAATGTTTCTTAGGGATTTTTTTCAAGAGAACTCAAATATTATGAATACAAGGAATTCTACAGTGGTATTGTTAGAGCATCCGTAAAACCAACAGACATCACACCCCTCGAGGAGATGAACATGCTTAAAATATACATGATTGAAAATAAAATTTCAAGAAACTAGCACTGCTGTATCATTCAAAATTATAACTAGCACTGCTGTATCATTCACAATCATAATTTTCTCCCTTGCAACACCCCATGAAGCCAATTCATCCATTTCACCACTGTTCTCCCTTACTAGAGCAGACATCTCTTTTAATAAGGATATTTTCATTTATGATGCAAAAGAAGCACCACGGCTCCTTTGTTTTTAACTCTTGTCCATGCAATTGAATTTCTCAAATCACCGTCCACATTAATAAGCGGCCACAAACTTTTGCTTTCAGGATTTTTAGCCCCACCTATATGTGGCTAGGACTTCTGCCCTATTTTAGTCCCAAATAGTTACGGCTCCGACAAGAACAAATGGTGGACCCATGTTTATCTTTTATCACTCGCTCCTTCCTCATAGGCAACGTTACTCAATCCCGCAACCCCACGGTTGCCAGTTGCCACAATGAGCATCTTCCACCCCATGACTCAATAGACAAGGTTCCGAGCCAGAGCAGAAGCATTTTCTATCACAGAAAGAGGTGTAATTTCATTTCCCTGCCACCTCATGGAAACAAGCACAACGAAGATCCTATACACAATTATGTAGGAATTTGCAAGCATTTTTGTCACAATAAACTTAAAAAAATTATTTTCATAATTATATTGTCAACTTCTTTGGTACACCTAAAGAAACCAGCAAAATGATACAGATAGAACTCACCAACAATTAAAATAACTCTACTTATATTTTTACCACCAGATGCTCATTCACATTCTTAGTTAAAGAATGATGTTTTTGGTATGTAGACTTTACTCACAGACCTAGGAACCTACCTTTACATGATCCAGGCTCTTATCTGGATGGGTCCACCATGATTGGGTCCAACCCAGAATGGGGCCATTTTCTTATAGAGCCAATCTAGAGGCCAAGGGGAAGTACAAGTCATGGCTCATTGACAATAAAGCCAACAAAATTAACAGAAGATATAATTGAGAAGGTAGGTCCATTGTAAAATGCAGTAGCTTGCTCATATAAAAGCTGTTGATAGGTTTGATAGAAGCATCACATGATACCTCAAACTATAATGACAATCCTTCACCAAGGAATGGACACTACCATCAATATAGAATCACAATAATGTGATGGCATAATTAAGACTCACCCATCCAATGTGTTAAATTAGTTTATGAGTAACAGATGAAACTAATCCAAATTGCAACATGAGAGAGGATATTTAACATTCACGTACCATTATATCCATTATCCAACAACCGCTTCCGCATCTTTTCCACAGCAACAGTTGAAAGATCAATGCACGTTATCTGTGAAATTCCATCTCTGTACAGTTCTTCACACAACTGTGAGTTTCCACAACCGAGCTCCAAAACCTAATGTCCACCATCCAACCCAACCAACCAAGCATTTAAGTCTAATCAATCCCACAGTCCATGTTGCATGGATTCTTTGAAACAAGTAATATACACATGCCAGAAATGTCTCAAGTATGACAATTCGTCGGATTCTATGGTGCCCAAATGCTAATACAGATTTGGGCAAGGATAGAAAGAAGGGGGCACAACTCACAATTTGAAAATCAAGGACATGGATATGGATATGACTATCACTAACATCAAATCTCAAAATTTTTATACAAAGTACGTTTTTTTCTGTAGAACATTTCTAAATATTAATGAAAATTTATCATTATTTACATTCCTTTCAAACGTTGTCAAACTAATAGAAGTACATGAAGTAATGAACTCTCTAATGGTAGGATATGCTACACTAATACTCTACAATTTCTTTTTGGGTGAGGTATTAAGTATCAGTATTGCATCCTTCGGATGCAAGGATGCTAGGCATATACAATTAATCAAGCACCACAATTCAGATTTTTTATCTACCACTAATTAAATGATATAAGGCAAAGATCCACAAGAAACCGTCATGCAAACTCCTTTTAGATAGAAATTGATTACCCAGCTATCCAACTAGTAAATCAAATCTTAGGAAAGTGATGGTCCCATCTATATCTCTGTCATAAACCCCCTTCATTCCTCGCATCTTAAAAATACTCCTTTGATAAACCTCTTCACCATGAATTCCTAGAAATTCAATAATGAATAAATAAATTGGCACTAAGATCAAAATTAAAATAGTTACTACCTACCTGATCATTGAAACTTTCCCACAACTTTCTAATTTTTGTTCAACTTAATTGAACATTTTACACCGAATCTACCAATCCTACTGGTACAGCCACTAATACATAGAAGATTTGTAGTTGGAACTAAATAAAATGCATATAACAATAGCAATGACTATAGAAAAGCAAAATGCGTGATTACAGAATCAGAAGATTTGATGTTCTGTTGGATGAGATGACGAAAATGAGAGTAGTCTTTGAACCATTCATAGTGCTCCTCACAGGAGAAACGTCGATCCCTGTACATTTCAAATGAGCAGATGTTTCAAAACAAGAAACTACATGGAAGTTATAGATCTGGAAATTGAAAAACGAAATTAGGGTTCGATCAAAGTTGTGAATTTTAAGAGAATTCTCAAAGAAAGTTGAGATTGGGATGGAAAAGTAGGGTTGAATCTTACCAGTAGTTGGGGTCGAGGTAACCCAAAGCAGAAGAAGGGGCAACAGCGTCACTGAGCGGTTTGATTGCGGTCGAATCCATACAAATTGAGAAAGAAAGAGCAAGGGGAGAGACGAAGAAAACCCTAATTTTGGTTTCTTTCGCTTTGGAGGGAGAAGAGGTTGAAGGAAGCTTGGTGGATAAGGGCGCATGTTAATGTATTAGTGCGTGAAGAAGATAACGTACGCTGGCGTGTTGGAGTTAAAAAGAAAAAAAAAAAGAAAGATTTTTGAGTAATCTACCGGAAAAGTGACCTTAGATGGCTACTAAACGAAAAAGGATTCACTAGTTCATATGATACGAAACTGGTATTCCCGCCAAACTTTTCTCTTTTTTTGCCTTTTTTTCTACGAGCATCGACGTCGTCGCTCATTTCAATTGGACTAAGCATCTCAAGATTCTGCGGAGCGACGACGTCGCCGCTCACTTTAGTGGAACCAAGTGTTTTAAGATTTTGCGAAGAGACGACGTCGTCGCTTATTCTACCCTTTCAGCAAGACTTCATAAACGGTTGGGCAACGACGTCAACGCTGATCTTAGTTTCCCCCCCCCCCCCCCCCCCCCCCCCCCGTTTTACATTACTTTTTTTTGTGGGGTTCCTATTAATGATGCTTGCTTTTTTTATTTATCATCTTATGGGGCATTCAGAAGTAGGAAAATTGGTGGGTCTTTGAAAGTAATCAATCAAGAAATTTATAAGCTTGAAGCTGGGCAAATCGAAAAGGAATTGCGATATGTTATCATCAATATCGAAGGCTTATTGGGAAATGATATGTTCCATTTAAAAGTCATGTTTCATTAAGATCTGGGCTTTCGAGTCCTCCAAACTTAGCTTCAGGGAATTCACTTCACCATTCCAAATTCTAATAATTCAATTCACATGGTTTGAGCTGATTGTATCCTTTTCTCATGGCCCAAAATTTGTTTAAAGGAAATCATTTATTGTTGATTTTATTTTTTTAGGAGCCCCCTGCCATGGCTTATACACAATTAAAAATGGTTATGGCAGGAAAAGGATCAATGGGGGTATCATTTGTTGCGTTTCAATGGATCTCTAAACACAAACTGGGATGTTATTACAAAAAACACGTGTAGTGCATGAATATTAATAATTTTATGGTGCTATATTGGAAATAGGTTGAAGGAAATTGAAAGAATATGAAGAAACCCATAAGAATCGTTATTTTGAAAAACAAACAATGGGTGAATGACAAAAAGAATACCTCCACATGATATGATGCTTGAATCTATGATGCTTCAATTCAAAACTGGTTGAAAAACAACCTCTGAGATCATGTTGCAAACTATTGAGGAAGAATGAGCAACAAAATCACCAGACGGGGGAAAACGATGGGGAGGAAGAAAGGAAAAATAGGATTTCGGGGGTTTTGTAAGGTTTAAACGAGCGACGACGTCGTCGCTCAATGAAAACTTCAATAAAAAAACGAAAGTGGTCTCATCATATGAACTAATGGACGCTTTTTCGTTTAGTGACCTTCTAATGTCCTTTTTCGGGTAAATTCCTCAAGAGTTTTTCATTTTTATAAGAGGTAAATGTGATGGTTTGTTAGCTCACAGGAGGTCCCTATGAATTTTGGGTCTACAAATATGTCTTATAAACTTTTTCATATTTATGTTTTCTCACCTCAAGATCATACCAAAGATTAAGTTTTTATAAACAAATTTTAAGGATGGGATTTGGAGGATGTTTCTTTTCTGGAATTCAAGAAATTTCTGTTTGGAAAATTCCTAAATACTCAGACATAGTGGAAATTTTGAATGCTTTCTTCGAATTGAGCATCCATAAATTCCACCAAAAAATTCTCAAAGGTTATTTCGGACCTTTCATTTGGCTGGATTTTAAAATGTTCAGCAAGAAACATGAAATTAAAAAATGCTACGTGTCCCAAAAACCCCAATATCTAGAATTCGTGTCAAGAAGTCTAGTAAAGAAATATGCCCTAAAAGAGCACACAATTGTTATGGGAAGTTTATTAATTGTGCCTTTTTTTTAAATTTTAACATTGACCCATCCCTACTTTTTTATTTACATAGCGGTCCTAGAAGAGCTTGAGTGTGTTTTACATGTTGAAGAAAAGAAAGAAAGAAAAAGGAAAAAAAAAAAAAAAAAAAAAAACCTTTCGGGTTTCCTTTTTCATGGATATTTAAGCATATATGGGCCTCTCATTGAGTAGTGTTACGGGTAGAGGTTGGGATGCAAATGGGTCAAATCTGAGACAAAACCATGGTGGATCCTATCTTGGATTTGTATTTATAGATAACATTCTCCATCCAGATCCCAATCCGAGATATGAATATGAACATCATGGATCCTGATCCTCTAGTTGGATCATACAAGGAATATATGGGCCTCTCATTGTCAATTCCTGATCCTTTAGTAAATTCCGACACTTGCACAGCCTTCACAAATCCCACACTAACAGCCCTGTGGTCATTTATCCCCTAGTTGTTTCTATGTAGGGGACATATCAAGGCCTTGCTGAGGGTGTAACTTTGGTCCGACCAATCCCATACCCACATGGCTAACCTGACCAAAAGTAAAATTTTGGCTGGGCTTATTTAGTTTAGTTTTGTTCATGGAGCTCATATCTAAACTTGAAAACTTATATAGAAGTTGGGATTGTGTTTCGGTTTGCAATTCTATCTCTCTCTTTTTTATTTTTCACCTCAAATACCATTATTTCCTCATTGCCTAATTTATCTAAAAATATATCTTCGTTTATACTGTCTAATATCATAACATATACACTTATAGATGAAGCAGGGAAAACCCCAGGTGCAATGAGGTGAGAACCACGGGCCTAAATATCTAGTGGGGCCCACCTGATGATTGATTGAGTGGGCAACCCTGCCCCCCCATCTTGGGTTTGGCACCCATCGGAATGGAGTACACCGCCATTAGATCGATTATGCATTCTTTTGGACAATGAAAACTTGCTCGCTATTGATCAAGTGGTAGGAATGATTATTTGAGCATTTGTTAGCATAAACATGTGAGGTAATCAAACCCCCAACCCCTCAATAGAAATCGATCCTAGGTTTGACACCCATAAAAATGGACTCAGTTGGATCAATTATGCACTCTTTTGGATAGTAAAGGCTTGTCCGCTATTTATCAAGTGGTTGGGATAATGATATGGGCCTTCGTTAGTGTAAATCATCTGCAACCCAAAAGAAAATCCTTAGGTTACCAGTGGGGGGCATATTTAAGGTTGCAAACGGGTATCCGATTCTTCGATTACCCGGAAGTTCTGACCTGCAAAAAACTTGATTTGGAACCTATTTTAGGTTCCGATTCATAAACGGGTCCGAGTTCAAAACCTAATTTAAGTTCCGATTGATAGACCGGCCCGGTTCCAAGTCCATATAGGTTTCGACCCGTGGACCCGGGACTTGGCATATGAGTCTTTGATATTGCAATTTGTACTTTAAAACCAATTCTTTTTGAGCATTCTGATGTTATAAACTCGAAACATTGTTATAAGTTGAATGATATGCTTATTTTAAGAAAGAATGAAGAATAAAGTGAAAATAGAATTGATTTTAAAACTAGATTCGAGTCTTCTAGGCGGACAAGGTTTCGAAACTTGATTCGGAACCAACAAAACAAGTTCCGATTCAAAACCGGATTCGGAACTGGAACCATTATTTAATCCAGGTCCATTATAGTTCCAATCCGGAGCCGTCTTGTTTGCAACCCTTGGGATATCCATTTCATTCCCAAACCCAAAACTCTGGGTACCCTACCCAACCTCAGTTAAGTTTGCTCTTGCTCAACTCAAATTGCACTTGGATAGAGAATTTACAGATAAGGCCGGGTATAGGTTTGGTTTTGGGTTTGTAAAATTAAGGTCGGACTTAGATTGAGCAACTGTAACTCGGGTTAGTTGGGCTGGGTTTTGACCAAGCCTCAGTGTGGCCTAAACTGAATATGAGAAGCCCAAGCCTGAGCCCGAACACAAAATAGGAACCCAAGTAGGGGTTGGCAGGGACTAAAAGTTTCCAGCCCATGATAAAGCAACAGTGTGGCTTGCTCTGGCCTCTGATCATCAAAATGGCCACTGGTTGGACGGGTAGGATCTCCCAATCATGCATCAGCAAGATGTCTAAAGGATCACTATCCATAGTGGGGTCCTAATTTAAAGGTCTGAATAAAAACAATGGGTCAGACTTGCACAGAGATGAATTACTTCTATAACCTTTCATGATTGAAATGCAAAAAGACACTGTTTAAATCCAACAAAATTTCACAGACCAGTTGGCATTATCTTTTCCTGCTGTCTAGTGTGCAATGTGCATGCCATTGTTCTTTCATTGTCCATGGCAGTATCATTTCAAAGTTCCCATCATTCAGAATTATAGTCCTTTTTCTGCAAAAGGAAGACTTGTGCTAATTGACTTTCAGGGTGTCAAAACCTGACCCATCCTGTGAACCTGATCTGCAGATTACATGGGTTGGATACTTGGATGTCGGTCTGGCTCGGATGGACGTTAGGTAGAGTTTAAACTGCCTAATCAATGGGTTTATACAGGTTGTTGACTTAACCTATACACCCCTTCTCAACCCGACCCATTTGCAATTTGGAGTGGCAGAACCTAAACAAACCTGGAAGCGCGACCTGCAGCAAATATGTGGGTCGAGTCAAGCTTGACCTGTCTAATGAATGGGTCGGATTCAGATTGAGCCTCAACCTGCCATCCAGTGATTGAATGGTTCAAAGATAATTATTCAACTATTGTGGCCCAGTTCATGTTGGTGGTGGAATTTAGCTAAAAAGTTCACTCAAATCCCAATGTATTTTTGCAAGAAAATAAAAAATACAAAAGCATGCCATGGTTTCATTAATTCAAATAATTACAATGGTTTCATATTATAGTGTAACTGCCATTATTTGTTGTTGTTGGGGTCAATGTTGTTGGAGAAGGGGATGGGATTAACCAACACTTTACTGGTTGGCATTCATGTTCATCTACCTAATCAATTCACTCGAGGGCATGAAAACGAGGTTTAGCTCATCTACACTTCAGTAAATTAGGTATCTAGAGCTGTCTAACCCTCTATTACATTCTGGCCAATGAGGCTATGACCCAACCAGAAAAATGAAGGGTCCAGATAGCCTTAATTTTGGCCACATGTCATCACTGCTAAAGATGTGGGGGCACTCTGATGCCAGCTGAAGAGTGACACCAAGAAGAAGAAAGAAACAAGAAAAGCTATGGAAGACAGGCGTGGGAGATGGCAGAGAATATTGCAGAGAGACATGCATCATGCTTACATCAGAAACCAACATTTTCATCTGACAAAGCGAGGAAATTCCATAACTACATTCCTATTGTTGGTTTGTCTTTGTTAAAAAGGAGAAATCTTCCCAAACACCCATCACTTCCTCTTTAAAAACTGCATTTTTTGGTTTCCTTGATGCTTGACATGGGAGCTTGATTAGGTCACTAAAAAACAACCATGAAGTGTATAGAAGGGAGGGCCTGTCAAAAAAGTTGCAGAAAAGTGCACTACAGAGGACGGATAAGTAGTTTACATCCTGAAGAACATAGTCATTTTGTTTTTCAACTTGTTCTGATTTTATTAGCATTGTCTTGAAATTATAGTGTTCTTTCTTTTCCTGATTCTTAAATAAGATAGAACACAAGTCATAGTTTTAGGAAGAATCAATGAATGATATTGAGTAGTTTTGGAATTCTAGCTCTGGGTTCTGCATCTGAATTTGTTTTCTGGATTTTTCTGCAAGATCCAATTCATGGTTGCAGAGAAATTGTAGTTTTATGCTATTTCTGAGAAAACCCAATTTACCATCAAGTAGTATTGAATTTTTAGTGTCTCTTTTCACTTCCAAGAAAGTGTGTTAATGATCAAGTTCATGGGTTCCTTGGTTTTGAATTTTGAATGCCATTTGTGAGAAGTCTAATTCATGGTTGTGTAAGCATGAGTTGTTTTGTTTTCTTAGGTACTCAATAGATTTTTGTGATCTGAACATTTTTTTTGTCCATCAGAAATAGCTACTAGAATGGCTGATTGTAGAATTAAAAAGGTTGAAAGAAAGCGCTCCAAGGTTGCCGATGCCCCCATTGCAATAACACCAGAAGGATTCTGGTGTTGTCCCGCTCCAGTTCTCTTTCAAAAGTCAATCAAATCGCATCCATTATCCCAAAGGCGACACACGCCACCACCCACAACACCAAAAGTCCCTGTTTACAAGGCGCGGGACCATCCACTCAATAAAAAACCACTTCCTTCTTCATTGAGATCATTTCTTGTTTCTTCGGATGATGAAATGAGTTCAAATTCTGATCCAGCTGATTTAACTCCACGTACATTTGGTGGGAGCATGTTGAAACCTAACATTGAGAATTCTGAGAGCAAGGCCGCTTTCATGTTTGGTGATCCTGCTACGACCGATTTGATAGTGGTTTTATCAGGAAAGCAAGGATTTTCTGTGAGAATGAGTGTTCATAGGAATGTTCTTGTGGCACATAGCAGTGTTTTTGCTGATAAGCTTTCTAGACCTACCCCTGTATCGCGTGTTGAAATTGGAAACTGTCTTGATGTAGAGATTTATGTTGAGACTGTAGGGTTGATGTACTGCAAGGAAATGAAGCAGAGGTTCAACAGGCAAACCGTTGCGTATGTTCTCCGTGTTCTTAAGGTAATTTCAGGCAACCATGCTATTGAATTTGATTTTATTTGCTTCAATCAGTTGAATTTTAACTAGTCCTTTCCAGAAACAATAGTATACTTTCTTGAGAAAAAAAAAAACTCCTTCCATTGATTAGGTTGAGTTTGGCTCTGAATCAACAATTCGAGCTTCCTAACACATAGTTTCATCTGAATTTGGTTTTCTCATGAACATGTATATTGTAAACTATTAAATTCTCAAGAATGCCCTTTAAACTTCCATCTTTTTGTTGTCTGCTTGGTAGTTATAATTTATCTTCAGAATCATAGACAAGGTATAACCAGAAATCCATTGTGCAATATGGACCTGGAACCTACTCCCTAGACCTGAACGGATCATGTAATCTTAGTTTCTTCACCATCACAATAGTTCCCAGTGAGACAAAATCAAACCAAGTGATTTTTTATTTTTTTTTTGCCTTGATCACACATTATCAGCCACTTCAGTGTTCCATCCAACGAGTGATGCCTTGATGAGATCAAAAAATTAAAAAGCAATCATCCATTTTGAGATTGAAAATTTTATTTGGGCATTAGAACAATGTTGCATAGGGCTAGGCCCCAATGTCATGGTAATTAGAACTACTAGTTCATGGGTTCAAACTTCAAAACCCTTGAAAAACTTCAATTATTATCTATGTTCCAACTATTTTCATCTCTCTATAAAAGAAACCACACAACATCCTGTGAACCTCTTTGTTGAAAGTTGTAAGTAACTCGAAAATTTTGAAACAAAAAAGAAGAATGAAATGATGATTTGCTTCTTCAGCTGATGAGAGAGTGAAAATGTTTTTCAGGTAGCAGAATCACTTGGTTTCAATGCATGTATTCAGATGTGCTTGGAATTCTTAGAATCAGCTCCTTGGGTTGACGAAGAAGAAGAGAAAGTGGTGTCATCAGTCTTACGTCTTGGAAGCGATAGCGAAAGGATCGCCCCCGTGCTGAAACGGGTTACTTCTGAGATCCCCAACTCCCCCAACGACACACTAGCGCACATTATCCAGCTAGTTCTCAAAAGCAATGAGGAGAAGGGCAGGCGTGAGATGAAAACCTTAGTATCTAAGCTTCTAAGAGAGAGCAGTTTTCACAACATAGGCACAACAGATGCCTTGAATGAAAACATATACAGCTGGTGTCAAAATAGCTTAGTGGAAATGTTGGCTCTGTTTAGGCAAGCATCTGATCCAGCATTTAGTGATGAGTCCATGGATGGAAAAGGTCCAATGGTGCGGAAGATTGCTGTTGAAGCTGACAATCTCCTGTGGTTGGTTGAGATATTAACTGACAGACAAGTAGCTGATGGGTTTGTGGCAATGTGGGCTAGTCAAAATGAGCTAGCGATGTTGCATCCCAAGCTGCCAATTGTGTCCCGACACATCGTTAGCTGCATTACAGCGAGGCTCTTTGTTGGGATAGGAAGAGGCGAGATGCTTCCGATGAAGGACACACGAAAGCTTTTGCTACAGATATGGTTACAGCCATTGATGGATGACTATTGTTGGTTGCGCCATGGACACAGGTCATTCGATGGAAAGATGGTGGAGGAAGGGATTGGTCGAACTGTTCTAACACTTCCATTGGAAGATCAGCAGAGTGTTCTGCTTGGTTGGTTGGGTAGTTTCTTGAAGGTCGGCGATAGCTGCCCAAATCTTCAGAAGGCCTTTGAGGTGTGGTGGAGGAGAGCTTTTGTAAGGCCTTATTCCAGTTCAGAAGGGTGGTCTAGTTGCATGACACAGCTCAATTTAAGCCACATTAGAGAATAACTGATATGTAATTCTGATGGCTGTTAGAGATTTTCAATACTTCCATGAATGATTTGCCTTGTAATGAGAAGTGAAAAGGTGATTGTTATTTTCTCCTTGTGACGTTTTAATTCTGGAATTTTTTACTTTAAACAGGAATGCATCATTTTGAATTGTAATCAAAGTTGCTTCTATGTTTGTGCTTTTGATGACTGCAGAGGTGTGTCAAATGCATGATAAGATATATCAATGACTATTTGCTATCATTTTTGTGTTGATGCCATTTGCTCACTCAGATAAGATCTGTAACGGTTGAATTGGGACCTCTGTTGGATGGATTTGGAGTCAATCCCAGAAGAACATCATCCAATGATTTTTTTCCTTGAAATTAGTTCTAGCTCAGTACTCATTGATTGGATTAAAGAGTTCAACTGGACTTCCAGTAGAACCGTGCAGATTTCTCTCTAGTGCTTTGGATAACTTGTTTATGTTCTATCAATACATTCTTAAAACTTGAAGAACTATGAATGCTGTGACTCTTGACCGAAAGGCTCGCCCAAGGCTTTTGAGTCAATTCACTCTTGATGATTTGTGATTGTGAGCTATGATGACCGCATATATGGATTTGAATGGGGCATGGATACAGGGGATAGCAATATGATTATGCACTTTCTGAAATTTTAGACACATATTGAGGAAAAGTCGTTCTATTCAGAATAATGAAATTTCATGTCATACTAGGGTTTTTATAAGAGATGCTGCTTTTAATCTACACTTCCTTTCTAAAATGGGGGAATTTTCACCTATGAACAAACTGCATGCGGTCCAGCTAAGGGCCCACCTAGATCCTGCCTATCCGTAGGGGAAGGGGAAATAGAAAGGTCTTATTATGGATGAAGGTAAGGAGGTTATAAAAAAAGCCCCATCCCATTATCCTTACCTTTAATTAATTAATAACCTTTTTACATGTTTATTTCATTTGGGAATCAATCCCGCCGCGAGTAAAAGTTGAATGAGTGTCAAATAGACCACGGCGTTAGATCATGGGTGGTGATGTAGTGAGTGTGCAGGGAATACACTGATCACAGGTGGGCTCAATCAGCCCATAGAGCTGGATTGCTCGTAGGGAGAATATTACCTAGAAGTGTTGGTGCAGTTTATAGTATATTACAGACATAATATTTCTGGGATACATATAAGTTGGGATATACAAGTATCTGGGAATCATAAAATTATGAGTAAACTTGCACTTTTGAGGGTATGTGAACCAATATTTGCATTGCACATGTATGGGGGACAAACAAATCCATATACTTTGCTTTGATATTATAATTTACCTCTATACATGTTTGACAACCATAAATTTTACATATATTCATCCTTTCAGATTCATTGCTCAAGCATAGAAATGCTAGTCTTGAACTTTGAGGGACTCTACAATTAGTTCTCACTCATTCTCTCTTAATTAAACGGACCCAAACAACCCCTTCTCTACAAACAATCATCAGACGGGTATGTACATGTTTACTACTTTATATGATGAGGAGCTGATCCACCATAAAATGTATGCCATGAGGATAAACTGCTCCATGAGTTATAGCTAGGGGTGTAAATCTGGGCGGGCGGCCCAAGCCCAACACGGGCCTAGCACGGAAAAACCGTGCCTAGGCCGTGCCTGAGCCCGTTGACCGCCCGGCCCGGCCCAGTAGTGCCCAACGGGCCGTGCTGGGGCCAGGGCTGTGAGGCCCGAGGCCCGGCCTGAACTAGTAAAAATCGTGCCGTGCTGGGCTAGGCCCCCCAGGCCCACAGCGGCCCGGCTTGGCACGAGGTACGACCCAACCCACTCCCAACGGTCATTTTTTAAAACCCCCCTCCTAAAAAAACAGTCAAAAAAAATTATTTTTTACATTTTTAACCCCCCAACAGCTATAAATGGTCAAATGGGAGGGTATTAGTGTCTTTTGATCATTTTTTACCATTATACCCCCCCCCCCCAACTGCAATAAAACAGCCATATGAGGGGGTATTTTATGTCATTTTAACATTTAGGAATTCTATAAATAGCCATCATTCCTCTCATTTCTCTACACTTATCTACTCTCTCATTTCTCACACTCCCTCTAAGGTTCTAATACTCTAAGCTCTCTTAAACCTCATTCTAAAGTCTAAGGCTCTAAACTCTCTACAAAGTTTTCTAAGAAGTGAAGAGTGAGAGTGACTTCTATAAAGTGGAGGATTCAACTAAGGAGGACTTATCCATTAGTTCTCCCTCTCTCATAAAGGTATTTATTATTTTTACTTTTGAGTTTTGTTTAGTATTAATATACATAGTAATATTATATATTAAGTCTCATCTTCTCCCCTTTCTTATATAAATTATCAATAAAAAACACATTATACATAATTATTTATTTAATTTTTTTTGAAAATCTTTTATTTAGAAAAATGGTTGGACCATCATTGTAACGCCCCAATTCCGAATACCGAAGATAACGTTAAGGTACCCGAAGTTGGCGCGCTACTTCTAGTATAAACCGAGAACTTCCAAGATCATAGTTCGCAGTGAGGTCAAAATTTTAAAACTTTTTAAACAACATCATGATCAACAGCTATATGCGGAAGCGAATTAAAAGATAGCGGAAGCAAATGTATCAAGTATATATATCAGATGTAAAAGTGCGGAAGCCTGATAATAATCTCAAAGTGTGAATATCAAGTGTATATACATATCAGTCTAACCTACCCAATCTCACTACAAACATGGACTCTCAAATCCCAAAAACAACTGCACTCAACCCTCCAGTGCAGGCTCTCCGTCCTCCAGCTCGACCACCTGGTCAGCCGGCCCTCATCCGTAGTCCCCGACTACAAGCGCCTCGTGGATCGCGTCACCCGCGGGATCAAGGTCTGGACCTAAGCACCAAAGATGGGTCAGATCTAAAGATCTGGCAAGGCACCATATGCAGATAACACCAGATGTACACAACAAAAGAGAGTAATGACAGGTACATAATCATATGAGTGAACAGAATACATAATCTAGGCAGTTGAGCAGTAATAACAGTTTAGAATCAGAAAGATAAAGTATCTAATCTACACAGACAGCAAGAGGCACATTCACACAAGCTAAATGCACCGCGGGATATTATGTCGCGGCCTTCCCATACTGTAAACGTCCCATACCATAAACAGTTTGCAGTGGGGAAAGGGTAATAACCATGCAAGGGATAACAGCCCTGATAAATATAACATACAATATACATAACACCGATCACACCCTTTTATCATACCGATCACACCCCTTTATCTCATCGATCACACCCATTTATCAGATTAACCCGGACGCGGTATCACACCGTCCGTCTAATCACAGTTCATCATGATAGCTCTAAGTAACCAGAACATAGCTCCTACCAGAGATGATCAGTTAACTGGCTGAGCTTAGAACAACTGAGTGAATGTTCAGTGCCGACTCGGGAAACTAAGTACGGGTCTGTGTCTGTCTAGGCTAATCTTGTGTGAGCAAGGTCCTACCCAATGTCTCTAAGAGGTTAAGGTACAACATCGTGGAATACAGTCCGATATCCAAGTCCAAGTCCAACAGCATTGGATCCACTCCAAGGCTCACAACCGTGGCCTGAGGCAACACAAATACCATACCATGTCCATTCCACAATTAATCACCCTATGCTCCTACACAGTGAGCTAACTGACCATTTATCATAAACCTCTTCATACTATGGTTTCACATCCCCAACCTTAGGCCGTATGAGGGCCCGCCTAGACACAGACACGGGTAAATTATCTCCAAACACTACATAGGGTCACCTCTATGTAATCCTAGGTTCTGGTCCTCCAGTTTCCATTAATTAACAAGTTTAAGACAACAACAATGATAAGAGAAAAGAGCAACTCATGAAATCCTTAAAAACAGGGAATCAAGTGGAAATAGGCAAAGGACCAGTCCTAAGTAGTGGTCCACACTTGGTTCGGGCCTCATCACGTGATTGGATCCCTATCTATAGCCTCAGGTGTCCAAAGAGATAAATCTGGTGCTCCTGAGGTTGTGGACACCACGGGCTACAGTTAAGGTTCGAGTCAATGATGATTCGAATCCTGAATCCTCAATAGGTGGACCCCACGAATCAAGGCTGAGCCATGCCATTGATTCGTGGTGTGGCACACCTGATGGAAGGTTATTTGGATGGTCAATGGACCCCGCATGTGATCAAACATCACACTCTACAGAATTCTGAAATTCACTAATCCCAATTTGCCCGGTCAACATCACACCTTGGGATGTCGACCGGGTGAGCTGGATGTTGACCTCCCAGGTCGACATCCTGCTGTGTCCCCGGTCGACATCATAGCCATGATGTTGACCTGGTCCACTGCGACCTGGTGTCAAGCACTTCGGGGGTTCTACAGGAATTCCAGTGTATCCGGTCGACATCATGGCCGTGATGTCGACCGGGTACATTGCATTCTGCTCTTTTCTGAAACTCCAGATTTCAGCTATCTCCTTTGTTTTCCTGTATTCCCGGTCGACTGAGACAGGGTCCGGTCGACCGGGTACACTGTCTGTGCACTGTTTCAGGAAATAACTGAGACTTGTGTTTCAGGCATTTTTAGTGTTCCCGGTCGACCGAGACAGGGTCCAGTCGACCGTGTACACGTAAATTGCAGAATTTCAGGTTTTCTGGGATTTCTCTTTTTCAATCCAATTTTCATCTAAACCATTCCAAACCTTTCCCATACATCACATAGACAAGGATACACATCAAACACTTCAATTATCACCATCCCTCCAACCATCCATCAATCCATCCGGACCATTGATCTTCCAAATGGGTACACCCATCCATCAATGACCATTTTACCATGAAAACAAGCTCAAGAGAAGATCTAAACTAGCATTATCAAAACATTGAAATGTAATTACAGAAACAAGGAAGAAGAAGCATGCATCTAATGAAATTGCATAAGGTACTTGCCTTAATGAAGAAGGAAATGGAAATTGAGGCGAGAGAGAGATCCAATGGAGTGATAGTGCCAATGGGGAGAGTCTCTAGCCTCCTTGTGCTGGGATTTGGGGGAAATTGGGGTTGCTTGGGGAGGAAGGTAGGTTAATTGGGGAAGATGAGAGGCAATTAGGGTTTTAGGCTCTTTTGCAATAGCTTTGGTTTATATAGATTAGGGTTTTAGGCTAATTACCTAAAGGGTATTTTGGTTCTAAATGGAATTGAAATTGGGCCATGGATAGTTGGGTAATTAGGTGGGTTCTAAAAAGTTCCACTCTCAAGCCCATTCCATTAGTGCTAATTATAATTAATCTCTAATCTAATCAAACCTAACATAAATTAAATTAAAGCTATATCTAAAACTTAGGGATATTATAAACTATTCTACTAATTCCCTATTAAATAGCATATTAAAGATAGAACATACCTTATTAATTATTATTAAATTTAAACTGAGGGCCCACCAGGGGTGAGGCCTCACAATCACAACCTTTCGACTTTGGCTTCTTTCTAAATGAAGAAGATCCTGGATTTATTCATTTAGATCATAGTCAAGGCAGAAGTAGATAGTCATAATCCCCAAGAACCCGGACCCACTGGTGGTATAGAGCCAGCATGTTCGGCTTCTACAACTAAAAAGAAGAGAAAAACAAGATTGACTTCTCCTGTATGGTCTTAGTTTGTTAAAGTTCAGGTCCCAAGTCCTATAGGAGGTATAGAGGAAAAGACAGAATGTAAAATTTGCAAAGATCTCCTCAGTGCCAAATCAGCAGATGACACTGGCCACTTTAAACGGCACATGGATAAGTGTGTGCCCAAAACCACGAATACCGCTGGGGTTAGAGGTGGGCTCATCCAAACACAACTTTCTCAAATAGATTTATCTGGTGGTTTAAGAGTTTTTAATTATGACCCTAATAATGCTAGATATCAACTTATTAAGTTTATATTAGTTCGCCAATTACCATTTATACTTGCCGAAGACCGAGCCTTTGAAAGATATCATAGGTCAGGCTTTGTTCCTTCATGGCAGAAAATATCTAGAACTACTACTAGAAATGATGCAATAAAAACTTTTTTGAAAGAAAAAGAGAGTTTAAAACAGGTTTTTAAAAATATACCTGGGAAAGTGGCTTTAACTTCAGATTTATGGACCTCTAAACAAAATTTGGGGTACATTGCAATCACATCACATTATATTGATAGTGATTGGGTGATGCAGAAAAGAATGATTGCGTTTTCTTTATTAGAGCTCCCACACACTGGTGCTAGGATAGGGTCCACCATCATTGAAAAACTTAGAGAATATAAAATTGAAAATAAAATAATTTCTATAACTTTAGATAATGCAAGCACTAACAATGTCGCAGCAGATTTACTAAAACTTGCGATTCAACTTGATTTAAATGGATCTCTATTTCACAATAGATGTGCATGCCACATCATAAATCTTATCGTACAAGTAGGGGTAAAATCTATTAGAGATGATTTAGAGAGCATTAAAAGGATTATAGGATACATTTTTTGTTCTCCCTCGTGAAAATAATGGTGGAGGGACATATGTGTAAATTTGGGTCTAAGACCAAAGAAAATATCACAATATGTAAAGCATAGGTGGAATTTTACCTATAAAATGTTAAAAGAAGCATGTGCCTATAAAATGACACTAAATCAATATTGTCAACTTTATTTGGAACATGAAAATATTTTTATAAATGA
Source organism: Persea americana (assembly GCA_029852735.1). Classification (NCBI taxonomy): domain Eukaryota; kingdom Viridiplantae; phylum Streptophyta; class Magnoliopsida; order Laurales; family Lauraceae; genus Persea; species Persea americana. The sequence continues at coordinate 84,817,813 of CM056810.1, forward strand.
TGATAGATGGACCCTTCTTGAAATAATAAGAGATTTTTTAGAAGTTTTTCATGATGCAACATTATTTTTTCCCGGGGTATATTATCCAACATCAAATCAAGCTTTAACCCATTTTTATGAAATAAGTCTTACTTTTAAAAAGTATAGAGATTTTTACATTTTTCAACTTACATGTGTACAAATGGAGGCAAAGTTTTCACAATATTGGAGAATAACTCCTTTAACATTTTGTATAGCTGCTGCATTAGACCCTAGATTGAAATTAAAAGGTGTAGAAACCCTTCTTGATAAAATAAACTCTAACATAAATACAACTAATATAAATGATATATCTACAGTTAAGACACAATTAGAAATACTTTATTTGGATTATGCTACCCGATTAGGTAGATCCATAGCACCCACGGTCCCAACGGGCCCTCCCCAAGTACATAAAGGGAAAAAGAAGGCCATTTGGAATATTATGAGGAAATTTCACGGAAGTAACTCCTCTTCTTCCGAATGATCCCCTTAAAACCTTAATGAATTAACAATGTACCTGGGGAGCGATCTTGTTCCAATCTCGGATGATAAAGAAGATGCTTTTGATCTTTTGGCATGGTGGAAATCATTTGAAACTAAGTTTATTGTGCTTTCCGCCATTGCCCGTGATATACTAATAATACCAGCGTTTACAGTTGCATCAGAGCAGGCATTTAGTGCAAGTGGGCGCCTTATTGACCCCAAGACGACTATGCTTCAAGAAGAAATCGTTGAAACCTGCATGTGCTTACGGGATTGGTACCTAGCGGAGGATAGAGAACAACACATCATGAAGAATTTGAGATAGAAGACGAGCTAGCGGCGTTACATATATCATAGTATAATTTTTTTTAGAATGTATAACAGGCTTTTAACTTGTAATTTATTTTTAGAATGTATCATAAGCTTTTAACTTGTAATTTATTTTTTAGAATGTATCATAGGTTTTCAAAGTTGTAATTTATTTTTTAGAATGTATCATAGGTTTCTAAAGTTGTAATTCTTTTTTCATTTATCAGAAGGTTTGAATTTCATTATATATATATTGATCCAAGACTTCAAGTTCAAACTTGTAATTTTTTTGATCTTTTGTAACTTAAATTTCAAGGAAATACAATTTATTTGATGTATTTTTTCAAAACATCATTAGTTTTATTCTACTTATTTATTTCTCTTAATTTATTTATTTTAATGAAATTGGTCCAAGAGTCTAAGACTCTAAGTCCAAGTTTGTGACTTTGTGTCTGTCTAATTTTTTAAAAAATTTTAAAAAATTAAAAAAAAAATGAAAGGGGGAGCTGTGGGCTGCCCATGGGTTGCATGGCCCAGGCCCGTTAGGGGCCCAGGCCCGTTAGGGGCCCGGCCCAGCACGGCATGACCAGGGCTATGCTGGGCTGACCCCCAAGGGGTTGAGCTCGGCACGGCACGGCCCACATATCAGACATGGGCCGTGCAGGCCCGGCCCGGGCACGAGTGGGCCCGGTCTTGGGCTAGCCATGCCGGGCGATTTACACCCCTAGTTATAGCCCCATTATCTAAAGAGATCTAGGGCAAAGTTGGCACTTCAGTATGAAATTCTGGATTAATATTATCAATTTCACTTGTAGGCGCGGAACCAAGATTTCATCTTGGTGGGGGGGGGGGGGGGGGGGGGGGCGGCGTGTTGAACTTGAATAAATTTTTATTTCACCAATTATTATAACTATCATATTTTTAAGTTTTCTTTTGACATAGTTGCAAGTTCAAGCATGAAAAATATATTACGATTCAAGAATAAAATTTATAAAACCAGTATCTATTCAACCTTAACAAAATATAAGAAAAAAAAGTTGTAAAATAATTGTTTCTTAATACATTTCAATTCAATCATCTATCAAAATGGAACTTGACATTCTTTCAAATTTTGGAAATCGTCTATGATTGATTCTGTGCTAAGCTTCTCAGCAATTTCTTTTTCAATGTACACAATCAAAGAGCCATAGAGAAAATCATCCTCCATTTTGCTGCGAAACCTAGTTTTGACAATATTCATGGCTGAAAATGATTGTTCAGTAGTTACAGTAGAAACTAAAAGAGTAAGCACAAGTTCAATCACTTTAAAAACAAGTTGATAGACTGTTGATCTTCTAGTCTTTACCAACCATTAACACAGATCAGAAATATTTGACAATTTTTAAAAGTTTGAATGTTGAACTACATTATACTCATAATGATGAAGTTGCATTCTCAATTGTATTTTCTCATTTTCTTTGAAGTCTTGAGGATAAAAATTATCTACCAACTTGCAAATATCATCGCCTCTAAAAGATTCATGTGCATTTCAAGGATCCAAAGCTGAGCTAAAAATAAGCAACTCTACTGCATACTCACTAAACCGACCATTTAATTCTCGTAATTGAGAATCAATTGCAGCATAAAAAATATGAACTATTCATCAAACAACTCAATAAACACACAGTGTACATAAATATTACTTTTATGGATACCCAACCTCATGACTCATGAGTCATTATACTAAAATTATCATTTATATATATTTTTTTAAGCTACCTTAAAGTGGGGAAGTGGAGCAGTAAAAAAATTTAGGCCATCTATCATGATAGTAATTAGTAACCCAACCCCTTCTGAAAATAAATAGAGATCACTTTCTCAATCTCTATTATTGTTTTGGCACTCTACAAAACAAATTAAAAGGAAAAGAGAAAAGAAACAAATTAAGAAACGAAGGAAGGTTGAAATAGTGGGGAGGGAGGGTAAGAAAAAATTTCAAAAACCTGGGTGCGCTCATTTTGGTCATTTGAAAGGATTTTTCAAAGTCCCCCGCAACCCCCAATGTGGTTCCGCCCCTGTTCACTTGGATTACTTTTCAAGGTTATAGGGTGGTATCATCCTTTCGAGGGTAGGCAGAAATAATCATATCATAATCTTGATATATACAAGTCAGATTGGAATGCCGTTCGAGGCCCACATGTCATGTGTTTGACTCATATTTGTCAATGTCCCACCATAACAAGTTAACAGAGTTCATACTAGATTTTCCCACATATCGTGCTCTGAACGGCTTTTGCAAATGACTGAAAAGTCCTCAAAATCCAAAAGAGGAGGCAAATGCAAAACCCAAACAGGAATCTTTTGTTTGTTTGGAGGTACTTAATAGGTAGAATTGTAAGTGTTTGGTAATTTATGATGTTGGTGCCGGATCACATCTTGGGAGCATTTGAAATTCTTGTTTTAATGCTAAAAGTTTGAAAACTAATTTTTTGAAAAGCCACTTTTTGTCTTAAAATATTTTAAACTTTTACCTTTCTAAATGTCGGACCCTAATTGAGCATTTATGAAATCCCTTTAGATATTATCTAAAAAATTTATACATTTCTCAGATAAGAATTCTCATAATTCTACTAGCCAAATATGTTGGGTTTTGCGCCCTCCACCAAATGAAAACATAGGAAAATAAGAGAGGCGTTTTCCCTTTAATATGTATTTTATCTGGGATTGGTTATGACTTATGATGCTACATTTATTAACAAGATTAAGCATTATCTTGAAGTTGACATTTTTTTCATTGAAAGGTGATACATCACATTCAAATGTCATGAAAGCTTGGGTGTAGTTTGAAGTACAGTAGCCTAATTTGAAGGGCACGTAATGCTAGTGACAAAAACCCTAGGATCTAGTATCCGGGTCACAACCAAACGTTCATGGACATTTGAATTAAAAAACATGTCTAATTGTATTCTTCTTTCTTTCTTTCTTTCTTTTTGGTGTGTCTCTAGAACAATTGAATATTTTTCTAATTTTCTTTTAATGTGTTTTATGGCCACCAATTGTATTTAATGCGAAAAAAAGAATGGATGGATAAGAGGAGGACAATGTAAATGACTAATGATCATTGGAAGGGGGGAAGCAATTTTGTGAAATCCAAATGCATATCCACAATACAAGCATGGCAATTTTATTTCATGATGGTTGCATTTTCTACATAAAAATGAAATACTTTCATTGTTTGGTACAATGAAATATTTTCCATTTGAAATGTGTTTCTAGATATTTGGGCCTATTTGTTTACATAAAATGAATACAAATTTATGGTTAAATGAGTCCCATAGAAGGATTATTAAATAAATGAGGGGTAAAGAATATAAGATAGTAATATAGACAAGACCTAGACTTTCTTATGATATAAATTATCAGGGCAATGGGTGAGTATTCGTTTTTCATCTTCCATTGATTCAATTACCGTCAAAGAAGAGGTTATTTGGTCGTCTTTTTTTTTATATTCACCTTTGATTATTCATTTTTAACCCCTTAGAGAAATATGAAACTGATTACATGAAACAAGCATGCATGTCTTTTTAAGTACTGTATATAAAGATTTTCTTTTTACTTTTCTTACACATTCACATACGCACATGCTGCATAAGTCTATCCAACATAATGGATGGAGATTGTACCTGTGAATGGGAAGATGCTAGTGGAGATGAGCATCTTCCCGAAATATGTGCTAGTAAGGATGCTAAGCATCTCAACTTAACTTAATGTATGTGAAAAGAGAAGATGGTGTGTTAACTTCACCAACTCGTTTTCATACATCAAAATTTTTAAGCTTTAAATCCAACTAAGCTCCAATAAAAATAAGTGAGTTTTGTATCAAATATCATTTATTATCATAAATCAAAATATATTAAATTTAAATGAAATAAATTTGAGATGTGACATATTTGGATTTAACCCAACCAGTGCGAACCCGCACCGTTGCCATCCCAACACATTGGTGCTGATGAAGACCCAACGCGCACACCTTACGTCTATGGCCGACCATTGACTAGTGTTTACTTGATGAGATGAGAGAAGGATAGCTTTTGCGGTTTTGTTGTCTCCACGTGGCATGATCCATCCACGTTATTCATTTCATTGTCAGGCACTCCCATTTCCCGCCGTTGTCGCATCTCAGCTTCCAAGATTTTTCTCATGATATTTAAATAAAGGGATGTTTACGAAAAAAAACCTAAGCTTTGATTTTAATTAAATGATTTTTTAGAAGAAAAACTATAAAATGACGAATAAGTTGCTAGTATGTTTTTTCTGACAAAATTAAGCTGGTTGATGATATCATCAATGTCCCTCTTAATTACACGAAAGAAATCCAAAACCCATTTTCTCAAACCTTTCACTTTATATCATTCTACTACAAATGCAAAAAGAACATAAGCAATATTACAAAGAAACAACTAAGGGGTAAAACAAACTTAATCTTTTCCACAAAATGCAATGATGTTTATAATAGCTAATAATACCTCTTGGTCAGTAGTTGCACAATATGGCTACCCACACCTTGCTCACAAACGTTAAGACCTATGAAATTCTCCCCAAACAAACGACTATAAGACTCCCAAGTCTTCACAAAGCATACCTAAATCCATCTCCTGCAACCTTTCTCAAAGCCACCAACTAAATTGAGAGAAAATTCTTATTTCGACATTTCATCGAACACCTTGTATTCTAAATTTACACTCTCAAGACTTATGATAATTTACTTTAAAAATAAACGAGAAACGCATGCAAACCAAGCGTGGGACCCACACATTTGGGGAAGATTGCCAAGATCACCTAAGTAAGACAACCAAGACACAAAATATGATAGTTTTCACAACCTTTCCATCATTAGATAAAAAAAGATGAAGCAACACATGGTTTTTATAATGGAAGTTAACGATATTGTCAACCAATTGAGGATATCGTCAATTGGGTTGATTATATGTAAACTAGAGTAGTTTCGTAAAAAAAAAAAAAAAGCATGAACAACTCTCTTATGATTTTATTGTTTTTTTCCATAAATCGTTGAATTAAGATTTAAAATTAATTTTTTCGTAAAAATGCCTTAAATAAATATATGATTATAAACAAAAAAGAGTTTTTATTTAAATGAATTAGAATTTTCCAAATAGAATGATTGAAGTAAGATTTTGATTTTCCACTGAGGCATTGGTAGATGCAAAACATATGAATATAACTTATGTCAAAATATAGCAAGGCCCATGTCCCAAAAACAGAAATTCATATGGATGTCTGCTTAAGATCATTCTCCAAGTTAAAAAAGAAAAGAAAAACTTAGAATATTTACATTGAATCACTGAAAAAGACTCACCAAGTAAAACTTGATGAATAATGTTTGATAACAAATTAATGAAATTGGTCGAGCCGAAATCTTTATCTTGATTAGGTTTGCATGTGATCGCCGTCTCTTGTGGATGCCAAACATGCAAGAAAGTACATATGATAGTATCATCACAGCTCAATTATTGCAGATGTATGACAACTAGTCTACGTCATGTGATCATGTATTATGAAAAAACACACAAGTTTCAAGAGCGTCTCCTTTTGCCTTTTATCATATAAGGGGCCTACCAAGGATGGGTCTCAACCTTCAAAATATCCATCCTTCATTATTTTCAGTCGTCCCAACTTGATGCTGATCGGACCATTATCGCAGTTGGGTTTAGTAATGAAGAACTTGTGTTGTATATATGAAGCTAGTACTGGAATTTTGAGGCCTTGATCGAGATTAATGGTTAGAATCGATTAATCGGATTGATGTGGGTCCGCCCTTAGTTTAAGTTTAAATCTATCCATCTCCTAAACTTGGTTGCCAACCATCCAAGCATTTTGCAGCGGGTCTCTATTTTCAAATGTGCAGATGGAATGGTTGCACATGGATTGACAATGCCTCAAAGCAAACCATAATTCATTGAACAAAAGCTAATCCCCATTTGAAAAAAAAGCATCCAATCCACATCTGTAATTTGTGACCTTTTTGAGGCCCCTTGTGTACATTTGATGCATCCCAGATTTACACTGATCAAAGCAACCTTTTTGAGGCCTCAAGAATGGTTGCACATGGATTGACAATGCCTCAAAGCAAACCATAATTCATTGAACAAAAGCTAATCCCCATTTGAAAAAAAAGCATCCATTCCACATCTGTAATTTGTGACCTTTTTGAGGCCCCTTGTGTACATTTGATGCATCCCAGATTTACACTGATCAAAGCAACCTTTTTGAGGCCTCAAGAATGGTTGCACATGGATTGACAATGCCTCAAAGCAAACCATAATTCATTGAACAAAAGCTAATCCCCATTTGAAAAAAATCATCCAATCCCCATCTGTAATTTGTGACCTTTTTGAGGCCTCTTGTGTACATTTGATGCATCCCAAATTTACACTGATCTGCTGTTAATATTGTGAAAAATAATGATGAACTGGAAAGAGAATCATAGATCTCAGGGCCCCAAAAATCAAAATTCAATATCATATTTCCTGATTAATACTTGGTCCAACCTAATCCACATCAATCCTTTTCCATTCCTATGAGCGTGATGGATGGGTTGCTAGGTCAGAGCTTTCCTAGCCAATCCATTTAGCTCTTGGGCCCAAATATTCAACCCCAAATCCAGCCCCTATAAGTGCCCAACCCATTCTTGAAATACAGCCCGCTTCTATACTAAATATGTCAAATCAAACCTGGCTGTCAAGAAGAAACATCAAGACCGATCGAACCATGTAACTGCTTAAAAAAAAAAAGTGGTTTTTGTGGGCTGGCATCTAGTGGGGATTGGGCCAACTCGACCCATGAGTGCCCCTATCTATGTGGGCATCACAGGGAGGATCAAACGTTTATTTAAAAGTACATCAGTTGCAACTTGAAAAAGAAATGGATAAGATGATATGGACTACTTAAGATATCAATTAGAGGCCAAAGAAAATAATGGCCAATATAACAATTCAACTAGAACAAAACCAGCAATTGGAAGGAACTGGCGAATTGCGCACATCATTTTCAACTTTGATTAAAACTCTCTCTAACAAGTCAATAGCCCAACCTACCGGGAGAAGAAAACAAAAAAGAGAAAGAGAGATATCAAATAATCCAACCCATTATTTTGTTGACTTTCCTTCACAACAGCTGCACCGCCAAAAGGCAGACATTTCCCATTGATGACATAAAAAAGGTCCAAGTCAACTTGAAATTTGTTTCCTTTTAATGGGCCTGTCCATCTTGCTTTTTAGTTGCTAGATTTTGGCTGCCTTCTCTAGAACATGGTTTTCCTTCTGCTACAACTACAAGTTAGGGGAGGAGACACTTATCCTTGCCCTTGTGATTCCATTAATTTGTTAGCAAAATATGGGAAATTGCTTCTCTCTTCATGGTAGAAGAAGGTATTATATTCATCTCCCATCTCCACACCCACCACCTTTATCTTCTTGTTTTACATTCGTTCCTTTGTTGGTTATCTTACAATCATCACCCCCACAATATCAACCACCATAATCGATGGTTTTGATCGCAGACTTTCTTTTTCTTTTTCACCTTCAATGCCTTGTTATTGTTCTTATTGTTGCTGTTCTTGGGTACGTCTTTGCAGAAGGAGATATATCAAGTCTAGGCATAGAAAGCTTGAAGCAACCAACACCCATTACATGATGCATGAAGGAATAAAGACGGTTGAGGTCGAAAAGCTCTGCGAGTCAACTGATAAACCGATCCTATGCATGTGCATATTGACATGGAACATGAATGGCAAGGTAAGCTAAATGAAATAAAAGATGTTATTCTTCATATATATATATAAGAGAGATAGAGAGGGAGAGATTACATGTTCATTTGTAATTGGGTTTGATTATTTGATTCTTGTTGTGATGAAGGCTTCATCGGACTTGGAAGTTCTCATCGGCGGCAACCGGAAGTTTGATCTGTTTGTGGTAGGATTGCAAGAAGTTCCACGGCGAAACATGGCTAGGCTTTTGCAGAAAGTTCTAGTTGATACTCACAGGTTAGAGAGAATCCTTCTTTGTAGTTCTTTTCATTTTTCATTTTTCATTTGTTTTAATATTTCTTTTTTTTTTTTATTCATTTTGTGGTGAGTTAGTTGTTAAGAAATAATATGGTTTTCTCGTGGTTCATTTGAACCAACAACTAGCCTCAATTTAAATTGTTTTGTTGTGTTATCGTAGTCCTGACATTCTAAACATATCAGTTTATACCAGAATATTTTATGTACATACATTTTATAGGAATCTCATGCACCATGATCACATGCTCTACATTGCCATTGTTTTAGAACAACTTGCTCACGGTCAGGCGATGACTGTGGCCCATGCTCTACATTGCCATTGTTATAGCACGTCTGATTTGATCAAGTGATGCTGATATTGTAGCACCAAAGTCATGCAAAATTTCTCATGATGTGTCCACCTGAGACCCCACCAACACGACCATGTTCGAAGGTTTTTGGCCCCATCATGAGTGAGGGATAGTACAAACATTGCCCCCAGTTTGAAGATGATGGCCACTAACTAAAGTTTAAGGACCAGATTTCTGGATGGTTTTAACTTAGGGCGATTCGATTCATCTACTAAAATCACAATGAAATCTGGGGCATGCTAATTCACTCGGGAAAGGTCTGGTTGAAGGATTTGGTCTCATCACAGGTGGGTTTAGAAAAAAGATATTGTTTGGCTAAATTGAGACCTTTTCTCTCTAAAAATTTTGTCCATAGAAATATTTTTTTAACAATCACATGTGCTATATAAAATTCTGATAGCTTAGTTCTCCTAACACTGGAATAATAACACTGGTTGGCAGACCTACACCCAACCTCCCTGATATTTTTCAAATTCTCATACGAAAATGGCGCCTCGGGTGAAATGTTCAGCATAAAAGAGTGTTTGTATAAAACGCTTTAAATCATAGTCATTATATCAATTGATAGTTCACTACTTTCGAAAATAATTGAGCTTTAATTTGGTGTGTTTTAACTTCCATGCATTGTACCTAGATTTAAAGGGCTTCAAATCCTACCACCCTATCATCATCATCATCTTCATCGTCACTGTCATTTTTTCGTCATCTACATTGTCATCAATTTAATATTTGAAGTTAATTATATCAAAATCAACATCCAGTGCTAAAATAATACTACTCGAGTAACATTCACTGTTCAATATGAAGTGGACTTAATTTATCATTTATCACGCTTCACATATGATCTTAGGTTGACAAAGACCAGTACTTTAATTTAATTTTGAATTATCGCTCTGATTTGAAGATTAATTGGGAACATCTCAATGATCAGGGGAGGCATTTGTAATCCAACGGCCATGGAGTGCAGATTTCTAGGATTTACCATGTATCATAAATCATATATAGGATCATAAATATATGTATTACTTTCATTGTACTGCTAAGCTCATTTGTTCTTGATAACAGGCTTGTAGGTGCAGCCATCATGCAATCTCTACAGCTATTTGTCTTTGGACCCAAGAACTCAGAACCCTCGGCAAAAGGTGGGGCTTCTTCGTTTTTTCTTCAATTTCTTTGGACATTAGATTACCAATCCATATAGCTTGTCATTCTTTTCCAGATTGAGACGCATAAATTGGGCCCAATAATCATGAATCTAAGCTGTTCATATAGGAGTAGGGACCAACATCGTACTAATTACATCTAGAATACATGATTAACTCTAATGAAATAAATCACGATTTTCACATGCGATCAATCCAAGGGTCAGGTGTACTTCAATTGAAAGGACCTTTGAATAAGTGCCAATTCGTGGGGGCACGTGGTTTGAATCTGGTTCAATTTATCATAAGTGGGCCCACTGTATAGATTTTCTGAGAAGTGGGAGCAAAAAAATGGGTTCACTAGAATTAAACATATATCATCATTTAGTGTTATTTAAATTACAACTGAGTCCATTGTGTTCATTCTCTTACTAGCTTGGGTTTTATGTAGACATCATGGTAGAGAAACATGCAGTTGGGGGCCTTGGAGGATTGATTGGAAGAAAGAAGGGAGCTGTTGCTATTAGCTTTAGCTTCAAAGGAATCCGTATGGAGTTCATAAATTGTCATCTTTCAGGTAAATTCATCATTGGCACACTGTGATGTTTGTCTTGCAAAGCCAAAAACTTTTATGTTTGGGCCTAAGGAAATAGAAGGAGATTGATTGGAATGAAATTGGATTCCATTGGTTGTATGCTCTACTTACACAGTGGAACATAAAAATATGAAAATACACCCCTTAGACAGGTGGTTTAAACATGTCTCCGACATATTTTTTCCCTATTCTTGAACCAATATACCAATGAAGTTTTAAGCTGCAAACTGATTACACTTTTTACTTGGATACTTTGCGAAAACTCTTTATACGTGCAAACTGACTACTCTTTATACATGAAGTCTTTGCGAAAACTCAGGGTTGTATTTGTAAATCCTATAAAATGGAGTAGTATCTTTTAAATTTCCTCATAGCATCCCTCAAAATGTCTTGACACATTTGGCTGCACTTTGTCCCATATTTTTGTACCACTTCTTCCTCGTGTATCACACTTTTATACTTTGAATTAGTATGGCATGCAAAGACACAGCAAAGTCTGGAAACATGTTTCCAAAATATTTTTCATTAGAAAGGGTTCTTAACATGTCTTGTAAGTTGTAACATCTAGCATTTTACTTCTAACACACACCTGGAGGTCTTTTATTTCAAATTTTTATAGAAGAATTTGATTGTGGTAGCAGGTCACACCAATACACTATTCGGATTAGCACCTATTTGGGAAGTTTTTGAGTTCCGTATATTCATTTCAGTATCTTAGAGGAAACGTATACCACGTTTAATTTGCACTTCTCCAATGAGGGAACCGGCCCAAAAATTTGGGCGTGGACCGACCCTTTCCTTTGTCCAATTGTTAATTGGTCTAGTCTAGTAGTTAAGTCCCCGCCCAAATACCAATAACCGAGCATATGATATCATCACCATCGTCATCATTATCATTGGCATCATAAAAGTCTTGTCGCAACTATGGAGAAACCTCTGCCAAGCATTGGTGCTCACAATTAGGTGAGCTTCGTGTGCCTAAATACCTAGTAGGGCCCAATGATCCATCCAAGGTGACCATAAAACTAGTAACCCATAATAGTTATTGATCTCAGGTTTGGCCCCCATCCATATGGACCCGACTGTGTATTCGTTTGGACAGTAAAAACTTGTTAGTCGTTGATCAAGTGATTATGATGATGATTTGAACCTCCGTCACCATATAAAGTTAAGGTTTTTTTTTTTTTTTTGGTGGGGGGGGGGGGGGGGGGGTGGCTATCTTGGGATTAGGTCCACAAAGTGTGCTCACCTTATCATGAGCACTTGTACTTAGCAGAGGGGGCCCATGTATTATAGATATGAGTATATATGGCCAGTATTCATGTATATACACCTCGAATGGATGATTTCGTGAGAGGTAGCACGTAGGGAATACCTTGGGACTGATTTGAATGAACACCAAAACCCTCCCCTCTATTTGCACTGAATCCATGGGGTTTGCACTGATCTGAAAAGACTGAACTAGTGGATCGAGAGTCTTTTTTCTTTTCTTTTGATATAAAGACAGTAAACTTGTGGACCAAGGATGAAGGGGTCAGATGGATGGAATTGGCTCCAAATTTGATATCTAGATCCTCCTTGGTCCCATCATTAGTGGGGCCTTAGGTGTACGACATCCACCTACCTTGCACAGAACTATGCAAGGTATATGTATGGGCACAAGGGGAGCCTATATGTATATATAATGAATAGATAATATGAGACCAACTATAGAGAGAAATATGAGATGACATAGGGGAAAGGGGCATCTTGTCTCACACGGGCAACTAGGGATCGATCCTGTGAGGGTAGGTAGTTTCACAAGCTGTAAACCACTGTCCCAACTCAGAAAAAAGAACGAAAGAAAGAAAGAAAATGAGACCAATATATAATGCACAGACAGTGTTAAGAAAAAAACTCTAGCGATCGAACCTTGAATAGCAAGATGACATGCAGGTTTGCGAACCAAATGAGTTTTTTTTTTGGTAAAAGCGAACCAAATGAGTTTTCGGTGCAAATTTCTTCTGTGATCCAAGTCCAGCTTCAAATGATGTTTGAATAAGTGTGAAATGGGGTCAGCACTAATTCATGTGATACGTGAGTGTGAAACGACTATATATTAAAAAAAAGGGTGTTATAGAAAATTTATAATATATATTAGTGTAACCTACTACTGTATATCACACTCTATTTTGACTTGCTGTATCATCAAAATAATTATATTGTCATTGCCCGCTGTATCCCACAAAAAGGGATCACCATAAAATATAAGTGGTTGGTCAACTATACACCTCACCCTCCAGATCCAACAAAGAAAAATCACTCAATTCACAATATTAAGTCTTGTTTATTTTTTGTAGAAAGATGACGAATCACATTAATAGGACAAGGCTATTAAGGATCACGCTGACCTTTATAATATAATAATGTTTCATATAATACATTTTATTTATCTGAATAGGGCTTGTTACATTCCAAATCCTGATACTTACTATAATTGGACATGTTGATGCCCCACATTCCTGAACAAATAAAAGTGCATCTGATTTCTCCTTTTTATTTCCTCTCTCATGCATGTTAATAGCAAGATGATTAGAGCTTTAAGAAGATGTTTCAGTTTATTTAATTACTCTGTTTGGGTGTGGGTGTGTGTATGTAGCTCATGCAAGTAATGTAGAAGAAAGGAATGCCCAGTGCCGGCACATTTCCCACTCATTCATGTCAAAGAAGAGCCCATATGCAAGACCTTCCCACATTACTGTTTGGCTTGGAGATCTCAATTACAGGATACAAGGCATTGACACTCTGCCTGCCAGGAGTCTCATACAGAGGAACCTTCTTAAGGTAAGAAAAAGAGCATTTCATTCATGTATCACTCCTTCATTACTGTATATGTTTGGGTATTAACTTGGATCAAGGATTTAAAAATAAGAGTAAAAATTTGGCTCTAAAAATGGGAAACCCTGGAAGGTCTGATACAAATATGTTCAGATATGGTACAGTTTTCTTTGAGAAACTCAGGACAAACCGTGTATATCTGCGTATTTTTTTGTGTCTTAAGATTTTTACTAAACATGTGTTTTCATTCAAAATTGAGTTATAATCTATATACGAAACAATAAAGGATCAAGGTGGATGGAAAGATCTATATGTGATCACCCCAAGTATCAAGTTTGATCTCAAACCTATGCCCATAACTTCTTCATTCGTGGTCCACAAGTTTAATGGCTTCATATTCAAAAAAATATTCAACCCTTGATCCAACCGTTCAGTCCATTCGAATGTGTGTCAATCATTGGGATTAGTGACTATCGAGGGGTTCCTTACTGGTTGCTAGGTTTGGATGGGTTGCTAGTTGGGCCCCCAAAAAAATGTTCTTATATAATAGGTGAGAACTAGTTCTCACTTGAATATTTCCCTTTATAAAATATCCATATAATCCTTGTACTATATGTGAACTGTCTAACCATGCTAAGCCCAGTCAGCCCAATTACAAGCCCACATGCATTTGGAACACCTACATAACAGATTAAAGATATGATCTCTCTATCAGTGATGTGGATCATAAAGACCGTGGTGCTACAGATACGAAGGAGTAATTAAATAGCAACCAAGTTCAATGTTCAAATGTTAACATCAATTACCCATTAGTATACTATAGGCATTTGGAACCGACCAATATGTGAAATGAAATCAGATTATAGTAAGTGCTAATGGATTATAATAGACTGACCTTACAGACAGAGAAAATGAGAAGTATATGGTTAGGTCACCAAGAAACTACACACCTACTTCCCAGTCAATTCATACTGTTGTCGCCTCTTGGGTCATCAGCTCGACCCAACTAAACCAGACATTAGTAGTGTTAGGGTGAGCACTGAGTTGGGTTGGTAGGTTGTGTACAAGTCTGGACCCAACCCACAACCAATCTGATTGTTATATTGGGTTGGATGAGAAGAAGTTCACGTTGGGCTTGTGTATTGAGTCATAAATTTCTGCAGGCTTTCTTATAGAAACTACAGTCCCAACTTAAATTGGGAGGTCCTGGAAATGGGCAGTTTCAGACCTGTCCACTCGAGCCCAGAACCCTAGGGGTTCAATGTGGGCTGCTATTTTTGGCCTTTGAGATAGACCTGGGTCGAATTTTTTTTTTTTTTTTTTACTGATAACTTGATGGACTGACCTAGGCCATATAGGGAGCAGACCTATCATAACATAATCAACACAAATATGATCAGATGTTAGACTATTGTTCTAGGCCAGGGCTTGACTGTTTGGCCCATGAATCGATCTGGGCCTTTATATTACACCTGATACCTAAATGAGCAAACTACTAGGTCTAGTACTCTGGGTGATCCAAACCCACCCGAACCCAATTTCTTCAACAAAATTATGCCATACACACCACTAGTACAATACTTTCTTACCTGGATGCCCAACAATGCTGTAACAAAACTAAAATGTAAGGGCTCTCTGGGCCAGGGCAGACCGGGCCAAAACCGATTTGGGCCGGTTTTGGATTAACTGATAGAAAGCCCCAAGCCTGCCCACCCATACAAACTGATAAGAAGCCTGGTTTTGCCTGCCTGATTGACTAAATGGGCGGGTTTGAGCCTGACATTTATGGCCAGTGTTAGGCTTGAGCCAGATACAGGCCCGGCTTTCTAAAGTTGGACCGGTCGTGAATTTGCGTCAGCCTGGCCCGAACAGGCCTATGAACTTCCTTACCAAAGCGGGACCGATTCGGATCCAAAACAAACTGAGAAAAATCCAAATGTGGTCTAAAGTCAACACCCGAAATTCAGGCTTGAGTTCAAACCCTGTCGAGTTTCTCGGGTCCAATTCGCTCAACTACACATCCCATCTGGTCAAGTCCGGTTGGTCGAGTAGAGTCGAATCTGGTTGGCTTTTCGGCTAGACCCAGATCCAAATGTACTATTCTGTCTCTGATTATTTGATCAGCCCCACCAACTTCAGTGGCAGCTTGGCACGCTACCTCAGCCTGTCACTTGCCAACATACACTTAACATATCACCAGTTCTGCTACGGATACCTGCCTACCCGTGACAGCAATAAATTGGTCGGAATTGGATCAAATGGGGGTCGAACCAGACCCAACCTAACCAATCCCCAGTGTGGGTCCAAACCATCTTCCAACATTTATCAAGCCTGTCGGGTCGTCGGGTCAACCCAACTCAATGCTATCCCTCCCTAGTAACTACTATAACTACTTGGTACAGCAATAATTAGCTGGATCTAGACTGGATTACTGTCAACCTGGCTTGGACGCAACCTGTTCGGTAATGAATCCAATGACCTGACCCTATGGACCACCCAGATGGGGGTTCAGCAAATTTGGTCTTGAGTCGGATAATGTCTGCTTTGCATTGAATGGACCAGTACCATAAACCAAAGAGCAGACCTGTTAAATTAGAGCATATGTAGCATATTGCGGTGCCTACTGGCACAACAGAAACAAAGAGAGCAACAAAAATTAGATTGTTTGAGTATTGTTAACCAACTGATCTATAACTATGAAATGGGCAATAATTATAAAATGGACTGGAGCTTCAACTTTAATCATCCATTTGATCATGGATTTGCATCAGATTGCTAATAACATTAATATATATGGTTTTTCTTTGTAGATGGCTAATCACATATGAGATCAGTTTGACTACAAGGGCCCACAACATGATATATGCTCTACTTAGAAATGCAATAGAAAGCTCTGTACAATGATGACCTTAGAGGATCTAGAATTTAAGATAAAAATCTTATTGAAGTAGCTACATGAGATGCTTCTTCTTTTCCGACCATCTTTTTATAAATGAAATCATGTAACCCATGTTTCCATCACCATCAGCTCTAAAAGATCACCAAGCACTCCTAGTACGATAACACTCATAATTATTCCTCAAGCATGTTTTACAATGTTTAAGAATTAAAAGTGACAAAAGCTAGCGAGTTGCGTTACCAAGTGACAATTTGCTTTAAAATATGAACCTTGGGAAACCAAAATTTGTCATTTAGTTTCTAAAAAGAAGCCAAAACTGCAAAGATCATCATCACCCAAGTTTAAACAGATTAACATCAAGTCCAACATTTTAACTAATTTGGTTTTGTTTTATTTTGGATCAACAGATGCTTAAAAGTAAAGATCAACTCCGGCAGGAGGCAGAAAGGGGACAAGTATTCAACGGATATTGCGAGGGAGATTTAGAATTCAAGCCTACGTATAAATATAATATTGGAAGTAGCAATTACGATACAAGTTACAAGGTATGGTTGTAATAATCCTCATGATCAAGGTCCCCTCAACCTTCAGTCTAATTGCACACTAATCTTTCTCTAATTGCTGCTTTGTTTTTTTTTTTTATCAGGTAAGAGTACCCTCATGGACAGACAGGATCTTGTTCAAGATTGAGAAATCAGATAACATCGACGCAGCTTTGCACTCTTACGAATCAATTGATCACATCAACACTTCTGATCATAAGCCAGTGAGAGCTCATCTTTGCTTAAAACTAAAGAAACCGGGATAGCTTAATACAAATAATTAACTAATTGGTCCACGAATAGAGCAATTGGAGGTCATTCTTTTTTTTCGTTTTTTCTTTGTTTTATTAAAAAGATATAACTAGGTCTTTATTATGAGTACCGCAAGGGCCTTCTTAAGCTAATGGTACAATTTCAATCCAACCAATCAGTTGAAGCTCTTTTGCTGTAAATAAGCTCTTGTAATTAACAATAGAACATTAACCACATATGCTTGTCAATGTCAAATGAAATGATTCTTTGTTTATGTCTCAATGGCTAATTGATGTAAGAAAGTCACATCTGTGGCAAGGCTTGAAAGTCAGGATGGTCCACTGATCAATGAGCCACCACAAGAGCAAAGAATGGATAATTGTTGGTCAATGGTCAATGGTCTATAGTGAATGCTAATGTATGTATGATATATGGATGACAGTAAGGTGAGTGAACCATGGTTCTAAAACTCAACTTGCTCCATTGACTCGACAGGGCATCTAGTCAAGTAACTCAGACAAGTCCAACTGAGTTTTGGTTGACTTGGTTGAATTAGAGTCCTTCGAGTCAAATTGACTTGGTTCATTTGAGGGGGCTTATGATAGTTGCTTGAAAAAGTCAATCACTATTTTATTCTTCTTTTTTAACATTAACTTTTGGCAAAAAGAGAAAATATATTACATTTAAAGAATATCTAATTAAATCAACTAACATTCTATCATTAAAATTTATATAACATTTGTACCAGTCAAGTTTTAAGGTTCCTTCTTCTAAACTCATATTTCAAGTGGATAACAAAATATTATGGATTTTGAGCAATTATATATATATATAGAGAGAGAGAGAGCAGGGCTCTCCCAAGCTGAAGCTTACCTTATCTTAAGCTGGAATAGTGTCAGTCCCACAAATCAAAGTTGATTATTTCTATTTTTTACATGATGGAACTGAAAAATCCAGTTCTGATTAGATTTATCTTGATTTTGGAGATGTTCATCATGTAAAAAACAATGATAATCGACTTTAATTTATGGGACTAGCACTGTTTCAACCTAAGATAAGATAAGCTTCAGCTTAGGAGAGCTGACCCCCATATATATAAATATATATATATATATGTATAAAGATCCAACCTATAAATATGTGGGTCACAATTATTTAATCCAAGTCTTTAACATTCTCACATTAATTATAATCATTAATACGTTCAATTTTATTTATTTTTAATTTTAATAGATTTTGAGAATTTATGAAATGCATTCAAATAATCCAAATACATTTAAACCTTTGAATGAATTCAATTACACGTGTATAAAGTGAATTTGAAAAGCATGAGAAAGTGTTCAATGATTTCTAATTCCAAATTATGATTTTGAACTAATTCTATGACTGCAATCCTGCGATTGTACAATAAGGGAACTAAATACATGATTGTAATCTCATTCATATCAGTTTTCAAAATCTAAAGAAAACCTTAAGATCGATTGAGTTAGAGAGAGATAGACTGAGAGAGTCAGAGAGATACATTGAGAGACTGAGAGAGATAGGCGGACTAAAAGAGAGATGGATTGAGAGATGGGGAGAGCAGAGATGAATACCTTCCGTAGGGAGGAATAACAGGGGGTTCACCAATACTGGGGACAGAGACAAAGGGTTTGCAAATTTGGGGGTTTTTGAGAGAAAAAAAGAGAGATCAGGAAAGGAAATTTTCTGAATTGGGGAAAGAGATGTGGGGGTTATGGGTTATTTTAAGTGGGGGCTATGCCATACTTCTTTAGGACCCTAATGGCTTTTTCTCAATTTTAGTGGGAACTAAAGCCCCCAGCCTCAAACATGTAGGTACGTCCCTGGGTTTGAGGTTTCCATGTGGAGTGAACCAACCCTTTTCCAAGGAGAACTCACAACAAGCAAAACAAAAAAGAGGAAGAACTCACAACAAGGGAAACAAAGAAGAAAATTTCACGTGCTATTTAATTCTGTCTCATCAGTACCCATCTTTGTCATTGTCTCTACTTCCTGCACCACAATTTTTTCACATTTACCAATTACTGACCTCTCTTCTTGACCTCCTTAAATACACAATCACAGTCACATAATTCAAGATAAATACTCTTTATTCATCTCAATACACTGATAAAATTAAGATTAGATTCATTCATTTAACACAACATTTCAACTATCTATTTGCTCACAATCCTCCTATAAGTATTCCCTTAAAATAACAGAAATGAGAGAGTACAAAATCTTAATTTCCTGAAAGAAAAAAAAAGGGAAACAACTATTATACATTTAATAGAGATAAATCCTCCAAAACACCCACCTCAACCATCATGCCTTTTTTTTTCTACTTTCACAATGTAATCACCTATGATTAACCCGATCCCTTCATATGAACTAATACTAACCCTAATTTTTTTTTGGTAGAAATATACTAACTCTAATTAGACAATTATCTGACCATATCCACCGTTGCAGTTTATATAAGAAATATGGACTTTGTATAGCCATTGAAATTGGGGACCTTACACTAAGGGTTAAGATCATTTCATCTACTGATATTGGGCCCACCTCTTATCCACATCCAAATCTTTCAATCCGGGTCTCTTTAATATATTCCATTCACTTCTCGTTCATGTGTTTTTCCAACTCTGGAGAAGAAGAAAAAGAAAGAGAGAAGAATGGAAAATAGAAAAATGGGTGTTCCTTTTTTTTTTTTTTTTGTCAAGATTTGATTTTTCTCCATTTTCATTTTCCTTCTATAACCCTCCAAAATCTGCAACAGAGAATTGGGTCTTTTCGGGCATGTTCCCTGCATGCCTGAGCCCCAGTGTAAGTGACACATCTCCAGTGGATCCAAACCTGACACCTGATGGTCCTAAATGTGCCCCATTTGCAGTGGTCCCCATCTCCCCACCACCATCCATCCGACTCGTGTCCCCTAGGGGTCCATGTGGGTCAGAGCCCTGGTGGGCCATGATCTGACCCATCTCGGCATTGTCACCCAAGTCGGCTTGGTTTTCCGAGTAGCGTAGTCTATTGATTGCCTTGTGTGAGACTGAGGGGTCACTTTCCTGGGCATTGATTTCGGATCTTTTGCCTGCTGTTGTTGCAGTGGCCGGCATTGGTGATTGTGCTCTCTGGGTGTGGTTGTTTTTGCCATTTCCTTCTCCATCCTCCTCTTCTTTGGACTCTTGTTGGTACATCTCTTCAACCATGGGTTTCCACAACCGGACTCTTGCATTAATGAACCAGTTTGAGACCTGAGAAAGCAGAAGAGTGCAGATGTGAAATAAGGGCATTGATGATATCGGTCAGTAGTATGGTTTGATGGGATGGGATGTCTCTATTTTTGTTACTATTAGTTTTATGGCTGTTGTTTTCATGTGGGATCCGAATCCCCTGTTCGGACCAACAGGGTTTCCCTGTGGGGGTGGTGGATTGGGATGTTTTGTTTCTTTGTTAAAAGGAGCGGTTGTTAGGTTCTTTTATGGAGAGAGAGAAAGAGAGAAAAAGCTGGAGAGAGAGGCAAGAGGCACTATAAAACAATTTTTTAAACAGTAAGGAAACTGTTAAATTTTTTGGTACTGTGGTGGTATTGCTGCTCAGCTTGTATAGACACATGGTTTGCTGAATTTTTCAAGTTGGGCAAGTGGGGCCTTTCACGATCCAAGCTGTTAGACATTGTGGGGCCCACAGTGGATGGTTCATTTTTCATGTAAAATTTTCAATTTTAAGAAAGGATTGCGAGATTTTTAGTGATAGCAGTCTTTGAAAAAGAAAAGGGTTCTCTTTTTCCATTGTCTTTGTTCATATTCAATTTCTCTGGCTGAGAATTGTATATTTATGATTTTCCTATCTGTTCAACAGCCATTCATTGTATCACCTATTATATCAAACGTTTGGATGTTGGAGATTTGGTACTCAGTTTGTAAAAAACTTGAAGCCTAAACCAATTGCAAAATTTGAGGCAACGTTCATAGAAACATCTATATATGAAAAAAAATGTATGTATATATAAACACTTATTTTATTAAGTTGATAATGATTATGTAATTAGAAATATGACTCTAAATAGAATTGAAAACAAAAGTAGAACTCACAAAGCCAATTTTACACCAGACACGATAAAGCTATTATGATAATCGTGATGTGATTAATTGATTAGATATCATATTAAATGTGGCACATGGATGGGCCATTTTCCACAAATTTACAAAGACAGAGGAACTGGATAGCAAGGGATAATAAGAGCATTTGGGGAACCCATCACATGTTGGAACCCAAATAAAGAATCTGCTATTTTAAAGAGTTGAAAGGTCGACCGTGGATGGAACAATGTTTGACTTTTGTAAACCATTCATTTTCAAGTATTCAAACCTATCCAATCGATTGGACAGTGTGGTCCATACTTTTAAGCTACAAGCAAGCTTAGGTAGGCTCCACTCTATGATAATATAAGTTCAGATCTCGAACGCATACCACATGTATGAAAAATAGTATCCCCCATGCATGTGGAGATAATTACAATGCCAAGTCCAAGTGGCTCAACAAATATCTAACCTAGTTAAGATCTTAAAAGGTCATAAATAGGGTTTAGTTCTACACTTAATTATGTTTTGTTAAAACTACACTTGATTATGTTAGAGGGACCTGTTGTGATCTAGGGCCTATGAGAAGAGAACAAGCACACACAAGCACACAGGAGATTTACGTGGTTCGGCTTTTGGCCTACGTCCACGAGGAAGACGGGAGAACTCACTATGCAATCAGAAGAAGGTTGTACATCATAGAGACCCTAAGTCTCTATTTATAATATCAGCCCAATACCCAGTTACACCTAAACACTACTTCTAATCACAGTAGACGTATGATAATAGACCTACTTCTAATCACAGTAGAACATGGGCAATACAGAGGCCCGGTTTATTTATTTGTTATTCAATTGAGCCAAACAAATAACAAATCTCCACCTTAGCGAACATTGAAGCTGATCCTCATGCACTAAACACGTCTCACCGTCTCCACCTGCCCCTTAGGGCACTCAGGTACTGAGCACCCCGATCAAGTCCAAGCAATGCTTGAACTTGAATTTAAACCATTCCTTCATGAGTGCACCAAATCGCTTGTACCATTGTCCAGAAGCTTGCTTCGACCCGTACAATGATTTCTTTAAACTGCATACATGATCAGGAACTTTAAACTGCACTCTACCTGCACTGGAAGCTCCTTCATCTTCCTCGTAGAACCGCTTGCATCCGATGGCCTGATTTTCCTCATCAAGAGACTCCATCTCTTCAGTCATAGTTGCTGCCTGTTGACTACTTTCCAGCCCTTCTATTAATTCAAGAGACTCAGTCGTCAATGCGTATGCAACCATATCATCACGGCCACTGTCTGATGTCGACGCGTACGTCGTCATATCCTCGAAACCGTATCTAACCGGCGGTTTCCTTTCTCTCTGCGGTCTACCCGTCTGCGGCATCTGCGGCTCTATCTGCTGCATCTGCTGACGATCCCCTGTATTTCGGGAGGAGTCAGATGCACTCTCCTTCTTCATTAGGATGTCGGACTCCACCTGAACGGTGTCACTGCTGCTACCTACTTCTGTCCTCTCCACCTGCTTTCTCGATTCGAGTAAAGCATCCTCATGAAATGTAACATCCCTGCTGATGATAAATCCGGGTGAATCTTGATCAGTACACCACAACCTGTATCCTTTCACCCCAGAAGCATATCCTACCAAGATGCACTTAACAGCCCTTGGTTCTAACTTATCGGTTTTCATGCGAGCATAAGCCGGACAACCGAAGATCCTCAAGTTAGAATAATCAGCTGGGTTACCTGACCACATTTCTTCCGGTATTTTGCAACCAATCTTTGTGTGTGGAGACCTATTTATCAAGTAGCCTGCAGCATTTACTACCTCAGCCCAAAAGTCCTTGGACAATCCTGCAGTAAACAACATACAACGAGCTCTTTCCAAGATCGTTTTGTTCATCCTCTTTGCAACTCCATTCTGCTGCGGAGTTTCTGTAGCGGTGTAATGTCGAACTATGCTATGATCCGTGCAATAGTTCTCAAACTCTATCGATCTGTACTCCTTGCCATTACCTGTCTTCAACTTCTTCACCTTTCTGCCAGTCTGTTTCTCAACCATTTCTTTCCATCGCTTGAATGTAATAAAGGTCTGATCCTTCGTCTTCAGAGTATAAACCCAGACTTTCCTTGAATAATCATCAATAAAAGTTAGCATAAACCGGGACCCGCCCTTGGAGAAAACCTTAGAAGGCCCCCATACATCTGAATGAACATAATCAAGGATACCTTTCGTGCGATGAATACCTGTCTTGAAACTGACCTTTCGATGCTTCCCGAAGACGCATCTCTCACAGAAATCCAACTTGCTTGTCTTCGTGCCACATAGCAAATTCCGATTGCTCAATATTGTCAATCCCTTCTCACTCATGTGACCCAGGCGCAAGTGCCATAAGCGTGTTGAGACAGATTCATGGTCATCTGAGGAAGACACTGCAGCTCCACCTGTAACTGTATTTCCAGACAAAACATATAAGTTTCCAACTCTATTGCCTCTCATAAGAACCAGAGCACCCTTCACAACCTTCATGACTCCACCTTCAGCTGAGAACTTACAACCATCGGAGTCTAAGGCACCAAGAGATATAAGATTCTTTTTCAGATCAGGAACATACCGAACTTCTGCCAACGTTCTGACGATTCCATCATACATCTTGATTTTAACTGTTCCAATTCCAACCGTCTTACATGCAACATTGTTGCCCATCAAGACACTACCACCGTTGATTTCTCTATAAGTGATAAACCAGTCCCTATTGGGACACATATGGTAAGAACAACCCGAATCAAGAATCCATTCATCCTTAGGATGAATACCATTTTCAATCACAAAAAGTGCATTGTCGGAATCATAATCTGATCTTCCATCTGCAATATTGACTGAATTATCATCAGATGATGAATCTTCTATTTCTTTCCCTTTCCTCTGCCTTTCGGGACAGTTTTTTCTGATGTGCCCTTTCTTACGGCAATAATATCATTCAATGTTTTTTCTGTTGGATCTATGTTTGCTCTTATTACTGGAGTCTTTTGTTCTTCCTCGTACTATCAAACCCTCACCCGAACTATCATTGTCAGCTGCAACATTTTTCTTCAACTCTTTCAAATTCAAAGTTGCCTCTACATCCTCTTTGGATAGAGTATCTCTACCATACATCATGGTATCAACAAAATGCTCATATGAGGGTGGTAACGAGCACAACAACATAATAGCTTGGTCCTCATCATCAATTTCAACATTGATATTTTCCAGATCCATAATAGCTTTTGTAAAAGAATCAATGTGAGTTGAAACAGACGTACCTTCCTGCATTTGTAACGTGAACAACCGCTTCTTCAGATACAAGCGATTCGTGAGAGATTTTGTGATGTACAAGTTTTCCAACTTTTGTCATATGCCAGCAGCAGTTTTCTCCTGAACAACCTTTCGCAGTACACCATCGCTCAAAAACAGCAGAATCTGACCATACGCCTTTTCCAGCAACTCATCTTTCTCTTCATCCGACAATTTTTCAGATAGAGCATTCTTTCCCCTCAAAGCTTTATGCAACCCATTCTGTACCAACAAAGCATGCATCTTCAGACGCCAAAGACCGAAGTCATTATTTCCATCGAATTTCTCAATGTCAAACTTCATAGCCATTCCGCGAATCTTTCACTAGAACTGTGTAGATCTGGTCACCACGAGCACGCTGGAAGAAACGGATCTGAAATCCGACTCTGGACGGCTAAGATATCGCAGAAATAAGTTTCTGCACTCCGATCAGTCAATCTCTTTCATTGACTGTTGAACAGCCAATCTTCTTCCACAACAGCGTAGATCTGCTCGCAACGAGTCCGTAGGTTCAAACGGATCTAAGATCGGACTCCGGATCGTCAAGATATCGCGAAAACAAATTTCAGCCTTTGATTTGGTCAAACTGACTTTGACCGTACGATCTGCTGACGTCAGCGATTCTGCAACAGGCTTTGACTCTGGGCTTCCACAAACGGGTCGGGCTGACCTGGACTGGACCCAACCTGGACTGGCTAACGGGCTTCTGAAACGGGTCAGGCTTGACCTGACCTGAAATCGACCCGGAACTGTTGCGAGCCCAGGCCCACTACCCCTTCTTCTTCAACCGTTCTGTTCTGCAACAGAGGACGGTTCCAGAATTCTTCTTCCACGTCAACGGCGCAGGCGTCACGCAGCGCAGGTAGCGCTTCTTCTCCGGCAACGGCGGCGACGGCGGCGGAGTGGTGTACTGATCAAGATTCACTCGGATTTATCATCAGCAGGGATGTTACATTTCATGAGGATGCTTTACTCGAATCGATTTGCTACCTGCACTGTGGGCAGACGATTTGCATAGTGATTTCTTGCTGTCGCCGTTTCTCTATTCTGGTTTCATAAACATACCGGTTTCTGTTTGGTCTCGCCGCAAACAAATCGTCGGAACCGGAGAGGCCTGCACCTGCGCCTGAGTCGCCGCTGTGAGTCGCCGGAAGAAGGTGGCCGCCGCTACGCTAATACCGTGGAAGAAGAAGATCGGAGAGGAGAAACCTGTCTTCGGTTTGGGTTCCTTTTGTTTTCGGTGGGCCCCACATCGCCGTGAAAACTCCGGTGGGTTGTCTTCACGGCGATGTGGGGCCCACCGAAAACAAAAGGAACCCAAACCGAAGACAAGTTTCTCCTCTCCGATCTTCTTCTTCCATGGTAATAGCGCAGCGGCGGCCACCTTCTTCCGGCGACTCACAGCGGCGACTCAGGCGCAGGTGCAGGCCTCTCCGGTTCCGACGATTTGTTTGCGGCGAGACCAAACAGAAACCGGTATGTTTATGAAACCAGAATAGAGAAACGGCGACAGCAAGAAATCACTATGCAAATCGTCTGCCCACAGTGCAGGTAGCAAATCGTCTACCCAGCGATTTTTCAAATCGTTTCTCTAAGAATTCCAAATGATACGCTCTGAGATCGATCTGATGGAACCCAGATCCTCTGTACCTTCTGCCTGCGTACCAATCCAAAACAGTGAGCGATCCCTTCTCTCCGATCAACCCTTTGAAGATCCGATCCGTCAGATCTCCTTCGATCACGCCAATTAGCTCTGATACCAGTTTGTTGTGATCTAGGGCCTATGAGAAGAGAACAAGCACACACAAGCACACAGGAGATTTACGTGGTTCGGCTTTTGGCCTACATCCACGAGGAAGACGGGAGAACTCACTATGCAATCAGAAGAAGGTTGTACATCATAGAGACCCTAAGTCTCTATTTATAATATCAGCCCAATACCCAGTTACACCCAAACACTACTTCTAATCACAGTAGACCTATGATAATAGACCTACTTCTAATCACAGTAGAACATGGGCAATACAGAGGCCCGGTTTATTTATTTGTTATTCAATTGAGCCAAAGAAATAACAGGACCTAATCCCATCAATCTTTATTGGATATAGTTCTTTGCTAAGCCCCTTTTAGAACGTGGCTTCGTATAAAGGTTTATTTTCATATATAACCTAGGCATTACTGAAGAAGAAAAGTCAAACTAATGAAAATGAAGAATGATCTTATGTTGTTTGCATGAGAGTTTCTACGAGGCTGACTTTTAAGTTTTACCCACTTAAGGCCCAGTCTATTTGATCTGAGCTATTCAAAGGGTTTACTCAAAAGTTTCACTTCATTCGTGATTATATTATTTTGAGACGGTAACAAGAAATTTCATTAAGAAAAATGAAAGATATAAAGAGAAATAAAGAGAAGGGCAAGAAGGTACAAGAAAGATGTACCCTCAGGCACCCCATAATAATATAGGATTAATAAATCTTGAAAACACATGATTTTATAGTTGAATGAACTCATTTCTCTCAACACATTGATCAAACGCATAAATTTATTCCTCTCATTCAAGTGAAAAGTGGGCAGGCAAATATTGATGGACATTGATTTGAATAACTTAGATCAAGCAAAGGTGAGCCCTGCAGGTCAAATGAACCGAAACTTTCATGCATAGTATCGCCATGCATAAGCTATCCTTTTGGCAACTTTCATGTGATTTGACAACTTTGCAACATTAAGACTTAGTCAAAACGTAGATGGAAAAACTAAGACTCGATTGACCTGGCCTTGACGTGGTCGCAAATCAAAATTTGGGTCATATTTATTGAAAATTATTTTGTTTTGTTTTTTTGCTGAAATTCCACTTACTTGATTAGACCCGAATCATGTAGGGTTGAGTCTTTCAGGTTACTTGACTCACCTATTGAGTCAAGTCAAGCTTTCAAGCTTTTAAACACTGGGCATCACCCATGCACCTCTCACTGCACATTTAAGATACACGTTAATAGTCAATCCAAACCAATTAATGGCAGTTTATTTGGATCCATGGTGCAAGGGTCATAACCAGCAAACCCAACTTTCACTTTATCCTATCCATCAATATCATTGAAAGGCACGGGTGGTGCATCGAAATCACAGATATGGCCCCTCCAAGATTTTCTTTTTTTACATAGGATCAGGCCAAGGATAATTTCCTGGGTCCGCCCTTGTCGATAGGGTGGGTGAAAATGAAAAGACACAGTGAGCCACCCAATTTAATGAAATTAGGATTATTGTGTGGTTAGGATAATCAGAGGAATGTAATTTTTTTTAAGATGCAACATCCCAAGTGTGCATTGCAACAAGAGTAAATTATGATACAAACCAAAGAAACCACATCTTAATTTTAGAAAGAAAAAATAAAGAAAGAAAAACCTCCAACACCGGCTAATGACTTTTTCTTGTGACTTTCAATTTACCTTTCAAATCCAAGATTATCTTTATTATCATAATCATCATCTTCTTCTTCTTAGCCTTATCCCATCAGTTGAGTTTACTTAATTTCTTCAACTAAAGTGAGAACGAAAAAAGAGAACAAGCTAAGACCATATATTCTACTAAAGTAGAGAGACCCAAGATGATCTCAAGGAAAATCAAAACAAGAACAAGAAAAAGAAAAACAGCGGTCACATATGTGAAAATATAATTTTATTGAAAGAAAAAAATAAATGAATTTTCCAATAACTCTTTTTCACTAGAAGTAAAAGAAAATGGTATGCATGATTGTCATGAAGACACAACAGATAAAGTCCAAAAAAGCGGAAGAGTTCCTATCCACAACAGGCCCCATTCATGGTGTTCTTTTACTTTTAAGTACTGCTCTTATGCAGTTCTTCCTATACCGTTAAAGTGTCTAAAGGGGAAAAGAAGCAAAAGGTCTCAACTTTTCTAACAAAAGTAGGACCTAGGAATTATACCTAAGAAACTCCACAGTTAATTGATGTCCCAGTCCCACTCTATGCATGTGATCGAAGCCCTTATGGGCCTGAGGAATCCTGACCCTACAGTTCATCCTGGGCCCCATGTTTTCTCTGTAGATGGTTGATATGATAGGTAACCCAATTGAACTGGAATGCTGAAATGCTGTCCCAGATCAAAAGATCACACCCGTCCATTCTTTTCTTTTCTTTTTTTTTTTTTTTTTTCATTGATCCAATCAAACAGAAAGAAGAAGGGAAGGGATGTTTTTGGTGGGGTGTGATGAATATTTGAGTGAATTTGCTATTGATTTCATGTGGGTGTGCCTTCTAATTATAGTGTGTGAGAAAAAGACGTTATCTTTCATTGAATTTACTGAAATGGAAGAAAGGCAAACCTGGTTTCTTGATAGGCCTGTCTGCCTTGCCAACAAATGCTTATCTGCATCACTTGGGTACCTGAGAGAAAAAGAGAAGGCCGAAAATGACATCAGGTCTCACCAGGACCGTATAAAGATCCGAGCTTTATGTACATGTAGATGGGATTGAACGATTGTCCTCAAGGGGCGTGAAAATCTAGAGTTTTATGTGAGAAAGCAACAGCTGTGAAGACAGCATCTCTCTCTCTCTCTCTCTCTCTCTCTCTCTCTCTTTCTCTCTCAGTGCACGGAGGAAGAAAAGAGGGAGAGCATTTTGTCATCTTATTGTAATAGGTTGTTCTAACTAACAAGAGAGAGAGAGAGAGAGAGAGAGAGAGAGAGAGCACAGTCAAGCATTATTCATCTGTTTTTTTTTTGTGCATCAGACAAGGAAAAGCAATAAAGGAAGAAGCTTTTGATCAGCTTTTTGTTGCAGGAGACAATGCCAAAGGACTCTGCATTACTGATCTTTTAATGCAAAGAGATCTAGGACTGAAAGTGATAATCACTGTGTAAGCCTTTAATTCATACTCTTATCATTAAAGTAAATAACAGAGAAAGAGAGAGGAGATGTAAATATGTATCTGAAGGTTTTGCTAGAAGTTATACAAGGGAGCAATGCTAGATAACCGGATGAATCATTATAGTATCTAGGGCGATCACAACCGTTGATCTGGTGGGTGGCCACATCTACCCAATTATCCACATGTCATAATTCATGCTCTTGCTCAACCAATTAGCAAGTGACAGATGTGTATATATATATATATATATTTTATCTATATGAGATCAAAGAAGAGAAGAAAAGGTTGCAATCACGTACAGTAAGTTAACTTGTTCAACACATGTTCATCTATTAGGCTCTTTGGTCAATGGGCAGTCCAATAAGAACCACAAAGTTCAGATGATCCTATAAAGGCCTTACAATGTTCATAAATTGATTGTTGCAGAAAAAATAAAAAGTCCGCCCAACATTCAACAAGTCAGCAGCTTGGATCATTGACATTTGTGATAAGAGTTATTTCAAATCCACGGTAGAGGCTAATGTATGAATGGTCATGATCTTTTGTACATTTTCCACACCTGTGAAGTGATAGGTGATTGAAAAAAGCTCTCAAGTCCTAGAAATAATTACTTGTAAAACCAAGTAGAGAGGGAACAAAAAAAGAAGTAAAGACAGAACTCAATGTTGAATATTAGAGTAGATACTATATCGTGCTTTGTTTTTAAGTAGAGCGAAACACAGATAAAGAGTTCAAGGACATACGGGTGAAGGAAATGCTCAAAGAGCCAAGCTCTCAATATATTCACAGAACGCTCAGGTAGGCCTCTCTGAGGCCTCCAAGCTTCTTGTTCCATCATCCCAATCTGGTTGAAGGCTCTCTGCTGCCTCAGGCTCTGGTCAAGAATGCGGAGCCTCGGCGTCTCTCCCTTGGTGACTCCCGAAGTCCCCACGCCGTCTTTCTCCCCAAGAATCTCACAAGTATGCTTCAATTGCGCCACAATTGCATCCTTGAGACATCGGAAGTGCCTCGACATGGCCTTTCGAGCAAGGGCTGTGTATGGGGCCGCAGCTCCGAAACCCATCACCGTGTCAAATGAGTTCACCACCATCTGCATTTGCTCACAGTAATGGTTGTACTTCCTATCCACCTGAAACCGACAAACAACAAGAATAGAAAGTAAACCATAAGAACCTAAATAGTGCTTCATTGAAATGCGATGCAATGGAAGAAAAGAGAAGAAAGGACAACATATCAATTAAATGAAGGCCAAGATAACTGGGCAGATGGTACTGAACTCTTTATTTTTCTTTGCCTTTTCCTTTCTCTTGGATCTATATAATAAAAAGATAATACTGAAATACATTCTTGAGTGCATAACCATTTCTAATTGTCATTATGGCAGTTAAATTTACATGAAGAAGAAGAAGAAGAAGAAGAAGAAGAGACTAACCATAATCACAAACCCATCTGTATGTAATTTTGGAAGACACTGGGTGGGTGCCATCAAGAAGAAAGAAAGAAGTAGAATTACAGGAAAAAGAGATGGATCCAATGAGTAGGAACAGGAGAAGAAGATAAACAAATCCAATACAGTATTTTTTTTCTTTTCAATTTTTAGAAGGCGAAGGAGAGAGGGAGGCAAGCTTTGTAGTCATGATAATCATAACAGTACCAAAAATAGAGGCAATGAATGAATTAATCAAGCCCTGCAAGTAAAACAATGATTGTATGGAAGAATATGCTGATTTTTCCCAATATCTTAGTATTGAAGAAACATACCTCGCAAAGGTCCACTTGGATAGAAATCAAACGGTTTTTTTTTCTGCAGTATTACTATGATGGGTATGAATCTCTTGGAGTAGCAGCCTCCCTAACAACTTGCTAGTTCTTACATGATATAGGTTTCATAGGGCGATCTTCCCAATCAAGCGTCGTCGCTTCCTATTGGACTTAACCCCTAATAGCAATCCTTGAGTCTTTTTTCCTTAAAAAATGGCATAGTACTCCAAACCCATCAAATATAGCAAAGTAAAATATTATAAGAAATCCACAAAACCGTCTAGCATGCACAAGACCCACATACTGAGTTTGGCTGTTTTTTCTATGGTAGGTTTTGAAATTTAGAAGACTTTTCAAGAAGAAAAGGTATAGATGGATGTAAATGAATGAATAGTAGCAGCAGAAGTAGAGAGAGAGAGAGAGAGAGAGAGAGAGAGAGAGAGAGAGAGAGAGAGAGAGAGAGAGAGAGAGAGAGAGAGAGAGAGAGAGTATATTTTACATGCCTCATCAAGCATGGATATGAGCTTTGCCTTCCTCCTCTGGTGTTCAAACCTATCATTGGGTGACAAGGAAGGGGGATCCTTTGAAGAAGATGAAGACCCACCAGCACTAGAAGCACCACCCACAGGATTAGGGTTAGGGTTTATGCTGGAGTTGTGCCTCCCATGCCTAGAGGTCTTGAGATGCCCTCTTCCAACGCTACAAAACTCCTCCAACAACTCTTGGGCTGCCTTCCTATACTTCGAATTCCTCAAAACATTCACCACTTCCACAGACCCGAAACCCACATGAACCTGTTGTGGCTGATGGCTGTCATGACCAATCCCTCCTTGTAAGTGGTGAACATGATTTCCCAAATTCTTCATTGGGAAAGAAGAAGAAGAAGAAGAAGCAACAGCTCCACCTCCTTGATTGAAGTAAAACACCCCATCCCCACCCATGCTCAATTCCTCCGCCTTGGCTGCCGCTTCAAACTGCTGCAAAGATGATGACAAAGACAAAGAGAGGCCTTGGCTCTCTGCAACCCCTCCAATCTTCATACTATTGGCGATGTTGGCCGTGTTTTCTCCGGTGGCACCTGAGGCCCATGTGAATTGTGAAGGAGGGATTGGACTAGTACCATAGGATGTCGCCGCGGTGGGCGCATGGAAGGTCTGAAGAGGGGGAGATTGGTTGGGGAGCAACATGTGGAGAGGTGTAGAGGATGAAGGTGGGGGAGGAGAGGGTGATCTAGGCTGTGGATTCATGAGGAAGAGATGCATGGATGCGGCTGAATCAGCATTCAAGCCTGAAATCTGGTGCTGGCCCAAGCTGCTATTGTCGCGGCCGCTCCCGGCATCCCCGCCCATGTGCTGCTTGGTATCACCCATAGAACCTAAATTCCCAACAAAGCCTTGCCTGTTTCCATACCACTCCCCGCCTAGTCCTTGCCGGATTCGGTAATTTGACGCAATCTGATTCTCGATAAGGTGAGCGGCCACCCCAGGGCCGCCTCCTTGCTGGAAATTGAACATATCAGAGAGCATGCTTCCAGGTTCATAAACAGGTATTTCTGCCGCTTCCCCCTCCTCAACTGCCACCAACGGTGGCGGTGCAGCTGCCTGCTCCAACCCATGAACCCTTAATTTATCTCTCCGGCTCTGCTGTGCTACATGCTGTTGCTGCTGCTGCTGCTGTGCCGACCTTTCAAACGCATCGGAGAAGCTGAAGATCCCTTGATGGAAGCCTTGGGACATAGAATTGATAGAATTAGGAGGGGAAGAGGATGCGATTTTGGTGATCGAGTCAGGTTGAGGGAAGAGAGGTTGAGATGCTGCTGCTGCTACTCCCATATCTCTATCTTCTTCATCATCTCTTTCTTCAACACCACCCCACAAGTCCTATTCATCACCATGGATGATTAGATGACAGTTGGATAAACAAGACCCATGTTAGAATTCCAGTGTTTAGAGCCTATGCTGAAAGAAAAACAGAAGCAAAAAGATGGGATGAAGAGAGAAAGAGAGTGACAAAGAAGACCCATGTTAGAAATTCAATAATTAGAGTCTATGGCAAAGAATAGTAGAGAGAGAGAGAGAGAGAGAGAGAGAGAGAGAGAGAGAGAGAGAGAGAGAGAGAGAGTTTTGGAAAAAAGTTCTTTTATATGACAAGTAGTATGTAGATCATGTTTACCTTAAAATTGGAAGTTTGAAATGGGTAGAAAGCTTTCAGACATCGTTGTCTTCTGGGTGACTGAAAGCTTGTTGAATTCCTTCTCTCTCTCTCTCTCTCTCTCTCTCTCTCTCTCTCTCTCTCTCTCTCTCTCTCTCCTTGTCTTGCCTTCTTTTCTTTGGCTTCGCAGACTTCTACAATCGCCTTCCGAAAAGGATGAAGGAGAAAAAAAAAATGGAGGTTTTGGAGCTTATGTCTCAGACAAAACCATGGGAAGAGAAAAAAAACTTAAAGAAAGGAAAAAGTCGCTGTTGCTGCTCTTTCCTTCCTCCTTCGCATTCTTTTTATACTTTCTATCATCACAACAAATTATAGTAAACAATCAACTAACAGAGAAAATAAACTTAAAAGAGACAGCAAAATAAATGAGAGAAAATTGTGGGTACTTGTGTGGCATATAGACCGTCCATATGGTGGGTCACACCAACTCTAGACTCTGTGTAGCCGAGGACTCAAAAGATTCTGTAAGCACATATCACTATATATACCCATATGTGAGGAGCAACCTTCAGATTTAGATCACTGTGGCTCATTATCTCAGCTCCTTTTGTAGTAGCGAAAATTTCACTTCACACACTGATTATTCTAAAAAGTGTCAATTCTGTGTTTTAAATGTATTAAATTTTATGGTAGGCACAACTTCAATTAGAATGAATTTTTTAACAATATATTTAGGTGAGATAATGATTTTTTTTATTAATTTGGACCACCTTTGGTACAACTAGAGGAATAGTTTTTTTAGTCCAATCATTGTATGGGGTCTTAGTTGTATGGACATTGACATGGAAATTTAGACATTTTGATTGGACTAATTGATGGGTCCATGGCTTGTTTTCTAGATGCACTACTATAGGTTTTGGTTTGTGAAATAATTATTGGACGGCTTCAGTTTTTCTTGAGTCAATTTTTGGTATATAAACACCCCTCAACTTTCACTTTGTTCTAATACTTTGTTTTAATTCTTTTGCAATTACTTCTTGAGCAAAAGGAATTTGGGTGTCTCTATAGGCCTTTGAATGTCTAATTCTCGTAGGTTAATCTTTAATAAGGTAGATTCTTAAAATGTGTGAAAGTCTGAATGAAATGTTGAGAATTTTAAAATAAATAGCATATGTTGGAAGGAGTTGTTTTTATTATGTTCCTAGGAGTTTTAATAGCTGTTCTGATGGATTAACTAACCTAGGGTTATTTAATATGCTGCTAGTGAAGAGTGGCCTGATAGGTATCCTGGTTGGTTAGCTGTCTAGCCTGGTTTTGTCTGTGAAGTTTGTTTCTGTTGTGTTTCTTTTAATTTGTTTCCATTTTACCAGAACAAAATCAAAGAATATTTGTCGGAGATACCTGAGATGGAAGTTACATTGTATACAAAATACTTCGAGAATTTAAGGTTGTTTTTATAATAAAATGGGAATTTATGTACATTAAGAATAATTCCTCACCAAATAGAAAGTGCTTGTCGCAGTATCAAATGTTCCTGATCCTTGATATGAGGGCCTTAAATAGCACAAGATTGTAGCGATTAATTCCAACAGATGATATTAGCTAATTGTTAAGCATCAAGTTGGAATTATTGACAATTCTCTCGGTACATTGCAGTATGTGTAAAGAAGTTGAGCGCAGATCCTCTTTCGCAACCCAGCTATTATAAAGAACCATATAACAAATTTCTAGGACTCCATCTTGGGTCCCACATAGAGAGATGATCTAGACCCTTCAATAAGAATCTCATGCCCTATAATTTCAGTTCAAAAGGTAGGGGGTTCCAACGTATGATTGGTCACATGATAGGAACGTGATTGGACGCTCAAGTGTAATCACTGTTGACGTGCCATTACTCACAATTGCAAAGTTTCCATCATGCGATGTAAGATCTTACACCTTATTGAGCTACAACTTGTCTCAAAACCAATTGGTAATAGGAAACGATATAATAATAGTTTTATGGTGAGGGCGAGTGCTCAACTACGATTATGGCCGCTCAGAAGCGAAGGTGGACGTTGACTTCAACATGTAATTAATCATATGATAGTGTCCACTCCTTTTGATCTAAAATTTCAGAACATATCAATAGAGGGGATTGATGAAATTCATATTGAATGGTCCAAATCATCTCTATTTTGGGGCCAAGATGGAGTTCCAAGAATTTGTTACATAGATCCCATGTAACCTAAAAGACCCAA
The DNA here is from genome assembly GCA_029852735.1 of Persea americana. NCBI lineage: Eukaryota > Viridiplantae > Streptophyta > Magnoliopsida > Laurales > Lauraceae > Persea > Persea americana. The sequence continues at coordinate 84,853,750 of CM056810.1, forward strand.
ACTCAAAAAAGTTAGATTGATCGCAAGTGGGCCGCACAGTAAAAATGAAATTACATGGGCTTATAGAAAGAAGCGGCGTTTTGACAAATGTTAGACAATACCCCAATGGCAAGGGTGTTCCATCTTACAAACTTGTCCTGGGATCGATCCATGGATAGTTTCCCCACAAGTTGTGGGCCCAAGGCATCTCTAGTGAACCTGTCATATCATGCGGTCCTTGTTCACCCAAGTGGGCCACATATTACCTCAATGATGTAAAAGTTGCGTAAACGAAGGATTCCTCTAATTAAATCCCCACCCTTGAAACCGACATTTTCAAAAACCACCCTTCCTCAAAGATAAGGTATGCAACCGACCATACCCCTTTTTCTGCATTGGCACGTGCGAGATGTCAATCCCACATGTTCTAGTACGTGTTGGACCTGAAAGGTCCATCTAACCGTCACTTGGTTTATGTATACCGTTAGAGAGAAAATATACGGTGTGCATGATGCACACATCATTGATAGGTACATGTGACCATGTATGCAAGTGTACAGTGATACAAATATACATTCTTTTGGGCCACATCATTTTCATTTTCATCCAAATCTTATCACATCAGCCTAAGATTAACTTAATATGGGTTGGCCCGCTCAATGCCTAATCGGCCCAATCGACATGAGACTGCGTTTTTTGGCCAACAGGCTAACCCAATCCTAATTGCGGCTAACTGGTGTAGGATTGACTCACTCTTTGCTTAATGCTTCCCACTTAACTAAAGCAATAACCTACAACTGATGGCATGCTTAGTAACATGTGAGGAATTGGCGGATTTAAGAATTCCCTAGTGCCGTGAATTTGAGAACTTTTCATTGAGAATTATATGGTTTAAGATTTCGCATCAATATCAATGTGTATGGCTGAGAAAAATGGGTATTAATGAATAAATTCATAAAACTGAGGATCTGAATAAATTCATAAAACTGAGGATCTTCAAATCCTATATTATGTGCTTGGTTAGTCAAACCTTACAATCTTTAAAAATGAGGGCTTTCACTATGTCAAATTCTCAAAGAAAATCAATTTGGAGTCCCTGATGATTTTGTGCCGAACATAATCTAAACCTCTAATATTTCTTCATTTTAAACTTCAATAATATTACCAAATTATAAAACAAAAAATAAGAGTACAACCAAGTAAGATCCCCTTTCCCAAAAAAAAAAAAATTCTTAGAAAAAGAATAAATAAAGAAAAACAAAAATGATCTTTCAAAAATCCCCTTTCTATTTCATGCAATGGGGACCATCTTTATTTACCTCTTGAAATGCCAATACACGCACACACTTACCCACGTGAATTACCACACTCTCCAATTTGAAACTAATTCAATATTAACTCCCATCGTTTCAATCACAAGAATCATAAAATAGTATATACTTTCATTCAGATTATAAAATAATAGTAGATTATAAAAGATATAGGATTGGCATGCATCCAAGTGTATCTGAATTCTTGTAGAAGTAAGGAATCGTTTTTCAAAAATCAATTCAATTCATTCCTTATGGGCCTATTTAAGGTGAACTGTGAACATCAGAGAAAATAGACGGCTGTGATGGACGTGTGGATTACTGTGTTTTAGTTTTTGGGTTGGGGGGGGGGGGGTGTGTGGTTTTGTTTTGGTGGGTGGCCCACCCGTGATGGATGGTATCTTCTTTTGCGAGTCACGAGAGGCAGAGGTTTTGGTTCATGGGGATGGATCATGGATGGATGGGTGTGGAGTGTGGAGAGAGAGAGAGAGAGATGTGTTGCGAAAGTTTCGCCCAAAAGCAAATGCAAACCGGATTGACAGTTGACAGGGCACCATTTTGTCTTCTTTCTTTTAAGAGAGTGATGTCACGTGAACCTCACTCACCCATGGATGAGCCATGACCCATGAGAGAGAGAGAGAGAGAGAGAGAGAGAGAGGACGCACGTACGGTGCCAGCCACATGCACTCGAGGACCACCAAAAGCACCATCTTTTTTTCGACACACTCATGCGCGCGCGCACACCACACCTTTGTATCATTGACCACTCAATTAATCTTCTCCCTCGCTTGACAAAGTAAGCGACCACACGTGTCCCATTTCCTACTTTCTTATTTTATTGCTCTTCTACCATCCATATTATATTATAATATATTGAAGAAAGGGGTTGTGAATTGGAGTTTCACCGTTGGTTATAATTTTCCCCATAAGCTACTCTACCTTATTTCAAATACTCTATGTTTCATGTCAATTTCTAACTCCTCTGTTCTTATCTCACTCTATTCACTTTTTATCTTTCAATTACAACTCACTTTTATATGACTACTCTTCAATCTTATCCTTTTATCTCGTGTGACAACCCATGTAACTATTCAATCTTTGAAATATATTTCAAACACTTATGTAGAGATGTAAGTTGAAAAGATTAGAATTCTTTGCTTTTTAGTCATTCTCTGAATAGATGACATGGCCATGGAGATCAAGTTTAAGGTTTTTCTTGTAATTTATTTATCATAATTCCCTAGCCTGCAATTCTTGTAATTAAATTTGAAAATTTTCTATTTAGATGCATTTATGGCTAATATATTTAAAATACTTTAATTCGTTAAATTTCATCTTAAATTTTTATTAATTTTTTTTTTATCAGAACCTTTACATTTATATAGGCGTGCTTAGCACAACCGTATTTTGCTAGTGAAGATATTAATTTGGACAAATAGCTACAACTGCTGTGTCGGATGTTTACCTAGCCCCTTGTCTGCCCTAGGTGCCTTTGGGTAAGTGGAGGCCCGAACCTGAAACCCGGATGAAATCCAAATAGGGAAGCCCAAACTTGAGCTTGAATTGTGCTAATATATATGTAATTTGGTCATGTGAGCTGAATTTTGGAGCATGAGACTTGTGCCTGTTTACTTGGTGTTCGCATGCTGAGTCTCTCAGGCATGAGATGTGTTTGCACGCATTTATAAATGGTGCATATGCATAATGGTTGTGTGATCATATTTGTTTATGCTCATTTACTTATGTGATGTGTACCTAAAATGTGAGCAAGTGTATAAATAAGGCTATTTTTAGCCTTGAATTTACCTGAATACCTGGTAAAAGATTTCACTCCTCTAGTTGCAAGAAGCAGCAGTACAACCACCCACGTCTTAATGATTACGCACCTCCAATTGCATAAGAATCCTTTCCGTATGTAAGCTCCACTTTTATATCTGGCCAATTAAGAAAATAAAAATAAAATAAGAAAAGAGCTCTAGGTTAACTCCTGAGTTGATAATAATTTTTGAGTTGAAGGAGTGAAACCTATAGTGGGCCTACCTATTTAAAAATTGAACCGCTCAAAACAAACGGCCTCACCTTATATGAGATATGCCGAATTTTAATGCAATAAGAGTTGGCCCCACAATAAGCTGAAACTCCTAACTTAACCAACTCGACCAACATGGTAAATAGGAAGGTCGCAAGTAAGGAATCTTATATTCCATTTAACAGGTCAGATGCGGGTTGGCCAAGCTAACGCGCATAAACTTCTCCTCTCCTCTCTTAATAAACCTAATTAAGGTGGCCAATACATTTTCAACAAGCGGTTTATCATGGCTTTTACGCTACATCTCGCGTAGCTAGACTTGCTAATACAGCATTGCACCCACCATATTTCAATAAGTCTCAACACATGTAAGAAAAGGAAGAAAATATTGTGGAATGGGTCAGACGAGTCAGGTGGGTTTGACCGATGTCAAGTGCAGCCATTTAGGGAGCAAGTCTAGTAATAAAGGTTGAGCTTCAACCTGCACGCCGCCATCAGTCCCTCTACCTCAACCCATTTGTCATCCATAGTTGGTGGCAGTAGAACTAGATGGCGGGAAAGAAAAATATCTCTGACCAAGTCTCCTACGCGTAGTCATACACAACGTGGGCTTGCTCAGTTGGGGGTGACAATAGAATTAGATCGGGAGAAGAGGAAAAATATATGAGCAAAGGTCCCGTTTCTAAAGGAGAAAGGAAAAAAAAAAAAGGCTTAGCCCTCTCCAAATGTGCTATGTTGAGTAGTCGAAAAACACACTCTTGTTTGAATAAAAGATGTGTGGCGTTTTTAACTAGCTAAGTTACAGATATGATTGTAGGGGGGCTCTCCTTCTAACATTGACATAACGTAGGACTCCTCTTTTGACACTTCTCACCTATTTTCTTATATTTTTCCTCCCCCTCCCTCTTTTTCTATGAAAGCATGTCAAAAAACACAAACTTGTCAAAGGGTGTTGAAGTTTATGTTTAATTTTCCACAACGACAAGTAGTAGTTTAGCTAGTCGTCAAACTTTTGGGAACTTTGTATTGTGTTTAGAGCTGTGTAAAGTTGATGGATGGCCTATGAAGACAAAGGCTTCATTTGCATTTTCTTTAGTAAATAGTAGGTGAAGGATCTATAGATATGAGGATTTGTCATTGCCATTGGAACAAGGGTTCCTTGTTGAGGATATGAATAGCTAAGGATATAACATTGATATTGGTGCGTAAATGTGGAAAAAACTAGGATCCATATGTAAATTTGCGAAAATTGAGGTTTTCAAGTTTGAGGGATCGTCGGGTTTGAAAATCCTCAAAAATTTTCATTTCCCGTTACCAGAATCCTCGTGGATTTGTAATTACCAAATAAAGAATTTTCACAATTTTGTGGAAAACTGGTGAGGGATTTTCGAGGATTTGATTGCCAAATGTGACCTCATGTTGCGTTTGATATCTTTTGTTGTCTTGCCATCTATGATTTGAAACGTACCATACTACTTCACTTAAATAGTCTTTCTTTTTAATAAAAAAAAAAAAAGTCTTTCATTTTAGGAAAGGTCTTTTCTTTGATTTTAATAAAATAAGTAATAAATAGATTAGGATCAAAGAGTTTCATGAAATGGAAAGTTGAATTTGAAGCTTAATTATCTTGGCTAAGCACATAGCATGTCATTGACTCACGTTGGCCCCCCACATCAACCTATCATTATGTATTGTTATATTTTGTTGTTTTCAACATATTTACTTCATTTTGATATATATTCTAATATGTATTTTCTTTCTAGGGGCTGTCTTCTTCATTCAATTTGGCATCTTATTTTTATACTAGCATTTTAGATTTTTAATTGTTTACTTTACTCAACTTTATTTTTTATTTAGCTTATGGATTATAAAATTGAAGAATCACAAAAAAAGCAATTGGTTTTTTTGCGATTTCTAGGAAAGCCATGTCCCATTAGAGGTTGGGTAGGAAGGGGGTGTGTGCAATGGAGGTTTGAAAATGCTACTTTATTTCATGGAAAGGGCTTCTCATGGACACTAGACAAATCTAGAGGCAAGTTGTGTATTCTTGTAAGTTTAAGAAAATTCTAAATACTATTTGAAAAACTCAGTGTTTGAAAGTTTCTCTCATAAAAAATAAGGTAGACTACCAAAAATGTGACATGCTGACATTATACCTCCATTTGAACAGGAACGTATGGGTACAGTAGCTCTTGCAAATGATGATGATGATAATAATAATAATAATAATCAAGTTTATGAATGTTAATAACAATGTTAATAATGAAAAACACTAAAAGCTCGGGAAGCCGTTTGAAGACTGAACAAACCAACCAAAAAGACTGATGGAGATAACATCTAGCGCACTGACACCATACTAATAACTAGAAACAATAAAAGCTCGAGCTGTTAGTGAACCGCATAACAATGTATATCAACCGTGAAAAATAATTAGTCTTTATAAAAACTATTTTGCAAACATTACTGATATTTTGAAAAGATCTTCATATGAACTATTTTGCAATGATATTTACCAATGAGTTTCATAGGAAAATAGATTACTTAAATCTAATAGATATCAAGTGGGTCCGTACTGTCGTTTATGAGCTTCAATTATCATATACTATTTATAGGGCTCCACAATAATTATGTTATTTAGGTGCGCCCACACTAATATTTGATTTGATTGTTCGCCGAAGGTCATTTTAGTAATCATGATTAGACTCCATACCATTTATATGTGAACTTTTAACTAAATATAAAGCTTTAAAAAATTGTTTAAATTTATGCGAATGTTTAACTAAATATACAAGTGATTTGAGCGGAAATAATCTCAAACTAAGTTACGGTTCTTTGCTCACATCTTGTCGAAGCAGTGTTTATTAAATTTTCTAATTAACTATATTATAAAACGAATTTATATTCTGATGATCACAAAGTGCCTTTATCATTAATCCAGATTTTACGGGTTTTATTACTAAATACTTAATTTAATCTTTAATTTATATTTGGTTCGACTTAACCAGTTTTGTTGTGAGATATGACATGGATGGGTTCAATGCCAACATGGCTAGGCTAAGCCAAATCAAGTGACTTGGCTCAAGCCGGACACTAGTGGCGCAAGCACGCGAGGCACGTGAGAGGGGTTAGCGCGTGAGAACACCCTCATTATACAACTAAACGAGGACTTTTCATACTGATGCTTTTGAACGGCCAGCATCTTGCCACGTGTCTTCCAGAACGGAAAGCTACGTCCAACCAGTGCCCAAAACAGCTGTTGATAGTCAATCTGATTCCTTTTTTAACGTCCACCTAATGCCGTTAGCTTCGATCTGACCGATCAACGGTCAAGATGAGGCGAGAGAAAATCGTACGAGACGTAGTTCGGGGCCTGTTAGGAGATGCCGTCACACGCCGTGGCACAACTGTTATAGAAAGCGACAAAAGGTGGGTGGGCCCCACCCTTTGAGGGACGATGCCGTTTGCCGCCCTGTTACGGAAGCGGTGGGACCCACGCAACTCCTCTTGCTTTTTTTCATGTCTTCGCAGCGGGCAACGGGACCACCTGCGACCCGGCTACCACCATTTTTTTTTTATTGAAATATTTTAATTATTATTATTAAATTAATTTAAAATGTTTTGCATTTACATATACATATTACTAGAAAAGTGTAATCCTAATTTTGGATTTTTTATTTTCTTTTTCTATATATAAAGTTGACTGCCTTTTATATGACTTTCCCATTTCTGTTTTTTTTTTTTTTTTCTTTTTTTTCATTTTGAATCTTTTACAAGATTTTTTCTCTTTATTAGGGTGTCCCCAAGAAGAATCCCCTAGACGACGTTGCTCGCTAAGCCCACATAAATACACATCTAGGTGGATTTCAAGCCTTATACAATTATGCCACTCCACCAACTTTAAACTTTTATGTTGGTGATCTTTTATAATTTTTGTCTTTTGATATTTTATTTTTCAAGTTAATTAAAAATATGGGATTCTCATAATTAATATTTTTGGATAATGTTACATTATTATTATTATTGTGATAGTTTTAAAGAAAGGAGAACTTTTTATTTGTGAGCCTTTTTCAAATCATTGAAAGTGAGACAAAGCTCTCAAATATTTTGAATTTATCTTGGTTTTATCGTGATATTTTCTTTAAAACATCTTATTACAATTTTGTCTCAATCAATTCAATTTATCTCTAAAATGGATTTATATATCTTGATATTATCATGATGATGTTGTGAGAAAATCCTGCTGCCCATGATGTTTTTTTCTTTTGAATAAATCATTAATGCTTAGGTTCTTGATTTTTTAAATTTTATATTATTTAATGATTGTTTAATTTGTGTAGATGCTTTTCTAAGTTGAGTAGGGATGGGTCCCATCTTTAAATAAAATATAAATGAAGGTACAACTTGGGTCAAGTCATGTTGACATTAGCCACAAGGAGCCAAGAATTGGGACCAAGAGAGTTCTTCACCATTCACCTAATTGGTCTGGTTGTCAAAGAGATACTTCCGAGGAAAAGACTTACTGATTGACGGCTGGAACATTAGGAAGGGTTAGTGTCATGTTGAAATTCAACAGCACTGTGTACATTCATTGTTTTTTTCCATGGTCCCATGGAAAAGAGATTCTTATCCTCTTTCGTAGAACATTATTTTATGTTTAGTTGAAGAAGGGTAGTTTAAGGTTTTTTTACTCTTTTCCAATAAAAAGGCCTAGCATTATATAAGCGTACAATAATGAAAGGCATTTTCATTTTAGGGAGGAATCTTTGGCTGTGCACAAATATTTTCCTATAGTACATCCAAAAACTTCATGAATTTTATTGACACGCTTTTTTTTTTTTTTTTTAGAATTTGAAATGTGGATCTTATAAGGTAGAACTTTTCACTTCTATTAGGTGCCGTGATAAAGATAGACGGGAGAATGATCAAAATCAATGAAAAACTACAAAATAGAAAATCCTTAGTCTGAGCCTTTCCCTTTGACTATCAAAGAGTGAGTTTTTTTTTTTTTTTTTTTTCTAACATATTCATGAAAGAATTCCCATCAAGGGTTCAAATTTGTGCATATCCGTGAAGAACTTTCATTTTACTAAAGAAAAGTTGTTGTATTGAACCCTTTTTTCAAACTATATCAAATTATATCTCATGTTTGAACTTGTGAGAAATGGGATTCCCATTCTCTTTGCACTTTTTACCAGTTTATGGATCCTACTTCAGTCATCATATTTTTGAACAAAGCCATAAGATTTCCATCAGCTTTTGAGTTGTACCATTGTTTTAAACCTGCGAAACAGTAATAAAGACTGCTCTGTCTTGTGTCCGAGTCAACTCAATACTGAGCGGGTTCATTGAGCTTTCAAACAATGGCATTGCCATAAACAGTGCATAACCTTGCAGTAAGGGTTTGGGACCGTGGGCATGGCCACATAGACAAGCTAGAAGCATTGTAAATGGGGCTGGTTCTGATTGGGCTGTGGACCACATCAGGCTGGCGGGATGGGACGTTGCATGGCCAATTGGGTTTGTATTACACATATTTTATGGAGTGTGATTGTAAGTAGTAAATGATAAGTAAAAAACAGGAAGTGGAGGACAGGCAGGGCAGACTAAGTTTGGTCATGGTCAAGAGAGAGATAGATGAGGTACATATAACAGGTGGTCACAATCACATCCACCAAACAGACCAAGTCAGGTCAGACCATCTTGATTTCATCTCGAATTCCACCTCACACCTCCACACCAATCAAACGTCAAAAAAAAAAAAAAAAAAAAAATCATACATGCCTCAGTAGCAGAGTTACCTGGCCCTCCCAGTCCCATCAGGTACTGTTGTACTAAGACCCAACAGCAAGATATGGATGGGGCCTGACTCTTGAGGAGAGAAATAAGGAAACTGGGGCACTTTGCACGTCAAGAAAAAAATACGCATGTTTGTTTACTAGATTTTCAGGATTGTCTGTCCAGGGAAATTTTGAATTCCCACGTAAGATGAAATGTTTGGGTGCCTTTTGACTTAAGAATTCAGAAATTTTATTAAAATACAAATAGGGTGATAGTTCTGAATTTTCTAAGGCCAGTTGAGACCTCTTATATGTTTAAATTAAAAAAAAAATTACAAGAAATAATAAATTTGAAAATACCAGGTGTCCCAAAAACCCTAGCCACTCATGAATTTTAGTAAAGAAACAGGCCTATAGTGTTTCTTTAATTTAGATTTCAAGGAATTCTTATTGATAGTTTTTATTAAAATTTTAAATATAGTGAGATTTCTAAATCCTCTATTGTGCTTTCTTGTACTTGAGCATCTAGAAATTTTACCAAAATACAAAGGGGTGAGAATTTCTGAATTTCCAAATATTATATGGGACTTTTAAGTGATTGGAGTTATGAAATATTTGGAAAGAAATTATGTATTTGCAAATATCAGGGACAAGATATTACATCATATCTCAAAAACTCATTATGCATTTGTAAATACCAGAGACAAGATGTTACATCATATCCTAAAAACTCAAGTATCCCAATTTCATGTCAGGAATTTTAGTAAAGAAACATGCCTTAAAAGATTTTGACATAATAGTTGGATCAATATCAAATTGGCACAAGTGCTAATTCCTGTGCAATAAGAGATGCTTTAATGTGAGATTAAAGAGATGGCCATTGTTCGAGAGACCCTTTTTCACCAAACTGCTCAAAGTTCGATCTCGACTCTTCTTTATATGTGCAGGGGGTGGTCTCCTTTGTGCCACTATCTCAAGGGGTCAAGGTACCTTGTTACGATTGAATCGATCAAAGGTGGTGTGATTTGAAAATAGTCATTATGAATAACGTTGAGAAATGACTAATTAAGTTGGGCAGTTGTTAGTTCATGTCGACTTGGGCAGGATGTAATTTACCACGTAGTTAAAAAAAACTTGGATGAGTCAAGCTGGGCAATTAGGTTGATAGTAGAATGTCGGTGGAATTGGGTTGAACTAAGATTTTCTCTTGAGTGATTTTGGTGGGTTCCCAAACCTTAATCACATAGAGCCAAATTACATACATCTTAATGCCATGAGCTCATACGATCTTCGGCTAATGCCCTTGGCAAAAAGAAAAAAAAAACACCAAATTTAATTAGCAAAATATTAAAGGGTTTTTATAGATTAGCCATCTACCAGAACTCGCTGATATTTCTTAATTCTTTTTTCTTCAGGGAAGGAACAGGTCAAAACTAAACTTTCCCTTTTATTTATCAACCCTGTGTTCAACGGCCAATAGAAATCTACTTACAATAGTGGCTAATTTGTAGATATGCTACATATATGGCAACCAAGTTGTCCCTCCAAAGTTATATGAATAGAAATAAGTACTTTCATAATGAATGGAAGATGGCAGATAGGTAACAAAACACCTAACTGGACTGCTATACTTCGTACTTTCCAAACCCATATCTTATTGGGATATGCACATAACCAATTTTTTTTTTACCTCCTTTAAACAGCTTTAATCTCTGAAGAAAAAAAGCTGAGCCTACATCATTGGCCAATTTCTGTGGCTTTTGTGTCTCGTTGCCTGTGTATTGGATGATTAGGGTGACTGGAAAGATTGGTCTTTGCCCACGGCCTATTATTCTTGAACCTTTTTGGTTTACATTTCCAATCATCTCCACTATCACTGATAGTGACAACTATAAGAATCATTATCGCTAAACCCTCTTCTATATGAGTTGAGCTTTATGACTTCCACTTTCGCGCCTCATCTCTTCTTAATAAAGGTGAGTTCTCTGTCACCTGCAGCTCTACTATGGGTAGGGTTAGCCTGTTGGGCTTTTATCCCAACCCTCTTTGAGTTAGGATTTAACAGCATCTTAAACCATTAGGACTTCAAAGCCAAAGGCCAGGCCGGGGCATCTATTTCAAAGCTTAGTCCAACCTAGACCATTTAGAGCCACAAAATTACTCTTTAGTTTAGTGTACACTCATAAAATAATTTACTTTTCATATTATTGTTGCTGTCATTATTAGTATTAGTATTACTACCACCACCACCAACACTCAAATTATCATTAATAAGTTATATTTATGGTCAAAAAGGCTGAATGTGAGCCTGATTACATATATATTTCATTAACATCAGTGTATTAGAGTAATGGGGTATGTACCCAATGGACCCACCAGACCCAAAGACATTATCCAATAGGTCCACCACATTAGATCCAAATTGGAGCCCAGATGTCAAAGGGCCGAAGTGAGGGCTCTTACCTGGATTTTTTTTTTCTTTACTTTTTTCTTCCTGAGTCTGATTCTTCAGGTAGTTGGATAGAATGGGTCTCTTTATTGCCATCTCTAGACTCATACCACCAATAAGAATATTTGAAGCTTATGTAATTTCAGTTGGTAGAAAGGAATCACATAAACTTACAAGAAACCTAAGAGCCCCCTTGCCCAAGTTTGTCACACTCATTTGTTGTGGGGTAGACTTTCTTCTAAGGTTTGGACAAATTTAATATAACAAGGCATTAGAATATGAGCACTCATATCCAAATTGCTTCTTCTTCTATGATATAAAAATACCAATCATCACCTAATGATCTTAGAATTTATACCGCATCCAAACACGTGTATGGAGAACTGACACCTTGATACTATATATGACACCAAACACCCACATTTATGATATATTTTATTTGTAGCCCTAATCCTCGTGAGTCTTCTCCCCACCAAACCCTAGGTTTTTTGATGATTCATCTCTCTCAGCTATTGGTTCACAAAGTTGAAACACAAACATGATGAGACACAGATACTTAAAATATATGTGAATGAATAAAAATAGGGTACAGCTTTTGTATTTCAAAGCTGCCAATCATGTCACACGAATGACATAAGATATCTAGGCCTGTACTCCCTTGTATTTTATGGCAAAGGAAGCTTTACTTGGGCATATAAATCTGCTTAGGTCAGTCAATAGATATCATTCTCAATAAGCCCACAAGTTGTCTTAGGGTCGCTGTAAATTACTAATTAAGGATGATGTTAGTAGTCAGGGCAATTAAAGGGTGAGTTTAGAATAGGCCAGATATCTTCTGAAACCCCTTTTGGAATGATTTCAAATGGTGGAGTCCATCAACTCCCAAAGAAAAGAATGTGGGACCCATTTAAAATTGCTCATCTGCTTCTATGGTCCCTATGGCAAACCACCTTTACCACCCCTTTTCACCCCTTTCAATCAAATTTTCTGGACCCCCACATGCTCATGTGGGTCTCATCAATCCTTTTCTTCTTTTCCCTTCTCTTCTTTTCCTTTTCCTTCTTTTCTTATAATCTTTTTATGGGGCTTGTGGGTGCCACATCTGCGGTTGTCGTCTGTTCAGTCCTAATCAGTGGTCCATGGTAGTCAACCTCTTTATGAGCCCTTTATCCAAGAAAAACAGATTGAATCAAAGAGCCTCTTCTGTACAGAAATGTTCACATCTCAGGTTGGAATTTCTTTGGAGGATCATTCTTTGAGAGTTACATCTCTTTGTACCATTGAAGTTTGGCAATGATAAATGGACCATTAGGCTCTAAATTAATGACAGTTGTCTTGTTGGAAACCCGAATTCAGTATTTGACTTATCCATCTAAATATGAGCGTTAGACGTCTTTTTTATGCATCTCTTTTTTCACTATTGCTTTTAATTGGACTTCACATGTTAAGCATTATAGTACAGAAGGCTTTTTTTTTTTTTTTAATGTACACTTACAGGAATGTAATTCATTTAATCGGTCGCTAAGATTTCATTATCATATCTCAGACTAGATGGCGCAACCATAAACTTTGATTTAATTTATGACAAATGGTGTGACCCTCAACCTCCTACCTACCAGGCCCCTATCTTTTCCTGAAGATTACGTTCCTCTTATGATCTTGTGGAAGAAAATGATGATTAAGCTAATAAATTAGATTTTAAACACCAGCAAATCCTATGATGTTTCTCACCAAAAATCTCATAAACCCAAATTCTACATCCTTATCGTCTTTTAGCAAATAGGGTGTTAGCTCAAAAGGACTAGTTAAGCTATATTTTTTTATAGCGAACTTATTCTTGTATCAATCAGGGCTCAAATCTTATTCTACTGCTATGATTGGCATGCATCCTGAGATATGCTCTCCAGCAAGCATTTTTGCCTTTCTGTTATTGATTCATAGCTCAATTTCCTGTGGAAAAAATGAGAAGGTTACCATGAAAGCATTTTATTGAGGGGGGGAGGGACACGTGGCAGGGGGATAGTCAATCGGGATCATTCATCTAATCGCCCTGGGATGATTGGGTTGGTTCTAGAGCACGATCACTGATCTGGAACTACTGTTTGATGGTCCTATTTGAAGAGATTACAAATGAAGCTCTTTAGTCCTCTTTTGACTGTGGTATTCAAAAGGACGAAGGACCACAGAGAATGCACACTCCATCAATCTTCAGGGCCCAGTGAGTGCTAAAATTGCAGACATTCCCAAAAAATAGTTCCATATCATTGTTTTGTTATAAATGTCCAGTGCCATGATATCAGATGTTCATCACATTGCAAAGGCCCCAACTGTGGAATGATTTGAAATCAACTACGTCTGATGTATCATGCATCTAATTGCAATATTGACTTTCCACCATGTTTACATGACACCATGAAAGAAGGAGAGGAGCCTATTCTAATAAATCTTTGTTATCTTGTCAATGAGTTTTGGGCGAGTCATGACTGAGTCTACAAATTCTTGATCAAGTGAATTTGAATCTTAGCTAAAACGTGATGAGGACCATTATTTAACTGAGGACTCGGATCTTCTGTCCTAAGCGACATGGTTGAGTCAGTTTTCCAACTATGATTAGGAGGTAGCTAGTGGTCACCTGTTGAGCCTTCTGAAGTTCTGAGTCTTTTTCAAGGCGCCAAAAAGTGTCCTATCCCATGTTTGTCGGCCGAGTCTGGTTGAGTTTTCAATCTTTGGTACGAAGGAAGAATCCACTCCTCTTGAGTCTCTTTCAAGTCCGAAAAGTTAAAAAAGGAATGTAGACATAACATACATAAAGCCTTGTTTTTTAATTTTTCTGCCCGTCCAGTGTTAGAATAGGAAGGACCCCAACGCAGATGGCTGATTACTCTCTGTAACCAGTGAGGCTCAAAAGTTGCTCCCTACCTTCATAGAGAAAGGATTTTGATGTATGTAATTACCTGTGTTAGGCAAACAGGACCAAGATGCCCCCCTTTTCATTAGCTCAATACAGCACAACTTTGACTATTTGGGCTAAGTCTATTGTGTTATTAGCTGTGTTAGGTATATTTTTGTTCAATTAGAGGCCCATGACCCAAGTTTTGAATTCTGGTGTCCAGAAGTTTAAGCTTATGCTTGAAGCTTGACTTTGAAGTTTGCAAGCTCATCAACCTGGGCGTCCCCGTTTAGGTACAAACATTCAAAATGGGTCAGGACATAGATTTGTCTGGGCCCATCCTAGTTCCAATTAAGGATACCTTTTCTCCATGTGGCTTTAGGTATGTCAGGTCCAACAACGTCCAACAGGTTTTCCTCGTGGACTAAATCTGGGCCGACCCAGTTCCTCTTGGATTGGGTCGCAGGTTCATTACTGGACTAGGTGCATGTAGCCCTTCCCAACAGGTTTTCCTTTGCACTCAGAGATAGCCGTTGAAAAAATGCTTCTCACATACAAAGTAATTACTCATTAGTGCCACTTACTTTCTCCAGCTCCAACTTACTTTCTTCACTCGGGGCAGAGCCAAACAGGCGAAAATGTCCATCTCAACCCCAAGTCGCTTTCCTCTCAGTGTACCTTAAAAACAAACCAACATTCTCCTGGTATGGTCCTCATTGTTTCAGTAACTACTTGAGTTTCATTTTCCTTCTTCTCTCCCTTTCTCTCCTCATTTTCCCTAGCACTAGCACAAGCACTCTGGGAAAGATTAAAAAGGAGAAAGATAGGTAGATAGAAAGAAAATATATATATATATATAAACACTTACATTATACATTGATAGATAGAAGAAGTGTAGACCTCACCCACACCTTTCACTTTTATGGCCTTGTCGACAAGGACATGGAAATTATTAAAGCGTGGCACTTTTAAAATCAATATGGTGGTGATGTGGACCATCTAAAAAGAAGAGGGTGGTCCTGCTGCGACATGTGGCCATCAGCTACCGACAGGGATGGCCACCAGCCACGTGGGTGGGATGTGGTCCAATGGGGTGGACCGCGCGACACGTATTGGATGGCCGGTGGGCCACGTGTCCTGCCACGGAACTGCCAGGCTGGGGTGGGGGCAGCAAGTGGATTCAAGTGGGTGGGACCCACTGAGCCGTGGGCCCGGGCCTTGGCCCGTTGGACTAATGGAGTGCTTGCATGTGGGCCCACCAATTTCGCTCTCCATCTATCGTTTAAAATGGGCCTCGGCTCTGCTCGGCTTGAGTCGTTGGCTCGAATGGGCTCATGCAAGTGTTGGAGCACATTCTGTGTATCATCTTATTCAAAACTTTGGATGTTCTGTATATTCTAGTTTGATATTTATTATGTAGGACATCTTTTCTACATTGTTCTTGACTTTTGCAGTTCCATTATGAATTGGTTTGTTTCAGTCAATATAAGTTTAAACAAAGGTTACATGGTTGTGCTCATTAATCTTTAAGTGTTCTCAAAATGTCTAACTTGTTTGATAGTAATCAAGTCTTGTAAATGATATTTATACCAAATGATGTGATAAATGTACGCCTGGCCTGTATAAGCAAATGATTGAGCCCATTTTAATCGCATAGTTTACGAAATGATTGATCCCACACATGTAAAAATGGTGTTTCCAAACAAAGATGGTAATATATTTCAAGTCCGTATTGAAAACTTACATATAAATAAATCTCATTTTCATATGCCATGCGCTGAAGACACACAAGCAATTAAACCTACCTCAATGGTTCTTCACAATCACAATCATAGTTTTTATTTCTAATGTTACTGTTTTTATAGTACTTATACTTTTGCAGTTATTTTCAAATCATTTTTGAGGTTAAATAAAATCATACGCAACTCTCGGAGCCAAGTCACTGAGCCATCGAGTTGAACCCACTCCTGAGCTTGGCGAGTGGAGCACAAGTTTTAATTTGGCAAGATATCGGTTGGGTTGGCCTACCAATTTATTATTAAGTGGGATCAAAGGCAGGTAAACTAGGATGAATATTTTAACATGAAGCAGCTATTATGAAATTGTACTTTAAAAGGTTTTTTTTTTCATTTCACACCACTTAGACCTAGTTTTATTATGCCCATCTAACCCATTACGTATATTTAGATGAAAAGGAACAAATAATTATATATTAATAATCACTTAACTTTTATAACTTAGAGACGACAAACTAGGGTAAAAGGCGTAAAAATACACATTAAATTCTCTTTGAATATTTTAGCCAGACATTAATGTTTGGTCAATAGGCAGATTGTGAAAAGGCTATGGGTTTCAAATTTCTAAAAACTCCAATCACATCATCATAATCATGTATGGTTCTACATTGTCCCATCAATCTAGGCTGGTTAGAAATGTTCTACTTAAACCCAATCAAAACTATGGCCACAGTCATTATGGTATAAAAAAAAAGAAAGTAAGATGTATCACACTCTCAAAAATAAATAAATAAATAAATAAACAAACAAAGGTCTCTCTCTCATGCATTCGACCAAGTAACATCATTTTCTTTTATTATTATTGTTGTTGTTGCCTTCACCTAAAGCTCGAATAAGAGGGGCACAAACATTCTACCAGCTCCAATAAGTATTTGTTATTGTGGGGAAAAAAATGAAGGAAATAAGGAAAAAAAAAAAAAACATTGCATTGAATGGTATAATATGTCTAATTCTATAATGGAATCTTAAAACTCAACTCAATTGGCACTTGATACATGCGTTTCAATCTTTGCCAATATGTGATTACAAATTGCAATAAATTATTATGAGAACAATCTTCAAGTTGTTCATCATGAATGAAAATTTTGCCTTTTGTTTTGCTCTAATGATTCCTTTTAAGGGCTTTGTGATTAATAGAGAGAAAAATGAAAAAAGGCATGCGACTCAATCCGACTCAAACTGATACAACATGAATGAGCAACTAAACTTTATTTCGACAACAAAACTCAGATCATTGTCATTATCAGAGTATAGAGAACTGCTTGCTATGCTACTATATGTATATAGCCCTGAGAAACTTCAAAACTCACTTGCATTGACTCGACTCAACTCAATTCGGTTGATCATCAAGTTAAGAAACTGCAGTGAGTTGCCAAAGCAGTCAACATATTCATTTCACTAGCCAATTCAAAAAAAGACTATTGAGTCGAGTTGTGAATACGAATTTTAAAACATCAGTTGTGGAACATGGAGTTTAGTAATGCATAGTACTTTAATATCAGAACCATGTTTCTAACCAGGTCCAGTTTAGGGTTTTAAAAGTCAAGCTCGGCTCCGCCTTTGAGGAATTTGTAATAAGCTCATTCGTGTAGATTATTCGGTCAATCTAGTTCATCTAGGAGGATTTTAACAAGAACTGGCTCAGGCAGAGTCTGTTTACTTCAGTCAAGCATATCAAGCTGGACCCAGCCTTCGCGGCTTCAAATTTCTGGCTCAGAGCCAGTGCGATGTGGAATTTTTGATACCCAGATCCAGACCGTGTCATTATCCGGGTCCAAACTGTGGACCGGAACCCAGACTCAACTTTAGAATCTGCTCTTAGGAAAGACCATTTGGTGTTTCAGGTTGGGTACTTCAGGCAAGCAGAAACTCAGGGGTCCATTAACATTAGGATGGCAATGGATGAGGTCTGGGTTGGAACCAACTACATCTAAACCCTATGCTAACAGATTGGGGTCTAGGTCTCGGTACAAGTCAGGTCTCCAATCTAACGGCCCACACCCATTCCAAATGGTCTAGATCCATGTTGCATTTTATTGAGAGAGAGAGGACCCAGACCCAAATTTTCCCAAGGACCAATATAAATGACCCAAACTCAAGACTCTAAAGTAATTATCCATGCCCTACTTTTATGGGACTGGTCCAAGAAAATGGACACCTAATCATCACTATTTGACATCCTGTGGTATGGGTATTTTGGCTTGTGTTCTCTTGGTAAGGATTTATATGGTTTATAATTAACAATTCTCAACTTGTAACTTGTAAGGTCTCACAATGTTTCAGGCTTGATGACTGACAGCAGTCCACTTAGGATCGATTTTGACCTGATTGATGTAGCACCTAATTTGATCATCTTCACAATCGAAATTGATCAATGGTATATAATTATTACGTTTCAGCACCCATGTTGCAATGGATCAAAGCCTCAGATCATCTGACCCATTTGGGTTCTCCTGTCTCATCACCATCATAATCAACGATTGAGTCAACTTTAGTCTCAACGGGTCAACTACCTTTTATTGAACTAGTTCAGAACTTTTTATTATAGAATGTTTGGGTAACTTACTTGTAAAGTGAATTGAAGTAAATAATCACTTTAAGGGATAACAAAAGAAGATGAGTCATATAAAAAATTACCAAAATTCAAAAACCGCCTTTGCAGTCGAGCAATTTAGGGTGAACAATTCAGCTTGATAGATTACTGAGTTGGGCAAGTTGAATGAGTCATACTGAGTTTGAACAATTGTTTGGTTTGATTTGGTTTGATTCAACTTAATTGACTCGGTGGTTTCTGGAGTCAAGTGGGATTTTCAAGTTTCTGAACACTACTTTGAGCCCAGATCATTGTGTATTACTACGAATGGGCACAAAATCTTAACCTACCTGGTTGGGATTTTGGGCTCTTGTCATGTTTATACTTTATATACCTCTACCGGGTTGAGCAAGGAATGTGGTTGAGCCAGATCCAATTAGGGTAGCTTAGTTGGCTTAGGACCACGGTTTGCACCCGGAGATTGTTGGTTCGAAACTGCACTACCCTATTGGGGTTACTGGGAAGTTTACCCGGCTTCCTTTTGGGCCCGGAGGGATTAGTCTAGCCCAAAGGATTGGGAACCCTTTGGTAGAAAAAAAAAAAAGAAGAAGAAGAAGATCCAACCGTACCTCAATATACAAAATAAAATCATTCTAACCTCCATGTAGAAAAAGAAAAACCACTTGTTGCAACCTGACAGGGTGCACTTCGCATCAAAGTCAACAGATCATTTCATTTTAGGCTTTTTTATGGCCCGGTCCAATGTCATGAAGTACCCAAGACTGTATCTAGAGATGAAGCTCAAATCCAGCCTGTTACTGAGTCTAGGAGTTTCAATGGTTAGATGGGGTAAGCCTGGACAGGGTTTTTAATTTACAGGGCCAATACCCACATTAGTAATGCCTTTGAGTCTAGGGGTGGAGTGGGTCGGGCTGACCACTTATGGTAATGAGTATGAGCCAACTCAAACCCGGACCGTTTATCAATCGGGTTGGAACCTTCAACCCAAATTTATAAATTCATGGGTTGGGTTAGGGTTGGATCCTTTATTAAGGTGGGGCATTAAGTCCAACTCGTCAAGTGGTGAGAAATTTTAACTGAACGGGTAATTACCTGATCACGTTTGGGCTATCAAATTGGGTCAAGAATTGACACTGACGATGAGTCCATCCAGATATGGTCCCTACTGCAACTTGCAAACAGGGTCCAGTAGATGTGCCTATAACTCTATTCTTAAGCTCAGTAGGAAAGAAATTAGGAATTTTTTTATCCACCCGTCGCCCTCACTATTCATGCCCTAATCGAGCTCATGGGCTCGATGGTCGTTCATGGTTTAGCCCTGTTGTAAATATATGGTTGGCATCTGTCATATATTTCAGACCCGATAAGGTGTCACAGTGTAG
Organism: Persea americana; assembly: GCA_029852735.1. Lineage (NCBI taxonomy): Eukaryota > Viridiplantae > Streptophyta > Magnoliopsida > Laurales > Lauraceae > Persea > Persea americana. Next base: position 84,873,916 of record CM056810.1, read on the forward strand.
AACTTTAAGAATGAACCTTGAACCCCATGCATCGCTAGCCATGAATTTTGATGGGTCAGCTGTACTCTTCCGGATTAATAAAAAAAAAAAAACACCTCTCTTCTCTTTTCTTCTCTTTCTTGTTAAGAGTTATTATTCATCATCTCCCTTTCATGGAAACAATCAGGGATAAATCCTAAGATGGTAAGGGACTTGTGTTAGTGTGTGTGGGTGTACAAGTGCTTACCATAGTTATTAATTGCGTGCTGTTTTGGCCGAAATGGCCGAAATAAAATTTCAATCAAAACTTCTTGATTTGAATCTCGGTCAATTTCAGCCGAAATTGGGGATTTCGGCTGAAATGGTATTTTACATAATTAAAATTTTTACTTGTTTTTACACATATATGCTTTGTATTTCTTATATTTTCCCAAAATGTTATTCCAAAAAATCTACTAGAATGGATTAAATCTATATTTATTATTTTTTTATTCTTTTTACACACATATATATTATGTTATATTTTTCTCGAAATGTAATTCCGAAAAGTCTCGCCGAATTTCTTAATCTGCCAAAACTTTTCATTTTGTACGTTATAGATAAATGGGGTCTGAAACGATATTGACAACTATGATGCTTACCTTAAGAAAAAGAAGCTATCATTCATCATCTCAATTTAAATTTTTTGGGCCTACTAAATGAATATCTTGTTCATCTTATCTTTATCTAAATGAGATTCACCACAAGCAACCTGCTTTTCCGACCCATCATTCGTCTCCGTTCACATGGAAATGGACCCATCACATCCAACCCATCCACCCTTCTATAGAACTCATTACTGTTATGTTTTGCTAAGGATAGGGGTGTACAAAAAATCCGTTAATTCGTCAATCCGGTCCGATCCGCGGATTTTAATCCGATCCGAAGGCCAACGGATTGGTGACGGATTGGAAATTGTGTAATCCGTTAGCAATGGATCGGTGGCGGATTTCATCATTAATCCGAGAATTTAATCCGATCCGATCCGTTGTCATTAAATATAAATACAATATATATATATATAATGAGAAAAAAAATGTAAGGAGTCACTAACCTTATTAATAGAATAGGCATACAACTCTCAACTCATATCCCTTTAATTCAATGGCTTCAAAATTCATAGGTTTTTTCTTCTTTCTTTTTCCATGTAATATACAGAAACGGATTGAACGGATTAATCCGATCCGATCCGTTCCTCCACGGATGGGATCGGATCGGATTTGGACAGTAACGGATTGGTGACGGATTACAAATCCGTCAATCCATAGGCAACGGATTGGTGACGGATTTGGCTCAATCCGCACCAATCCGATCCGTGTACACCCCTAGCTAAGGAGTCCTATAGGTGGATAGATTAGTTTGATCTAACGGGTACAATGTAGATCTACCATCATTTAAAGAGAGGCCACTATCATTATACTATTTACGTTTTCCCTCGATAACTATATGTTATTTGGGTGGGCTCATTTTATGATTTGATTAGATTTTTAGCCAAATGACATTTTGGTAATCCAGTATGTCATTTTCTTAACGATGCGGAAGAATTATTGACTATGAGATAAGTTTAGTTTTGTATTTGATTTCTCCACAATTCAATGGTTATATTAATCATTCTGATTACAGGCCACAATGTGTGGGTTCTTGTCTTCTAAGATTTGTGGAGTTCTGTCTGCAAGAATGAGATAGATTGGCTGTGGAGCTTTTGGAAACGCCCTAGTAGCATCTGAAGATATTGGTGTGAAAAATTGGGACCCCATGACACCAGTCCACTAGCAAGGCCATTAAGCAACCATTATGTCCAGCCTCAGTCTAATTGCGGGTTTGGATGGATGTAAATGGGCCAATTCACTTAGACCTGGCATTAGGGCTAACCAGTCGTCGGTGTGCCTGGACTCAGACTGATTGTACGAGTCTAATATATAGGACCCAAATAGGATCCAAACCCAACTCAAGGTCCCACTCATAGACCATATATATATATATATATATATATATATGTGTGTGTGTGTGTGTGCGTGTGTTTTTTTTTTTTTTTTTTTTCATCCATTAATATACTTTGTTTCGAATTAATTTTAGGGTCTTGGTTGGGGTGAAAATGGGTATTGTTCAGGTTGGGTGTATATTGTATGCAAATCCGAGCCCAAATTGCTAAAAAGGACCCTACATTGACCCAAAATGAATTGAGTCCAGGTTATGAGACCTGAGCCTGTTCCCAAATTCAAATGAATGAGAAAACCGAATAAAGGGCTTGGATCCAGGTAGAAATCAAGGCCTAATTATCTATATACTAATGTGATATATGTTTGAAAAAAAAAAGAAAGACCGAGAGAAAGAAGATTAGAGGGAGAAGGGAGAGCTTTTCTCTATTTCATTAACTGTATGTAAATACAAGGTGGATAGGCTATTTATAGGCAAAGTAACCCCACAAGAGGGGAACCCTAATTCTAACTCTAACTCATCTCAAGTGGGCATCCACCCAAGATACATATGTTATAACAATATACTCTTTTTGGGTACCCAACACAAGTGAGAAGAGAGAGCCCACAAAGTAGGGAGGATAGCCCATACACATGAAAAGAGAAGCCCACACACATGGAAATATATGATATACTTAATTACCATAATGTTCCCAATATATGACTTTAACATCAGGTATTCAGGTCCTGAGTATGAAATCCATGGAACTAAACCTGAAATTTAATCAGGTCTATGCAGCGAACCTAAACATGGACCCTCTTTTTAATTGCATCCAAGCATTAGACTTAAACCCAAACTTTTCAATTCTGTTCTTTTGGGTAGTTGGGGTCCTGTTTCTATCCTAGCAAACTTCTCAATTCAGGTCTTTTAGGTTTGAGTACACTATATTGAACCTAAAATATGCAAGTTTGCTAATGTGTCCTACTAGTGTAGGACCTAAATTCGGACCACTTGACCTAGATTCAAAACCAGAGTAGTGTTGGCCCATCTGATCATCCATCCTAATGGACCACAAAATGGGACCCCCTCCCCTCCCCCGCGCACTCGATCCTGGGGTTTGCACCCATCCAAATGGGCAGGACCATTGGACCAATTGCACATTTTCTTTTTATAAATATAAAGCTGTTGATACTTGTAGACTGTTAATCAAGGGATTAGAATGATCAGGTGGGCCTCCAATTTTGTATACAAGGAGGGCCCTCCTAGATTTCCAATCCTTCGAGTCCCATCCCCAGGTGGAGCCCGCAGGAAGCGTGCACCACAAGACTGTGCACAGTCTGTGCACTGGATCACCACTCATTGTATTACAGGCTAGTCACGTTTGACATTTATAAAATTAAGTCTATATATTTTGCAAATGGGCCAGGCCTGTGCCTTTCAGACTGGGATGAATTTTAAGGCCTGTAGGTGTTGGACAAGCTTTAGCCGGCCCGATCTACCCATGAGTACCTTAGTATCTTGCATATGAGGATAGGCCCGGACCTGACTCTTAGACCTGCAGAGGCCGAGAATTAGGCCCAAAAGTAAATGGGTGGGGTTGGACAAGCTTCAGTCTGGTCCAACTTCACCCATTAAGCCATTATTAACACCCCTAAAGCAAGGAACATAAGAATATAGAACTACTATATCTATACATTCTCAATAAAATATACACGCGTACACCTGTTACTACTATATTTATTGTGTATTTTGTGAGCACCTTTTCTTGCGGTGGCTACGAGGATAGGATTAAAGGATCTCTCTCCACCTAATTATGTATGGGTGATAGAGGCTCGAATCATCGTTCCAGTAATTTCATAAATGACCCATAAATTTTCATTTTCCAAAACAAACACTCAGTGATGATAAAGCTCTGAGTCCATTCGAATGAGTGCCAAATCCGGGATCCATGCTAGTGGTGTTGGTGGTTTTGGTTTTAGTTTGTTTTATTTTATGGACTAGTTGATGGATCACCAGATGGAGCCCACTTGGCCCTTTGAATGTGCAGAAAAAAGAATAAATACACACACTCTTCCTTTCTGTCCTCTCCAAACCACAGCCCAGAAGTCACTGATCCATCATCAAATAGAACTGGAGCAGAAAGAAAAGGCCTTTTTTTTTTTTTTCCTACCTCTCTCTTCATCTCCATCTATTAATATACCTTTCTTTAATCAGTTTATTTAGTGGTGTTTGTATTGGGTAGAAAGAAAGGAAAAGGACCCACTTCCCAAACAATCTGAACGCATGTAAGAAAGCTTAATCACCCCGATTGGGCGGTGCCTTTCTTCCAATCCTTTCTGGGTTTTTCTTGATGATGTGAATGATGATTCTTTTTCAACGCCCCTTTTCTTCTTATCTCCAAGTCTTGCTTGGCTGCACAGATCACAGAAAAAGTGATCTGGGTTTACTTTCTGAAAGTTTCCTGCTTTGATAGATTTCCCCCCTGAGAGAAATGAAGGGTGTGTGGGGGAGGAATCTACCCTTTGCTGTTAGATTTGGAGCCTATTCTGATCTGGGTTTCTTTCCATTCCTTATGTTTATCGAGTTGCAGTCTTTCTTATGTGAGTTACATGACACCCATGTTCATTTCCTCTGTGATTTTTATTGGTTGATAGCTTCCATATATATAAATATATATATATATATATATATATATATCAGGATATGAAATTGATGATTTTTGGATTTGGAGAATGTTTCTTGTCTCTAGTAAGTTAACATCTGAAGAATTTCTATGATTTTTTTTTTCCTTAAAACATCTTATGTGGTTCCTTTTGTTGCTACCTGGTTGTCGTTTTCGTTCTCCTTGTTTTACTTTGATTTCTCTTATTGATATGAAAGATATAGGGCATGCTTTGACTTTGTCTAGATAACAAATTTGCATATTTTGATGGAATGAAGTGTTCTACATGTTGTTCTTATGCTAGTTGGGGTAGTGTGGGAATTGGAAACTCCATCACAGCTCCTCTTGTCTTCGCGCCTATAATAACATCTATCCCAGTATTGATTTGGCGCAGAATCGAATAATAAATAAATAATTAATTAACTGTATCCAAGAAAGAGTTATTTCTAGTCCAAGTGTGAGTTTGATTGCATCTAGATGCACACTTAAATACCATTTTGGCTCTTGAAGTATTAATTTTGAACTTTTGGTTTCTCTGTTGGAACTATTGTTTGCAAGGTGCACCACCAATGTTCTTAGTGTGTGTTACCCATTTTCTTGCTGCATAAAAAGATATGTTTTGCATGTGCTTTTCTTGGTAAGGCAACAGATGGTTTGCTTTAGCAAAGGCTGCTTGAGAGGAAAGCAACTGGATGCTTGAGGAAAGTGATTTCCCTCTTGACATTCTGGGTTAGAAATTATCTGGTTTTGTATTGAGTGTCTTAGGGTGCAAAAAAAAAAAAAACCCATCTGTGCGATGTTTCTATGGAGTTCATAGCTTTAGAGTTTAGACTGATTCATACTGTCTGCTACAATAACTATGCTGCATGAATTCTCTGCATCGCGTTTCTAAGTTTAGGTCTTTATAAGATTCTTTTGTGGAGTTACATCTCACGAAGATCTCCTTAGGATTATAAAAGGACATAGTGTTGTGCATCTTGTGAATTCAGAAACAATGACAAAATGATCTCCTACTTCTGTCTTCCAATGGCAGTCTCTCTTCTTAAGTAAGACAAGATTCTTTTATTTGAAGTTTGAACCTTACATTCAAAAAACCTACAGATTTACTAATTTGTGTTTGCTCTTAAGTTCTTTTATTTCTTTTGCTGAAAATGTATGCTACTTGCGCAGGAAAATTTTCACCACTTACATTCAAATTAAATTAGTACATCGCAAATAATGGGTTGGCTGAATAAGATTTTTAAAGGTTCCGCCCATAAAATCTTGGAGGGGCATAATCATGGAAAGTATGGCGATGATAAGGTATAGTATGAGTGTTCAAGTTCTTTGGTAATTTCAGGGTGACAGCTTGATTTGTGTTGGGACTGTCTTTTGTTGCTCTCATTCAATTCTCATTTGATGATGATATGCATTTTCCTTACCAATTGAAGCACATTTTATGATGACGCTAATGTTCAACTCCATTAGAAAACATTTGGTTGTGCCATAAATCTCGGGTTGATTTTGCCAAATGAATGCATTTATGTTTATCCTAAGGCACTTGGGATGGTGTTGAAGTTGGAACCGAACTAACTAGTATACTGTGTTCCTGCCTTTTCTGTGCTCAACCATTTTTGAGACTGGTCCCAAGGATGCTAAGGGAATTGAACATTAGTATCTCACATTACATTGGATTTTAGCTTCACACCATCTGAAATGAACTATTGAATGTCTAATTATCCTTGTAAATTGCGTTACATCCAAATGCATCCTAGATCCCAAGGGGGTTATTACATTTCGAAAGATGGTGATGTTTGAGTGAATATGCCCCCATCAGGTCTAGTTTTCTTTTCTCCTTGTTATAGATTATCCTTTGTTTCCTTATTTCCTCTCAATCTTGCTGCAATCTTTCATTTTCGTCTTGAGCCATCTCAGCCTTGTTAGATTAGCGTATTTTGTTGCCTTTTATGGTGCTTTTCTGTATTATGCTCTTCTGCAAATGCTAATTTTATTTTGTTGGGGATTTGGTTAAAGGATGCCTTGTCTGAGTATGAAAAGGAAGATATTGATCATGCCATTGCACTTTCACTATTAGAAGAAGAACAGAAGAAGGAAGATGTGACTGGTGAGTGATGTCTAATGCATGGATGAAGAGAATCTAGCATACTATGATAATGTTGCTATGCAGTTCATTTTCATCATCACCGAATCCTTGTCCCAAGTCAACTATGTTGGGGTCAACTACATGAATTCTGTTTCTTTATTCTGATCTATCTTGAGCCAAATCCTTGATAATTGCACTTCTTTAGATCTATCCTTACTACCATCCTTGTCCTCTTCGGCCTCCCTCTTCTCCTAGGTTTATCTGATCACCCTTTATAATATAGAAAAGGGAAAGAGCTTTTCTTTCTCTTTTTTCAGCTATTATTTTCATCTCTTCCTAATTAATGGGAATGGGAAAGGAATGCTTTCATTTTTACTCTTTCCTTGTTTTCTTGAATGACTTTTAATTACTATTTTGAAATTTGCCATTTTTGTTTTTTCTGATGATGATCAAGTGGATAATGCCTTAGCACTAGGAGTTGAGTATCTTTAAGGTTGGATCGGACCAAGCCAAGAAGGGATTGATCAGCTACTAAGGAGAACAGGTGCATCAAGATTGAGCCCATGGTCCACATGGGACCTTGTTTGACCAGCATATATGGCTTGGACTGTTTCACTATTAGTCTATCATGTTTTTGGTATTTTTCTTTTATCAGTTAAACGGGCCAAGGGGTAATAAGGTCATTTACATTAGATTAAGTTACAATGGCCTGGAACACCATCTACAGATGAATGATGAATCCATTGGGTGAGTTTGCCTTGAGGACATCTTTTTGTTCCAGACGCTACCACACTAATAACAACTGATTGCCTTTTTTCTTTTGCTATGTTTGACTCTGTCCCCACCCCCAACAAAGCAAGGGCTTTATCGTGAAGACCTTTATGTGGATTAATATTGGGTGAGAAAATCAATATTAGGTGGCTATTTTTAAGTAAGTTTGCTTGATTATCCTTGCCAGTTAATTGTTTCTTGGACAAGTATGTTTGAGGCCAATGCAATTGCCTATATTGAAGTGGATTGTGCCAGTTGCTATTAGCAGAACAAGATTTTGTACTCTTGAAAATCCTAGTGTTATTCTTCCTAGCAAGTATGCCTCTCCGACGTGTACATGGTCGAGGAGTTGGTTTTAATTGTAATGATCAACCATTTGAAACATGGGAATGTAGAGATATAAAATCTGAGAAGGCAGGTGGTAGTGCAATACCTCTTACCCAATTCCTACCATGGCTAGAACCTCCAGTTCACAATGAAGACCCCGGTGAACTTGATGGAGACTTTTGTAATGAATTCTCCAACCAGTCTCTTGGGTGAGGATCAAGAGCAACAAGTAGACAACAATATCTCAAGGAGAGGGGAGAGGATTGGATGTGAAGACAAAACTCCCTGAATACAATGGAAGATTGATGGCACAAATCACAAGGAGTTTTTAGACACTGAGTGCCAAATTTTGAGTGTCTAAGATCTGTCTTACCTATCTATCTAACTTTCAGAATGAGTCCACAAGAGCACGAAGAACTCAATTAGCAAGTGAGGGAGCTAGTTGGAATCGGATATCTAGGGACAGTACGAACTTATGTCCATGGAACAAAATATCGGCCACTACCGCTACACTAAATTGAAAATATTGTCGTTCTAGTATAAAACCTAGTTGAGCCAAGCAATTTTCATTTAAATAACTTTTTCCCTATTTCTTCTACCCTAAAGCCTTTCTTGAAGTTGTCTCTATCCTTATATGATCTATCCTTCTATGGTTCCAAATCAATATAAAAAACACAAGATTGACTACACAAGATTCAATTTTTTTAAACCACTTTAAAAAAATCAAACCTCTAGGTTGTTATATATTACCGTGAGTACCACATATCACCCGCTATGTAGTATTTTGGCCACCAACCTTTACACCTACTGCAACCACTATTTTAATATGCAGATTGATAGCTTGAACAAAAAAGCCACAAGAAATATCATTTTCCTATATCCTGCTTAGATGATATGCTGAATATCTTATCTGATGGGAAGGTGCTCCCAAAAGTTCATTTGAGGAGGAAACAAGCATGTAGCACATCTGAAAGGTGCTCAGTGTCACAACCCTGAGGTTGCGTTCTGAGTCATGTACTCATGTTACCATTCAAAAAAAAAAACCCGCTTTTGAGGAGTGGGTATCACCACATGTGGTGTTGATGCTCACCACACCTATATTGTCTAACCTATAATGATACTTGCTATTTTGGTGCTGATATTTATGTATTTTTGTAAGAGAAATTCTCAAAAACTCCCCTTATCTCAAAAGGGGCGTTTCCACCCTTGTTTAATAGCCAATGGAGGTAAAACCGTTCCATCATTTTAGGAGAATGTGTAGGAGAGTCACGTTTTTAAAGAAGATGTGGAGAGAGAAAATAGGATATAAATAAAACATGTTCATGATAGCAAGCAATAACATAGGGGATTTGCATTTAAAAAATAAGGAGAGGTTCCTTTGACGTGCCTTTGATTCCAAGTTATTGGTTATGCCAATTTTTTTGCTCTTTTTTTCTAATATTTTCACATTCAGGAATCCCTATGGATTGGCATTTTTTTCCATTTGCATACCAATCTGACCAATAGATGTCATTGGATTCAAAGAAAATAAGAGGGTCCCACTAATAGAATTTTAATATTTCCTTGAAATGATGAAAGCAATTGACAAATCTATAAATCCAACCCTTCACACTCATGCAACCCCATGAATTGACACTATTTCCAATTGTATACCAAACCAAACATTAATTTCATTGGATTCAATCACAAAATAATCGGGCCCCATTTAGAAAGATAAAAAAAAGATGTATCAAGTAGTAGATGTCATTGGAGTCTTAATGTTAAAAGAGAAAAAAATAGGGAAATGATTCATTGCCTTTTCAAGAGATAAATATCTTGTTGGAGTCTCGAGGATTCGTTGGAGATTAGAGTACTCTTGACGAGTCACAAGGATTCGTTGGAGAATAGACTTTAGAGTACTCTTGACTTCTCTTCCTAAAATTTAGCAAAGGAGATAATAATGACAGCAAATCAATAGAATAACTCATATTTTCATTGGTCATTGTAATGGGGTGTTTTTGAAACAAAACGCCTGGGTGTTTTCTAGCGTGCCTCTTTATGCAATCATGTTAGGATATAGACATGAAAATGAGCTTTGTAGTGGTACAACAGATGACTCTCTTGGATGGATTTCTGTCAGAGGCCCTTTATAGTTTGTTGTATCATATTTGGCTAGAGGTGAAACTGGAGATTTCACTGTGGGATGTATCATCCTTTGCTATTTCTCCATTTTTTTTTTTTTTGGTCCGTGGGGATTTACAGTCTTAAGAAAAGCATCCTAAATAGCTTCCCCTGAGAAAATACGTAATACTCGACTTTGATGACAGTAGGTAGTTTTGGAGGTACTAGTTGTTTTGGCTTCTTATATTCCATGATAATCAGATACTTTAAAACAGGTGACATATCTGTATTGTATTGTGTCTGATGAGACCAGTTACGTATGAAAAATCCATATTCCCACCATTTCCATCCGTGGAATGTCCGACCTGTATCCATGCCTATTTGGGCATCATAGCTTATATGAACCTGCCAGAAGTGGCGATTTGGATAGTTTTTGAGGTAGCTTTAATTGCTAATTATTTGCCTACATTTTTACGATTCTCTTTTTCTTTCTTCCTATTTCTGTTAGGTTGGTGGTTTTTATTTATTTATTTATTTATAGTTTTTGGGGGGAAGGTGTGTGTGTGTGTGTGTGTTTGTTTAAGCATTAAGTTCGTAATTTGAGAGTGTTTGAGATACAGGGCTTTTGTTTTTTATTCTTTTTTTTTTTCTCATTTCTTTTCCCTTAAGAGATTGTGATTTTGTGATTGAGGTGACTCCCTTGATGTCATTTTCTTTTCCCTTATCAAGGTGATTCCCTTGATGTCATTTAGTGAACCAATTCATCTGTGTTCTATGGGCAGAAATCATGAAATTTATTGGCTGGATTGGTTGTTCTCCTTTTTCTTATCATATTTTTTATGATAAGAAAAAGAATTTTATTTGAAATTAGAGGAAATACTACAAAACTACAAACAGGAATATAGCCTCAAAGGGAGAAAAATCTATAACACAAAATATAAAAGAGACAAGGACACCACGCTCAACATCCAAAACGATGCCAGTTCCGAAATTGTGACAGCTGTGTTTAAAATTTTTCTCCAATTAGTTCTTCAAAGTTCAATTACAAACTAAAACACTATTTAAACTCTAGATCGCAAGCAAACCAGCTTATTGAAAGACAGTGGCTTTATTTTCTCAATGAGCAATTAAATGGCTAGCAATCTATGCGTACAAGTGCATCAGATTGGGCACATGATTTGCACAATTTACATACAAAATTTTAAGTCATTGAATATAGGTATGGTGTGAACTTTAAGTGTCTGTATAACATAGCTGACATTTTGGAGAGATGGAATTTAAACAATGATAAATGTTTGTTTGTTTGTCTATCTAGTCTTGATCGACTGTTCTCATTATAAAGGGGCTGAATCCCTGATTACAAGCTACTATCCTTATCTAAATGGGCTGAATGCCCTGATTACATGCTAGTATCCTTATCTAGATCCTAAAAATATGGTTTACAATAAGATATGAAGACTGGGCCCAAAATGGGCCTGGGCTTGGATTGACACCCCCCCTCAAATTGATGCTGGGGAGTCATAAAGCAGCAATTTGGAAACAAGAAATTGATGTCGAGGCCGAGGGAGTCCCTTTGTGAAGATATCTGCCAACTGAAACTCAGTAGAGACATGAGGTAGACTAATGACATCCCTCTTATATTCATCCCGAATAAAATGACAGTCAACTTCGATATGTTTTGTACGTTCATGGAAGACGGGATTTTCAGTAATTCGGATAGCTCCAGTATTGTCAGCATGCAATGGAGTAGGAGAGGTTTGAGTGAACCCAAGGTCCGAAAGAAGGCCCCGTAGCCATAAGATTTCAGAACAAGCAGAAGACATTGCCCGATATTCAGCTTCCATGGAGGATCTGGACACACGTTCTTGTTTCTTGCATTTCCAAGAAATGAGCGAATTCCCAAGGTACATGCACCAACCAGTGGTAGAACGACGCGTGTCTTGACAGCCAGCCCAGTCAGCATCCGCATAAGCAGTCAAATGCTGTGGATTATCCTTGGGATAATATAAACCACGAGGGACAGTTCTTAGCAGATAGCGGATAATGCGTTTGACGGCTGTCAAATGAAGGTGTCGAGGAGCAGTCATGAACTGACTCACAAGATTGACAGCATAGGATATGTCAGGTCTAGTGATGTTGAGATAGATAAGACTTCCTACCAGGCGCCGGTATGTATGAGGATCAAGAAGAAGATCGCCGTCATCTTTACTCAGCTTGAGATTGACCTCGACAGGTGTATCAACAGGCGAAGAATCATGGAGGTCAGCCAACTCGATAAGGTCTGATGTGTATTTGTGTTGATCAACAAAGAGACCTTTGGGAGATTAATGCACCTCTAAGCCCAAGAAATAATGCAATGGGCCCAAATCCTTCATACGGAAGGAATCCCTGAGAGAAGCTTGGAGAGATTTGATCATACCATCATCCGTGCCAGTGATAATAATATCGTCAACATATACGAGAAGCATAGTAACACCAGTAGATGTGTGGCATAAAAAGAGAGATGGATCATAAGGACTCTGGGTCAAGCCACTCTTGCATAATCGACCCTTGAAGGTTTTGAACCATGCTCGAGGAGCTTGCTTTAGGCCATAAAGCGATTTGCGCAGGCGACAGACAGTCCTCTTTGAGGGAGAGGGGACGCCTTGTGGTATCCGCATATAGACTTCTTCTTGCAGATCCCCATGGAGAAAGGCATTTTTGACATCCATTTGGTATAAAGGTCAGGATTTAGAGGCAGCAATGGCGAGAAGTAACCGAACAGATGTCATTTTTTCCACAGGTGCGAACGTTTCCTCATAGTCAATGCTATACTCCTGTTTGTTTCCAAGTGCCACAAGTTGAGCTTTGTGTCTATCCAATGACCCATCAGATTTAAGCTTGATCGAGTAGATTCATTTGCAACCGATGGGTTTAACTGCTGAAGGACACTCCACAATATCCCAGGTGTGATTCTGATTCAAGGCATCCAATTCCTCCTTCATGGCCTGGTTCCAGCAATCGTGTTGGACAGCCTGCAAATAAGAACTTGGGATAGAGATAGAAGATAGAGTGGTCATCAAAGAAGTATGGGTAAATCCATACCGATCAAGTGGCCTAGAAGTTCTGGGGGAGCGACGTAAGGTAGGAGTAGCTGTGGAACCATTTGTCGGTGGAGGCTCAGGGGGAGGGCCATCTGCAGTGGGAGGTTTCTCCCGACGGTGGTAGACAAAATCAGGATTAAACCTAGTAACAGAGGTTGGATCCGAAAAACCTGGTAAGAGAGCTGGTGAAGAGGGATGAGGACAGTCCATGTGAGTGTGGAAGAAATATTGATTTTCAAAGAAAATAACATTTCGAGAAACTCTGATACGACGACCAATGGGATCATAACAAACAAAACCTCTTTAATTAGTGGCATAACCCAAAAAAGCACACCTGCGAGATTGTGCTGTTAGTTTCGTTCTTTCTGTGGGAGGGAGATGAACAAAGCAAACACAGCCAAAGGTATGTAGGTGATCAAACACAGGATGATGACCAAACAATTTAAAATGAGGTGTTAAATGAGCAATGGTAGGTGATGGAAGGCGGTTTATGAGATAGACAGCCGTGGTGAGAGCTTCAGTCCAAAAACGAGGGGGAACGGATGCTTCAATCAGAAGAGTTCTAGTGACATCAAGAAGATGTCTGTTTTTCCGTTCCGCGACTCCATTTTGTTGTGGAGTATACGGACAGGTACGTTGAGAAATGATTCCTTTATTGTTTAAAAAGGATTGAAAATCCTTGGAAACATACTCCCCCCCTGAGTCTGAGCTCAAAATTTTAATGCATTTAGAGAATTGGGTTTCAACATATTGAACAAAAAATTTAAATGCATTAAGAACATCAGACTTCGAATGTAATAAATAAATCCAAGTAAATCTGCTGTAGTCATCAATGAATGTTACAAAGTACTTGAAATGACTGTGAAAGGGTCGGAGCAATGCCCCAAACATCACTGTGAATTAAGTCAAAACATGTAGTGCTCCGTGTGTTAGAGTTTGGAAAGGGTAAAGTTGTACTCTTTCCTAATTTACAAGCATCACATTCAAAAGAAGGAGAAGCAACAGGTTTATTTATTAATCTAGATTGAAATAAAGCAGACATTGTAGAAGCATTCGGATGACCAAGTCTATTATGCCACAATCGAGAATTATTCTGAATGAAAAAGTAAAATAACTGATGTAAACTTTTATCATGAAGAAATGAAGACACTGGTAAGGAAAAAAGTCTTTCACGCTTAGGCCCCCTCGTGATCACTTCCCCCGACTCTTGGTCCTGCACAACACAACCAGTAGAAGAGAAAGAGACATTGTAATTATTTTCAACAAGTTGACCCACAGAAATCAAATTGGTAGCAAGATGAGGAGAAACTAAAACATTGGTTAAGGGTAAGGGGCCAGGGGTATCACCAACAGAGGTGATGGGAAGATGATCTCCGTTGGCAGCTTGAACCGTAAGATGACCAGTGTAAGGAACGACTTTTTGTAATGTTATGGGTGAAGAAGTTATATGGTTACTTGCACCAGAATCTAAGTACCACATATTGGAAAGAGAGGAACCAGTACCTGCGATGTTCATGGATGCTAAGGCATTGATGATCATTTGGTTAACCATCTCAGGGGTGAGAGGAGCTGGAGACGCAGACTGTGATGAGGAACTAGGCTGTGAGGAGGAATCATACTGCAGAGAACCATTGAAGTCAGATGACGCATATGGTGGAGTGGTCACTGTGTAAGCAGTAGGAGCTGACGACACGGTGGAAGTACCAGGGCCTGACTGCACATAATTGCGGGAAGTAGAATTGCGAGCCTTCTTCCGACATTCGTCAATGACGTGACCAGTGGCCTTACAATATCTGCAAATTTTGGCCTTGCATTGATTCGCATAGTGACCATATTTTTTTGCAGTTATGGCACTGAACTTTATTGATGTCCCGAGGAGGTTGTCTAGTTGTAGCAACATAGGCAAATGGAGCCTCAGCAGATTTCTGTTGTTCCAGAGTAGTTTTAGTAGCCAGACGCTGTTCTTCCTGCAGAAGTTCCTGAAGACAGACATCCAAGCTAGGAAGAGGAGCCCTACTCATCAAGTTCGATCTGACGGTTTCAAACTCCAGACGAAGTTTCATGAGAAGCTGATCCTGATGACTACTTTGCTGTAAGGGAAGTAATTTCGGAAGAAGTGCTGCAGATACCGAGGAAAACTTAATCTCATAATATTCGGACCACAGTCTGTGGAAGCCATTGTAATACTCCTGAATAGACTGGGTGCCTTGAGTGAATTGAGAGATTTCAAGTTTCAATTGAAACTGGCGAGCAGCATTGCCCTGTTGATAAATTTTCTTAAGATAGTCCCACATTTCACGGGCATTTTTGCAGGGTTTGAGGTTGAGAATAAAATGTGGCTCAACAGAGCCCAACAACCAAGTCTTGATTTTAGCATCCTTTGTCTTCCAAGCTAAAATTTTCTTATCATCCTCCACAGGTTGAGGTTCAGATCCATCAATGTGAGTCCATAGTTCTTTTCCTTCCAAGTAAATTTGAAATTGGAAGGCCCACGAGGGATAATTTGTTCCATCAAAGCGAACCAGGGGTAACTCATGTTTTTCCATGACGAAGGACTAGTAAGAAGCAAGCAGCAGAGAGCAACAACAACAGTAACAGTAACCCGGTGATAACTAGAAAATCAAAAATCTCAGGTAGTAACCCAGCAGCAGACAGCAACAAAGAGAATGAAAATAACAGCGAACAACCCACAGCAGATATGAATCAGAGGTGGACAGGGAATAAAAACAACCCAGGTGACCCCTGGTTTGTGTCTGGATGGAACACGAGGGGCCCACAGAGGGATTGGAATGCAGATTAGGTGGAAGATCGGATTGCCAGTTGGAATTGTCTGCCTTGAGATGAAATCTGGTGTCAATATCCCAAGGATCCAAACCGTTGGACGGTGGAGATGAAATCTTTGGCCAAAAATGGGAAGATCACGAGATTGAGCAAATGGCCTACCTTTGATGAGTGAAAAATTGTGAAAAAATCACCAAAAATCCCTCCTGCAGTGGGCGACCAAGTCTATGGAGATTTCCAGTTGTGTCTGGATGATCACAAGTGGGCCACTGTTGAACGGCTATGATCAGCAAGTGGGTAATTACTCTGGGAGAGGGTGATTCCTCTCAGATCACTTAAAAGATTGCAAATACTAGTATTGACAGCAGCACAGTAAATAGTAGAAAGCAGAATGTAGAAACACAGCAGCACAGCAGTAATTTGGGAATGAACACAGCAACACGTCCTTGGACGTTAGTGGAAAGATGTCCACGTGAGCCCCAGTGGATGATCAAAGATCTGATCAAAGGTTGGGGATGAGAAAACAGGGATTTTTCGCAACTATTGGAAGAAGTTCCACTAGAAACGGATCAAAATCCACAATCTTTGACGGCTGTGATGAAAACTTCTTGATAAAACTGAAATATCACAAAATAAGCTAGATGGCCTACCTCTGATGAGACAAAATTGCTGGAAAAATAGTGATAAAGAAGAGGAATAACAGGCGAGCTTGGTGACTGATTCCTTCAGTTTTTGATATGATGATCTCCAGTGGGCCACGTCTGATCGGAGATGATCAGGGAGGATCGGAGATGATCAGGCTGAAGAGAATGATCCCAGATGATCATAGACTAGCTTCCAATGGTTGGAAGATGATTTAGGAGAAGATCACAGATGATCGACCCTGCTCTGATACCATGACATTTTGGAGAGATGGAATTTAAACAATGATAAATGTTTGTTTGTTTGTCTATCTAGTCTTGATCGACTATTCTCATTATAAAGGGGCTGAATCCCTGATTACAAGCTACTATCCTTATCTAAATGGGCTGAATGCCCTGATTACATGCTAGTATCCTTATCTAGATCCTAAAAATATGGTTTACAATAAGATATGAAGACTGGGCCCAAAATGGGCCTGGGCTTGGATTGACAATAGCTAGTGATGGGTTTCATCCTATTTGTTTCTTTCCAAGTAGATGCCTCAAGGATTGCATGTGGAACTTATCTCCTCATTTTCTTCCATGAAAGACTAATTGGATATGTAATTCATGGATTCCAAGCTTTTTGTGTGGGGTGACATAGCCAGTCTGGGAGTTGGGGTTCCCAGCTTTTCATCTGAGTCAATTGCTTTGAAGAATGACTTGTCTCTTTTTAGCTTTTTATCCTGAATTGAATATGTAATTATCTCATACTGGAATGTGCTTATGTTTATTATTTTTTAATAGTAATGGAAATTACGATTCAAAAAAAAAATTAGTAATGAATTTTTTTTCAAAAACAACAAAGAGATATATAACGTAGATATCGGAATGTGTTTGACCGATTATAACATCCCTTCATGATTTAAAGTTATGTTGAATAATCTAATTGTTTTGTCACAGATAATGGATCTCATAATTATCTGGAGGAAGATGAGCAGTTTGCTAGAGCTCTACAAGAAAGTCTGAACGTTGAATCTCCTCCGCGTGAAAATGGTCGTACTAATCTACCCTTACCATTCCCCTTTGTGACAGGACTCAGGTATGTTATTTTTTTATTTGCTTATTTTCTTACATTATCTGTTGAGCCTATATCTAGGCATATATTCTAACAGAGACCATGAAGATCACAAAAAGTCTGATCATTCAACATCATTTATGTTATGGCATATATCTGCTACATCCTACATACATTGGGCATGACTTCATTCTCACACCTCTATAAAATATCCCATGTAACCCCTGCCCATGCGTTTTTATGGGAAGGCATAGGAGGATGCCTAAAGGTGTCTAAATTCTTAATGCTTAAGTCTTAACTGATATTTAGATCCTCCTAGAATGACACAGGTGGAAATGCTGAAGACCGACAAAAAGTAGAGAAATAACATTTTTTTTTATTGGCAACAATAAGATTTTATTAAAAAGAAAATGAGTACAACATAGAAAACAACATACATAAAAGATGGTGTACCAGTACAAGAGAAGTGTACCAGCCACCAAACCCATTTACATTATAGAAGCACTTAAATTACAAGAATGATCAACCCCGTGCTTAGCTAATGAATCCACCATTCCATCTGCATATCTATTAATATGCTGAAACAAGACCTGCATTCGAGATACAAAATGACTAATTTCATGAATAAATATTGCATTTTCCAAGGCCCTCTCAACAAATTCACCCAAGATATAGCATTAGCTTAGTCACTCTCCACAATCAGATTATGATGATATAGGGTGTGATAAATACGGAGAGCTCCCAAGATTTCCAAAACTTCTGCTTCATTAGAATCTTTCCCTACATGTTTAGAAAACATATACATAACTTTCCCTTTGTGATTTCTTAGAACGCCTCCAATGTCAACCAACCCCGGTTTTCCCCTATCTACCCCATCCACATTAAACTTTAAAACTCCCAATGGTGGGAAAAGCCAAAATACTTTTCTTTTCTTCTTAAATGCGCCTGACTTCAAACAAGCTCCCAAACTTTGTATGATGTGATCTATCTCAATATCTGAAAAGTCCTTTGTAGCACATGTCCATTTAGCGATCCTGCAAAGCACAACTGGTAATAGAACCTCCCATGTTGATTCTTTTCTATTATAAACTCTTTATCATTTCTCGCCCATGTAGAGTCATAAAGGTTGTAGATTAAACCCTAAAAGATTCCTCAAAGAACTAATTTCCGTTGACAGATAATTTATCAAATGCTCTTTCTTTTCTTCTTTACATCTTTTTATAAGAAAACAATCCATAACAGATCTAATGTCAATAGGCCTCAATCTATTTTGGTAATTGAGTTGTAACTTCCTGAACTTTGTTTGAAACTTGATCTTGTTGGAAAGGTTACTTGATTCTGCGGACCTTTCGGATAAGGAGTGTCCCATCAGAGTTTATGGATTGATCAGAGTATCTCCCTGTGTATAGTTCTAGTTGTTATGTTCTCTTTGATTTTTTTTTTTTTTTTTTTTGTGTGGTGATTCTCTTTGTAGCCACCTAGTATATTCTGCTTGTACTAATGTGCTGCTTTTAATAAAATCTCTTTATCATTACCAAAAACAAAAAGGAAAAAGAAAACCTGAGTCTTGAAGCTCAATCAAACTCATGTCCCAAAGTCAATGGTCATTGGTTTTTTTGGGTTGAGATGCTCTTTTTCCTCTACAAGATTGTGGGTGGGCAATGTGATATATTCAGCCTGAGATCTTCCTAAGCTATATGGGCTTTAGTTGGTCTAGCTCTGCAACCTTAGAGGTTGGATTCCAATAGAAAGTCAAGTGATTTACTTGTCTCGCTGACTTTCATAGAAACAGGGTGGTCTACAAGCCATGTTTGTGGAAGTCCAACTTGATGCATTACACTTTTCATGTTTTTACCATTACATTTCACTAATTTAAAGATTTTACGTAGTTTGGATGCCCATCACATTAAACCTCTGGTATTCTGTTGTCTGCTTTAGTGACAATCTGTCATTTAAAAAAAAAAAAATTACAAGTCACAACAAGCTTTTCTTTTGTTGAATGAGTTCCTGACCTGAAGTTGGAGTAGTTCTGAGAAACAAGTACGTTATAGAATGTACAGACCAAATATATCACAACCATTTTTGCATCCTTTTTGTAGGATTTGTGCTGGTTGCAACAGTGAGATTCATGGACGCTTCCTTAGTTGTATGGGTGCTGTTTGGCATCCAGAATGCTTCTGTTGCAATGCTTGCAAACTGCCTATAACGGATTATGAGGTATTCCTATTGTCATCTTGGACAAGGAGCCATCCAAGCAGTTTCAGTTCTTATCATCATCATTTTTTGTATTTGTTTTTATTCATGAAGTAGCGGTATCATTTGGTCGTTGTTTTAAATTGGTTTCTTTTGCTCAGTTCTCCATGCAAGGGAATCAACCTTATCACAAGTCTTGCTACAAGGAACTCTATCATCCTAGATGTGATGTTTGCAATCAATTTGTGAGTATCTGTTCTTTCTACAAATTTCATTTTCTCAAGTTTAGGTCAGTTCTTGAGTTGTAGTTTGTAATGATGTGCTTAAACTTTGGAGAAAAACTTTGAGTCAAATAGTTCTATAAATTAGCAGAATACAGCAAGCTATACATTCTAATATCAGGAGCAACTAAAAATATCAGAGACTTGAAGATGACACCACATATATGATTAATGAAGGGTGGACAAAGTGGAGGCAAGCTAGCCAAGTGGTGTGTGATTGTTGAGTGTCAATACAACAACATGGCTTTTTTAGGCACCAAAAGAGTATTTTTCTCCAAGGAGCCTTTCTTTTTTTTCTTTTTTTTTTTTTTATTAACCTGATCCCAAATGGAGACCAATAAAAACTTGGTAACAGGTGAAATAGAGGACTTTCACCAAAGAGGCATGGGAAGAAATGTATAACTCACAAAGTTGACAGATAAAGCTTCAATGATTAGTGCTTGAGAGAACCGTTTGCCTAGCCTCTTAAATTATAAATGTGGATCTTGAATATTGCTTGTGATGGGTCATGTGTGGATTGGTATGGAGACAGGCTACACACAATATGTATTATGTGTTAGTATAGTAATTGTTTGAATTTCTGTAGAAATTTTATAATAAATTCTCCCATGGTCATGCAGAGTTGTGTAAGTTTCTTATTTTTTTGTTAGTGTTGATAGAAAGTGTTATACATCCCCACCCCGTCCTCTTTTAAACTTTAATTATTTCTTTATCATTAAAACCAATTATTACCTGTTAGCTTTTGAAGTCACCTAAAAACAGATATGGACATGCGCTCAAAATATTGGCGAAAATGCTATGTATCAGCTTTTATGAACGCCTAGTGGCCCCCAGCTGGTGCGGTAAAGTGATATTTACTCCCATATCAGTCAAGTCACACATATACCAGTATTGACTTCAACTGACTTGATCAACTTCAAAATGAAAATCTTCACTCTCTCACTTGATTTCCATATTTTTTTCTATTGAAGGATTAGTGAAATGCTTCTTTATGGTGTGTAAGGTCACATTTTAGCGTTAAAAAAGACAATTACCGGCTCCAATTGTCAAACCTTTGGTTATTGAATGTTTATAATAAAATTTGTTCAAGTGATTAAATCTTTACATTTTGATCTAACTATTTTAGGGTGTCAATATATATCTGATTTTCCTAAAATTTGACATCTGATCAATAGAAAAAGAGGTATGGAACGTATTTTTGGATCGAGACCCATATCCATGTATGTAGGATGCGGAAGTTTTAGGATCCAGATCCGGACCCTTGTGTCTTTTTACTTGTGGATTTGGTCTCAAAACAGACTGCAATCATGCCATTCCTTGATTGGGCCAGTTTGGCAACTCTACTAATAGAGTCAAGTGAAGTAAAGTTGGTTTTGAAGAAAGAATAAAATTTAAGTGGGTTATGATGGTATTTTATTTTTAGTTGTTTGTTATGGAATCGTTTTTACTTTTTGTATGGGAAAGTGGAGATTTTTGTATTTTAGTGGATAAAGGTGGTTGCTTTTTTACTTTTTGTTGAAAAGGATGGAGGGAGTTTTGAATTAAAGTACTTTTGATGTGACATCTTGTCTGAAAAATTGAGGCTTCACTTGACTTTTACTATGCTAGTAAAGTGCCAAACTAGCCTACAATCACACAATTTTCTGGAAGATTTCTCTCTTTTAGTTTATTTGATATCTAAAAGGTGCTGATTGCTGACTCCTTGGTGCTGACTCTAAGGACCTTAGGTGTGGACTCCTTGGTTTATCAAAGTATGAGAATCTTGGGTGGTGACTGGTGACTCTAAGACCATCCTACATATTCTCTAATGGCTCATAAAAGACGTGAATTGTCGAGTTGTCTTTATTGAATATTTTAAATTGCACAGTGCCGGTTTATTTCAAATCATAATTTACCACGCTGCCTTCATTTTCATGTGTCAAGAAGTCGTCTTCACTAAAGCTTTATTCCATTGATTCATGGCCATCTTTCTGTATGTTAAAACTATGCCTTATCATCGTTTCTCTGTTAAGGAACATATGCGTAATTATTTCAAAATTACCTTACAAGGAATGTACAATATTTTCTTTTGTTCTTTGGATATTGATAAACTCTTGTCCAACCTTTTTATTGCTATGGACCTTTATCTTGCAGATTCCAACAAATAGTTTTGGTCTAATTGAATATAGGGCACACCCTTTCTGGCTACAAAAGTATTGCCCTTCACATGAGCATGATGGGACTCCCCGTTGCTGTAGTTGTGAGCGGATGGAGGTTTGTCTGATATACTTTATGTTGATGGCATCCTCTTTGAGGTGCTATAAAAATTCTACGGCCACTTGTGCTCCAATATGTTAAAGATATGTATCTGGTTTCCCTAGGATGCTTTCATATATACCCTGACTGTTTTAATATTTTGGAAGAATGAATGGTTCTCTCTTCCACTGTGCATTTAGGGCAGTTTAGAAATTGGAAGCCGCAGTATCTTGTATGCAGGAAATTTCACTGCCCCAAATGCTTGAAGGAATAAGTGTTCATGTTCCAAAATTATTCAAATCTGTTGCAATTTGGCATGCATTTTTAAATCATCATTAGCACAAAATATAGGCAGAACCATTTCCTTCCAAAACCTCAACAATTTAATATTTCTGCAGATATTCTCTTAACAAGTTGTCACAACATGTTGGTTTTTCTTATTTATGTGATGATATCCCAGCCTGGAGAAGCACAGTACGTTTCCCTGGATGATGGTCGGAAGCTCTGTCTAGAGTGTTTGGATTCTGCAATTATGGAAACCAATGAATGCCATCCTCTTCACCTTGACATACTAGAATTTTATGAAGGTTTAAATATGAAAGTGAAACAGCAAATTCCATTGCTTTTAGTTGAGAGACAAGCACTAAATGAGGCCATGGAGGGAGAAAAGAATGTAAAGCGGTTGCGTGACACCATCAGATTTCATTCTACCATGTCTTTTCTTCTTTTAGAATTCGTTTCGATGGTCCCTGAAGCACAACTGGAATATCGTCAACAGAACAGATGGTTGTCCATTCTGCTTATGATTTTGGGTGGCAACAAAATCAGAACTACAAAAAAGAACTATATCTAACCTAACGCATTTCCGGTATCTGCCAACCCAAACATACAACTGAGTGGCTAGCCATCTGTTATGCCAAGATAGATACATTGTGCTTTGGAGCATAATGTGCACTCAATGATTGTCTTCAATTGGCTTTCTCACTGTGAGCAGGGAATACATCATCACTTACCTGAGACCCGAGGGCTCTGCCTATCTGAGGAACAGACTGTCAGCACTGTATGTCTGCTTTGCCAGTTCTGAAGCAAACAAAAAATATTTTTTACGTAACAAGATTCTGTTCATCTGTTTCATCTGATGTTGGGTTTCCTTCTTTGACATACCAGATATTGAGGAGGCCAATTTTTGGGTTTGGAAATCGAGTTGTGGAGATGATGACAGAGCCGTATAAGCTTATCCGACGATGTGAAGTGACAGCCATTCTTGTTTTATATGGGCTCCCTAGGTATCTGTTTCTTCTCCTCCTCCCCTTCTCCACAATTATGATTTCAAAATTATTTCACCGCTGTTCTTCTGTCAGATTTGATTATTTGGAGCATGGCCATATGATAAATAACATTTCTTTAAAATAACCAGCGAGTTTGAGTCTAGACTTCATTGCAGGGCCCGTTGAATCTGGCTCATCACTTGATTAGTACTTGTGGTAACAATGATAAATCAAACTAACAAATATGTGAATATATATATATATATGTATATATTATTCTTATTCATACTTCCCTCACCATATGGTGAGGGACACTTCCCTTTTTGGGAATTTTCAAGTACATAAGGGAATTTTCAAGTACATAGGGTGAGGTACACTTGTACTTGAAAATTTCCAAAAAGGGAAGTGTCCCCCACCCTATGGTGAGGGAAGTATGCATAAGAATACTCCCCTATATATATATATATATTTGTGCACACTACAGTATCTAATGCTAGATAAGTATGATATAGTGTTCTTAGGAACATCTTTAAGGAAGAGTCCATATTTCAATCAGGTTGATATGGTATACAGCCCAAAAATGAGATCTATCAGAATCCTTCAATGAACATTCCTGCTCATTTAGTTTAAAATTCATTGATTTAAATCGATTTATGTGATGGTTAGAACGTGTGATTCAAGGATAAATTCTCTCTTCCACATAACCAATATTATCTGTTCCTTGGTAAATCTCTATGTTTTGTCAATTATTCTGCAAATGATTTTGATTGTTGGCTGCGTAGTTACTTGTGAATCTGAGGAATCCCACTTTTTCTGTCCAAACTCCAAAGCATCATCCATTATGGCTTCATGGGCTACTATTGTACTAATGGCATCTTGCATACAGGTTACTGACTGGTTCCATCTTGGCGCATGAGATGATGCACGCATGGCTACGGCTTAATGGTACTTGTTTGATGGCTTATGTTTTTTAATGTCTGCGTTCAGATTATTATGTTTAATACTATGTAGGTTAAGAACTGAAAAATCAACATATTTCTGTGTGATTCAGAACTATTAATTTTTATTCCAAGACACAGCATGGATTTGATTGTGACACATGGCAGGGATAGAATGAAACTGGAATATAGATACGATGGAATATGGTTCTGTTGTCTCAGTTCGAAGTATCTGGGCATAGTAGCTACCAATTACACATAAAAAATGTTGGGAGTTTCTAAAGTTCAGTTAGAATCAACAAGAAGTTGGATTACAAATTACAATACTACCACATATAGTTAAATCACCAACTGAATAGATGGGAATCACTTTGTGAGGATGGATATGCACCTTGTCCTAAGGATATCATAGCATCCTCACATTGTGTCCGTACATCTCCGCGATTATGGATAAACCATGTCCCAAACATTACCCACTAGGGAAAGTTCTCACCATCCAAGTGCGCTTTTTGTCCCTTTTCTTTTCTATTCGGTAATCATCTATTTGTTGGTTGTTGATCAAAGTTGGAGGATTCTCCCATCATAGAGTTCAGACCTGCAGTGTTGCAGTCCATATTGGAGTCCTTTAAATTAGCTTCTGTCTTGCGAGACCTTGGCCCTGCATGCTGCTTTTTGTATCATATGGTCATGAATTGTATACTCTTCATCTCCTGATCAAATGGCATGATGACTAGTATTCTGTTCTTGTCTGACAGGTTACTCCACCCTTCGCCCAGAAGTTGAGGAAGGAATTTGCCAGGTTCTGGCTCATATGTGGTTGGATTCAGAGATCTTCTCAGGGTCTGGTAGTCATGTTGCATCGTCTTCGTCATCCTCTTCCTCATCTACATCATCAAAAAAGGGCACAAGATCCCAATTCGAGAGGAAACTTGGGGACTTCTTCAAACATCAGATTGAGTCAGATACTTCAGCAGCATATGGAGATGGTTTCAGAGTTGGTAACGAGGCAGTGCTCCGGTATGGCCTCCGGCAGACGCTTGACCATATTAAGCTGACGGGTAGCTTTCCGTATTGAATTCATATTGATTATGATTTTGATCATTTGTCCCTTCATATTGGAAAATAGAGCTGGTGCAGATGTATTGGAATCTCATGGGATTGGTTGTCTATTAAATGCTACTACTGCTTTCTATACCTCCTGAGCTGTGGCTGCTTATCATTGTGCTGTTAGCATGTTTAAGGACAGTGGCTACTTAAGAAATATAATAATATTGAGCACATATTATCTGTAAAAACAATCGCTTTGCCAAATGATACAAATTTCTTCTTCTTCTTCTTCTTCCTTCTTCTTTTGTTGTTGTTGTTTAGCAATGCATTTCATGAGGAGGAAAATCCAGCTTAACGAAGAACAACAAGAAATAAATTTGCTAACCCTTGCTTTGGGGCAACCTTGATGCATGTCAATTACTATGGTAGAGTGGGATTGGAAGGTCTTTGTCAATTAAACGTGGACGAGCCGAGCTGGCCCTTGTCCTAATCAAATTGATCTTGATTAGCTCACAAGCTGAGCTCAAGCCTGGGCTTGGAAAGATGGCTTGTTTGGTTTCTATATTATTTATGTTTTAAATGACATTATGTATAGTTTCATGTGTAATATACAAATACCATGTACAATAATTTTGTGGAAGAAATCAATCCAAGCTCATGCGCAGCTTGGCTCTTGAAGAAAGGGTTCAAGCAGAGCTTAAGTGGGGCTTGCCAAGATTGGCTCAAGCACGAGCGCAGCTAAGTTTTTGGGCACTTGGCTCTAGCTTGAGCTTTAGCTTGGTCGAGGTTGGCTCGGCTCGCTAACATCTATAGTTACAGGTGAGTCAGTTATCAATCAATACAGGCTGCTTGAGGGCGTCGAAGTTGAATGGTCATATTTATACAGAAAATGTCCTCCAAGGGGCAATTGCAAGTGGAGTACAAGTGGGCCCCATCTTTAATCATTGTTTGGACTAATTAAACTAAATTGCATTCATTTTTTATACGGGCTGGGATGGGCTGGGCTTTGGGTTTTCTATCACTCAATCCAAGCCTGGCCCAATTATTGAACAGGCCCTAATTACATATCCAAGCCAACCCCAAATCGGGCTGGGCCTGGATTGGGCTCGGCTTGCCTGGCCTTTGAGCACCCCTAGCAGATTTGTCATTAGGCCCAGTTGCAGTCACTAACCATTGGATTAAATCTCAAGAAATCTATGGTTGAGATGCCATTCAATCTAAGACTGTTAAATCAAGAGCTAGGATAATCTGGTGGGGCTAATTTCTCGGATCCCCCTTGCCCATAAGGAGACTTTTAGTCTCATTGTCCACTAGCAAAAAGTGCTCGTGCTTAGCAAGGGTAATTTTAATTCATAATATTAAATAGATATAAAAGTATTATTAAATTTTTATAAAGAACTTAAAATATATCAGGATTATTAAAAAGGCCTAAAATAAGAAATCATCAAAAGTAGCCTAGAGAATTCATCATCAATCTTAAAATAAAAAAATTGTGTTCAACGTGAAATTGATGTGTTGACATCATTATAAATGTGAAGGACATGATTCAAATGTAAGATCCAGCTTATGCAGCTCCCTCACTATATTTACCACTTATTGTTGATTAAGAGATTCAACATGATACACCAAAAATAATAACAAAAAATACATATATATTCCGTCTCTCTAGGAAGGGCCCAGCAAAATTAAGGAACTCAAAACGGTAGGATTTAAAAAAATAAAAAAAAATAAAAAAAAATAAAATAAACCACTAAATATAATTTGTGAAGGGCAAGGAAAAAAGAAAATAAAATTCCGACATAAATTTACAACAAAAAGTTTCTTCTCCGTGAATAAGGAGTATATTCCTAGATTCACTTGAAGTTATCTTGAATGACATTGAGCATAGGCGAAAGAAGCTATTCACTCTTTTCAAATGTCAAGCCAACATCGTCCATGTTGACAACTTCAAGAAAGTCATCATTATCACAAGTTTGCAAATCATTGTATGGAGCACAACCAGCCTGCACATCACTATACATGAAATCTTCAATTGTTCTTTCAAAAAAATCAGACAATAGAAGGTCATATACAACAGCTGTTATGGGATATATATTCCACTATTTCAGTTCAAACACAATCCTAAAGCAGGAGTGAAGAAAAAGCTCATTGAAGTAGCCAATAAGATATTCAAAAAAAGGCAAGGTACCAACTTATGCATGGATTTTGGTACTTGTTAAAATTAATTAATCAACTGCAAAAAAAACATGGGTTTTGGTACTTGATAAATAACAAAGCAAAAGTAACTCGTATGAAAGATATCAAAAGCTTTTAAAGCAAATGCATTCAACAACATTACTTGTCTGTCATTCTTCTTCTTCTCAACTGGAAGGGGAAGCTTCAGATTCAACTTCCAAAGCCAGTCTGCTGAGCGCTAGTGCTCACCTTATGGAAAGCGGTTAGAGTAATTCACAATTTTAACATTGATAGGACAATTATGTGCATTCCTAAGCTCAGACACTAACCTATTTTATGATTAATCCGCCCAATTGCTATTATGTTCATCTTAAGTTCTTCATTTAAAGACACGAAAGGTACCTTAGCAAACACGAAGCTGTGTGATAGGATTCAAACCACTGACTAAAGTGGAAGAGAAGATCAACTTTTTTAAGTGTGTGCTAGGCTTCAACAAAGACATAAACACCAAACATTAAAAAATCATGGATGTTGGTTATCCATAAGCAAAAGATAATTATGATTGTATCATCTGAATTAACTGATTTTATAATCATATGTCAACCATTAGTACTTGGCTTTGAAAAGTCACCTTGATGTGATTACATCTGATCCGAATGGTCAGTGGCGGACCCAAGACTTTCGTTTAGGTGGGGCTAAACTTTTGCTAGGATTTTTTCACATTAATAATAGCAAAAGAGAAAATGAATTCCATTTAAATAGACGCAAAATATTTAACTACATCAACTAACATATATTTTTTTATTTGAAATGATGACTATATTTATCTCTCCATAATCTACAGTATAAGAGAAGTATGCTGAAAACAAAAAAGCCCCAAAAAAATATGG
Organism: Persea americana; assembly: GCA_029852735.1. NCBI lineage: Eukaryota > Viridiplantae > Streptophyta > Magnoliopsida > Laurales > Lauraceae > Persea > Persea americana. The sequence goes on from CM056810.1 coordinate 84,902,383, forward strand.
GCAATCCAATCATCCCCAAAAAGAAAAGGTTGGCATCAATTGATAAACAACTACAACAATAATAAAGAAACTCTAAAGAAGTAATAAAAATTTATCATGAAAAATTAGTAACTCTTTGTTCTTTCCTTATGCTCCAAACAGTTCATTTATCATATGAATCCAAATAAGAGCACCTGTATTTATAAATGAAAATTTTCAGCATGATAGGTAACATCTGTCGTCTCCCATGAATTAGCACCAGCCTAATTCAAACCCATTTAGAATGTCTGATGTATCTAATGCTAAAGCAAAATAAAATTGTATAATTAACTACCACATTCTTTGATGCCATTAAATTAAGTTTTATAATCAGTAGATGATCATAATTTATTGCCCAACCCTTATCCATGATTGACAAATCTCACTTATTCATAGATTAAACAAAAACACAAGATCCAAAAAAAAAAAAAAAAACCCAAAATCAAGTAATGTAATAAAGAGAATGGTTGTTGAGTTTTACTATTTATTTTTTAGTCCTGTGTATTTAAAATCTAAAGACTTTAGGCCATTTTTATTGTTATTTCTATGTAAAAAAATTTAATAGGCCATGATCAAGAAGTAATTAGGAATGGTGAATTTGTAGATTTCTACTTTGTATTTAATGTTGTTATCTTGGATTAACCATTTGCTTATTATTTTTTATGAAAAATATTAAATCCTCATGGTCAGTTAATATCCAAAGCAGTTTGCGTTGAGAATAGATTAACCAATTACAAAAGTCATTTCATGCCATTGAGAGTCTGCGACTTATCTGGCTTTGTGTGCACTTGAACATTTCTAAGTCTATTGCCCCGAAATTATATATAATTCTAGTTTTATGCAATTCTTCTAAAAGTGAAAGTGCATATACATGTGCCCAAGTCTGCAGTGAAATAAGGCAAAAGACAGGATACTGGATATACATCTAGTGGAGTAAGCAAAAGAAATACCAAATCTAGTAACTGTCATAAATAAATCAAAGAAATCCAGTAAGGACCCCTTTCTGCTTTATTCAGATGCTGATATTATACAAGTCTAAATCCCATAATAGACAAATTAAATATCAATATAGCCATAGAACATACCAAATCAACAAGGATAACTACTTAGATGACTGAAACCACCCAACAATTTGAGCTACTTAATCCTTACAGGCATGCCCCATTCATGCATCCAGTCGTTGGACTTCAACGAATTGAATTGTTGGTCACGCCAAATTTACCTGTCCACTTCTTATACATCAATATCACGGTTTTAACCATTTGGGTCGGTAAAGTTTTTCCAATGTAAGTATGTAACCAATCCACAGTAGGTCCTGCCCAATGAACGGTTTCACCCCCTAAGACAGACCCAACTAGTACATCCCCATCACCATCATCCTCATCTTCATATCAACTCATCTATCTACGATTTACTGATTGGATTAATGCGTTCTACTCAAGAGACAAACAAAGAGTGACCAAAATCTTACTAATAAACTTTTCCCAATATGTTCTCTCTACAACACAGTGACCCATGTCAGTCAGCATTCATATCTCATTCAAAAATTCAAAACCTTGTAATCAAATTCAAAATTTTCACTTCAAAACGAACCAGTAAATGCAATCTACTTTAAACCCAAACTCATGATTGACCCAAGAAGTTCAAAAGGATAATTTTTTTTTTTTTTTTTACACCGAATAAGGGGAGATTACAAGCGGAGGCGGAACGAATAGCAATTTATCCCCCTTCCGTATATTCTTCAAGGCGACGAGCCCTCTCTCCCCTACGTCAACCTTGTCGATCTCCATCTTCTGTGGCGGAAGCCTCCGAGGTCGAAAGGAGTGAAGAACAGAAGTAGGGTTTTTTCTTTCAGCCATCGTTCTTGAGATGGGGCGTGGGCCTTCATTCTTGTGGGGCGTGCACCAGTGGCCCAATACAATTTTAAGGGGAATTTCGAGCTTGATCTGGGGCGACCGCCCCATATACAAACAACGTGGGACTCATCCATCCATCAACTATACATGTTGGATGGCCCAAAATCAAATAGAGGCAGAAAGTGGTCTGCCCTATAAATCTAAAACTGACCCAATTAGAGGCTGGCCAACCCAACCCACGGACCCATATAAAATAGGTTGGACCTAGATGTCACTGCAGTTTGTACTTCGTCATTTCATCCACTCTCGCTCGAAATTCTCCCGCGTCCTACTCTCTCTTGCGTCTTGGCCCAAGGTGCTCTCTCTCTCTCTCTCTCTCTCTCTCTCTCTCTCTCTCTCTCTCTCCCCCTCTGTACTTCAAACCTGATGATTGATGGTTGTAATGGGGTTTTGATTGGGTTTTCGAAATGGGTTTGGATTGGGTTTTAATGATCGTCTTTGATGGGATTTTGATTGGGGTTTTTTATGGGTTTGAATGGGGCTTTTGGTGGGATTCTAATGGGTTTCTTGACGGGGTTTTAATCGTCATAGGATTGTCTTAAGAGTTTCCTTCTCAGGATGTTTGTATTTTTTGATACCTCATTGTAAATGCTCTTACTTTCCTCTCTCACTTGTGCATTCGAAATATTTTCTCTTGTTTGCGCAACAGATGGAAAGCTGACCCTTTTTTTCCCATATTAGTACAATGTCTAATAGAACAGAATTTAGCTTTATGTATTGCTGAGGCTGAATTTTCTCCCCTAGCTGAGCCTTCTCTGTATTGCTAAATTTTCTACCAATGTCTATATTGAAATGGGTTTATGTTTTTAGGTGAAAACATGTTGCTTGCATGGGTGGTTTGTTAATGGTTTGTTTATACACTGTGTTGTTTTGCTCAATTCAGATTTGAGTGGGGATAGTAGCAGTGCTTACTGATGGTAGTCTTTGTATGTTAATTTTGACAGGTGGTAGATTGGTTATTTATCTGTTTTAATCCCAACTCCCAACAGGTCCTGAATTGTAGAAGTTTCTAAATTGTAACTCTCTGTGTGTTTTGAAACCACACACCCTTTGATCTTTTCTGTGTCCGTGTGGTGGTGGATAAGCTAGAGCAGAATCTACTATATTGAAAATGTTCAATCGCTAGAAGCTTGTTGGCATTGTGTTTTTTGTTCTCATCTTTTTTATTCTTGTTTGGAACTTGACCTCATATTAGACTGATAATATGTGTTTCTATAATGTGATAATGGTGTTTAGCAACTAATTGTAGATGCGTCAATACTGGGTTTAGAATAGTTCTTAGTTCTAATCTTTTTTTCTTCTGTTTTTGAAATGTTAGTTCTCATCTAGTTTCTCATTGCCTTGTGGCCACATTGGGCATAACCCATTGAATATGTAATATTCTTAGCGTGTATTCAAGGGCTCCTCTCTCTGAAGACTCAAAAGGCAAAAGAAGTTAAATGTAAAGGCTCCACAATGTATGGCTCAGTTGGAGCTCCTTCATCTATATATCATTTTTGGTTTTTGTAAATCTCGTGCTAATATGTTTTAAGCTAAGTATGCTTTGATTTCTTAAAAGAGGTACACGCGAGTTGCTATTGAAGTGAAGAGCATGGGGAACATATTAACACCAAATTAGGGTACGAGTCATGGGTAATATTGCTGAAGAGTGAAGACCACGAAGTCAAACCCTGTTAAATTTGATGGGATTAGGCTGATGACAATAATGATGTTGAAGGCGATTGCTGAGGACCACAAACCTGTTAAGTTTCAACAGGTAAGATTTACTTGTTTCTCAGTTCAAAGCATCCCATGTAGCCTTAGAGAATTCATCATTGAACTGTTATATTAGAAAATTAGATTCAAGTTGGCCAGGTTAAATTTGGCAGGCCACTACACTGGCTGGTATGGATGTCTTCCAACGGGGTGAGCACTGCTCCCTGATTGGTCTCTGTTAAAGTCAAGCCTTTACCACCACGCTTTGCGTGCTGGAACTTCTGTAATTGTACTTTCAAAAGTCATGAAGAGGTACATTGTCTTCTGGACACAAATAGAGCTCACCCCAACCACATGCGTGTTGATGTTTGAATGGATGGGCCGCCTATTTCCATTTGATTTTGATTGTAGATGGTTAAATCACTCATCTGGTTAAAAAAAAATGTTCAAAAAGAATATGAATGCCAAACATTCTACAGTTGAATGTACGTAAAATTTCACCAAAGTTATTTACATATGAAACGTGTGTCGTCGTCATCATCATCAAAGCCTTGTCCCAACACATATGAAACATATATATATATATATATATGTGGATTTTGTTTTCTTATGTTTGACAAGCAAACAACCTTCAAACCTCTCTCTAACCCCTCACCTTTTTCACCTCTTTCTCCCTCACTGGCTAGAGTTACATCCGTTGTAAGTTGAAACCCTAACTGTCTCTATCTACTTGTTAAATATATATATATATATATATAGAACTAGTCCTGTAAGCCTGTAAGGACAGTCCTTAAGGTATTCACAACATAGAATGCCTACTAGGACCCACCTTTTGACCCATCCAAATGGACCACACATACACAACTCTCTTATAGGCAAGGCACAGAATCCCATGAATTTGCATGGATTCGAATGAACTGGACCGTTGGATCAGGGGTCAATTTTTGTTGTTTGATATAAAGTTGTTAAACTTATGGACCAAGGATGAAGGGGTGAGAGGTATCAGATTGACTTCAAATTTGATATATATATATAAATATATATAGTTCTATTGTATTATTTCTTTAAAGTTGTATGGACTTTGTTTTATTTCACTTCCTCTGTCCTACTACGGCAGATCTAAAATCCCCATCATATTTATGATTCAACTCCTCATAACCCAACATATCTTTCTTGTTGTTAAACACCTTAGCTAAAATCACCGTAATTAATATCGTAAATCATTTTTATATTCCTTCTTTACTTCTTTGTTTTTGGGCACTATCGGGTTAGACTATCTTATAGAACCATCGTCATCATCACCTTACTCATCTATTTGGGATTGGCTTTGTATTTATAATTTTACATCCATGTTACAAACTTATAGAAGACTGTCCTTAATTAGATGGATCTGATTATTGATTTTCCCAATGCCTGTATTTGACTCACATTTTTATGTTGTCCTTCATCATTTTATTTTTAGTTGTCTTGTGAGAGTGAGACCAATGAGCTTATACTTGGGTTTGGGATCAGGGACCTGATTGGCCATTGTGGCTAAATTTTTTAATTGTCAATCACAACTGTTATTTCTCTACAAGCACCTTGTATGGTGTTTAAATTGTCTATTTTCAGTAAATGATATCTTTCAAATGTTTTGTAATCTGCAGGCTGTGTTTGTCCAATTGCAGGCAACGGGATTTGTTAAGGATATAGAAGATGTCATTAGGGAATTCTTGCCCGATGAAAGAATTGGGAGTCTAGGGTTTCTATTGGAAGCAGCGATGACGATGATGCCAGTGATGATGATGATGGTGATGATCGAGATCAGGATCGGGGTCGTCGGGGTCAGATTCGATTAAAGCCATGGTTGGACCCGAGTGCATTGGCCAGCGCTTTAAGCAATTGGAATCCTAGTGAGGTTTCGGCACTTGAAAGTGCTAGATTGGTATGGACAAGTAGGTTGGTTTGTAAGCTTCTTAGGGCATTCAAGCGGGCTGAGACAGCATGGGAATTCTTCTGCTGGGTTGCATACCAACCTGGCGGATTCACACATGATGTCTACACTGTGTCGCGAATGATTGCCATCCTCGCACGACGTGCGCACGTTGATTTGGTTGATAGTCTTCTATCCAAAATCAAGTGGGAAGGCATTCGGCTGTCATTCAGCACTGTCAGATTGGTTGTAGATTTATATGGTCTATCAAAGAAAGCAGATGCGGCTTTAAGAGTGTTCCGTGAGCTTGAGTTAATTTGTGGGGCGGTCTCCAAGTCAGGTCGTAGGTTGTTGTATTCTTCGCTTCTAAGGACTTTCATCAAGTGCAAGAGGTCTTCAGTGGCTATGGATTTAGTTGAAGAGATGGTTCTGTCAGGGTTGATTCCAGATATCCTGATGTATTCTGGGTTGATGCAGCATTTTGCACTCCAAGGTGATTTGAGAACAGTGTAACAGCTGTTTGGGATGGTTAGGCAGAGTGAGTTAGAGCCGAATGCTTACATGTATCAGATGCTTATCCGTGCTTATTGCAAGCGGGAGAGAGCAGCTCTTGCGTTGAGAGTTTTTGAGGATATGAGGGGTGCAGATTTGTGGCCGAATGCTGCCACAAAGGCATTGCTTGTGAAGAGTCTTTGGAAAGAAGGTAAATTGAGAGAGGCTGCTGCGGTGGAGGAAAAAGGTGAGGAGGTTAGGGATTTGCTTCCAGTTGCATTGCCAGGTCATGTATGGAATGTGAGCTCTGCTGATCTGTGGCATGTTTACAACATTTACTCAAGTAGCTTTGCCATGAATGATCAGAGTTATGGAAGTAGTTGATGTAAGCCTTTCTATGCCTAATATTTCATGATTGCTTAGTGAATGTATTGCAGTTTCCTTTTGATAGCTGAAATGCTGTCCTTAATGGCTCAGTTGTTCCAATGTCACGCACCTAACTAAAATTTCTTGATATTTTGTGTTCTATTACTCTTGCAAAGAGGAAATAGCTGTTGTGTTTGTTGCTGCTTCATGCTTAAATTGTGGCTGCAGAACAGAATATGTTCATTAAGATAGAGAGAAAAGCATACTGATTCAAAATATAAACATAGTCTCTAATGCCCAGTTTGGTTTGGGACTTAATATTCTCAACAGAAAAAATGTAGAATTGCCTAAGTATCTGACAGGTGGGCCTGCAGTGCTGCATAATCAAATGGTATCATTTCAGAACAAAATTTTCATGAAGGTGGTCCTGCAAACTTTTTCTTTGGAAAACTTAAAATGTTGAGGTGACTGGCTAAAGTCAATTTCTTCAGCTCAGTTTGGGTCAGGCTGGAACAACTTGCATGTTGTAGTTTGCCCAGTATGGGCTCATGCTAGTCCAAGCACAGTCTGTTTACTTACTGCACTTAGATTTACTTACTGCACTTAGAAATCAGTCTGGTCTAGAAAGACAGCCTGAAAGCAAGGCCAAGGCCTGCCTCACCGTTTCACAAAATTTTGACCCTATCAGCTAAATGTCGGGTTAACCAGGCAGGCATATGGCCTTTAAGGCATACATAAAACATGGCCCAGCCTGTTTAGCTATCTGGCCAGAAAATAGGCCAACCCCAATCTACAGGCCAACAATACTGCCTACATTAATCCTTATCGCGGCCAGGCTTAGGTCGGGCCTGGTCTGGCCGTGCCCATGATCAAATGCTTCTCTTTTAATTTCCATTCTTTTCTGATCCAAAACTGCACATAAAACTTTTAAGATGTTGATATGTGAGGCCAAGTACTCCAATTGCTCAAAGTGGGCGTAACCACATAAGTTTCAATGCATTGGGTGTAATCCTTATGAGCATGTCTTATCCAAAATACACATTTACATTAAAAAATAATATGTTGTAAAGTAGGAAATAGCGGATCTATGATTGTTTTTAAGTCTTTTAATGAGTTAAATGGAGTTTAATTAAGTTAAATCTACTTACAATTGTCTTAATTTAAAAGAAAAGAAGTCTTAGTTAAAAACGAGATGTGTTAATGGGGCATATGCCACGATATGGAGTGTGAGTGACGTGTGTCTTTCATATGGGGTGCATGCCTTCCAAATATGCCTCTTATGATCAGTTGTCCACCTTAAACGCAAGCCATGCCTCAAACTTGAGGTACACTGCATGAGGTGTTTTCGGGAAGCGCCTCAAGGCTTAAGCTCCCAATGCTTTTAAAAGCATTGCTTGTATTTGGCCATCAATCTGAAAGACTGAAACACTAAAGAATTTAGGTTTGTTTTCTTCATATCTATCTTTTGACCACCATCTATTTGTTGGCTATCGCTGTCGGTAATAATTTTTTCCTTTTTCTTGTTTTTTGGCAGGCATGCTCTTTTAAATAATATATGATGATAATTTTGTGCCACGACTAAGAGCCTGGAGCACAAAATTGTGCCATTTTAGGAACACGATATTGTGGGTTCGAGTCACACTACTTACAAAAAGTAGTTTACTTCTGATGAAGGTACACTTTTTGTTACTGAACTTGGTGTCTTTGGGATTATAATTTTTCATGTTGACACTTTTTTTTTTAGTATGGTGCATTAGTACCTCCAATGCACGCTATTCTGCAGCTGCGAGTTTCAGTTTTTTGCAGACTTGAATGTAGGAGCAAGTACAAAATGGGGGGAAATTGTGGCTGATGACTGGTGAGTGAAATATCCATCAAATTGATTCTGGATCCAGCTTGTTCATGTTTTGCCATTACTCATCATGCTTCAGGTTGACAAACTCTTGACTTTGTCTCTGACAGTTGATTCAATGAGGGTGAATTTCATGTTGCCTCTACATTGGGATCTGTTGATCCGTTGGAGTCTTTAGATTTTCTTTAATTTGCATTGAGGAAATCCTTGGAGAAAATTCTAGAATTATAATATGCTTATAGATACGTTGTCTATTGAGCTCTAATAATTGTGTAATCATCTCTTAATGTTAAATCACAGTGACTATACATAGAATTTTCTCCGAGTGGACTGGATTTAGAGTCCAGCTGTATGGCCCCCACTTGAGCCACCTTTGGCCGGCTACTCCTTTCACGCTATTATCTCTCCATGATCTGGCACCATGCTTGATTTTATGCTCCTCGACCTTTACTCACGGTTGGATTGAATCTCTAAAAAATCTCTAGTTAAAAGACAATTAAACTTTAAGGGTTTTAAATTAAGAGCTAGGATAATTTAATGGGGATGGTTTTTTGCATACCCCCTGATAGGAATGCATCCAAGTGGGCCTCACTAGCTGGACTGCTTAAGCACAGTGTGCGGTCTGCTCATAGGTGAAAATCTTCCCTTACTATATGGATTACAAATTGCATCGATCTTGTCTCTTGAGATATTGCACACTTGAACTGCAACTTGAAGGCAGTTTATTCTTAGCTCTACTCTGATTTCTGAGAGAATTTGTTTAATTTTGGTAACCATTGATCTGATGAATTGATTTGCTGCATTCAGGTTACCATTCGGTGAGTTCCTCATTCATTGGAGAAAGGAGATGAATTCTGGAAACTCAATATGGAGGACAATCAACTGGAATAAACATGCAAATATAGAAGCCCCTTCTTCCAACTTCATGTTGTTGGAAGTGCTACATCATCTAAATTTGAGGAGCCCTTTAAATCCATCTAAAAGTGGAACGCATTCTGATCGCATGTCAAAATTACTGCATCTTGCACATGTACAGCTACTATATAGCCACATGAGGCTAAATGGTACTCGGCTATGTTATTAATTAATTTATTCTGTGAGCGTTTATGTGTTAGTTGAGTAAGATTGGAAAATGCCACTTTTCTGCCACTTAGGTAGTTATAAAAAAAACCCCACCTTTAGCTATGTATTTCTGGACACTTTATGATTGGTGTTTTCTATATAGTTTCCTTTGGCCTGTTCGGGTAATTCACATGTAAAGTGAATTCAAGCGAAGAGTTACTTTAAGAGACAAGAAAAAAAGATGGGTTTTATTAAAAAGTACAAAATTTCAAAAATCACCTCTTTCTTTTTCTTTTCTTTTTTTTAATAAAGTAAAAAAGTCAATCTCCCATTCCACTAAAAGACAAGAAGGTCTTTTCTTTTTATCGAAGAAAGTCGAAAAAGTTCCTTCACATGCCACAAAATGACAAATTCAAGAAGGTGGATTTTGAAATTTTGTACTTTTTGATAAGACCCCTCTTTTTTTTTTTTTGGTCTCTTAAAGTGACCATTGACCATTCACCTGAATTCACTTTACAAGTGAATTGCCCAAATGGGCCAAAGGCCGTGTCCTTCTCCAATTTGCATATTGAGTGAGAACTTATGTGTTTTGCTAGAGGGGATTCGAACTCATCCACTCACACCCTCAAGGGGGGCATTTGGTGTCCTTAATCAGCTGAGCTACAACCTGGGATGATTCCTTGGTATGTTTATGTCAGATACCATGATTATGATTTTGTGATATCAAGTCCCGCACTTGTGTATTCATAAAAGAAGAGAAAGAATTTTTAAATAGAACTATGATTTTAATATTCTATTGATTGTTTAGTATCACCTTTCAATATAAAATTGATTGTTTAGTGTTCTTTTCCTTAATCATCTCCTATTTTATTTGAATGTATGGTTTAAGTTTAACATCCAAGTTATTATAATAGCAAAACTGCAGACACATTTTGATATTCAGAAAATTTGTCTTCTCCTATATCTTCTATTACGATTCAACATGTGAAATAGTTTTGGATTTTAGGTCGAAAATTTGAGATTGAGTTTAGACTTTCCAATTGCCGATTTGAAAATTGGGAAGGCAGTTATTAATCTTTTCATAAACTTGAGCAGGTTACAAAGTAATTGCTGAATGCTTTAAAAAAAATCAGTAACCTTCATCCCACTGTATAACTGATTCAATTGCATAGCCCTGAGGAAGGTCACTGATAAAGACTACATTTTGGTTGACCCACAAGGTTGGTAGTTCATTATTATAGAAATCAGAAATGCCAGAATAAAACCCAAAATTTGTGACTGGGGATAGAGTTCCATTGCTGTTTTGACATTTTTTTTTGTTTGATTTGAAGTTTTTTTTTTTAAGTAGACCTTTCCTAGGAATTTAATGTGGCCAATATATTGTAAGTGTCCAACAAAGACCCCGGAAAATAACTATTTGAGTTTTAGTTCTGCCATTGGTATTCCTATATTGGTTTCAGTATCGCAGTTACGGATGTTATCTTGACTTGCACTTGAACGAAGGAAATGCCCAATCCATTGGATCATTGGAGTAGTATTACTGTAAGTGCTCTTTTGGTTTTATTGCGTTTGTTGAGAGTTTCATTGGATTTGTCGGTTTATTGGACTTGTACTGAAAAAGAATTGGGAAGATGAGAGCTTTAGTCCTATGACTTCTCAAAGTATGCTATTGCCTGAAGTGTCTTACTACTTAGGCAAACTGGTTTGTGTACGAAGCTGAAACAATCTTGGAAGTGATGGTGAAACTCAATAAAAGATACAGGATTGGGGGATCAGTTTACTGGCCACCATTGGTGGAGAGTGTAGCAGCCCAAGGCAAACTTCACAGAGGAGTTGAAGATTTTACACAAGGTTAACCATGCAAATCTGGAGAAGCTGATGGGTGTTTCCGCTATTACAAATGGCAGTTTTTTTTTCTTGGTTTCTGAATTTTCTGAAATCTGAACATGGGTCATTGGAGAAGTGGTTGTACCTGGAGATTTCAGCTTCTTCAAGCTCTGTAGGCTTCTTTTCATGGAGCCAGATTTGTATATAGCATTGGATGTTGCTAAGTGGCTTCAATACGTGCATGAACATACTCAACCAAGCCTTGCGCATGGGAACATCCGAACATGTTATATATGTACTACTCAACTCTGACTTCAAGGCCAAGATAGCAAAATTTTCTGCGGCCAGACCTACCACCGATGTCATGTTTTTGAAATTAGATGTTTATGCTTTTGGGGTTGTTTGGCTAGAGCTCCCGTTTGGGAGGGAAGTATTGGAAGTTATAGATGATGGTCAAAGAGAAATGTTGTGGAAGGAAATGAGGGAGATAGTGGAATGTGTAGAGAACAAAAGAGGAGATATTGAGAAAATGGATGGATCAGAACTCGGTAGCTCTTATCCAATTGATGATGCTCTGGGCTTGGCAGCCACAGCGAGGGCATGCATGTGGGAGGTCCCTTTTGGAAAGCCAGGCATGGGAGGGGTTGTTTTCAGTCTCTCTGTTCTTGCTCAGTCATACGTGGAGCTACTTGGAAGGGGGTAGATCTCAGGTCTTGAAGCAAAAGTAAATCAGTATCAAACTACGAATCTGATCATATCTAGTTGGATCATTGAAGAGGTACGACTTGCACGTGATTTTTTGTGCTTGTACACCTTGACAGAAGCTGATGCTTAATTCTAAATTCTGGTTTTCAATTAAGTGATTTGATTTAAACCCAACCCTCAGGGGAGGAGGAAATTCAAAAGAGGTTTGAGTTTCATGAAGTTGTCCCTTGGGCCTTAATTGGATATGGAGTCCTACCTTGGAAACCATGAAAGAATTCCAATTATTATTATTTTTTTATTTTTTAACTTTGATTGTGCCGTGGAGTTCTAAATAAAGCTCCTCATGTCCATTGGAATGGGCACCAATTTGTTCATGGACACAACCAATCATCTAGCAGCTCCCCTGCTGTTGGATACCAAGGATTCCACTTATCCAAATGAGCCCTTAGGGTAGATTGTGTAGATTTCAGTGGTAGCATGTATCTTTCTCTCTTAGTGATTAGAGAAAAGTAGGAAACAGTATCTCCTCTTTCTAAGAGGCATGTATATTCTATTTGAAAACAGAATGTCATGTCAACCACTCAATCCCAGTGTTTTGAGAGTTAAAAGGCAAATGGAAATGTAATTTAGTCAAGACAATAATTACTAGAAACTACAAGCTCCTGTCAACCATGAAATCCTTTGGGGAAGGCCAAGCCCACTCCACATATTGAGAAGACCATCTTTTCCACACTCCACATATCTAGAGGACCATCTTTTCCAGAAAACCTGGTTCCTGGTAACCATTTCATGTTTCTTGCATTTGGCCTTTAATATTGTTTTCACACATCATTTCCTTCTCTCAACTTATTCTGGCAACAGTGGTTGTAACCTTATAAATTGGTACAGTTAGTTTTACTTCTACATTTGTGTCGCCAATCCACAGGTAACCTAGCGGTGAAGCATCCCCCTATCTGCAGGTAAAACCAAGGATTAATCCCTGGATCTGTTGGATAGGGACTTGGGTCGTGTTAGACTATGAGAAGAGTATGTACCAAACCCCAAAAAAAAAAAAAAAAACTCTTCATTTGGTACACATGATATACTAATTTACACAGATATGCACCCTCCAATTCTGTTTAATTTCTTTTATATGCCTGATACACAAATAGTAGAGTTATGCAGCTCCTATCATTTCTTATATTATTAATAATATATAAAAAAGAAAACACCATTTCTTAGGTTAAGCATTGAAACTTATAGCACCTGAGGATTCTTCCATGAATCCATCAGAATTGTCGACAAATTCAACACAACCTTAACCATGCTAGGCCTACTCATAGGATCTTGTCTTTAACATGTCATACTTTAATTTGTCTGCAACATTTGCCACATCTGTATGATAAGTGCTGTTGACTTAGATGCATCAAGTCACTTGGCTCACATTCTACATTATTCCGTAATCCATATGGAGATCATTTTTATTGGGAAGATTGCCTTTTCCCTCATCATGCTTAATAATAATCCTTCTTCCTTGGTCTGCTCCAACATCATGAACCCAAATGCATAGATGTCAAGCTTTTGTGTCACCAATTTGGTTTCTAAGTACTAATGTGCCATGTAACCTTTCACCCTGCAATATCATTAGTCAGTATGAACCTGCCTTCCGGCCCATCTGCAGATCCTCGAAGACAAATATTTGCAATCTTAGCCCTTACATGTCCATCAGAACAACACTGCTGGTCTTGATATCCTTGTGAATGTGTGCAGGTTTAAGTTTTTCAGATAGTGGAGCCTGTGGGCGATATCAAGAGCAAACTGAATTCTTCAACTCAGACTTTGAGCATTCAAGCTACTCTTGTCACAGCAAATCCCTTGGAGATTCATTTCTTTTTTCACCACAAAAGAAGGTAGCAGTCTCTTGGTCTACACAGATACCATAAATCCTAATCAAATTGAAATGGTTGATCTTGTTCATTAAATCAATCTCCTTGGGCACATATATCTTCTTTTTAAATTCACTATATCAATCTCCTTGTGTACATGTGTCTTCTTTTTAAGTGCTATTGCTCTGTCAATGACCTCTCTGCAATGAACAAACCCTTAAATCTTACACTCTAGCTAGAATTTTTCGTCCTGGGTTCCAGGCTGGACCTCACCAATTGGGGCTAAGCTTTGGACCCAGCCCCCGTTTTTGTGGGCAAGTCTATCCTCCATCCATCACAAAAATGCCGCAAAAGATGCTACCCAATTACATTGAGTAACCGAAATGCTCAAAACGTGCTCATTTAAAAGATTGAACACGGGGTTCTCCAAAGAAATAAGAAATTTCTCTTTCTATGGTCTTGATAATATGAGCCATTTCAATTTGGGCACTCCTTGTGGCAAGTATTTCTGTTTCTAACCTGTTTAATTGGGATGGAAATCATGGGCTTTTTTACTTCAGCGAGGGAGACATCAGACTAAGTAGTGTTTAAAATTGGCATGTTTGCTACCCTAGAATTACCTCCATCAATGTCAACTACTGTAAATCTATAGTTACAAAAAAAAAAAAAAAAAAAAAGAAAAAAAAGAAAAGAAGAAACCTACTGTAAATCTGTAAGACAACAGAACAAGCAAGAAATGGAAATCTAAAGATGTAGTTCTAACTAATTGATTCCTAGAAATATCTGGCAACTTGCAAGACTAAAATGTAGCCTTTCAAGAAGTATCTATCGCTATTGACCGTCATCATCTTAGCCTTAAGATCTTTCTGAATGAAACACTTGGTGCATCAATCTGATTTCAGTTCAAACAACAAATCACAGATAACTTCACCAGAAATGAAATTGCTGAATACAAAGAATCCTCCCATTTGAAGAAATCACATGTAAAGTATGGTATGTGTTTTTTAACATATAGACACCAATATGAATCTTAAATGAGCATGAAAAACAATCAATATCTCAAACTTCAAACTTCGAAGGTGTTCTTAATTTAAAACAACACGAATGTGTTGAAATAGATATACAACAATATGAATTTCACATGAATATGGTTTTTAAAAAAATTCAATATCTCAAACTTCAGTCTTGGAATGTGCTTAAATTTGTAGAAGACAGAAATCTCTCTCAACTACTCAATGTGGCCTCTTTTATACTACTGCTGGAACTCCATGGTTCTCTCTCCCAGTTTCACTTGGAATTCCAACAAATAATGCTGGTTTAGCTGGCATTAAAAATTTTCGTCATCACTGAAGCTTTCAAACTCGTTCTTCCTATTTGACAATTCCCAAGTCAGTGAAATACCTAAAATTTTTGTAAGAGACTGCACAACTTCATCCATGATTGGCCGATCCATCACGTCCTTACTCAAGCATCGCTTGATCAATTGGGCCACATTCAACGCGAGATCTAGTGGGTAGTTCCCTTCCAAAGCCGGATCCAAAAGGTCACACAACTTCTCTGTTGCATTCTCTCTAGAGAGCATTGCAATTAAGGCATCAGATAACAGCATGTCTCCCCCACTTGACGCGATAATAGCTTCTTTACCTGTAATAATCTCCAGCATCACAACCCCAAATGCATAAACATCAAGCTTGGGAGAAACTAGACCATTCTCCAGATACTCCGGTGCCATGTAACCTTTTGTCCCTACTATATGCCTCGTAAATGCAAAACCACCCTCCTCCCCTTCTGCTGATTTTGCCATCCGGAAATTACCGATCTTAGCTCTCAAATCACCATCCAAAAGGATATTGCTGCTCTTTATATCCTTGTGGACATGGGCTGGCTCTGTAAAGCTGTGAAGATAGTTAAGACCGTTGGCCACATCCAAAGCAATCTGTACCCTCTGTGTCCAGCTCAAAACCTTGGAACCCCTCGTGTCATTGATCCAGTCGCTCAGAGGCCCGTTTTCAGCATACTCATAAACGAGATACCAATAGCCTTGATCGAAACAAATACCCGAAAGCCTGATCAGGTTTGCATGGTTGATCCTTTTGAGTATATCAATTTCATTTGATACATCTCCTTCCATCTGCTTAATGGCGGCCGTGTCCCCCTTGATCACCCCACGATAAACAGACCCCTTCATCCTATGCTCAGGGCTGAAATTATTTGTTGCCAATTTCAACTCTTCGAATGTATACACTTTTAATGAGCGATCGATGTTAGACATACCCAACATATGCCCTTCAGAGTCTGTTAACTTCTTTGCTGGTTTTGCATCCTTTTCCGCATCCTTCGAAGTGATAACTGGATCAGCTCTTCTATTCCTTCTCCTACCAAAGATGCAAAACAGAACGAAAAGCGCAATCAAGACAAAAGTTCCTGCTGCTACTCCAATTACAACATAAACCCAAGTTTTCTTAGAGCTGTTGTTGTCTGGTGAAGGTGGCGTAGGTGCTGGCGATGATGGTGGGGGGGGTGGTGTAATGGTCTGATTGCTTGTGGGCTGATTCTTCAGAGGAACAAGAAGAGTTGTGAAATAAAAAATAGAAGCGCTGTCTTCAGAAAACCCATTAGATTGCAAAACGCTATCTTGACTGACACCGAACCTCTGACTGATACTCCAAACAGTGTCCCCACTTCTCACCAAATAACTCAGCAGATATTTTACGCCGTCACTTGTTTGGTTTCTTGTAGGACATGCACACCTTAGCGGAACTGTGATCTCCATTCCAACATCCAAATTCCTGGCTGATACGTTGTTCTGATTCTGTAGTGCCTGGCAAGTTGAAAGACCTTGATATGTGTTGTTTGCAACAGTAAAATAGATGTCTCCTTCTCTGATTGTATAAGATGTATTTGCTTGAGAAAACTGACCTGAGCAAGAGCAGTTGATTGGGACTATCACCTCCTTGTCAGTTTGGAAGGTTGCATTATCAGGAACCGAATTTATTTGAGAAAGCTGAGATGGGTCAGAAGCCAAAAGTCCTGAGATGGAAGAAACTGAATTGTATGGGGGTTGGGATCTGAAAATCAGGTAGGATTGGCAACTTGTGTTTTGGCCATTGCAGGTGTAGCCAAGAATAGATGTGGAATTGTCTACACTGTCACAGTTTGTGCTGCCAACTCCTTCATATAGCTGCTGAGCAAGAAGCAGATGAGGAGAGGAAATGAGGGAGAGAAGGCAGAGAAGGATGAGGGAAAGGAAACCCATGTGGAGGAAGAGGAATGGGCAGATGGGGTTGTTTGAAATGGAGGGAGAAATGGTGTTATTTGACATTGTGGGTGTTTTCTATCTGGTATTTCATTCATGTGACATATTCCCGGTGTTGAGGGAGTCTGAATGGGAAGGATCAGTGTTGATCGTTGATTATCTTTCCCATAGTTGACTTTAAAAAATGGGAAGGTTCAGTTGGTTGATCGCTCACAACCTTTCTCATAGTTGACTTTCAAAAATGGGGATAGAATAAGTAAAAGGGGAAATGGTGTGCGTTTGTAACTATGTATTAATCTGGGGTACCTAGTATTTTCATCTCACAACTCGACTCTTTAGTTATGTGTGACACAGGGCCAGATCCGTGGAGAGCATGTATTGGCTCGACCATAACCAGATCCATTTAGTAATTGGCCAGAAAATGTTAACATGGACCCAACCCATAAGCCGAATCCTTAATTAAAAGGTTGGGTTAGGGTTGGGCCAGTGGGTTATAATGCAACGGAGCAGGCTTGAGTTGGTGGGTGGAACAGCTGTGTTTTATTAGCTGTGAGCCTATTCGATCTGAAATTTTGAGCCCTTTTTTTGGAAGATTCCACCTGATTAGGATCATTAAGTTTGCAGGACAGGACCCATTGGGCCTACATGAATTGAATCTGGATTCAAAATTGGGTCCCGCTGAGTCGGATCTGTGTCCAATTCTCAGGATCTAGTGGGAAACCTGATGGAATGGTCATTGGTCTGTCTGGGAACCTAGTTTGGACTCAAGAGAGAGTGGTCCTCAGGATCCAATCTGAAATTCTGCTCGATCAATCAAAATCATTCAATTAGTATCCTGCGTTATCCATACCTACAAATAGGACCATCTAGAAGAAAAGCTCAAAAATGGAAATCTAAATCACTGAAAACGAGAACCCACGAATTAGAACTCGGTGATTCCAATCAGTGATATTTCTGGTATCTGTTCCAAATATCCTGGGCCAATTATTTGGGCTGCAACTTTTCAAATATATGCCGAGTGGGTAAAGTTAACCATGAATTGTAATTTTGTGTGAATGTATGTGCCTAAAGTGATGCCAAACGCACACAATCTTTTATATATATATATATATATATATATATCCTTTATTCAAAGAGTCTAAAATAGCGGCACACGCATGTGAAAGCCGCCTGTGACTGTATATTGAATCATGAGTTTTGACCCATCCGAATCCTTTGATTCCCTTAAAACTTAGTAGTGTGGCCCAAACTTCTGAAATATAATTTGTTCAAAATGACGATCACCATGCTTTGTTAATGCGTTAAACTTCACTTCAATCAGAATTGGGCCCATTGTCCATGTGAGACCCATGATCCTCCTCCTTTCGGCTGTTACGGTTACTTGTAATATTTGTGGCCAAATCTGATGTTTTGGTCCAACTCTAATTGGAGTCAAATCGGGATCGTTTTTAACAGCAGAGGACTGGGATCTTGAGAAGTTTAGATTTTCTTTTGATAAATTCTCTTGAATGGCGGCTGAATTTTTTTTTTCTCTAAATAATAAATACATGATATGTAGCGTTTCAAACTCTACTAAAGAGATGGGCCCATACATGCAGAAAAACACATAAACAGAGGATCCATTTACCAGTCCTTTTTATCGGTTTGTGGGTGGTGTTTGGCTTGAAAATTATTCACACGCAACAAGTACCGGAACTTCTAAACATCGGTTGATATGTCGATTTGTGACTGATAAAAGATAGATATTTATGAACCTTCATTTTCAACTGCTTTTAGAGAATATTGTTAAAATAAAATAACACAATTTAGTGTAAAGATGGTGACAACATGGTTTTTTTGTGTGTAGAAGATTCAGTTTAGACAGGAAAGAAAAGGTTGGGGAAAATGAAGAAGAGGCTACCAAGAAAAGGACACAAGTGGTAACTGAAAAATAAAAATAAAAGACAACATAGGCTGTCTGACATACTGCGAGTTCCTCCGCCTCCGCCTGTTATTAAGGAGGCAAGGGAGGTGAAGGATAAAACTTAGCCACGTAGATGAGACTTTGACTTTGGTAGGATTTTAATTACTACGGCGAAAGTTAGGTATTTGATTCTAGTCTTTCTTTACTTTTAACCACTTATAAGAACACAAATTATAGGAATTCCAAGAAACTTAATCACATGAAAAAAAAATTCCTTGTTTCTTTGGCTCCCAGATGTTCTCAAGAGAAGAAAGGTGAGAAGGGGACGGGAGCAGAGGATCTTTTTATCCAAGCTGAGGATGGAGAGTGCCCACAGGGGGCTGCTTCTTGGAATGGCAGGGTGGCTAATGGGGCTGGGATTGGAACCGGGCACCATTGTTTTAGAGAAGAATAATGAGCCCCTTGGCTGGGCCAGGCAGCCCGTCACCAGAGATGGGATGATGACGTGGAGGACTCTCATGCTTTGGAAGAAGCAACAGCAGTGGACAAGGGCAAGGCTGTGTCATCTGTCAAATCTGGCAGGATAGAGTTGCAGGTTCCTCAAGTAGGGATTTTGAATTCGTTAATGGGCGTGTTTGGTAATTAACTAATTAAAGTAAAGTAAAGTGAATCCAGATAAGAAATGACAAGGGATCATATCAAAAGTACACAATTTTAAAATTCCCTCTAAATTTACAAAAAAAAAGTAAAAAAAGCAACATCCTTTCTCCACTAAAAGACAAAAAAACTCAACTTTTCTATACAACCAATCAAAAAGCTTCCATACCAAACAACTAAAACAAAACAACATCATAATACATTATATTTTATTCTCTCTTGATTTGATGCTTTACCTCACTATACTTCAATTCACCAAGATCCGCAAGCAGATATATATGGCAGAATAAGAAAAGAGTGGGGTTTGGCCAAACTGCAATAGGTGGATGAGTCCATTGGGGATAGAGACGACAGCTAGATTGACCAGCCTTCCTTAGGTCTCGACCGTTGTGTTGGTCTTGGGTCTTCTAAGGTGTAGAGGTCAGGTTCGAGTTGTAGGAGGGCGGATCAAGTTTTGGACATCACTAAGCCCAAATATGCAAAATCTGGCCCAAATACTTTTGTTTTGTTTTTTTGTTTTTTTCTTCTTTTCTTTTGGGTTCCATTCATTGAAGGTAGTACCAGCAGCAAGTTTGTGCCCTTCTTATAAGGTTTCAAAGGATGTACGAGTGATTGTAGGCAGGAGATGTCAAGGCTTCATCGACCGAATAAACTTGGCAAGAGAAGGAAGGCGGTGTCATTTCCTTTTCTTTCGGCTAAGATCAAGACTGTTTGGGGTTCAAAGAAAAGGGGAGGGGTAGCTCATTTCAGGAGGGTTGTGGCTTCGTTGGCAGGGATGGCCCTTACTACTGTGGCAGAGGAAGGGAGAGACAAAAATGATCTGCAACGAGTATACTCTAAAGATGGTCTAATTGAGTTGTTGCCGGAGCAGGGAAGGGTTGATCCAAATTAGGGCAAAGAGGATGGTCAGCCAAAAGATATCCGAGAGGCAGTAGAGAAGCCAAGTGCTGCGGTGTTGGAGGGCGTGGAGGTTGTTGAGCTGGGCAAGAAATTGGGTCTTTCAATCCAAGACAATGAGCAGGAAGCCTTTAGGCAGGTAATCTAGGCAGAAGCAATGGAGGCTCAGGGATACAGTGCTTCAGAGCAGAATTCCCATGCCGCTTCCTGCATGGAGGTGTCTGATTCAGTTGAATGATCATTTCTTTTCTATGGGGCCTTTGTTTATTTGTAGTTTCATTATGATCATTGTCATTTGGAATGTTAGGGGTTTGGGTAGAGCTGAAAAGTGGGCTATAGTAAGGAAATTGGTTAGATGGCATAAGGTTGATTTGTTGCTCATTCAAGAATAAAAAACCCACAAGGAGATTGAGCATGTGGTTTACAATTTGTGGGGGTCAAGGAGTTGTGGTTGGGAGTGGAGTCCTTAAGAGGGAGCCTCAGGAGGTTTGATCTCTTTTTTGAATGAGGAGGTTCTCTCTAAGGTTGAGGTGTTAAAAAACCAGAGGATCTTGGCTATCAAGTTCATGTCGGTAGCTAATGGTTTCATTTGGGGGGCTGCAAATGTGTATGGGCCAAATGATGATATCTCTAGAGGAGGTTTTTGGGGTTCTTTATCTAACATCTTGAGGCAGTGGCCAATTCCATGGTGTGTTGGGGGGGATTTCAATATAATTAGATTTACTCAAGAAAGAAAAGGGGGTGGTGTGATTTCTAGTAGCATGGAGAAATTCTCTGACTTCATAAGGGATAATGAACTCATAGATTTTCCTTTGGTGGGGAGCAGGTATACATGGAGTAACAATCAAGAAAGGCTGGCAATGAGCGGGATTGATCATATCTTAGTGAATAAAGAGTGGGAGGTTTAATTCTCAGGGGCAGTCCAGAGAGCACTTCCTAGGTTCATGTCTAACCATAGGCCTATTAAGTTGTATTCTCAAGGAATAGTGGATTGGGGTCCAAAACCTTTCATGTTTGAGAATTGTTGGCTATTGCATAAGGATTTTTTAAGGAATGTGAGGGTGTGGTGGCATCATATAGTTGGTCAAGGTTATGCAGGTTTTGTTCTTTTCAAGAAACTTCAAGAGCTGAAAAAAGAATTAAGGTGTAGAATAAAGAAGTGTGTGGCAAGCTAGAGGCATCTAGAAACTCTCTTACTAAGCAAATTGAGGAGTGGGATAAAGTGGAAGAAACTAGAATCTTATCCCATGGAGATAAGGAGGAGAGGTATAAGGCGGTCAAACAACTATGGAAGTTGACTAGGATGGAGGAGGTGTCGTAGAGGCAGAAATCTAGAGCGTTGTGGCTAAAGGAAGGGGATAAGAACACTAAATTCTTTCGGAGCATGGCCAACACGAGGAAAAGAATTAATCTCATAACCAAGGTTCATAAAGGCCAAGGCTTTACAGAGATTCCAGAAGAGGCTAAGGAGGATATAACTAGACATTTTGAAGAGTTTTATACAGGTGAGAGCTTTCTTAAACCTACTTTGGAGGGTGTGTGCTTTCCCTTTATTTCTTTATTCGAGAAAGGTTGGTAGGAGAGACGGTTTGAAGAGGAGGAAATTAGCCAGGCTTTGAATGCTTGTGTGGGGGATAAAGCTCCAAACCCTAATGGTTTTAATTTTACTTTTCTTAGGGCAGCTTGGGGTGTCTTGAAAAAGGATTTCTGTGATATGCTTTCAGAATTTTATAAAAGGGGGAGACTTAATGCAGAGATTAACTCAACATTCTTGGTCCTTATTCCTAAAGTTCCGAACCCGATGGAGCTTAAGGCTTTTCATGCCATTAGCTTGGTGGGGTGTGTTTACAAATTGCTTTCGAAGATTTTGGCCAATAGATTGAGAACTATGCTTCCAGGCATCATTAGCCAGTGTCAAGGAGCTTTTGTGAAGGGTAGGCAAATCTTGGATGGCGTGTTAGTGGCCAATGAGTTGATAGATTCAAGAAAATGGTCTAAGAAAAAAGGAGTCATCTTCATAATTGATTTGGAAAAGGCTTATGACCATGTTGAATGGAGCTTTATAGATTACATGCTTCAAAGGTTTGGCTTTGGTAAACGATGGAAGAGTTGGATTAAGGAGTGTATGTCAACCACTTCTTTCTCAGTTTTGGTTAACGGATCTCTCGCCCATCTTTTCAAAGCTTCTAGGTGTCTAAGGCAAGGTGATCCTTTGTCCCCTTTTCTCTTCACTTTGGTACTAGAAGCTCTGGATGGCTTGGTAAACAAGGCAAAAGATTTGAATTTGTTGGAGGGTTTTAGTTTTAGACGAGATGGGGAGGTGGTCTCACATCTTCAGTTTGCCAATGATACTATTTTTTCTCAGTTCAGCTAGGATGGAGGAGATTAATGTTCTAAGGAGGATTTTAAGATGCTTTGAGTCAGTCTTTGTGATGTGAATTTTAATCCAATCCTTTAATACTGTAAGTTCACAGTTGTCTTGTTGAGACGATGACAATTACAGGTCGATCCCACAAGGAGCGCTACTAAGTTAAAATTTAAAATGTGATTTTTTTTTAATCAATGATAATGACAAGAGAGATAATAAGAAACAAAAATAAAATTGAGAAAATTTTAGATCTAAAGTGAAAAAATAAGATATGAGAAAAAGCATATCAGAATATCATGAATCCATTAAGTAGTCCTACCATTATTCTATGCAATTGATAAAATAAATTTGCCCCAAAAAATCCTTCAAATTAGAAACAAATCAATGTTTTTGATTTGGATAATTTGTCTATCAAAGATCACAATTTCCCACAATTTATTTAAGGCAAAAATCACCTTCACCTAATGAAATTATGAACTTAACTAAATATCACATATTAATCAAAGATAGATTATTAAAGAATTTCAATCTAAAACTAATCTATTAAGAAAATATACATAATTAAAGCATTGTTTAAATAAAAAAAATTAAATAACATAGGTTGTCAATGACAAAAGACAAATTTATTATTCTAATCAATACGCAAGAGACAAAAATATCACATAGATTAATGATAAGAAACACTTAACTTCATCTGATACTCTGATCCAGGGATCTACTCCTCCATTGCAAAAGATGTGATTTTTATTGAGAACTTCATGGCAATTACAATTTTCTCTCACACTCTTCTAACCTAGTTCTAAAACAGGGATCCAGAACACTCAAAAATAACTCTAATTCTATTAATTAGAAAAATAAGAGAAAGATGAGAGAGAGAATGTAGTGAACATCCAAGGGAGGGAGCGTATCTCGTATGCTTCATTTTATAATTCCTGGTTATCTTACAGATACATTGAATCTGGACACCTTCATTGCAAATTTGATTTATCTTAATTGATAAGGTATATCTCTTTATCCTTTTTTAATCTAAATGAGATGGAAGCTTCTGAAAACCTCTGGATGGCTTGGCTAATCTTCATATGGGGTCCCACAAGGGATATGCAGCAATGGATTATTAACGGTGTGGATTTAATTGCAATCCCGTCTAAAAATGAACATGAAAATCTTCGGCCTATAACTTTGTCAATTTAGCTCCGATTTGGGGAATCTCAGGCTCCACAAATATCTACTCAGAATAAGCTTTTCAAAAGTAGGTAAATTTCATCGATCCAACGGTCGGATTGAAAGTTATGACCATCTGCAGATGAGTTATCTTGAGAAAAATTGGATTAACTTTTAAAATTTGATTTGCAATGAATTTTATCTCTGCACAACTTCTATTCCAATCAAACTTTTACTCTTTGAATTATCTATTAATAGTTTCAAATCTGCAACACTACTGTGGACTCTGCCATGTGGGACATTTCATCTGCTTGAACAGTGGGCCCTATGAGAAGTCTTCTATTGTAGTTAGAACTCTTCAATTGACATGATGAGTGGACCCTTCCTTTCATTGATTTGCACATGACTTGTATGTGGGGTCCACGTGGTGAATTCTTCAATTTACTTCTTTTCAAGCTTCAATTTAGCAATGTAGGGCCGAGGATGACTATGTATACTTGAAAGTGGTTCCGTGACAGAGCCCTGCAATTCTCATTTTCTGCACATTCTAATGCAACAAATCAAAAACTGAAAAGCCCATATTGAAGTGGGACCCATCCAGATAGAGTTCTACTCCAACTGGGACTCTTCGGAGAAAAGTAGCATAATATTCTAAGTTAATGTAAAAAATGTATGAAAAATATGAAAGTTCAGGTTTTTAGGTGAAAATGCATGAAATGATGAAATTAAATGAATAATGATGCAATTCACCAAATAAAACTCTAAATTCATCTTAAAATGATGCATAAATATGCAAATTCATGAACTCAACACTTTGGATTGAAGGTTAATATTGCTAAGAGTGTGCTTGTAGGGGTGGGTCGCTCTCAAGAAGAGATTATCCATTTGCCCAATCGCCTCTTATGTAAGGTTGGCAAACTTCCCGTTTAGTACTTGGATCTGCCAATTGGGGCGAACACAAGGTCGAAAGCGATCTAGGATCTGGTTGTGGAAAAATTTGAAAGGAAGCTCTCTTCATGGAAAAGAAGATGTCTCTCTATGGGAGGAAGGATTACTTTAATAAAGGCAACAATGTCTAATTTGCCCGTCTTCTTTATGTCCTTGTTCAAGATACCGGCCTTAATCAAGGAGAGATTGGAAAGGATTAGAAGAGACTTTTTGTGGGATGGTAGTGGGGAGAAGAAGTGATTACATTTAGTGGGATTGAAGGAGGTGGTTCATCCAAAATGGGAGGGGGGGTTGGGGTTGGGAAACTTGGAGTTGAAGAATTGGGCTTTACTAGCTAAATGGTGGTGGAGGTTTGGAGAAAAAAAATGATGCTTTATGGAGAAGGGACGTCATTTTGTCCAAATATAGGGAGGATGAGGGGGGGTGGGTTCCTAAAAGGGTTTCAAGATCTTGGATCTCAGGGGTGTGGGGAAATGTGTTAAAAGTAGTGGGAGAGTCTACTGAAAGAGGGGCAGTGTTCAAAAAAGGTGGGGGTTTCAAGGTGGGTTGGGTAGTAGAGTTAGATTTTGGATTGATGAGTAAGTGTGGGTGTGGGTGTGGGTGTGGGTGGGGCTGGGTACATTGTGTGTGTTGTTTCCTAGGTTGTTTAATTTAGCATCTAACAAGTTGTCCACGGTGAGTAATTGCTATGTTGAAATAGAGAGTGGGGGGGGGGGGGGGGGGGGGGGGGGTCTTGGTCAATGTCTTTTAGAAAGTCCCTACGTGTCTCTGAGGAGTCAAATTATGTGTCTTTGTTGAATACTCTTTCTAATGTATTTTTATGTAGGGAGGAAGCTAATGAATGCATTTGGACTCCTAATCCTTCTGGAAATCTCTCTACTTAAGTCTTTCTACAATATGCTTGAGGGTGAATCCTCTATTAGATCCCCTTGCTCACTTGTATGGTCAGGATTGGCGTCGCCTCGGGTGGAGACTCTTTGTTGGTTGGTGGCTAAAGCTAAGGTGTCTGTGGCGGATAACCTTAGAAGGAAAGGCTTGTCTTCACAAGAGATTTCAGATGTGTGCCCTTTATGCGAGAATGGGTTGGAGACATTGGAACACCTGTTCTTTACTGTGAAGTTTCATCATCTTTGTGGAGAGAATTTGGTTAGAGATGCGGATTAGCTTGGTGTTTGCCAGGCTCTATGATCATTATGTTTGAAGCTTGGAGATTTTTCCCTTTTTCAAGATGCGGGACGGTACTGTGGAGACTTATCCCTTTCGCTATAGTGTGGTCTATTTGGGAAGAAATGAATGATAGGATCTCCAGGGGAGCGAAAATGGTTTACAGCGATCTTCTTTCAGTTATTACTTAGAGAATAACAAAGTGGGCTTTGGTGAGGGAGGAGTTTACTAATTTCAAAACTGACGATATTCTTCATAATTGGGAGGCTTGTATGCTTTGTTCAGTGCCTCGAATCATGAAGGTGGAAGTTTGGTGTCCTCCCCCAAGGGGCTTTTTGAAGTTTAATGTAGATGGGGCGGCTAGAGAAAAGCCAGGGCCAGCGGGTGTTGGGGGTGTACTTAAGGACCACAAAGGGAATGTCTTGCTCATGTTCTCTAAGAAGGTAGGTATCAAGGAATTAAATGAGACTGAAGTGTTGGCAATTTTAGAGGCTCTTTGATTGTTCTTTTCTTCTTTTCGTGAAAAATTATTAGTGTAGAGTGACTCATCAAATGCTATCTCTTGAATCTCAAGCAATGAGGGTCCTTGGAGGTTCCACTTCCACTTTGTGGAAATCAAGTCCCTATCTTCTCAAGGTTATGTCGAGTTTAGGCATGTTAGAAGGTCGACAAATGTAATGGCAGACTCTATAGCGAAACAAGGGGTAGATAGGGTCATTCCCTTGATTGCTTACACCATGTAATTGTCTATCTTTGCTCTTTAGGTATAAGGCTCTTCTACCTGTTGTTGGTGGTGTGTTGTATTTTTGTTTTCTTTTTTTTTAATATAACGTTTTAGTTACCATTCAACAAAAAAAAAAAAAAAAATTGGGTGAAGAGGAATATATGTTTGAAGTTAGAATGCCTATTCTATGATGCACAGATACGGAAATAGGTATGAACTTGGCTATGAGAATCGTGGATACGACCTTAGACTTTTAAAAATCTAGGACATGGATATGAACATTGGTGTCCTAATTTTTATTTTAGATCACTTTTGAATTATAGAAATTACCATTGTTCATGTTCCTTATTAACATTTTTTATGTTGAGAAGTAAGAAAATTTAGAGAAATATATAAAATAAAGGACCTGCTAAGTAGGATATAGTAAACTCATACCCTAGAAGTAAGTACCAATATAGTAGATATAGTGTCAAGTACGAATACAAGTATCCAGATATCATAGCATAGAGAGAGAGAGAGAGAGAGAGAGAGAGAGAGAGAGAAGGGCGCTAAGTTGTAATGGTCTTTTATCATATTGTTGGATTTGAATCCGTTAGTGATGGGCAGAAGCTAAACCCAACCAATGATGTTAACCATCATTCTAAAGGGCCAAAGTATTGTAAGTGCAATGTTCATCACAATTCACGTCAGTGGTGTAACGGTGAGATCACTCTGTTGGCTGTTACAAGACATGGACCCATGTTCCCAAAACTAGCATAAGTTACCTGACCAGAAAATAAGCATAAATCACAATTTAATTACTTGTCAATTGTTTTTTAGTATTAATATACTTGTATTACTGGAATCAATTTGGAGGAGATCTAAACCATGGATTTGCTTGATTACTCTCTCAATCACCTTCATGGAACATCCAATTAGTGGGGATCCATATATCGAATGAACAGAAATGATCAAAACCTTTAATTGAAATCTACTCAAATGTATGCTTATAAAATTAAACTGCTGTCTCTGGAAAGCTTTAGAGAGTCTTTGCTTCTACCTCTTTAGACCTTGCCTCTATCTAGAAATGACCTGCGAAGATATGAATCATTCCCAGATGTCTTCATGGAAGTGGCCCACTGCATACTAAATCCAATTCTCCAATCCTTTTAAGTTTTACTAAGTTTCAAGTCTAATTCCATTCCAAACGCTTCCACATCTTGTCTAACGTCTGGGCCACCTCAAAGTACCTTTTTTAAAATCATAATTACGTTGGGTGGAGCATCAAATAAGATCTTCATTTGCAAGGTCTTCAATGGCATAATTTGAGCTTTCAACCCCTTCACATCAAATAAGATCATCTTTTGCAGGGTCTTCAATGGCATAACTTATGCTTTCAACCTCTTCACATCAAATACGATCATCATTTGCAAGGTCTTCAACGGTTCCACATCTTGTCTAACTTCTGGGCCACGTCAAAGTACTCTTTAAAGTCATGTTTTTTTATCTGCATATTCTTTTTTTCAACAGGATTTTTTGGTATCCTAGCTAAGGGGCTATCGATGGCAACGGGGCGGATCGGGGGCGGAATTGGGTTGCCCCGTCCCTGCCCCGAACCTCATGGGATTCACCCCGCCCTATCTAGCCCAACAATTCGGGGTATTTTAAATACCCCGTCCCCACCCCAAAATGCCTTAGGGCCCCGCCCTGATGTGGTGCAATGCTTTTCCATACTCAGGTTGATTATATATAAATAAAATTAGTATAATTTATAGTGTTGTTAGCACGATTAGAATCATATTAAGTTACTAACTATAATTTACCTTGTTATTTCTAATCATATAAGTTATTATAAGCGTATAGCATGATATATCTTGTAATGTTATATCAAATTAGTTAAATTTATATTGTTATTAGTATGATTAGAATCATACCAATTATAATTTACCTTGCTATCTCCAATCATATATGTTATTATAAGCTTAAAGCATGATCTATCATTCTATTATATTCGTTTTATTTAATATGATTTATCATCTCGCAATTTAACATTATATATAATTAAAGTCAATTAAGCTTAGGTTGATTTTTTTAATAACTTTAATTTCATTAAATTTGAATTAGAGGGATCATATTATATGCTTTTATAATGTCTAGGGTTCAATCAATTACATATTTAACTTTAAAAGAAGTCTTCAATCAATCTACTTAACCCTTAATAACAACATGAAATCAATATATACATTTACATATAAATATGTTTATTTATTATAAAAGAAATCTAAAATATATATATTTTAAGAGGATTATTAATTTTAGGGCGGGTTACGGGGCGGGGCGAGTCAAGAAACAAACCCATCCCGGCCCCGGATTCGGAGTATGTTTTTTTGCCTCGTTCCTGCCCCGTCTAAGAGTTGGGGCGCGGAAAATCCGTATGGATTGGGGCGGGCACTCCAGGTAATTGGGGCGGGGCGTGTTAAAAATGCCATCCCTATAAGGGGCCGAACCCTTTGAGACTTGCACATGTGAAGTAATGAGAACTTACACATGCAAGGAGAGACAAACTGACAGGCTCATACATATGAAGTAAAAACAATTCACATATGCAAAGATGGGGGAGGCGCCAGCACTCATTGGGAGGTCCAGTCTTTCTTTCTACAAATTAGGCACCTACAAATGCTTATTGAGTTCTATCATGTTTCACAAGAATGGTCTGCAAGTTCGGCACCTAGAAGTTAGCTATCCATTTCTTTTCTCTCGAATAATAATCCAATCGAATGGTCCATATCTCTCAAATCAGGTATGACATATGGACTATTGTCCATCTTCTCAATACACCAAAGGCGACATCACTGATAATTTAAGAACAAAAACTTTTGCAAAGGCAAACATTATTTCCTATATTTCTCACATACGAAACACAACAAACTGTTACAATTCAGTTCAATCCAAACTTCATTACAGGCCTTTAATATTCTCTCTCTCTGTTTTTTTATCCTTAATGCTTGAATTGGCTATTCCCAATCCAACGTCTGTAAAATAAAATGACCAAAACACAAGATTTAGGATCTTCGAACAGAACCAACTCTAGAACCTGAGCCCAGTGAGCCCGAGTATAAGAAGAGCAGTTCATCTCCCTGGCATGTATCATGCATGTAGAAGTAGGGCCACACACACACATTCATTATGTATAAATAGGGCCACACATACAGACACACACATCAATTCATCATCTGCTGAAACTCATGGAAATCAAGGACACCATTACCATCAAGATCGAAAACTTGGATCATTGCCTCACACTCCTGATAGGATTTTGGATCGCCCAAGCGATTCAACATCTGCTGCAATCCACTCGGTGTGATGAGGCCTGATCCTTTATCAGCCTCGAACATCTCAAAGGCCATCCTTAGATCATCTAGGCCATGGTCACCACTGCGGTCGCACTCCATCAAGCGCAAGAAATCACTAAAGTCCATCAAATCATCACCATCAGAATCTAGACCGTTGATCGCTGCCTCAGCCTCCATTAGAGACATGTCCTCACCTATGGACACAAAGAATGCTCTCAACTCCTCACCGGAAATCTTACCATCACCATCGCCATCAAAGTGCTGAAATGCTTCCTGGAGCTTGTGGGTCCTCCCATGATCTTGGATCGCGGGGGGAGACACCGGTGGGCTTGGTGGGTCGGACTTCCGGCGACGATGAGGCAGGCTCAACTTGAAGCTCTTGTTAGAGAACCATTTGGATGCCATTAGACTGATAATTGTTATAGAGGGAACTGAAGCTCACTGGCTTCAAATGGTTGGATATGTGAAACTCATATACAAGGAGAGGAGGCGGTGAGACAGCTTGTGGGACAAAAACCTTGGGAATTGCATGGAAGTTGCTCCGAGGGGGGACTACTTGCGTGAGAATTGAGTGTTGGAAAATGCCTGGGAGTTTCCTATGGACCCAGATGGTTGGTTCTTGACAACTACTTTAAATGCATGACTCTTGGGGGCAGTACAGAAAGGGAAATGGCCTTTTGAGGCCCAACTCATTTTCTTGATGGGTTGGGCCACACCTGATTGCCAATGATGTAGGGGGTCTGACTATACACATATTTCTGATGATCTGTAGAATTGGCAACCAGTTTTCTTTCTGCTTTGTACCTTGGTTGTGGGTTTGGGCCTGCCTCATATCCTATAATGGCTGTACTAGTCATGCGATTCACCTGACGCATCTTAACTAGTCCGCTGAAACTTCTACTTCACCAAAAAAAAAAAAAAAAGGGAGTTCTAATTAGTAAGGACAATTTAATTGTGATATCACTATAAAAACCATATTAGATTTAGAAGTGCTGTGGGGCCAATTTAATATTGAGAGTCATAGTTGTACTCTTATAAGAATCATTAATGTTAAGATTTATAGAGGATCACTTAATTAATGTTACTTGTTAACTCTATAATAGTTTTTATTAAAACTTTTTGTTTGTATTTAAGAAAAATACTTTTAACAAAAAGATTATTTTATACGGCATGTCCTTACATAATCTAATATAAGGGTTTTTTTTTCTAGAGAAAATGATATATTGTAAGACACTTTTCAAATTATTTGAAGTACCACCTTTTTAGATGAATAGGTTTTTTTTTATTTAATAAATAATACAGTAAAATCTATTAAAATATCTTATTTCCAAATACCTCCTAATCCATCGTAATATTTTTTGATTCACGATCAGATTTGCCCCCATCAGTGATGTCATGTGACATCGGTCCTCGGAACTTCCTTCCTTCTTGGGAAGTGTGTGAGTTGCATTAAAATAGAGTCATTGCTAATTCCACATTGCACATGATCCCCACAAAATCTAACATCTGTCGTCTCGTCTTCTGATTCTGATTTTTTTCCACATTCATTAGACCATCGATCGAGAAATAGATATCTGACCTGTAAATAAATGGAAATGAAGAAAGATCAAGGACACTTCATATCCTCCCTCCCTCCTCTGGTCCCAGCCTCCTTCCTTTGAGTTAAGTGAAAGTCTGCTCACTCTCATGGCCCATCCCTTCTCTCTTCAGTTCTCTCACAGTGTCATCATCTCTCTACCCCAAAAAGTCCTAGACCCCCGGTCAAAATCTACAAGGCTCATCTCCACCGTCAGATGCAGCAACATCAAAAAGATCAATGGAGCTGATGACTGCAACCATTATAGACTCAACACCTACTACAAGGGAGCAACGTCCAATTACCAGTGGGACCTAACTAAATCCTGGGATGCCAGCGCAGCTGGTAAGAAACATCGAAGTCCTTGTTTTTACTCGCTTAAAAGGGGTTAGATCCACGAGAGGCCTACTCCCGCAGTTAGGTGAGAACTCAGCATGAGTAAAGTAAGGGGAGGGAGGAGACCGAGGTTGAAAGCTGACCTCCCAGTGAGAACTACTTATCTTATCCAGTGGGGTCTGGCTAAACGATGAGAAATAAATTAGCTCACATGTGAAAAGTCATTTTTAGCTATGGGATATCCTCGTAATTCTTAATTTATAATGCTACTGTACTCTTGAGTATTTTAGAATTTTACTATGGGGACGACATTTAAAATTTATCAAATTCTTTAAATAAGATATCCCTAAATGCTTGCAACTGGCCGTTAAAGGATATAAGTTAAATAGGATAGCTTAGAGGGTGGATTAGGTTTTTACTTTTGGAGTGATTGCTTGCCCCCATATTGTATTTTTCAATAATTAGATATGACCGCTTATCTTTCACTATTTTACAAAGAACCACTTCTATCATTGTAAAAGTCTAGGTTAGCCATTTTGACCGGCATTTAAATACCCATGTTCAATTGGTTGACCATTACAGATTTTGTTGTAAAAGAACCTTTAGACTTCATAGTTCAGAATTTAAATTAAGCGTACTTGTCAGCGTGTAAAGAACATTTAACCCCTGGTATTTTGTATGATGCTATGTGTTTGGAAATTGTGGTGATTATATTTTTTTACTCCTTTTGTCCCTTTTAAAATAACTATGAAACAGAAAGAATATTTAAGCCAAGTCAGTTATATCCAAAACCGATCATTTTACTAATAAACAAATTTTAAGGGTGTTTGTTTAACCACTTATCTCTTCTATTTTCATAAAATAACCACTTCTATTAGCATGATTATATGAGTTAGATACTGTGATTTGACAAAATCTGATACATTTTGATGTAAGCAAATAAATATCCATTCAGAGATTAACCTATGTGCTTCAAAGCGAAATGAAACTAAAATGAGTTAGGTTTACTCGACTGGGTTTATCTTGATTTTGGAGATATATATATATATATATATTTGACTTTCAATTGTTTGGATTCCAAAGATAGGCCCAATTGATGGATTTATAACAATGGACCCACAAAGATTCTGTGTCTCTGCTGCTTATTTTTGCTTTGGATTTGGAAATGAGTCTATGAGTCTGAGAGGAGTTTTCTTGGGTTCCTCTGTTTTCATTTGCAGGAGGTTTGGTGAAGACTTTGAAGGAAAACGGAAACGAGTACACTTGGGGTGGTGTGACGGTGAAGTTGGCCGAAACATACCGGTTCTGCTGCGGCGACGAACCAACGGTCCAGATTGCTTGTTATTTGTTGTTCTTATAATTACTAAGATCATGTTTTATAGGCCGCCCTCATCCTCTTTCAAAAAATGCAACATTTTATTTATTAGGAGTTAAGGACCCACTTGTTTGGATGTAATTTAATTCTTCCCCATTCACGGTAAAATGTGTTCAAAGGCTATTAAAGAGGAGAAGGTTAAAAATATATGGTGGAGACGGTGTAGATGAGAGTTGAGACCATGACTTTTTGGGATTTAATATACTAAGGGTGATAGCTACCTATCCTTTTTCATATTCCCTTATTTTGGTTTTGATCACTGAGAGAATTAAGTCCCGACCATTCATGAAAGTTCACTACCTTTCTTTCTTTGATAATAATCATATTTATGAATGCATTTCTCAAAATTCCAGTCAATTCATTTCCATACAAACAGCAATGCTCATCTAACAAATATAACAAGAGGAATTTTTTTCTTATGGACGTCCACGTGCCTTTAGGTTGAGGGGGTGTTGGCTTTTTGACAAGCTCCCACCTCTTTGATGGTCAGATGGGAACGTTGACAAGCAAATGTCCACTCAAGAGAAGATTCCATAGTATTACACACAGTAGATATTAAAAAAAAAAAAAAAAAAAACCCCTATTTAATAGCATATTTGTACAGCCGTTTTTTCATAAAAAGTGATAATACTTTTCCACAATTGATGGTTCATGTTTTCTACAG
This sequence comes from Persea americana, assembly GCA_029852735.1. Lineage (NCBI taxonomy): Eukaryota > Viridiplantae > Streptophyta > Magnoliopsida > Laurales > Lauraceae > Persea > Persea americana. The sequence goes on from CM056810.1 coordinate 84,936,454, forward strand.
TAGCCTTCCATGAGGTAAAATGGAAAATAAACTAGCTTTTTCACAATTCCATGAGAGAATTGAGAGGGTTGTCTAACTTGATTTTCCGCCGAATAAGGAAAAAGTTGTTTGTGGATCCAGTTTTCTGCCGAGCTGCATGCAAAAGAGTGCACTAGGAGCTCCTAAATTAAAGACTTACATTCGATAAGGACATTATTGACGTACCCATAATCCATATGCAGCCTTACCCATTTCCCCATCTCCCACTATCAACATGCATCCACATGGGCCCCACAAATAAGGAAGTACTCCCTTCGAGAGATCAACAAGAATACACATTCTTTATACAATTTTAGTGCCATCATCATCCATTTTAGTTTTCGTCACATCTTATATTATTTTTAAAACTTTTGTTTGAAGGTATGGGAAGCTATTAAGAATCACAAGAAGAGGGATTACACATCAATAATTCATGGAGATGCCTCTCATGAAGAAACTACTGCAGCTGCATCTATAGCTGGAAAATATACAATTGTGAACAACTTGAGAGAAGTATGATTTTTGTAATCTTTTTGTTCTTTTCATCTGTTACTCATAATTAATGACCCTAACACACACACACAGTACTATCATCTTCTATTAAGGTAAAATATATATTAGTATCATTTCTTTTTTCTATATATATAATTCAAAAGTAATCTTGTATTGACCTCTTTACTTAAACCAGGCAATGAATGTATGTGATTATATTCTAGGAGATAAGCTTTATGGGTCCTCTTCAACGAAAGAGGAGTTTCTTAAGGTAAAAATAGATTTCTTTCTCATTTCTCCTTGGAAACCATGTGAACGTAGCTTGAATACTAAGTGGTCTGAGTATTTTGTAAAATAAATGACAACGCATCTCAAATTGCAATAGATAGGATCTTGTTTTGGGCCTTCGCAAACCATTATCACTCATTGCTGATATTTGTCTGTGAAAGAAATTTGAAAGATGGCATCCAACTTAATGTGATTTTCAATTTCTGCGTTGAAGAACTTATCAAAACCTCGAGGCGTTAGTAGAGGCTACATAAATATTTTTCAATACCACATAAATATTTTTCAATACCAAACTCTCCCCCCCTCCCCCCCCCCCCCCCCCCCACCCCGGGTGGAGCCCACTCCTCAACAACCAAATGCAATTTGGCTACATGCATATGGAATCTTATATGATGAAAATAGTAATATCCGTGTGTGGAATTTGTTGATAGAACATTAGTTGATTTTGGTGCAGCATTTCAGGTTTCAAGTCTCTGATGGGTTTGATCCAGACTTTGATCTAATAAAAGTAGGCATCGCAGGTCAGCCTACAATGTACAGAGGAGAGACCGAGGAAATTGGTGAGCTGCAATTACTTGGTGTTAGATGTTTGTTGTTCACTACCTTCTTGTGATGTTTAGTTTAATCAAGATCATGAGGATACATTTTTCTTGAATTATTCCCGAGTTCATTTCGCAAACAATCATCTCTAAGATACACTAACTTAACCATAACTCTAATTCGAACTTATTTGAAACCTAATTCAAACTTAGTCATTCAAATCTATTTAGAATTCTAATTTAAACTGTTCAAACAAATCTTATAACCTAATATTGGTTTTTTTCTTTTTTTTTCCCATTTGACGGCACAGGGGCAATGTTCATGAAGGCAATGATGTACAAATACGGCATGGAAAACCTCGAAGAGCATTTCTTTGATGCCACTAAGGTGACTTTCTTATCCAGAGGCGTTTGTGATTTTGTGTTGAGACTACATCCTTTTGAAATTAAAAATCCGAATGCAAACGTAGGTGAAAGTCCTACATCCCAGGTCGCCCAAGTAATGGATTTGACCGCACTTCATATACTTGTTTCAGCCTTCTACATAGTAGTATAAGCTTTTGGGTTGTACATAGTATCTAACATGGTATCAAAGTTGGTTAGTGGAGAGTGTTGGGAAAGTCTCAGGTTCCACATCACCCAAATAATGGATTTGACAGAGCTTTGTGTACGTATTTGGGTATTCCACCTATCGGCTTAAGATTTTAGATTGGTACCATTCGTACAAGAACCTCGAGGCTTTAGAAGAAGCAGCATAAATACTTTTCAATATTGCCCCCCCCCTCTCCCCAGGTGGAGCCCACTCCTCAACAATGTGAACCACCTTATTCATTGAGAGCATACCTTTTGTTAACCCGTTTGCATAAAATTTAAATTTGTAAGTAGTGAACTTTCAAGTATTATTGTTGCAGCCCCTAGCTGGTTTATTATGTTTATTCTTTCATTTCCTCTCCAATTCACAGTCAGTGCTAATAGATATAGGATTTGGATGAATAAGTTAAATATCCACCTATGTAATTTCCATTTTCCATACGCCACACAACCAACAAAACAAATATCTTCCCGTTCTACTCAAAACTAATTGCAAATTTGGGGTTGCTCGTCAAGCTCACTAGAGTCCCAACAGCATTCAAACTTTAATTGTCGCCTAGTGGTTTGAGGACTGTTCTCAGATTTAGGATACATGTATAAGCAGTCTGTTTATAAATAGAATGTTGCTTCAGCAACTGGATGGTTATAAATAGAAGACTTGTTCACTGACCTGTATGACAAACATTGCCTTCTTTCAGAACCTACTAGTAGCAACGTGCAAACTGGTGGAGAAGAAGCTTGATTTCATCTTAGTTATTGGTAAAATTGACTCCAATAGTACCTCATATGTACAAGAGACTGCAAAGCTCAATGGAATTCCATGTTATTGGATCAAGGATGAGCAGGAAATAGGATCTGGAAACAAGATACGCTACAAGAATGTAAGCTTTTGTGTGGAATCATGCACTCTCATATTTAGATTTGAGCTTTGATGTTTGCTTTATTTGAATTATTCCAGTATTGAATTCATTTTTCATTTATTGAAAAAGGGTGGAGAGCTTGTTGAGAAAGAGAAGTGCATACCAGCAGGTCCTATTACAGTTGGTGTAATACCAGGTGCCACTACAGCTAAGGTAATTCTCTTAAACAAGTAAAATATCTACAGGCATGTCTGCACATCACATTTCACATATCTGTATATCAAATTTCAAAGGATTGGATTCTACTTACAATCACAGTTACAATATGAATTAATTCAGTATATCCTCTAAAGGGCAGTGTTGTTGGAGAGATCATATCTTTTCTCTCTTATTTCTCCTCCTCTTCTCTATGTATAGTTTTGGGTAGCCCCTGTTTTGTGTTTTTTTATTAATGAGATAAAGGTAACTAGAAAGATAATTAACATGGGGAGCTCATGAACAGATCAAAGAACAAGGGTTACTCTCTTTGTAGAACAGATAGTCCAAGGCTTGACTTTTGAAGAATCTCTCAAGACCTCTGGAAGATAGGAATTCTGATTTTTCTTATTCCACAAGTTAGCTCATAATTTCCATCCATTACATCTATTAAGATGAAAAAAATCAACTAAAATCCTAACAGATTGAGATCTCTAAGCCAAAGAAAACTAGTAGTTTTCCTAATCAACACTAGTTTTGGCTATGCAAGTTTTACCACTAATTGTTAATATAAACTCCTCTTTAAACTTAAGAAATAATAGAAGATTTTTCTGGCACAAACTTCCTAATTTTGAACCTTACGTAATTCATGTTTGGATCATTCTTATTCTATTTTTATTGTCTATGAATTTGTGCTAATTATTTGATAACAGTAATTTATAACTAATGTGTTTGGATGGAGCAGACGGTGGAAAGTGTCCTAATGAAGGTGTTTGAAATCAATCATAAAGAAACAATGTGGTTTGAATGACTTGGCTTCTCACACTCAAATATCAGAGTTTTTATTGCACTAAATTGACAATCAGCTTGATATTCAAAAATCAATGCACATTCTACAGATGGTTTTATATATATAGTCAGTGTTAAAAGTGTTGAATATCTGTAAATGAGTGATGAATTTCTTTTATATTGTTAAAGTGAGAGGTAGAGTTAGAAGTTATTTGTGTTTCAGTTCTTCTTAAAATACCTCTATTGCTGGGAGTGCAATATAGAGGAAAAAACGATTGTGCATGCTTACTTGTATGGTTGCTTATGGGCTGAACCCCAGGTGATGAAATTTGGGCTTGGTTGTTAGTTCGTGGGCCGGACTCAGCCTACACTTGATTGGGCTTAGGCCTTTTGTTCTTTAAGGACTATCCCGGTCGATCACAGTGGCACTTTTTTTTTTTTTTTTTTTTGCTAACGGGTTGGACCCATGACTAACTCTCAGGTCCTGGAAGCTGAATCTAGGCGTGCATATTATGCCCGATTAGAAAATGGGCTGCTCTTGGACAAGGTTTGGCCTGGACCAACCCAGCCACCCCGATTTAGATTTAATTGCGATAGAACCGTTGAAGAGGTGGAAACCTTAGAAATATGCCCATGAACAGATTCAATCCACTCCAAGAGGGATTTTACTAACGAAGAAGGGTGTTCTCCGACCTCCCACAATAGGGGTGGCAAGCAAAATGGGTCCAATAAAAGCGGGTCCGGTTGACTGGAGAGTCTGCTGACTGAAGCCCAGCCCATCTGACCAATTGGAGTGGGGTTTATACCAGCAGCCATTGGAACGAGCACCACTAAATGTGAATTAAAATTGACTTACAGCAGGGGCCAACTGTGGTTCCTGCTATAGGTGATCTATAGCGGCGCCTTTGGCTGGCCCCCGCTAAAAGTGGTTTTTCTTGGAGTGTGTTCAAATCGCTTATTGTTCATTATAATAGAGGGTTTCCAATTCAGATTTTCTCCATTTCTTACTTTGTAAATAAATATCCATGACTAATTGTGATATATTCGGATCCCATGCTTAGCATGGATTACATTGTGATAGTTTAATATTATATCTAACTATGGTTACTATTATATCTTACTATGTGACTGATTATTCATCTATATTAGTGACAAAATGCCAAGTGCCATCACCTCCAAGATCCTGCTAAAGCGAGAGAGATAGTGGAGCTAATTACATCTAAGTACTGAGATTTTATGGGTTGCAAATCATTTATCTTCTGCCCTATTCAATTTGACATAAGGTGGGCCAATCTTGGGCCAGTGTTTGCCTTGCCCATGGACACTCCTAAAAAAAACTTACATTGACATCATTTATTCATCCATGCATGCCACTAATTCGGTGGTGACTGGTGAGGCATATCAAATGACACAAATGACTCATTGTTTAACATTGTATAACTATCATACTAATCAAGCCGTTATCCTGGAATCACAACTTCCCATGGAAACTTAGACCGTGTTTTGCTGGGGTCACATCCCTCCCGTGTAAAATGGTCTATCGGAATCTCAATTCATACACGGACATATAAAGTTCTTATGAGAAAAATGACCTTATACGCTATATCAAATGTATCCTTGCCAGAAAATCCCGGCCCAGTAGTTGGTGGTACAGCTTGAGAACATATGGTAGGAATCCTTATCTTGGGTCTTATAACATTTCGTTCAATCATAAATGTAATAAACTCTCAAGAGAAAAGCAATGCAATTTATTCGGATATCACATGCCATCTAATTCCAAATGGTCCATATGTTTCATGTGAGTAATGAAAGCTATCACATGGCACATGATTCATGCAGCAGAGAGAAGATAAGGATGAAACTGGTACTCAGCATCATGAACAACAATAACAACAGAAGGTTTATGAATATTAATGTACGACACCTCCAATGGGCGATCGATTTTTATGAAGAGAGAGAAAACTTAACTGTTTAGGGCCTGTTTGCTTTCCCAACTCATACTGAACTTATTAGGAGTTCAATGGGAGTCTGGTAATCACCATCTTATCATCAAAGGCTATATACCCTGACCACTAGTCCAACTTAGCCAATAATAATAATAAAACTATGTCATGTCCATTTGGGCACAGTTTAATCGGTTCTACCCGAAATTGGGACTTTCCCATATAAAATATATATTTTTTTTAAATTAAAAATGTCAAAATATCTTTTATGAGTTTTTTTTCCAAGCTGCCACTTCCATGGATTTTACAGTCTCGGTCAACCACTTGACCAAAAGTTAAGAGGCCATTTTGACCAATTGTATTAATTGGGCATATTTTGTCCTAAAAGAATGAAAGTACAGTATTAGATCTTGTTTGGTTTAGGGCCTATTTGTTGGCATTCTTATACATAGGAGGTGAGTACATAGGATTCATTTGATAAGTGGTTAAGATTAAAGGTGAACTTTCAAAAATGATGATAAAATAACCTTTTCATTTCGAAAAAAAGAATCAAAAGAAGATTGGAAGTGAATAAACCAGCCACCAACCTAGTAATTCATTTTCCATCTTCTTTCGATGAAAAAAAAGGTTATTTTTTTCTCATTTTTGAAAATTTGCCTATGACCTTTATTTTTTAACCAGAAATAGTAAGAATCCTATATATTTAATTCCTATGTATTTTAATGCAAGCAAAAGGTAGGGCTTGTTTGTTTGCATTAAAATACATTGAATTTTTCTAAATGGTTAAAAACTAAGATCAAAGGTGAGTTTGAGAAATGCATCAAATAACTTTTCCTTTTATAAAAGTACAATCAAAGGGAGATGAAAATGAATATCTAACCCTCATTCTTCCTTTTAATCACTTAAAAATATCCAATGTATTGAATTCTTATGCATTTTAATGCAAACAAATAGGCCACCAGACTAAAATTAGGGCATTCACTTGAAAGTTTCATAAACCCACGTAATTTGACCAATGATAATCTAGACCAAGTTAGATGCAACGACTTTCAGCTACACTGCAGTTAGTCAACCTAGCAAAATTTTGCGTGGCCCCTAGGACGAATATCCTAGGTCCAGCCTCCGCCCTAGGTCCGACTCAAAGTGGCTTAACTCAAGAACAAGGGATTGCTCAATTTGTTGGCAACCCCAATTCTCACATAGCGTCTTAGGGATCGACCTCGGATATGTTGCTATTCCTACATGTGTGGGCTCTCTTTCTTAAACCTCTTCACACATGTGTGGGCTCTCGTTCCCACATATGTGGAGAGCCTCTATTCACGTGAGGACTCTCTCCCCCTCTATATGTAGGTGCTCTCTTGGGTCCCAACCCCCTTTACTGGGGCAAAAGAAAAAAAATAAAAATGAAACTAAAGACTTTTTTTTTATCTATTGTCTTTTGAATCTCCTTTTCAAAAAGTTGCACAAATTGCTTTCGCATAAGAAATAAAAGCAATGAAAGTTCTAAATACAGAACAATGAAAAGCAATTCGCCCAAGGTTCGCACTATACATTTGGAGCTAAGAACAATATCTTGAATCCAATTTGTAAATTCCAAATTCCATTCCGTGGGGGTTGTATCTTTCCTAATTATGACTTGTTCGCCTTGACTCACCTGAGTCTGCTAGCTATTCACCTAACTCGCTCGAGTATCTCAGCCAATTGAGTAAAAAAAACCCTTTTGTTTTGAGGACCTATTTAATTTTGCTTTAGGACAATTCTTCCATTTTAAGGCCATTTTGACAGTCTTTACAAATGGTAAGATCCTTTCTTTGGCATATTATACCGTGGGGCCCTGGTCCCATGACTTGCAACGGCAGGAGCCTTGCCTCTCCTATTCATGGTAAACAAGACTACCAGTGGACCCAACTGCACTCCCTCTTTTCATTTGATTTATAACCAGAAACGTTTTCTAATTCCTTAAAATTCCATCCCCTAGGGGTAGCACAGTTGGCTAGGGCCACTTCTCATTAGCAGGAAGCTATTGTAGCGACTCGCGCTTTCTTCCTAAAGCCACTTGATTAGACATATGCATGATTTTCCGGGTGAACATAGTCACCTTCTCAAAGAGGTTTGGATAGCTTGGTTATTAATAATAATAAAAAAAAAATCCTTAAATTTTCAATACAATCTATGAAAGAAGGGGAAAAAGATGTATCATTTTAAGACAGGCAATTAAGAGAACATTACATTTATTAAACTAGCAACAGCCATGGGGGATCACATCTAATAGCTGAAAGGAGAATAGCATAGGGGTTTGAAATTGAAATTGCTAAAAGAACTTAATAATATAATCAAGAGGATTTTAAGGGTAAAAGCTCCATAGGACCCCATATCACTGATGAGATCCAAGAATCACCATATAGATGGGAGGGGTCCTCTTGGTGCGTTTCAGTCTTCTTCTTCTTTTTTTTTTGTCATTTAGCGATGTGGTCGATATCGACCATTCTGACCATTCTGTCAGTCAGGTTTTCTTTAACATGTAACTATCTTATTTTTTTAACACAACAGAATAGTCGATATCGACCATATCGCAAAAAAAAAAAAAGAATCTACAGGTCTACTTGTAGATCCTCCTCCATCGCCTCCTCTCACTCCCCTTAGGTCGTGTTAGATAAATCGAATTTCTAAGTTTCTATTTTCTCCCTTTCTCTCCTTTATATGTTTGGATTCATTGAATCCTCCCCCTACCTTCTCCCCTCCTTCCATTTCTCTCAATGGCATTTCATCGAACATGTCATCTTTGACCTTCTCCTTCCCTCGCTGCGTCTTCACAGATGAAGAAACTCAAACCCTCTAAACCTTCAACAACATCCTCCAATGCTAAAAATCAAGTGACTTCCTCATTTTCCTCACCTACTTCTCCATCGCTCTTGAGCCCTTCTACTTTGTGTCATGCTTATCCATCTTCCCCTTTTGATGCATCTTCCTTAAATTCAGCGCCTTCATCGTCCTATGCGGCCTCACTCACTTCCTCAACGCCTTCGCCTATGCACCTTATTCCTTCCATCTTATGCTCTCTCTCACAATCCTGGCCGCATCCACTGCTCTGGAGCAGCACTAGCAACCAAGAGAGAAAAACTCAGTTTCTATTTGGATTTTGCAAATCGAGAGCAACCACTACGGAATGGTCGATATCGACCATATCGCTAAATGACAAAAAAATAAAAAAATAAAAAAAAAAAAGTGAGAGAGAAAAAAAACGCACGGCGAGGACCCCTCCCGTCTATAAGGTGATTCTGGAACCTCATCAATAGTATGGGTCCTATTGGGCTTTTACCCATAAAATCCTCTATAATCTATAAGTAACACTGTTGCTACCTTGTAATTATGCGAAGGCAAGTTGATGGAAAACTAAGTCATAGTCCTTCTCATTTCGAAGAAAGAAATTAAAGAGAAACACACAACCCTGTTCCAGTTTCTGGAGGACTGCTGTGACAGTGTAACAGGACAAAGGCTTCTGCACGTGCATGACATGTGCCGACTTCCATTCCCTCTTTTAATGGTCTATTATGGGTGGGTCCCAGCATGATGTGGTGACACTGGACATGAATCGACAGTGAGACGACTTGAATGGATTGATCAGTGGTCAGAACTCCCCATCATGTTCAATCACATGGTAGGCCCCACCAAGGATAAAAACAATATTTATCAGTCATACTCATATCAGTCCCATTGTATTTTGTTTTGGGTTCAAATGGTGAGAAGTGGCACATATATGAATCTGAATGCATTGTCACTCACATCATACATAAACTATACTTGTCTAGCCAAAAAAATATAAGCTATACTTAAAAGAGTGGCAGTCTAGGTAGGGCCAAGTAATAACAATGATATTTGGGTTGGGTTTGCTTGAATTTGGGCTCAAGCTCAACTGTGAGATTTACAGAGAGATTAGAATAAGAATGGGCCTGAGATCGGGCCTCGGGTACCTAAATCAGATCAAGTGACTTAATTCAAAGTGACCCTACTTGCATTGTATATATGGCATTTGTTGTGTGCATGCATTGTATATATGGCATTGTTGGGAGCTCAAGTGCAAAAACTAGCATTTGACAAATAAGGCAAATATGAAAGAGATTTGCTTATTTGGGTGATCTGCCTATGTCTCCACTGAAAAGAAAAGGGAAAATTACAAAATAAGGTTCAAGTTTTTCTTAGATTTCAAATCAGGACAAAGAAAAACTCGCATTTCAAATCAGGATATAAGATTTCCATTTACATTTCAAAACAGGACATTTGGTGAGAAAGTGGCTTTTCCGGTGACTTGCCCCTTTCTTTTTTTTCAAAATACCCAAAATGCCCTCAAGCCCTTTCCTCATCCTCCTCCTTCTTCTCCAAGTTGGCACTACTACATGTAACACCCTGTCCCGAGTTAATTAAGATTAACTCTAATTAATCGGGATTAATGCTAATTTAACATGATTTATTGAATTAATGTTGATCAATGACTAAATTGATAAGAATTTGGCCAAGTGGTCAAATTGCACTTGATGAAACGAATAGTGAAAGTTCTGAATGGATTAGGAATGGTTTTAGGCTAAACCATGCACTGTAAGGACTTTTCCGTAAATACGAAAGTATACGTATTTTGTCGAATACGGAAACTCTTGATACTCACACGTGTATCTCGAGGAGTACGTTAACTTTCGTAAGTGTAGTAGTTCCATTCAGCGTGAATTGGGTCAAATGACCATTCATTTGACTTGAATTGTAATTAGAGGAAATAGGAGGGGGCTTGATGCAAAAATGAGGGTTATAAGATGAGGATGAACTCATTTGAGTTCATTCCTCGGGCACAGTCGACCTCTTCTCCTCCTTCTCTTTCTCTTCTTCTTCTTCCTTCCCAGTTTTCTTCCTTAAGGGGTGATTTGGAGAATTGACAAGCTAGTGAAGAGGAATTCCATCTTCATCACTCTCTTCTTCATCTCTTTTTCCTACTATTTTGGAGTTAAAGCTTGAGAAGAGCTCAAGATTTCCATCAAGAAGCTACAAGTAAGTGTTGAGTTGAATTCAGCACTTTCCTGGTTTCAGTATTGAGCTATGGCTCAAGGAATTCATACGAATTCTGTTTTGTGAATTGATTTTGGGTTTTAGGTTCAAAAGGAGCTTTGACTTGAGGAATTCAGCTTGGATTCAAGCTAGGCAAGGGAATTCTTGTTAAAAAGCTTCCACATAAGGCAAGTATACTCAATTTCATTGATTTCAAGTGTTAGGTAATTTGTTAGAACTCAAGGAGTGCAGTTACAGAAAATTCGGTTCAGAAGTTTCTGAACTTCTGGGCGCCATTCGGTCAGCCGCCAGGCTGACCGCCACCTGACCGCTAGCTAACCGAGAGCTGACCGACATTGGTCGGCTAGCCGCATTTGTGAGTTCGGCTAGCCGCGGGTTAACCGTAAGGTGACCGCAATTCTTGTCAGGGTTTTCCATCAGAAATCGAGCTTCTGGAAAACGAACCGTAAGCTAACCGAATAAATTCGGTTAACCGAAATGTAAATTTCGGCCAGCCGTGAGGGTGACCGCGTAGGTGACCGAATTTGGACAAATTGTCCTGTCGAAATTGAAAGTCTGGAAGCTGACCGAATGTGGTTCGGTCAGCCGAAACCCCTCATGCGGCTAACCGCTAGGTAACCGCCGAGGTGACCGAAAGTGAGGGAATATCAGAATTTAGTTCTGATAATTTCCTAAACCTTCATGGGTGTTAGCTAAACTTATGTGAAAGTACATTTCACTAAAAAGTGATGTCATCTAACATAACACCTACATTGCATAATGAACGTTTCACCCGAATGTTGTTTTAGGAAATTTAATTGTTATGACGTGAGTTGGCTTGTCCTCTCTCGTCTCTTACTGTTATGCTCCTTGTGGAGCTATCATTGAATAATGGATTGAGTTAATATAATGAAATGCAATGAAATGCAATGAAATGACAAGAAAAGAACTGAAATGTACAACCACTGTAATGAATCAAAGAATAAGTCTGCTGCAGTAGATGGAGCGTTCCGGAGCTCCGTGGGACCGGTGATCTCAGATCAAGACATTGGTGCACCCACCCATTTGATAAGCCACCTAATAAAGTGCGTAACCATTGAAAAGCCACTAATAAAGTGAGCACTAATGAAATGAAATGAGTCCTCGAAAGGCTGGGTTGTGAATGGTGCGCCTTCCGCCTATGCTAGAGGACAACGAAAAGACACTAGATACAGTGTATAAAATGAATTGACTGCTCTCTTCAGGGGAGAACTACATGCATTGAATGCTTCCTTCAGGGAAGAACTATTTGAATGGACTTGAATTGAATTGAATTGAATAGAATTGTTATACATTGGAACCAAATTGCTAACATGTGATTATCATAGAATTGAGTATACATTGTTGAACCGTCGTGTTCACAGTGTTATTGATGACATTACAGGCCCAGTTGGCCATTCCAGTGGTACAGAGACCGCGCCGCCAGCGGAGGAGACCAATCCGGTTCCTCCTGGAGGATTGAACAAATGGATGTGAATCGGAGGCGACCGGTTTAGAAACTTTTGGGAACATTTTGAATAGATTCATTTTTGTTGTAAATAGTGATCACATGCATTGTATTTGAATATGCATTGGTGATTTAAATAGGAAATGAAATGTGTAAGTAAACTTTACTGTATGTAAAGGACTTGTACATGTTAAATGTCAATGTATGTATATATTTCCGCAATTAATGTACATTTGACAGGTATTTGTAAGATCCCTTGTGAATCTCGTATTGACTTCAGTAATGCGAGGTTTACGGGAGTAAGTATGGCATCACGACTCGGGGTTTGGCCGTGGTAACCCTAATCTCGGGCCCGGGTCGTGACATACTTATTGTATGGTATCAGAGCACGTTAAATGACTTAGCCGATTATAGGAACGAAGTGAGGAACGTTCGTTTCGTGCCAAATCCAATCTTGGATTTGTGATTAAAATGCTTTCACTTTATGTGATATATGTGATGGAAGTGTTGAGATCTATGTATCTTACCTTCCGTATTGTTTACAGCATGGCTGCATCTGGATCGAATCGAGGAAGTGATGACTTTATTGAGGTTGTCACCCCGTCTCCTGTCTCCGATATGGACACACGGATGACTGCCATTCTAGAGCAGTTGGTGAGAAGTAATGAACAAATGGCCAAGAGTCATGAAGCACAGATGGGTATGCAAGCCCAGATCACTTCTTTATTGCAAGTGCAGAGCCAATTGCAGGCTCAGATGCAAGCAACGCCAGTAGTGCCACCAGTTCAACCACCTACTCAGGTTGGAACACAAGTGGTCATTCAATCCAAGGAGAAAGACCCTAATGTCCTATATGAACAATTCAGGAAAAGAGGAGCTACTGAGTTCCGGGGTACTGAAGATGTCCTGAAAGCTGATGAGTGGCTGGAACACATTGAGGATGTGTTTGGTACAGTCACATGTACGCAGAAACAGAAAGTTGCTCTCATTTCCTCCATGCTACGGGAAGTAGCAAAGACATGGTGGAAGAGTGTGAGTGAGACCATCGTGAAATTGCCAGAAGCAGTAATCTGGGAGACTTTCAAACAGCAATTTCAAAGGAAGTTTGTTCCAGAACATGTGAGGCAGAAGAAAGAAGCAGAATTTCTGCAATTGAAGCAAGGTCAAATGACTGTAGCTGTATATGTCCATACCTTTCTGCAGTTGTCTAAGTATGCTACTGATTTGGTAGATACGGAAGACAAGAAAGTGAAGAGGTTTCTCAATGGCTTAAATGCCACATATAAAAAGATGGTATTGGCAAATAAGCCTACTACATTCGATGATGCCGTTGACAGAGCCTACACGGCAGAAGAAGTCCACAGAGAGGAATTGGCTGAAAATGAGAGTACTAAGAGGAGTAGTGGTGAAAAATCTACAGGCTCCTGGTTCAAAAAGGGAGGACGATTCAAGGATAAAAATAAGAAACAGAAATTTGCGGCTAAGACTGAGAATAAACCAGTTTGTGAGACATGTGGAAAGGCTCACAAGACTGAGTTGTGTTGGAGAACTACTGGAGCATGCCTTGTTTGTGGTTCTTTGGAACACAGAATGGCACAATGTCCAAAGGCAAGGAGAGATGACAGAGCTCCTAATCAGCAGACTGCTCAAGGACAAGCAGCACTTCCTGCTCCTCCACAGCGATTAGCTTTGCCAGCACCTCCTAGGCAACAGCAACAACCAGGCCAGCAGCGTCAATGGCAGAGGCAACAGCCTGGACAGCAACAGCAGAGGCCACAGATAGCTAGAAGGGCTTATGCTCTTAACCGAGAGCAAGCTGATGTTGCAACCAATGTGGTTGAAGGTACAATTCTTATAGGTGATAAACCTGCGGTTGCATTATTTGATCCCGGTTCCACGCATTCATTTGTAGCACCTGTATTTGTTTGTAATATGCGAGACCGGATAATGCAATTGCCATATGATTTTACAGTATCTACTCCTCTAGGGAGAAAGGTCGTATGTGAATTGTATGTTCCCCAATGTGATGTGAAAATCGGGGAAGTGGCAATGCCAGCTGATCTGGTTATACTAGCCATGAATGATTTTGATGTGATCTTTGGCATGGATTGGCTTGCGAAGTACAGAGCTTGTTTAGACTGTTTCCGCAAAATCATCACCTTCAGGGTTGATGAGGCCAATGCCAGTGTACTTTTTGAAGGCACTTTGAAGAGGTTTGACACGAGGCTTATTTCAGCACTTAAGGCTGAACGAATGATGCATAGTGGTTGTGAAGGCTACATTGCATTCATTTCTGAACAGAAGCCTGAACAGAAATTAGAAAACATCCCAGTAGTCTGTGAGTTTCCAGACGTGTTTCCTGATGAAGTGCCAGGTCTACCTCCAGCAAGGGAAGTGGACTTCACTATTGAACTTGTGCCCGGTACTGCACCGATATCCAAGGCACCGTATCGAATGGCACCATCAGAGTTGTATGAATTGAAGCAACAGATACAGGAATTGCTAGACAAAGGTTTTATCCGACCCAGTGTCTCAACATGGGGAGCACCTGTACTGTTTGTGAAGAAGAAAGATGGCACCTTTCGAATGTGTATTGATTATAGGCAGATCAATCAAGTGACCATTAAAAATAAATATCCACTGCCTAGAATCGATGAGTTGTTTGATCAACTCCAAGGTGCAGCTTACTTTTCTAAGATTGATCTTCGATCTGGATATCACCAGATACGAGTTAAGGATCAAGATGTACAGAAGACTGCATTCAGGACTCGTTATGGACACTATGAATTTTTAGTGATGCCTTTTGGTCTAACCAATGCACCTGCAGTTTTTATGGCTTTAATGAACAGAGTGTTTGCTTCGTACCTAGACCAGTTTGTTGTGATCTTTATTGATGACATCCTGGTATACTCAAGGTCAGAAAGAGAGCATTCACATCATCTGAGAATAGCCTTGCAGACACTGAGGGAGAATCAGTTGTATGCAAAGTTTTCGAAGTGCGACTTTTGGTTGCAGCAGGTTGCATTTCTGGGTCACATCATTACCAAAGATGGCTTAGCTGTTGATTCGGCTAAGATTGACGCGGTTAGCAATTGGCAGAGTCCGAAGAATGTGCCAGAGGTTCGGAGTTTCTTAGGGTTGGCGGGCTACTATAGAAGGTTCGTAAAGGACTTCTCCAAGATAGCAGCTCCGTTGACGAAACTGACTCGGAAGGATGTTCCTTTTCAATGGAATGATGTCTGCGAGTGCAGTTTCCAAACTCTGAAGCAGAAGTTGATAACTGCCCCAATCTTGGCTTTACCTGAAGGAAGAGGAGGGTTTGAGATTTACTCAGATGCCTCAGGCGTTGGATTGGGATGTGTGTTGATGCAACGAGGTAGGGTAATTGCCTACGGTTCGCGTCAATTAAAAGAGCATGAGAAGAACTATGCTACACATGATTTAGAGCTCGCGGCTGTTGTATTCGCATTGAAGCAATGGAGACATTATCTGTATGGAGAGACTTTTGAAGTCCATTGCGATCATAGAAGTCTCCACTACTTGTTCACTCAGAAAGATATCAATCTGAGGCAACGCCGTTGGTTAGAGCTTATCAAGGATTATGATTTTCCATTCACATATGTACCTGGAAAGGGTAATGTGGTAGCTGATGCTTTGAGTCGCAAATCAGCTGACTTGGCATCATTGGTGGGCGAATGGCGTATGATTGAAGACTTCAGGGATTGGGATGTATCCATTGAAGTTATGGACAATCATGTCATGTTTGCAGCGATGTCAGTGTTCGAACCGCTACTCATCCAGCAAATTAAAGATAGGCAGTTCGATGACCCGGAATTAGTAAAAATTCGGGATAACATTGCAGCAAGGCCAGATTTCGTGTTGGTAACAGGAGTTCTCTATTTCAGAGACAGATTATGTGTACCAGCTCAGGAAGATTTGAAGCAAGCAGTCATGTTTGAAGCTCATCACACCAGATATTCTGTGCATCCAGGAAGTACGAAGATGTATAGAAATCTTAAAGGCAGATTCTGGTGGAATAATATGAAACGGGAGATAGCCAGTTATGTATCTTCCTGCTTGACTTGCCAGCGTGTGAAATTTGAGCACAAGAAGCCACCAGGCTTGCTTCATCCATTGTATATCCCTAAATGGAAGTGGGAACATCTCACGATGGACTTTGTATCCGGATTACCTAGGACGCGGAGACAACATGATGCCATTTGGGTTATTGTGGATCGTCTTACGAAGTCCGCGCATTTCCTTCCATTTAGAAAGGATATGGGATTCAGTGAAATGTCCAAATTGTTTGTCAAGGAGATTGTTAGACTGCATGGAGTACCTCTCTCGATCGTTTCTGATCGAGATAGTCGCTTTGTCTCCACATTTTGGCAGACATATCAGAATGCCATGGGTACGAGACTGCGCTTTAGTACTGCATATCATCCACAGACAGATGGGCAGTCAGAGAGAACAATCCAAACTCTTGAAGATTTGCTTCGGGCTAGTGTTGCAGATTTTGGGAGTGATTGGGATGATCATCTAGCTTTGTGCGAATTTGCGTACAATAATAGCTATCACTCCAGCATTGAAATGGCACCCTTTGAAGCATTATATGGTAGAAGATGTAGGACTCCAGTTAGCTGGGAAGAAGTTGGAACTCGGAGTTTCCACGGTCCTACGATCATTGCTGAAACAGCAGATAAAGTGCAGAAAGTGCAAGAAAGGTTGAAAATTGCTAGATCAAGGCAGAAAAGCTATGCTGACAATCGTCGGCGTGATCTGGAATTCGCCGTTGGTGATTTAGTCTTTTTGAAGACATCTCCAATGAAGGGCACCGTCAGATTTGGACAAAAAGGTAAGCTTTCTCCGAGATTTATCGGACCCTTTAAGATCCAAAGTAGAATTGGGAATGTGGCTTATCGTCTAGATCTGCCAGCAGAACTCTCTGGTATCCATAATGTCTTTCATGTGTCAATGCTTCGGAAGTATGTGTCAGATCCTTCACATGTGATTCGTCATGAAGAGATCTAAGTGTTGCCAGACACTGCATACGTTGAGAAGCCAATTCAGATAATAGATACCAAGGAGGTGGTTCTGCGTACCAAGACTATCAAATGGGTCAAAGTGCTTTGGGCACATCATGGACCAAACGAAGCTACGTGGGAGCTTGAAGAGCAAATGGCTCGAAAGTATCCAGAGCTATTCGTTCAGGTAATTTTCGTTTTCAATTGCTTAATTGATTTGTATTGCATTCGGAGGACCGAATGGTTCTAAAAGTTTAGGGGAATGTAACACCCTGTCCCGAGTTAATTAAGATTAACTCTAATTAATCGGGATTAATGCTAATTTAACATGATTTATTGAATTAATGTTGATCAATGACTAAATTGATAAGAATTTGGCCAAGTGGTCAAATTGCACTTGATGAAACGAATAGTGAAAGTTCTGAATGGATTAGGAATGGTTTTAGGCTAAACCATGCACTGTAAGGACTTTTCCGTAAATACGAAAGTATACGTATTTTGTCGAATACGGAAACTCTTGATACTCACACGTGTATCTCGAGGAGTACGTTAACTTTCGTAAGTGTAGTAGTTCCATTCAGCGTGAATTGGGTCAAATGACCATTCATTTGACTTGAATTGTAATTAGAGGAAATAGGAGGGGGCTTGATGCAAAAATGAGGGTTATAAGATGAGGATGAACTCATTTGAGTTCATTCCTCGGGCACAGTCGACCTCTTCTCCTCCTTCTCTTTCTCTTCTTCTTCTTCCTTCCCAGTTTTCTTCCTTAAGGGGTGATTTGGAGAATTGACAAGCTAGTGAAGAGGAATTCCATCTTCATCACTCTCTTCTTCATCTCTTTTTCCTACTATTTTGGAGTTAAAGCTTGAGAAGAGCTCAAGATTTCCATCAAGAAGCTACAAGTAAGTGTTGAGTTGAATTCAGCACTTTCCTGGTTTCAGTATTGAGCTATGGCTCAAGGAATTCATACGAATTCTGTTTTGTGAATTGATTTTGGGTTTTAGGTTCAAAAGGAGCTTTGACTTGAGGAATTCAGCTTGGATTCAAGCTAGGCAAGGGAATTCTTGTTAAAAAGCTTCCACATAAGGCAAGTATACTCAATTTCATTGATTTCAAGTGTTAGGTAATTTGTTAGAACTCAAGGAGTGCAGTTACAGAAAATTCGGTTCAGAAGTTTCTGAACTTCTGGGCGCCATTCGGTCAGCCGCCAGGCTGACCGCCACCTGACCGCTAGCTAACCGAGAGCTGACCGACATTGGTCGGCTAGCCGCATTTGTGAGTTCGGCTAGCCGCGGGTTAACCGTAAGGTGACCGCAATTCTTGTCAGGGTTTTCCATCAGAAATCGAGCTTCTGGAAAACGAACCGTAAGCTAACCGAATAAATTCGGTTAACCGAAATGTAAATTTCGGCCAGCCGTGAGGGTGACCGCGTAGGTGACCGAATTTGGACAAATTGTCCTGTCGAAATTGAAAGTCTGGAAGCTGACCGAATGTGGTTCGGTCAGCCGAAACCCCTCATGCGGCTAACCGCTAGGTAACCGCCGAGGTGACCGAAAGTGAGGGAATATCAGAATTTAGTTCTGATAATTTCCTAAACCTTCATGGGTGTTAGCTAAACTTATGTGAAAGTACATTTCACTAAAAAGTGATGTCATCTAACATAACACCTACATTGCATAATGAACGTTTCACCCGAATGTTGTTTTAGGAAATTTAATTGTTATGACGTGAGTTGGCTTGTCCTCTCTCGTCTCTTACTGTTATGCTCCTTGTGGAGCTATCATTGAATAATGGATTGAGTTAATATAATGAAATGCAATGAAATGCAATGAAATGACAAGAAAAGAACTGAAATGTACAACCACTGTAATGAATCAAAGAATAAGTCTGCTGCAGTAGATGGAGCGTTCCGGAGCTCCGTGGGACCGGTGATCTCTGATCAAGACATTGGTGCACCCACCCATTTGATAAGCCACCTAATAAAGTGCGTAACCATTGAAAAGCCACTAATAAAGTGAGCACTAATGAAATGAAATGAGTCCTCGAAAGGCTGGGTTGTGAATGGTGCGCCTTCCGCCTATGCTAGAGGACAACGAAAAGACACTAGATACAGTGTATAAAATGAATTGACTGCTCTCTTCAGGGGAGAACTACATGCATTGAATGCTTCCTTCAGGGAAGAACTATTTGAATGGACTTGAATTGAATTGATTCGAATTGAATTGACTTGAATTGAATTGAATTGAATAGAATTGTTATACATTGGAACCAAATTGCTAACATGTGATTATCATAGAATTGAGTATACATTGTTGAACCGTCGTGTTCACAGTGTTATTGATGACATTACAGGCCCAGTTGGCCATTCCAGTGGTACAGAGACCGCGCCGCCAGCGGAGGAGACCAATCCGGTTCCTCCTGGAGGATTGAACAAATGGATGTGAATCGGAGGCGACCGGTTTAGAAACTTTTGGGAACATTTTGAATAGATTCATTTTTGTTGTAAATAGTGATCACATGCATTGTATTTGAATATGCATTGGTGATTTAAATAGGAAATGAAATGTGTAAGTAAACTTTACTGTATGTAAAGGACTTGTACATGTTAAATGTCAATGTATGTATATATTTCCGCAATTAATGTACATTTGACAGGTATTTGTAAGATCCCTTGTGAATCTCGTATTGACTTCGGTAATGCGAGGTTTACGGGAGTAAGTATGGCATCACGACTCGGGGTTTGGCCGTGGTAACCCTAATCTCGGGCCCGGGTCGTGACATACAATACTACAGCTACAACGTCTCCAGGGTCAGGCACAAACCTAGATGCTCCATTGGACCCGGATCGGCGTCGACCCTCTTCCATCCCTCCATCCTCAACATCTTCAGATTGACTCATAAGGAGAGGGTGGTCGACAAGCCACCATCCATCCGATGGTTGTAGAATGTCAACTCCTAATGCCGTCGAAGCTCCCCTCTTAGCAGCTTAACTCCAGCTTTACCCGCCGGCAGCGATGCATCAAGATGGTCAACCCAACATCCGAAATCGCCAAATCATCATACAATTCCTCAACAAACCCAAATTGCCCACAGGACTTGAAGATTCTCAAAGGAAGTGATCCTAAAGACGACGTCGTCGATGCAGCGGTGGAGCTCAAGCTCTAGGAGGGCGGGGCCCTCGGCGGCGACCGGAGGTGAGGCCTGCGTCGGTTCCAACAATGAGGGCAAGCTTCCAGAGATTGGGGCAACTGCGGAAGAGGGTTTTGAGTCCGATGTCATCTAGGACGAAAACAGGCTGCGGTGGAGTCGTTGGAGTAGATGGGGAGGAGAGAAACAGGAGGGGCGAAGAAGATGTCGGAGCTACAGCATGGGACTGAGAATCGACGGAGGCGGCGACAAGGTCGATTTAGGTGAGGTGAAGGAAGCAGGAGGTGAGACGGCCAAAGTCGAGGAGCTTGAGGGAGCTGCAGAGGCGGTTGTGGAGGGCGAGCTACCGGTAGCAGAAACACATATCAAAATCCCAGTAGAACAGAGGTGGCTGAGGTGGCAGTGAGGAGCGAGCAGGGGAAGAAGCCGTTTCATTTTGATCTGAATCTCCCCGCTCCTCTTGTATGATCGGATCGGATCAGATGGTCGGGTTGCACGAGTTTTTTGTTTTTTCGTTACGCATGCGATCAAATCGACGCCGATATGGGTCTGATGGAGCATCTACGTTTGTGCTTGACCCTGGAGACGTTACAGCTGCAAAGAGGGAGGATGATGAGGAAAGGGCTTGAGGGCGTTTTGGGTATTTTGAAAAAAAATAAAGGGACAAGTCGCCGGAAAAGCCACTTTCTCGCTGGATGTCCTGATTTGAGATGTAGATGGAAAACTTAAATCTTGATTTGAAATGTGAGTTTTTATTTGTCCTGATTTGAAATCTAAGAAAAACTGGAGCCCTGTTTTGTAATTTTTCCAAAAGAAAATGCAATGTCTCTTTGTTCTACTCATGGTCATATATATAACTTTCTATTTCCTAGGCTCTAAAAAAGTCCAATAAAATTACAAAAATACACTTGGTACAAAACTTGGTCCCTGCGTAATCTAATGTATCAATCCGGTAAACTCAGAATATAATACATAAACCCAAACACATAATAGTAGATAAGAAAATCAGTTGGACCTTTTTTGAGCATGAACTTAGTTCAGGCATGGGGCCACACAATAGGCAATGGTCCCATACTAGAATTTGACAGCAGCCCCACCAATAAAAGATTCTTTTTATAATCTTGCAAGGCTTTTCCAATAACCGTACGGACATTGCTCATGAAGACCCACACATCACATGCCACATGGCATGATGAAGTGACCCTGTTTTGTACTCGATGTTTTATTGAAACTTCAATGCCTGGGGTGTCCCACTGCTTAAATGCCAGTTTTATACTCTTCATCTTCCTCTGCCCATCTACCGACACTTTCTCATTCGGCATTTAAAAGGGCCCCTGTCTGCATGCTACATTGAAAGTCCCTTGTTGACCGCAAGACTCAAAGGCTTTAATTATTTTTAATTTAGTCGATCCCACGTTCTGTATTTTCAAATTTCAAATTCTAATAGTCTCATAGGGGGTGGCCCACTGACATGATCTTAGCCACATCTTTTGTGTGGACATGCTTTGACATGCTATGTCTGAGAGATCTCATGATTTGTAACGTAAAAAATCAAAATTGGAAATCCCATTAATAACAACATTTTTTACTTTTATAGTTACAATTGAGCTCAACCGCTCCAATTTATAATTACAATTGGAGATGTTCCATTTCAAGTCTCCTCGCCCACATGAAGTGCTTTGATTGGTTAATCTCTCAGCTAACTTTGAAATAAATTAGATCGTAATTTGAATCCACAATTTTAAAATAAAAATCCAAATTTGATTAACTTAAATGAGCTTATCTATAATGTGTTGATCATGAACATAAAGGAAAATGCAGTCCCTATGGACCAACCAAACCCAATGGGCACAATATGGTTCACTCCAGTGAACTCTTACAACTTGATCTTCTTCTCACAAGGAATATCAGTAGACATAGAAGTTTGTTAAAACCTTGGCTGGAGTTGCGATTACTGATTGGACCCGCCACCCCGTTTATACTATATGTTTTTAAAGGGAAATATTCAAGTGCATCTATCCCTCACCATGGGGTGATAGACACTTTCAGGAAAAGTGCCCTCGCCCTATGGTGAGGGATAGATGCACATGAATGCCCCCCGTTTTTATAAATGACTTACTTTAATAAATGAACTATACCAATAGAGTGGTTTTTTTTTTTTTAGATTATCTCCTTAGAAAGCTTGTTTCTTGTAGAAGTTTCGTAACTTTCAAAAACTGGGTGAGATGCAGGGCAGCCAACCGAATAACACCTTACTCTTCATCTTATACGTTTTAGAGATTTAGTTTTTTATATCAACCAAGGTGGCTAAACCTTTCAAAAACTTGACTGAGGTGGTAGTAAACCCTAACACTGGTAGTAAACCCTAACACATAAAAGTGAATGTATAAGGGAGAGGAGTTAGGATTCTCAGAGACCCCACTTTTTAAGGACATGGTATCCTATTCTCCTTGAAGCTTGTGACCCAACAAAACAAATTTCCCTTTCGCCCGCAAAATCCACACGAACACACACCTGAGAGTTGGTGGCATGGCATAATTAATAGCAAACATTTGAAAAATTCTTCTATGAATAATTTATTGGTGGAGTGACATAATTGATAGCAACTATTTTAGAAATTCTTCTATGAAGAATTTAAAATGCTTTTGAATTCTTCTAAGAATTTCTATTTATTTATTTTTTGGTAAAGAAGAAATTCTATTATTGAGAATTCCTTTTTTTAACATTACTGCAAGGCACATCTACTCCATGTCTCTATCATCATCTATAAGAGAGATGAGACCCAACAGAAAATACACGTCACTTATAGTTGAGCGCTTTCCATCACACCTCTTAGTATGGGCCTTTTGACAAGTCTTATGGGTCCACACTATGTACTGTATTCCAGTTCCATTTCTGATTTCTTTTCAAAGACTTTTCAAAGTGTTCGATGCAAGTGAGTGATCTCTATTCTTCAGCCAAATTTTTTCCAACTTCACTTTGTCATCTCGTATTTATTGAAGGGACCCGGGTCTGGACTCCCCTTTCTTTATTACCCTATTAAAGAGGCTGCACATCAATGAAAGAAACTGCCCAAAACCAATACACAACACATCGGTTTCGGAGGTGACCCGCATCATTTTCTTGATGTTACATTAAAACTGTAGCTTGTAAACTGTCATATTCTATAGGAAGGATTATCCACACCCATAACGCCCTTAAGACTAAATATTAACTCACTTACCATTGTTACCCAAGCAATGTCCAACAGGTTGACAATTGGGTTTGGACGGGCCTGGATGTGTGGGTTGAGATGGGGTTCGTAGGTTAAATATCTAAATGTTTATTAAATGGGTCAGGTTCTTCCAATCCCAAATATATCACGTGTTATCCGTTTACTGGTTTTTTTTTTTTTTCCTGTTGTTATTACTTGTGTGCCCATGAGAAAAGACACCACATCCCAAACACCAACTACTGAAATGTGAAAACCAATAATTATGTTTATATACAATGGGAAGGGGTAGAAAGCTTCGGAGGGTAGAAAGCTTCGGAGGGTCGTACCATTTCCCTACCCATTTAATAAGAAGTCCGAGACTTCTTGACCCATGACAATTGGGGGTTGCCCTGCTCGTTGGCAGTCCCATTTCTCACCTTCCTATTCACGAATTGATCCTTGTATATACCACTCTTGTCTCTTTGGTTGGGGTAAAGAAAATCCTACAATAATTGGGTCGGGCTTGGATTATTGTTGTTGTTGACAAAGACGAAGAGGGATTTAGTTGGGATTGGCTGAGTGCTGGAAAGTGAAATTCAATATTGGACTGCTAAATTTTTGCATGCTATCCTTGTCATTTTTCTATTCATTTCAAAACATATATTCAAGATACCACACATGGTGAAAGGATAAATTCTATTACATCCCCATTATCACGGTTGAAACTAATGTTTAAACCAATAAAATCTGCACCCTTAATTAGAAAGGCACGGGTGGTTAGATACCAAGAGAAGATCTAAGGCTGTGTGGGCCCACACAAATGGTGAAGAACAATATTGAAAGGCAGGGTACTACTGATCAAGCTACCTACTTCAGCTGAAACATTGTTGTCACACCACCAACAACATTGCTGATACCACACCTAGGTTTAATTCTAAGGAAGGTGTGGTTTTGGACTTCTCCTCTACCACCCGCGGCTACCTCATCTTGCGTTTAAAAAAAATGAGAAAAACATTTGCTTTGGTCTTCTTCTCATTCTGCTCATTCTGTGATCCTGGACCCTGCTCCCTTAATGTGGCGGAGCCATCTTATTTTAATTTTATACATATATTCAATATCTTCCACAAAAAATTCTTCTCAGTCGGAGAAAACAATAACAAAACCCACAACTCCTTGCACGAGCCTAGATCCTCTCACATTAGAGTGACCCACCATTTTGGGCCATATGGGTGTGTATGGGATCCATTAAATACGGTGTAGTAAAGTTTAACCATGATACACCATTCTCTTCTAACTTACTAGTTGAGTCAGGTTCTAAAAGTATAAAATGAGGACTTTGTTCGAAAAATATGAGATTGGAGAAACAAAATTCATGTAGTCAACTCTAACATAATGCAACATACCTATGATGATGGTGATGACATAAAATGAGAAATTTTGGACGAAATCTCTGATGCTAATATTTTAAAACATTCAAATTAAATATTATAAAGTCCCTCAATCGTGGCTCAGCTAGTTAGTGTTGTGTGTGTGTAAGCAGAAGCATGAACCACCACAATCAAATGATTAATCAACCACTAGGAAAGAGAAAAACACACACAAAGATTAATTATATGGTTCGGCAAACTTGCGCACGTCAATAGAAAAAAAAAACTTGACCTTTCTTTTGAGTTCTACTCTCCGTGATCTCTACACATGGGTCACTCATTTTGTCATATGTATAATACTTTCTTTTTTATCCCCCTAAGGGCCAGTTTGGTAACTCTACTAATAGATTCAAGTGAAGTAAAGTTGATTTTGAAGAAAGAACAAAATATAAGTGGGTTATAATGGTATTTTGTTTTTAGTTGTTTGTTATAAAATCTTTTTGACTTTTTATATGAAAGAGTGGAGTTTTTTTGAATTTTAGTGGATAAAGATAGTTGCTTTTTGACTTTTTAAAAAAAAAGATGCGAAAATTTTGAATAAAGTAAAGAGATTCCATTTTAGTCAACAAAAAAAGATCTTGTACAATTATCAAAATATCAATGACCCAAGAACCCACTTGCTCTGTACCCACTTGTCCAACAGTCATGTACCATGGGTTTGCGAGTGGAATGGCCAGAGTTCAAAATCCAATAAGATCATACAGGTCATTTGATATCGTGACACCTGCTGTGAGGGCGATTGCGACTCTAGACTTTGGATTGCGTGGTAGTATGGCAATCTTGATAACTCTCTGCCCACATGTTGTGTTGGTAGAAAGCACATATTCATAACCTCAGAGGCTACTAAACTTGCTATTAAATATCCTTGTAATATATTACTTAGAATACCTGTACGAATTAAGATTTGTTACTTGATTTAGTTATTTTAAATAGTGATTTGGACAGTTTGCTCTTCAATGTAACAAAGTAGATCTCAATACATTGAGTTCATTTTGCTCACCCTTGAACTCAAGGTCCCCCTTTGTTCTAGATAAAGTTTTTATTTCTTGGAATAAGTCAAATTTGAGTTTAACCAAAACTCAGAAAGTTTTTTATTTTAGTCAAACTTAGACTCGGCTAAGCGCATGCTTGGCCGAAATCTAGCTCCACTTGTAAAGCTTGGAACAAGGTCGATAACATGGCGTCGCTCAACATATGGCTGGCAACCCCGCGTGAGTGGCTGCCTGAAGATCGATCCATGACTACGAGTATATGCTACTCTTCCTACTCTTTTCATGTGCTTGTGGGAGCTATTCTTTTCAATTGTGTTGGCTATCTTTTAGGTGCCAGCTCATTAGGCTAGCCGGATAACAACAATTAAATGTTCAGATCAATAATCCCATGTGTGTGAGCTTTTTTTTTCAATTGTGTTGGCTATCTCTTGGGTGACAGCCCACTAGACAAGCTGGGTAACAATAATTAAATGTTCAGATCGATAATCTATGTGTGTGAGCTTTTTTTTCCAATTGTGTTGGCTATCTCTTGGGTGCCAATCCACTAGGCAGGCTGAATAACAACAATTGAATGTTCTGCTCGATAGTTCCACATGTGTGAGCTTTTCTTTCCAATTGTGTTGGCTATCTCTTGGGTGCCAACCCACTAGGCTGGGTAACGACAATTAAATGTTTAGCTCGATAATTCCTTATGTGTGAGCTTTTCTTTCAAATTGTGTTGGTTATCTTTTGGGTGCCAGCCTAATAGGTAACAACAATTAAATGTTTAGTTCGATAATTCCTTATGTATGAGCTTTTCTTTCCAATTGTGTTGGCTATCTCTTAAATGCCAGCTCACTAAGCTAGCTGGAAAACAACAATTAAATATTCAGGTCGATAATCCCATGTGTGCAAGCATTTCTTTCCAATTGTGTTGGCCATCTCTTGGATGCCAGCAACTAGGCTAGCTGAGTAACAACAATTAAATGTTCAGCTCGATAATCTCATGTGTGTGAGCTATTTTTTCCAATTATGTTGGTTGGCTATCTCTTGGGTGCCAGCCCACAAGGCTTGCTGGGCAACAAACAATTAAATGTTCAACTCCATAAATTTACCTATTGCTTCTTACGCCGGCATGATAACATCCTTTCATTAACATTTAATTGAGATCGACTCAAACATCACACATCAAAAATGACAATTAGGTGTTGGATTACCATCATTAGCCTACCACCTATGTCCTATCTAACATCAGTACAATTCCTGCTTTCAAGAGTAAAAGAGGTTCGGCAATGTATCACCTGTAGATTGCATTGTCTAAATCCTTGATGGCCCAACATCACAATCATCTTACTACAGTCTCCGCAAGAAAAGAGTAAAATATTAGTTCCAAGAGGGTGATGGTTGCTGCAGTTGAACTTGAGCCATTTCACCAACCATGACACCAACACATCAAAGGAACGAAAGCGCCTTTCCTTCTGCTTTAACATTCCAGAGATTGAATTGAATTCTCAAAATCACCCAACCAAACACAATCTAAAATTATAAGCAAACCGCGTTCTCTCCACACCAATCTTCATAAATTTAATCCAAAAAAAACACCTCCACCTTTACCCTTTAATAAAGAACCCATTTTAACAGAATCCAAGAAGAATCCAACTGTATTTTCAAATTTTATTACCCCTTATTACATACCAGCTCATACACAATATAACAAATTGCATCACAAAATTTTCTTTTCTCATATAAAAAAAAAGAAGCAAAAACAGTGACATAAACCGTAAAGTTCCTGTACTTTACCATGTAATTTACACCCCTGTATAATCCCATCCATTCATCTATCCATCCATCAATCCCTCTCCGCTAACTTATGCAGAGATCTTTGTGTTGTGGTCCACCCACAATGATGATTGTGATGATGGCCACCCACGATGATGATGATGATGATGATGATTAGGAGTCGAGTGAGAATGGGGTCTGATATAGATCGTACGGTGCCCAGAGGGCATCCAATGGGCATGGACGGTTGGCATCGAGGCGGGCCCACGGCTTGCCCTTACCACTCCAATGAAGGAGGCTGACTGGGCCAGGGTGAAGATCCCGACAAAGCCCACGAAAGTTGTCCCCACCAAGCCCGTGCTGGTTCCATCTGTGATCAACAGCTGCGATGTTGCCAGCAAATACCAGCAAAAAAGGAGGCAGCGAACCCAGCTCATAGATCCGCATGCGCTTCTGCAGCTGCATCCACTCCTCGATCCTGGCCGTGTAGTGGCCCACCCTCCAACGATCCAGATCGATCACCATCACGCCCGTGTTAAAGTAGCAAGCTTTTCTGCCCGCGAAGGTGAGGGAGAGAGTGGGGTTGGACCAGAAGATTGGGGTGAAGTAGGAGGTGAAGTTGGCGTTGCAGTACTCGGGGGCGGCGAGGACGGAGGAGGGGCCGAGATCGGTGGCCGCGAGCTTCGCGATGTCGTCGACGAGGACGAGGTCGGAGTCGAGGTAGACGACGCGGCGGGCGCAGGCGGGAAGGAGGGTGGCGAGGTAGGAGCGGGCGTAGTTGAGGGGGCGGTCGAGGGCGGCGCGGATGGAGGTGGAGATGAGGTGGGAGACGGAGGACTCGTCGAAGTGGTAAACGCGGAAGCGAAGGTATGGGAATGAGGCGGAGATGAGGCGGCGGAGGTCTGTGTCGGAGCTGGAGGCGACGAAGTGGAAGCCGACGTTCTGCGGACACGAAGAATGCTGGAGCACGGAAAGGATGGCGGCCATGGAGCCGCGGAGGTAGTTGGCATCGAGGGTCATGGCCACGTGGACGGTGGAGGGGGAGCAGATGGAATCGGACGGTGGGATGGGAGGGCAGTCTGGGGAATTGTAGAATTGAGGAGCTTCTCGAAATTGTGAAGCTGCAGCTGCATTGGCATCATGAAAGTAGAAGAACACAAACACAGACAGGAAGAGGAAGGAGAAGGAGTGCTTATGTTTAGGCATAGATGCAGAGGGTAAGACCCTGAGAGAGGGATATGATGTGGGGTTTTAAAAGAGGAGAGACATACTCTGAAACGACGTTCTAGAGACCTAGATCTCTCTCTCTCTTTCTTTCTCTCTCCCTTCTTCTTCCTCCTCTTCTACTTTTTTCTGTGTGTGGGGTGAGGTCAAGTGAGGATTTTATTTTCTATGGAAAAGTCGTAGGTTTCACACCAGTCATGGGTTTTAATTGTTTTGGGGGGAATTGAAAGGATGGCCCACACTTTCTTGATGTGGATTTTAGTGGGGTGTAAGTTGCAAGACTGGCTTGTGTTTTTTACATTATGTTAAAATGGACTTAAATGCACCAAATGGAGGGAGGAGTGATGGAGTTGATGGTCGATTGTAAGGCTTTGGGTGCATCATCTCGTATTGGACAGGAAATGTCCCAAATGTCAGTTGTGTCCAAATGGGAGTTGATCAACTCTTCTGTGTCTGGTACTCTGGTTGTCTTGGTGATCATATGTTTTATGTTTAGAGAAATAAGATCACTGATCCAATGTGTTATTGGGTCAATTTGAACTTTGTGGATGTTATCTTGATACGGTTCTTTAGGAAATGTGTCCATAAATCTAATAAAGCAATTTAGATTTTGGTTTAGTTTTAAATACATGGAGTTTTAATAAAAAGTGATGCTCTCTAATTGCGTTACGCTAAGAGTTTGATTCTTTACATACATAGGAATTTATGTCATAAGTGATTTAAAATAAAGAGCCAAAGGAGAATATTAAAAAATGATCATAAAAAAACTTTCCCTTTAAGAGCTCAAAATATTGATGATAGACAAATGTGTGTGTGGCAAATGAGAAACCGTTCACAAGTGGGTCAACATTATTTTCACCTATAGCCTTTCTCATAGGAAAAAAGGCCCACTATATATTTGTGTTGTCTACCTCTAACCTTATGCTATCAAAGAACTATAAGAAATTTCAAAGATAGAAAAACAGCTGTTCCTATATATTTTTGGTTGCATGACTTTGGGATTCCAATCTATGAAATATTGTTCCAAAATTTATAATGTTGTAACACTAATTTATAAGTTTCAACAACTCATCTTTTATCTTTTCATATCTTTTTAAGTTTCACTCTTTAGATTTTTCTCTAATTTGTAATTCTCAACAAATCTGATTTGCAATCTTTCTCCAAAATCACAGCTGATCATTTATTCATTTATGTTTCTGTAATCAAAGACTCTGCCTTACATATATGTTGATGGATTATTGATTTAGTATATTTTATATAAATGCTATGATTTATGTGCTTTTTACATGTGGACGGTTTCATTAAGTTCAGAATCAAGACCATTGGTAACAATAAAAGAAACGTTCCATGAATGAACACCAAGTCAGTAGGAAACATGGCCTGCAGTTCTTTTGCATTCATTGAGTGTGGATTATTCCTAAGCTTTCATTATGACTGGCAATACTCAATCAACGGTTTGTAAATTCCGTACAAATGATTTTTTTTTTTAAGGATTACCCCTATCATCATATATATATATATATATATATATATATGGCTAGCTCTCCTAAGCTCAAGCTTAGGATAAGGTAAGCTCAAGTATGTTGTGGGGCCCACCTGGGGACCCACATGGGGATGGAGATGGGGGGACTTTAAGGACTCCGTGGGATCCTTCTCTCTGCAAAAAACCAGCTCCAACCGTGATTTCTATCATCTTCATATGAGCCTAAAAGTTTAATGGTCAACGGTCTATTTGAATCGATACATAGTCGATCCAACGGTTTAGATAATTTGGATCTAACCGAAAGTTGGCGGAGATGTGCAATTTAGGGGAGTCATGTGTTTGGTCCATTTGGATGAACCAAAGATGGGCCCCACAAGCATGGAGCTTACAAAATTTTATCCTAAGCTTGAGCTTAGGAGAGCCTTGCTCTATATATATATGTATATAAAAGAAAGATCTTCTCAATCATAAATGCTGGCCCTGTGACTTACAAATCCAAGACCCAAATTTATTGCTCTAAACCTTGGGTCCTTTTCTTATATTCCTCTAAAGACTTTTAATTTTAATATGTGATGTATTTTTTCTATGGACTTGATTTAATGGAATCTGCCCAACATTGCAAGTGACTAAAGTGGGCCACACATTGAAGGGCAAGTCACAATGGTAATACTTTGATGTATACTCTCCGTCTATCTCTGGTGAGGTATCTTTGTCTGGAAAGTGCCCACTCATCTCCTCCCATAAACCACATATCATGGACTCAAGACTACAATAATACCCTCGGAGATGAGGGGGAATAGATCGCGGGGCTGCTGGCCGATGAGGGTACTACCGTAATTGACAGTGCCCCGTGAATCTGACGGTACTGCTACGTGGTATCTGCAATGGGCCCCACAACAGGGTTACCTTCGACTTGATACTGCCACGTACCTTTCGAGGTGGGGCCACGTCGGTTGCCACGTGAGAATGGTTGGTGATTAACAAATTTAGAAACGAACGTGCTTCTCGCAAAAATCGTGGCAACTCCATCTATTTTACACGTTGAATGATCCATGCCAATCCTAACCGTCTATTGTTGAGATTGAGGGTGGGCCCACATCATTTGCTCTTATTTTCATTTGAGTGGGGCTGGCCCAAACAAGTAGTGGGGTTTTAGAAGTGAACTCAGGATTTTTACGTGGGTTTTGAGGATGAACACAAAACAGAACCAAAACTTTGATATGAGTTTTGGAAGCAGGCCCAGGTATGGCAGGGTTGAATTTCAAGGTAAACCCAGGTCCAGCAGGGTCGAATTCCCCTCCGGGATGAATGCCTCCCCGTTCTTTTTTTTTTTTTTTTTTTTGAGTGGGGCAGGCCCAAACAAGTAGTGGGGTTTTGAAAGTGAACACAAGATTTTAACATGGATTTTGGGGATGGATTTTGAAAGCGGAACCAAAATTTTAATATGAGTTTTGGAAGCAGACTAGGTCTGGCAGGGTCGAACGCCCCACAACATGCAGGATCTGGTGATGATGGCAACCACAGGCTCAAGGAGCCCAATGTGGAATGGAGAAAAGGGGAAATTAAGAGTGAGGTGAGGCAGTTCTAGCGTGAGTTTCGTCCATGTGACCCACCACCACTGCTTTAATTCATCATCAAGCAAAAAGGTTAAGTCTCTCTCTCTTTGCTTTTGATCTCAGTTCCTTGTGGGAGGGAGGTAGGGGGTGATTTCATTTACTTTAGGATAGAAACTGAAGCAGGAAGCTATGGGGTAGTTGGTATTCTGTCCTTCTCTTTTTCATTACAGTACTCTTTTGTCTAGTCTGGTGCCTGTGTTACTCCATTTTAAGCCTTATATGAATCTCATCCCACAAACCCAAGAATTTTTTTTACTAAATCCGGATCCGCTGAGGTCACCCAAAAGCTCTCGAGAAGGGTCCACCTTAAATGCAAGGAATTGGAATTAATTTCCCCTTTGTCTATTTACTTAGAATCACGTACTAAACTTCAATTAAAATAGGGCTCTTCTTATAAAAAACCAGTGACTAAACATGGAAATGAAAAAAAAAAAAAGAAAGACTTTGAATCACTTCTTGTTGCAGATCACCTTTACTATAAGTGATCAATCTAATGATAAGTTTTGTTCTGATTAAAGTAAACTTTTGGGAATAAACTAGAGAAAAAAATATTTTCAGCAGTTTGAGTTGGAGTTATATGGTAGATTATATTTTTGATAATAGCTGTGATACCCGTGACTCGTATAATTTATGAGATTCTTTTTTCATGAACATTTTATGTTATAAATTTAATTCCAAGGAATTTACGATCTTTTGAATTGGTAATGGAGAGAAGAAAAGAGCGCACATTTTCTCTAAGACTAGTCACAAGTCCAACTCTAACCCTTACAACTTCAAAACACTAGAGGTAGGCTTGTGCAACCACTTTTTTGTTAGAGAAAAGGGTTGAAAGTGAAAATGTGTTTTTCGCAAAGAAAAATGTTACATATATTTAGATGGCTTATTTTCTATAAGAAAAGGTGGAAATACTCTTATAATGGGGTTGGGGTGGTATAATTCTCTTGTACCTTCTCTTTTAACTTTTTTCTTTTTTACTTTTTCAGCTTTGTACTTGTTTTCTCTGTTTAATAAAGTTTTGTTACCGTTTCAAAAAATAATAATAATAAAAAAAGGTGGAAATAATAAATTAAATCTTTTGCAATTCCATGAAAAAGCACAAACACCTCTTCTATTTTTTTTCAAAGCGACCCTTCAAATCACTTCACAAGTGAAATTACCCAAGTAGGATGTTATTTGCATATGAATTAATTTATACACTCTCATATTTATCAAACTAACGTGTGCTCCAGCACGCTTGAGGGCTCTTCGAAACTTTGTGACCATGGAGATGCCGTGAGCAAAAGATGGTAAACTCCAAAAGATGGTAAAGTGGATAGCAAGTTTGCATTTCCCCCATTAAAAGGGGGAATGCAAACTCGCTATAGGGATAATAAATACATCAATAAGATCAGGTAAATACATCTTTCTACCAAAAAAAAAAGAAAAGAAAAGAAAGAAAAAGTAAATACATCTGCTACTCAGAGTTATCTTTCATTGTTGCAATGTACTCCTTCATCTAAATCATCTAATTCTAACATCTCAATCAAGGGCGGACCGAGCCAGGCATAACGGGCTGGGGACCATACCTGAAATGAGCTTAAGATTTTTAAAACTCCCCTACAAATTCTAGAAACTATTATATTTTTTATTTTATGTTTCCCCCATCCCCCAATTTTTCTTTTACATAGAGTGAGGGGCGGAACTATGATAATGGCTTTATATCTCGCACTTGAATTACAAAACTTTTTTAGCATGGCTTTATATTGAGTTGAAATCGGAGCCATGGCTCTGGGTTGTTTCAAGCTGTCGGTACACCGCACACATGTCTAGTGTGAAGGGCCCCAGCTATGCAGAGGATAGCAAAGGCCATGAACCTCATCATCTTTAGACTATGATTGATTTAGACAAAGCCTTTTGCCCTGTCTTCCACAACGCTCATATTCTATCCAGAAGAGATCAATCCGGGTGAAAAACGTAACAACTATGCATCAGCATCAGCATCAACATCAGCATCGGCAAGGAAGTAGAACCAAATAGAGGGTGAGGGTCTCAGTTACAGATCAATCAGTATTTAAGCTAACGAACGGTCTGTTTTTTACCATCGTCGGCATCTGATGGACCATGCCACCTGTGGGGCCCACCT
This sequence comes from Persea americana, assembly GCA_029852735.1. Taxonomy (NCBI): domain Eukaryota; kingdom Viridiplantae; phylum Streptophyta; class Magnoliopsida; order Laurales; family Lauraceae; genus Persea; species Persea americana. The sequence continues at coordinate 84,970,672 of CM056810.1, forward strand.
TATCCCCACACGGTCGCCCGCCTACATCTAATATCTAATAATCTTGTCATGTATGGACTATGGTCCATGGAGTATGGAATGAGGGTTGCACTAATTGAGAAAGTGGGCGAGCGAGTACATAAAATTATTGTTATGGTACGATAGAGCGCGTACGCAAAGTCAAACAACTCATTCCCATGCCTTTCCGTGTTTCATGTCGGTGTAGCACACTTTCGAGATTCCCCCCCACATTGACGATGTTCAAAGTTCTCTCTTGGTTTGTTGTTTTTTCCTGTGGGTTGGCTACAATTCGGGCACAAGAAATTGCGAACCCTTACCCACATGACCCAATCATGATCCGGGGTGAAATATATTTGCTGATGTATGTTTGTATTATATCTTGTTGAGTCTCAAATCCAGTGTTTAAGGAGTGAGGCTTTGTAGTGCAAACCATCTCTTGATAAATTCAGCAAGTCAAAATGAACGGCCTCTAGCGTGTGCGATTATTCCAAATTTTACTCTTTAAAATTGGTCGGATCATAAGATTGATTATTGAATTGAAAATATATTTAAAAATATATTTTTAATTACATGCATTATATATATTTTCAATCATTTGGATGATCTTACGATGGAACTCACCTCCCATTAGAGAGTGAAATTTAAGGGTATTCCATACATTGGGTGGCACTTATTATAATTTTTCATATGAATTCTATTTCAATATTTATCAAATAAATTACACTTTCTCATATTTATCATTTATCCTTATTACTTTTACTCATGTTTTCTTTGACCTAAACCATTCTTCTATATTATTTATGGACTCTGAAAATGAATAGACGTCTAGATGAAGGTTCCATACACACAACTATCATTTTACTTTTGTGGGTCACGTCTAATCAGTCTAGATGAAGGTTCCATAGATACAACTATTATTTTACTTTTGTGGGTCATGTCTAATCAATCTAAGTCATTCACATAAAATGCCTCCCACTAGGTAGGGGCCAGAATTTTACATCACTCTGAGTAACTTACGAGAGTCTATTCAACAATATTCAAAACAAAAAAAATAAATAATAAATTAACTTTCATCTTTTAGACAATTATTTGTATAATATTGGCCGGGGAGTGGATGCTTCACCATGTATGTCAATCATGAGTGTATGTAAAGTTAAATTGATAGCTCTTGATATTTATGCACGAAATTGGCATTGAGCAAATGATCATTACTATCTACATAAGGGTTCAGATTTTAGCGGTTATATATACAACCAACCATTAATCCTTGCAACCCTCAATCAGATTGTCATAATTATCAGGCCCTTATGATTCTTGCTCCACTTTTACCCATATTTAAGAAACCAAGTCCTACCAAAATTTAATCTTGCTTCATCCAACCTATTCATATATTCGTATACAGTGACTTGGGTGCATTTCCAATAACAGTGACATGCATTATTAGGATTACATTATTTTTAATGCATTATCAATTCGATGTTGTGTATCACTTAGACTGTTAAAAGTGAAATTTAAACCAATTCCCACATAGATAGTGGGTCTGTGACATGAGCTGCAAAGCTCGGACGATATAGCTCCCATGCATGATTACTAAGATGACTAATCCCATTAGTATGGTAATGAGATAGCAGTGGATTCTTTCTCAATTAATCTACTCCACATGACAAACGGTAAACACCATGAGGTTACACAGAACCTACTTGCAATTGGGGTTAGATTTGTGAAAGACGCACATGGACTATCATTTCCATGACTTATGGCGCCTAACAAAACAGAGAGAGGAGACTCTAGGAGATACTATCTTAGAAGTTTCCTCGCTTCCACTTTCCTATCGTCGACCATAATTTTCTATGGTTTGACTTAAGTCAAGATCTAAGTGCGTTTTGAATGTGGTGAACTTGGCAAAAAGATTTTGACTGTGTGTGGTAGGTGAAATAGGGTATCCTTAAATATGAAACACGGTATGTAGGAGAAAGGTACGTAATATATCTGTATATTAAAAAGGGAGATTGCTTGACAAGTTGATGAAGACTGAAGAGGTCTTTGCCAACAATTACTAGCAATGCCTTATAAAATTAGCATGACAAAAATGAGTGTTTGGTGGATCAGGATCAGCCTTCTTCTCTGTACCAGCAAATGGATTTGGGTATCTTCTACTTTGGAGGCTGTAACAACTAACAAGGATTTTGACTCAGATGACTCAATGGGCTCACTGTTGAGTAGCCCAGTGGGCTCTGTAGCTAGTTTCTATAGGTCACTCTCAGTTCTTCAGACATTTTATAGGAGGTATTAAAATATTGTCGAAAATTATAAATCCTGTCGAAATGAAATAATGTGATTATACTGTTTTTGCGATATTTTTCTAAGATTAGTATTTTGCAAAAGGTATCTCTCATTGACTTGCATGACCATTTTACCAATGTGTGTGACGCCCCATGATAAGTCTCACTAACCCCTTATGAATTAAAACCCACATTAAATTCTAATGATTTCTTATATTACAATTTTCACAAATTCAATTCAACAGTTATTATTATTCAGATTAGTTTGAAATTAGGGCAAGTGCTAATTCATTAGGGTGTAATGAGCGTGAAGTGGCTGGTTTTGCCATTGGGTCTCTCACACTAGTGGCAAATAGGTTGTCTCTCACATAAGCCAGTGAGATGTACTTCTTAGTAGAATATAACACATTTTTCTAAAACCTCCGTTTTCTATAAAAAGGATAAAAGTCCAGCAGTTATTTTTTTTGCCCTACTTTACTCACCCACCCATGTCGTTGGTCGGCCGAGCTACAATTGAGGGACATATGTCCAGCAGTTGACATATATAACTTTTGTTTCATATGCAAATTATTTACTTTTCCTAGTATCTTACCAAACCACCGCCTGCATGTGGAATCCCATAAAAAGAACGAATATTCTAAAAATGGGTCATAATTAACCCCGTCTTTTCTTTTTTTGTTTTGTCATTTTCATTATAAAGACTTAACTTATGAATACATAACACGTCTCTAACCAGTTGAGCAACAGGTGAGAGACAATAACAACTCTACCACATTACGTATCACTTTATGTTATTTTTGGCAAATCCTTGATCTCTCTTTATGTAGATGTAGGCTTTAATTAGCATTTGGGAAGTCAGGGGTTCAACCCCCACCTCCCCCTCTATATATTCCTGCATGTGCTTATGCGGACTTTTTTCCTACTTCGGTGGGCTTTCCTTCCCCGGTGTGGCGGGCTATCTTCCCACGTCGGTGGGCTTCTTTTCTGGGTGTGCCGGGACTTTTTCCCACTTCAGTGGGCTTCCTTCCCGGGTGTACCGGGCTACCTAAGAAAAAAAAAAAGGGTCACAGCCATTGAAGCTAGGGTACAAAAAAAAAAAAAAAAAAATAGCATGGAATCAGCCACTACCACAAGTGAGCCCACATAAAAATTGTCGATGATGAGATTTTCACATAGCACTAAATAGATTTTCTAATTTAATTACTAATAATAATTATTATTTTGGAAGAAAAAAATATGAACAAAAGGACTGGTAGTAAGGATAAGCCAGCAGATCTGGATGTTTCCATTTTCTAAGTTCTTGTTTTTTTGTCAATGCATTCTACGCGAATAAGTCAATGGCCTGGGTGGCCTATTTTGGGTTTACCAATTATCAGTGTTAGATCTAGAATTTGGCATGAAACCGCCCACATGTTCATGTTTGGAGGCTGGTTTCTACTCTGGTTGACTTCTATTATAACCAGAGAGTAGACCTTAAAGATTGAGAGTGGGTCAAGCATGAGACCCATCAAATTATCTTATCCATTGTTTTACTTGTTTGATGGTATTATAAATGCAACATTCCCATGTTGAACATCCAATGGCGTAGAAACATTTAAATCAGTGTAAAATAGGGTGACTGGGGCTAGTGACTGTGACTGGGTTAGATTGAGCATTAGCTGGATCCAACGATCCAAAAGAGGAGAGGCTCCGAAAAACCACTTCTTTTTAGGGTTTGCTATCCTATTAAGGCATTTACTGTATTCTTCATTTCTTCTCCATGGAATTATTGACACTAAGCAGCCAGAAAGGGAGAACATTTTTGCATCTCTCGTAAGGTATGAGGAGTAAAAATTCACTTTAAGGAAATCTTTCTCGTTAAGTAGTAATGAGATTAGCTGTCGACACTAATGTAATTTAATTAGAATCTAATTTCATATGCCTAATGCAGTGAGGTGGTGGGAACTCACATATACAAAGAGGAAGGAGGCAGGGTTCGACGAGGACTTCTTACCACTAAAGTAAGGAGCCGTTCTCCACCTTTGGCACACATAATGATAATATAGACTGTCCACAAGTGAATGTCATCCCCTCTTACGATATAATCACAAGGTACACTTCAATAGGAGTGGGTCCCATGGTCCTATTGAGCACATGACTAAAAAATGTTAATGCCACATCATCAATGATGCCATGTTAATGCACAGTCAGGTTTTCAATCATGTCTAATTATCCTACTTGAAACCCTAGATCAACATGTAAAGCCATCACAAAATAGAGAGTCGAAGACTCACCAAGCAAGAAAAGCAAAATGGCAGAAACATTATATTTTATGTGAAGAATCAGATCCTTTATTGCATTTGATGCACGCTCACCGTGACTAGAACAATCACGGTGCACCGCGCCAACACAAAACGCACCTGATTTTGAGTTTAAATCAAATGGGGGGCAGCTACATGTGGGTTTGCATTGACGTGGCCCACTATGAATGGTCCGCTCACGATGAGGGTATATCAAGTGCGTTAAAGGACCGGGACTCTTTAGGTGAAAGAAAACAAGAAGCAAGGAAGACTTGTGTAAAGAAAGCAAAACAAAATTCATACTTTTGGTTGATAATGTTTTGATTGAGAGTTTATACTATAATTGTCTTAACAAAAAAGGAAAAGTAACTTCCTTCTAACTAAAATACCTATTTCTATAAAAGAAAGGTTCGTACTTGTATTAAGTAACATAAGACAGCTTTTAAACACTTAAATAAAAATAAAATATAAGGAACCCTAATCAAACAATGATCTTAACAATTGTTTTGTTGGCACTCCAAAATACATTTGCAATAGTATTGCTCAAGGAAGAATAAAATGCCAAGGTATCATATTTTCATGGCAACGAAGCTGTAGTATGGTTAGAAGCATAATTATCCGACCATGCATGTACTAATACTTCCTTCTTTATACAAGATACCTTTTGCAAAGGAAGGATAGTTATAGGGTTGCTTTTTTGTCATTTAATTATTGACTTATTGTTCATTTCTTCTTATTCTTCTTTCTTTTCTTTTTTCTTTTTAGCATGATATAGAACAATTCGTTCCTTATTTGGTTCTGTAACTTGATTCTGTGCTGCTATATTAATATTTTAAATAATCCAGTTCATTATTTCTCAACATTAAAGGGTCTTTTAACCTTTTATGTCATGGGTAAGTTTGTAATTTTCTTATTTTTGCCCTACTCACTTTTTACTTCAACAACTTAATAGAATTCTTAAATCGCATGGGAGAAAAAATAATGTGATTTAATCAGAATATAATTTCATATGTCTAATTTTTTAATTTTTTTTCTTCGATAAATTTTCGCATTTTCGATAATAAAATTAAAAATTAAAACAAGTACGGAGAACATGATAAAGATATTTAAGTGGTTCGGTTAAACTCGACCTACTCCGCTGAGAAGAGAACAATTTGGATTTTAACTTTTTGAAGGTTTGTAAATAAGATTACCTTCAAAAACCTTACAATCTTTTTAGAGAATAAAAATTAAAAAAAAAAAAACTTGTATATTCACAAATTACAATAAAGGAAAAGTAAAATATCAGATGTATAGTCCACTAAAGTATTCTGGCTGGATTATAATCTTTCATTACTGCCAACTCTTGCTTCCTCTTATCTACCAAATACAAGTCTCGTAGGCAAATACAACACTCCACCGTTTCTTCAGTTAGATTTGTTCTTTTGTCATCCAAAAACTTCTTAGTGAGAATCAAATAGTCGAATGCTTTGAGAGAGAGGTAGAGAGTATATAGAAAGTGAAAGAATAGTGAGAATCAAATAGTCGAATGCTTTGAGAGAGAGGTAGAGAGTATATAGAAAGTGAAAGAATTGAATGCTTTGAGAAAAAAATAGAGAGTAAAAAAGTTGAATGCTTTGGTGAGTAATGAGAATGGGAGGGTTAGTCTATTTATAGACTTAGTAAAATTTAAAAAGACACAAAATACTCCTTATATGACCGTTTTATGGAGGGGGGGTTTTAAATGGACAAAATACATGAAACTAGCCGTTGGATAGGCCAGGTAGATCGACCATTGCGGATAGATAGGCCCATCTCGTGCTGTACCGAAATGGGCTGACTGTGCCACAGTCCTCGGTCTAGCACGGCCCATGAGACGGGCCGTGGGGTGGGTCGTGCCGTCGCGGCCCGGCCCTTCCCATTTGACATCCCTAGGACCATTCAAGATGAATGTCATTTCCTCCGGTTATATAAACTTATATTTCAGTTCAATAGGAGTAGGTCCCACCACCCAAGGGAACAAATGACTGAAACGTGTTAAACGATGTATCATCAGCGATGCTACGTCATGCACAGCTAACTTTACAATCATGTTTAATCATCCTACTTGAAACTCCTACTTGAAGCCCTAGATCAATGTATGAGGTGAAAAAACCCATTTTAAAGGGGAAATTTTATCGTACGAGCAATTGAGTGAGTAGTCTAGCTCTATGGGGCCCACATTTGATCAATGTAGTCCATTTGGTAATCTTATCATCCCATGATTTAGCATCATGCTTGATTTTATATTCGTTTGAACCATCACTAACCAATGGATTGAAAACTAAAATAATTGTTTTGGCTCCCCCATGTCTAAGGAGACCTTTCCATTTGTGCTCCTCTCTAATACCGACATTCATCTAAGTGGATCCCACGAGCTTCTCGCTTTGACAACATATGTGCAATATGCATTGTGCTTGTGGGAGAACATTCTTCCGTTTTAAAAGTGTATGAAACAAACCCTGACATGCTAATTATGCCCTTGAAAGGTTATTAGGAAAAAAAAGCCCTTCAAAGACAACTGCCAGGAAAATGGAGCCCGGTCAAGCTTTACATGCCCGTAATATCCAGCTAAGTACGACCAAGCCCTTCCAGGATGGCCCAACCAACTTGGAGGCCCAGCCGGCTGAATTATTTGGTCCGCACATACAGGCCCAGATGGAAACAATATGAAAGTCTCATAGGTGTGCGTGGTTACCCTCCTGGGTCCAAGCTGCCTTAGCTGGGCTACCAAAAAAAGAGTGGCAATGCAGGAGGACTGCTCCTAGAATCAGCATCAAACATTCACATGAAGGAAATGTCTTATGAGGATCATATAAGGTCTCTCTTTTTTAAAAGGATCAAATAACTAAATAGTTTTCCAAGAAAAGAACTTTATAAACAGGCCCATTGCCGGGATGTAAGGCTGGAAGTAGGCTGGGCTCGGTAATTGGGCCTTTAAGCTAGGCCCTCTTTAGGATAAGAATGGACAGGTACGTAAGGGTCCGTAAGGCCCGCAAGACAGATCCCGACATAAATAGAAGTCCATCAATTATAAGCGCTGGGCCAGGGAGCACAAATGAACATTTTCTGCGAGGGACAAATTGAGCCCGGTATGAAGGCCCATGGGCCAGTCCGGGCTTAATCTTAACCCATATATAAATAGGCCAAGCCTAGTCGCTCTGAGACCAGCCCCTAGGCCAAGGGATGTTCATGAGCTTGGTCAGACGGGGCTAAGGCATATCCAGACCCGACTTAGGAAATGAAGTCCCATATCTGGCCCAAGCCTGAAAGGGTCTATAGTGCCTGGTCTGAGCTTGACCTTCCTGAAACATTTCAGGCCTAAGCCCACCCATTTAGTCAATTGGGGTGGGCTAGGGCAGGTTTTCTATCACCTACTGGCACGAATCAGTCACTAAACTACAAGGACTACTTCTAGCAGCTTAGTTTCGGGCTTTCTTTCACATAATCAAAACCCAGTAAAAAATATTAACTGGGCCCTATTTTAAATTCCTGCCAGGCCAGTTTCTTAAAACTGGGCTGGCCCAGTCTATGAGACATCGCCCAGTATAGTGACACCCTTATTGCAAAAGCCATGTGCAAGAGCAAGCCAAGACTACTCCAAAGGGCATGTGTGTAAGCCCAGGCTTGAAATGAGCCCACATGAAACTTGAATTGCTAAATCTGAGGCATTTTGTTGTACGCATATATGCGGAAACGTGAATCAATGCAATCGAACAAGCAATCAACCACACAAGAACAAGCAAGCACACACAAGAGAATTATGTGGATCGGCAAACTTATCTACGTCCACGAGAAAGAAACTCGACTCTCCTTGGGTTCACTCTGTGTATGATCAGTACAGCCCATCTCATAGGTTACACATTACATGAATAAATAATGCTATCTTTCTTATCCCCCAAAAAACCCTATCTTAGTCAATAAGAAAGTCCCAATACAATTACCATAATACCCATGACCATGAAATCGAAGGATCAGGTGTTCCAGGTTTTTCAACACATTTCTAATTGGAGAGTAATACATATGTTAGAATCGATGATCAATGGTTCTAAATCACCCAAAAAAGGGTCACACGCAAGTGGATGCCATGGTTTAGAAACCTAAAGTGGATATTGGTTAGATGGTGTAAAACTTCATATGTACAAGGAAGAAGAGCCAAGCCGAAGCCCTAGCTCAAGCTCAAGCTCAGATTTTTGTAATCGAGCTGTGTCCACAAAATATTCGAGTATGGAATTGAGCTTGGCCAGACTCTGCCCAGCTCGGCTAGTTTGCACCCCTATGTCCTACCCATTTATGTCACTTGTGCAGAAAATCTTTCCAACTCATATTCAGCAGCATCGTGTTCTGTTTCAATGGGCCATTTGGAGCACCCCTATATCTAAGCCTAAATATTGTGATATTAAGGCTCTTCTCCAAAAGTTCAAGAAGATTTTAAGATATTAACTCATTCTGAGAGAGAACTCTTGTAAATCGCACAGTAAATCCAACAACATATGTCACTAAGAACAACTTGTAGAGAACTCAGGTCTACAAGAAACATTTTGACTCCACTTGAGGATCTGGGGATGTAAATTGAGGATTTTCATGTCCGACCACCACTCATATAGGTCTTGGAAGTTCTCAATTTTGCGAGTTTATGCACCAACACCATTTTTTCTCATTTACACACACCAATTTGCATGGATATCAATTTGAAAAACCTCAGTAAGGAATCATCTATTCTGCGGCGATGTGTAATTCTCAAATTTGCGGAATCCTCACTTGTTGTCCAATGTGCCATAGGATTTTTTTACCATAAATGGGCCCCATTTTAGGGTTTTAGGAGATCTTTTTTATATAACAATGGACAAAATTCTTGTGTGGTAACTTTTGACTTAAATTAGTCCCTTGCTAATAGGTGTCTATTTTTTCTTGTCTGGACGAGCTTAATCTATTAACTATATATATGCATAAGTTGTCTAACTATAGATGCATAAGACACATAGGGATGGCAAATACGATGACATGAACCCTTTTTCAATTTTTAATATTGTTTTGTTGATTGACATTTTCTTATTTGCAGCCCAAATGGGCTTGTGCTAATTGATAGTCAATTGTGTCATTGTGTAGTTTTTAATTATGGAACCTTATCCTTCACTTTTATGGTTGATTAAGAAAAACTTGTTATAGAATTAAGCTTCTATGGCTTGTCTTGATTGAGATTAAATGTAGATTTGTCCATTTCTTGTTGTACTATTTGTAATAAGGTAAGACTAAGAGGTTGGCGAGTTTAAATTATTTTAAGACTGCTTGATCTTATTATTGTACACACCTAGAGGTGTCAATGGACCAAACTAGGCAGGATTGAGTGTGTCCAAGCCCGAACTGTTTATATCAAACCTAAAATTTAGGCAAGCCAGGGCCTAAGGGCCTATGTGTTAAGTCCCAAGTTCAGGCCCAATAGTTTTAATTAGCAAATGATTGGTTGTGTTTTTTTTTTTTTTTTTTTTTTGCGGGGGGGGGGGGGGGGGGGGGGGGGGGGGTGGGGATGACATTTTATTCATTAATCATTGGAAAAAGATACAACACGAGGGCGGGGCTTTGTGTAGGCATCAGTGCCTACACAAAGCCCCGCCCTCGCTAGACTATGTGCTTCACTATTAATGCTTCTACTAATCACCGTAAAGTGCACTTTAGTAAATACATCTTTTTTTCTTCTAGGATCTTATGGGGGGTGGGGCGGTGGGATGACATTTTATTCATTAATCATTGGAAAAATATACAGCATGATTATTAATGTAGGCATCAATGCCTACACAAAGCCCCACCCTCGCTAGACTATGTGCTTCACTATTAATGCTTCTACTAATCACCGTAAAGTGCACTTTAGTAAATACATCTTTTTTTTTCTAGGATCTTATATAACGGGGTATAAATTTCCCAAGGGAAAGGATATTGAGACTTTGTTATTGAATCAATAGCAATCTTGGAGTCACTAACCAGTTTGGCATTTTACTTTTAAAATAAAGTGGAGTGAAGTGAGATAAAAAGAGAGAATAAAATCTGAGTGGGTTATAATGGTATTTTGTTTTTAGTTGTTTAGGATGAAATTTTTGGACTTTTTGTATGGAGAAATGGAGTTTTTTTGTCTTTTAGTAAATAAAGGTAGTTGATTTTTTACTTTTTTTGAAAAAGGAGGGAGTTTTGAATTAAAGTGTTTTTAATTTGATGCTTGACTTTACTTGACTTTACAAGTAAAATTATCAAACGGGCAGAAACCTACTTTCCTCCACCCATGTTGAATTGCCAAATCCAAAGCTTCTTCGATGGCCAAAATTTCTGCCATGATAGCTGAATCGCCTTCAATTCTTTTGGATAGTCTTGTCAATTTGCTACCATCTTTGCTATAAGCAATGCATCCAACTCCTAATTTGTTAGCATCTTTATTCACAGCTCCATCGCAAAAAATGCGAACATCAATATCCAGACCTTAATTATTAGTGGAAGTATCTAGCTGACCATCAATGCGATTATGATCTCCCTGCTTTTTCTCTAGTGAGTTTATCCATTCGGTGTGTGCAAGGTTGATGTTTTGAACCACATTCTCTCCATTTGGATATTGCTGACGAAAGATTTTTGCATTTCTCTCTTCCCATATCCACCATAGCAGGAAGCCAAAATAGATAATATGGTCTCGATCAATTATGCCTCCATTCTGCTTCACAAGCCAATATTCCCACCAAGATATGAATGAGATTTGATCGCTATTATCCATGATAAAGGACAATGATGTGCTATATACCAAATGGCTTGAGCAAAGTAACATTTTAAAAAAAGATGTTCCAGGTCTCACTTTGCTCCCCACACATGTGACATATGTTATCTATACAAACTTTTTTATTCAATAAGTTTTCCCCAACTAGTAGTTTGTTGTGTAGAGCCTTCCATAAGAAGTTTCTAACCTTTGGCATGAAAGGGGTGTTCCATAGGTTTTTCCATGTTTTCGTAGAAATAATGGCTGAAAATGAAGCCTCTGAATGGGCCTCTTGAATTTGAGAATGGTATGCCAATTTGATCGGTTGTTTTACTAAACTGTGAAAATTAAATGGGTCAGTCCTTTTCTGAAGGCTAATCAACAGTCATTTTTAGCCATCTTTAAATCGGATGGAAAGAATAGTTAAGGTTTAGAACATCATAGATAGTGTTAAAGCCTAAAGGTTGATATTCAGAGTTGTTTCATCAAAGAATTAATATGATACAACATATTATTGTATGTTGTAATTTATTAGTTATATACGTATGAGGACATAAATGGGCCTGGGCTTCCCAAGGCTTAGGCGTAGAAGCCCAAGCACATCCCTTCTATAAAAGGGATTTATTATAGATCCGCTCCCTCTCAATGGGCCTCAAAAACCAGTCTAAGCCCAAACTTAATAGGGTCTGGCTTAAAGGCCTGATGGGCTGGCTAACCCGTTGCTAGCCGTTTGTGCACTGTAATTTATTGATGTGGGCTTGTTCAAGAATGGTCAGGCCATTCCGATGTCAAAAAATGCCCTTCTTTCAGGGCCCACTTTGGGCATTCCAATCATGGGGCTTTAGGGATGGAAAGGTTTGTTTCTAACCTAAATATGTGCAACAAATGGAGACCATGTGATGATTCTAACCTTTGATTAATGCTCTCAAGGTTGTATAATTTCAAAGTTCAAACTATTTGGCAAAACCTAGGGTGTGCCATAATACATGTTGTGTTGTGTGTGACGGGATATGATTTTTGTTTTTTGGAAATCCAATCAAGCGGGCTGGGATCCAATTGAGAGCTTGTACACACGAAAAGACATCCCATTCCAATGGGAAAGAGGCCCAAAGACTAGGATTAATAGTAAGCTTCAGCCGGGTTCCAAAGGCTATCCGGTTCGCAAATTCATGGTATTTCTTGCGTGAGGGATGTGACGTGATACATACCTGTGCAATTCTAATTCCAACATGTTGAAAGTGAATACATTGGTCTTCTATTCATCTTCTAGAAAAGAAATTTGACCCATTTGAATTCCTGATCTTCTAGACCTTGGATTATTCATGAAGTCAAAGTAGGCATCCAGGAAGACTCTATTTCAATGTTGATGTGTATAATTAGCAACAAATAAAAAAAAACAAAGAAACAATTAAGAGTATTCTAGAAGTTAGTCTCAAAACCTCATCAAAGTGGGCCCACATGTCCTTTTATCATAGATTTTACACAACTTATGGCATAAAACATGTGAAACAAGTCATTTTCTGAGTTTACTTGGCAAACCGACAATTGGCTTGTGATGAGTTTTGACATTCGCCAATCAAGAAACATGTGGAGATAGGTCAATTTGTGAGGTTGGATTTAGTACCCTGTAATTAGTAATCTAATAAGGATTAGACTTAAAGCCAAGTTTTAGGTAAATGAACTAGGAATGATTGAGAGAGTCTCATCTGTGCATGTGAATTACACTTTTGGTGTAGTATTAATCAATGTCATCTACATTTTCATGGAAGGTTTTGCAACAGATCAATGCAAGATAAACAAAATATTATAGTAGCATAGTTGTTGGGAACAAATAAATTTAGGACAAGGTTGGATTTGTACAAAAAAATAACCCTTATCCACAAAAGATCTTTAGTAGCAAGCTATGGATACTTCAAAATGGGCACTGAATGAGATACTTCACTTTTATTAATAAGATCCATATCTTTGCCATGTTGATGATGTGTGCTTGCCTATCCATGCGGCATCTAAGGCATCATGGATAGTGAGAGAGTGGGGCACATTTTTCTTTAAGACAAATTGTTGGATAAAGTCTCCCTCCATGATGGATAGACAGTGGGGCACACTTCTATTTGTGACTTCACCATTGTTATGATCAACTCATTCATTCAATCATATCACCTGAAGTAAGCATTTGGACATGTATCTAATTAGTGAGAGAATAAAAGAATAGAAGTCTGTTTCGGTCCTAAGTTGTTATAAGATTTAATTTGACGCGTTCCATCAGTTATAGGGCTTTTGGCGTATGGGTTAAGTCCATAACAAAGCCAGATATTAAGAAAAGTTAATCATACGTTCATGGAGAGATTTCTTCTTTCGTGAGCAGTTCTTTCTTCCTCTTGGAGCTTGCGTTGTCTCCTTGCATGAGCAAGTTTCTCTATACGAGCGGGCATTATCTCTCCTTGACTGCATTCTCTCGTGGGTCCCAACCTTTTTGCGGGTTAAAAAACTTGAAATAGGATATTCCGTTGGAACAAATGGATTATTGGGTTGCACTCTCTCCATCCAAAGTCCCCTTTAGCCATCTGATCTTATCCAATTAGGTATATGGTCAAGATTTTGACCATAGACTCTTTTTTCTGAGATGACAGCTAGAAACGGAGCGGGTGTTTGACTCACTCCTAATCATCAACGCATAATTTCTTTGCATCAGAACCATTAAATCCTACATAACAAGGCACCCATGACCCCACCCCTTTTCCCACTTATACATGATACCAAGAATTAACAACTTGAATAGTTTGGCTCATGTGGAAAGACTTGAATAGTTTTCAAATTTTGAAAAAAAAAAAGGACTTTGAACTTGTGACTTGGGGTTGAATTTGAGAATTAGTTTTTTTTTTTTTTTTTTTTCTCCTTTTTCGCATTGTCACAGCTAGACAATTGAAAAGAATACACTGAACATTTAAAAACATACACAGTCCAGGTGCAATGTGCACTGAAAAGAGGAAAGGAAACTTCTGTTATTTACCAACCATGGGATTAGAGAACCGATGAGATTGAGAGGCTGCCCAGTTGATTCAGTAACCTGCTATTTACCTAACTATTCAGGGTTTAATTTTTCTGAAACTGGCTTAATTAGGTATAGCTGCGGTCTTTCAAGGGTCCCACCCCCTTTGCTGGGTACCAAACAAAAAAAAAGAAAAACCACCATGATTTCCAGAGCTTAAATGGAAGTGCACGCAATAAAAACAGTAAAATTGCACTAGAGCTATGTTTCCAATCTTCTTTTCCTATTAGAGAATAACTCTGGCAGAATATGTCAAGTCATACTGGTGCACCCAATATTCACCCTCACTTGGGAGAAGACTATTCAATCCTAACCTTCCAAGGCCTGGACCACATGCAGATTTGGTTTTCATACCCCATTCATTAGGTGGGGCTCACCACAGGGCATTTTGATCTTATAGGAACAGTTAACAGAACCTTTTTTTACCATTCATTGATTTTGTACAATCGGGCCCCAGCTTATGGAATTACAGACTTGATTTTGTTCCAATCCATCTACAGAGTGCTTTCCACCTTGAAGAAGCCCGTTATTTCATCAGGTAAAGTGTAAAGGGTCATCATGTATTGTGAGGCCAACTTGTACATAATTACTCAGTTTTATCAAAAGGAAAAGGAAAAAAAAAAAAAAACATTCATTCGATTATGGCACAAACAAATCTAAAATGTCCAACTCATAAAGCCGACTATAGCATTGAAGTCCTAGGGTTGTTTTCATTCTCTTGATTCAACCATCAAACCAAACTGAAATTCAGGCAAATATATACTTAACATGGTGTAGTTCTTTTGTGATAGTCCTTCACACATAAATTATTGTCGTTGAGAACAAAGGGTTGCCTGGTTGGACACTCCATTTTTCACCTAAGTGCTTAGTGTTTGACCCAGAGTTCCTCTTCCTGCGGGCTTCTCTTTTGTAAGAGGAAGCTTCTTTCCCACTCAAATTGGTACACATGAAATGCCTCGTGGACCATGATGCCCACCATAATATAGCATTAAAATCCCATACTTGCATCCATGATCCCCTTATATGTGTTTTGTTTCCAACCAACGAACCATGAAGCTACACGTGTCAATCCTCATATATTTTTACCATTCTCCCTGACCATGAATCACTAACCTCATTTTTGTCTGCCTCTCCTAGGTTCCAAAGAGATTTTTCCCTCTTACTTCTCTTGGTTCTTTCCAACCCAACGATTACACAAAAAAGAAGAAACATACAATAGAAAGAAGAGAAAGGTATAGGATAGAAAGATTGGTCATTAGATTAGACCTCGTTGTCTATATGTTTAGAGTCTTCTCTTTTATAAATTATTTGAATCTTCCATTGTTTCCTGAAATTTCGTTCCTCTCTTTTTCCCTGTTAGCGCTCTATTTCACGTAAGATTGTAATTAGAAATAGAGCGCGAAATGGTGAGGAATGTCCTTGGGACCCTGACATATTGGCTTTCTGAGCACCCATCAATTGTAGGATTCAGATGGAATGACAACCAATTATGGGGCTCAACATGGTCCTTCCTCTTCACCTCAATTGCATTCTATCTTCTTCTCTCTCTCTTCCTCAATCTTGTTTTGGTGCTCTTTAGGAGGCAGCGGCCGTTCCCTTTGGGATCGGCTCCGGCTGTCCACAGCCTCTTGATGGCTTTGATCTCCATAGGAATTTTCATGGGGACTCTCTTCTCTGCTGTGGCTGAAATTCGCGACACCCGTTGGTTTTGGCGTCGGTCCAAGACCCCCCTCCAGTGGCTACTTTGCTTCCCGTTAGGGACCCGACCAACTGGCCGGGTTTTCTTCTGGTCCTACACTTTCTACCTCTCTCAATTTCTCCTCCTCTTTCGCACATTCTTCTCCATCCTCCGCCGTCGAAAACTGACCTTAACCCGCCTCTTCCACCACCCTATGCTCATCTTCATGTCATACCTTTGGCTCGAGTATTCCCAATCATTTCAGGTCGTCGCCATACTGTCGACCACATTGGCCTACTTTGTTGTTTTTGGATATCGGTTTTGGGTTGCAATGGGGCTGCCAAGATCGCGCTTTCGGGTCGTCCTGAATTGCCAGTTATTGTTGCTTGGGTGCAACCTGGTTTGCCATGTTGGGGTGGTGGTGTTGCATTTTAGGAAGGGAGGGTGCAATGGTATTGGAGCTTTGGTCATAAACTCAGTGCTTAATGGAGAACTCCTGCTGCTGTTCTTGAATTACTATGTTAAGGTGCATCTCAGAAGAAGCAGGACAACTGATGATGATTCTTCAACTCATTCGAGTTCTGTTTTAGAAGGGAAGAAAGATTCATAAGAGAGATAGAGAGAGAGTTGATCTTCACTTACATTTTTTTTTTTTTTTTTCTTCTTTGGTTAATGTAGGCTTGTAGTTGCACTTTGTCCTAATTTTGGGGCACACAAATCAAAAGGCCCTTTTGTATAGAATGATAACTGATGAGTCTTATGAACTTTTTTTTGTGACATCAATTTATTGGGTTTCTTTCGTTAGATGGAGTGCTCTGCTGTCCCTGCCGTCAACCCAAAGGAGCCATGTTGGCCACCCCAGATAAAAAGGGCTGCAGATGCAAGTATAGGAATGATCTAACCAGGCTAACTTTTGGCAGATGAGTCATATAAAATCCATCAGACTGTCTAATACGGCTGCAGGTGCCGCCCCAATTGACATAGCTCAAAAACTCCAGGTATGGAAGCAATTTCAGGGCTGGTCAAATAGGTTAGCTGCTTGGCCCAAGTTTTAAGCCGCTATTGATGATTGTTTCTACTTAGGTACTAATCTTCATTTCCATGTTTCCTACTAAATCTGATTAGTGTGAAGTGTATATTATGATATGTGCAAAAGTTAATATCATCAGCATAGTTAAAATCGAAGCTTTATTGCATCAATTTCCCATGACCCAGTGACAATACACAAGCCATTTATAATCCTTATGATTCCCAGCAAAGACACCCCCTCTACCCTTCTTAATTTCTCATGCAACTTTTACTCACTCTTGGATTGAATCTCAAAAGTTATATTGTCGAAACACTTTTAAATTTTAAGGTTCTTTTTTTTTTTTATAAAAAATTTTAAGGCTGTTTTATCAAGGGTTAGGATAATTCAATAGTGCCAATATTTTGTCTAACCCTTATCCATGACAAAACCTTTCACCGACATGCATATAAGTAGGACCCACAAGCGGGACGAAAGGTCCACAGTCTGCAGATGAACTATATGTGGTCTACTTGCTAGAGAAAATTCCATAGAAAAGGAATGATGATAAACACAATAGGAATGACAACTTTGAGCAGCACTTCTTAAATTTGCTATCAGTTTAAACCATTGATTCATAGTGATGATCCAGCTTGGCCCAATTCCTAGGCCAACTCTTTGACGATCTAAATCCAATAATCTCACTAATTGCGAGTTCCTTCTTCCAAAGCATCCATTTTCGAACTATGTTTTTTTTTTTTTTTTTCTTAACCACTATATATGACACACTTTCAAAGCCATTAGAATTTGAGAATCTTGGGTGTTGATCATATGGTTGGACTGAATATATGCCCATGTGTTATCCACATCAAACCCTTTCAATCCTTCTCCCCCATGATCAGAATCCATCTAGATGGGTGGGTCCCACAGAAAGGAAAGTGAGAAATTGGGTCAAAATGGGTTGGTGCTGAGGTCTCTTCTTTTCATCACATGGATGAGACCGGTGGAAAAGGCTGGTTGGAAACCCTCTTATTATCTGTTCTTCTTCATCTACCGTTCAACTTCTTTCCATGTCTTGTGCCACTTTTAATTAGGTTTTCTATCACCAGACAAGATGCAATTCCTGCCATCTGTATGATGTAGATACCTCACCAAAGCAGTATGTACTTAATTTACGTAATTTTTTTATTTTTTTTTTGTCTTGGATTGGTTTGATGTGTCATTACATTAATAATATGGTCATTACCGTCGGCACTGTGATTGCATTTTAATTTAATTACAATCATGTAGATTTTATTATTTTCTCTTTTTTATGTTTAGTTTTTGACGATTTTGAAAGTTTTTCATGATAAAGAATTTAATTCAAGCTTTTTAAAACTTGTACTCGAGAGTAGCTCACCCTCAAGTCAATGCGAGTGATGCCCTAGAGCCCCCTAATTAAATCTCAAAAATTATGGAAAATAACTTTTAAATAGAAAAATGATGTCCTATAAAATTAAGCCACCACGCGTGTTTTAATTATATAGAATAAGTTTAAATAATATATGGTGTGGATATGTTTAGTTTTTCATATAGTTGGATGAACATGACCTCTAATCTTTGAATTCTGAAAACTTTTAGGAAATGTAGTTATAGACTTTCAATATCCTTGCAAAATGAATTTAAAAGCCTCAAACATTCAAAATATCCTCTCACTACAAGGAAAGAGGAGAAAATACTGGTTTTGCTTTTTTTCCGATTAGCAGATGAACACAGCACGAGGGTAACTTGACTCAGATCCGACTCGTCCGATTTTTAGAACCATGATCTTATTATCATGATTTGCAGACTTTCTACCGTTTTAATGAAAGTATGGCAAATGGTACTCCATTAATTATCTTCACAACCAAGTGCAAGCAACGCCATTCACATGTGAACGTGGATTCCCACATTTGGACAGTCCATTTTATATGTAAAATCACGGTTGCATTGTGGGTGGTTAATGGGCCGGGTCTAACTTGGCTTAGTTAGGCATATTTCCAACTAATCAGATTTTAGAAACACAAGCATGTGTCCAGCCCAAGCCCAAGCTGTCCAGGCAGAGCCAGATACTAGCCAACCTCAAATAGTTAGACCTGAGGCCGCCTGTTTAGTCAATTGGCCTAAAGTCCAGCCCGACCCAGCCCATAGACACCTTTATGTATAACTTAGCTACCCTCTGTACTACACAAAAACACTATATTAGCAAAAACAGATGAAAAAAAATATGATTCCTTAAAACAAATTTGAAACAAGAAGTTTCAAAGTTCAACGAAAAATGAATAAGAAACAGTTCTAACCAATATAGATCACCTTTACATATCCAAATTAAACACACACACACACAAAGATATATATATATATATATATATATAGAGAGAGAGAGAGAGAGAGAGAAAACAAACTGAGGCTTCATGGACAACTGAAAGTCACATGTAGAAATGGTTAAAAAAAAAAAAAAAAAAAACCTGAGGCTTCATGTACAACTGAAAGTCATGATTGTAATCTAGACCAATGATCTGATAAACCCATGTATGGAGAGATAATGAACAAAAAATATTAGTGCACAACGAAAGGAAATCTCAAAGCGTATTTATAAATTACACATGCACTTTCAATCATATATATATATATATATAAACAAAATCACTATGCTTTCAACACATATTAGAGCCCAAGGAAAAAAAAAACACTTCAAACTCGCATGCCCAAATCTAATCATAGTTAGCCACAGTAGAAGTAAAATCAGGTTTTCATGATCAACCCAAATCTAATCAGTCTTTCTAAACTGGTCTGCAATGAACATACCAAACCCATACCTAGAAGAACCAACACAACATAGGTCAGGGGTACTAGATCCACATCCACACCCGAATATTTTTTTCTATTTTTCAGTCCCTGAGTTGAACCCAGGCCAAAAATGAGAGTCCAAATTGATCACCATTGGACCAGCCATCATCAAGAGAAAAGAAATATCCTTTTCACAAAAGCTAGTGTTAAGAAAAGCAAAGGCTCTGTACAGTTTGCATACTATACTCAATCTCATTTACATTTCATTGGCAGCAAAAGTGGCAGAGCATGCAGCCAGTATATGGTAATGTTGACTTCTTCTTATCTCCTCTTCCTATTTATTCCTGTAAAGTTTGTATAACAACTTTACAGGATCAAAATGCAGGAAGATTGGTTCATGGAAAACACAAGATGGAGACCAGCAAAACCAAAATGTTGAGAAGGTGGGTCCGGGCTCCACCCCTACCTGTAAACCTACTGGACTTTGAAGTATGTTGTTATACATACTTAGCAGAAATAGATAGTGTAGTTTCAAATTTTCAAATTATGAAACTCAAACACTAGCTAGAAGCCTAGAACTTTTCATCTCCTACTCAAGATGACCAAGCCCATTTGTTGATTTGACTAACTGAATTCTGATAAACCATCCAAGACACCCAAAACATCATGTCTGATTATATCTATCACCTCTTCCATCTCATTCCATTTTGGCTGAAGTGTTCCATTTTTATTTAAACAACACAACAGGGACCACCTCTGGTGCATATTGGTCTGTTTTATAATCTCAAACGCACAAACACACAACTAGAATTTCAATGAAGTATGCATTAGCCAGTATTAAAAAAAATCCTGTTTTAGACTCAAACACACAAACCAATGCATTATTTTCACGTTTGGGAAAAAATCACAACTTTCAGTATCATGAATGCTACTTTGTGATATGTCACACCAACTATACAGATTTTTAGATTCAATGTGAAATGGGAAGCATAAAATAAAGTACTCCGGGGATATGTCCCATTTTCGGATAAAAATCATGGAAAGATTTGTTGGGTAAGAAAAATCCTAAACCATGATATAGAACCTGTTGTCTAGCCCAACTATGGCTCCAATCATGCAAAGCAACAATATTTTACTCATTTAGCTGCTTTGCTAGGAAGCAAAATGCACCAAATGTCTCACAGTCTCACTTCATTGATTCACACTTCACACTTCACAGCTAAGAATGTGAAGTCTTTCGTTGCACCGTCACAGGGTTGTCTGCTGCATAAAAATAGCACTGCATTTTCTGTATGGGGGTGTGCTTTTCAACCATAACAATCACAAGACAGTGGAAATACATTTCAAAACACGCCATTTCATTAGTATGAATGAACAAAGTTTCTCATCTGGATTTGAAGAACTACATACACAATCATTTCATTCAAGTACAAAAACTGAAAGCATTTTTCTTATATGACCTGAAATCCATATTCTCATATCTAGGATACCATACTCAATTATGAAAATCATCATTTCAAAAAAACATAAAATAAAATAAGATCAACCAAGACTTCAACTAAGCTAATCTACAACAAGCAAAACTCTTTGAATGAGTTAAATGCATGAACAATCTCTCTCGTGCATTTCATCAAACACCTTAAATACCCATCCCCAAGCAACCCAAAACCAACAAATACCAGATAACCAATATATGCTCTCCACTCAAAAGCTCATATTCCACTCATTTTTCCCTTTTCTTGGAACCCCACAAACCAAATCCCTTTAAATCTCCATCACTTCTTCCTTCAAAATCTCCTTTGCCTCTTTCCTCAATCTCTCCACGCTCACCCCTCTTGGTTATGCAAATGGGCAACATCCTCTCCATTGCAGCCATCAAAATCTTCTTATTCCCAATACCCAAATGCAGAAAAGTAGAATTGGGAAAACAAAGAGAAGGCACAAAGATCAAAATGAGAGATAGAAGAAGAGAAGGACTTTACCAAATGAGAGAGAAGGAGGAGATCCTTCAAGTCGTTTGCATCGTCTTCCTGAGATGGTTGTGCCAAGAGAAGGAAATATGCAAAGAATGAAAGTTCGATGGAATGGGTAAGATATCGTATTATGGCTTCCTCGACTTTTAGAAAAAAAAAAGCTGCGAAAAAATAGCTACACAAAACAGCTTATGCTTAATAGCTTAAAAACACTTATTTCTAAATATAAACTCTAATTTTAAATCATGACTAGAGTTTTATCAAACACTCAAAATTTTTAATGGGAGCTGCTCTCCTCAGCTGCAGCTCAAATTTAATTTCTGCTGCAGCGTGTGATTCAGTCTTGATTAGAAATCTAGCTGAGCTGAGCTAGTCTTGACAATGCAGTTGAAGCTTAAGATCAACTCAATCACACGCTGCAGCTGATCTTAAATTTCAGCTGCAGCTGAGGAGAGCAGCTCCCATTTTTAATAAGCTTTAAATCATTTAATAAGTGCTTATTTTTAGAGTTACCGAACAGGCCCTTAGCTAACCTTCTACGATTAGGAATGCATTAGTATCTTTAGAAGCCCTAAAATCTTATATGGCTCACTATATTTCTTGTTTGGGCTGGGCCGATCTTTAGGCCTTTCTCACTTAGTCGAAGACTAGCCCAAATTTTCATTAGGCCCGACCCAAGTACTCAAACCTAAGGCCCAAACCTGGCCCAAACATGCTAGGCCCAGGTCTGGCCCATGTTGGCCCGGCCCATGAGCACCCCTAGTTGCAGTTTTCTTGATATAACAACTACAGGCAAAGAAATTCCAATCTGACCCAAATTTACCTGAAAAATAAGACCTGCAATATACGCTGGTCAGTCATGGGTTCATAATACTTGTCCCTCATTTAAACGGGTAGGGTAATGGTCTACTCATAAAACCCTCATACGATTTGTCTCTTATTATTCTTATTCAGCAAAGTTTGTAGGCTACTACTGATTGGAAGGATAAGATTGGCTTGTAGGTATGTAGCAATTTTTTATACAATTGCCAATCGGAAAGGTCCATCAGATGAAGCTTTCATTTGTTATATACATTGCTGCTTGATGGCCATTCTAGTAATGATGAGGCACAGCCAATAAGCCTATCACCCTTAGTCAAAAGTTGAGATTTTGGCCCATTAGCTAATGGGCTTCACTAAGTGCCGCAGTTGATGGACTGGGAAGTTCGCTTGTCCTGGATGGTGCCTTGGAATCAGTTAAGACTTAAGAGACCCCTATTCGGGCTCAGTAGTAAATGGGCTAGGCCTGGGAAAGCTTCATTTGGTCCTACCTGCAATTAATGAGCTTGGGGTGTTCTATACAAAGTTTCAACAGCCACATGCTCTAGTAGATGGCTCGCACAATTAATATGTGGTGGTCCATGTAGAACGGAAGAGAAGCTATGCAGTTTATGCGGGTCAGGTCAGGTTAGCCTTATCAGATGCAAGTTGGGATTACCTATACCTTATAAAACAAATCAAATACGGATTGGGCTTCAAACTGTACAAGCCCTCGATCAGCCCAATACATGATTCAACCCGTTTGACACCCCTACGGGCCTTTCCTCCCTCGGACTTTAACCTTATGAAGGTGGGCCTTGGTATTTTCGGCCGAGTGGTTTAGTGGTTTTCTCAACTATTTGTGTGGCAATAATATGAGTGTATGGACATCATTTTATTTATTTATTTATTTTTTTCAGAACGCCCACAATAATTTATAGGCTATCAGGTATTAGAACAAAAGTCGTTATTGCTAAATGGGTTGTGTGGGTCTGATCAGGTTGACCTGAATCTAGTGCATGTTTGGGCTATCCAACCTGTTTAAGAAATGGATCATCTGTAGGTTGATCTTTAACCAGCAAAATTTCTATCTAAAGCCAATCAAAACCTGTTTGCATGAGCATGCACGTGTGTGTCCCTTGTGTGCTTGAGAAGTTCCTAGGTACTTGTGTCCTTATAGACACAACAGTTTACACGACAGATTGTACAGAATCCTTATGAAACAAGATGCAGCTTAAACTCAACCAATTTGTGCTGGATGCCTAGAACAAATCCCAGGTAATTTGGACCCATTTGGACCCATAACTAGATAGGCTGGAATAATGTAGGAATGGCTTTCAGGTCTGTGGGATGGAAGTGGGAATGAATATTAGGCCCATTAAGTTAACGATGTGCAGCTTGCTACCTGGCCTGGCTCATGAACACTTCTAGCTAAAATTCATTGTCGCTATTCATTATAATGCAGTTAGGACCTTTCTAACCTCAATAGGAACTTGCCTCATAGTGTTAAAATAAGGCCTAAGTATTTGATTGTTAGGTTGAAACTAAACAGGACAACAGTTTAGAAGCTCTCTTCCTCACCCCTGTCCTGTTGCCACTAGAGCATTTAATATGTCCATGGATGCTGATGGGCCTGTTTGGGGGAGCCCAATCCAAAGGATATTCCCAGCCCCAGATGATAATCCAATATCTAGGGCCAAGCTTGACGCTTGATCTTGACCCGATTAAGAGTCTGTTAGGCCGGAATTGAATCTAGGACTGCATTTCTCACAGGTTATATTGGTCACGGCAGAGTCCAGACTTGGCCCAATGCAGTCCAAGCAACAGAGTCACGAACTTAGTTTAATACTGGCGTGATTTGGGATTTGATATCTTGAATTAACCTTTAGCGCCATAGTTAACCAGCTTTAACTACCCCAGATTTGCAGCAATACTCAGCTCAGTCACTGAGTCAGGAGTGTTTCTGAGTTTTTATACTTTGGTTGGGACTAAGAAAAGTGGGCCTAGGCCCAATATGTTGTAGGATTAGCCTGGAGGATAAAAAGGATGGCCTTTTGTATTAACATTTGACAATTGGTGTTGGCATTTTAAGTTTGGTCTCAGGGAGATCTACTTGTGCATTTGTTGGAGTACACAATTGGTCTTCATTCGATGGTTTCAGACTTGGATTTATTGGCTCTGGTGGTTGTTTCAAGATGTTAGTGATGGGTGGTGGGATTCAATATTTCAATCCCATTTCTACAGGTTTGGGATTTGGTTTAAGATTGAAACCTTAACCTGTTCAAATGAGCATCAATGTACGATTAGGTTTGATGCGGATCTTTGTTAAATCATGCCTAACCTAGCATGACAGCCCCAAAAATAATATTCCAAGTCATGGTGCTCACAAGAAAAATAAGAGGCCTGAAACGTATTAGGTGTGGATGAAAAGAAAACCAAACCCCTGACATTCTAATATAGGTTTTTTTTTTTTTTTTTTTTTGGTTAAAATAGGTAGGTCTGTAGGTTCCAATGAATGCATGTATTACCAAATCACCCCAAATATAAGCCTCCAACTGTAGTGGTTGTGTTTTGGAATAAAGAGTGCAGAATGCTAGACAGCCAAAAAGGTTGTTTGAAATTTGTAGTGGTTGGGCCGGGCACCTGTGTCAACCAAGTGGCTATGTATGTAATTGCCATCTCCTGAGGTGGTCCCCACCTTATCATGGTTGGCTGGCCCATTCTAAGCACCAAATCAACCCTAGATGGTGTCTCAAGATACATGACTCATTGTGTGTGGAAATTAAGAAATTGGAAAGGGAAAGAGTGAAACATTGTGTTGGAACTTAGATGCCACTGTATAAGAAAATGTGATGTCTCCAACAAAAGCTGTCTTGTTATCCCAAGTTTCTTATCAATGAGCATTTGTCATTGTCGGCTCGTAGTTTCTATTACTTGCACACAAATCCAACTAAATTGGCCCCCCTCATGGCCTCATCCTTAGGTACTGATCATCACAACTTGTCCAACAAATTTTTTTTTTTTAAATGTCAATATAATTTCTTCCTTATCTACCAAACAATGAGAATTAGCTATGGTAGGTCTCTTGACTTACCCTGCCAACCCAACTGATTAGTAATCTAGAGTTGGAATATTTTATATTGGGATTTGATTCAGGTTGACATTTTTAATTTGATTAATAAGATTGTCAGATTCATGATGAATATGTACGGTTGACACTTGACCTGTCAGCCAAACCCACTCTAATCCAGCCTGCTTGAACTAGCTCGCTAATCCTACCTTGCAATTCAAGGTCTTAACTAGGGTTGTTGAGTTTTACAACCCAGTTAAAATAAATAAAAAATAGAAAGAAAGAAATGGAAGGAAAGTTGGGTCCAAGTTAGAAGCCATCATGCTACCTACAACATTCATGATTCAACTGATCGGAACCAAAATCCAACCCAATACCACCCCCCATACCATATAAAAACTGAAGATAAAAAATGCCTTGCAAGTATATATATGTGCCATTGGCATTGCCTAAATGGTTCTTGAGTTGGGTGAACTGCACCCTAACTAACCTCTTCATTCCTTAATAAGTATTAGGCATTCCATATCAAAATCAAACCTGTAATCTTCAGAATTCCAGAAAGGATTTAAAAATAAAAAAAAATGAGGTCATTTTCTCGCAATATCAATTAATCGATAAATTGGCGAGATAGAGGGGTTTTTGTGTTTTCCCACCTCTTCTTGGAGCTATTAAAAAGGTCATGTGCGCTCAACTGACTCCGACGTGCGAGACTAACGTGGTTTGTGATTTAGATATAGGTGGTGACGTCACCATGCACGACTAACTGACTCTGCTCTGTGACCTTGTCTCTGAGTCAGGAATCAGGAGCATCTCTGCACGGAGGCCTTTAGAAGTTCGTGTCCCCTTGAGTGGCCCTACTTAAGGAAAAATCTGATCCTTGAGAAAAATAATTTCTCTCTGTATCCTGGGCCAGATAATTTTTTATTATATTTATATATTTTAAATGTGATCAATTTATTTTAAATATATGTATTTTATATGTGATCAATTTGTATTTAAAACATCAGAGATTACACCGATATTATATTGTAGTGTATGTCCATTGGTGGAAATAAATAAGGTAGAAGTTGACATGTATTATCGAAGGACTAAATTTTCTTGTTTTTAATTTGGGTTTTTTTTTTCAAATAACATAAAAATGAACTAAATTATGTGAAAAATCATATCTTATGGCGGGTGAGAAAAGAAATTTCTAAATAAGAGAAAACGTCTGAAAAAATAATATCTCAACACTTATTTTATAATGCTTAGATTTGAAGAGAGTGGGCCCACTACTTAAAAAAATTGCCTCCCCTTGTCTCGGAGAATCCGTCTGTGGAACTGGTCGCTGGCACGTCATGCCAGTAATCCTGGTCAGGTGGCTTTCAAATTTGAGAGCCGTTACACACCTGTGGACTGTAGTCCCAGTCATGGCCCGACCTGGCCCATGATCAATCAATCCTACATGACATGCTATCGATTTATTTACTAATATGTTTTTGATGAAAGTAGTTTGTAATGGAGGACTGACTGACTTTCAGCCACTTGCTTGGACATTGAAGATCAGAAAGGGGAATAAAACTAAAACTGATATTTCAGTGATGAAATATAGTAAATTTCAGGCCTTACTTTGATGATCTATTTAAAGGTTCATCAAGAAGGATGATGACCGTTAGATGAAGGTAAGTTTGAGCCATATGTACATTTCGATCTCCCAAGTAGCTCTTAATCATATATATTCATGGGGGGCTATTGACCTAAATTCTATTTTTCAACCGTTACATTTACAGCAAAATAAAAGCACTTTCTATTATGGCCTATTGGACAGCTGGTCATATGATGTCGGTCATTAATTAAAAGGTGACCCACCTAAAATTGAAAATTTTGAAAACGTTGGTGCCGGCTTTTTGAATTTTCACTTCCAAACTAACTGGCCGTGCAGGTTGCTGCATGGATGAATTCTTACCAAACCTGATTGATAATTATGTGATTGCAATGCAATCATATTTTGCCTACAGAAGTTTCAAATCAGATTCGACCCCGCCTATTCATACCCTTCTATGACAGTCATTCAACCAAGTGACCACCATAAGATTCGAGGATCTGGGTCAGACCCATGCACCTAAGCTGCTTGAAACTATACACACAGAACACTGAATCACTGATCTATGGTTATAGATGTAGAAAGTGTCATCAAATAAACTATATAAGTGATTATAGTAAAAAGATCCACAAATGTTAATGTTAAGTCCTACTGATCAGGTGGCTAGTTGATTCATCAAGACCATGGGCCAGACACCACGTGTCCAGTCCACAAGTCATATAATAATATTATGTGTGTGTGTGTGTGTGAGAGAGAGAGAGAGAGAGAGAGGGAGTGAGAGTATAGAATATGTGCCGACATTTCTTGAGAAAATGAAAGTGGAAAACATCGAGAGCCAATTTCTCTAAGAAGCGCGTTCTATATATACACAAAAAGCTCCTTGGATCCATAACTGCTCTGTCTCTTTCTCACTCAAAAGGCTTCTCTTCTTCTTGTGGTGGTGGTGGTCATCTTCTCCTTCTTCAATGGCGATTGTTGAGCGGGTCTTTCTTCTTCTAATGGTGCTCTTATGCGGTCAGTATGATCATACCATCTTTCTTCTTCTTTTTTCATCTCTCCCTTTGATGGAACCCAAACCTTATTTTACAGGCATGTCTGATCTAAACCACATGAGTCTTTATTTGAATCATTACTATTTACCAGATCCATATCAAAGCTCAGTTGTTTTCTTCATTTTCCACATTGCAATGGTAATTTCTCTAGCCTACCTGACACACATCTACTTTGAAAGGGCTATTTTCCGGCATATCTGCCCTCCCGATCTTCAATTTTTTTTATTTTTTTTTAAATTATTACCCTCTATACATTGGGGTCTGCACGAAGCTGGATTCTGCAGTTCTCTATTAAGAGAATATGTGACCTAGTTATTAGGTAAAATAGCTACTAGTGGATTAGGCGTCTACCAAAAATGAGATTCAATGATCCCGGTAGGTATCAACACCAAAGCAGTCCAATAGACCGTTAAAAAGTTGGGAGCCCTACCTTCATTCACTAATTGTTTTAAGTGATGATTTTAGATCAAATGGAAAACAACGTCCAATTCATTTGATTTATTCTATTGATGGTTAATCTGAAAAATCTTTTTGTGTATTTGATAAGAATCTTAAACGCAACCTCTGCAACAAAGGCATCATCGTGGGTTCTCTTTGTTTAGCAAAAAACCAGCTCATTTGATTATCCCAAACTTTGGTTTAATATCCTCAAAACTTAATGACCTTTTTTTTTTTTCTTTTTTCTATGTTTTTATTTTAAGATCCAAACAATTATTGGATATAAGGTATTGAAGGTCAGTGCCCATTCACAGCAGGTAGTTAGTACGAATGGTTAGGATTGATCGAAACTGTAAAATAAGAGCCCAATATTAGGATTGGAATCCAGGCCCAACAATATGAGCCCAAAAACAACAAGATCGGTTCTCTCATATATATATATATATATGTGTGTGTGTGTATGTGTGTATGTGTGTAAGATAACACACAAAATATCTTAAGATATACTTTCTGTATATGGTAAAAATAAGATTATACCTTCCGACCTATAAACCTCGTCAATAGATCTCCTTCATGTAAATGTATTATATATACAAGGGGATTTGACATTTCAATGCCCCTTAGATATTAAATCCCCAATTTTATGACTTAATTTCTGTAATTGTCACCAAAGTCGTTTGACTATGGTACATTTTTTTTAAACTCTTTTTGCCTTTGATCCCATGATATCATGGGAGTTTAAAAACCCATGATATCATGGGATCAAAGGCAAAAGAGTTAAAAAAAACAAATTATACCATAGTCAAATAACTCTAGTGACATTCAATGACTTTTAGTCTTGAAAAATTGGGGATTTAATGTCTAAGAGGCATTGTAATGCAAAATCCCCTATATAACAATTATTAATGAGAATCAACTCACGGTGAATTGATACATTTCTATTACACAAGAAGTTAAATCAACCCTCGAGAACCAAAATCATGATTCATGCTGGGTTGGACCATTGGCTGCTTATTGGATCAACTTGAGAGTGCTGCAGATTAGATGGGCAGGCCTTTTTTTTTCTGTTCAATGCGTGGATGCTACGGATCAGATGGTTCATCCATTAAAAGAAATGAGGTCTACCATATAAAGGTCTAACGTTGGCTGAAACCAATTAACATGTATGTCTTAAAATATGCAAGTTTTCAGCCTTGATCAATACTGATTCTCAAATGAATTGGAACTTCCTTATCACCATGTTTTGGGGTAGGTTCTTTTACTAGAATTTCGTATAGGGATTTGGCTTATTAGGAAAAGCATGAACATGATGTTATTTGCATATGTTTCTTTACTATAATTTCGAAATCCCAAACAAAATGCTTTTTATTGGGATTTTTCGATGCTAAAATATAAGGGAGGATTCAAGAATTCCACATGCTCCATTACAAGAATTTTTAGAATTCCATATTACCCCACATGTGTGAGTTGCGAGTTGTTATTACTTTATATGTGTGAGTTATGAGTCTCCTACGATCCCAACTCCTTAGCTGGGATTAAGGAAAACGAAAATAAGAAAAGAGAGAGAGAGAGAGAGAGAGAGAGAGAGAGGACAACTCCACTGTTCATCCACTTTAGGGGGGACAAAACATGATCCAACCCGCTAACCTAACCCGACCCATTTGGGGTGGAATTGGGCTCGGCTTCAAATTCTCCAATAGTTGGATGATTAATAGTCTGTAGAGATGCTTCCCAGCAATGATTTATAGGGCTGCCCTGTGAGAATTCTCTAGGATGCTGATTCAAATAGATCTGGGTTTGAATCCCAAGTGGACCCAGCATGGATTAATTGGACCTTGATACACATAACATAGGGTACTTTCGTCAATACTTAAAATGTGGCGGTTATTTTTCCCGCCAAAAGGAAATTGTAATTCAGTTAACGTTATGCTAACTGCAACTGCAGGAACCAGCGTCTCCGCCACTGTCTTCACTCTCCAAAACCTATGCAGCTACACCATCTGGCCCGGAACCCTCACCGGAAACGGTGAGCCCCTCGCAGGCGGAGGCTTCCCTCTGCAACCCGGCACGTCGACCTCCTTCTCAGCCCCATTCGGCTGGTCCGGCCGCTTCTGGGCCCGCACCGGCTGCAACTTCGATGCCTCCGGCAATGGCACATGCACCACCGGCGACTGTGGCCGCTCCCTAAAGTGTACCGGAGGCGGTGCACCTCCTGTCAGCCTTGCCGAATTCACCCTCAACGGCAGTGACGGCAAGGACTTCTACGATGTCAGCCTTGTCGACGGCTACAATGTGGGTGTCGGAATCAAACCATCGGGTGGGACCGGCAACTGCCAGTATGCCGGCTGTGTGGCGGACCTCATCAGCAGCTGCCCGGCGGAGCTGCAGGTGCTGTCGGCTGGGGCGGTGGTGGCCTGCAAGAGCGCATGTGCAGCATTCAACTCGCCGGAGTACTGCTGCACCGGGGAGCACTCGTCACCGGCAACATGCACGCCGACACATTACTCGGAGATGTTCAAGAACGCTTGCCCAAGCGCATATAGCTACGCATACGATGATGCGTCGAGTACATGTACATGTACAGGATCAGACTATTTTATCACTTTC
Organism: Persea americana; assembly: GCA_029852735.1. Classification (NCBI taxonomy): domain Eukaryota; kingdom Viridiplantae; phylum Streptophyta; class Magnoliopsida; order Laurales; family Lauraceae; genus Persea; species Persea americana. The sequence goes on from CM056810.1 coordinate 85,002,045, forward strand.
TGTCCCATTGGATGATGAAACTGCTCTGATATCATGCTGTTCTAATTTTTTTTATTAAATAGTATTAGCGGTTTTTTAAGCGCTTATCAGTGTCTTATTTGTTAATTTGAATGCGCGTGTGTATAAATTGGCTATTTATATGGTTATTATCATTATTATGGTTTATGGGATGGTTTTGTTTATTAATTTAATTAATGATGCTTTTGGTTTCATTGGCATTGGCTGATACTCCACATGCTGGTGGTTCTGTTTATTAATAATTCTCAGCGTATTCTATGAGTTAGAAGGGTGAAGTTGTGATTTTGGAGTAGCCTACAAAATATTAACCAACTAATTTGAACAATAATTTCATCGCTCTGACTTGTCGCCTATAAGACCCACTACACCTATCAAGTAGGAATTAACTTCCGGCCCACATGAAACCCCAATGCAGACTAGGCTTGTTTTTGCTTAGGCTTGGGTTTTGAAGCTTGATAAAGCTTGGGTCAAGCTAGGGCTAGAGCCTTGGCACTCTGACGACCGTTCCAGGGTGTTTGGCAGTCTCTTTGCTACAGCCAGCCTCGGATTAGTTGCGGAAAAATTGATCCTTAGAAGATGACCTTTTTTCATTTTGCTTTTAGCAATGGTCTCATATTTATGGAATGCTCGGAGAATCTAACACGGCAACATTTCATTGATTCATTTTGGTTTTTATAACGATTAATGCATGTTCAGTTTTTCTCAGTTATGCAGATCAATCCGCAAAGAAGCTTGCGGTATCAGGACACTTTTATGTGGAAATGATGATCTATTGAGCTCTGAAGCCAGTGGTGGTGTGCGGATTTTCTTTGGGACAAGCAGTAGTCAATCAATATTTATATATTTAGATAGATTTATTACTATTCGTTTAAAGTCTTTTTTTTTTTTTTAATAACATTTTCGAAAAATTCTGAATTTGAAAATGCCTTAATATTGTCCAAGACATAATTTCTCACAACCTTTTGGGGGCCGTTAAGATCTGGTATTGCAATTTGTATTTCAATCCAATCAAAGTAAGACCTATGCTAGATTGATCCCGTGTAAATCAATCCACCCATTATTTATTAATGAAAAACCATTGATTGGTTTTGGACCACAATGCTCGCAGTAAATATTAATGGTCTAGAGGATAGCATTTAAAGGCATTCAACAAGTCAGGAAAATATAGCTCCAAAAGTGTAATTGATAGGGTGCAATTGTCTCACTGGTGCCTCACCTATTTAGTATCTGGAGCACTCAAAAAGAGGCAGTCCCATCATAAGAGATTGAGCATGTATGATTAAGAACGTCACGCTCAATCTTATAGCTAGACCAACCTCTATTAGTATAAAATTTGGACTCACCAAATAAAAGGGCCGGGAGGACATTTAATAGGTGCGCCACATGATAGTGCTCCACACCTCTTAACTTTTCTGTGAGTGGAACCTCAAAAGTATTTAATAAATTCATTGCGGGGTGGGTTTGAGAAACGGGCACAGAAGGGGCTCTTCTATAAAATTACAGAAGAATCTACGGGAAAAAAAGAAAAAAAAAAAGAAAAGTAAGCAAACCTGGCCTTTTTGGGGCCTCACTCAAACAACCCAAGAAGAGCCCAAACCCAAGAAGAAACTACATTCCCTTACCCTTGGTCGCCCAAGGGTCTAATAAATTCTGTTAGGGTCGACTTCCTCAAACAGTGGCCACCCAGGCCCATAGTTTAAAACGTAAGATAAGTTTTGACGTCACAGCCAGCTTGTTCTTCGAACTGTTTTTTGATATTTAAAAAAGTTGTTCTGATTTGTGATTTGAGATATGGTTGTTTTAGGATTTTTAGGGTTTTTGAACACTTACGTATATATATAAATGAATGGATGGTCGTAGCATGAACAAGAAATTATACATCTCATTAGTCATTATATATACATCTCAATGCAATGAAGTGGGTTCCCTTCATATTGTTTTCTGTCCGTGGATCGAATTCTTCTGTGTGTTGGATTGAGGAGGATTATTCAGCGAGCATTAATCCTGTAATTAAAGGTCAGTGTTGAAAATTTATTTGCAGTTCCTTTCTTATAAATTTCTGAAAATATGTAGTTCTGACCGGTTTTAGAAAATATTTATTAGCCAAACCAAAGCAGCAGCAAAGAAGCACACCCCCCACAGCCCAAGAAACAAACAAAAAAAAAAAAAACCAGGTAATTAACACAGCCAACCTTTATTAGATCAAAGACTATGGTGCTGCTGGTTAAAATATAGACATTGGTTTTTTCTCCAACCAGAAGAATGCAACTAAAACATAAATTCAAGTGTACGAGTTTTCCCCTCAAGCAAAAATAGCTTTAGGTAAAATTTAAAGCTATAATCAGCCTGAACAATATTTGCACAAAATGGGCAAATATGTTTCTAACACATCGGATGCCACATTTCAATCTCTCTCCCCAACCACAGCATCACAGAAAACAGACAATTCAATAGTAAAGAACAAAGCACTAGCCCACAAATAAAAAAAAGGATCAGATTTCACAAGGTACGATCCAATTACACAATGTTATGGGCCTTGGCCATCCATCCCCTCCTCTTTTTTTTTTTTTTTTATTATTTAAACCTCCTCTCAAAAAACCATCCTTTCATTCACATTTTTCTTTTTTTTTTTTTTTACTTTACTATTTGGACCTTATCTTGAAAAGCCCAACTCAGTAAATCCAACACCCAAATCCTTCTTTAAGGAATACGGGCATGGTAGGAAGAGAACCTCAATGGGTTGCACGTGCCGCACGTGCCACCTTGCCTACAATAAAATTAAAAAAAAAAAAAAAAAAGCCTATAAAAAATTACAAGAACAACAGAAAAGAATTACACAACCTATTTTACAGAAAATTCCTTCCATCTGAAGGCATCCAACGACTAGGAGGATGAGTAAAGACTCTTGATGCCTCGTAGCCACCACGGCCTTGTTTCACCATAGCCGGTGCACTGGCCCTCGCCCTCCTCCTTGCTGCTAAAGAGGGTCTGGTCTGAGCAATCAAGAAATGCCCCGCATGCTGCATTGTATAATTGGCATGCTGAATGACACACCCGAAGCCTATTGTCGCCATCCTTGTCACACCTTTGTATGGATATCTGCGCAAGTGTTCATTTGGTCAGTGAAATGGTTTAGAAGAGGTTCTGTTATGGAGTTCTATAAAGATCCTGCTCTAAAGTGTTTGGCAATTGCAATGAAGTTGAAATGGATAAGGGCCCAATCAGGTCCCTTCAATGTATATGTCTTTCAACTGGTTTCAAATGTGGTTTTCCTTCAAATGCAGATCTGAAAGTGGAATAGACAAGAAAACTTCGGAGTAAGCACCACTTGCATGGAGAAGTCCCACCACAAATCATGATCTTGAAACCCTGATAACTTGTATGGCCCTCTCATGTGTAAGTTCCCATCACCTCACATGTGAGTTGTGTCATAAATCTCAGGTCGCAGACGTACCAAAAAAAATAAACTAGTATGGCAGGAAAAGGTCCATCTACATTCAATACATGGTCTGCGAATCAGTCCGATGTACTGGGTACTGAAACTGTTCAGGAAGCAGTCTCCCCAAAACAGATTATAGCAGTGTCTCAAAACTCTGACTCCGCCCCTGGCTCACCATGATTGGGTCGAGTGGAGTCTAAATTTCCTGACACAGAAATGAGAACTGTAACATCTCATTTCACCACTCCTACCCTTCTCTCTCCTGTAAACGGGCAGCTGCCTGTCTTCTTCCAACCTCTCTGCTATTTATTCATATAAAACCTCACTCTCCACTACTACCCTTCTCTCTCCTGTAAATGGGCAGCTGCCTGCCTGTCTTATTCCAACCTCCCAGCTCTCTATTCCTATAAAACAAACCCCCCCCCCCCCCCCCACCACCCCACACCACACAAAAAAAAAAAAACTGTTTTCTATATCTTTTGTGGGGTTCTTGCTCCCTAAAAAGAATAGCAGACTAGCAGTAGTTACAGGAAAGTAGGCTCCTTAAAATTATTTTTCAGTCATGTTTATAATAAAAAGGGACATGGGTTTTCTTCTCCCATGTCTCAAGGCTCTCACCCAGTGAACTCGATTCAATTCGTCTTCCAGGTGTGTGCCTTCACCTGCCCAAGCCTTTATGACCCAGCAGGCTGCAGTGGTCACATTACAGCAAGGCCCAGTTACACACAGATGTACTATGTGCTTTCTAAGCTTTTGATTTGGTATATGGCAGGTTGGACCAAAAAAGAATAGACATTTGTTAGGTAACTATCTTTGATTTCCTTTTTACTCTGCCAATCAAATTTGGGAAGAAATTTGAGCATAGCAGAGAAGGACTTGGACTTGACTTGACGAGCCAAGTCCCTTATGAAGCGTCTTGGCCATAAGCGAGTCCATCAAATTACTTGAAACCATAGAACACTTATCAATATTGATGTCTACTTCCAAATGGTCGAAATAAGGATCATCTTGGGGAAAAGGATGATTGATCATTTATCAGTAGTGGAGCCAAGCATCTTGATGATTCTGAACAGTGAACAGTACCACTCTGCAGTAACAATTGGGTAGAGAGATAGGAGTACTAACCCAACAAGCCAGCCGCTTTGCAGCTGATGCACAGTAGCCGCTGTCTAGTATACTGAACAAGGTTCGGCTGCCAGGTATCAACCTGTTGTAGTTGGGCATGACTACAGCTGCTTCAAGTTGTTGCAATATGCTAGGTTCACTAGGAGCACAGTGCTGCCCAGCCGCATTTCTGTCCAGCACATCTCGACAAACTGAAAGACTAGGGAAGAGCAAGGAACTGTTCTGGCACATGTAGCCTGCATAATCAGAGCAGCGGAACTCACACAGACCATTGTCGCAGACTCCACCATGCAAACTACACTGCTCATCACAAACAGCTGCACATTGGAGAAAGTGTAAGTAATTCTACATATTCCTGTTAAGCTAACTACAAGTGATGGGGAGGGACCATCTGGTTGATGGTCAATGAACTATCAACTAAGCACCCTTAGAACAAAACCCCTATTATGGATGTGGCAGACTCACTGCCAGGGAATTATACAATCATAAGCCTCGTAAAGTGTATGATTTGCTGAAACTTACGGTACCCAGATACCACAGGAATATAGCACAAGTATGAAATTAATGCCTAAAATGAAGTCCCCTGACACAACCGAGGGTAATCTAATTTATTTTCAACAACCTGCATTTAAAAAACTGAGATGTCTGTTAATTCACATGGCCCATGGTTATTTAATCCATACCATTGACCAGGGAGCCCCAGGTGAATGGGGGTTGCGGGATCCTAGAAAATCTGGAGTATTATCACACTCTGAATATAGATTCAAGTCCCTGTCATAGGTTTAAGGGTTATCCCAACTGAAAAGAGTTATGAGGCTTAAGGGTTAAACCTGTACACTTTATGAGGCTTGGGAGTTGAGAATTCCCATATGGAAAAATATACGGAAGAACAGTAAACAATATGAGCAATATCCTTTAGCAGTTGTCTGTGTGTGTGCGAGCGAGAGAGAGAGAGGGGGTGTGTGTGTGTGTGACGACCACAAAAGAAGCTCATGTAGATCATTTAAGTAGATACTGCTTCTTACCCAACAAAAAAAATAGATACTGCTTACCCAGATAAAAGACATTCAATGCTTTTCACAAGGAGAAACGTTTCCATACCTGTCGAGCAATCAATTCCCGCACGTCCGTTTTCACACTCACAGATCCCATTTGCGTTGCACTTGCCATGTCCACTGCAATTGTTAGGACAGGAGCCTGCACAAGGATTGTTCATCTCATTCAGTGCCCACTCCAGTTCAGAGATGCAAACTGATGGGATTCAGAGCGGAACCACACTCCAGACCCGGATCCACTTTTATAGATTGAACCATGCTGGATAGAACCATCACTCAGCTCAAAGTGTGTCAGAGAAATTTGCAGGCCACTGGTGTTTGTGAGCAACTTGCATGGCCACTGCATTGGGCAGTCTGAGCTTCTATTCTACAGTAAACTGGGTTCAATGGATCCCTCTATGCTTCATTCATGGGCGTCTTCAATTCCTCTAAAATATTAAGTTTCTCCGAAATTAAACTTTGAATATGACCCTGAGTGGACTGCAACTGGCCATGCCAGTTCCTTAACCTGGCTGACAAGGACCTGGAGTAGGGTTGCAAATGGGTAGATGATTATCTGAGTATCCGAAGTCCGGATTCTGAATTGAGCAGGAGAAATTTGGATCCAGATTCATGCATACTTTTGGAACATTCCGATCCGAAACCAGATCCTTATATATTTCCTAGAATCGCGATGTAGGATACTAATGCATTCACATTTAGATTTGGAACTGTTCCTTTTTTTTTTTCTTTTTCTATATTGATGGTTCTGTGTTGGACTGTAAACTCTCTCTCTCCCTCTGAAAGAGAGAAATTATCATTGAAAATTGGTTCCCCAGTTTTCAGAAGAGAAATAGGATTTACCAAACCTGCTGTTTGATTCTAGTTTAGTCATATGTGTGTGTCTAACTAGAGATCCAAACCCTAATTAATTTACTCAATTGGTTCCTCCATTACCTAATAAAGTTTGATCAGGATGTTGGAATGGACAATCACAAATTCACAATATAATCACTTTTTTTTCCGTATGTGCTCTGTTAACAGCCAGTATCCCTTTTAGTCTATCAAAGTTATTTTGACGAGTCAAGATAGTGATTTGGATAGATTTGAAACCTTTCTCCTATGTAGTTAATGGTGTGGAAGCCAAGTGGCATGATAATGAAATGCGGAGCCCAACTCCATACCATCCCACCGATTGCCCATTTATTTTTAAGTTGGGGGTCCTTGCATTTAAGTTGGTGAGAGTGGATATGAAAGTGAGGGCCCCCACTCATCTCTCACCAAGTTGGTGAGAGTGCCTCTCATAGGAGCACCTCCCTCTATATATATATATATGCATAAGAATACTCCCCCCATATATATATATATATATATATATATAAAGGCACCATGCAAACTTCAAGAAGTCTTTTGGAAGTAATCCTTAGTAAAGTATGCATTTGGAATTAGAGGTAATAAAATACTAAAAAAAAAAAAAAGAATTGATATCATAGCTGAATAGATGTCTAAGTGTTCCCAAATCCTATATCCATTTAGAGTGGTAGAAAACAGGAACAACATTATGTGGTATGCTGTTTGAATGTATTTTATGCCCAAATCGTTAGCAGAACAGTGCTGATCACTGATATTAAATTGAGGAGCAACTGAATCCACTTGGCCAAATAAGAAAATCGGTAGGTGCCCATTCTGAAAAAATATTCAATTTTCAGTGGGCCCTAAAAGTCCAGAACTGTAACTACCCATTCTACCAACAATTTAAACCACATGCAAATTAAGCTAAAAAATAGAGGTTTAACTTCATTTTCACTTACGTTGAGTGCAATCATTCCCGTAAAACCCAAGAAAGCAGTGACAGTTGCCATCAATACAATCACCATTGAAATTACAGGAGCTAGGACACTGGCCGTGTACAGGAACTTGCACATTACCACACAATTCATGATCAGCAGGGCAGATCAGTTCACCTACAACACAGAGACATGGAAACCCTTTCAATATTAGAGAAAGAAAATAGCCGTTTATTGTGACAGCAGATGGTAATGCATCCTTACCATTAAAACCCGGGAATTGAATAGGTCCCCCAGCTTCGGGACACGCTTTCCAGATCCCATCAACAGCAACCTAAATGTAGTCAAATACAAACACAGAGTGGAGCTTCCAGGTTTATTGTAGTTGTCAGAAGTGCAAAGACAGCCATAAATATCAGTAGTGCTGCTAATGTTTCCAAAACTCTACAAGGCACTAATTTATGTCATCCTTTAAAAGGCAAGCACACATGCAAAGATGCCAAATACAAATGCAGTCAAATAAGAATGCAGATTGGAGCTTCCAGGTTTATTGTAGTTGTCAGATGTACAAAGAGAGTCATTAATATTAATAGTGCCTCTAATGTTTCCAAAGTTCTGTAAGGCACTAATTTACGTCATCCTTTAAAAGGAAGCTACATGCAAAGATGCTGACCCAACAACTTTTATCCTTCAATAATCAATTAATCATGCACACAGCACCAAATGCTTCAACCCACAAATTCTCAGCTCTATTACTAAGGTATGGTTAAAGAGTTAAAAGTAAAACAATTTCCAAAAAGATAATAATAATAATGAGCCCTTTACAAAAATCTCAAATATGACCTCCCAACCAGTGGTGGCAAGAATTCATCAAGGCAAGGAAAAGGGTGGACTGATGGGCTCTCATCAGAGAGAACTGGCGTGTGAGGCTTTTGTACATAGACCGGTGTTGCTTTCAAGCCTGGATAATGTTTTTATTGGATTTTCCATTAAAGCCCAACTCCAGGAACATTTATAGTTGCAGACCATCAATACCGGATCTGAATTTGATGACTACACCAAAAACTGATCAGGACAAGGGCCTGTTATGGGGATGCAGATAAACAAGTAGGGTTCAGTGTAACCAGGCTAGACCTGAACCTGGACAGGATATACCCTAGTGGCTAAAAGTTAAAACAACTGCTCAATGATAAGGGGCCTGAAAAAAAATACTAAATATTGAGAATTAAAAAAAAGTATTATATAATATATGCATGTAATGTCCAGTACAATAACAAAATCCCCTGCAATTCTGCAATGATGAGTCCTGAAGGTAACTGAAAGTCATCTTCATTGAGAATACTCAGGCAGAAATCGCCCCATCATGGGTTTTGAGAGCTTTAATATGAATTGTAGAGCTGGATCAGTATTAAAAAAAAAAAAAAAAAAACTTGGAACACAATATAGTCGGGAATGATACCTCTAGAGAGTTGTTTATGCATCGATGTTGATAACAGCCATTCCCTTGGGTCATGGATCCCCGAACAAAGCCAGTACGGACCAGGGATGAAGCCATACACCTGTGTTGAGTGAGAAACACCATCAGTCTAAGCAGGGGCCACAAGGGCATTGCCAAATTTTAAGGCTGTTACTGCTTTCTGACCTTGAACTACTTCCTCGCACTTCCCCCAACATTCTGTCAGGTGCTCGTGCACTGTTTGTGTCTGTACACGAGCCATCAGAATAAGCAACAAAATATGTGCAATAATCAGCCAATGAAGATTGTCCACCTGCATTAGCCAAAGAAGGGAGTGCCTTAGTATAGCTCCATTTGGCAGATGTTTACATTTGAATGCAAAATTTGGACTAACAAGCCATCCAGCTGCACGGCTAAAATGGAAAAATCCATCACTGACACTAGTAATGTAGAATATACTACAAATGATCTAATCATAGTCAGGAATAGGCCAAGTGCAAGCAACCTAACTTAGCACAAGGGATCTTTCAGATGATCTTCTCTGTACTTTGCAAGCTAAACCTAACTTAGCACAAGGGATTTTTCAGATGATCTTCTCTGTATTGTGCAAGCTAACTTAACTCTGCTGATGAAACACCTAGCTTAGAAAATGACAGGGTACCCATTTATATAAGTTTTTGCAGCCCAAATCACACAAAATTGGTTCTGATGAGGAATGAATTGGAGCAGAGAAGGCAAAAAAAAAAAAAGTACCCACCACCTTTTGCAGGTCCTGTCTTCCTGATTTTTCTTCACCCAAAGCACATTACAGAATAGATAACAATACATAAAAGTAACCAGACTACTTTTGACCAAAGGCAGAGCTTTACAGTACAATATAAATGAGCATTCAAGCACAAAAAGATACCTTTATTAGCTTGAGGAAAGTAGCGAGCCCATTGCGGAAGGTCTCTACTATAACTTACAATTGGACAATACCCTTCTGCCTCTCGATTATATGTACAGCCTGATGATTGTGTTGTGTTGCAGTGGTATGCCCCCTTCCACTGATTGCATGGAGAGGTTACAAACTCTGTTCCTTGATTATGACCCCAATCAAGGCGATCCGCCATGCTATAATTTGCCCGGTACCATCCACTATCCTCCAACAAAGCTAGTGTCATCCTTGAAACTACTGATCTAGTATCCACTGACCCCGTCATTATTTCATTCATCAGAAGCCTTTTCTCCCAATGAGATCCTAATAATAAAGCATGCAATGTTAAATTGGTAGACAAAGAACTCTCAACAGCAAACCCTTTGGGCCAGTGCGAGAGCAAACATTTACACTGGTCTAAGAGAGAGAGAGAGAGAGGTATCAACATTCCATTTCAAAAAAAAAAAAAAGAGGTATCAACATTACAATATTCATTTACTTATATACATTTTTTTGAAAAAAACAAAACAACTCAAACTAAAGGTTTCATCTAATTCACTAAAGCCCTATAACTGAGCGCTAGGATCCCTTGGCTGATGTATTCTGGGGTTACATAGATCACAATATGCCCATGATAAGGCCCACAAGATAAGCATTCCAGATCATCAATGTCTGGCAAGTATGTAAATAGAAAGACTGGAAAATTTAGACTCAATTGCACTGGATCCTTCTCCATATGACAAAAGCACTAAACCTGCAAAGAAGATACCTGATGTACCCCGTCCCCCACCATCTTCTAGCTCCAAGCCAGTAAAATTTTCAGAAAATGCCTGGCCATGACAGACCCATAATCAGTGCTTAACAAAGCATGAAACTCATTCACAAACAGGTTATTTCGCACTGATTATGGGAATGAAACACATAAATAAGGATGGAAGTAGTTACTTACCCCATAGTGATATCTTGCATGCATCACAACACGTGGAAGCACAACACGTGTTACCATCCGCCCAAGCTTTTCATCCACAGCCTGTACAGTAACCTGCATATGTATTAATGAAAACTGATGTCACAATCAAATATTCATGACTGAAATAAAGTAACAGCAATTTAAAGTTGCAGGATTTGCTTTCATAATTATATTTTCAGGATAAAAGATTCTTACTTCATTAAAGTGAAAAACAAACACCGAGAAATGCATCACAAGTCACAACACAGTGGAAAGAGGCATCTCACCTTACAGCCACCCAGGGGTCAATCCCTGGGCATGTAGGTCTCACTGCAGTGTTCCAACCAGTAGTACATAGTAGCCAAATAATAATAATAATAATAATAATAATCTATACAGATTTCATAACTCAAGCAATTATGACTCGATTTCAAATTTTTAAAAAATCGATGCATTTTTGCTATTGATTGTTGTAATTTTTTTTTTCAAGTTATGCTTCTTGTTTGACAACCCCTTAATCAAAAACAAAAAAGTAAAAACTGTTTTTTTGACGTCGTAAATTCCAAACTTCTCATTATTCAAACACACTTTGAGAAAGTCTGTAAAAGTGACTTCTTGACCATGAGATGAGACTGCAAGATGATTTAAAAAGGAACAATTTACCAGTTCAGAAATTTTGTAAGCTAGAACACATCCATTTGAATAATCAGAACCAGTACTGGATAAAACTAGACTCAAGCTGCATTTGGTTTTGCTTCACCATGTAATCATTAGATCTAAAGTGGAACCAAAAGGGCTTTCAAGAAATGTAAAGGATGCAGTGTCCAAGTGGTGCACTACACCAGTTGGGACTTGGCAGAACAGAAATTACCTGGCTACGCCTTCTTTTCCTCTCATCCCGAAAATGTGCAAAGGCATGAGGATCAAAGCCTAAAACATGCATCACCTAGAAAAAGCAAAAATCTAAATTAGACCAAGAAAGTATGACTATGCACTACATTAGCATGACAATTGTTTGACAAAGGATTTAAAAACCTCATGTATCAGAGTGGCTGATAGTAAAGTCTCTGCTTCGGCTGTCAAGTGACGAGGAGCAACATTCACATGCCCTGGACATCAAATAGAACTCTTATTAGAACAATTTAGATTTATGGGAAAATAATTGTTCACAACATGTCAAAAACTTGCCCAAATTTTTGTTACCAGCTATTGCACGGCCCCATTGATCACGCTCACAAGCCACTGCCCAAGCAAGAGTATTACCCGTCGTAGGGCGTGTAGTCACCAAAAGAACTAAGTCAGCATCAGCAACACCCTCTGCGCAACACAAAAAAAAAAAAAGGAAAAGATCAGTGTTATTCACACAAAATACAACCTACACAGATAAGGGAAACAGCACTTGAGCCTTCACACGCCCTTTGCATGGCTCACACTAGCCACAAGAAAAGGGGAAGATGGCTGCCGGTGAGAGAACGAAAACACAATAACATAGTATCAAACAATAAAATAAAACACCATACTGAAATGCTGTACTATTATAAACAATGCCAATGGTAGTTAATGCTTTTTCCTCTTTTCCTCCCAAAAAAGGTGTCAAACTGTCTTAAAATAAAAAGTTCATAAGAGAATGAAATAAAGAAAGTCGTTCCATAAATTCCAGATAAGTGCAATGCCATTAGAAGCCATGCTGGTTGGTTCCAACTTCAAAGCATGTCTGTCCAGCTTTGCTGGGAATATATATATATATATATATATATAGGGAGATGCTCCTATGAGAGCATCTCTCACCTTACTATGAGAGATAAGGTGGGGGCCCTCACATTTAAGTTGTTGGCATTGGATATGAATGCGAGAGCCCCCACGTTATCTCTCACAGTAAGATGAGAGATGCTCTCCTAGGAGCACCTCCCATATATATATATATATATATATATACACACACACACACACATATATATAGGACCTGTTTGGGTATTCTCATACAATGCATTTCCAGAAAAATAATTTTCTAATGGTGTTTGGTTTACTTTTTAGGCTCCTATTATATTTTGCGTCAGTACCTTATCAGCTTCCATTTCCTGGAAACTGCACCATATATAGTTCCTGGGAGAATGGAAATTTGACCATTTCATCATCTCTGTACAGAAAAAGAAGTGGAAGGGGCTTTTTAAAATGGGGTCTCACATTATTTTGAACATTTTTCAAATATGGATCCTTGCTTCTCAGGAATTTTTTTTTTTATTGGCTTTGCTTTTTACCGCCACATGCAAAGGAGTAGTGTGAGTTCTGCCGTCTGTGAGAGAGCAACAGGAAGAAGAACGAGCAATAGTTCTACCATATGTGGGAGAGCAACAGGCAGAAGGAAGAGGTTCTTGGTGTCTGGGAAAGAAGTCTTGAAAATAGGAACAGTAGACCTGTAGATGGAATCACATTCGATTCTGGGAGAAAGGTATGGTTCATGAGTGACTATGGTTCAGGTGGGTGAGGAACAGTCATGACAAAGAAGAATATACAAGGTTAGTGAATGAAGATAGATGCAAAGTAGACAGTGGGCCAAGTTACCAATGGGGGAGAATTGAATACTAGTAGGACTGTCAAAAAGACAATTGGGACAGACATACCACGGCCCGAGTTTGGGCACAATAACGATTGAAGAGTCTGAGTCCCGGGTTTGGTTCCAACTTGGACCATGACCCCAGATCAAAGCCCCGCTCAATAAGAAATATGGTGGGCCAAGCAGGCCCATTAATGTCCCAAGTCTTATGAAGGCCAGAGTCCAAGTAAGGCCAGAGCTTGTTGGAGGCCTGTAGTTGTCAATTCCGTTCAATTCTGGCTGGAATTGGCCGGATGGCCCGGAACATTCCAGAATTGGCCTTGGGCGGAACGGAATGACCTCCTAAAAGTTTCCGGTCCCAATTCCGGTCCGTTCCAATCCCAATTCCGGTTCCAATTCCGTCCCATTTCGGCCAAGGTTTCATACTTCCATTCATATATAGCGAAAACTAGAAAATGGTCAACTGTAGAGTGTAGCTTAATTTAAGTAATGTAAGTATGCATTTTTAGTATTATTTTAGCATTTACTATTTTAGAAATTTTAGAACTTTTCTTTTCATTTTTCAATCGCGTCTTTTTCGGAACGGAATACCGGATTTGACCGGAATGCCGAAACATTCCGCTATAGGGTCAAACCGGAACGGAATTCACAACTATAGTTTATACCATTCAAACGAGGACTCGGATGTTGGAGGCCTTGAACAGTTAAGTATAAATATTTTTTCTTTTTGCAAATATATATCAGTACACATGTAGGTATATGTGTATGAAAAATCTATTTCTAACTAGAGCCAACAGTCTGGAGCCCGTGGCCTCTTAAGTCCAGCGTGATAAAGGATCTAGACTCTAATTCTGGATGTAGACCCAGCCCAATGGGCCCAGCAATCATGAATGGAGTTCTCTTCCAAGATGGGTTTAGAGAGGCTTCCAGGTTTTTCTTTGTTCCTGCCAGGACAGTTGATTGTGCAGACATTCATGCAGAAAGGTTGAATGTTGACTTTTAAATATATATATATATATATATATATATATATATACTGGTCAAAGTTCAACTTCAAAAGACTTCAAAAACTTAAACTGATGCATTTTAAAAAAATAATAATAGCCAAACGGAACAATTATTTTCAAAATTTACAGAGGAGCACAAACCAAACATCTTTCCACATTTTCAGAAAATTCCCTTTCCATCAGGAGAAAAAAAATCTGAGATACAAGAATTCATTTCCCACAATTCAAGATAGCCAAACAAGCCCTTAACATGGCAAGCCAGAAAGGTTTACTAACACAGAATATAAAGTGGCAAAAATACCTTCTACATATTCTCGTGGAAGCTGCACCCCACCATCCTGGCCACATGCAGAATACCCACTTAAGCGCAGGTTTCCTTTGACAGGCTCAACAGCTAAGGCACTTCTGAACCAATCTGCCGTCTGCCCCAAAGCCTACTCAAAATTTATTTAAGCAATTAGCAACCAAGATAATAATAGCATAATAATTCATGAACAACCCACCAAATGACTAAGTGAAAAGGAATAATAATAATAATAATAATAATAATAATAAGACTTTTATTGTGCAAACTGTTTAATTAGTAAGGGCAAATTTGGAAGTGCTGCAATCAGTCAAGGAACTTATATCCTGGTTGAGTAGATGGTTATCCATTATGGCTACTGACCTAAATAAAATGTCATCACAAGTTCAGACATGGATGATAGATAAATCGTAGATAAATTTAAGCAGAGCAGTATCCTTCCCCACACAAATTTCTTAAGACATCCAAACACACACCAGTATAACTTTTCCACATAATTTACGGACATTTCATAACTTGATGATTCTAACATCCATGGGTGGCATCTAAAGATCAAACAAATCACTGCCAGAGTCCTTAAGTATTAACACGATGTTAATTGTTATTAACATGTTTTAACATTATATAAATTCCGCCATACATAGCTGTTTTGTGAGATAAAATGAAAAATCATATTGAAGTAAGAAAATAGCACCTTGCGAAGGCGATGCTTCTTATCATCCCCAGATATATCTTCCAACGTACAATTATACCAGCAATCCCCAAAAACCGGAGGATCACCATGAGGATTACAAGCAGGCGAGCCAAGAACAGAAGTCACAGGAGGCTCCCCAAGCTGGAAAGAACAAACAGTAAATGAGAAGTCCACAAATATCCAATTCCACTGGATACACCAGTTGCATAAGTACCATCTAAATCCAATAACCCACCTTCACGACATCTCCAACACTGTGACAATCTCTGTCATGAGAGTGCCCAACAGCATCATAATTTAGATATATTCTAATGGGCTCCCTTGGATCTCTTTGCTCCAACAATTGGGAAACTCCGAGCAATGTCCGCCCCTTCCATTGATGGGTTCCCAAGAAATTGTCCTCCTTGTAGACTTGAGGGGTAATAGAGTACTCCTTGTGACCAGGGCGTCGTTTCTGATCGAGTATCTGATCATGGATGCAGGAATGTGAGAGAGCACCTTTTTCCCCAAACTCGAGACCTTGCAAATGTAAGTGGTGTTCTTGGGATTTGGCATCACTTCCATCAATCCAGAACAGCAGCAATATAATCTAAAGAAAGAGTAGAAGGAAGACACACATAAACAAGCAAATCTATAAAGAAAGAAAAACAAAATACACAGTAATTAGATTATTTTTCATTTTAGAAACAAACAAATTCTTGATTCTTAATACGCGACCTCCAAATCCAAAAAATTAAGAAGTCACGGCACAAACGAAAACACTGAGCGCAAATTTGTGCAGCATCCACAGAAACTGAAAGTCTGCAGACTTACTTTTTCCATGGACTGCTCCACCTTTGAAGGCAAAAATGAGGCTTTTCCATGCGGAAAGCTGCCCATGCCAAACGATGGAAAAAGAAATTGGAAAATGCATAACACAAACCTGCTTTAAGGAAAGTTGAAAGCCCTTTGTCATAGTGCAAAAATTGGCATGGATAATATTTCACTAGTAAGCATTTGAGGTCTCATTGAAGCAAATCATCCATTGTACAGGATATCATTTTTTATTTCTGACATCCCATCCAAAATCAACATCCATTGTGTGGAAATGAACTACAATAGATACTAACTTAGGTGGAAAGCGTCAAGTTCGTCCCTCTTTGTAAGGGGTTTCCATTATACAACAAAAATGATGGAAAAATGACGCAGCCCACAAAATCCAGCTGTGATCTTAAAGAACAAATGCCAATTCCATAAAATTTTGAAAACATACAGATCTAATATCTCCTTCAGAATCACTTGAAACCTTTTTCTTTTAACTGCTCTGAGTATCAGTTGACCCTATATGGCATAAATGTACATTTATAGGCAAAATCATATAATATTTTACAAAAAATGAAGGGAAAAAAATCAACCCAAAAGCCACTTTTACCACCAATATCAACAGAAAGCCTCTTCTTTTTTTCATTTTTTTGGACCAATTCAAATTCAATACAAGACAACCACATCACAACAACCCAAAAAAAAAAAAAAACAGAGAAAGAAATAAAAGAGGCCACCGGGAAAACCCCCAAATCCACACATCGACAGCAAAACCCATAAAATTTCAAAGAAATGGAAACAGATCAATAAACCTAGAAGCCCAATAGGTAGGAAGAACACAAATCTAACCCTCCCTCCCCACCCCATGAAATTCAACAAATATGTAAATAAAGCCCCAAACTTCTGCATTTCCTTCAGAGAAAGAAATTCTCAACCAAATGCCACTGGGTCAGTCAACTGTAGAAATCGTATACCAGATAACAACAATCCCTCCAATTTTCCTTTCTGCCGTAAATTCCCCCAAATAACCACAAATCGTAAAACCCCAAAACCCAAATGAAAAAGGGATAACGTAAATTTGCAGTAACCATCAATAACCCTAAAATGTAAGAACAGCAAAAAGAAAAATCCCCGCAATTACCCATACCGACCCAATTTACTACTCCAAAATCCAAAAAAGATAAACCCTAACCCCACGCCCCCAACAAAAAACTAAAACCCAAAATCCCCAATTTCCAGCTGAAACTTTGTAAAGGAGTATACCCAAAAACTCCAACACCCACAACAACAATACACCATTCAATCTTGCATTCAGTCCACAGAACAAACAGCAAAAGATCAACCATATTATCAAATCTGACCCAAATTCCTACATCTAAAGTCAAAAACAGCAACAGCAAAAAAATCCCAACTTTACATCCAAACAAAAAGACAGAAAATATTAATCCAAACACCAAAACACACCTCAAAAATCGTCATTCCGAGAACAACCCATGTCCGAGATTCCACTCCCAACGAATCCCAACACCTCCCTGAGTCCTTCACCGCCATTGAAGAAGAAGAAGAAACGGCGAGAACAACAATAAATCCCTCCAGGATCAATGTCCATCAAATCAGCAGCAGATGTTCTCCCATCGGATCCACTTCCCAGAAAAAATACGGACTTCTCCGCATTCTATCGATCTTTGTCTTTGAGAAGAGCAGAAATATCAGAACAATGGAGTCGGCAGCTCCAGCTAAAGGGGTATCCAGAGGAGAAAATAACAACAACAATAAGAATACGTCGATTAAAGAAAGAGAAGAAATGAAATACGGTTGATTAGAACTGGTTGGTTTGAGGAAATCAAAACAGCCTCAGATGGAACAGAAGCGGTTTTATATGAAGAAAAGCGGTTTTCCAGTTCTATGGGGACGAGTGAAGGGGTCAGAGACTCAGGCTCAGACTCAGATCGGATCCCAAACAGAAGAATACATAGGAAAATTAAAGAACACTTGCAAATTGCAAGGAAGGATATGGTCGCTTCACGCTTGTAAAATGATGAGGTTTTACAAATGGACCCCTAAAAGTTTCTATATTACTAATTACACATTTCTTTTGTTTTCACTCATAACAAACAACCTTATAATAAATAGAAGATTTTCAAACGACCATGTTGATGGATAGTCTAGATCTATTTCAACCCTTCCATACTTTTGCCCAAAAACCCTTTCAATAAAAAAATCTTTGAAAAAAAATGTTAAATCTACTTAAATGTAACTTAGATTTCGAAAGAAATGCAAAACATTACTAAAACAACTTAATTTGATTAGTTGTCGGTGACTAAATATGTTTTGAACTAGATTTGGTCCAAGGGCGATTTTAACTTTTTATGACAATATGATTTTATTTTTATTTCTTGTGAATGATGAAACTTATTTCACTGAAGTAGAAATTGAAAAGGAAACAGTGAATTAATAAAATCAAACAAAATTTGATTATTATGCTAATTCGGGTAAGAGCACTCAAGTGCTTTAAGGGAGTTTGGGTCTTAAGTCTTGGCACGCAGGTGTGAATCTAACTTCTTGGTCCGATTAATATTTATGATATATTTAAATTAACTGATAAAAAAAGCTAAAAAAACAGTTCAATCCAAATAAATAATCCATATAGTTTGGTGATTGATTTGCCTAAATAAGAAACAAAAGGCACCACCAACCTTAGCCTCGATTGACTAAATTGGCCAGCTTAGGCCTACATTAGTGTAGGTTTTTAGGTTAAAGTAGGTGGTTATTTGTAAATATAATAAACTAAAGTAATTAAATATAAATATGTGAAAAACATAGGCCCCTCTCCGTGAAATTCCGTGAAAAAGAGGAGAAAACGTCTGCTGTTGGTAAAAAGGTCATAGAACAAGACTTATTAACGGAAATGCCACTGTGTCTCATAACTACATAATTAATTAGTATCGTCATCATAAACGAGCAAAATCTTTCCCCGGTAATTAGTCGTCGGAAAGAGGTTAGCTAAAATCACGTGGACACGTCACGACATGCTTACGTGGCATGAGCATTTTCAGCGATGATATCTCAGCCGCTCATCGATGATCTTACAAAACTTCCATGAAATAAAAAGGGAGGGAGA
Source organism: Persea americana (assembly GCA_029852735.1). Taxonomy (NCBI): domain Eukaryota; kingdom Viridiplantae; phylum Streptophyta; class Magnoliopsida; order Laurales; family Lauraceae; genus Persea; species Persea americana. The sequence continues at coordinate 85,021,250 of CM056810.1, forward strand.
ATCACCTGCCCATCTGTGATTATTTTTTAATTCAGTGTGGTGTGGACCACAAGATGAGTAGTTAGGCCTAATTTGGCCGTAAGGACACTTGACAGTGGTGCCCACCATGAGGGAGGATGGCTAGAATTTAGAGAGAGAAACATGTAAGACTGGGACCATGCTTTCCATGCAAATAGGGTAGGTCATAGTAGGTTTAGGGCTATCCTCGTGTGATGGCCCATTTGTTTTAATTGTTGTTGGGTTTTGTTTAGGGATAAAGTATGAAGCGAGATTTTCTATTGGGGAAGTTCCCCATGGGACCAACCTTGTGTGGAAAAATCAATCTGACCCTACAATGTAGAGCGGGCCTCTACATTAGTAGGGACTAATTTTCTCACACGACATCATTAATTTTACTTTAATAAGATTAGAGTTGCAAAGCAAAGGTGATGGTAAAGTTGATTCGGATGCGACGTATTCTCTCTTTTTTCAAACTCTTTTATCATGTTTGTTTGAAAAAAGAAGAGTACAAAAGTAATCTCACCGCACCCATTATGGTTTCTTTTTCTTTTCTTTTTTAACAACAAGCTTTAACCTATGTCACATTCTTATCATATAAAACCATAGTAAAGTGTGGTAAAAGAGGAAAAAAAACTACTTTACTCTCTCACACACACACAATTTATTTCACCTCATATATGCCAAACATGAACATTGCTTCACCACATGTTTTGTCTTAACTTTACCATTGATATGATATTTATTGTACCATTACTTTATTAGAAAGGTTAGAGATATATTTAGAGACATCTCCCTTCATGAAACTTACGTTTGATCCAATGTATTGTCTTCACTGAAGGTAGGAAGCACTATATATATAATATTTGTTATTGTTGTGTATTTATAAGTATTGTCAATGGACCTTTAATTACTAAGTACTTACAATTGAGCTTGAAAAATCTAATTATGGATTCTGTTTTGGACAAATTAAATGCATGCAAGTAGCAAGTAGGGTGGCAAATGAGTGCTTGATTATTTGAATGTTAGAAATACCCAATTTCAAACAATGTAGGTATGTAACCAAATTAAGGTTTAAGAGAATTTCTTAAATGGATTCATACCAGATATAGGATCCGGAGCAATTGGATTTGAAATCAAATCTATGTATGTTCCGACCTGAGGATTCAAATCGAAAGAATAACAAAAATATATATACGGGTTAAGTTTGAGTTATATTCATATTTAAAAGTCTACTTAGTTTCAATTATATGTTATTAAGTAGCCCCACTTATATATTTAAGGAACTTACTTTAAAGCTCTTTTATCCAATCATACTAAAGTACTCCCCATCTTGTTTTGGATCCCTTTTCATTGCTTTTAATTGATGTATGTGGATCTGGATACAAAATTGTTGGATCCCGATCTTGGTTCAGAATCAGGTGGTACGCATCAAATATTTTTGTCTTATACAAAATATGCATCACTGAATAGCATATTAATAATAGCAAATACAAAGATAAAGCTTATAAAATCTCCCACTAAAGTTGGTTGCAACTTCAAACCTCAAACTTTAAGATCTCTTGTTTGATTGCTGCTGCTAACAACCCATTAATATTTTGATATCTTCTAGTTAGTGAGATGAGCCCATTCCATATTATTTGTATCGAGGATTTAAAAACATATTAAAAATTGGGACTAAAACAAAAATACCAAAAACTCGAATATAAATACATTCATGTATAAATTGGATTTCTATGAAAACCTTAGGACACTTAACCTGGCAAATGTTTTTATATCTTGAAGTTTTTATTTGTGAATAGAATTTCACATTATTTTTAAAAAAAAATTTAAGTTCAGTGATTAAATGAAATACCACTTGATATATATGAAGTCTTTCTAATTGCGTACTTAGATTTTAGAAAATGTTTGTACTTATGTTTACTATTTTGGTATGCATATTATTCATGCGTAGTATAATTTCTTCCAAAAGTTATTCATCTGTGTCTTTAGAAAGAGACATTCGACAAAACATACAAAAAAAAAAGGTACGTACGATTTAGGCATATTATATGTATTTTTTACGTCAATAAATAAACTACGCTACTACCTAAGGAATTGTATAAAGGTAGAATATGAGGAAAGTAAACCCACAATGAAAATTAAGAAAGAGCACCCTGTACTTTAGGAGCTGTTTGGATGTATGGTAAATTGAAGTGAGGTGAAGTAAAGTCTCCGTTATCCAGACAAGTCATTTCACTTAAAATACTATTACTTGCAAGCACATGTTAACAAATTAAAAGTGGCTCGTTAGGTGATTACATTCAAACCGGTTGCTTCTAATGCTTATTTTGGTGTTTCTACGTATATGTTTTGACATCCCAAATGCACCATTTGGAAGTCCTTGTCAAACAAATCAAAGTGATGGGGAATGGAGCAATTTCTCTTTGAAGGAAGAGGATGGAAAAGCATACGAAGCAAAGAAAATGCTCTTACAAACAGATTTGTCCTGTGGTTTGACATCGTACAAAAGTGCTAACCTCAAAGGAAATCTTTCAATGCCTTTCCGTGTGTCTTCCACCTTCTTTTCTTATTTTATACTATATTCCTTATTTTCCTTCTAATCCATCAATATCTGCATTCGTTAGTTTACCTATCTCAATAAAGATATTGTTTCAAACCAATTAATGACAGGTCCTCGACCTTGGAAATCAAAGTTCTATTGGTACTATTTTATTATGTAAGAAAGTTAGGGCCTTTAGGACACCAAATCCTCAAATACTGCCAGTGGACCAGGGGCAGGGACCACCCATCTAAAAGTGGGTTGTACCAAAAAAGTCACTATCCGGGATGTGGGCCTTTTTATGGTCCTATGGTCCTACTATATCTGTTCTACATGTGTCTTAATTATATGCCTGTACACGGTATGAAAATGCATACAAATGGATATCCTCCATCTTGTAGAGCTAAGTAGATATGGAGCTGCACTTATGTTTGATTTGGCCGGGACAAACCTCGATCCTCTTAACCCCACCTGAACTTGGAAATTTGGGATGTGATGTTGTGATTCAATCTATCTGGGTAATTTTTTGAGGTAAGATCAAGTTTAAGTAATCTTGTGAGTTACGAAAGGAAAATTTACAGGGACAAAGGTGAAGTGTTTCGGCTAGCACCATGAGGCTTTGTCCAAATCTCACATTGAAAATATTCAATTCTTGACCCTGGGTTTATAAGTCAATTATGTGGATGGATTTTTGACTTTGTTAGGATTTAAATTACTAGAGTGATGGCTAGATTTTTATTGTCCATCTTCCTTTGATTCTATATGGATATTCTTTTTGGGATATTTGCCTTAACTTTAACTACTTTTTAGGGTATAAATATCCTAAGTGTTCTATGCAAATTGCAAACACATATACATACATATATACATACACTATGTATTCCATTCATTTTGGCGGACTTAGGGTTTGTGTTGAACTCACCACATTAGACTTGAGCTGGGCTTAGATCTGAGCATCAAAGGTACATGAACTTGGTTCCTATTTGTGGGTAGGAAATTTACCATTTGGCTTCATTTGAGTTGGGACCCATAAACCATGTGGAGTGGGCCAATACACCCCAATTCAGACACAAGTGTTGCCTGACAAAAGAGACATGTGCACGTATGTGGACAAGTGCATACATGGAGAGAGCTATTCCTTTACTAGTGAGAAGAGGGTGTGAGGTTACCTAAATCACTGAACTGTCCAGCAAATCGATCTGAGCCACAGCAATCCGGATCGCGTCTGATCGGATTCCTACGGGTTGGGATATCAAACCGTCTACGGCCCTTCTCTAATAAATATACTTCAAACCGTACTATTGTACAAGGTACCTAAATGGGGCCCACTTGGGACCCAGTGATCAAGTGAGCAAGGGGATGGAAGGATCCAACTAGGTAGGCCTCATATGTAAAAAAAAATAATGTGGTCAATCTCATGCTTGTTACCCCTTGATCCGTGGCTTATAAGTTTAACATCTAATGGTTCAATCCATTAAGATGGGTGCCAACTTATATATAATCCGCTTGTAAGTCTTTATAGATCTATGTAGGTGATGAGTCTTGATAGTTCCATTGGTGTAGGTGAGCGATCGAGCTTGGGGGGAGGGGGGGCAATAATGTATTAATGATATTGATAATAATAATGTATTAATGAGATAGAATTATCATGTTGGATTGTGACCTAAAGTCTCGTGATCTCGTGATTTGCTATCATGATACAACAGATCATGATTATAGCATGGCCCATCGTATCAACAGCTTGAAATTCTAGATTTAAAACCTCTACTCAGTTATAAACTAAAAACAAAACAATATTTCATCCTACCTCATACAAACTGCAAATTGCTAGCTTGCGATCCAGGTTACTCTGGTCAGAGCCCAGTGGCATCTTAAAGTAAGTCGGAAGTAACAGTAACATGTTTTCCATGAGATTCAGTTTGTTTTGACTGGTAAAATATCTGCACTTGGCCGATAAAAATCTATGGTTTGCATTTTAGAATATTCAGAGAGACCCAAGTGTTCCTTTTCACAGAGGCATGTGTGGATGTACACCCACATGCCATGTAGAGAGAGAGGGAGAGAGAGAGAGAGAGAGAGAGAGAGAGAGAGAGAGAGAGAGAGAGAGAGAGAGAGAGTGTCTCAATATTATCTAGAGAGGTAGATTTATAGACCCACATGTTACTTTAAACTCAAGCATGCACCGATGCAGCAAGACAAAGCAACATAAAGCTTGTCTCGATCTGGTTGTAACGTTCTATTATTTGTGATGTTTTCAGTTGATGAAAGACCAAATTGTTCTCATTACCTTAGGATAAAGATAGCGTACTTGGAGTTTGGATGACTTTGCCTATGTGCTTCATGATTTTATATGAAATGGTTCCAGTATTTCTCACCAGAAAGAAGGTGAATGAATCATTTCCTATTATTCCGGTCCACTATAAGGCCAGCCTAAGAGAATTCTGGGGCAAGCCTTTAAGCACGTCAGCAGGCTTGCCCTTCAAATCTAAACAACTAAACTGTGCTAAAAATCAGAGTCTCTATGTATACCTGCTAAAAATCACAGTCTCTCTGTATACGACCGGCACTGGGTTAAATTTCATTCCAACCGGAAATAGGACTACCATCATATCTGTCACCACCAAATTCACATGTTATATATGGGAATGCATGATCAATATTATAGTAGGCCCAACCTCAATCACAGTGAAATTCTACTTAATGTCAACACATGGCAAAAAACTAATTTTAAGAAGTTTGGATTTTAGAAATGGCCCACACTGGTTGGGTTTTTTGGATGGATCACTTAATCATGAACCAGTCCTCAGGAATGTTTCTTTGAAAAAAAAAAAACATCTCGCTAGTTTACATTAGCTAGACTGCAAATTATGATCACTAGCTAGACTGCAAATTATGATAATTAGGCCAAGGTAATTGATCTATGCAAGGGATGAAGTGTGCCCCATTCATTCCAATAATGTTGTACTTTCTGACATTTATTTCCTAATTTAGTATGCCATCCTGGGGAAAAATTAGAAATCACAGCGGGACAAGCAATACTGCAATTCGCATGATCGATGTGGTCAATATGTATTTAATTATTTTGGCCAATATCAATATTTAAATCCATGCATATAACAGTAATACTGTAGGTGAGGTTTCTATATACTTTTGTCTTGAGACTATGGTTTCAATAATTTGCCTACAGCCTACTTAAAGTTAAAAAAAGAACAGTTCTATCACCTTTCAGACATTCTTTATTTCAATTATTTATCCATTTAAGTTTTCCAACAATGAACTAACACATCTTAATATTTATTTTTTATTTGAAAGGGAAATTGGCCATTCTAATTTTTTTTTCCAATATCTCATTTTTGCTGCTGCTAGTATAATAATATATATAGTTCCATTGTAGATGGTAACTTTACACTCTTTTAATGCAAGAGTAAACCCCAGCACATGTTGAGCAGACACCGCTGCACATGCAAAGCGAAGACCTATAGATTGAACACCTAGGCAGTTGGGTAGAACAATACTCCTATCCACTGGACTATCTCTTTATGGTAACTTTGGATTTGTTGAGAGAGAGCGAGAGAGAGCAAAAGAGTATGTTGATCTTAAAAATCATTGATCTTAAAAATAAATAAAAAAACTAGTATAGTTGATCTTAGCTTGATTCTCTACTTCTATAGTAAACTGCACAAAACCCACGTCAGATCAATAGAATAAAGCCAACATTATTGTAGTGCTCTAACAATGTCTTTAATCAACAGCTAGCCTTTTATCAAAAAGAAAAAAAAAAATCAATGGCTAGCATCATTTAATGGCCTAATTGCCCCAGAGTGCTCTAACAATGTCTTTAATCAACAGCAAGCCTTTTACCAAAAATAGAAAAAAACAATGGCTAGCATCATTTAATGGCCTAATTTTTATAGACAACAAACCCGTAAATCTCCTCTCTTTTTTTCCCTATAGTTGGAGTGTTTCCCTTACCTTCATGCCACAAGCCCTATATGTAGTCTTCCTTTAACCCATATATACCACTAGCATTTTCATTTTCTTTACCAACAGAAAAAACTAGCAGGGTAGAGCCATGTTCTAAAACAACCTGCATCTTGAATGAGTGGACTTCCAATTCAAGAAAGTTCTGGCCCCACCTTTGCGTTTAGACAGCCCAACACATGCATAGAATGGATATTGGGTAGAGCTACTCCCTATCACTGTCCTTTTCTATTTCCGAAACTTGGCTAAGTCAAAGGAGTAGGTTCTCTATGAAAATTTATCAAATGTGGTAGGATTCGAAAGGAAACCCACCTTCCAAAAATCTGCAACAACCTGATGATAACAGATTCGTTATGGTATTTTATATTATCTAATATGAGGAGAAACCAAAAATTTGTCCCTCCAGCATCCATAGCCTAGGAAATATCCGTAACACTAGGGGTCTTTCTTTTATAAATCCCAACGAAGGGGCAGGGTGTTGGGAACTTACGCATGCAAGAATACAAAGAGACACAAGTCACATGTGTGAGGTAATAGCAACTTAACATTTGTAGGGGTGGAGAAAGGCCAAGTTCGAAGCCTGAACATCCCAATGAGAACTGCCGCTCATTATCACAAGGGTAAGAAGCTGTTCTAAAAAGGGACCAGAAGCCTAAACGAGCTTAAGTGAATCAAGCTCACCACAGCCAAAAGTTGGAGCTCAACTGATCCGCTCGACCTCAATTTGTCCTTGCATTACGAAATTCGAAATCAATTGCAGAAGAGCCGAGTTTGAGTTACAGTTGAGCTTGAGCATGAGCTTAGGCTTGGGTTCCACTTGTCTTTCTCCAATATAATTATATATATAGATAATTGAAATATCTAAAAAAGGGCGGTCCGCAAGAATATTTCTCAGAGGAGACGCTGTCTTAAGAAGTTCATACATACACACATATTGGTCTATGTTCTTTGAAGAGACACACATATTGTTCTATGTTCTTTGAAGAGGTATCACTTACAGGTTTGCATGAGAGGTAACGTTTACACTACTTTGAGGGACATTTCCTGATAAATCCAACCCCCTCATACTCATTAATCCTCAATGAATTAAAACTCAACCTAATTTAACACTAATACGAGGAATAATCATTGTTGGGTTAAATTCTAATGGTTTCCCCCTCATACTCACTAATGCACGTGCAACAGTGGATATGATTTACATGCATAGTGAGCATCTCTATTCCTTCACAGTGCTGTCTTATTAGATGTGTATGACCACCAACAATTAATCTATGAAACAGTTTGGCCTCGACACACCATTCATGGGTGATGGGACCCACCTCTATATTATGATACACATTTTAAAGCATAAGAACCCAACTTGAATTGGATAACTATAGGCTAATCAAATCCTACTTCGGATAAAATAAAATGCCCATACAATACCTAATTCTGTCTCCATTACACATTCAAAAAGAGATGGAAAACCCACATTCTCCATTACCAATTCTACGCTGGATTTCTTCCTATCTCCATCATAGCTCTTTTTTATTTGATGACTGTACCCCACCATTGATTTAAGAAATTGTTTGCTCCTACATATGCCCAACCTAAAGCATCAGAACCCAATAATTCTTCAAGAATCTGTGGGTGACCCAACTTCAGTTGGATTGCTTTAGGCTAATCAAATCCTACTTTAGATAAAATAAAAACCCCATTCGATACCTGATGCTGTCTCCATTATAAAATCAACATGAGCTGCAGGAAAGAAAGACCCATGCCATGGTTGCATGCTTTTACTATACATGCCTCAAATGTGCTCTCATTCACAGGGCTATGCCCAAGGAAATAGTAAAAAGGGCACCATTTGGTGGTGTTGATGATGATGTTGGTTGTTGGAAATGGATAGCAACTTACAATAATTTTTAGGTATGTAGCAAAAGAAAATGATGGTGGGGAATCCTTTTCAAATTCATGGAAACGTAAGGAAATCATTGCATGGAACTTTTCTTTAGGATAGATGTAGACGGAAGGTTACCAAACATGGATAGCTTGTATCTATAGAGTTCTATAAAAGTAAACTCCTCACATCAAAAGATTCCAGTAGCAGGGGACCAATGGCCACCCTTTGTAACTGAGAGTCATACACCCTAAAATATCAAGATGTGAGGTTGAGTGATATTAAAAGCCAAATTGGAATTTAGGGCCCGTTTGGATGTAGTCAAAATAGAAAGAGGTGTAAATACCTTGACAGAACAAATGGCTGTCTATTCTGCTGTGTATTGATGTGCGGTGGAAATTGAAGAGACTGTAGGCAGGGAATTTATATTGAAATACATGTAAGGGAAATAATCTCATGATACTTTGAGATCTAAGATTATAGTTACACTGTTGCATTCAGCCAAAAACAAGGGTTGGATCAGAGCCTTCTTTTGTGATTGGTGGCTTGCTTGCATTTATCAATTCTGTCAAAGTGATTGCAAACGTTAGGCTGAAAACATGTACATGACATGATTAGACTGAATGAGTTAATCATGCCATCTACGCAGTTTTACTCTCTGATCAGCCATAATCAGACAAGCTACAAATCAGAAGGATTTGATCCAACTTTGCCATCACGAGGCGTAAGGCCCAAAGTGAAAATTTTGAGGAGATTTGTGGTGTAATCAGTTGAATTCCATCATTTCCCTTAAATAAAGACTCAATATTTCATATAAAACTACACTGAGAGTCAAGAAATTAGTAGGGCCAAACTTCAGCAGCTTAGTAACGCGCTAGCAAAAAGTGCCCATTCTCAACACCTGTAATTTGGGTAGCCAAAACTGAGAGCAGATGATTCTTGTGTGGTGCATTTTTGTATTAATTTAGAATATAGCAATATAATTTAGAGTGCTCAAGCAACATATTTATAGGGAGGTGCTCCTATGAGAGGCACTCTCAACAAGTTGGTGAGAGATGAGTGGGGGCCCTCATTTTTAAGTTGGGGGTCCTTGCATTTAAATTGGTGAGAGTGGATATGGAAGTGAGGACCCCCATCCATCTCTCACCAACTTGGTGAGAGTGCCTCTCATAGGAGCACCTCCCATATTTATAATATGCTAAAATAAAAACATGTAATCCTTTAAAGCGGCGCATAAACTATCAATTACTCAAATAATCAAGCATACTGTAAACCCATGATATAAAAATTGCCTTTATCATGTTAGGGGTGCTCCAATTTGGCTATAAATATCAGCTTCCTGCAATGATACTACACCCAGAAAGTTTTTCCCACAGCAACCTTCAGATTCATAGTCCTGTAAAATTGCCTTGTAGGTATTGGCCAACAGAAGCACATTAATGTTGATGAAAGGAATTAAAGGCGGAAAAGATTGCACACAATAAAACACTACAAATGAAAATGGCGTTCAGCTATGGGACCTCCAGATGATCACGCTACAGAAGAGACTTGACCAACATTATAGTTCTGTTTCTAGGTCTGTTGTTTGTTACTTTGCTATGTTAGTTTCTTCTATATGATACATTTCTGTCTTTCCTTCCTTAATATACAATCTTTCAGGGCCAAAAAAGAAAGTGTTGTTCAGAATAGGACGAATAACTGCATTCATATTCAAGTATGATCAGTACTCAACACTGACAAGGCAAAGGTATGGGTTTCTAAGCATATAGGAAGAACAAGAAAAAGTTGCATCATGCAAGGTTTTAATTTGTGTCTGTGCAAGGTAAACAAGTGAATACCAGCACTGGGGGCAAAATCTCAAAAAGACAAGAGCCCGTTTGTTTCGTGCAATTTAATATCTAGAAATTCTAAGAAACTTATTTCTAGTGGTTAAAATTGAAGAAACAAAGGCAAGGATTCAAAAATAATTATGAAATAATCTCCCTTATAATGGTAAATGAATAACAGGAGATGTGAAATGAATTCTCAGCCATCACCCAGTAAATCAAATCCTAGGAAAGTCAGAATCTTATCTACTTTTCCACTTTATGTTCTTCACCCCTCACCTCTTTAATGTTCCACTGGCACAAGAACATGTCTTGAGCACGAGTCACTCCATACAATGCAAACCAAATATTCATGCAATTGGAAAATAATTATTGACTTGAGTAGCAGCCCCAATACAATCCACAATAGTAAATATTTTGAAAGAAAATACATGACTGTACTTATTTTTTGCAATTGTGAGCAGGTAGAGTCGAAAGAAAGTAGGAGAAGTCAGGTAAAAAAAATTAAAAAAACTATGTAGAAATGGGAATAGGAGATGTGAGCAAAAAGGGACTTTTGCATAAACAAAAATAGAAAATAGGAGAAGTCAAACATGAGTAGTTACATGAGATGAGATAAGTGTTGCATAGGATTAAAAGTGGGTAGTTACAAGAGATAAGGGAGGAGGGAATAACTTCCAGTCAAAATCACAGGAGAAAGTCTAAATTAGATTGAAAAGGCTTAGCTTTAATATAGTATATTTGTTGGAACCCATTGATTCCTAGGAATTCAATTTCATGCAAACAAGTGGGGTCCTAAATAATTTGTGACAACATTGCCTAAATTGATGAATCTGGGTGTCATAATGTAATTTCCCCAAAAACTAAGATAAATAATAATTAATAGTGATAACAATAAAAGATAAATAAAAAAAAAGATGATAGATTCAAAATCTAAATGTTTTCTTTTATTTATGGGTTCTGTCTATGACGCCCAGACAGATCATGGATATTTTAGGGACATGGATCTTACACAAAGTGAAGAATCAAATAAGATATGCTGCCTACTTTGAAATATTCATAGATTTCTGTCTACAGTTGACTGCTTATACTTAGTCGGTTCGGTCTGTCACTGCTACAAACAAAAAATAAATAATGTATGCATAGCTCGAGAATCTAATAGACTGATTGTTTATATTAGCTGCACATAGCCTAAGAATCCATTAGCCTCTATGGAACTGCAGTGAGTGAGCAGAAAGCCATCACTTGATTTGTTTATTCAAATAACAAAGCAAGTCTTCAGCTTCCTTTCTACCCAAAATAAATTTTGTTAAAAAATGAGCCGCTATAATGCCCAGATACAGCATGGCCAGGGAAGGGACATGCCATGGACACACCATGACACAGATTTTGCACATAAAAGGTGAAGTATTGGATACGACATGTGACAATGCCTTGCCCATTTTGAATTACCTGTGCATCGTAGGTGATCAGCTGGTAGTGACGTTGATCTGGGCATTGAACTTATTTGACCGTGCAGTTAGTTCTCAATTGAACCAAAGCCACTTAACCTTAAGATGTTCAGTTTGTAACTGGCTGCTCAAGACAAGCTTTAAAAGTGAACACCTCAGCCCTCAGCTATAAAGTTACACGAGGCATTCTCCTTTTGGTTTTCATGCCTTTGAATTACAGAGTATATCAAAATAGGCTCCAAAACGAAGCATTTAATGTACCACCAAGATAACTGCTTACAATTTTATATTTTTATTTTTATTACAACAACTTGCTATTTGAAAAGCATGGTCATTGCTTTGGTGCAATGGTATAAGTCTCATGTGCCTTACGTGATAATGCAGGTTCAAGACCTGTGAGCAACCACTTTATACAGAATTGCCAAAGGTTAGGCCTGTCAACGGGAGAAAGGCAAAAGAATCTGAACTTTGGCAGCCAGATAAGAACTCAGTGAAACAGAAAATTCTACTCAACAAATCTGAACTTCGGCGACCAGATAAACCACAAAATGTAACAAAATAAAGGTATCAATTTGTTTGACAGATGTTTTATCATAAGTGAATCATAAGATCCAATCCAATTGGTTATAAACATACGCAGGTGTTGCTCTAAACTAATCCCAGCATACCCCAGGTTTAGACAGGCAGGCCCATACTTCGCTTTCACATATGCTATCCACATTACCTGACAAATGCAGAAAAGCTCATACCAATTTGTCTCATCTTAATACCAAACACACCAAAAAGTAAGAAAATGGGATGTTTAGATGAGGAAAACAACTCCACAATAGAACTGAACTATGCAAAAGCTGATTTTCTCAACGGAAGACCCTCCAAGTATGTACATATACAAACACAATAGATGAACATTTGCAGGCCAATTTACTAATTGAAGGAGATGAAGTAGACAGTGCTAATACCCTTTTCATGGTCCACACACAAATGAAACATTGTACCATCTGTATTAACTGACTGCTTTTGAGTCAGCTGTTTCACAAACACCACCCAAAGAAGTCTTTCATGTCTCTTTGCCTTGTGCTTTGTTTATACTGGTCAGTGAAACTGAGTAGAGCCATTCATTAATGTTAATTGCATGCTTAAAACCTCTAGGTCATGTGGCTTGACTCCTATCAAAGAGAAAGTTACATAACCTTTCATCTGTAGAAATGATATCTCGATAATGCCCATTACTTCGTAGGCTCTTCTGTTTCTTCCTGTAAAATTCTGCTTCCCGAATTCTTCCAGCTTCCTCAAGACCCACAGCCAGAACTTTATATGTGCCAGATGAGGCATGGATCCCTTTACTTTCCATGCTCGTGTAGAGATTAAGTCCCTTATCAACATCCCCAGATCGGAAGTAGGCATCCATCAGAGCAGTATATGTGGCAGTATTCTGTTCACCAGGCATTGAGTAAAATATTTTTGCAGAGGAATCAGCCATCCCAGCACATCCAAGCTTGTAAATCAATAGGGAAATTAGATATGTTCCTGGAGTGATCCCGAGTTCTACCATTCCATCGACAATCTCTAAGAGGTTTGTAAGTGAATTAGTTCTAACTAACAGGCCTATTAGATTAACATATGCAGTTCTCTCAAGTTTCAAGCCCGTGTTTATACTGTACTTGAATGCCATAAGAGCACCAGAAGGTCTACCAATTGCACAATTTTCCCAAATGATAGTGGAGATAAGCTCAGAATTCAAATGGGTATTCTTATAAACAGTTTCATTAAGCAAGTGATCAATGGCAACAAAATTGCCCCTTGCCAAAAGACTGAGGACAATGCCTCTATCTGTACTGAAGTGACTATTACTGGTAATGGCTTCTATGGTAGATGCCTCCTCATTAAACCCTTCAGATGCAAGGTGGGGATTGACCTCTCGGAGGAGATCATTGCTCTCTCCGGCATCTTTCAGTGCTTGTAGTGCTTCGAGATAGATGGGGTGACGAAGGACAAGTGAATTCTCTTTCATGTACATAAGAGTATGAGTCATTGCTGATATCTCTCCTGCCCTTGAGCATTTCTGAACAAGGATGTTGCATGTAGCCTTATCAGGTTGAACTCCTGCTGCTTGCATTTTGCTCAGAATCTCAAGAGCGGCTTTGAATTTACCTGTGAAGAATTAAGCACAAAACTTGTCATGGGTCCTGTTCACCTAAACTGAATATATAAAGTTTTATGTTAGAATAAAACACCAACAACACATAAACCCTAGCCTCACTCAAAGCTGCTTGAAGATCCTCAAACTCTCCTTGCATTGATGCCAATTCCATCTTCAAAGGACCGAAACCCTTTGGATCTCCATTCTTGACTCATCCTCAATACCTTCAATTCTGTCCTATCCTCATCAGCCCCCAAGACATCACCATATGTCCAAACCTCTCTCTCCAAGAAGACTAATCCCCTAGGCACACACATGCACCAGGTTTTTTTTTTTTTTTTTGGGGTGGGGGGTGGGGGTGTTCCTGAATGCATGATGTTGGGAGCAAACCCATGCCTTATGCCAATGAATCAACACCCAGGCGGGTGTAGAAGCTGTGTCCTTTTTTCTTCTCACTATCATCTAAGATAGTCCAAAGGCATGCAGGAGATATATTTGCAAGTATTTCTTCAACCCCCTCCTCCCCCTCCTAAGCACGACCTAACTTTAACTGTGATCTTCCTCCCTCAATGCAGCTTAAAATCTTCATTTGTGTCTGAAAATGGTAATTACAACTCCACTGCCTCTGGCTGTTTGATTCATGGACTTCTTCTCTTCATTCTTTCTTTTATTTTAATGATCATCTGGAATTGGATGGCTGCTGCTGATCTGATTTTATGGCAATGTGAGTTACATACATTGATGACATTTTAAGGTGCATTTTGGGGAATATCTTCTTCTGCCTTCTCCTTTTTCTTTTTTCATCTTACGGGTGTGTAGGTCAGGAATAGGATTCGATTGACCCGCATCTAATGCAAGTTGAGTTTGTCTGACCCGTGTTAAAAATGGGCCAGATATGGATCAGGCTTCAAACTGCAAACACCCCTAGTCGACCTAACACAATCTGTTTACCACCCATATCTCAAAGTATTACTGCTGGTTTGTGTAAATTCATTGTAAAAGTGAAATTTTTTATCATTGAAACACTGGGCACTTTTTTGGGTGCAAAAAAATGTCCATCAAAGTGTGAGTTTGTGCCTGCCCCTAATCTAATTGGGGAAACGGAATGGGTTAGATTTTTTAGGAGTGTTTTTAGAAGCATTCAGGGCTTGTGTTGTGCCTCAGGGCTTGCCTCATGGCAAGGTTTCCTAAAAATGAACTGCGCCTCATGTCTTAGGTGCAGCTGACATTTAGGGCTCACTATATGAGGCACATTTGAGATATGTACTCCAGAAAAAGCATGTGCTTCGGTCACACTCCATAGCGGGCATGCCCTATTAATACATCTTGTTTTAAGGAAAAAACAAAAAAAAAAGGGGCATGTCATAGTTTTATTAAGAAATTAAATATCTTCTTCTTTTTTTGTTCAAATTTGACTATTGTAACTAGACTTAATTTAAGCCTATTTAACGAAACTCCCAAATGGCAACTCGTGCTTTAACCACCTTGATGATAGGCTACAATGTCCAGGCCTGAAATTCTGATTAGCAACACTTACCTTTGTAATTTTGCAAATTTTAGTTGATGTCAGTGTTGCCTCAATAGACAATTATCTCTAACATACAGTACGATTATTTTTGTAATATAATTCATTGCATACCTTCCTTTTTCTTTTTTTTTTTAAGAAAAGGGACTTCTCTTAAAAAATGGATCATTTCGTTTCCTCCAAAAGGTCCAAAAAATAGTTGTGTATTTTTCCAAAGGACTTCTTTCCTCCAGCATTAAATGGCCCCTCCCCTCAAACATAAACACCAGCAAGATTTTTTCCAAAAGTTTTAATATTTCAGATCTATGATGTACGGATACTTCAAAATGGGTAACGTATCGCGTCGTATCGTATCCGATACTTCACTTTTTATGTGTAAAATCCGTGTCCTTGCCATGTCCATGGCGTGTCACTGCTGTGTCCACGACGTATCTGGGCATCATAGTTTCAGATGGAAGAAAATATGAAGTGTCTCTAGTCTCCACAGAAAATAATAATAATAGTAAATATTAAATGTAGATATTGATTTCGAAAGTAATTAAATTCTGGGTATGTAAAGTAAGACAAACAGAAGGAGGTAAACACTTTAAAGGAACCAGATTGAGCCTTGGACCATAGACGCTGAGTACAATTCCATCTTGCCAAGACTTACAAACCTGAGACTAAATTTGGGCTTGATAGGCACCTGAGCCCGAGTCATCTTGGAAGTTAGTTTTTCAAGCTGTCTAAGTTAACAATAAATGTGTGGTCATGCTGGTTAGAGCATTCTGAGCTGTCACTTGAACTTTTAAAGTAGTTGATCAAGTTTCTTCATATCTTGAAGAAACCATGTAAGACTTCAACTTGATCCGAGTCTTGATAAAGGTGAATCATCGAGACTTCAGGTACTTGCTCAAAGTTTCAACACTGTCCGACAAAAGAAAAAAGGGAAACACAAACTGGACAGCAAGAAACAGAACATGTATGGTTAAATGAAACAAACTGAGCTCATAGTGACAAAAGGAATTGAATCAAGATCTATCAAGACCAGTGCATTGCATACACTTGATTCAACATAAAAGCACTGTTTGAGTAAACACTAGGTCCAACTTTTAAGCCTAATCTATGAAGTACACTTTCTCTATTGCCAAGTACCACTAATTATCTTGTCAATTTAAATTATGAATAAAAAAATCTTAGGAATCTCACATCTAAGGATTTGGGTATAAAACCATTTCGGCCAACCCACCCATGGCAGCCCAAACAGGTCCCCAATTTCCAATACCTACCATTCCAAGTTTCAAACCTTGTTGATTCCACCAAGTACAAGAAGAGATCATTTGAAAGCCAAACAATACACATGAAAAAATTCACACAAGTGCAGGCACAAACATAATATCAATGAAAACAAAGTAAAGTCGTAGGCAAAAACGCTCACCTGCACCGGCTAGATACTCAATCAAAACTGTGTAAGTATGGCAATTTGGAGAGCACCGCATTTCCAGCATCTCCTTGTAAACCTTAGCAGCCTCCTTTGGTCTGTTGTTATCAAAAAGAACCTTCATAAAGGCAGTATAAGACACCACTGTTGGATCACACCCATTTGCCTTCATCTCCTCCCACATATTAACCGCCCCCTCCACATCCCCATCTTTAGAAAGCCAATTCAACAGAGAGGTGTAGGTAACCGCATCAATCCTTAGGCCTCTCTCTTGCATTTGCTCAAACACGTATTTCATCGACGAAATCCTCCCCGCTTCCCCAAAGATGTCCAGCATCGTTGTGTATGTAAATTGGTCATGCTTAAATCCTTCCAAGAGCGAAGCCCAGTTGAAGAAAAGCCATGCCTTTTCCATGGGCGGGTGAGTTTTTAGCACCTGGTTGATTGTATAAGAATCCCATTTTATCTGGAGCTTCTGTAATTGTTCTTGGGCAGAATCCCACGTAGAAAGTCTAAGAATCTTTGATATACTATCAATGGTATTCCTCATATAAACCTTGGGGTCTTTGTCCTTCTTCTGATCATCACTTTTTTTAGGCCTTCCAATCTTTTTCTTAAATGGTCGGAAGAAGTTCTTGGGTCTAAACTGCTGAAGGGAATGTATCCGACCAGCAGCATTCTCCGATCGATTGAGAAGGTAAGAAGCAAATATGCAACGAAATCGCGTTTTTGTTGCGAAAAGCAAACGGGTTCCATGAATAATTGGCATAAATGATGATCCAAAGGCTTAAATACTCACATATAACCATCCAATTCCTTGAGAAAATGCAAGGACTGATGACTCTATTCAACGTACGAGATTCCCAGGAAAAGCCGAAATCACGATTTTACAGGGGGGAAATCCAATGCCGATTCGACGATCTTGAGGTTTCTGTGTATTGTCTTCTCTCAGGCATTCTAACGAACACCTGGCGAGCGACATGAAGGAGAGCGTTCGCCCATTGGAGTCCCGCGCAGAAGTGAAAATGATTTTTTCTTAGTAGGGGTCGGGGTCGGGGTCGGGGTCCGGGTCCGACAGCGCGCGGCTCCTTGTATTATATATACAGGGCTCGGCTCGCTCGGGTCGATCATTTGAGCAGCATGATAATCGAATTGTGAATGTCAATATAAACCCTACCCAAGATTTTTAAGTGCCAACACAAATCCTAAATTATTATGTCGGGTTCGGGTCAGGTGGGTCGATCAATTGCAAAAAGATATGTTGGGTTGGATTCAAGTTGGGTCGGAGGGTCAAATAGCAAATATGGACTCAATCACAAACCAACCCGTTTATTAATAGGTTTGGAGAGATGTTGAATCCAAAATCAACTTTG
The DNA here is from genome assembly GCA_029852735.1 of Persea americana. Lineage (NCBI taxonomy): Eukaryota > Viridiplantae > Streptophyta > Magnoliopsida > Laurales > Lauraceae > Persea > Persea americana. The sequence continues at coordinate 85,039,384 of CM056810.1, forward strand.
AAGTGGAGAAAGGGTCGACCAGAAAACACTAATTACCACCGGGTAGGGTTCTAGTTGGTTTAAGGGGTCAGGTTAGGAATTGATATGTTGAAGATTGAGTGGTGAACCAATGCGATCATGCACGATCGCTGTAGGGCCCACCTAGGGGATGGGACCGGGGGATCAGAAGATCCAGGTGGGCCTTACCTCCAAGTTTAGGGCTCACCTTATTATCATAACCCCCCAATCAAGGGCCCATAAGTTTCAACAACTTCATATTTAAAAAACAAGGTCGATACAAACGGTCATGTCTATTCAAATGGGGGTGAAATTGGGGACCCGTTGTAATTCAAGGGTGTCCCTATGTAGTGTGATTCAGATGGACCGTTTGGGGGCACAATAGGCTCCATGATCAAGTGCGCACCTAAATCACCAGTCTTTGAATGTTAGTGATGGCAAAGAAGAATTATTCAAAATGGGATGTATATGGTCAGCCCTCTCAACAACTTGAGTTGATGGGTGAGGGTCGTCCACTGCTTAGGGTGGGGCCCACTGTTGGATAGACCACACACAAGGGCCCCCTGAATTGCACATGTCTACCAAAATTTGGCCCCATCCAATTAAACTAGCCTGTTGGATTAAGTGATACCCATCCCAATGGACTGTACATCGTTAAACATTTTTTACAAGGGCCCTTGTGTGTCCTTCAAATCCCTTCATCCTCATTCCCATGTGGTCCCCAAACTATTGAGCGAACACCCTTATCCTCAGCCTGAGCTGATGGGAGAGGGTTGTCTGCTGCCTAGGGTGGGGCCCACTATTTGGTCCATCCAAATGGACTACACATGGGGGCTCCCTGAATTTCACATGTCCACCAAGATTTGGCCCCATCCAATTAAATTGGACCGTTGGATCGAGTGACACCCATCCTAACGGACTGTACATTGTTAAACTTTTCTGACCCACATGGAGATGATAGAAATCAATGATAGGACTGATTTTTTTGAGAGAAAAGGGCTCCTGTGTGTCCTTCAAATCCCCATATCCCCATTCCCATGTGGGTCCCTGGGTGGGCCTCAGACCTTTGAGCGGACACCCTTATCCCCAGCTTGAGGATAGGGGGTCATAAATATAAATATATATATATATATATATATGCATCCATCCTTCACCATATGGTTTGGGACAAACTTAATAGGACCTAACTAGGGCCTCACTGATCATGGGATTTGGGCGTGATAGAAAGAGACATCTTAGATAGGTCTATATATCAAGTTTGGGGTCAATCTCGTGCCTCTATCCCATTCATCCATGGCCTACAAATATAACAACTTTATAATAAAGAAAATAATTTGTCTATTCAACGGTCTAATCCATTTGGACATGTAAAAATTCGATGAATCCAGTTTACTTCAGAGGTCCCATGATGGTTCGGATGTAAATAAAGTCGGTCTCTCTATATTGTCACCGTAATATGGTGATGGATAGATGTACATAAATATTTCTCTCTCTCTCTCTCTATATATATATATATATATAACCTAGGGTTTTGTAACAAGACTACATAATACAATGTTCTCCCAATATTTGCCTGAAAAACAGGAGCATAAAAGAAAACATTATCCTTAAGATTGCTGGATGAATGAAATTAATACTTTCAAAATTGACCACTCATGGAACACCGACTGAGGGGAGCCATCACCAATCCTTTCATGTCTGTTATAAGATGATAAGTCACAATTGGCTGTACCTATATATTTATTTTGATGATTAAGCAATAAAATGGTTGTTCCGTATTGATGATTGTAATGTCAACTTGGAGAAAACACTTTCAAATATTGATTCGTATTTATGTAGAGAAAAAGCATCCCAACTTGCTGATCTGATACTAGTTTCAGATGCACTACTAAAAGGCCTTCGTTTATAGCAATTATACTCATTGAAACAATCATTCCATAGCAATTATACTCGTTGAAACAATCATTCCAAATTTTTCCCCGCTTGTAGCTCAGTTGCTTAAAGACACATGTATGAGTGTAGCAGTGCAGGGGTAGGAGTCCTTCATATAGAGAGAGAAAAATTAAAGGAAGAAGAATCATTCCACTTGTGATTTGGGTTACATCAAAGTGTGAACCCTGAACTATGCATTAAGAAAGATCTCAATGAAAACTATTTGTAGCCATATGATGATAGAAGTTAAAATACATGTAACTTACAAAATGAAATTACTGTGTCTTGGTGTCAAGAGAACACACAAGTCTCTTCGGATACATCCAATAAAATTGGAGCAAAACGTACATAAGCACAGGAATATCAGTCATATTACCAAAATAATTATGAGTCAGTACTTAAATGAGATATTGTACAATACCTAACCAATCAATGAAGTCCACATACCAAAAACTTTTAAACATGATCACCCAGTTAATCATGTATAAACTCAAAAGACCAGTTCAATCATCCTCAACTTACCAAAAAGAAAGGGTTTAAAAAAAAAAACTGGAAAAGGTAAGAGATGGCTACTGCTTCATCACCACCCAATGTGTCATCCTTCTTTCAAGGACAGTGGCCTTGTTCCATCTTCAGTCTCTTTGCAACACGAGCGAACTCGAAGATGACATCCACCTCTTCCACTTGCTTTAAAGGCCACCAGAGGAAGCATTTAGATTTCATATCAAGCAGTAAATATCAAAAGAAAAATCATACTATAAAGACGTGAAATGAGAAAAGACAGGAACAAGAACCATTGTATCTTGGACAAAAACATTCATGTTATGGTTGCATATGCATGAGTGTTTTAGTTTTTCTTGTTTTTGAAACTCAAACAACAGCACTAGACTACTAGAGGTGCATTTTATCCAATAGAAGTTCATTAATGCAAAGGAAATTATAAACATGTAGAAGTAATTCAAGAAAACCAAAACTCCAAATACAAGAGCAAAATGCAAAGTACCTGAGCCATGAAATGGTTCTGAACAACATCAAATAAATGCTCTTTGGATGAGTTAGAAACCGTGTCCATCTAATCCATGAAACAATCCATGAGATGTAAGAAAATTATCTTCTAAGAATAAAGTAATTGACCCACAAAAGTTAATGAACTCACAAGGTTGAAAAATCGACAGTATCTTCTGAGTGTTGCTGTTTCTAGTTTGCTTAAGTTCACCTTCTACATTACACACAGCGTACAACATCATAAAATCTTGTAAAAAGAGGAATGAAGAACATAGAAATTGAAGTGTAGATTGATATCAACATACCGTTGCTCCGCGAGCGGGTGGAATCGATCCCTTGGATTGAGAATCACTAGAAGTTCTAATGCGGATCCCTTGACTAATATTCTTCTGATCTGCTCCAATCGACTTGTGCAACCGATGTTTTGGTATGTAGGTTTTCCTAGTGAATTCGGGTGCTGCAATAAGCAGGAAAAACAAGTGATGAGGATTTGGAAAATAACATGTTGAAATATAATTTTAGCAGGATGGACAAGATCTCCGTGGTTCAAATCTATGGAATGAGAGAACTCATTTTCCAGATGAATTCCTACCTCTATTAATTTTGAACCAAGGCACTGCCATTCCAATCTATAGGCACTTCCCAGTCCACCTCTATTGATCTAATTGGTTATAGGTGTCCAATGAAATGACTTAGGGGCTCTTTGTTTCATGTAATTGAATACATAGGAATTGTAAGATTTCTTACTTCTGAAAGTAGTTAAAATGGACGAAGCAAAAGTGAGTTTTCAAAATGACCACCAAATTATTTCCCCTTTAATGGTGAATAAGGGGGTTTGGTAATTCAAAGGCCAGGGTGCCTACTTGTGCTGATGATGAAACATTGCCAAAAAAAAGAAGGGGTGAATGCCTAAGAACTATCTATCAGTAAAACAAAAAATTTAGAAAGTTCAGAAAATCTCATTTAATTATCACCTTTATCTTTAAAACCCCACAATAGTCTTGGATTTAATGCCATTAATACTTATTAACTATCAGGAAAAAAAAAATCTTAGAAATTTTAGAAAATCTCATCAAATTATCACCATTATTTCCAAAACCCTATAAATACTAATGGATTTAATCTCATTGTCTGAGAAAAACGAATTTATTAAAATCTTGCCCATATGTTCAGGCTAATTTGTATCCTTGGAACTTAGGGGAAGTAAAATCAAGAATGCCTATGTCAAAGATTTTCAAAACGGTTTGCATGTTAGAAGAATTGGAAAAAATTTGCACTCCTCCAGATCCATCAACAAAGGCAGGAGCCATTTGAATATCAACGCGTCCCACCCCCCATGTGACAACCCGCATCTATGCTCATCCAAGAAAAATCTCTTCAATAAGAGTTCCATGAATTCAAATTACACCTTTGAATACTGTTGGTTGCACATCACACCATCAAAATCATGGATCAGATGGGCCGATTAAGATCATTATTTTGACGTTTGTGGTAAAAGAAACCAAGATTGCGCAGTAAAATAACTGAAGATTTATGAATGTCAAATTTTACAATGTCTGAATCAAACCCTAGATTTTAAACAAAAATCACAACGTGTCCATCAAACCAATCATGTCACACTCACCCCCATGAGAGTCATTCCACCTCATGTCTTCACATTCTGCATCACCGTCCTTTTCATGGCCCATTGGAGATTTGCCCAAGCTTTGACTGTTCCTTTCTGGGACCATACCATCAATGGGAACCTACAAAATTTTATGATCAATCCATCAAATCATATAATAATAAAAGATGAGTAATATACAATAGATGATTAGAAACTCCAATGAGGTCTAAGATATTGGTGAGATATGATCCTTACTGGTGGAGCCATCAGAACAATGTCTTGACGTACACAAATTGTTGTTGTCGTTTTTTTTTTTTCAAAGTTCTGAGTAGAAGAAGAAGAGAAGAAAGAAAGAAAGAAGGAGAGGAAGAAATAGAATAGTATTTAGAAAGTTTCTAATTATGTTTTAGATTGAATACCTATTCAAACTTATCTCCATTTAAATCTCCTAATCCTTCTCAAACTAGTTCAAATCTCAACAATGTAATCCTGTCTTGATGGGGATGCATGTGCATACCTCTATCTTAACAATCTTTGCTTTTTTCTATGGGATCGGAAACCATTTATTTGTGCTTTGTCCCAAATAATGAATAATCATCAGATTAGACAACTTCATTAATCCGAATGAGAACCTAAAAATGACTCTCAATGGCTAGGACCGTAATATAAATGTTTAGATGGCCAATGAGGGTTGAGTCATGTATCACATCCTATCCATCCATCTGATGGGGCCTCTCCTCGAATGGGACATAGTGCAAGAGGGTAGATGAGATGCTGATCAAACAATTGCAACCAATCAAATGGAGAAATTCTAATAGATGGTTAGAGAAGTTAAATAACTATCCTTGATCAATTGGCAAAGCTTGTATGAGTGGTCGATGAGATACCTGGTTTGTGGCCAATCTACTTAAAGACATTTGACTTAACAGAGTAGCGCTAGGGATGAAAATGGGTCCTTATTCCTAAATGACCGCCCGAATTTATTAAAAAAAAGGTCTGGGTCAATTTTTGGATCCTTACTTGACTTAGGTATGGGTATGACACATTACATATTTGGATCAATGCTACATATTTTAATAGAGAAGTGTTCCTATACAAGCTTTGCTTGGGTCTTATGGTATAAGCCACCTAATGAGGCCCACTAGAGACCCCACAAATCATGGAACAAGGGCGGGTCGAAAGATCAAAGTGGAGCCAACCTAAATATTAGATTTGAAGTCAATCTAATACCTCTAACACATTCATACGTGGTCCACATGTTTAACGGATTTATATAAAATAATAAAATTGACCTTGATCCAATGGTTCACTCCATTTGGAAAAAAAAAATCAAGAAAGGTCAAACTGTTCCTAACCTTGAAGAAAAATGTCTAGTAGTGAACCTCACTTTCTCCCTTGCCTTTGACCAATTTAAGTCCTTCACACTCACTACCCTCGTGAATTAGTAGTGACTAGTGGCCCAAAATTTACATCCATGCAGGTTGTGTCGGCCTTCAATTGATCACACAAATATTAGCACCTAACATATTTTATCTAATGATGGAGATTTGAATAACTTTGAGGTTGCTCGGGCGTGTTTCACCTGCAAATCTTTTGTGCGGGCTCCCTTGTGGGGCCCACCTAGAGTCACGACAATCATGAAGAGGTGAAGACCAAAGGATCTTGATGGGACCTACATGGGTGAGAGTTTTTTACCACATTAGATTATCTTAACCCCTTGATTTATGCCCTCTAATTTAATGGTTTTAAAATGCTGTCATCTTTATAAGATCTCAATCCAATTGTGAATAACAATTGACTGAGTGTCAAATTTGAGCTTATGTGCAATTTATTTGAGTGGTGGGATTGTGGGAGTGAGTGTGAGAGGGTTGATCACGAGGGGTCCCATGTGTTAAAAAAGGGGTCCACAACTTTGCTTGGAATCTCTCATGAGAGATGCCTTTAGGTAAGCCTGGCCCAAGTGGATAGGTCGTATTGAAATTGATATTGAGAGGTCCTCTCAGTGGAGCCAATCTAAATGCATGATAATCATGAAAGGCTGTTTGATGGAAAGATTTGGATGGAGCCTACAATTGTACAAAATTTCAAATCCATCAGATAATCCTAACCCTTGATCAATGACCCCAATGTTTAACAATTTTAAAGGCATTATATTCATAGGATTCCAATCCAATAGTTAAAAAGAAGTTGAATGAGCATCAAATTTTAGTGAGTGTGCCAATTCATTGAAGGGGGCACGACATGTGAAAGGACTAGATTGGCTCAAGGTGTGCAGATAAATAGATTATATTCATAAAATAAAATTAAAATAAAAAACTCACTAAATCCACCCCCCACTGTAATTGTCATACTTCTAAATGGTCCCATACCCTACACGGCTACACCTTTCCTGAATATAAACCCAAACCCAAACAGAAATCAATCTAGGCTTAAAAATCCAGCCCAAGCCGAAACCAAACTCGAGCAAGCCTAAGGTAAATTGATGCACTTTTGGCTTAGATGCATTCTAATAAACAAAACACAATTTCACCCTCAGATACAAGTTTGCACTCTGAACTGAAACGGAGTCGAGCGGATGCGGAGATCTCTAGATTGGCAAAGAGAAGGACAATCCACAGCCAATGTGGTAAAAACCACTAGAAATGACAATGGTTTTTTTTTCACCTTGTTACAATTGATACAATTGTTTAGACACGTTACTTAGATTGTTCTTCCCCCACACAAAAAGAACTGACAATCCATTATTCATCTCATCAACAAAAAGACGAAGAGATTCCTTTCAAAATAGGAAAAGAGAGAGATTGTTTAGACAAGAAAAGGAAAAAAGTAGGAAAGGAGTACGACAAGCCAACAAGATAGGGATAGTGCGTGGTCTACCATAACGCAGCACCACATGTGAAGATTATGGTACGAAAACTATGCCAAAAATGCAATTCAAGCTGTCTGATCTCTCATGTGTGGCTTCAAATGGATGACAAAAAAATAAGAATAAAAGTTCAAATGAAAATTTCTCAATTGAACAGAGGAGGTAGGAGAAGAAAACACATTTTGCTATGGCATTCTAAGTTCTCCATCTTCTACCAAAAACACACAAAAAAAATTTGTACCTTTTGTGATGGCCTCTTTCTTTAATCATCTTTATGAGAAGATACATCTCTTCTAAAGATAAATGAAAGCATAATAGTAAGATTGGTAACAGCCCACAAACAAGAACTGGAATGTTATTTAGGAATTATGAGAAGCAAAACTCAGTGATATGAGTATTTTTGAAGTGAATTGGTTAGGTCTCCGGAGCTTTTATACTCGTTTGCCCTGTACTATAAATACTTTCAACTTTGGTTATGTATTTTACCCCAAAAAAAAACCTCATTTATCCAAGCACATGAACCACACAACGTCTGCACATAAATGGTGATACTTTGCATCAAGTCAGACAGAGAGAGAGAGAGAGAGAGAGATAAACGATGGCTTTCAAGTTTAACCTCCAGTTCTACTAACTTACTTTTTTTCCCTTAAACCGTTATTCAGTTGAAACATTAGTATTTCCAGTACATTTGACTTTTAGCATATGGACCATCTTGGTGGGACCAAGCAGATGAATGCTATGACCAACTTATTTTGGGCAAAAGCATGGTCAAGAAAGGAGGCCCTTCCTAGGCAAGAGATGAAAGGGTACAGAGAAACAGAGCATTGGAAGGAGGAAAAATTGATGCACCTTTAAAGAGCTTGATGAACTGATTCCTGGACTTCCCTCAAGCTGAACAAACAGATGGTCAAAAGCAAAATAGCTAAAAAGCAAAGAGGGCTATACATAAGAAACCATCTCCCAGGAACAGTCAACTGTGCACCTACCAAATTTAAAGCCCAAATGGCTGGTCTTTTACACTTACACATATCTACATTACTCAACTATTGGACCCTTGCTACTTAAAAAACCAACTCACTCTTACTGCTCAAAAGCCCAAGCCAAGGATGCATATGTTACAGGAACAGAGTACATATGGCAGAAATACACTAGGACCCCAATCTGTTAGCATGGAATGCAACTTCATAAGGGTCATTTGCAGACGGTCTTCAATCTTTTAGCAGCCTGCACAAAACCTACAAGGACCTGCAACTCATCCAATTGCTTCAATCACAGCACAAAGCAATTCGATTCAACAGAAAAAAAAAAGAAGAGAGAATCAACCACACAGTTATTTAAAAATAGAGAACAAGAAAAGAACACATAATCTCATGAGTTTGAGACAAGTACCAACAGCATGAAATGTCTCCGAGCAACATCAATTAGCTGCTCTTTTGTAGGGTTAGGAATGGAGTCGACCTGGCCCAGAGAAGAACACCAAGCACAGAGTGAAAAGAAAATGAAGAACAGCAGCTTTAAATAAATAGAAAAAGCAAAACGTAGCAAACAGCTTTCACAATTTATTGATTGCTTCGCCAATAGACCATACTTACAGGAGCCACTTATTGAGTATCATTCCATTCATAGTCAACAAAATAAATGGCATGCCTTAAACATCTCCTTCCATCAGAAGATCCAGTCCAACTGTGCCCATATTAAATGGCTACCTTTGGTCATGAATCGATGATATCACCCAATGGGGTAGAATTTTAAGAGAGGGAAGAGTCGGTAACACTGTCTATCTGATAATGAACCAATATCTTGTGGACTCTTTCAGGACTATCAAAAGGTTGTATCTCTATTGATTAAGCATTCCATTATTAATGCCCCCAGCTTCAACATTCATAGGAAACATGAACTCACAAGCTTGAAGTATTGCGAATATCTCCATAGTGCTGGTGTTCCTAGTTTGCTCAAGTCAACCTTCTGAACCAAGTGCTAGAAACATTAAACGAAGGAAACAAAGGCCACTTCCAGACTGCAGAACATGTTCAAAAACATATTGATAGAAATGAAAATTGAGGGAAAGAATTGTCATACTGTTACACCCCGAGTAGGTGATACAGATCCCTTGGATTGCAAATCAAAAGAATGGGATCGGCTTGTGGCCTTGTGAGCCGATCCAGTGGTTCTATGTGACCGATGTCTTGGTCTGTGTAGCTTTTGGGTCTCATCAGATGCTGCAAAGAATCATCAACAGCAAAAGAGCAGTCAGAAATACAGGAAAAAAAGATAAAGTAAACTATGGACACTTTGAAAATAGTGGAAAGGTTAAAGATGCAATAAAACATGCTGCATCCTATGAAGCAAGGACACTTTGTTTCTAATAGAAAATTTCTATATCAGATGAATAAAGATGACAACCAACCTCAGGACTAACGCACGATAATCCCCTACATCATTCTTGGTGGAAAAACTACATGTGGAAGATACATAAACATGTAACTGTAACATGAATAAGCTTCTACATGTTCACAGTAACATTTTATGTTCTTTTAACCTGTTTCTATTAGACGAGCCCGTAGTGCAGTAAGAAGGTGAATATTATCACAACAACAAGGTTGCAAGTTCAATTCATGTCACCTATCAAATACGCATGCACAGAAATGTTTGTACCAACATTTTAATTTTCTGGATTTAGTCAAATATATGTCACAACAAGACAGTGGACAAGGCATGCAACCAAGTGCATGCGGGAAAACAATGTTTGTGACTAGTTAAACCATTCTCACAGAACTCACCCATATCTGAGACATTCCACTGCATATTTTCGCATTCGATGTCATCATCTTCCTCCTGACCAGTTGGAGCCTCAATCACACTTAGGGCATTCCTCTGCAGCTTAACTTCTATGCCATTGGTAAGGACCTGCAGTTTCATAAATTAATATACAATTTAAGGATTGCCCTAATCACTCAATTAAGATGGTCAAAACAAGCAGGTGAGCTGAAGAGGGAAATACAAGCTACACTCTAGAAGCACAAGCCAACATCAAACCCAATATATGAAACTCATAAATCTCAGTTCATACTAGAGTGGGATAAGTGAACCACAGTTCTTAACAAAACTGAATCACCAACTAAAAAAAGTTCAATCTTTAAGGCTGAATGGAGGAATTATCAAGTATTGAGGAAAAAGCCAGGCTTCCTAGTTCCATTTACATCAAAGCATTCATAAATCTGATAGGATGGAAAGGATAACAAAAATCCCACCCCCACCCAGTAACTTTCAGTTTTTTCCTGCCTTTCAAACACTAATGTAACTTCTAACTGTACCGCACTTGATGTAGAGTACACTAAAACTGAACAAATTCAACAGCTTAGAAGATACGGGTCTACCTGACTTTCGGAGTTCCAATAGACACACATATAAAATGCCCTAATGAAAAAAAACAAAACAAAACAAAAAAAGATCTAGCATTTTAAAATATTCTAAGTTTTCTGGATAGATATATATATATATATATATATATATATATAAAAGACTACTGATACTGCTACGTGTCAGCAATACATATCATTTTTACGGGCCACACATGACTGCTATTTCGTCCAAGCCACAAGTGGGTCTCATGGGTGTCAGGGTATGTGTATGTGTCTAATAAAAGCACTATCTTGTTAACTGGCTATTTCATTACAAGCTTCTCCTCACATGTGCACAGTTGAATGAGACCTATACAGGCCCACTATAAGTGGTAAAGATGAACTGACCCAGAATGCTAAAGTGAGAAAAAAAAAATGTTTTAGTTACCAGACTTGAATGTTTAATGTCCCAAGAATTAGCGTTGCATTTTACGGATTGCAAGCAACCGCATGAAATACAGATTTGAATCCTTAATTCCTCCAAACTAAAGATCCCCGCTAACAGAGGTAGCAAAAACTGCTTCTAAATTCCAAGAGAATTACAGGACAAAATTTGGAAAACCGAACATGAATGCTATTGCTTTAGAAAGATCACAAACTCCATAAAATAGCACACAACTTTATACAATTTGCATGAATATAGGAAAAAAAAAGTTTACAATGATCCTATGTGCCTTCAGAAATATACAAGATATTGATAGGAAAAATGCCTCCATGAATTGCATGCACATTTCATCCATGTGCTAGAAAGTGAACATGATACTTTTCAGAACTAATTACAGCTTGAATCATGAATATCATGAACAAAGTAGAAGCCAGTTGAATTTGATTCTGAGTAACTGCTACATAGTAATGATTCTAAAGCAGGATGTATGCATCAACCTACATTGGGATTGAGTACCCAATACATCAAACCCCAAAATCCAATTAGATCCACATATCTGTCAACAAAAGCATATCATGCAAAACATACCCTAATTCAACTACCCTCCAACAAAACTAAAACTCATCAAAATAGCAGTTAAAGATTGATTTCTCCCTGCCACCATATAGGTTAAAGCCATCCATGAAAACATTACCCAATTCTCCAATGATGCTAATGAAATTCAATTAAATATGACCATCCAACATAGTAAAAGCGACCACACTAGATAAATGCAAATCGATAAGCAGAAGAGATAGAAAACCAGACCCAAATCTCAAAGCCCACATCAAAAGCACTGCAAATTATCTGATAAAAAAGAGAGATAACAGTGACCCCAAAAAAAGTAAGAAAGACAAGGTCACAATATCAACATCAAGAATAAAATAAAATAAAATAAAAACCAAATTGATCAAAGAACGGCAATCAAATTCCAAGACATAATAAATACAATTCAAAATCCTTTCAATCCTATCCAAATCATCCCACATTTTCCAAAAATCCCTTCAGTTTAAAGCCACCCAAAACCCCAATTAATTAAATTAACAATAAAGGGAAAAAAAAAAAACAAAAAACAATACTCAAAATCCCAAATCCATAGACAAAAACTAGCCATGCAAAGCCAAATGCAGATGCCAAAACCAATCAAAACCACTCCAATGCATCAAATCACCACACCCACCGATCAATAAAACAAAACTAACCAATCAGCAAAACCCCTAATCAATATCTCAATGCAAAAAACCAAATGAAGCTAAAAAAGAAAAAAGAAAAACACGATCAAATGCAAATCCAATTCAACCCCACTATCCCACATTGCCCAAAACCACTCCCAAAGCTCCAAAAGCAGACCACATTACGCAAAACCAACCAAAACCCATTTTGTAAAACCCCGAAATTAACACAGAAACTGACCAGCCAATGCCACCCTCCAAGCCCGACAGCCTTCTTCACTACCCCTTGCAACCCAACAAGCACTGATTTGGTGCGGTTGTTCCCAGTCACTACCACTTTAGTGTGCCGCGGGAGCACTGCAAGCTCCTCTTCGCTGCTATCTCCACAGCTCTGGAACTGCGGAAATCCGCCATTGACAGAGCTCTCTACAGCTTCCAACATTTCCCAATCTCTCTCTCTCTCTATATATATATATATCTGTCTCTGTATATATCTTATCGAATTGCAGGCGAAGATTTCAGTTGAAATGGATTGATTGGAGATTGAAACTGCATGGAAATGCAAGAGCATGCATCGAAAAATCCGATTTTTAGATTCTTGGGCAGTGGAAATGGAGGGAAATCGGAGGAAATGGAGGCATTTCAGAGCTGAAAAAACACACACGGACAGAGAGATAGAGAGAGAGACAGAGAGATGTTTCTACTCTGATGAAAGTCTGAATCCCGACGAGTTTGATCTGACCAATGGGGTTGTTACACGTAAGCAAGTGGTTGGTATGTGCGGTCGAACCCTTTTTCTAGTTTTGAAATGACAAAACTGACCTTTGGAAGACTATTATTTAATGCTGCAGAGAAATTATACACTGCTCTGTGTCAGTCTGGTCCTTTTTTTTTATCATATATAGTATACACTGCTTTCACACAATAGAGACGGTGGCTTTGGTTTGTATGGAATTTGGATTCTTGGGTTTTCTTCGTAAATGTAATTTTCTTATCATTTAAAAAAGAAAAACCATCTTGTCATTTGGAAACTATACACTACACCTGCACAAATACATACCTCGCAAATTTTATTTGTGATAGAAAAACATTTATATCTATGTATATCTGAATTCCTTCTTAATTGAGATTTTAAGGTGAGAAAGTGTTAACCTTTCCGAGTTAAAAGTCATTTTCAGTCTGCTAAATTTTTTGAATTTCAAAATTTAAAATACTCCTAATCCGTTAGCATTTTAAATTTTCAGTTCTTAGTGGATGGCATTTGGAATCCTCCAAATCTTCCTAGTAGGATATCCCAAAATGTTGGCAACCAAATAAGTACTATTGGAAGACTTCATTTAGTACAGCAATGGTTGGGAATTCAATCAAAAGTTAATTTGTTTGGTGTTCATTTATTGACCTTTGCATTATTCTTTTTAAGTTTTAGCATTTTAAGTATGTTTTTATTAGAACTTCTAGTAATTTATCGCGGTGTAAATAATTAAACCTTTTGCTTGAGGTAATATTTATTTTGAGTATAATATGTGGAAAAGTAATCTCACCCATTGGATTTTTTTTCCTCTGTACGTTCGGTTAGTGCCACAAGTGACAAAGACAAGTCTCTGCCGGAATAGAGTTTACTTTTACTAAAAACAATTCACTCTACATATAAGTACTCTATGGATACAAGTGATTATTTTATAACTTTTTGGCTTTTATCCTTTACACAAGGCTACAAAATATAGCATCCATCAAAATGGGCAGGTGAACAGTTTTAATATATTTTATTTGTAGGATTTTGTCCAAAAAAATACTTTCGGCAGGCACAATACTAAAAATGTCATTTTAAGTGACCTTACACCCAAGAGACCTTTCCGTCTCAAAATTCTTTTATTTTATTTTATTTTAGGGTCAATGGTGACCCTCAATTTGAACCAAATTCAAGCAATTTGGTCATTACTCAAGAAAAGTGACGCGATCAGGTCTTTCTATGCAATGAAGAACTCGGACGGAATGTATTTTGGATCGAAGTAGTTTGTTAAGCTCTTCCGTCATCCTCTGTTCGTTAAACACTTGTGAAGTTTATTAAGTCCCTATGATGTATTCCACCCCTCACAAACCACCGTCTCCTCACCCCCAAATATCATTTTGACACCCATCTCAGTAAATTTGATCATTGGAAGAAAAAAAAACTATACATCAATGAATTAAGGTGATCAAACATCCTTAAAGTTTAGCATTTCAATTCCTCATTTTCTCCGTGACAGTGGACCTCAGGTCCAAGGCATTCTATACAGACTTTCATGTGAGACATCTGCACAGAAGCCCCACCCAGCACCACGCATTAAAGGCCAGCATCAATCAGATTCATGGCCCACCTATTAGGGCAACAGACCTACCTTAATCCCATGGATACGATGAGGTCATCTCCCTTTTCATTTGATCATAGACGGTCCTGATTGATGTATTCTTTTTTTAAGACATTTAATACATTGACGGATAAGTTCCAGACATCCACAAAATGGTCTTGTTCCATTCTCCCAGTCTCCAAAGCAACTTCTGCCCAATTTGCAGTCTATTGTCCTTGCCTTCTCAGTGCAAGGAGCATATCACTGCAGCACCAACACCAAATTGACTGCATCACTACAGAAAAAGGAAGAATATAACAGAACAGAGAAAGCGAAGCTAAAACCCATTATGTTATATCCAAAACTGTTGTGTATGATATTCTATTATTATGTTGTTGGATTTTGTTTTGAGTTTCATGTTGATAGAATGAGTTTGAAGTTGATGGAACGAGTTCCTGGTTGATGTATGATTTTGAAGTTGATGTAGTGAATGTGAAGTTGATGACTGAGTTTGGAGTTGATTGAATGAGTTCGAAGTTGATGTATGAGTTTAATATTGATGTAATGTAGTTGAAGTGTGATTTCTCACCCATGTTACAAAGAAGTAACGTTCTAAACATATTGCCAGAATATCAATATCTGCATCACTATCGACCCCTAATACTAAAAACGAGAGTCGACATCGACCCTAAAAAAAACAAGGGTAAAAAATCAAGAGTTTTTGGGCGAAAATGCCTCTTTGGTGTGATAGTGGCCACCTGAAGTGTTTTTTTGGGTAAAATTTCCTTTATTTTTATAAAAAAATACATAATATTATGAAGAATTGGCTTTGCTAAGGATAGAAATAGGCCACCTTTAATTGATCAGATGTGTCAAAATCACACACACCCTCTTGTTTATCTAAACAGACACAAGTTCCACTCAAATGCGATTTTATCGAATATATGAGATTAAGTGAGAATGATATGGTCGGTGCCCTTCTCATGAGTGTTGGGTCCTTTTTGTCACTGTCCATGCAATGACACGGAAACACCACACTCATACTCTATTGTAAAAGGAGTCGTCAATGTAAAATTTGGATAATGGAGGCATACGATATAAGGTGATATAAGGTCGTTAATCTAAATCACATAATTGTTAAGTAACTTAGTTTTTTTTTTTTTTTTTTTTATCTTATCTCAACTAAAGGGCTAGACCCTTTGAAACTCACGCATGCAAACTGTGGAGCACCCACATACTATAGGGTACGTGATCTGAAGCTTCTACCCATATCTAAAAAAAGTTTAAAATTCTTAAAAACCCATTACAAGTTTTGAAAATTAATATTTTTTTTTCCCATCGGCCCCCTTTTCCAATAATTTTTTTACATAGATCCCCCAAATTGAATTTTTTGGTCTACCAATACATGCAAGGTGATCAAAACTTAAACATACTAAAAAGACACAACTCAGATATGCAAAGAGGTGGGCGACTAGATTTAAAACTTTAAACCTCTAAATGAAAATTATCCCTCCTTACCACTAAGGAAAAAAGGTGTTATAAAACTAAAAGTCTAAAGAACCATAATTATGTCATTGAAGTAATAAAGCGTTAGTGTTCTCTATGTCCATACTCTATTTTTTTATTTTTCGTTTTCCCATGCAAAAAAAAAGTCATTTCTGTCTCTTTTCTTTCTGTTTTTTAGATCACCTCTCTCTTTTGCAGTGACCAGAATCCAACATCATTTGATTTGTTTATCTTATAAAAGTGGGCCGCCCGCCTTTCAGTTAGATGCAAGATTATAGACAGTTTGATTTGATGATTCACATAGTTAATAAGGTCCTGCATAAAAAACATTTTCAATATATAATAAGCCCAAATCTTCCATTGATGGGTTGATGGCAAAGAGAGGACCTACAATAGATGGCCCACTGTGGAGCACTTTAATACACGAAAATCCAAATGGTAATAAATGTTTATTATAGTCTTTGAATCTAGTACTCATCTAGTACGGAGGTAGATTTTGGTGTGGGCCAGTAAAAGATATTATTCCAAACCTTTGGATCAATGAAATATGGCAGCATATGGGCTCCACAGCAATAATCTGAAGTTGTGGGCGAGAAAAAAGAATGTAGGATGAAAAGCAAGCGCACTAAGAGATAGTACAAAATACAATAGAACTAAGTATCTATCATTGCATTGCATGAACAACATTGATTAAAGAGTTTCCTGCTTGAAGGAGAAACGGACTGCAGCATCCATCAAAACGACCAAGTTACCCTCGAAAAAGCTAAAAAATCACATGTAGGGATCCCTGTGTATGTATGTTTTTTCATTTTTCATTTTTTTTTTTTAAATATGTTTTTTTTTTCAAAATTATATATGCATGTACGTTGAAAAGAAAGGTGTTTGAATATAGCCGTGGAAGTATTTCCACTCATCAGCACTGTAAGTTCAACTTGGTTAAGCCAGACATAGATCTCTTCTAGCGTGAAAACGAAAGTTGAATTCCATGGATTTCCTCTTTTATGTCATTGCATGAAAAAATATCTCCCCTTTTCTTGGTGAATCATAGGATTGTAAACGGGTCGGTTCCGGTCCGAATTCATGGTGGACGCGAAACCAGAATCGTTAAGGAGAAGGTGGAACCGGACCCAGACCTAAAACCGTTTCGGAATCAGTTTCTTCGCTCCGAAATCGGAACAATAACCATATATGGGACGGGTCTGGATCCAAATCCTGGTCCGGTTTTAGGTGGAGAATGATATTAAAAAAATATGGACTTTATGTGAGATTTTCAAATATTGAAGTAATATGTCGGGTCTCGGGTCCACGGGTCCGAACCATGGTGGAACTAAATCCGGACCCATTTACTTATCGGGGCCTAAATAAGGACCCAGGCCCAATTTTTAACGGGTCGGAATTTTCGGGTAATCGGAGAATTGGGGACCCATTTACTTCCATAGTGAATCCGGTTGCACAAATGTCCCCATTCATGCCTGTTTATTAAATGCGGAGGAAATAGTAAAAACAAAATAGGCTACTTCTGTTTTTTATGATGTGGGTGTGGGTATCCCTTGGTGGCATCTACTAAACCTACACAAATATACACTATTTAAATTTGGGACAATTTAAAAATATAAGGTGTTAGGAGCAAAGCCATGCATTAGCCACTCCAACAACTCTCAAGTGGGTAACAACTGGGCTTTTTTTTTTTTTTTTGTTTAACAACTAGCCTCTTGTTGAACAGATTTGATGCCATTCAATATGTGTTGTTTTCTAGAGAGATTACAGGGCACGTCTTAAGATCAATTTGGTTGTGAGGCCCGCTTGGCTTTACCTACAATCAGTCAAAACGCTTCACTCTTATTAACTCTTTCTAAATTGTCATAAGCCTAAATTTAGTGTGCATCCAAACCTTGTGAACCCTCAATTAATTATACAAATCTTGGTTCATATTAGATTTTGGATAATTTGAAGCTCTACAAATAATAACTGTTACTATTTATACACACAAGTCATGAAATCTTTGGACGACCTTCAAAATCAGACCCCTAAATAGTTGTTGGCAATGACTCATTTAAAAAAAGAAAAAGGAATTTATATACATTTAAATATTAGATTCTTTCTTGAAAAAAAAAATATTAAGAACACTTTTTTTTCTCATTTTCCTTTCCAAAAGATTGAGACTTATCATTTTGAGTGGGTCCTTGTCAAATATAATTGAAATGAACAAGACCCTGAGTTCTTCCTAGGCAATTGTCATCCTCTTCCTTGGCACTTTCACTGTCTCAGGACCATAAAAAGACTGCCTAATCGTCAGCAATGTATAAAAGGGGTGGCCAGTAATGCAACTTCTGCCTACGTCTTACCATATGTTTGGTTAATTCAGGTTCGATACTTTAGAAATATGTGATAATTAAGGACACATTCCAGTAGTATAAAAGCTTAATTTCTTCTCCTAAGATTTTAGGATTGCCCTTAAATCTGAATTCATACTTTAAAACGGTCAAAATTTAAATATTTTTAAATAAAGGTGTTCATATAATAATAAGGCGATATCTCACTATTCATAATATGGTCCTAAAATGTCAAACAAATAATTTTATAGATAATATTTAAACTTTAACCGCTCACATGGTCGGGTAAAAACAAAGCGGCAACATCAAATATTTTAAGGTAATAAAAGCTAAAATCACTGTAAAATAAAATAAGGGAAGTTTCACTCTCACTTATCATTCTATAGAATTGAATATAGATATTCATAACCGGCCGACTTTGTTGACTCTAAACTGTTGAAGACTGACACTAGTCACGACTCACGACTCCTACAAGGGTATTTTGGTCACTCGATATAATTAATATAAAGGGACGTCTGAGTAAATGTCACGCACTAACAAGTGTTTGGGTGTGCAGTAAATCTCGGAAAGAGCGGAGCTGCTGAAAAACGTAACGGGGAAATCTTAAGTGGGCCCCATAAGGTGGATTGCGTTATCTGCCGAACCTTAGATGGAGCCCACTTGCTTTTTCCCTCCCCAACTATAAACAAATATCTGGTTTCCCGCCATCAATGGGGCCACTCAAAGCTCTTGCCCAACTTCCAATGAGTTGCGCAAGGGTTGGGCCCATAGCATATTTGGACTTAGATCGAGTACCCAAATTACTCAATCCGGAATCCTCACACGGCAAGTTGCAGAATTTTCAGACCCCACCAATCGATCAAGGGGTACCTAGTTTTGGACGTCGAGGATTGAAAATCTCACATCATACTTGACGGAGAGTCCAACTAAGGGAAAAAAAAAAACACATTTGGGACATACATAGATAAAAGTAAACACCCCACTCAATTGTATCTTAGCTGGTTAAGAATATGAGTGTATGAGTAGAGTGTATATAAATATTATAATTATTTAGAAGCCTCCTCTGTTTGATGATCCATTTAATCTGAATGTAGAAGGAAGGTTTAAAAATGAATGAATATATTTTACTTCCGCTTAGGGCTAGATTAAAATTGATTTTCCATAGTGCCTATTTTATCGTTGTAATCATCAATAATTTGGTAGCTTGTTTAGTTATTAAAGATTCACCAATGTTTTATATATTGATGATTGATAAAGGTCTTTTTCTTTGGGGACTTTTTACTATGGGAGTTAAATTTTATTATTTCATATATATATATATATGATATAATTTGAAACACTGATATTTGTATCGTAGTTAGTAAATTCCTGCAATTTGCCCAGCCCGAAAAAAAAAAAAGACCAAAAAACGAAGTTCTTGCAACTTGATTTTGGACCAAAGTTATAGTCAAGTAGGGATGACAATGAGTCGAGTTTAAACAAGATTGACTTTGACTCGCTCCTAGGGAGGGTTTGGCAATGGGGCAGATCGGGTATGGGTCAGTTCCATTGCCAGATCGGGTATGGGTCAGTCTAGAACCGAACCCGTCCCACATTTGCTATCCCTATATTCAAGGCCAAGCAACACACTGTACCTAGGATTGTGATATTACAAAATATGCAATATTTTTTCTCCACCACCACAAGTCCACAACCCTGTTTTTCTCTTTTATATTTGTTTTTTATGTGCTTCTTCCCAATCCAAGTCCCTGTGCTGCTATTTTCTTTTCTCTCACTGTGGTTGCTTCCTATGATCTCCCTCTCTCCCACACGTTGACAAATGAAGAAGCCTTCCAACAGTCTGGCCGCTCTATCTCACTTAACAGATTCTTAGAAAAATTGGGTGGTTTATGATGAGAGAGTGCTTTCTCTCATATCTTAGTTTTTCAATCTTGGGAGTTGAGTGTCAATCAGGGACTTAATGGTTCAAGAAGGTTGGTTTGTTGCTAAAAGTCTGCAATAGATCTAATAGTAACAAAAGGGATGTATGGAGAAATAGTTTTGATGGATAGTTATCAAATTCTTTTATGAAGTCAAGGGGTCTGGCATCCAAGAGAGAGAGAGAGAGAGCCTGCTCACACATAAGAAGACAGTTCACTCACTTGGGAAAGAACCCTGTACAAAAGCCCACATGAGTGGAAAGAAAACCTGCACTCACAGGAATAGGTGGCGTACCCAAGGTTCAAACTCTGAGCATACAGGTGAGAACTTCTGCCCCTTACTACTTGGGGGTAAGGAGCCGTTTTCAATATGTGTTATCACTTAATGTGACATAAGAGCATTTTTGTAAAATAAAATTAGTGGTGAAAAGGACCCTGCCTTCAATATTTAAAATTTCAACATTTGGCAATTAATTTAATATTTAAAGCATACTTTTGATAAAACTCTCATTGTCAATTAGGGGCGTACACAGATCGGATTGGTGCTTGATTTGCAGATTGGTGCGGATTAGGCTAAATCGGGGTAAGGAGTCGTTTGCAATATGTGTTATCACTTAATGTGACATAAGAGCACTTTTGTAAAATAAAATTAGTGGTGAAAAGGACCCTGCCTTCAATATTTAAAATTTCAACATTTGGCCATTAATTTAATATTTAAAGCATACTTTTGATAAAATTCTCATTATCAATTAGGGATGTACACAGATCGGATTGGTAACTGATTTGCAGATTGGTGCGGATTAGACTAAATCTGTCACCAATCCGTTATCCATGGATTGATGGATTTGGAATCCGCCACCAATCCGTGGGTGTTAAAAACCGATCCGACCCGATCCGTAGAGGACCGGATCAGATTGGTTTAATCCGTTGAATCCATTGAATCTAATGTTAAAGAAAATTTGAAGAGCATGCTTTCAAGGCTAAGGTGAAATTTGGTCTTGGGTTTCATTTGTTATCCTTATATATAAAAGTGAATTACATTTTGACCCCTGAAGTTTTTTCTTCTTTTACATTTTGACCTCTTAACTTATATTTAGACCCTTTAATTTTTTTTTTATTTAATGTCAACGGATCGGATCGGATTGAATCCACTGATAGAGGGTGAAATCCGTCACTGATCCGTTACTAACAGATTACAAGATTTTTAATCCGTCATCAATCCGTTTACCTTTGGTTCGGTTAAAGATATGTGGATCATATTGGTTTTACGGATCGACGGATTTTTTGTGCACTTCTATTGTCAATTGTCGAAATTTCTTAAATCCCAATTTAGACAACCGTCCAACATTTCTGCACCTATGTAAGGTCACTCACTAAAAATTAAAGGCTTGACCATATTTTTTAACAATGCACTCTTCATAAACTAAGGGTATCTTCCGCCCAGTCCACCTCACCAACCTGCCTTAAGCATGAGGCACACTCGATTCTGAAGAGCTGAGAATTAATTCTTAAGGACATATGCAAACCCTTCTATCCACATATACATGGTAAAATTATGGAAACTATTTAAGAAGAAAAATATTCAAGTGCATTTATCCCTCACCATAGGGTGATGGATACTTCCATAAATGAGAATTTTCAAGTACAAAAAGGGGATTTGAAGTACAGAAGGTGAAGTACAAAAGAAGGATTCATGTGTAAAAAGGAAAAGTGCCCTCACCCTATGGTGAATGATAGATGCACATAAATGTCCCCCATTTAAGAATATAGCCAAAAAATTATACCGGTCATTTGGTCTGACCATCCAAAATCTGCCCTCCCAATGGATGGTTTGGATAGACATGTGTAATGTAAGGTGTGTGATTTGCCGCATGCTTGTTTTAGGACCAGAAATTTGGCAATCATCGAAAAACATAAAAAGAAATTGGGTCACTATCATGCCCATTATTCCTTCAAATATATATATATATATATATATTTATATTGTCGGCACTTTATTTTTCTGTATGATACTTTTGTCGTTGTCCCTGTCATGGATGCAAGTAATCCACAATCAAACGTTTCCCTTTCAACTAATTTATTTAAGGTGTGTATTGACCATTTGACCTCTTCATTGTTTTACTTTCCTGCCAGGGACAATTACCATACGGACTGCTTTAAAACTGATAATTACTCCCAGAATAGCTGAAAAAATGTATTTACTGCAGAACAGTCTAATCCATAGGATATCACAAGCATCGGGAAGTAGGATATCCTCCAATTAAAAGGGAGAAAATTTGAACAGTTAGTTTTTTTATTTTTTTCTTTGACTGTGGGACCACCAAACCACCATCCAAATCTTTGGATAGCTGTATGAGTGTAGGAACTAATATCGCACCAAATTTGAATCATTGATCCATCACGGTTATATAAAAATTTGCAAAAAAAAAAAAAAAAAAAAAGGCTTATAATTTGTAAAACAATGTGATGTTTTTGCAAATTTCTATATAACCGTAATAGGTCAACGGTTCAAATTTGGTGCGATATTAGTTCTTACACTCATACAGCTATCCAACGGTTTGGATGGTGGTTTGGTGGTCCCACAGTCAAGAAAAAAAAAAAAAACTAACTGTTCAAATTTTCCCGTTTTTTATTGTAGGATATCCTACTTCCCTAGCTTGTGATATCCTACTGATCGGACTGTTCTGCGGTAAATACACTTTTTCTAACTGTTCTGGGGTAATTTTTAGTTTTAAGGCCGTTCGTACGGTAATTATCCCTTCTAATAAATATTTATTTTGTTGTAGATTACTTTCAACTTGTTTTGACACATGTTCCTTTTCCAATTCTACATATTGCCTGGTCCTAAAAATTCAGCTGGCATGGATATTTTGATTTGTTAGAATGGTCGAACCCCATGGTTCGACCTGGAGTGACCAATTTTGATTGAGCTCAACTGCAACATGTATGGTGTTTCTTCTTTAACAGGATTGGACACTTGGGCTGGTGGGGCTTGTCCGGTGTTTAAAATGTAAAAGTAAAACTACCCTGACCTTTTCACAATTATTTATAATCGGGTCGGTGTCGAGGTCCTAACTACTAATCCCTGTCTTCAGATCCATACTTAGACTGAGACCTGTTTTTAGAAGTCTTAATCCAAGTATGGATAATGGGACTAGGACTTAAGTATATTTAATGAATAATGGGACACTCCCGTGAGGACGCATCTCATCGTTTGCACGGGAGATAAAATTCCAAGGCCCTTATAAAACCCACTTAGATGTATGCCAATCATAAAAATAAAAATACAGTGTGATTGAAATATTGGTGGCATGAGTCCAAGTGGATCCCATAGAGGACTTAGATTTTGTCTCTCCAAGTGTCTGGTGAGAAGGTGGCCCTATAAAAATATTTTGTAATTGTCTGTTTTTATAATTTCATCCTTAAGCTGGGTATGTACTATGGGTTTGCTAGGTGTTGTGCCTTGAACTCAGTCAAATTCAAACTTGAGCCAAGATATGGTATTTGTCATATTTGAGTTTGAATCCAACCAAACAAAATTGCAGTCCGAAGGAGTACCACTTGAGCTGAGGATCAGGCTGGGTATTGCCCATGCCTAACCCCAGCCTGAATATGACATGGGTAAGCCTGAGTCAGAGACAAAAAAAGGGTGACGCCCTAATCGTGAGGCCAAATTCAAGGTGGACATGCCATATGGGATTTTTAGCTTGGATTTTCACTCCAATAGCTATGCCAAAAATGAAATGGCATTTGACATATGGGAGTGAGATGTCAAATTTGGCATGTGAAAAAGTGAGATGCCAAATCATATTTTGCATTATTTTATTCCAAATGGACTATTGTGGATGAGTTGGGTTTAATAAATAAAAGAGGTAAAATAAAAAAATAAAAAAATATTACATTTGGCAAAGGGTCATTTTGCCATATTAAGCCCACCTAGCCCTTTTTTTTTTATCCTCCGATACAATTGGAATTTGAACTCACACACTCTCACATCTCAATCCAGAGAATACGCGCCCAAGCCAGAGGGTAGCCGATACATGCATCTGTTTGTAATCAAGGCCATATATCAGGTGACCCATTAGAAGGAACGGGTGTGTGTGCGCTGTTAGAGATGTTGAGAAATGAATTTAAGTTTGTGTTTGAGTTTTGAATAAGTTTGAATTTTATTGTATTTATCTTCTTCTCACCTTAATATATTAAGATGTTTTCTCATAATGAAGATACGGTGAATTTTATTGAAAATGTAGGTTCTCAAATTCTACACTCGCAAGGCATGAGCAGATCATCTCCATTTTTTGGGCCCAAGTGAATTGCGAAATTTCAAGTGCAACTGCTCCCCAAAGAGCATTCTCAATCATTATCTGCACAGATATCTTCCACATAGTCATGGCTTTGTGATTTTCTATCTATTTTTCTACTCAACCCCAAGATTCAAACATTATCATGGATGAAAGATCTGAGTGTATTCAGCTTTTGAAATACTTTAATCTGAGGAGAAACGACCTTATATAGATCCCGCCATCAGATTCTCCACATACTAGAAAGATTAGCACTCCTACTCTCACTTGGATTGGGCCAAAGCACATCACATGGCTATCATGGCTGTAGCTCAAACTCTTGAAGAACTAAATATCAATTAGGAGTTCAGAGGCATTATCAAGCTACAAATCAGCAATAAAATCTTTGGACAAGTACCTAAATGGATGAAGATAGACCATATCTTTATACTTTCTTTGAAGTTATTTAAGTACATTGAAAATACAAAAAATAAACAAATAAGACATGACATGGCCCAGAGTACAAAATGGGAACTCCAGTAAATATATGGTTACTGAAAATTTTCAGAGCAATTAGAAACGTAGAAGAATTCAAGCAGTTGAACCCAACATAGTTGGAACAAGGCTTCGATGAATGGTGACGACGACAACTAGGAACATTACAGGATACAAGAGAGGTGATTGTTTCCTTTTTCCTTTACATTTTGGAAAAAAAAAAAAATAAGGGAAATAAAGAAACATGATGAAATAAGCAAGACACTGAAGAGTTGATTGAGGGGACAAAACTATCATAGATTTTTTTTTCTTGACCTATCATACAATTTGCTCCCAAGTACAAATAAATAAATAAAAAGACAGTGATGTAAACAGAATAAACCAAGAATTCATTTGATGAATCTTCTTAAGTCTGACAGAAGCATACTGTTAGCTACTAAAAGTTATTTGAGAGGTTGTGTTGCTATGCCCTTTGTAAGTCATGGATTATGTGAATACTAATGAAAAGACCCTAGGATGGGGCTATGATGACAAATTACGTCTACACCAGCCGCCCCAAACAATTATTAGGAAGTGGAGATGTATCCAGACTGCAAATTCAATGGGCTACCTCTTGATGAGCCAGAACCCAACAAATGGTGCCAATTAGAAGTTTATAACATGACCTGTTGCTTGTTCTTAAATGGTCAAAAAGGGTTTGGAACAACTGTCCAGGAAACAAGAAATGAAAAAACCTATAGATACAGGGGATAAAAACACTAGGTTGCTAAAATTCCTGAGCACTGGAATATCCATCAGTTAGTCAATCAATTGGTTGGTCGAGGCCGATCAATACACCAATCTAATGAGTTAGCACAAGATGTTCAGTGCATGAAACTTCGTATTATCATAGCTTATCTAGTACAATATCATGTGAAAGTAGGAATATCAAAGTAGGCAACAATGTGTAGACTCATTAGAATGCTATGGCAGAAGTAAAGGTCAGTTGAAAGACATATTAGCCTGGGTGTAGAACAAGTTTCAATTGTTGACAGAAAGGTGGAACTCGTCATCTTTGTAAATAATTCTGGTGGATATGTCTAGTTTCTCATTCATTTCTGTGTTGAATTATTGATTTAAGTATTTTCAAGCACATGGAATTAGAAATCAATCAAAAACATAGTTGGTTCCCTTCATTCATGAGAAAAGTAAGCAGCCATTACCTGTTGGGTGTACTATTTTCTACCTAAACACGATGAAATAATGCTAGTTAAACAGAACCTAGACGATGGAGAAAAATTTGAATGAAGAAGTTTTCCACACTGGGTTTCCTCACAACACTCCTGTATATATAGTTTTACTACTTGTAATCAATGTTTGCATAGATGAAGAATATATATCTTCCATATGAGACCAACTTCACAAATATATATATATATATATATATGTATAAGAATTCTCATCAATGCTCCATACAAAGGGTAACAATGATCTATGTACGAAACATGTTTAGGAGTCATATTACCTATTGCTAGAAATTTTTGTCATAATTTTCTTTTTGTGCTTGTTTGGAACATGACATGGAAGCAGTATCCGCCTTATTCTTGGTCATGGCATGCCCCAAACTCACTGAACTGACATTATTGGTGGATCTTATACCCACAACAGCATCCCAATACTGAAAATGCCCTTAAATGTATTCATAAGTACAGAGCTCTTTCATTGCTCAAGCACTCAGCAGGGATTCTTTTCTTCCTCCCAAGTCCAAACTTCACACTAAAATTAGGTTCTATACACTGAAAAACTAGCCATACAAACCACATAAGAGGATCTAGGAACTAGCATGTTCTAAAGAAACATTAAGAGACTAGAGGTAGAGCATGTTACCAAAATGATGGCCAATATTACATCTTCAAGTATACAAGAAGCAATCAAAGAATTTTTAAAGAACACGCAATCTCAAGAAATATGTTATAATTGATTCTACAAATATCTGACTTGGATTGAAATAATTAAACTTCATTGAAGTGGAACTGGATGATCACAATGTTTCATTTCAAATGCTACTTGTCACCCAATTTGATGGCATTTCTATGGTCTCAAGTACAACTTAAAATGAACTTAATTAGAACTTGCAATTGGCAATTTATGCTAAACATGTTAGAGCTGATTCTGGTCATTCTACAATGTTGCAACTTAGTTGTATCAATCATCCAAAGCTGTAGATGAGCTTGTGGGACATGGGTGAGTGAATGGGAGTGTGCACGTTCAAGTCTCCAATGTAGCAATGAGTTGTAGCAGTCTCAAGTCAATTGTAGATCCAAACACAATATATGTCATTGTTTGAATGCAACCCAAATCTTGATCAGTTTATATATTTTGGGAGAGTATGCCATCCATTTTGCTCTATGTTTGGGGCAGCACAAAAAACAGACATCATGTTGGATAAGCTAATGTTTCTTCAGCTTTCTCAATCAAGAATTAATATTGAAAATAGATGCTGATGGTGATTTGTGGCAGAGGCACACACAAAAAAATAAAAAATAAAAAATAAAAAATAAAAAAATCTTCTGCGTGACACACATCCTGACTTCTGTCCTTTCTGCCTATTGAAACAGAAGCATGATTTCTGCTAAGACATTCAAATGGATTTTAATATAGTTCACATTCAAATGCGAATAGACTTTAAAGCATATAACTAAAAAAAAAATTATTCAGTGGAGAACAAAAAAAGACCACAATATTTGCCTCATTCCATATCAGTACTTAAAGAAAAAAAAAACCCTGATACTCACAACAATTGGAAACAATAAAAGTTCAGGCAGAACTTGTCTGTTCTATATTCCATTATCATTAAATAGATGCATTTCAGAGCAACGGGTCAAAATACGAAGCTACTGATTCTGTTGACCATATATAGGATGAGAATTCAATTATATTACCAACACAAGATGCGGTATCGGCATTGTGTAATGAGAAGCTAATCTGATTCATTTTTTGTACTTGATTATCTTCTGCAGTATTGCAGTCCTTCCCTTGGTTATATGCTCACTGCACTTTCTGGCGTGTGCACCCAAATCCTCAAGACTCTGCATGAACATGTCCATGTTCTTCTTGATCTCCCCAATCCCAAGCTTCACCATCTCCCCTCCTCTGAGGGCGAAATCAGCATTCCTCATCAGTGAATCAATGTGCACCTCCAACTTATCTACTAGAGTCCGTATGCTATCCAAATCCGATATTGTAATCGAAGTGCGCCAATGCATTGAGCTGAGTAACCCTCCCTGCTTTTCCAGCTCAACCTGGTAGCGTTTCCAGAGCGAATCAACCCATTTCCCCATTGAACCCAACGGAACTGAAGCTGCAGCAGCAAGTGCTGCAGCAATAGGAGGCGCAGCGACTGCAGCTGCCACGACTGAGCAGATCACAACCGCAACAACAGTGGCCACAAAGATAATGCCGGTGAGTTTCCTGTATGTCTTGACGGATTTAATCTTCTTATTGATTTTGCACTTATGAAGCTCCAATTTCTTCAGCATTGAGCGCTGTTGTTCATAAACCAATCCCAGAATTTGAAAGAACTCCTCTGTAAATGGGTCTTCCGCAATCCTAAATCTATTCAATTCTTCCAATGTCTTAGAATACTTCTCCTCATTGTTGGCCTCATCGCCATCCTCCTCTTCGAATCGTTGCAGAGCGACGCGTATAATCAATTGCCTGTCGCGGGCTCTGCTCAGGCATTTCTCTAATGCTGTGCACAAGTCCAACATCTGTAAGCTATTATTGAAGTACTCTTCCACCAGCTCAGAGAGCTGTGGGTTATTCCATACATCCTTTTGGTCACTGAGTATGATGCTGACCACCTCCTGATTCATCCCGAGGAGGCCTCCATAGACTTCTTTCAGAGAATCGAAGGAGAGGGACCGGATGTCGATGCCAGCAACGACCGAGCTCAGGACTTCGGTTGTGCGGGTTTGGAGAGTGGCATCGAAGTTTCGGATGCTGGGGTCATCACGGCAGGCGTCCTCGTACGATTGCAACTCGGAAATGTCTTCACTCGACTTCTTGCTTCCTGAGCTACCCATTGTAAAGGACTTAGACCCCGTTCTTCTACTCAATTCAATGTGATCGATCTAACAGGGAAAAAACAGAGGACTCGAGCTCAAATGCTGGAACGGAAGCCTAAAGGAACCTGATCTCTGCAGCTGAAGAGGTTCTAATCCAAACCCAAATGAAAAAGACCCAAACTTTCTATTCAATTCAACGTGGTTGATCAAAAACAGAGAATTCGAGCTCAAATACCGGAACGGAAGCCTAAAGGAATCTGATCTCTGCAGCTGAAGAGGTTCTAATCCGAACCCAGATGGAAAAGACCCAAATCTCCGCTCAAAATGATGAATTCAAGCACAATAGGAGTGCATCGCCTCCTAGCTTTTTAATTCTTGCAGACCCCAGAAAACCCTTCTACTTTGCAATCAGGAAACCCCAAATTCCAGCTGGGAACTCTAGATCCAATCCTTAAAACCCGTCTTCCGAAAATATGAGATTCTGAACGTGGGAAAAAGCTCCTGTTCTAGAAAACCCAGCTGCCATATCAAAACCCCATTTCCCAATGAGCTCAAAAATACCCAGATTTCGATCTTTCGTAGCAATTCGAGAGAGAAAAGCTAGGACCTGCGTCCCAATCACTTACCGGAGTGGAAAAGATCGGATTTTTAAGTGATCTTGGAAGGAAAAGAACGAAAAAGCAAATCAAAACTCGTTCCGGAAATGACTTCTGGGAATGAGAAAGTTCAGCGAGCAGTGTCTATCTTCATCAATGTCAATGGAAGGTAGGGCTGAGAGAGAGAGAGCAGAGACCCAGGATGAAAGTCTTCGGACTTTGGAGGCTTCCTGGAAAGAGGGGAGTAGAAGATCAAATGACGAAGCTGTCCTTCAGCTTTTGCAAAAAATTACCAGAGAGGCCGCCATGGTGTTCCTTGCTACATCTCATTGCTGACCCACGTATTGACGGTTGAAAAGAGGCATTTAAAAATCAGAAAAGGTCATTACTCTCTCGCTCTCTCTCTCTCCCGGTCTCCCCCTATTTTTTATTTTTATTTTTATCATGACATGGGGTATTTGATCCAACAACACTAATTCTCCAATCGTGTACATTAAACCAATATAAACGCACATAGGGCAAATTTGAGGTGTATTTACAATTCTTGAAGCACAAAACCTAGAAACTAAGGAATTAAATCACGCTTGGCCTGTTTTGTTTCGATTAATTGAATTTGTATGTTTTCTAAGAATTGTATTTTTAAAAGTAATTAAATCGAGGAAGCAATGGTAAATATTCAAATGGACCTTCAAATAATCTTCCCTTTATTGCAAATGAACTAAGAGAGATTAAAAATGAATAACACACCAGCAACCTAGTGATTCAAATACAAGGGAAGTCAAGGTCCAATCAACACCTTTGCCTTATTTATCCTTTCTACTGTGAATTCCTATATATTCAATTCCATGCAAATAAATGGGCCATTGAGGGAGGGGTTTTGTAAAGAGATGCTTGAGGACAACAAAGATAAGGTCATCATGAGGATGGAATTGGCCTAAATCCACATGAGGTCCCGTCCATGCTAGATACAAATTTTAAGGCTCGAACCCAATTCTATGTCTGAAAAGAAGCTTAGACAATAAGGGCTATGAGATGCTAGAGTTGTGAGTTCGACGTAAGTTAAGTGCCTGTTCTTTTACTAGGATTTCTTGTTAAAATTTGTGATGTTAGAAATTTATAGACATGCTTGATGCAATGACGTCTCTCCTAGGCACTTGCAAATGTCACATTTTATTGCTAGTTTAATTTCAAAATTTTTACCTCCTAAAAAGTCTTAAATGATCTTACAATTCTTAAAATTGCATCCTCCTTCAAGTCTTCCACCTATAAAGAGGAGTAAGGAATTTCTCCCTAGTGGACGCTTTTAGAGAATTCACATGTTCTTTATAGATGAATTATCTAAATTCCGCTAAAGAAACATACCCCAAGGTAAAAATACAGCTCTACCTCAATAAGTGTTCTAGATCCTAAGATGTAGTCCATCTCGGCCTTTGAGCCCTTCAAACATTCTAGTCTAATGGGCATGATTTGATTCAGGTTTGGGGTGAGATCTAGGGGGCAATGGACCCAAACCAAGTGAATTACCATTAAATGCTTAAGTTAAACACCTGCTGATTGGGCCACAAGAGCCATAACTCAAAGGTATCACCTTTCTTAAATCCATATCCAACTAAGAGGTCTCTAGCTTGAGAATTGAATATAGCTTCTTGTGAATGGAAGGGGATTGGAACCTAGGACTGTGGGAACCCAATGCTAAGGATCAAAGTGTTCCCAATGCAGAATATCTAGGTGAATAGTCAAATCCCTCTCTTTACTTCTATTTTTTTAATTTAATTTAGCGGTCGGTTAGTTGCATTCTTTGGGCACTAATCATGAGAGGGCAAAGAAACATCACAAAAGGCATACCAATTCCGTGATTTATATGAAAATCAAAGGGCATTCTCGGAATTTAACTCCCTTTTCCTGGGCCGGGAATCTAGCTCGCATTTTTACTTCGAGCCAGTTCACTGGTGTTTGGATAAAACAAACGTGTATTCTTTAGGGAAGATTCAACGCTACGTCATCAGACATCAGATCATTGTTTCTTACACCTAGACCGAGTCAACTCAACGGGGCAGATCGCCTTAAGAGGTGAGTGAGTGTCAGATTAAGTATAATCAGAGTCCAGAGACGGGTTAGACTCGGTCCGAGTTACTAAACTCGATTGGAGTTGGGATCCGGATTTTGAAACAACATCACGATCTGGTGGGAACAAGTTAAAGCTTTTAAGAAATATTATTATGAGGTATATTAATCACTTAAAGTTTGTATTAGATTGTGACTATTCAACAAGATGATGTGATCATTGTTTTTAGTCTTTAGGATAAACGCATTTTAGTCAAAACATGATCTAGAATTTGTTTGGATGCTTGAATGAGTTTTCATGGAGAGTAAATTGTAAACCAAAAAAAAAAAAGAAAAAAACTTCACGAGAGTCAAGAGTTTAAATTTACTTGAGAACATAATTGGCAAAGTATGGGTAGCGAGAAAACCCAAGGCCCGAACTTGACCCAAAGCAGCCTAGGCCTGGTTTGAGCTTGGCTGGCACAGCCCATGAGCGCCCCTTCTCGGTGCCTCAAAATTTTAAATGCAAAAGATTAAAAGTCAAGAAATGAGCGCCCCCAATTTTGATTGAGTTCGAGAATGATTTCATGGAAAGAAAATAACCCTCCCCAGGAACAGCTTCAGCAAATTTTTTTCTAGTTCATTTTGCTGGACTTGATCTTTGACATGATCTTGAGATACTTGATTACATCGCATATTGATTATATCACATATTTCCAACATGTAGGAAACCCAGGTAGCACTTTCCAACATATTGAGTGATTGCATGTATGACAAACCAATCGAATACAATTATAGGTAACATTCAAACAACCTAATTCCCTCTTAATATTATTTATATATGATAAGAGAGGAGAATGGGATTAGATGAGCCACACTCCAAATCCCTCGAGAGCCTTTTATATACCTTGCATTCTTGGGAGCTTTTAAATGCTAAAGGGGAAAACTCCAAGGGGGAAAAGAGGTGTAATGCACATACTTTAGAAATTTCGCTTAAGGCCCGGCCCCTAACATGTTCCCCAATAATGGGTTTTTATGTCTATTAGGCTTAATTAGAAATTGCCCACAAGCAGTTGTGGAAAATTTTAGCACATTCAGAGGTCGTTTGAGGAGGGGTATTAATGGGCTGTGGGTCGGGCTGAGTTTAGCATATCTAGGCGCAGCATTTCTCTAGAAATACAAGCTCACATATGGTCAAGGACTTCATCCTCAAAGATACAAACAAGAGTGTTCCGCCATCACACTTATGGCTGAGTGGTGTTGGCACCTTCATATCACACATGTCTAGAGATCAAACCCTCGGTCTACAAATTTAAAGTACTTCTCCTAACTAGTAGTCCAATGTAGCCAAAAACGAAGTATGTGGGTGCTCTTTCTCTCACTGTCAAACACAACAACAGCCCAACTTTCAGAACCTATCCCTAATGTCTCTCTCACAACAGCATCCCATCCAATCTAACTCTAATCTCTCTCAAATCCCATTATTTCAAATCCTATCCCTAATATCTCTCTCTCTCTCTCTCTCTATATATATATACTAGCAACAAACGCCCGTGCTAAGTCTTGACCAAAATGAAAATATATTAAAATTGAAGAATTCTTTTAAAATATTATTAAGATAAAATAAATCTAAACTAAAGAAATTCATTATCTTTGAATATTAAAATCTTTTAACATGTAATGAAAATAAATATAAAATGAAGTAAACTTACATAACATGACGACCCATTGGATTTAAAGGCATTGACCATCACACAAGTATGGATGCGTGTCTATATGGGATAGCTCTCCTAAGCTAAAGCTTATGATAAGGTAAGCTCAAGTGTGTGGTGGGGCCCACATGGGGGTGGGGATGGGGGGATTTCAAGGACTTCATTGGAATATTCGCTTTGTAAAAAGATAATCTCAACCGTGGTTTTTACCATCTCCTTATAACCCAAGGAGTTTTAATGGTCAACAGTCCATTCGGATTAGTACACAGTCGATCCAACAGTCCAGTAAATCCAAATCTAATCAAAAGCTATTAGACATGTGCGATTTAGGGGGGTCGTGTGTTTGGTTCATTTGGATGGACCAAGGGTGGGCCCAACAAGCGTAAGCTTACATAATTAAATGGATATGTATGATGCCCGGGCTAAAAAAATATAATGAAATATGTGATTCTTTGCTGATGTATTATTGGAAAAGAATAGATTTTACAGAAATAAATAAATAATTTATATTTATTATATATAAAATAGGGAGGTGCTCCTATGAGAGGCACTCTCACCAACTTGGTGAGAGATGGGTGGGGGGCCTTCACATTTAAGTTGGGAGTCCTTGCATTTAAGTTGGTGAGAGTGGATATGGAAGTGAGGGCCCCCACCCATCTCTCACCAAGTTGGTGAGAGTGCCTCTAATAGGAGCACCTCCCTATAAAATATAATATATATTTAATATTTTATTTCTTTAATGTGGCATTATATGCAATGAATTTACCACCAAATCAAACTCAGCCCATTATATATATTTATATATATATATATATATATTGTGCAGGTGTGTGTGCAATGGCGTTTAATAGAAGGTCACCAAAAGCTATTGGACATGTGCGATTTGGGGGGGTCGTATGTTTGGTTCATTTGGATAGACTAAGGGTGGGCCTCACAAGCGTAAGCTTATAGAATTAAATGAATAAGGATGGTGCCCGGGCTAAAAAAATATAATGAAATATGTGATTCTTTTCTGTGGTATTATTGGAAAAGAATAGGTTTTACAGAAATAAATAAATAATTTATATTTATTATATATTATATAATATATATTTAATATTTTATTTATTTAATGTGGCGTTTTATTGAATGAGTTTACCACCAAACTAAACCCAGCCCATTACATATTGTGCAGGTGTGTGTGGCCATGTCGTTCAATGGAAGGTCATGAAGCAAATTTGAAATTAATGACATGAAACCCACTGTAAAGTGGCGTAGGTTTAGGATGTCAAATGAGGTGGGTATAAAATTAGTATGACTCAATCTTGACCCACCTCATTGCCATCCCTCCTATATAAGACTATCCAAGCCATCCACAAGCTTACCAAACCCTCAAAGAAACATAGAAGGATGACCATCCTCTTAATATCATTATAAATTCAGTATAAAGGAGTGCATTTGTTTTTCTAAATTGAGTTCTTTAATCATATGAACTCCAACTCCTTCCTAAATTCAATCTGAAGGAGTGCATTTCTTTTATTATAAAACCTAGCAATGCCTCAAATAAGAAATCAGCATGATTAATAATATGCATTCACAAATGCATATATATATATTTTTTTGGGCCTATTTGTTTCCCCATTGATCATCCAACTTCCTTGGTCCTCCTTGAATCAATGTTAATTTCTATATATCAATGGCATGTGGTGGGCCACTTCAAGTATACTTCAAGCTTTTGTGAAGTAAAATCTCTCATGTGGGGCTTAGGGATTTTTTATAAGATTTCCATCGGTAAAAATCTCAGAGCTTCCTGTATACCATTGCCTTGTGGATTTCAATCACATGGATAAGAGGATTAGTTAGACAGATTTTAGGATGGATTAAGATTAGAGAGTGATTTGAGGATTAAGATAAGAAGATAAAGTATAAAAGTTAGGAAAAGAGAGATTTTAGGGGAAATTAGAAGGATTTTAGAAATATGGGTTTATGAAATCATATTCTTAATTTAAATTGAGAGATTTAGGGAGGAGATTTGGGAGGTGTAGTAGCCCACATTAAACCCAAAGCTCTGTGTGTTTGTGTGTTTTTATAAGTATTTTTCTAAATAGAGAACTCCTGTGGCTGCTGACATGGCGCCCTCCACAGCACTCCTCCTCGTTTGCTTTAATATATATAATATATTCATTTCAAATGCAAAAACCTTCTATTCCAATCCTCCCTCTTTCTTTTTTGGTAGAAAGAAACTATCATTAAACAGAAAGGAAGGAAGCAACACACAACAAAGCCACTAATACACTTATACACAAATACAGGAAGAGAGGAATCGCCCCAAGCTCCTAACTAACACGATCCCTGTCCCAAAATGATCCCGGCTCAAAGAATAGCTCCTTTGCCAGGTCATGAGCCAAACCATTCAACATCCTAGGAATACATATTAAGTCTATTAAAATAAAATCTGAAGTCAGAGCTTTGATCTCCATAATTATTGGGCTGAAAACCAATCAAAAGTGCACTTAAAAGCTTGAACGACCACCTTAATTAACATCCGACATCACACAAACGTTCGAGAAACCTTTGAGCTTCGGCCCTCCAACTGCAAGGAGGATCGCCCTCGTTTTGGCCTCCTTTGAAGTGGCGACCCTTGTTCCTGGGAAGCTCCTGCCACCACAAGTGACCCATTTGACATCATATGAAAACCATAGATTGCTTTACCATTAGCTGCCCTAAAAGCCACATCTGAGAACACTAGAATAGTCCCCTCATTTGGAGACACTCTAGAGCAATGGACATCAAAATTGTTATCAAGTGGACCAACTTTGCTAGATTGAGGAAGATTTTCATTTAGTCTTCTCACAGTCCAGATCACATTAATGGGGTTCAAAGGGGTTACCTTTGAAGATATATTCATTTCTAGCATTCCAAATAACCCACCAAGTAGTAAGAATCTTAGTTGTCAATATAGTTTCGAACCTCATTCCAAATAACCCGCCAAGTAGTAAGGATCTTAGCTGTTAATATAGTTTCGAACCCCATTTCGGTCCAGCCTTCAAAATGAAAAGTTTCAGCTGATTCAAAGTTTCAACTAAATTTTCTACAATTACATTTGAAAAAAGTATAAGAAATATAAAGTATATATGCGTGTGTGTGTGTAAAATACCATTTTGAACGTAAAATCACATTTTAGATTTCGGCCAAAATCTTGAATTTCAGCCGAAACGGTGTGAAATTAATAACTATGGTAAGAATCCACATTTTTGAGTGCTCACTGGTAAGAGGAGAACTTGGCAACCCATGCTCACAAAACTCCTTCCACCACCGCATCAAACTTGGGCAGCTAAAGTTATGGGTTTGGAGATCGAGATGAGATCCAACCCAACGCTTCATCGGGTGGTCACATTGCGTAAGAGCATGGCATACCAATTCCTCCATCTTTGTATGAATAGGGCAGAATGCATCAACTGAATTAATTTCTGAACTAATAGAGGCTCTTACCAGGTTGCTGTTTACAAGGCATTTCCTCCCAAACAATAAGACTCTTCGAGGGAGGGGGACGGGGGAGTTTCCATTCCAATTGATGGTTGGACTGATATTAGGAGCATTGGTACTTGAAATCATTCCATAAGCCGATTTAATGGTTAGCTGATCGCTTTTTGATAGAGGCCATATTCTCCTGTCTTGACAACTTTCCAATGGTATGTAAATTATGCAAATACCATCCACATCAATAGGGTTTTTAAAAATATTTTAAATTAAATTGTAGTCCCATGTGTTGTTTAATCCCCATGTCTTCAACAGTAAACTCTGGGTAAACCACTTTAGAAAAGGGTTTTCTAAGACTCTCCTCACAGGGGACCCAACTGTAATTCCAAATGGAGATTCTCTAACCATTTTCAATGACCCATTCAACCCTATCATTGACGAAATTCACCGCCTCAACAATCTAACTCTATCTCTTAATTACGAAAAACTAGGGTTCAGTTTCGCTCACAAAACCTCATCTCTCTCTTTCCCCCACCCCCTCCTGGTTAGTGCCAAACCTATTTGTTTGGCCGGGATTTGTTTTTTAATCGCTTAATACAAGCCCAGCTCAAATATTATACGGGTTCACAATCTAAATTCAGGTCCGGACCAAGAATAAGATGACCCAACTCCAGCCCAAAGCTGGCATGGCCTGAATCGGGCTGGGTTAGCCCGACCCATGAACACCCCGAGGGTTGCTACTTAGTCAACCCCACAAGACCCTGAATGACGACCCTCTTACACAAAGCTTTGAGGCAAGCGTCAACTGTGAAGGAGTCGTAGATCTAGTGCTCGGGATAGAATCAGGCACGACACTTTTTAAATGCAGGCCATTGAATAGAATTTAGGGTAATGGCACCGCACCAGCCACCTCTATACACGGTGAACCGGTGCTCTCTTCTTTTTGGTAAACCACTATGGGGGCTGGGTATGCACACAGACATAAAGACAGTTCACTTAAGTGGAAAAGAAGTTCGTACACGCGGAAAGAAAGCCTACACGAGTGGGAAGGTGTTAGGATTTTCATATGTTGGCTAATTTATTGGTTGAATAAAATTCTACGTCCATTGAGTTGTAAATTTTTATTTATTTTAGAATGGACTGTGGTTGTGTCACTTGAAGATTTGAAGAGAAGGCAGAAGAAAATCAAAAGAAATTCGGAAGACACGAGGCCCGATTGATCGCATGTGGAGATGGTCTCAGTTAAAAGGTAGACTGTAATAATTTTCGGGAGATAGAGGATGTCCGATCGATCGGATCATCTACCCGATCGATCAGATGGCAGAGATTTTCTAGGACGGGTTGCGTGGATTTGTTTCCTTTTGAAATTGGGATTTCTAATTTGAGTCCTATTTGTGCTCTAACCCTAAGGCATGAGTTTTGGGCTATTTAAAGGGTGTTTTCCTCAACCCTAAGGTATCTAAGAACTACTTCTCTCATTGTTTTGAGATGAGAATACCTATAGAGAGATTTTTTCTTCTCCAGAGCCATCAAAAAGAGATTGTGCTGAAGAGCTATTCTAAAGAGCTTGCTGCTTCTACTTTCTTATAGAAGAAATTGATCATCTTGGTTCTCAAGGCGTTGCTGGATCAAGTACAGAGAACGGTGCGCGGTGGGGAGTCATGGCGACAGGGAGTTGTGCAAGAATAACTACAGTCCTTGGGTCGATGGATTGACTGGGAAATGGAGCTGTAAGTATATTTTGTAACCGTTCAATAGTGCTTGATTTCTGAATCGTGGTTCTTTTCTCTGTTGAGTTTCCACATAAAAATTGTGCATGTTCATTTGTGGTGTGATTGGTAGATTTATTTACTAGTTTGTAATGATTTGATTTCGCTGTGAATTGGTTATTGAACTAGTAGACATTCTAGAAATTGGGCTACATAAACCTTCAATTGGTATCAGAGCGGGTTGCATTATATTCTCGTGTAGATCCACAGATTCCTAAAATGGATCTCTATCGCGAAGACTTTTCGACCAATAAACCCCCTCTATTGGATGGCACAAATTATGCCTATTGGAAAGCTAGAATGGATGCATTTCTTAAAGCCATTGATATTAAAGTTTGGAAATCAGTTGTAAATGGCTATACCTAACACACTGTTGTTCTTGATGGGGGTAACTGTGCCCAAACCTAAGGAACAATGGACTAAGGAATAAGAATTGGCTTTTATTTGCAACTCTATGACTATCAACGCTATCTACAATGGAGTTACTATGTCTGAATTTCGTAGAATTTCTACCTGCACAACTGCAAAAGAGGCATGGTATGTTTTACATACATTTGCATGAGGGGACTAACACTGTGAAACAGTCGAAACTTCAGAAATTATATACGATCTTTTAAAACATTAAGATGAAGGAGGATGAGACCTTTAATTAATTCAATGTGAAGCTGAATGATATTGTCAATAGTGTTTTTACTTTGGGTGAACCAATCCCTGAAAATAGGATTGTCAAAAAGATTTTGAGGTCTCTTTGAGAAAGATTTGATTCAAAGGTAGTGGCCATTGAAGAGAATAAAAATATGAATACCTTAAAGGTTGACAAGTTAGTTGGAAACCTACGAACTTTTAAACCAAACCTTAGGTCTAATGGAGAATCGAAATCCAAAGGCGTTGCTTTGAAAGCTTCCAAGGAATTAGTCAAAAGAACTGAAAAGGATTCAAATACTGATTCTGAGGAAATTGATCCCCAAGTGGCTGTCCTATTCATGAAGCAATTCAAACTGTTTATAAAGGGGAAGAAAAGTGATTTGAAAATTTCTAAATCTGTTGGAAAAAAGAAATCTTCGAAAGGGATTTAGTGTTATGAGTGTTAAGGATTTGGACACATTGCTAGTGATTGTGGTAATAAGAAACCAAAGAAAAAGGCTTTTAATTTGACTTGGGATGATGATACTTCTGATGATGAGAAGAAAAGGTCCGAGTTTGAGAAGCCTGACACTGGCAAAGAGAAATTCATGGCTTTTATGGAACTTCGGTTTCTGCTACTCGACAAGTTTCTTCTTATCATGATGATGGTGAGTCAGAGGCAGAACATGACTGAAAAAGAGAATATCAGACACTCTTTGAAAAGACCATGAAGATGTTTAAGATGAATAAGAAAGTGGCCAGAAATTGGAATGAATCTAAAGAGAATAATTCCTCTCTGAAAGCTAAATTGGTTGAAGTTCTTGCGAAGGTGTGTCACCTAGAAAATGAGAACAATAGTATGGCTGACAAGTTGATTGTAAAATCACATAAATGTAACTTGCTTAATCATGATATGAAGACCTTGAAAGCCGAGAATGCCGACTTGCATGGTAGACTTAAGATGCTTTTGTCTAAGTTGGATACTGTCAAGGCTTTATTGGACAGAATGGACACTAGATCAAAAAAGCTAGATGATATTCTAAGCGGTCAAAAGGCAGAAATAGACAAGTATGGTATTGGCTACACTGATGGTGCATCCATGTCGAATGCCAAAGGTAAAAATATCTTATTAAAAGTTCAGTCATTACTAATCCTGCCATTGATATTGCACACACAGCTGTTAAGAAGAATAATGTGTCTCGTCCTGCACGTATTCTCACTTGCCATCATTGTGGACTTAAAGGACACACATTTAGCCCCATTGCAATAAAACGCAAAGTTCACCAAAACAAATGATATGGAAGAAGCAGAAGACTGAGCTGAAGGTTAATACAAAAGCCAAAAGCTATACGGGTCAAGAAAGATGACATGCTTTCTGTTTTGGTATACACTTTGCCAAAATGCTTAAATTTGTAAGTGTGTAAACCTAAGCTTCATCACCTCCGATCTACAAGATCAAGCCCCCCACCCTAGTGCTGAAAAGAACATGAGATTTAGGGGGAGCTGCTGAATCCAGATTGAAAGAAGCTACAAGATGATTCTTGTTTGTCAATTATAGACAAAAGGGGGGGAGAAGAATGGAGCTAAGGGGAGAAGTTCAAGAAAAAACAATGTAAAATCTACATGTTCTGCAAATGTTTTTTGTGCTAAAAATTCAATGCAATTTTGGATTTTTGGGTAAATCAAATTTGTATTGTCCTAAAGAGTTTTGTCTGTGAATTACCAAAGGGGGAGAAAGGGAAGTCCGCACAAGTGGGAAGAGGTGGTGTACCCAGATGAGAATTGACATTCCTTACCACTCAGGTAAAGAGCCGTTCTCAACTTTGGCAAGCTAAAAGAGTCACCCTCCGTAACTTTGAGATTTGCACTTTTCTCAATAGATAAATTGAGTTTGAAGATTTCTTCTCTCCTTTGTCATATTCCCTCAATTCTCTCCTAGATTGTAAGAGGAAAACACAAGGATCCAACTGTAATAGCAGACTACTTCAAGTCTGGCACAACATGTACCCAAACAATTTGATAAAATTTAATAAAACTCATAAGAGCTTACTGATTTTGTTCAACAACTAATAAATATGACCCTGGTGGTTTGTTTCCACTTCAATGAAGTGAAAGAGGAGTGAGATTGGCCCCAATAATATAAGGGGATAATTAGCTAGAGGTCCCTTATCACGATCTTGTAAAGCCTCCAGTCCACCAACTTTTTCTCTAAGGCCTGTAGTCCATACAGCCGAACATATTTTGGCGATAGGTCCTCATTAGAAATTTCCATAACTGATTTTCCCTTTCAACTTATTAGACATAAAATTTTCAAACTTCAAAATCTCAAATCTTCCATTCCCCCTCTTTCAAAGATTGTTTAGTTGGTGCTGAAGACGTTGAACAGGTTCTCCATCGGAGAAAACGCCCCCACCCCCCCTCTCTCTTCCTCTTCTTATTATCTTTCCATTTTTTTTCTTTTCATTTCATCAATGGCGCTCCGAAAAACCCTAGCGCATCGTCTCTTCAACATGACGAAGATCCCGTCCCAAACCCCAATCTCTGCAAATCAAACCGCAAACACCTTCTTCAGGAAGTTTTTAAACCCTCTTTCATAATCGAACCAGAGCGGATTCATCCGCCGGCAGCTGCAGAAGAGAGAGATCTTAAACTCGGCGGTGCCGCTAGAATGCCTCTCGGTGGTTCCAATCGGCGACCAGCTGATCGATCAGTTGAGAGGGATGAATGGCGATCATCACCGATTGGACGGGCTAAGACATCTTGGATCAGTGGCAGCCGCTCCTGCTCCGAGCCCGAGGTATGATTCGGGGATCTCGATCGAAGACACGAGGAAGCTGCTGAGGGTTTTGCAGTTGGAGATAGTGAAGTCGACTCTAAGAGGGAGATCGTGTCGGGCATGTTGGATCGAATCATGACGAGGTGAAAAACCTCATGTGGATGTTGGACGAGTCTGGCGTGGTCATTGTTTTGGGAATGTCATCTTTTGCAAATCTAGCTTAGTTTTTATGAAATTTATCTAAGTTTTCTAGAAATTTATTTAAGTTTTTGTCAAATTTATCTAAGTTTTTGACAAACTTACATGAGTTTCTGTCAAATTTTTCTGAATTTTTGATTTTTTGTTAAATTTATTTATGTTTTGCGCAAACTTCTCTGAGTTCTAAAATAAATTTATCTAAGTTCTGAACAAATCTATCTGAGTTTTTTGCTATTTATCTGAATTCTGAACAAATTTATCTGAGTTTTTGGCAAATTTATTTGAGTTTTTAAAAAATATAGCTAAGTTTCTGACAAATTTATCTCCATTTTAAAAATTTTGACCGAGTTTTTGAACTAAGCTTTTTGTTTTTTTGGCAAATTTCTTTGTATTTTCTTAGATTTATTTGTGTTTTTGAATTTTATTTGTGTCTTTTAAAATTTATTTGTATTTTTTAAAATAAATTTAATTGAGTTTTGACAAAAATACTTGAGTTTTAGGAAAAA
The DNA here is from genome assembly GCA_029852735.1 of Persea americana. Classification (NCBI taxonomy): domain Eukaryota; kingdom Viridiplantae; phylum Streptophyta; class Magnoliopsida; order Laurales; family Lauraceae; genus Persea; species Persea americana. The sequence goes on from CM056810.1 coordinate 85,082,376, forward strand.
TTATCTGAAATTTGGGAAATTGGTTTCTCTTAGTTTGGAAAATGTATTTGTGTTTTTTAAAATTTATTTGGGTCTTTTAATCTTATTTACGTCTTTTGAAATTTACTTGTGTCTTTTTAAATTTATCAGCATTCTTTAGAAATTTATTTGCGTCTTTTGAAATTTATTTTCTTTTTTTGAAATTTATTTGCCTTCTTTTGAAATTTATTTGCGTTTCGTTAAATCTATTTGTGTTTTTGAATTTTATTTACATCTTATGAAATTTATTTACATCTTTTGAAATTTATTTGCATCTTTTTAAATTTCTCTGCATTCTTTTTAGAATTTATTGCGTTTTTGAAATTAATGTATTTTTTGAAATTTATTTACGTTCTTTTGAAATTTATTTGCATTTTTTTAAATCTATTTGCGCTTTTTTTTAGAATTTATTTGAAAATCTCGTTAATGGGATTTCATTAATCGTGGCCAATTAAATGGTTGTTGACCATTATCAATGGCATATCCTACTAATCATGGGATTTGATTTAAAGAAATGGTAAATTAGATATTTTAGGTCTTTAAGTTTGGAAAAAGGACTTATGACACTATGAAAAAAGATTGTGGATCTAATGCAATAAAGTGAAATGTTCAAGGACCTGTCTCCGAATGTCCCTAATATAAGATCCTACTTCTTAATGTGTTTGGATGGCCCCAGGAGGAGTAAGCATGTCTATTGATGTAGATTCCTCTTTTACTCCTTCTCTCTCTCCCCATATCTCCCCATAGTGACTCCCACAATATATAATAAAGTGTCTTTCATTTCATCCTCTTTATATAAATATAATTTTTTTTTAATTTACTTTTCACCAGCCATCCAAATGCAGGCAAATTAACTTATCTGCTAATTTATTTTAACCCACAGTTTTTTAATTTTATTTTTGATGTGGCCCTTACTCCTCATTTACTCCACTCCTCATGTAAACAAACCACCCCAGTTGTTTGCATTACAATAAATGAGAATTGAATACATTGGATTATGCCTTGAGGGGTTAAAAATAAAGGTAAATTTTCAAAAATAAGCATCAAATAACCTTTCATTTTAATGGAAATAGAATAAAAGAAAAATGGGTTATTCATTTTTTCTTTCATTTCCCATCAAAGGAAAGGTTACTTGTGCTCATTTTTTAAAATTGACCTATGGTTATGCATTCAATCCTATCTCAATGCAAACAAACATGCCTTAAAGTTAAAGCCACTAAATTATCGTCCGCTGTTAGAATAAAAAATTAGATGCCCCCAAGTTTCACTTGATGAAAAGACCGACAGCTAGACTGATTGGGATACTGATGTTGCAATGGAATGAACTTGATGGCCACGCGACCAAACCCAGCCCATCTTGATAAATATGGGCCGAAGTTTTAGTCCCGTGAATGTGGTCTGTTGCAATGAGCAAATGGTTTTAGATCCTATCTACAACAATATGCTAACTTTTCACTTTAAAAAATAGGAAAACACAAAAGCTCAATTGGATGCCCACTAGTCTTTCCAAAACTCAAATGTATATCTAGACAACTCTTACCTCTGTAAATGTGCTTACATAAAGTGTTATTTCGGCTTATACAACATGAGACATGGCCTATGATTATACATGATGCAACAAACATTAAAATAAAAAGAAGAAGAAGAAAAAACGAAATAGAAAATGGACTTTTCTTGTTTAGGGTTTGTTTGTCTGCTGGGGGTTGAATTCTTAGTAATGGTTTCCAATCAAAGATGCTAGAATTGAAGTAAAGGTCAAGATCTATAAGTGACCATCAAAAGGTCACTCCTTGGGTACAAGTACGAATATGTTACCCAGCCACCAACCCAGCAAATCAATTCCTGGATAAAAGAGAAGAAACAAAGGTGGAGATCCAAAAATGGCTATCAAATAATCTACCATTTAGTGGAAATGATTAGCCTTAGGAAAGTCGGGTCCCATCAACATTTCCACCTTATATCCTATTCCCCTTTCTATTGGAATCCATTTTACCATTGATTTATAGGAATTCAAATTCATGCAAACAAACACCCCTCCGTATTTTCTTCCATTCTTTCTTTCTTTATTTTATTTTATTTTATTTTAGCTGATGAATGTAACAGTAGATAGGGAATCTACATGAAGCAAAAGTATTTCTTTCCGAGTTTTGAAATCCTACCGACATCGGGCAATTCTTCAAAACTAGCAGCAGCAGGAGGATGAGCATGGTTCAACCCTCCAATGTATATGGATGGCACAGAAACAGAAACCACTATTTTCATCACAAGTGGGTTCTTAATGTTGTTGGAACTGCTACCACCAACGGAGCCTGTGAAGAAAAGAAATGCGTTAAGACTAAAATAGGAAGAAATGAGAAGATAAAACCGGACAAAAAGATGAATGTTGATTGATTGAAGAGGAAGAAATGAAATTTGTGTTTATAACAGTGTTATGTGCACAAAAGTGCATTGGAGGCTCAACAAACATGAATAAAAGGGCTTGTTTCTTTATCATAATTTCTAATAAGAATTTGCTATATTGGGATTATTTTTTGACATGATGTGGCATCTTGTCCCCTGACATTTGAAATTTCATATCTTTTTTACCAGAATTTTAAATTCCAGCCACCTAAATTATCTTAAATGACCTTTTGGAATTCCTGAAATTTTATTTTTATGCATTTGGCTGGAATTTCAAATGCTCCACCAAGATGAGGGATTTGAAACTCCACCTGCAGGATGGTTTTTCTGAAAAATTTTAAATTCCTCCGTACATGAATTCTTGAAATTGTAGTAAAGAAACAGCCCAGTATCCAAAGGTGTTCAAAGGGGAGAGGAGGGAATACACTAATCAGATTCGGCTTTGAACCAGGCTTATTCAAAGGTTCCGACAAGCACACAAACTGACCCTGCCCCCAGACTCTGTGCCAAAACATTGAATATGTCGTAGGTGGAGTAATTTCAGTACTCCATACCGACGTTATAATGCAATTGACACATTGCCCAAAAATTAGTCATGACTGGATTTTAGTACTTGGTACCTACATTTGTGTTGTAGGTACTTGGTACCTACATTTGTGTTGATAAAGGACTATGGAAGACAGATTTACCAGAAGGTGGTGGCTGGATAACAACTTGATGTGATCTTCGAGGTGCAGAAACGGTGTTCTGCAACTGGGCAGATGGGGCCAGCTCACGTAGCAAGGCCTCCGGATCAAAGCATTCACCATCCAAGGTCATGGATGGGACGCAAGTATTCTCTGAACTCAAAGTTGAAGAGAATTCTGAGCCAACAAGATCCTTCTCTACAAAGAAGTCATCAGGAGATTCAGGACCCCAAACATAATTAGGTCCGAGATTCTGCAGATGACTTCCAGAGATCACAGGAGGCCCATGCTCATTTCCACTGAGCACCTAGACAGGCATAAAAAAATGAACTGAATGAAAAAAATGGGCAACGAAGTAGCTACTCGCCAATCAATTAAGTTAAAGCCAAAAACCTAAAAATGAAACTTTCAGGGCTTTTGCACATACCTGAGAAAAACTTTGAAAGCCATTGTTGTTTTCTTCTTCTTCCAACATTCTTAGTAGCATACCTTCTACAGACTCACCATCAGCATCATCTTCAACAGCCTGCTGAAGAGGCAAATTCCAGGGTGCATGATCCACATCAACATCTGTAATACTATGAGGTCGAGAGACGAGAGCTGAAGGATGCATGTTCTTCTGGTTCACCACCTGTGAAACCTTTAAGTCAGTTCTGCAGCTTGAGAAAATGACAAACCAATTTCATCCCAGCAAAGTAGGGAAGCAAAAGTTGGAAAATGAGTGTGGTCTCCCCGAATTTATTACTACTTTCAGTCATGGGAAAGAAACTAAATGGAAACCAAAAAATCATCAAATGGAGGAAGAAAGAAACGCTTCATTTGTCCCTGTGCATCTATTACAAGCAGAACTCATCACGGACATGAAATGTAAGTCATTTCCCCATCTCAGTTCAAAGTTCAGAAAGGAAACTCGTCCTATTGTATACTTGTATTTCCATTTACGAATTCCCCTCGCAATAATTTTAGATAGAGGTTAGTGTCAAACAGGCCGCCAATAATAAAATTTACATAGTATCATAGCCAGTCGATCCTGGCTTCTACAAGAACTAACCCACTTCTGCAATAGCGAATTTACAAACTTCCTTCCCCCACCTCTTTTCTCACCTACTGGTACAAGTTTTTATCTGCATTTTAATCCTACATTCCTATATACATATGCAAACGTCCCACATCCACAAAAGAGAAGTCTTGTGAACTCCTTTCTTTTCTCCAATCCTCTCCTTGTTCTCCGTTTCACACAATGCTACTTCATATGCTTCTCAGAGAGATTAATACATATTTGATCTAGTGAGCTACTGGTTCCAACAAACTCTCAAAACGAGCAGGATGCAAGAGATATGGACTCCACAGTGATGCAATGGTCGCCAGCAACACAATGGCCCTATTTTATTGTGATATATGGACCATTCATCTCAAGAGATCAAGGGGTTATATTTAAGGTAAAAGATTGCACGATTCTTTCTTGAATGGGCTACACAATTGCTGGAGGGTAATAGAGAACACATGAGACTATAAAGGAGAAGGTCATTTATAAATCTTTAGAACTAGGATAAACTGTTAAGAATGAAATTAAAGTTTTTTTTTAAGATTCCTGATTGGATTTGGTTCCTTATTAACCTCCTTACTTAGTTGTCAATGTAATCTATACATACTATGATCCTAATCTATAAAGAGACAACCAAATTGATCAAAGAATTTCAAGATTTTAAATAATAAACTTTGAAAAAAGAAAGAAAATTTCCACTTATACTCAACAAAATGAATATTTGTTGAGATAAAAACACAAAATTTGTAGAAAACTACCAAAATAAAGCTGAAAATGAAATAAAAACCACAGAACTATGCTAATCATCAAGGTAAGGGCCGATTCAGGAAGATATATTGTCGAATCTTCATTAAGACTTCAATAATATTGAGAGAGAAAATTGAATAAACATGTAAAAGTTCATGGAATCAAGAATATTTTAAGATACCACCGTATTTAAGCTTGAAATAACCTTAAAATGCAATGTTCACTATATCTTGCCAAATATGTGATAGGGAAAAGTTTTAAAAAAAAGAGAAGAAACGAAAGTTCAATAAAAATGAAAGATATTCCAAAGCACAACAAGTTGTGTGTGTTGGGGCTTTGATACTATTTGTTGAGGATTAATTAGGGCAAACATGCACGATCAGTCACAATTACCAGCAATCCATACGACACACAGATTTACGTGATTCAGCAAACTCGCTTTCGTCCACAGGGCTGTAAGGATTTCACTATGTAGGGAATTGGGCAATTCATTACAAAGATTACAAACCTTCTAACTCTTAGTCTACTCTATTCCATTCCCCGTGATTTGAAACCACGGGAGAGACATCTCTCACCTTTCTCACTCCGAGTTTTTGGTTATTGGTTACTGATTATATCAATATATAATCTCCGCTTTCTTGGCTTCTAAGAAAGCCCCGGTACAATGACCAAAATACCCTTGACTCTAACCCTGATCATTGGCCAACCCAATGAACAAATCCGGTCAAACATGAATACAAGATATAAACTCAACATTGTGAAAGATATGAAAATATTGGTTTATATCAACTTTCTATTGAAAGAATTCTGAATACGACTTTATACATTAAAAAAAATTTAAAAAGAAAATAAATTTCAAAGATAGAAATGAATTCAAAGAAACAGAATTTCATCGGCTGAGGAATCTGGCACAACTGAACCTTTAAGAGGATACAAATAAATAAAGGAATAAAACATATCAAGTATTCAGAACATCAGACATCTGATCTTCATAAATAGTAAAGATAAAGCCTAAAATTCCTTAGAATCTAGACATCTGCTTTTCAAATTCTTTCAAGTGTAAGCAAAAATGGTTTTTTTTTTTTTTTTTTAAACCCACAATAGCACATAACAAATATATAACAATAAGGAGGAAAAAAGATCCAATGAAAGGAATGAGATTTTCTGATCGAAATCAGGTTCAAATCAAAGATCTCCAAAGATGTAAAATTAAAAAAAAAAATAATAAATCTATACAACCATCAAAAAGTTAAAATCGACAGAAATCAAATCAGAACACCAAAATTCAACAAACTGAGCAACCAAGAGCCCCTCTGTTTGGATCCTCAGAGCAAAACCTTTTGCTCTTCAATCATTTTACATGCAATTGGCTATGCAAACAAACCACCAACTGTCACTTACGTGTTCCTCAGCTGATCCAAACACACGAACCTTGATTTCCAACTAAACTGAGTTTATCTGCACTAACTAACTGTTCATCTCTCTTCGAGCCTTTCAAATCTTCCAATACAAAAAAATGGAAGCAACAGAAATACTCAGAACCAAAACCGAAAGCAGCTAAAAAAAGCACGCAATTTAACGGATAACATGCGAAATTCAACAGGAATTCACAGAAAGAATCAGGAAATCCACAAGATCCTTCCAAGAAGTTGCAAAACAGAGAAGGGCCAATTGTACCCCCAGATGAATCCATTCATCTGAAACTCCGGATGTTTCCAAATCCAAGATCGAAATTGAATTCGTGCTTAAACACATCCGAAAGAGGAAAATAACAGATTCGAGAACACGGTCATGAAAAAATTCAAAAACGAAACAAAGAGAGAGAGAGAGAGAGAGAGAGAGAGAGAGAGAGAGAGAGAGAGAGAGAGAGAGAGAGAGTAGAAATCGTGATCGCGAAAAATCAAAACCCTAGAAAGAACACTTTGAGAAGAGAAAAAAAGAAGAGATTTGAGGAACTTCTAACCTGAAACGAGAGAGAGATTCCAAGCGAGTCTTCTTCAATTGTCAGTCCGCTGTCTCTTTGCTCTCCCTCATCTCCAAAGCAGAAAAATCACGCGGGGGAAATAGTTTATATTCGGCTCCTGAGAATTGATGGGATGACCTGCCAATCAAGGGAAAGAGCTACCAAAAGGTAAGTGGGCCACTTTCCTCAACGGCGATGATTCACTCTTTAAGGAAAGAGCAGAGCACCAGCCGTTGGATTCAAGTGTAGGGCCCACAAGTCAGTTGAGCTTTTTCCTCAAATCTTCGTTTACGGTGAAGTAGTCAACACCAAGTCTCCTATGTCCTAACTGTTACTGTTCAAGCTAGCGGTTTCCGATGTTGTTATATCTGCTGATCCGAAAAGCTGATTGTACAGTTTGTAACCGTAACGGTTTTTCGCCCTCTCTCTTTTTTTTTTTTTTTTATAATTGAGATTCTGGATTTTGATGTTTTATTTGTATCAAAATATAAGATTAAAAAATTTATATGAAAGATGACTCACACGTAACATGCGCAAAGAATCTATTCGTTACTTGAATACATCACATGTTATGATGTCTGCAGTGTATAATAGATTGGCCACATTCTCTGCCAAGCACCTGTTTGGTACGTATAAATTTATGGTCAAATGAAAGTATTATTTCTTGAGCGAAGGTGACAATGTAGATGGAACCTTATTTTCTTTAAGACTTAAATTAATAGAACGATGACTGGAAATTTATTTTTCATCATTCTCTGGAGATACTTGTATGTATTATATCTAAAGATATGTGCGGATGGGCCACAACACGCTGGTTTTATTACTTGCATGTCACTGGAAAGTCTGCTTGAGGTTATGGAATTAATATCATGATGATATTATGGTTATGACTGAGTTTACTTAAAATTGTGATTTTTGATGGATGTTTCATCTGTAGTGGGGCTCTACGAAATAGATGGCGTGGATCAGTGGATGAAGGCTAAAAAGCAGTTAGGAATGAGAGGAGAAGTTGGTAAAGGAGCCGGCTCATGACCTTAACTTACAGACAAAATGATAATGCATGTCAACAACAATCTTGGAGTATTAATCTAGAAGACATATCTAATATGATTTGACGAATGATAGCCTAATTGTGGGTACAGTAGCGTCAAACGGTCTGACCGATCTCACACCTGCTAAGCATGGGAGTATAGGACCAGCTAGTCCCACTATCAGACTAATCATTTGTACGCATCAATCAGCTCTTCTGTTTTTGCATTAGTGAATCTGACAGTTTGGCCAAGTTCCAATCAGATTGAAACTTGATCGAGTGCAAATTTATAGGTCATACTTTTGGATGTTTGGTTCTAAGTAGGCCCAATGATGGTTTTGTAGGGCCAATCTGGTGTATAAATAACTGATTTCATGTCACTTTGTAGGCTTTGTCTTTCGACACTTACCTGGGCTCTTCTTCTTATAGCGTGGGCTCTCTTGGTTCCAATCCCTAAACTAGGTTTGGAAAAAAAAAAAAAAAATAGAAAGTAAGTTTTGAAATGCTTAATATCTATACTGCAAGTAGATTGAATAAATTGAATATATATGTAAACTAACAAATCAAGGTAGTAAGAGAAGCTTACTAGTAGAGCTGAAATTTTCTTTTTTCCTACTGGCCAAGAATGATACTTGAAACTCTAAGGCCGCGGAATCGATTCCTAGCCATGTGTGAGGCACTAAGATGCCGATATTGACCATCAGTGTGTGGGTGTATAATTGGTATACTCATGCATCACTGTTTTTGTTTTCATTTTATTTTCACAAAAAAATGAAAAAATGATTATCGAAGAATTTAATTTTCACGGGGGAAATTTTATGTTGCTTTGGTGCAATCAGATATTTTTGTCAATAAGTTATATGTTAATACCTCTCATGCAAAACAAAACGAAAATAAAGAAAAGAAAAGAAAAGAAAATGTTAGTTTTCTGCCACTTCAATTCATATATGCTTTCCACCAAACTTACTTAAAATGTACTTGACTCAGAAAAATATATATATAATTTTGTGCCACATACAATAAAATATTATCTTGCTTCAAAAATATTTTTATTTTCTCTGCAGAAACATCAACCAAAAAAACCAATATTCGGTTAACCCTGAATCCACATTATACCCATCAGTACTTCAACCGCACCCAACCAGAGTTCAAATCAAAAGGCAACGCGGAGGATTTTGTTTTGCTCTGAAGGGTTACTTGGCTGTGAAGGATGCAAGGAAATGCCCACAAAAGCCATCAAAATAGTTTCTAAGTTCCAACCCCTTACCAGTCGCCACCTGGAGAGAGACAATAGGACAGGACCAAAGGCTGATAATGAGAGAGGGAGAACCAAGACTAGTCATGCTCCACTGAGTGGGGAGACAAAAAGGGTCTAGATATGCTCCAGTTTGTTATGAGTTTACATCAGAAGCCATAGAGGCCGGCTTGTACAGTTGGCTACTCGTCTCAATTTCGACCTTAGAACCTAGAGGAATGCAGAAGAATGACTGAATCGAATATCATGTAAAAAGTCATATACCAATCTAAAACTTTAAACTTATAGTGGAAGGTCCAAATAAGCGTACGAAGAGATGTTAAACTCATTATTTGGGAGATGTGGGGCATGGGATTTTTCCAACAATTTCAACTGATCAAAATAGTTATTTTGGCCTTGCCAGTCAATGGCGGGACCTACCATTTGCAAGATTAAGTTATCAAACGGACCATGGTCCATGAGTCTTCCGTGAAAGTCAGGTGCTACTTGTGACATGCCCTTGGCACTAGGAATTTTCAGTTTGATTTATGGGTTTGCAAAAACCCAGTTTTGTAGATTAGGAAAGTTGGATTAAATACTAGTTTGGAATATGCTCATACGTACATAAGCATTTCTGAATCTAGTTATGGGACATCTACTAAAAGGATGCACTACAATGTGCAAGTGCAAAACTTGTATTTTGGAAGATGATATTTAGGGAATTTCAAAAGGCAAAACTAGCAATTGAAAAGGGCTTTTTTTTTTTTTTAATCACACTCATCAGACAAGAAATTCTAAATGCTCAATGAACTTTATTGTCAGAATTTCCGAACATACAAAATTCCTATAAAAATGTTACCTGCACTCTCAATGCTCAATCTCAAGTGGCTATGTGAGGATGATATGCCTTTTCCATTTCAATTATAATGGATGCCTCCATCCGGTATCCCCTTAAGAAAAACTCAAATGGCTCATGTCTTGAATCAAAAGATAAGAAGTTAATTTTAGCCCTCAAATGTTGAAGGCCTAAAACCAAAGGCTAGGCTCATTTGAATGGCAAACCAAGGGCCTTTTGTAATAACTTAAAAGACAGGGGTCCTTTTGAGGTTCTCTAAATGGTAAGGACCTTTTTTGTAAAAATACAAAAGATAGGGGTCTTTGAGGTTGTTTGAAAATATTGTAGGGGCCTTTCTCTGTGAAAAAATCTCTTAAACTACATCAACAGAACCCGGCATAGATTCGGCTCACCTAAACATCAATAAAATGGAAAGTGAAGAACCCTATTAGATATAAGCAAAACGAGAAAAGTAAGAGTGAAATCTTCCCTTGTGAAGAATCACCATTTTTTTTTTTTTTGGGTTGCTTGCCATTTAAGCATTGGATATGAAAATGATATTTGATATATAAATTCACATGTGTGTGTATAATTAAAACATCTTAAATACAATGCCATGTTTATTTGGAAGTATCATTTCCACATGTGTAAATATTAATTGGTTTGGATTGCATGTGCAAAATGTTTATAGATTGGAAAATTTATGAATGTCTAAAATATGAAACTAGATGTTCTGTAAAATATGAAACTAGATATTCTGAGTTTAGTGGTTAGAGACAAATTTAATGGTTCAAGATAGAAATTTAGGGCCCATAAGAGTTGTAAAAAATAAAATAATGGCGTAGGCATTTGATACCACAATGTGTCCCGGGGCAGACTTTGTATTGATTATTAATTAGCAAAAGTGGTTTATATCGTGTTATACTTTTTTAGGACTAAAAATTCTCATGTAAAATTACTTCACTAAATGTTACACACAGACTTCTAAATGGGTGCCAACAAACAACTCCTTCGTAGTTATCCTCAATTATATATGAACTTAAATAGAAAACTCAAAATAGAAAAAACTATTCTAAATATATTGTACAAAATAACAAAATTTACTAAATAGTTTATTAACAAAAATCTAGTTTCAACAGTGTAAAAATTGACTTATCTACTATTTCTTGAGGAAAAAAAAATTCTCTTTTCTTTGAAATGGTATATTAGAAAATAATTCTATTATAAAATCGGGTTCAAATAGAGGAAGATGTTGCTCTTTATAGTGCCTTTGTGTTTGCTAGGGGTTCAAATAGAGAAAGATGTTGCTCTTTATAGTGCCTTTGTGTTTGCTAGATTAAGTGGTTCAGTGATAATGAAGAAGGTTGTTTTGATTTTCCTTTTAGCCGGTTGTTGTTGTAGTATTAGAATGTTTGATATATCTCTCTCTCTCCATCTCCCGTGAAGAAAAAAATTTGCAGCGCATGGAAATCTCTCCATTAGTCCTAAAAGGGTGAAAAAGTTGAAAAAAAAAAAAAAAAAAACTTCCTTAATCTCCCTCCTCATCCCAAGGAGCTTATTTAATAGAAGGGTGTGAACCCCCAGGATATGAAATAGTGGATCTCCCTAAATTTCATGGGCAATGATATTGACAAAGGATGTTGGCAGGGAGCAAGGCCTATGTCTTTATTGAAGGCCTAATCAATGCACCAATTTCTTAAAAAAAAAAAAAGAAGGGAAAACAGCCTCTTTAGCCAACGGGTTCGGAGAAATAGGAAGGAAGAGGCTTCCCATTCCAATCCTCTTTTTTGAAGTTTTGTGGCCAAGAAACCCTCCTGGTTCCTTGCATCCATGTCCTCGAAGACCGGGTCACTCTTACGTGGCAGTCAGAGTGCCATCATTTCTTCAACTCCTCCTGCTTTATATATATGTTCACACGATCAAAGAAAAAAGTAGTTCTTTTAATCTAAATCAATCTCGAGCTTTATGATCAATCAGAATTGGAAAAAAATGCTGGTGTCACTGTCAAGTTAGCATAGCACACATCAAAATGAAATGCATATTAACTATTAAACGAAAGAGCCATTTTTGTAGAAAGACCAAGTTTCTCAATAAGCATGGAATCGCTTGGTTGTGAGACTCGATGAGAGTCAGAGCACCATGACCTGACTCAGTGCCAAAAATAGTTACACTTTTAATAAAATTGATGGTGTTTAGATCCTAATTATTGGATAATGTGGGATGATTGTCCAAAAAAAAAAAAAAAAATTCTAAGATCCCATAAAATCTACTAGCAAGTGTGAGGGATTTGAGCTCGTAATACGGTGGGCTTGATGGACCTATGCTATGAGTAGCATTTAAAAAATTTTCCGTATGAAAAAAGTGTGTTAATTGGATGGTTGTAGCATTTAATTATTGACATTGTTTTATTCCCCTTTGATTTTCTATTAGTATGCGTATGAAGCTATTATTAATACTCAATTTCTATCTAATCCTTAAGCAGACATGCCACTAGGGGTGTTCATGGCCGGGCCATGAACCTTATAGTCATTTTGGAATTGCTAGGATGCATTTAAAATCATCATAAACCTTAGAGACTTTTTGAAAAAACCATAAAATAAAATACAATTCGTGTGATACGTCAGCTCAAGGACAAATCTAGAAAATTCAATTTGGACAGGCTATATGTAAAAGAAATATTGGGAGAAGGGGCAAACGTAATATATGTACATACCAAAAATAAAAAAGAGCTACATCAGCTAATCAAACGCAATCACAGTTCTGTTCAAAGTCCAAATGGACCAGCCAAACTATCCACTCTTTGCTCAAATTACCTAGTATTTCTCTCCTCTAAACTATGTGTTGTTTGCTACAGGCGCTAACTCCTCCATGGTTCACTGTTTTCCTCTAATTGACTGGGTAGAACTAGGGATGTAAATGGGTTATCGATTTTCCGATTACTCAAAAGTTCCGAGCCGTTAAAAACTGGGTCTAGGTTCTTATTTAGGCCCCAATAAATAAATGGATCCCGGTTCGGTTCTACCTTGGTTCGGACCCGTGGACCCAACATATTACCTCAAATTTTGAAAATCTTTCCTAAAAACTATATTTTTTTAATATCATTCTCTACCTAGACCCAGTCCCGGATCCAGACCCGTCCCACATATGGTTCTGATTCCGGTTCCGGATCCAAGAAAACGGTTCCGAAACGGTTCGGGGTCCACCTTCTCCTTAACGGTTCCAGTTCTGGGTCCACCATGGATCCTGACCGGAACCGACCCGTTTACAACCCTAGGTAGAACAATCTGCCATTGCAATATTGATGACATACATGATTAATTAATTAAATCCCTTATCTTCATTTTTCAAGAGAATAAATCAAGCGTAACATATTAAATCAATCAAATGATGGGTCCTGTTTGGGTTGATTTAAAATTTCATCTACTGCTAGTTTTTAAAGATGGGCCTCTGAAAATTTAGACTACTAAGGGCCATGGTGTAAAAATTGGACCAGAGTGCCAAAAGTAAGCAATAGATAACATATAGATAAGATGTTCCTTGTTAGAGGTTTTTGTCATATTAAACCAATAACCAAAAGTGTTGTTTCTGGCTTTAATATTGGGTTATCAGAAGGGCTTGAAAATACAAACCCACTTGACCTCCGCATTAACAACAATGCAAACATGGTCTAACATAAGCATAAAAACATGATGTCAGCATTTCCAACTATCAGCTAGCTATATCTTAATAATTGAAAGATGTATAAGAGGTCGGTCCAGGTATCAATGTAATGTTTTTTCAATGAACACTTTATTTCCGGAATGTTTTTTCAACGAACGCTCTATTTCTGGAACTCCTCTTATATTCAAAGGGTTGTGACTACATTGGCCCTTGTGATATTTTCCGGTAGCCCCCAAAAAAAGTGAGTGGAAAATGGAAATGGTCTATCACAATTCCACAGCCTCTCATTATTATACAACCTATATATATTCTTTTAAGAAGCTTCAACCTTCACAAAAGTGAATTACTGTTTTAACTGATCAAAGGCTTTTAAGGCAAGTGCTTTCCTTCGCTTTGACAGGAAATTTCATTGGACCAGGGTCAGAGAAACTCTTGAATTGTTTTAGTGATGCACGCAACAGACCACTAATGGCCGTTTGGATTTTTCTTCATCGCTGGGTATTTCAGTTTTTCTGCAAATGATATTCATCGTTGCACTTAAAATCGCATTTATTCTGGTTCTCCTTTTTTATTCTTTTTCTTTTTCTTGCCAAAGATTGAATGACTAGAAATGTTCAAAAATTCTTAAACACTAAAATTAAGAAATTCCATCTGTTGTAGAATAAGTGGCAGAGCAATTTATGGAGAAATCAAGCTTTTGCTGTGTCAACTTTAAATGGACATAACTTCTTATCTAAGTATCGCTCGTCAACGCACAAGCACTCTTTTCACAATTATTGATATGCTAAGTATTGTCTTGCAATGCACAGGTACTCATTTCAAAACTATTGACGTGCTCTATGATCTACACGCCCTTTAGTTAGTGCTATCATTGGAGAAAAAAACAAGGTAGCGTTTGGTTTACTGGAATGGTTTTAGGTAGAAATGTAATAGAGAGTGGAATGAATCTGAAATAAAATGAGGTATGAATAGTCATTTCCATTCCAAGGTTATTTAGAAGGTCCAAATACAATTTCTTTTATAAAAAAATTATTTATAGTACGTTTCTCTTTCGCTTCTTTTAATAGTTTTTAAGTATATATGTTTGAGTCTGAATTTTTTTGGAAAGTCTTAAAAACTAATTTAGAGTTGGTCTGTGCATTTTTATGTAAATCTGGGTTTTTCTCTATTTTTACTAACTCTTATTATTTAAAAAAACTAGGGTTTGGGATCCTATATAAGTTATTGTTATGTTTCTAGAGGAATGATACAAATTCCAGTTTCAATTTAGGGTTTTCCTAATTTTTCTTTATGGTGGCTATCAGGTTGAGGATGGTGAACTTCTTCCTTTACTCTTTTGTGCTCTCTGTATGCCACCATCTAACTTGAGTTATCAAAAAGGAGGATCTACGTACTTAGAAAGGTTACAAAGCAAACCCACTTCTAACCTGTTCAATAGCAGATCAAAACTTTTTGACCTGTGACCGACTATGTAATCCACACCATTTTAAAGTATTTCTTTTGTTGCCAAGCAACTTCTTGAACTGGAAGAAAACATCTGTCTGATAGAATTAAAGCCTTCAATTAACTTTTTGTTATGGTAATGATGTTTTATGAAGAAGCCAACCTCAACAGTAAACAAGAAATGAAGAGGAAATTTTTTTTTTGAAAGCATAGTGGTGGGCCATATTTCCATACAAAGCATTCATTTCTTTTTGTTAGTGGCTCACTAAACTCAGATTAAAGGTTGGATTGACAAACTTTTAAAAGATGAAGTGCATTTCACAATCATGATCAATGAAGCATAACAAGATTCCGTGGGTATTCAAAGGTTGGGAAAAGAAATGATGCCAAAGAAAAGGGTAGGAAGGGGCAAACTGAGTGGGCCCCAAATAGTACACAAGCCTTCCAATCAGCCCCACTCATAATGACATCAGAGTCGGTAATCACATCAACTTAGGATCACAATAATCAGATTGGGGAGATGTGGGGCCTTCATTTCTAACTCTTTGAAAAATCAGGCCCTTCACATTGCTTTGCAACCATCAAATGACGGTCAGAGACTCTATCCGCCCCTTCATTGCCCATTGCAACATCAGTGTTGTTTGGTTAGAGAGCGGGCCTCTTATATCCATGTGGAACACCTACTCATAGTGATGACAATAAGTCAGGACCACGGTACCTCTCTCTTTCAGAGCTAGAGGTCCTAGTATTGATCTTTAGTTCCTCCCTCTTCAGAAACCAAAGGATGAGTCCACTAGTGCTACCACCTGGGCGTCACAAGCGTTTTATCCGGTTTCTCTCTAGGCCCAAAGGGATTAGTACAGGCCTCTCCATTAGCAAAAGAATAAAAAAAAAAAAAAAAAAACAAAGACTAAAATTGCAAAAAAACAAAGACTAAAATTGCAAAAAAAAGGGGGGGATGAGTGAAGATAATAAATGGTCTTCAAATAATCTCTTCTTTTACGAAAAACGAGTCAAGGAAAGATGGAAAATAAATACAGTACCTTCGCCCCACCATTGAAAACCAAAATTTGGTTCCTCTATTTTATCTTATCTCTTTCACCATTTGCCTCTTTAATAAGCCTTTGCTGGAACTCATTTTTCCATGAATGCAAATTCAATTCCATGAAAACATGATCCCTTAGTTTAATCTAATGAAAGAGGTAGGGAGAAGAATTCTATGCTCTCTACAATAAGGGCACGTTTGGTAAACGTAGAAGAATCCTCTATTTAGAGGATTCTCTCCATCTCCAAAGAAAGCCACAATCTTCAAGTAGGATTCGCATTGAGAGTTGCATGTTTGGATAGAGGGAGGATTCCTACAATTTGTAGAATGTAAGATCCAATGGTTATAAATGTTTTTATAAAAATCTCTCAAAATCCATGAAAATCCAAGACATCAACTTTCACCGTTGTTTGTGGTTATTTAGAGAATATGTACAGTTCAGATCGTGCAAAAGGGGCCCACAGGAATAAGAAATTAATATTTTAGTATCTGGACTTTTTTGCAAATATCTCAAGATATGGTAAGGATCAACGGTTGAAATTTGGTCAACTAGCCGTGTTTGTCCTTCTAAAAATAACTACTGGTTCAGATCATGATTGTGGGGGCCCACAGGAACTAGAAAATCGAAAAAAATAGACTGGATTTGATCCTCTTTTTTGGCCCACAGCATCTCAGAAATTGTCATAGAACGGTTCGAACGTTTATGCAAATATCTCAAGATCTAAAAGGAATCAACGGTTGAAATTTGGGGACATAGCGCTTTTTTGTTGTTTAAACATTATTAACGGTTTGGATCTTGATTTTGTGACCCAAAATATATATTTACAAGGCAAAAACCGGTAAAACCATATTACTGTCATAAGCTCCTGTGCATGCGCTGTAGCTCCTCCTTTTTCCTCATTAGTGGATTCCATGCATCCGGTTGTTTGGGGGGGGGGGGGGGGGGGGGGCGGTGGTATGAGAAATAAATGTATTAGAGGATTTTGCATGTCATTCATCTCTAAATCCTCTCCCAACCAAACATGGGAAGTCTGCAAAATCATGAAAAGTGGCGAGGATTCTTTCATATTGACCTTTGCCAAACTTGCTCCAAACGAATTTGGTAGAGCAGATAATCCTTCCACCCCCACAGACATGCCCCTAAACTCTAAGGTGGCATAAATAAAAGAGCAAGCACCTGTAGTTTGTCTAATAAATTTATAAAGCTAGCCAAACGTGTTAGTAGCAAAACAATTGTTTACACCATGCCTTATCATTTATTTTTGGGCCACCTAGTTTAAATAAATGTCAAAGCTATTATGTCGCTCATCTGTATAAAATATCTCTTGCCTCCAGAACAGAGACAAAAGCAATAAATAATAAATAATAAATAATAAAGAAAAGATACAGATAGTATCAAGAATTCAAGATGGCTTGCCAAAAGTAGATTCAAAAGCTAAAAATCAAGACATTTCAAAATACTGGGTCCCTATGTTGAAAATGACTGCATTCTTATCTGCACACCAAAGACCAAGACTTTAGGAGAACTTCTTCCAACAACTAAGTTTTTTACCAAAAAAATTCTAAAGACTAGAAAATCTTCATTGATTTTTCTTTTATTTTGCTAAAATTCATTTCCTATAAAAGGAGGGAGTTCGAGTCTGCATTTTCATGAATATGCATGGGTGGACCCCCTTCCATTACAGGGATTTTTTAGATTTCTATACATATGGTCTCTCAAGAAACCTTTTTTTTTTTTTCTTTTGCATGGAGAGGCCCAAAGGAAAACTTCCTAGTTCTGCCCCAATGAATATGAATTTTCACATAGCCAATGCAGTGCACAAAGATAGAACCAATGTAGTTACTTGGTTCACAACCCCACATCCCGCTTAGCAGTCCAAGGTTCAATTACATATATGCTATCCTTTTTCACTAGTATGGGTTTTCTTTTTGCCTGTTTGGACTCCCTTCCTATGTATGCGGGCTCTCCGGTGCTATCACGGGTCCTAGTCCACCGGCTGGGGTGATAAATTTTGAAAAAAAAGTCAGGTAAAACTACAGGTTACTGGAACATGGTCTACCAGCCAATGACTTGTGCTCATGAATATGAATTAAGAAAGGCACATCACGTAGTTAAATTATGCCTTCCCTTGATGGAAAATATGGGTCCAACTAATATTTTCGATCACTTTTTACTTGAAAAACGACATGTAAGGTTCAAAATGTACCCTGAGATTGATGTATTTGATAGTTTAAAAAAAAAAAAAATCCATCCGTCATGCGTATTAATCATTGACATTTCAACTTTTAAGCCATATATTGAAAACGTGTTGAGAAGATAAATTATGTTGTAGACGTTGAATTTCATTGTTTTATTGATTATGGCATGGGAATTGTGAATATGAGTATCTATTGAATAGTAGATTTAATTTTGTTGATGTCATGGGATATGAGCAGGCTAGATGATGGTTAGGCCCACTATGTTTAAGGTAATTGGATTCTCACTTCTCAGACATGTTTTCGGGCCCGTTGTGTTAAAGCATTTCGTGATTTTTTGTCCAGGAGAATTTAGAGATTTCCAAATGCTATCCCCCAAGTAAAATTATGGAACGACAATTGTTGAGCAACATTTCAAAAAGTGGATGTTGAGAATTTTACATAGTGAAACTATCATTTGAAATCTCAGTTTGAAGAATTCTTCTTAATCAAATAATTCATTTAGAATACCAGAGATAAGAAAGATGTGGTACCGCGAGAAATTTTAGACTATAGTGAAACCCTATAAGTTGTGCTTGCAACTAAATAGGCCTAAGTGCCCATTTCTTTGCTTCGTATTAAATTCACAATAATTAGTGGTAAACTGCAAAGGACCAGTAAAGAAGTGTATAATATATGCAATGAGACCTTCACTTCCCTATGATTTTGCTGGAAAATTTTTACATCCCATATTACCCAAATAATGGATTTGATAGGGCCTCTTGTACTTGTTTTGGCTTTTCGCCTATCAACTTAAACTTTTTGGTTAGTACATTGAATCTTACATGGTATCAAATATTTGCAAATCTTCTTTCTCTACTTCGACCACATTCTTTTGATAGGGAGACAATGCTTAGGGCCTATCTACTGGGAGGGATTTTGTATGGAAGATTTTTATATTGAAATGTCAATTCCTACATCCAAGCATCTGAAATCCTTATTTGATGCATGACAGTCTAAAAAATGAAGCCCTTGTCACTTTTGGGTTTTGAAACTCTTCAAATTTCTTCTTCCAACATGCTTGGTTGTATTGAGCAATTGGGAACCTACTAGGGACTCACATCTGGAGAATATGCTTGTCTTGGGACAAAAATTCTCAAAATTCCTTTATAGAAACAAACCTTGGAAATTTGTTTCAAAAAGCAAGCTATTTGATGATTAATGTAGCCTAATCCACTTCTTTAATTTTAGGCCGTCTGATCGGAAGTCAATGCTCAGAATTCTTATGACTTCAAATTTCAAACAACAATCCCTAGATGATTTAATTATGTTTCTCTTATTAAAATCCTGTTTTTCAGTGGATTAGATTCTCCTTACTCAAGAAGCAATATTAAAGATGGAACGTGGGAGCGAAGGTAAAGTAAATTTGGACTCAGATAGGTCGTATAGATAGAGACACTTGACCTGCGCCTTCCTCTCTGAGCCAGCCCTGTTACTATTGGAGATTCCTGTAGTACAGTCTGTTAGAATACAATTGACAGATGTGTTCCATCCACTACCAACGTCTTTTCATGTGTACATGGAATTCAAAGATTGTTGAATTTAAAGCACAACGTCACCCTCACACTACAGAGGGCTAAAGATAACCCAGGCTCATTTCTTTTGCAAAATTTAGAGAATTAGGGCATCTTTGGCATCGTTTTCATGTTGGTCTTAGTTTTGAGCTCAGATTAGGTTGCATTGAGATTGAGTTGTGCCCAGACTATACTCTCTAGATCATATTTGAAAACATTATATTAAATTATTCTGTTGAGAATATGTTATTCAGAATTTATTTGATAAGATTATAAAAGTTTTACTTCAAAGAACGGAAGCAAGAAAATCATATGATTTATAATGTGGTATCCACCTTTTATTATTTGCAGCACTATATTATTGTCATATATGGGGCCCACCTGTAAAATTTTAACTGGGTACAACCTTTAAAAATTAGAGCACATGGCCGATATTTATAGGATTTACGATATGAGCCCACTTTATATGAATTATAATGTGGGGCCATCTTTTTGTGAATGTAATATGGGACCCACCTTTAGGAATTATAACATCGTAACACACCTTTAGAAATTAAAATATGGGCCCACATTCATAAGATTTATAATGTAAGTCTACATTTTGTGATCATGACCATGTGACCCACATTTTAAGAGTTACAAAGTGGAGACCCAATTTTTGTAATTGCGAACACATGACCCACATTTAGAAATTATAATGTGGTGCCCACCTTTAGAAATTAGAATATGGGGACACGTTTATAGGATTTACAATGTATGCTCACCTTTATAGAATTTATACTGTGGGGGCCATCTTTTGATTGATTGTAAGCATTTAGAAATTACAAGTGATACCCACCTTTATAAATTAAAATATGGGGCCTTAATGCCTTATAATGTGGTCTCACCATTATAAGAATTATAATATGGGTCAACCTTTTGTGATTGTGACCATGTGACTCACCTGTAAAAATTACAAATTGGGGCCACCTTCTTTGGGATTGTGAACATGGGGCCTATCATTATGATAAGTGAGAGAATTTGAGATATTTTTAAATGACCTATTTAAAAGGTAAGATATAAGAGATAAGTAGGTACCAATTTTGCCAGAAAGTTGTTTCTTAAAAAAAATAAAGATTTTTTGTTCCAACTTTCTTATGCCAACGGGTTAAAATCTTGGAATTCCTTTCCGTGAGACCAAAATTGGGAACAATAGTTTACACTAACCAAACAGGTTTTTCGTAGCCTCATCTCGAACATGGGAACATCCGAATGGCACGATGCCAAACACACTCTTAGTGTCTGGCTCCAAATGTTGTCTCACATGTGAAATTCCAAAATTAATTAAGTAAAAGCATTTGTATTTGCTGAAAAGGTTGGAATTTAATTATTCAAAAAGATATTTGTGACTTTTTATGTGGCTGGAATTCAAAACCCCAGCAAAGAAATATAGTATTTGTACATGCCAAGGTCAATGTAAGAAATTCCCAACATCATAAATTCTTGCTAGGAATTCTGTTAAAGAAAAATAGGCTCTCAATGGTCAATCCAACCCCTTTATACTCGCCGACCAATTTCTTTGGTATGGCATTCACTTGATTTTTATTATTGCATTATCACATAATTAAAAAAACAAAATCAGAACTTGGAGTCTCTTTAATGAAGGCCAGGATAACTTAATGAGATCGATCTTTTGCACAATTCTCATTGGTGATGAGAACTTTCCGTTCTCTTATTCCTATCTTTGGCGTGCATCCAAGTAGGCTCTGTTGAAGGAAATATGCATTTCTCTTTCGTATAATGGAGATTTTGATTTTTTTTTAATGCAATTTTTATAACTAGGAGATTGTAGGACAGGGTATTGGACGGTTTAAAAGGCTCAAAGGCCATTTGTTATTTTACAAAAACAAGACACATGACTTAAAATTAGAAAAACAAGAGGTGAATAATGAAACCCTGTGGTTAATTTATTCGGATATGGTGAAAGGGTGAAGAGAATATTTATTTTTTATTTGTCATGTTGAACCATTGGTTTAGGTGTAATACTTTCACTTGAAAGACCCACGATCGATTCTTTCTTGGTCATGTGTGTGAGTGAGACTAGTGCCACCGACCACTCATCCACGAGTGTGGTGGCGAGAAACCATGTCCCCATTCTGTCTTAATGGACTGAATATTCTAAGTTTTAAGCATTTTTAAACCCATAGAGAGAGAGAGAACTTGCTTTCGTTTTTTCACTTAGAAAACTTGGAGATAAAAGGTGACACGTACGGTACAATCTCAAAGGCTTAGGAGTCAAGAAAATGCCTGTCATCTTAAATTTAATGTGTTGCTAAGTAAATGAAGTTCAAAAAAAAAAAATGATTTTGAAAGTCCAATTTTTTCTTATTCTTGTTTACAACCAAAACTTTAAAAAAGAAAAATGTGATAGTGTCATTTCGTTAATTCTTGCACTTTGTTGCTTTTTACCAACACGCTCATGGTTGAGTGGTGTTGGCATTGTAGTCTCACATACATGCCCATTGATTGACATAGGCATGTAAATCTGGCCGGGCACGGCTCGTTCAAAATCAGGCCTAGTTGTGCCCAGGCCGGGCCGGCACTACCCACGGAAATTATACAAGCTGTGCCTGCCATGCCGTGCTCAATACTTAGGAAGTCATCCCAGCATAGCCCTGGTCATGTCATGTTGGGCCATGCGGCCTGTGGGCGGCCCACGGATCCCCCTCCCCTTGTTTTATTTTTTTCTTAAATTATTACTTTTTAATATTGGACGGACACAAAGTCACAAACTTGGACTTAGACTCTTGGATCAATTTCATTAAAATAAAGAAATGAAGAGAAATAAATAAGTAAAATAACACTAATGATGTTTTGAAAAAAAATACATCAAATATATTATGTTTCCTTGAAATTTAAGTTACAAAAGTTAAAAAAAAATACAAGTTTGAACTTGGACAATATATATAGTAATAATAAAGAAAATTCAAACCTTCTGATAAATGAAAAAAAAAATTACAACTTTAGAAACTTATGATACATTCTAAAAAAAGAAATTACAACTTTGAAAACATATGATACATTCTAAAAAATAAATTGCAACTTTAAAAATCTATGATACATTCTAAAAAATAAATTACAAGTTGAAAGCCTATTATACATTCTAAAAATTAAATTATACTATGATATCATATATGTAAGCCTATTGTACATTCTAAAAATTAAATTATACTATGATATCATATACGTAACGCCAATAGCTCATCTTCTATCTCGAAATCATCCAAGAGGTGTTGTGTTCTATCTTCTGCTTGATACGAATCCCGTAAGCACATGTAAGTCTCTACGGTTTTTTCTGACAGCATAGTCCTCCTAGGGTCAATAAGGCACGCAGTTGTACTAAATGCCTGCTTTGATGCAACTGTAGACACTAGTATTGTTAGTATATCACGGGCCATGGTGGAAAGCACATGAAACTTAGTTTCAAATGATTTCTTTGTTTCGAATGATTTCCACCATGCCAAAAGATCAAAAGCATATTCTTCATCATCCGGGATTAGAACAGGATCGCTTTCCAGGTACATTGTTACTTCATTAAGGTTGTAAGATGATCCTCTAGAAGAAGAAGACTTACTTCCATGAGATTTCCTCATAATACTCTAAATAGCCTTCTTTTCCCTTTATGTACCTAGAGAGGGCCTGTTGGGACCGTGGGCGCTATGGATCTACCCAATTGGATAGCATAATCCAAATAAAGTGTTTCTAATTGTGTCTTAACTGTAGACATGTCTTTTATATTAGTTGTATTCATGTTAGAGTTTATTTCATCAAGAAGGATTTTTATACCTTTTAATTTTAATTTAGGGTCTAATGTAGTAGCTATATAAAATGTTAAAGGAGCTATTCTTTAATATTATTAAAACTTTGCCTCGATTTGTACACACAAAAGTTGAAAAAGCTGAAAATCTCTATACTTTTTAAAAGTAAGACATATTTCATAAAAATGGGTTAAAGCTTGATTTGATGTGGGTTAATATACCCCGGGAAAAAACAAGGTTGCATCATGAAAAACTTCTAAAAAATCTCTTTTTATCTCAAGAAGGGTCCATCTATCGTTACTTATAAAAATATTTTAATGTGTTAAAAAAAGTTGACAATATTGATTTCGCTTGCCATTTTATAGGCACATGCTTGTTTTAACACTTTATAGGTAAAATTCCATCTATGCTGTACATCTTGTGATATTTTCATTGGTCTTAGACCCAAATTTACACATATTTCCCTCCACCATTGTTTTCGCGAGGGAGAAAAAAAAAAAAAAAAACCTACAATCCATTTAATGATCTCTAAATCATCTTTCATAGATTTTACCTACTTGTACTATAAGATTTATGATATGACATGCACATCTATTGTGAAATAGAGATCTA
Source organism: Persea americana (assembly GCA_029852735.1). Taxonomy (NCBI): domain Eukaryota; kingdom Viridiplantae; phylum Streptophyta; class Magnoliopsida; order Laurales; family Lauraceae; genus Persea; species Persea americana. Next base: position 85,106,640 of record CM056810.1, read on the forward strand.
TTTAAATCAAGTTGAAGCGTAGGTTTTAGTAAATCTATTGCGATATTGTTAGTGCTTGCATTATCTAAAGTTACTGCAATTATTTTATTTTAAATATTATATTCTCTATGTTTTTTAAGGATGGTGAACTCTATCTTAGCACCAGTGTGTGGGAACTCCAGAAAAAAGAAAATGAATTCATTCTTTTCTGTATCACCTAATCACTATCAATATAATGTGATGTGATTGCAATGTACCCCACATGTTGTTTAGAGGTCCATAAATATAAAGTTAAAGCCCCTTTTCCAGGTATGTTTTGAAAAACCTGTTTTAAACTCTCTTTTTCTTTCAAAAAAGTTTTTAATGCATCATTTCTAGTAGTAACTCTATATATTTTCTGCCATGAAGAAACAAAGGCTTTCCTAAAAAATATTTCAGAGTGTCGGTCTTTAGCAAGTATAAATGGTAATTGGCAAACTATTATAAACCTTATAAGTTGATATTTAGCATTAGCACGGTCATAGTGAGAAATTCCTAAACTACTAGTTGAATTTGTTTGAGAAAGTTGTGTTTGGATGGTCCCATATCTTGCCCCAACGTTAGCGGTATTCATGTATATGGGCACACACGTTCTCATGTGTCTAAGAAGGTGGTTAGTGCCATTTGTTGGTTTGGCACTGAGATCTTTGAAATATTTACATTGTGCCTTTTCATTTGTTCCTCCTTTGGGAATTGGACCTTAACTTTAACAAAATGAGAACATACATGAGAAATCAATTTTATTTCTCCCTTCTTTTTAGTTGTAGAACCCGGACATACAGGCTTTACACCACCAGTGAGTTTGGGTTCTTAGGGATTATGACTATCTACTTTTATCCCCTGACTTTGATCTAAATGAAGAAATCCAGGATCTTCCGCATTTAGAGAGAAGTCATGGTTGAAAGGTTGTGACGGTCCAGCTATTTTTCTAAATAAAAGATTTTAAAAAAAACTTAAAAAAATAATTATGTATAATGTGTTTTTTTTTATAATTAATATAAGAAAGGGGAGAAGATGAGACTTAATATATAATATTACTATCTATATTATTACTAAATAAAACTCAAAATAAAAAATAATAAATACCTTTATGAGAGAGGGAGAGCGAATGGAGAAGTCCTTCTTAGAGATATCCTCCACTTTAGAGAAGTCACTCTCACTATTCACTTCTTAGAGAACTTTGTAGAGAGCTTAGACTTTAGAATGAGACTTAAGAAGCTTAGAGCCTTAAAACGTTAGAGGGAGTGTGAGAAATGAGAGAGTAGATGAGTGTAGAGAAATGTGAGAAATGAGGGCTATTTATAGAGTTCTTAAGTGATAAAATGACACAAAATACCCTCCCACATGATCGTTTTATAGCAGTTGGGGGTATAATGGTAAAAAATGATCAAAAGACACTAATACCTGTCGCGCCACCCCAACCCCCCACCCCCCTATTTGACCGTTTATAGCTGTTTGGGGGGTGGGGGGTGGTTTAAAAATGTGAAAAAAAAAATGCATTTTTACCATTTTTTAAGAGGGGAGATGGGGGTTTCAAAAATTCAAACTGTTAGGCTTGGGTCGGGTCGTGCCGCCTGGAGGCTTGGGGGCGCTACCCAGCACGCCTCAGGCCTGGCAGCCCTGGCCCAGCACAACCCGGGGGGGCGGCGCTCATGGGGTGGGCCGTGCCAGCCTGTTGACCAAGTCAACGGCCTAGGCAAGATTTTTTCGTGCCGGGCCCGTGTTGGGCTTGGGCCGCCTGCCTATATTTACATGCCTAGATCGACTGCTAGGTCCTCACGTTGAAATACCACGCTTGAACCACTGTTCGAACATAGCAAAAGAAAAGAAAAAAAAGAAATAGAAGTTTTGCTGCCTCATCACGGTCTTTGTTAGGATTTAGTGCTTTGTGGATTTTTTATTCCACTAATTTGAGGAATCATGCATTTCTACCCTTTTAATAGAAAATTGAAATCCACTTTACTGAAGAAACTTTGTTTATTTTTCCCTTTTTTAAAGTAAAATGTGTCGAACTAAACGATGCAACAGTGAGCAGCGCAAAAAAGTCAACAATTTTTCTCGACTCTGTAAAATCCTCTGGTTACAAGAAATGCAGCCTAAGGGTAGGTTTGATAACAGGTGAGGACTCCATAAGGAACTCACATATTTGAGGGTTCCTCATTGCCTTTGAAATAGTGATTCCTCACTGAGAATTTGTACAACTGAGGATGGAGCATAAATTCACAAACTGAGGATTTTCAAATTATGGAGAAGGGTAGGACTTGAAAAATCATCACGAACGAGGATTTTCACTAGCATAAACCTTGAGGATTTACACATACCACATGTGGATTTTCAAAGGAATAATCGGTGAGAAAATCCTATTAAATTGAGTGCCAAACGTAGCCTAATAAATACTCCTAGAATTCCTCTCCAAACATTTGTTGGCTCAAGTTATACCAGATTCATTATATAATAAGATTGGAAATTGTCAACTTGGAAGTTCAAAAGGTCGAGTGAAACCCTTAATTAAAAGGTCAGGTGCAGGTCTAAGATGCATTGGCTAGTCATAATGCAATTTTAAACCATTGTCTCAACCAAAACCTAACCGATTCATTCATCTACTTGGGCCTTGTTTGGTATCTCTACTTCTTTTTTGATAGGCCTATCAAAATAGAGCCACTAAAAAAAGAGCTATAAAAAAAAGAGAGGTTAGAATCAAAAGAAGTATTTGTTAATGTAATGATCTATGTTAAATAGGCTTTTTTATATTAATGGTTGAAAGTTTTATATAAATCTGTCGAGACACACAAAAGGTATCAAGCCTTAAAAATCGACCCTATGGTCGTTTTCAGATAATGTGTTTGGAGCCCACATAATCTAGAAAATCACATTCAATGGCTTACATTTTTTTTCACATATCTTGAGATTGGTTATGATCAAACAGGCTGGAATTTGGTTTAATGGTGGTGTTTGATGTTGTAAACATTTCCAACGGTTTGGATCTTGATTTATATTCACAAAAATAAAAAATACAAAAAAGTTACTGCTCATGGACAAATCCAATATTGAGCATAATACATCAATGGCTGATATAATTTTACAAATATCTCAATATCCAAAAGGTATCAAGCCTTGAAAATTGATAACATGATCGTTTTCAGCCTTTCAATGAGATCTAACTATTTGGATTTTGCGTTTGGGGCACATAGATTTCAGAAAACTCCATCCAATGGCTAACTTTTTTGCATATATTTCAAGATTGGCAATGATCTAACACTGAATTTTTGTCTCATAACCGTGTTTGATCTTGTGATACTTTTTTAATGGTTTGGATCTTGATTTACATTCTTAAATCTTGGAAAAAAAAAATGGACTAGGCGTGAATGGCCCAGGAACACTATTTACCCATTTCTATTTTTTTTCCCTTTACTTTCTACAAGCATCCAATGGTGGGCTGTGGAAAATAGAGGCATTGCCTCTACTTTTCTACGCCATTTAGAGGCTGCCAAACATTTCTAGTATCAAAATCTTTACCCGATTTAGAGATTTTGAAAAATACAGGCAAAAAATAATGATGCCAAACATGGGCTTAGTTAAAAGGCTAACTGTAATAATTTTCGAGAGACAGAGGATGTCCGATCGATTGGATCATCTGCCCGGTTGATCAAATTGCAGAGATTTTCTAGGATGGGTTGCGTGAATTTGTTTCCTTTTAAAACTGGGATTTTCAATTTGAATCTTATTTGTGCTCTAACTCTAAGGTACGAGTTTTGGGCTATTTAATGGGTGTTTTTCTCAACCCTAAGGTATTCAAGAATTAGTTCTCTCATTGTTCTAAGGTGAAAATACCCATAAAGAGACTCTTTCTTCTTTAGAGCCATCACAGAGAGATTGTGCGGAAGAGCTGTTTTAGAGAGCTTGTTGCTTCTACTTTCTTATAAAAGATTTGATCATCTTGGTTATCAAAGTGTTGCTGGATCAAGTACAGGGAGCGGTGCGCAGCGGAGAGTCATGGCAGCAGGGAGTTGTGCAAGAACAACCATAGTCCTTAGGTCGATGGATTGATCGAAAAGGGAGCTGTAAGTATATCTTGTAACTATTCAATAGTACTTGATTTTCGAATCGTGGTTTTTTTCCATGTTGGGTTTCAGTGTAAAAATCATGTCTGTCTTTTTATGTTGTGTGATTGGTAGATTTATTTACTAGTTTGCATTGATTTGATTCCCCTGTAGATTGGTTATTGAACTAGTAGACATTCTATAAATTTAGCCACATAAACTTTCAATTGGTATTAGAGAGGGTTGTACTATATTCTTGTGTAGATCCACAGATTTCTAGAATAGACCTTTACCGCAAAGGCACTACGACCAATAAACCACTGTTATTGAATGGCACAAATTATGCCTATTGAAAAGCTAGAATAATTGCCTTTCTTAAAGCCATTAAAAGGCTATACCTTACCGATTGTTGTTCTTTATGCGGGAACTGTGCCCAAACCGGAGGAACAGTTAGTGTTGTATGTTGCAATAAGCAACTGGTTTTAGATCCTATCTACAACAATATGCTAACGTTTCACTTTAAAAAGTAGGAAAACACACAATCTCATTCGGATGCCCACTAAGTCATTCCAAAACTCAAATGTATATATAGATAACTCTTACCTCTGTAAATGTGCTTACATAAAGTGCTATTTCGTCTTATACAACATTAGACTTGGCCTATGATTATACATGATCCAACAAACATTAAAATAAAAAGAAGAAGAAGAAAAAAGAAATAGAAAGAAATAGAAAATGAAATTGTTATTAACAATTCCATTTTCTATTTCTTCCTTTTCTTGTTTAGGGTCTGTTTGTCTCCTACGGGTTGAATTCTTAGAAATTCTAAGCAATGACTTCCAATAAAAAGTGCTAAGATTTACGTAAAGGTGAAGATCTATAAGTGACCATCAAAAGATCACTCCTTCAATTCGAACAAATTACCCAGCCACCAACCAGTAAAGCAATTCCTGGGTAAAAGAGAAGAAATAAAGGCGGAGATCCAAAAATGGCCATCAAATAATCTACTATTTGGTGGAAGATGATTGGCCCTAGGAAAGTCAGGATCCCATCAACACTTCCACCTTATATCCTACGCCTCTCTCCGTTGGAATCCATTTTACCATGGATTTCTAAGAATTCAACTCCATGCAAACAAACAACCCTTGGTATTTTCTTCCATTTTTTCTCTCTTTTGTTTTTTATTTTATTTTATTTTAGCTGATGAATGTAATAGTAGATAGGGAATCTACATGAAGCAAAAGTATTTCTTCGCGAGTTTTGTAATCCTACCAACAATCTTCTTATTGGGCAATTCTTTAATCCTAGCAGCAGGAGGATGAGTATGGTTCAACCCTCCAATGTGAATGGATGGCAAAGAAGCAGCAAGCACTGTTTTCATCATGAGTGGATTCTTAATGTTGTTGCTGCTGGTGGAACCGCTACCACCAAGGGAGCCTATGAATAAAAGAAATGTGTTAAAGACTTAAAAAAAGGAAGAAATGAGAAGATAAACCGGACAAAAAGATGAACGGTGGTGATTGATTGAAGAGGAAGAAATGGAATTTGTGTTTATACTAGTGTTATGTGCACTAAAGATAAAACCGTACAAAAGGACTCGTTTTTTTATCAGAATTCTTGATAAGAATTTGTTATGTTTGGTTTTTTTTTTTTTTTTTTTTTTCACATGATGTGACATCTTGTCATCTGACTTTTAAAATTTCATATTTTTTTCATCACCTAAAATGTCTTAAATGATCTTTTCAATTTCCTAGAATTCCACTCTTCGTGCATTTGGTTGAAATTTCACATGCTCCAACAAGAATAGAGATTTAAAATTCCACCGGTGGAAGGTCTTTTTTTGAGAATTTTAAATTCCTCCGTACCATGAATTCTTAAAGATAAAGAAACATGTCCTGGTTCAAAGGTGTTAAAGTGGGGCAGGAGGGAATAGACTATTCAGATTGGGCTTCTTATTCAATGGTTCCGCCAAGCACACAAAATGACCCTGCCAAAACCTGAATATGTTGGAGGTCGAGTAATTTCAGTACTCCACACCGACATTATAATGCAATTAACACATTGCCCAAAAATTAGTCATGACTGGATTTTAATAGAGCCAGGTACTTAATATTTGTGTTGACAAAGGACTATGGAAGACAGCTTTACCGGAAGGTGGCGGGTGGAAATGAACTTGATGTGCTCCTAGAGATGCAGAACCAGTGGCCCTGCAGCAATCCACATTCTGTTTGTTGACAGATTTACCGGAAGGTGGCGGCTGGAAATGAACTTGATGTGCTCCTAGAGATGCAGAACCAGTGGCCCTGCAGCAATCCACATTCTGTTTGTTGGTGGTGTCCTGGATAGATGGGGTCAGCTCACGCAGCAGCGCCTCCGGGTCAAAGTATTCATCATTCAAGGTCATCGATGAAACCCAAGTATTCTCCGAACTCGAAGGCGAAGAGGATGCAGAGCCAACAAGATCTTTCTCTTCCAAGAAGTCATCTTCACCAGGAACCCAAACATAATTAGGTGGTCTGAGATTCTGCAAATGACTTCCAGAGATCAAAGGAGGCCCATGCCTATTGCCACTGACCACCTACACAGGAATTAAAAAAACGAACTTATTGAAAAAATGGGTTAGGAAGTAGCTACCCACCAAACGGTTTTAGTCATTAGTGAGACCAATGAAAAAGTAAATGTTTTTAACCAGCTTATAATATGTGTGCATCAAGCATGCACGGCCAACAGACTCCATCTGTAAAAGCTACCAGATGCCACTGTTTCACAAAATGGTCAAGCTACATATTTATTTTAACGAAAGGAGAATCCTGATCTTGCAGGATCAGATAAAAGAAGTACACTGCAAACAAAAAGCATGGAAAAAAATAAAGCTTTAAAAATTAGGGGCGTTAATGGGCAAAAACCGTTCTACCGGGTATTGCATTTATTTGACCCCTATAAAAACGTGCAGACAGAAGTGGTCACTTGGACCACTTTTGTTTATTTATATATATATATATATATATATTTTTTTTTTTTTTTGTAATAGTCGATCCAAAAACCTGTGCAGCGCCTGCATCTCACCCTCTCCGGTGCCACAGGCGTAGAGTGCATCAGCTTTTCCAGCGCTTGCATCACCTTCTCCTTCACACCATCACCTACGGAACCAGGTAAGAGCACCCCCTCCTCTTCCTCGCATTGCACCATCACCTTCTCCTCCTCCATTTTTCCTTTCCCTTCTGTTTTCTCCTCCTTCCTTCCTCCCAGCATACACCCACTGCATCTGCATCATCCCCATGTGATGGTGATGAGCGTGAGGGAGATGAAGATCAGAGGGTTGCCACGGTGGAGACCCTCACTTTCAAATGCAAAACCCTTGCCCACCTTCCTCTTTCTTCCACACCCAAAACCCATTTCTCCAATTCCAATCTCTTCTTCCCCAAAACCCCATTTCCCCTTTCAACCCATTCTCCTAGACCCACCCCTTCTTGGGTTCTCAATCCAACAACCCCCATCTCCACCACCAATGCCTTATCATCAACTACAGAAGAGACGACGATGGTGGAATCAAATTCCCCTTCTGGGGTTCTCCCTTCTACTCAATGGATTGTTGTCATGGAGAGACCCCCAGATGGGGTTTCTTCAAAATCAGATGTTACGTCAAGACCTTAGCCAAGGTTTTGGGAAGGTGAAGCTGCCACTTGTGGCTTTTTACTGGCCTTTGTTGTTTACGAGTCCTGAAATCCGAATTCTTTTGTGGGTTTCTGTTTTTTCGCAGTGAAAAAGATGCTATGAAGAAGAGATGATGATGGGCCGCGTGGAGATAAGGGAGATGCGTGAGGGCTACGGATAGGGTGAGATCGAGGTTGATGGCAGGGAGATAGAAAGGATGAAGGAGTGCTGGGTTGGCTGCTCGTAGAGGACGAAGGAGAAGGAGGGAGAGGTCTGCCTCCTGGGATGGTGAAGATGAGATGAAGGAGATGAGCCGTGATGGGCCACCGCACAACACCTGCATACCCCACCGAGATGGCTCTCCTCCTTTTTCCTTTCTTTCTTTCTTCCTTCCTTCCCCCTCTCCCCCTCTTCTTCTCCTTTCTCCCTGCACTGCCCTTTGCCACCCACTGCACTCCACGCCAGTGCACACCTCGTTTCTTTCTTTCTTCCTTCCTTCTCCCTCTCTTTCCTTTTTTTTTTTTTTTTCTCTTCTTTTCTCTTTTCCCCCTCCTTCACTGCTGCCCTCTGCCCTCACAGCCCTGCGCACACCTCCATCTCCGTGCATCTCATCTGCACACACCCACAAGCTTTCTCTTTCCTTCTTCCTTCTTCCTTCTTTTCAAAGATTGCTGTGAGCTTGATTTGAGATCAGTTAGACAGAGCAAGAGAGAGAGAGAGAACAAGAGAGAGAGAGGAAGAGATGAATGAAGGTTCGGGCCGCCTTCTATATGAGCTCGATATCGACAATAGTGAAAAAAAAAAAAGACAAAAAAGAAATATAAAGTCAGCGCTTTTTGTTTGCCTATTTTTATTGGGCCAAATCAATAAAATACCTGTGTTGGAGGGTTTTTCTCATTAAAACCCATAAAAGTTATGATCCACGTATCAGTAAATCCACAGTTAATGAAACAACAAGATTTAATAGTAACTTGCATGCACCCAAAAAAAAAAAAAAAATACACTTTGAATTCAAACAGCATGTTTCGAGACCTTCTCCAATTAACCCTCTCTTGAAAACGAGATGAGAATTCATGTTGTAGATTTACATTGGTTGTCAGCCCACCTGACGCAACCGGCAGTTACAACAAACAGGCGGAGTTAAAATGACAATCTAACTAAAATATTAATAACAGAAATGTATGGTGGGAGGGGCAAGTGTTGGTGGCATGAAGGGGTGTTTTTGCAGGAGGGTGTACAAAAATAAATGGGTAGTTTCTTATCTCTACTCGTTGTTGGAAAATGCAGGACGTATAGAAATGGGATATTATGCTTATAAAAAATGGTATTTTGCACGCAAATGGGAGTTTTCTGTTCTAGGAAATGAGGTTTTGGTTCAAAAAAAAAAAAGGTGGGAATTACTTTTTGTAGACTATAGGAATTTGTATGCCAGTGTAAGCTTTCAGTCAATGCAAGAATAAGCAATACGAGCATCAAAGGCAGCATCAATTTACTTGATATTCCCCTAAAATTTTCCACCAGCCTAAAATTTCACTCATGAGTTCTCATCTTTTTCACAACTTTTTTTTATTAACATTTACATTTACTAATTTAACCAAATAAATCTATGGATCCCATTGTGAAAGCCATTTTTTCCTCTCAAACTCACAGGGGCCACTTTCATAGGCTGTATTCTATTATTTTTTCTCCTAATTTTCCTTTCAGTATTCAGTAACATTAATCTGTGGGGTCCATTGTGGAAGCCACTACAACAAAATGCACTTTTCCAGACACAAGTTGCCGACGCAGTGAAAATTTGCGTTGGCAAAAGTCTTATTTCCAACACATATTTAGACTACGTTGGCAAAAGTCACAAAAATTGTTAATTTTACCGACGCAAGTAAGACCGCGTTGGCAAAAGCTGTGGAAACCATGTTGGCGCCAACAAAAATTTCCTCCAAAAGAAAGGGAAAGTTTTGCCAACGCGTGTTTTTCTAATGGCGACGCAATAATGCGTTGGCAATTATCTTGCCTACTGGCGATGCACAAGTGTGCGTTGGGAAAGCTCTGAGTTTTTATTCACACCATTGCCAACGCAGGAGTTGCGTCCGCAAAGCCCCATCTTTGACAAACTTACATTTCCCGACACTATTTTCCGGCGCAGTGAAAATTTGCGTTGGCAAAAGTCATAGAGAATTGCTATTTTTACCTACGCAAATAAGACCGCGTTGGCAAAAGCCGTGGAAAAACTTTTCCGACACTATTTGCCGACGTAGTAAAAATTAGCATTGGTAAAAGTCTTATTTTCGATGCATATTTGGACTGCGTTGGCAAAAGTCACAAAAAATTGCTACTTTTACCGACACAAGTAAGACCGTGTTGGCAAAAGTTGTAGAAAACATACATTAGCTCCAACAAAGATTTCCCCCAAAAGAGTATGATAATTTTTCCAACGCGTGTTTTTCTATTGGCGTTACATTAATGCGTTAACAATTATTTTGCTTACTGGCGATGCACAGGTTTGCGTCCGCAAAGCCCCATTTAGTGCAATTCTTTTTTGCCAAAATAATATAGGACACCATTTTAATCGACTTTTTTTTATTCCCAACTCTCTACCTTTTTCATGTTTATTTTTTTTTTTTTTTTATTCTGGGGGCAACTACAATACATTGTAGTGGAGAATGTTGAGAACTTTTTTGGGTGGGTCCCACTCGTGCCCATATATGGAAAATCAGAGTCGTTCAAAATAATCAAACACATTTATTTATGGGGTATCCCAATTTTTTGTTTAGAATTGAGTTTGAACCATTGTAAGATTGACCAAATAAAAAACCATGGCTAAAAAAATGTTGTTTTATTAACTTTTTTTGTGTGTTCAATCGTACGATGAGATAACCTCTATTCAAAATGAGATTTGACGATGCCTTATAAATGAATGGTGGTTATTCATCGAAGGTCGGACTTATATATAAGGAAAGCCCTCACCCAACTTGAAAAAAACACATAAGGCCTATATTTTGAGCCCGTAAGCACCACTTAAAAACCTAATTTAAAAATCTCAACCCACCCTCGCTAAAAGTCAATTTTAATTAACTTTTAGCGGCTTCCGTAGCAGTGGCTGCCTGTATAAATCCCACTCTAATGGCGCCAAAATTTGGTGGAAATTAATTTTTTTAGTTTTTAGCGTCTAATGTTTTGCGGCGGCCTATGCTTTTGAGGCTAAAGATATATATTTAGCGGCTAGTATTATATATTGGGTGAACTAAATCTAATTTTTGGTGGGCCATAGTATCCACTACAAGTAAATACATTTTTAGCGGCGAACTTATAGCGGCAGCCGGCCAAAAGCGCCGCTAGAAGTAACTTATAGGGGCGGCCATATATGGCCCCCGCTGTAAGACGATTTCTTACACACTTTTAGCGACGGTCTTTGCTCTAGCCGTCGGTAAAAACGTTTGTCCCATGGCGCCAATCTTCAAGCGGGAAAATTTTTCGTTTTTACCGTCGAATATATAGTGGCGACCAATACATTCGATGGTAAAATGAAATTTTAGCGTCCACCGGATGGTGGCCGTTGCTAAAAGTTATTTGTTGTGGCGGCCATAGGTGGCCCCGCTAAAAGTTTTATTAAAATTCCCCCCTTTTCTGCCCTTATCCCCGTCTCGCTCTAATAGCCCTCTCTGGCTTTGGTGTAGAAGTCCCAGCCTAGACGACCCTCTCTCTCGTTCTCACCTCTCCCTCAGGATCCCTCTCGCCATCACCCTCCAAGTGAGCAATACCAGCCAGCCCTCCTTCTCCAACCGCTGCGCACACCTCACGGCCTATCACCCTCGTCGCCTCCCTGCACAGAGTCTCCCCCGATCTCACAGCCCATCATCCCTTTCAGGCCGCCCCCTCCATCGTCGCCATCTCGTGCGCAAAGCCTCGGTAGAACCTATCTGGACTCCCCCTCTGGTGCCGATCCTTTCCCACATGGGCCACTGGCTATTATAAATTTGGGTGGGCATCCTTGTTGCAGAATAGGGAGAATTGCATCATCGCTGCCCTAAGGCGACACTCATTCACGCCCAGACACGCCCCTTTTCCCCTCCACGCCAAACCGCACCATTGCCATCCACAGGTAAGGAACTGCCCCTTCTTTCCCTGTCATCTACACCAACACCCAGTGCCTTGCACCGTTTCACATCACCTGCGCACAGCCACACCCTTCCCCTCCATCTTATTCCCTTTTTTTTTTGTGCTTTCTTTTTCCTTTCCATTACTCTCTCTCTCTCTCCCTTCTCCCTCATCGTGCACCACTGCACCCACCCCCTTCCTCCCTCTCTCTTTCTTTTTCTCTCTTTCTCCTTCTTCCCCACCTGCACTCCATCTCCCTTCTTATTCACCACATCTCTCTTTCCTCTCTCTCTTCCCCCCTTTCTCATCTCCTTTGCTCACTGTGCTTATGCACTACCCTGCACACCCCGTCTCTGCATCATCTTCTCCGTACTCAGTGGCACAATTTCGAATTGATGTGGGTGACACCCCTAAATCCCTAGGTCTCTGTGTCATCTTCTCCATATTGCAGTGGTTTAGTGTGACAACCCTAAATCCCTTATTATTCTTCTTCTTTTAATCTGAAGAGTCCAAGATAGGGATGTTGGAGCAAGCACCCATTGAACCCACTGATACATGATTTTTCTGTTTCTGTTTCCCTCCTTTGTAACCTAGGGTTTGGACTATTTTTTCTTGTATTTTGAGATTACCCAATGCAGTGTTTTCATTCTAGTTTTGTCGTAGGTCCATGGAATCAGATCTTTTGATCAGTAACATCTTCGTACATTTCAAATCAGGGACTTCATTGATGTAATGGGATGAACGCCAGTGGATCATTTGAAGGATTTTTCTTTGATGAATGAAGTATGGGCTAAAAGTAAATGGTTAAGGAGATGCAGCAGTTGTATAGACTCAACAGAAGAAGGGAGAAAGATTGAATGTGTAGGTATTGAGTTTGAGATCATAGTGGTATCAGCTGGGTTATGGAACAGGAATGCTTTTTTTTTTTTTTTTTTTAGGGATTGTTTGTTTCATGGAAATGGATATGGGTTTTAGGAAGGTATTATGAAGGAAGTGAGGGGTGAAGGATACAAGGTGGAGATCTAGATGGGAGCTTGATTTTTTTTAGGATTTGAATTACTGGGACATGGCAGGGTATTCATTTCAAGTTTACTCTTGATTCAATTTCAATTAAATGGGTGGTTATTTGATGGTTTGTTTAGCATATTCACTTTTATTCCTTGATTTTTAACAACTTTTAGAAATGTAAGTAGTTTTATGCTGGTTGTATATCTTATGTTGGAGGAAAAGCTATTAAGATTGAAACCATTTGGCTGGTTTATTAAATGATCCATGATGTGCTTCTGTTATGTGATATTTGTGTGCTTTTTCATGTCATATGCATCTATCTGTTCTTTTTCTGATAATGTAGTTGAACTGTTTTTCCCTCAAACTTGGTAGATGTCCCTTATCTTGTTTCATTCCTTAGTGACTGGGTGGATATTTTGGGAGGAGCCAGCTTGCTCAGGTAGATCCCAATGCACATTAAACAATGCTATTTTGCAATTAGCTGCAAAATACCTAGAAATGGATACTACCAGCTGTTTAAGACATTCTCTTATTCTTGGAACAAAGGTTTTTCTTGCCTTTTCCCTACATGTGCTTTTAGTTAGTTTTTGATAGGAAGGAAATCCAGTGTCACCATAGTTGTGAAATGGGTCCCAAATGCAAACTTTTTCATTCATATATTTCCAATCATCTTGAAGACTGACACTGTGGAGTTAAGGTGAAGTAAGGAGGGTTAAGGGACAGTAAGAAGGAATCTAGCAAAATAGTTTCTATTCCAATATACTTTTACAAGTCGTGGAATCTTCCTGATTGGCTTATACATTGGGGTCATCCTGGGAACATGGTACATGCCCTGCTTCTTGTTCTGTTTTCTTTCATTCTTTTGTTCGGAATTGGTGCATCCTATTTTCTTATACCCCAAAAACTTTTCAACATGAGAAGTGAATCTGGCAGAGTTTTATAGTTATTTAAATATTTATCCAACAATGTGTACCCAAGTTCATTATTATTGTTGTTGAATTCCAAACAATTCTAGTTTTCATTTGAATTCAGTGACTTTGGATACTTGGTGGTGCACCTAACAATAGAAAACCCAGATGGTGGATTTCATCCTGTCTTTACTAGTTCAAGCACAACCCAACAGAGAGAAGTTACATATTGTGAAGTGCAGAAAGTTGCAGCAACTGCTTATGAAAAAAATGTTGAAAGTGAAATTTCATTCAAGTGGTTTGACTTGATGCTCCTTACATGTTTGACTTGTATAATATTACACTCTGTTCATCATGAGTCTTTTGCTTGTATATTGGACTTGTGTTACAAAGACAGTGCCTATCTTCCTGTAGACAACCTGGAAATAAGCTTACAACCAATTTGAAAGAGAGTCCAACAGAAACTACCTTCTCTAGTTAACTGGATTCTCAAGTTCCCTTAGAAACATAAATAACTTAAATCAACTCTTCACAAAAATGAAACTAACTTTGTCATATCCAAACCTCAAAAGCAACCAACTACCTGAATCAGAACCTAAGACCCTTAAAAGAACAGGAGCCCAAAACCTTTGCATCCAACCGTCAGGACTCCCATTAAGCTATCTGGTCTCAGTGAACAATGCACAATGTTTTTAGCTGCATTCTCAGAATAATTTTGAGATTGTGAAATTGTAATAGCCTAAAGCATTAACGAAATTAGAAATTTGCTAAGGTGAGAAGTTAAGCTCATTCTCCAACCTGTCCATGCCATGTCCTGCATTCTGTAACTAGGTGCTTGTGGTAGGACCATCCTGGACTGCATCTCCTTCTGCAGTAGGTTCCCCACCACTGTCTTAACTCCATTCTATGTAGGACTGGCCAATATATCCCTTCGTAGTAGCGTGGGCATTAATATCAAATGCACATAATTGTTTTGGAGGCAGTACTTCAACATTATCTCTTGTGCTTCTATTGGCACATTCTTCAATTGTTTGGTATTGATCAACAATCCCACTGGAACTTGAATCTCCAGTTTCATACAATTCCCTGCGATGCGGGTTAGAAGATGTAGTTGGATTAGTTTTTTGGGTAGGAAGTTCAAAGTGAAATGGATAAGTGTATCTACATCTGGTTAGTACCTTCGCTATCTTTTCAACTTGTTATTTATGGGTGTGTATTACTTTCTTTGATGGTAACATGTTGTCTTAAACCGTGGATGACAGGTTTTTATTTTTGTCCATTGGATGATAGTTTGTTTTTGATTGGTGGTAACATGACTTTGAACCGACATTCTCAAGGTTGCAGTAGTGAGCACTATCCACTATGCCATAACCATGGATGATAGTTGTTGATCCATTTTTGAAGTCAGCACGGGTTTGATTGGTTGGGATTCCACTGCATGCATCGGCAAAGAAAGATTTTTAAAACTTTTGTGGTGCCTTCTCTATTACCTATCATGGAAGTTGATGAAAAGCTTTGTGAGATAAAAAGGAAGTTGGAAGTTTCTACTATTTGATTCTTGTGTGATTCTCTTCTCAGCTTCCAAATCTTTGGGGCTTGAATTATATAACATATAGCATATGTAGGGCTTGAATTATATAGCATATAGCATATGTACTGATCTCATGCAAAAAGAATTAATTTCCCATTTAACAAATCTGCAATTTAGCAAAGTAGGCCAACCCTTCTCCCTTTCAAATTAAGACATTTTCAGCTTGATTAATAAATGTATCCATTTAGGATAAAATTATACAACCTCTATACTCCATACAACATAAACTCTCAAAGGGACTCATTGCCATTACTAATCATAGATTCTATCTTGTAACATCCACTTTGGAACCAAAACTCTGGAATTTTTTTCCTCAAGTGCACTGATATTGATGTTTCTCTCATTTCTCATTTTCATTTACTATTACTATTAGGTAAACACATGCTTAGTGATTTAGAACTTGATGTCTCATTTTCACATGTTCAGGTTATGTGAAGGTGGGGAGCTTTTGGATATGATACTCTCCAGGTGAGTTTTTGTTATTGTCATATGGGTACTACAAAGTGATTATATAAAATTATTATGCTAATTTAATATTGTCTCATTATCCCAAGATCTTTTTTGTAGCGAATGCTTTGCCTTGTAAGAATTTATTGCTACTTGTATTTTGATGTTCTTTTTTTGTTTTGCAGATTGGTTTTGGATTTCATTGTGCTGGCTGCGGGCTCTTAGGGATTAGCATTTTTATTTTGATCACAGACATTTGTGGATGTTAGAGATTTTTTGAAATGATATAGTAGTAATATTTGTGTATTTTAGAGATTTGTGGGTTTATTTTGGTTTATGGATGTGGGATATTTGGTTGTGGATGTTATTTTCGATTTATTGATGAACCTATTTTAAATTGGGTTGTGCATCAAGTTTGTTGGTTTGGAAATTATTCATAATTTTATTTGTGGTATACAGGGAGAAATGAAAATTTAATTTGAAAAAAAAAATAATATTAAGCTTTCTTGACGCACCTGCGTGCGTTGTAAAAAAAAGAAAAGGTATTACAACAATAACCAATGTGATTTGTGCGCTGGCGAAGTTGCATTTCCCAATGCGTTAGCCCAAAGATATAGCGCATTCCCAACGCATTAGTAGTGTCGGCTATTTCATGAATTCCCAATGCATTCGTGGCGTTGGCTATTTCATGCAATCCCAACGCATTGGTAGCGTCGCCCATTACCATGAATTCCCAACGCTTCATCATCGTCGCCCATTACCTTGAATTCCCAACGCACTACGAGCATCGGCCATTACCATGAATTCTCAACGCACTGCCAGCGTCGGGCATTACCATGAATTCCCGACGCACTGCCAGCGTCGGCCAATACTAGGAACTCCCGACGCACTACTAGCGTTGGTGTTTATTTTGATGACGTTGGTACTGCGTTGGCAAATATGGCTTTCGAATCAGAAAGATTGGACTTTTGCCGATGCACATCTCTTCGCCGACGCATTGGCCGACGTTGCAGTGCATTGGTAATTGTATAGGGATCTGCCGACGCAGTTAAAATAGCGTCGGCTATGGATTTGGCTACACATAGTTGCCGACGCGCAGCCGACACACTGAAATGCGTTGGGAAATCCTTTTCCGACGCAAAACCTACCTTTCCAGATGCGGCGACTGCGTTGGCAAAACTGTATTTTGTTGTAGTGAGCCAATTGATTCCAAAATCCACATTTAATCTTGAAATCAATACTCAATTTATGGCCAAGTACAAATATAATCAAATCAAGGTCCTAAAGTTTTTACTATTTATTTGATCTTGCCGTAAAATCTCTCGGGCCTATAAAACTTCTCTCACGAGTTTTCATCTTTATCACAATTTTTTTGTATCCTTTACATTTACTAATTTAGCTAAATAAGAAATATGAAAAATCAAAGAAACAATAAAATGCGACGAGTCAAGATGTTGGACTAAGTAATAGATAAGAGTCTTTCAAGCATGAACAATTTTTATAAATTAACAAACTCTTCGTACCATCAACAATTCAAATTGATTATTCTTTAAAAATTTTTTATTCTTCTTCATATATTATATTATTCATAATTACTCTTCAACTTTTCTATTTTCTTTGACCCCTTATTTTTTGTAATTGAGTGATTCTTTTAGATAATTCGATTAGATTATTTTACTTATCTTTTCTTGAGGATTTTACGGGAAAAAACCCCATAGGACCGATGATGACTAGTAAAGCGGTGTAGACAGAAGGGTTCCTTTGGGCCCTTTCATCTTTTTTTTTTTTCTATTTTTTTGGAATGGTCGATATTGACCGTTAGTGTGTTCCAAGCAAAGAAGATATGGAGAGGCTAGACGTTGATGGAGGAAGACGACAGTCTTGCTGGAGGCAAGCACGAGGGACAACGGTGAGGCTGGCGACGGCAGCGGCGGGTGAGTTGTTGCGGTCTGGTGCTACGTACGTCGGATCCAGCACTCCTCTCTTTCTTCTTCTTCATTTTGCTCCCTTTTTTTCCCTCTCTCTCTCTCTCTCTCTCTCTCTCTCTCTCTTTGTGGTTCTACATTTGGGATGGGAAGGAGAAAGGGGTGTGGGGCTCGGTTGTTTTGAGCGAGGCAGGGAGGAGGTAGGGGGGGAAGCTGGAAGGGTTGGGGGGTTCTGGCGTTTCGTGGTCGGTGAGCGATGGGGTTAGTTTGGGCAGGGATGGGTTTGGGTTTGTTTTGAGTTATGGGTAGGGGCAATTGGGGATTTTGGGTTTCCCTCCTCTCTCTCTCTCTATATATATATATTTTCTTCTTCTCTAATCTCTCGAGCTAATCCCTGGCGAAAGCGTAACCAGGAGGAGGAGGGATTGCTGCATCCACGCAAGCCAGGGCAGCATCTTTGTCGCCGAAAATGATAGAATTGTCGATATCAACCAATTTAACTGTCAAATTTCCACCAACCTGTAATTGCCTTAGTTGTTAAAAATGAGATAATGGTCGATATCGACCATCACGGTTAGCCCCATTGGTTGATATCGTCTGTCAGTCAGATTCTCTTCACCATGTAACTGTCTCATTTGCTGAACACGACAGAATGGTCGATATCAACCATACTAGCTTAGCCCTAATGGTTGTTATCGATTAATCTATCAGTCAGATTATCTCCAACATGTAACTATCTTATTTGCTAAACAGAACAAAATGGTCAATTTCAACCATATCACTAAACGACCTAAAAAGAAAAAAAAGAAAACGCACCAAGAGGACCCTTCCCGTTTCCAACGTGCCACTGGGTCCTCATTGATCCTATGGGTTCCTAAGGGGTTTTTTCCCGTAAAATCTTCTTTTTTCTTTAAGACTTTGGTTTTTGAAGTTCAGTTTTTAATTGTGTTTGTATTATGAATTATATGTTAATATTCATTTATATTTTATTTAAATATTTATAAATATTTAAAATTAAAATTTTAAATATTTTTTGTCATGGCTTGCGTTGGGCGTAGGCTTGTTACACTAGTAGGGATAAAAAAAACAGATGGAATTGATCCATCTCCAAACTGCAGCTCACTCGAGTATAGATTTATTCAGAAAATCCTTTTTGTTAGAGATTATCTATGATCTCTATAATAAGTTTGTTAGGAAGTTAGCGTTGTTAGGATGTCAGTAGATTATCCTTATCTTTAGGATAAGGTTAGTTCAGTATTTGATTATAAATGTAAATCTTTGCATTTAATGGAACTTACGGTGAAATTATTGGAAGACCGTGATTCTTGAAATTCTATATGGTAACAGAGCTTGGGGCCGTCAATGATTTTGCGACCACGCTAGGTTTGATTACACGATCAATCCATTTAAACTGTACAGTACATCATCTTCATAAATCAAAATTGCACGATCGAAGCTTCTACAAGAAATTGCGACAGATCTGACCGAGTACCAGCACCGACGGACTAAGAAATGAGCAGGTTGCGACGGTGATGGATCAACGGACAAACGGTGATTACCAAGAAGACACAAATATCGTTTCTATGAAAATATTTTATCATTATTTTTTAAGAGATCAAAGGGTTCTTATTTTTCATATTCACAATCAAAGATACTTTCTGTAAGACTATCATGTGATTGAGGGGGATGTTAGAGATTATCTATGATCTCTATTAATAAGTTTCTTAGGAAGTTAGTGTTATTAGGATGTTAGTAGATTATCCTTATCTTTAGGATAATGTTAGTTCGGTATTTGATTATAAATGTAGATCTTTGCATTTAATGGAACTTAGGGTAAAATTATGGGAAGACGGTGATTCTTGAGATTCTATACGTTTTTTGTTATCCTCAATCACTAATCGTTTATCGTTCTCGTTAAGGGAGAATGGCACACAAATAAAATCAAATCGAGCATATCAAATCGAGCATCTCTGTGTTGGCAAATGCTCTTTTCATATGATTTTTAATAAGATATTGGATACAAGTTCAAGTAATAAGATTCAGAAGAGTCATAAAACTGTCCATAGCGATTCTCATGGACTCAGCCAAGTCTTGCTGTCATTCAGCTGAGCCTTATTGAACTAGGTATTGACAAAGGTAGACAAAATATCGAGTTATAATTATCGTTTTTTTTAATGGCCTGATCCCAAGTTCTAAAACAATGGCTACAATTGAACAAAGTCACATTGATATTTTTTCCATTTGGCCACTCTAATATATTAATTACCTCTTGCAAAATGGTACCACAAACAAAGGAATTTTACAGACAAAATAACAAAAGATTAGACTAAGGTGGCTTTTGGCGTCTCTTATTATTGCATCTATTTGTCTTTAAACTGTTTGAAACAGTTTTTAGACTATTTGGGTTGGGAACTCATGTTGTAAAGTCTATTTGAAATGGAGTTGAGATGATTTGCCTTCATTTTAAGAAGCCAGCAAAAAGGTCATATTTGAATCAGTGGTTTGTGTCTGAAGCGGAAAGACACACATGGGCTACAGTGAAATGGACATCTTCATGGGACAGTCCGTTTTTTCTTTTTTTTTTTTTAATTTATAGGATTCAAAATGATGATCCGGACCGCTAGATATATGAGGAAGGTCAAACACGGCCACGTGTCAAAATTTCAACCGTTGATCTATCTCAGACCTCGAGATATTTGCACAAAAAAAAAAATTTGTGAGCCATTCAATCTAATAATCTAGACATTGTGGGCCCTATAATCATGATCCGATCTGTTGGTTCTCTTTGGAGGGCCAAAAACAGCTATAGGTTAAAAAATGAGCCTCTGATTCAAAGTGGATCTTGAGATATTTACAAAAACGTTTTTGACCCTTGAAGTCCCCAGCATTATTGACTGAGTTTTGAAATTATACATGGGAAGTGTGGTTTTTTATTTTTTTTTGTAAATTCAGGCACCATAAATTGTGATCCAAACAATAGAAGGATGACCATCCTTTTAATATAATTATAAATTCATTATGAAGGAGTGCATTTGTTTTCCTAAATTGAGTTCTTTAATCATAAGAACTCCAACTCCTTCCTAAATTCAATCCGAAGCAGTGCATTTCTTTTATTATAAAACCTAGCGATGCCTCAAAGAATAAATTAGCATGATCAATAATATGCATCCGCAAATGCATATTATTATCTTTTTGGGCCTATTTGTTTCCCCATTGATCATCCAACTCCCTTGGTCCTCCTTGAATCAAGGTTAATTTTTATGGATCAATAGCATGTGGTGGGCCAATTCAAATATACTTCAAACCTTTATGAAGTAAAATCTCTCATGTGGGTCTTAAAGATTTCTTATAAGATTTCCATCGATAATGCATATTATTGGGTTATGAGTTTTTATGTGATTAATGGCATATAGTGGGCCACTTCAATTAGGCTTCATGCCTTTGTGAAGTAGCAATCTCACATGTGGGGCCTGTAGTGCAAACCGTGTAGCTAATTAGAAATCAAAAGGCGTGGAAACTAACAGAAATTGCATACCAATAATTATGTGGGCCCACCTTGTGGATCTTAATTACATGGATAAGAGAATTGGTGAGACAAATTTTAGGATGGATTAAGATTAGAGTGTGATTTGAGGATTAAAATAAGAAGATAAAATAGAAAAGTTAGGAAAAGAGAGATTTTAGGGGAAATTCAAAGGATTTTCGAAATGTAGGTTTATGAAACCATAATATTAATTTAAATGGAGAGATTTAGGGAGGAAATTTGGGATTAAAATAAGAAGATAAAATAGAAAAGTTAGGAAAAGAGAGATTTTAGGGGAAATCAAAAGGATTTTCGAAATGTAGGTTTATGAAACCATAATATTAATTTAAATGGAGAGATTTAGGGATGAAATTTGAGAGGTGTAGTAGCCCACATTAAACCCAAAGCTCTGAGTGTTTTTATAAGTATTTTCATGAAAGGAGAAATTATGGGTGCTGATGTGGCGCCCTCCACCTCCCACCTCCCCGTTTGCTTTAATATATATAATATAATGTGGACAGTCAACTTGTTTCATTTTTTTTTTTTTTTATAAAACTTGTTCGAATTGATCAGCTTAAACCAGCATCACTATGACAAAAATGAATAGATATGTAGTTTCTTCAATGAACAGGATTTCTTTATCATAAAAGGCAGAGATTCTGCAGAAAATGAGAGCAAGAAACATAGGTGAATAACTGACTGGTATTTCCCAGAACATCGCACAACTATCTTGGGTCCCACATGTGAAACTGGGAATGTAAAAGTGGAGTCCGGATCCCCTGTTTCGTCCAAACAGGGGAGCCCTGTTTGGACGAATCAGGGGGCGACACATGCGGGGGCAAAGGGGGGCGGAGGAAGAGGAAAAGCACTTTTCCTTTCCTCCGCCCCACTTCGCCCCCGCATGTGTCGCCCCTCGATTCGTCCAAACAGGGCTCCCCTGTTTGGACGAAACAGGGGATCCGGTTCCGTAAAAGTGAAATCGCCCAAAGTATTTCTGGGAATGTAAAAAATGTTGCACAACTATTTCCCAACAATGCAATGTTCTGGGAAATAGTTGTGCAATGTTCTGGGAACTATGGTAACTAACTTGCAAGTAATTCTGGGAATGTAAAAAATGCTGGGAAGTCCTCCGTTGTACATCGCCTAAGTCCTAAGTTGGACAGGGCTTCATATATCCGTTTGGGCCTTTTACCTAATAGCTTAAGTTTTTGAGTTGGAACATGGTGTCTTACATGGTATAAGAGCGGATTTCGATTCCATCATCGTGTTGCCCAAATGGCTGGCCTGTCCATGAAATCTGTTGGGCCTGGACGTGAGGGGGAGTGTTGGGAAGTCCCACATCTCACATTGCCTAAGTTCTGAGTCGGACAAGGCTTTATATACCTTTTTGGGCTTTCCACCTACCGGCTTAAGCTTTTATAGGTCGGTGTATGGTTTTTTTACAAAAGAGCATGTTTGGTTGTACACATTGAGAGTCCACATTAAACATACACAATTTCAATCAATTCATAAATGAGAATGCCTTTTTTTTTACTTACAGAACCATGAAAAAATAAGCTTTCACGACTCATGTATAGAGTTTCAGGCTTATACTGCTAAGCAGAACGTAGCAGCTGGGGTGTTGAAATAAGAAAACTGGATAGTATCAGCCAAACAGTGGAACTCTAGAATTTGCAACTTTAAACATCAATAATCAAGATAAAAGACCTTTTTTTTTTAAGATGCATAATCTAATATTCTAAATTTCTAATTGCAAGAAACCGAAACTTGTACTGGTTAAAAGAAAAACTACTATTGACATTGTGTAATTATGTAGGAATGTGGAACAATTGGTTCCCTTTCTGCTATCCTCTTTCATGAATAAATTGATTTCCGTTTAAATATGTATTAATCACCCTTAACACCTCAATTTAGCCACACAGACTAGCACAAAGCAGCACAAACTCAGGAGTTTAACCTGAACTTGCAGGTATAATAAAGTTAAATCCAAAAACCTAAACATGAAACTTTCAGGGCTTTTGCACATACCTGGGACATGTTTGACAAACTTTGAAAGCCACTGATGTTTTCTTCATGTTCCAACATTCTTAGCAGCATAGCTTCTACAGACTCACCCTGAGCATCGTCTGCGACAGCCTGCTGACGTTCTTCAGAGTCATTACCATTATTATGCTTGAAGACTTTACACAGTGAGCTAGAACCCTGCAAGTTTTAAACAAATTTAGGATGCCATGTTTTGTTTGCTAAAAATAAAAAAAGAAAAGAAAAAGAAAAGGCTGATAGAAGATAGGACTAGTTTTCATCACATTACCAAGAATTTATCCATTGTGTATTCTTTCATCACCCAAACAGTTTTTTCTCCACGGGGAGCTTTTCCCCAATAGAATTCCTTTGTAGTTACCCTGCCCATGGTAGGGGACTGTGTCCATGTCTTGCTAAACCAGTATCCCCCTTCTGTAGCTTTAATTCCATTTTCTCCTTTAAGGGATATATCATGGTCTGAGTTGATGAAGTATAGCATGTTTGCTGCACAGGTAATGTAATTTGCGTTTGTCATCTCATTTAGGAATAGTTCAGGGTTCATAAGCCCAAAAAAAAAAAAAAAACACTCCAATTACTTTCATGCAAAACAGAAGTGGATTGTATGTTACAACTTACAACTTACTACTATCAGACCCAAATAGACAGATGAGCTAGGGGCTGACTCAGTCACCATATGAGTAGAACCGGCCAGGTTGGGTATGTGCCTAGCCGAGTCAGACAGTCACACGACTCACACCTCAGGCGTACTAGTATTTCAAAAATATGAAAAATCGTAACAAAAAAAAAAAAAAAAAAAACTAAAAGTTTAAAAGATAGTTCCATGATTTTTTAAAGATTTGCTCTATTTTATTCATTAATAATTTAAGTTGTTAAAGCTACTCAAATTTATATTTCACTCAGTTGGATGAATAGTACAGCCCATCTTCCGATGCCTTTATCTTGAAAAAAAAAATGAATTTTATCTTCTAGAATCAACATAAAATGTTCGTAACAGCCTCCCAGAACGTTTTCTAATAAAAAAAAAAAAAGAAAAAAAGTACATTTGGGGACCAAAACCGTAGGAATCGGCCAATTAAGTGACTCGGGGGGTGACTTGACTCATCAACTAAAAGCCCAATCGACTCGGACTCGGCCAATATTTAAAAACATGGAAAATTCTCAAAAGAATTGACCATTATGCCAATATAAACTAAATAACATTTACCATAGTTCCTTATAGAGTTCATTCAAATGTTATAAAAAAAAAAAACAAATGATATGCATTAGTCTGGGGGTAGGTTATGCTCCATGGAAGTATGCTGGTGGCAATAATGAAGCAAAGAGCGAACTTAGAGGATTTTCATGTCCAGGTTATTTGAAGTATTTCTCGATTCCTGACAGTGCTCATTTGATTTTATCTCATCCTACTAGCACAAAAAATGGAAGTATTTCTAACAGCACATATTTGATTTCTAGCCGCTTAGATAGCAAGTCCCAAAAGCGAACTATTAAGCTATGATTCAAAATCAAAACCATAATTTGTCCAAAATCAGCTAATAGTGTTGGTGCCCAAATGTAACTTGGATCCAATAAAAGTGAATCGTAACCAGGATAATCTCTTTGACTTTGTTAATTAGAAGAGCTAAGGATAATTGGCATCCAAGCAACATCATAAATAATGATATGTAAACCTTTCCAAGAGAGCAATGATGAGTAAATGAAAGAATAGCCAATTCATCATAAGATGCAATATATGCTTACGAGGCAAATTCCAGGGTGCAACAGCGTAAGGATCCACATCCACATCTGTAAGCACATTCTGTGGGTGAGGAGCCCCATGCATCATTTTGTCCAAATGCAAAAGCATTTCCGTGTCATCCGCATGATAGTCAATAAGATGAGGTCGAGAGACATGAGCTGAAGGATACATTTGGGTCTGATTTCAAAGACCAAATTCTGGTTCACCACCTGTGAAACCTTTAAGTCAGTTCTGCAGCTTGAGAATATGACAAACCAATTTCATCCCAGCAAAGTAGGGAACCAAAAGTAGGAAAATGAGTGTGGTCTCACAGAATTTATTACTACTTTCAGCGATGGGAAAGAAACTAAATGGAAAACAAAAAATCATTAAATGGAGGAAGACATAAATGTTAGAATTATTGGGCTTTAGTGTGGCCCAACGACCACATGTCCATGCGTGAGTTCCCTACTTTAGAAGACTAACTCACGTAAAGACTCTAATATTAGTAAGTCTTCTTAATAGAGATATCTTTGGTGTTTATAGAAAGTTGCTAACCTAAAAGAGTTTCCTATGCTAAGAGGAACCTAAATCTTAATTAAACTAGGACTCCGTAATGGGAAGGGAGTTGTCTTGGAAAACCTATAGAAAGGGTTTAGGAGTTACAGCTCCTCTCTACACAATACATTGGTTGCCCCATCGATATCACGTAGTAAGGTCATAGTACAAGAGTGTAGTAAATCCCCAATCTAAGATAGTGGGTCAGATCAGACAGACGCGATATATTTTGTCGATCTGATTAAAGTTATGTTAGTCCCAAACTAACAAGAAAAGCTTTATATGTCCCAGTGCATCTACTACAAGCAGAACTCATCACAGAAATGAAATGTAAGTCATTTCCCCATCCTAGTTCAAAGTTCAGAAAGTAAACTCGTCCTATTGTTCACTTGTATCTCCATTTACAAATTTCCTTCGCAATAATTATAGGTGGATGGTTAGTGTCAAACAGGCTGCCAATAATAAATTTTAAATAGTATATCATAGCCATGACTGGCTATGAATCCATGATCCTGGCTTCTACAAGAACTAACCCACTTCTGCAAAAGCGAATTTACAAACTTCCTTTCCCCAACCTCTTCTCTCACCTACTGTTACAAGTTCTTATCTAAATTTTAATCTTACATTCCTAAATACATATATGCAAACGTCCCTCATCCACAAAAGAGAAGTCTTGTGATGATGTGATCTCCTTTCTTTTCTCCAACCCTCTCCCTTTTCTCCACGCCGCACAATGCTACTTCATATGCTACTCAGAGAGATTAATACATATTTGATATAGTGAGCTACTGGCTCCAACAAACTCTCAAAATGAGCAGGATAGAAGAGAAATGGGCTCCACAGTGAGGCAATGATCACCAGCAACTCAATGGACATATTTTATGGTGATATATCAACCATTCATCTCAAGAGATCAGGGGGTTATATTTAATGTAAAAGATTGCACGATCCTTTCTTGAATGGGCTACGCAATTGCGGGAGGGTAATAGAGAACACATGAGATGATAAAGGATAAGATCATTTATAAATCTTTAGAATAAGAATGCGATTAGGATGTTTTTTAATAAGATTCCTAATTGGATTTAAGCTCCTTAGTTGGTGTCAATGTAATCTATACATACTATGATCCTTGTCAATAATGAGACAACCAAGTTGATGAAAAATCTTCAAAATGTTAAATAATAACCTTAAAAAAAAAGAAGAAATTTTTTTGCTTATACTCAACAAATACTCAACAAAATGAATATTTGTTGAGATTAAAACACAAAATTTGTAGAAAACTACCAAGATAAAGCTGAAAATGAAACTAAAACCAAATAACTACAGTAATCATCATGGTAAGTGTCGATTCAAGAAGCTATATTGTTGAATATTCATTAAGATTTCAATAATATTGAGAGAGAAAATTGAATAAACATGTAAAAGTTCATGGAAGCAATAAGATTTTAAGATACCACCATATTTAAGCTTGAAATAACCTTAAAAGGCAATGTTCACTATATCTTGCCAAATATGTGATAGGGAAACGTTAAGAAAAAAAAGAAAGGAAAAGAAAAGAAAATTCAATAAAAATGAAAGGCATTTCAAAGCACAACTAGTTGTGTGTTGGGAGCTTAAGGCTCTGATACTACTTGTTGGGGATTAATTAAAACAAACTACAACACATAGATTTACGTGGTTCGACAAGCTCACATATGTCCACAGAGTTACGAGAATTTTACCATGCAGGAAATTGGGTAATTCCTTACCAGGATTCCAAACCCTCTAATACTTAGCCTACTCTCTCTCCATAGTTATTGATTACATCAATATATAATCTTCGCTTTCTTCACCTCCAAGAAAGCTCCGGTACAATGACTAAAATACTCCTTACTCTAAACATGATCATTGGCCAACCCAATAAACTAATCCGATTAAAGCATAATACAAGACATAAACCCAACATTGTGAAAGATATGAAAATATTGGTTTGTATCAACTTTCTACCGAAAGAATTCTGAATTCGACTTTATACATAAAAAATAATTAAAAAGAAGATAAATTTCAAAGATAGAAATGAAAACAAAGAAACAGAATTTCATCAGTTGAGGAATCTGGCACAACTGAACCTTTTAAGAGGATACAAATAAATAGAGCAATAAAACAATCAAGTCTTCAGAACATCAGACATCTGATCTTCATAACTAGGAAAGATAAAGCCCAAAATTCCTTAGAATCTAGACATCTGATTTTCAAATTCTTTCAAAAGTAAGCAAAAATGGCTTCTTTTTTTTTCTTTTTTTTTTTTCAAAAAGAAAACCCACAAAAGCACATAATAAATATATAACAGTAAGGAGGACAAAAGTTCCAATGAAAGGAACTAGATTTTCAGATCGAAATCAGGTTCAAATCAAAGATCTCCAAAGATGTAAAATAAAAAGAAAATTCCATACAACCATCAAAAAGTTAACATCTACAGAAATCAAATCAGAACACCAATATTCAACAAACTGAGCAACCTAGAGCCCCCCTGTTTGGATCCTCAGAGCAAAACCTTTTGCTCTTCAATCAGTTTGCATGCAATTGGCTATGCAAACAAAACAACAAACCACCAACTTTCACTTACGTGTACCTCAGCTGATCCAAACACACGAACCTTGATTTCCAACTAAACTGAGTTTAACTGCACTAACTGTTCATCTCTCTTCGAGCATTTCAAATCTGCCAATACAAAAAAAATGGAAGCAACAGAAATCCTCAGAACCAAAACACCAGGCTTTCAAACATTCCAAGTTTAAAACCGAAAGCAGCTAAAAAGCAAGCAATTTAACGGATAAGATGCGAAATTCAACAGGAATTCACAGAAAGAATCAGGAAATCCACAAGATCCTTCCAACAAGTTGCAAAACAGAGAAGGGCCAATTGTACCCCCAGATGAATCCATTCATCTGAAACTCCGGAAGTTTCCAAATCCAAGATCGAAATTGAATTCGTGCTTAAACACATCCGAAAGAGGAAAATAACAGATTCGAGAACACAGTCATGAAAAAATTCAAAAACGAAACAAGAAGAGAGAGAGAGAGAGAGAGTTGAATTCGTGATTGCGGAAAATCAAACACTAGAAAGAACACTTTGAGAAGAGAAAAAGAAGAGATTTGAGGAACTTCTGACCTAAAAACGAGAGAGAGATTCCAAGGTAGTCTTCTTCAGTTGTCAGTTTGCTCTCATCTCCAAAGCAGGAAACCCACGCGGGGGAATCGTTTATATTCGGCGCTGCTGAGGACTGATGGGATGATCGGCCTATCAAGGCATCAAGCTACTAAAAAGTAAGTGGGCCACTTTCGTCAACGATGATGATTCACTCTTTAAGGAAAGAGCGTAGCATCAGCCGTTGGATTCAAGTGTGGGGCCCAAATGTCAATGGAGCCTTTTCTGGAATCTTCGTTTACAGTGAAGTAGTCAACGCCAAGTCTCCTAAAGTGCTAACTGTTACTGTTACTGTTACTGTTCAAATTAGCTGTTACTGTTCCACTTACGTGGGACTCTTCTTCCTATCGCATGGGCTTTCTTTTTTCTTTTTCCACTTGTGTGGCTCTCTTCGTCCCAATCCCTGATCTAAGTTAGCCAAAAAAACAAAAAAAGAGTAAGTTTTGAAATGTAATATCTATATTGCAGGTAGATTGGATGAATTGAATATATATGTGAACTCACAAATCAAGGTTGCAATACAAGCTGGCTAGTAGAGCTGGCATGTGGTTTTCCCCACAACAGGTTGCAATAGAAGCTGACTGGTAGAGCTTGCATGTGTTTTTTCCTCACAGGCCGAAAGTGATATTTTAAACCCTTAGGCCTGGGAATCAATCTCTATCTGGATGCCGACATTAACTATGAGTGTGTTGGTGTATAGTTGGCATACTTGTGCATTACTGTTTTTGTTTTCATTTTATGTTCACAAAAAATTCATTTTTTTGAAAAATGATTATCGAAGAAATTAATTTTTACGGGAGAAAATTTATGTTGTTTTGGCGCAATTAGATGTTTTTGTCAATAAGTTCTTTTAATACCTCTCATACAAAACAAAACAAAAAAATGAAAAGAAAATGTTAGTTTTCTGCCACTTCAATTACTATATGCTTTCCACCAAACTTACTTAAAATGCATTCGACTCAGAAAAATACATATAATTTTGTGCCACATACAATAAAATATTATCTTGCTTGAAAAATATTTTTATTTTCTCTGCAAAAAAAAGAAAAGAAAAATCTTCGGTTAACCCTGAATCCACATTATACCCATCAGTTCAACCCCACCCAACCAGAGTTCAAATCAAAAGGCAACGCGGAGGATTTTGTTTTGCTCTGAAAGGTTACTTGGTTGTGAAGGATGCAAGGAAATACCCACCAAAGCCACCAAAATAGTTTCTAAGTTCCAACCCCTTACCAGCTGCCACCTGGAGAGAGACAATAGGACAAGACCAAAGGATGAGAATGAGAGAGAGAGAACCTAGACTAGACATGCTCCACTGAGTTGGTTTGGTAACTGATCATGCAAGCATCAGAAGAAGCCATAGAGGCTGGCTTGTACACTTGGCTTGGTAGCTGATTATATAGGCCGTGGGCTAGTGGTCTCAATTTCGGCCTTAGAATCTGGAGGGCTACAAAAGAACGACAGGATGAAAACCTACTTTAATACTATGAAAAAACTATATACCAACCCAAAAACTTAAGCCTATAGTGGAAGGCCGAAACAAGTGTACGAAGACATGTCAAGGCCATTACTTGAGCGATGTGGGACGTGAGATTTTCCCAACAATCTCACCTGATCAAAATAGTCATCTTGGCCTCGCCAGTCAATGGTGGGACCAACCATTTGGAAGATTAAGTTATCAAACGGACCATGGTCCATGAGCCTTCCGTGA
The DNA here is from genome assembly GCA_029852735.1 of Persea americana. Lineage (NCBI taxonomy): Eukaryota > Viridiplantae > Streptophyta > Magnoliopsida > Laurales > Lauraceae > Persea > Persea americana. The sequence continues at coordinate 85,137,064 of CM056810.1, forward strand.
AAGTTAGGTGCTACTTGCGACATGCCCTTAGGGCTTAGCACTTGAAATTTTCAGTTGGATTTATGAGTTTGCAAAAACCCAGTTTTGTAGATTAGAAAAGTTGGATTAAACTCTAGTTTGGGATATGCTCATTCGTAAATAAGCATTTGTGAATATAGTTAGGGGCCATCTACTAAAAGGATTCACTACAATGTGTAAGTGCAAAACTTGTATTTTGGAAAATGAAATTTAGAGAATTTCAAAAGGCAAAACTGGCAATTCAAAAGGTTATTTTTTTGAATCATACTCATCAGACAAGAAATTTTAAATGCCTGTCCGAATTTTCTAACATATAAAATCCCCTATAAAAATTTTACTTGCACTCTCAAAGCAAAATCCCATTTGGCTATGTGGGGATGGTAAGCTAGCCTTTTCCACTTCAATTATGATGGCCCTGCACTGCACCCAGTATGTGCTTTTTATTTATCTTTATTATTAATTTTTTTACTGTGTTAGACTACCAGCTAGAAGTGATACTTTGAACTTGAGGAGCCAAGGATCGATCCTTGGAAGTGTGCGTGTGAAACAAATGTGCTAAAGCCACTTAACCATAAGTGTGGAGCCATCTAAATAGCAAAAGAGTTATCTTTTGTAAGAGAAAGTTTGTTAAACTAAGAGTTTTTTTACAACAGGGCCCCTATATTTTCATAAACCTCAAAGAGACCTTAATTTTTTTAATGTTTTTATTAAAACCTCCCTTGATTGGTCCAACTGTTTAAGAAGTAACTTGACGGTTCAATGTTTTAGTCTTTTTTTTATTGATTTACCCTTAAGAAAAACTCAAATGGCTCATGTCTTGAATCAAAAGATAAGAAGATAATTTTAGCCCTCAAATGTTGAAGACCTAAAACCAAAGGCTAGGATCATTTGAATGGCAAACCAAGGGCCTTTTGTAATAACATAAAAGATACAGGGTCCTTTTGAGGTTCTCAAAAATGTAAGGACCTTTTTGTAAAAATACAAAAAAAAAAAAAGAAGTAGTCTTTGAGGTTGTTGGAAAATGTAGGGACCTTTCTCTGTAAAAAAAAATATCTCTTAAACTACATCAGCAGAACCCGGCATGGATATGAGAATCTATGGCTCACCTAAACATCAATAAAATGGAAAGCGAAGAATCCTATTAGATATAAACAAAACGAGAAACGTAAGAGTGAAACCATTCCTTGTGAATAATCGCCATTTTTATTTATGGGTTGTTTGTCATTTAAGCATTGGATATGAAAATGAGATTTAATATATAAATTCACATATGTATGTATAATTAAAACATCTTAAACACAATGCCATGTTTATTTCAAAGCATCATTTTCATATGTGTAAATATTAAATGGTTTGGATTACATGTGCAAAATCTTTATAGATAGGAAAATTTATGAATGTCTAAAATTTGAAACCAGATATTTTGTGTTTAATGGTTAGCAACAAATTTGAACGGTTCAAGATAAAAATTAGGGCCCATAAGAGTTGTAAAAAAATAAAAAAAAATGTCATAGGCATTTGATACCGCTATATGTCCTGGGGCAGACTTTGTATTGATTATTAATTAGCGAAAGTGGTTTATATCGTGTTACACTTTTTTAGGACTAAAAATTCTCATGTAAAATTACTTCACTTAATGTTACACACAAACATCTAAATGGGTGCCAACAAACAACTCCTTAGTAGCTATCCTCGATTATATATGAACTTAAATAGAAGAGCAGGGCTCTCTTAAACTGAAGCTTACTTTATCCTAAGCTGGAATAGTGTTGGTCCCACAAATGAAGATCGATTATATCTGTTTTTTGCATGATGGAATTGAAAAATCCAATTTTGATTAGATTTATCTTAATTTTGGAGACTATCATCATGCAAAAAATAACGATAATCAATTTTGATTTGTGGGACCAGCACTGTTTCAACTTAAGATAATGTAAGCTTCAGTTTTGGAGAGCTGGCCCCTTAAATAGAAAACTCAATATAGAAAAAACTATTCTAAAGATATTGTAAAAATAATAAAATTTGCTGCAAAATTTATTAACAAAAATCTAGTTTCAACGGTGCAAAATTTGACTTATCTACTATTTCTTGAGGAAAAAAACTTCTCTTTTCTTTGAAATGGTATATTAAAAAATAATTTTATTATAAAATTGGGTTCAAATATAGGAAGATGTTGTTCTTTATAGTGCCTCTGCGTTTGTTGGATTAAGTGGTTCGGTGATAATGAGAGAAATTGTTTTGATTTTCCTTCTAGCCGGTTTTTGTTGTAGTATTAGTATGTTTGATATATCTCTCTCCATCTCCTGTGAAGATAAAAATTTGCAGCGCATGGAAATCTCTCCATTAGTCCTAAGGGTGAAAAAGTAAAAAAAAAAAAAAAAAAACCTTCCTTAGTTTCCCTCCTCATCCCAATGAGCTTATTAACAGAAGGGCGTGAACCCCAGCATATGAAATAGTGGATCTCCCTAAATTTCAGGGGCAATGATATTGAGAAAGGATGTTGGCGGGAAGCACAGTCTTCGTGGTCATTGAAGGCCTAATCAATGCACCAATGTCTTAAAAAAAAAGAAAATGAAAAAAAGCCTCTTTAGCCAACGAGTTCGGACTTCGGAGAAACAGGCAGGAAGAGGCATCCCATTCCAATCCTCTTTTTTGAAGTTTTGTGGCCAAGAAACCCCCTTGGTTCCTTGCATCCATGTCCTCGAAGACCGGTCACTCTTACGTGGCAGTCAGCGTGCCATCATTTCTTTAACTCCTACCTCTTTATATGGATTCGGAAGGGGCCACATGCGGAATGATTTTATTTTATTCATGGGAGGAGATGGGATTTGAATCTCTTCCCATGTGTCACCCTTTGATTGGTCCAAACATGATTTTTCTATTTGGTCTAAACAGGGATCCGTTTCCTCTTTATATATGTTCACACGATCAAAGAAAAAAGTAATTCTTTTTCTCTAAGGGCACGTTTGACAACAGTCTTCGCCGTAGATTCCTCACCAAAAATTTGGGATCATACGGATTTTCGTGTTTGGATCAGCATGGATTTGAAGAGAATGGAGAGGAGATTTCTTCCCTTTTGATTATTTATGGAATCCGACACCCCCCCTTCGGTTTTTCTCATTCCGCGCGATGAAGGATTTGCGGAGCTACAGTGCATTGAGGCGTTAATATTGGGCATAGCGGTTTTTGAGTTTTTTTGGTCTCTATGGACCCCACAATCAAGATCTGGGCCGATAATAGTGTTAAGAAGGTCCAAAGCAGTCAGCTCACCAAATTTCAACCGTTGATTCGTCTTAGATCTTGAGACATTTGCATAAATGTCCGAACCGTTCAATAGCAATTTCTGATATGCTGTGGGCCAAAAAGGGGATTAAATCCAGTTCGTTTTTTTTTTAATTTCTAGTTCTTGTGGGCCCCACAATCATGATCTGAATCAGTAGTTATTTGTAGGAGGTCAAACACGACTAGTTGACCAAATTTTGACTGTTGATCATTCTTAGATTTTGAGATATTTGCAAAAATGTCCAGCATTAAATTCTTATTCTTGTGGGCCCCCTTTGCACTATCAGAATCGTTCATATTTTCTAGATGACCACAAAGTACTTTGAGGTGAAAGTTGAGGTCTTGATTTTTCATGGATTTTGGAAATTTTTATAAAACATATTTATAACCATTGGATTATGTATTCTACAATTTGTAGGAATCCTCCCTCCATCCAAACATAAAACTCTCTTTGGGAATCCTACTAGAGGATTGTGGCCTTCTTTGGAGATGGAAAGATTCCTCTAAATAAAGGATTCTTCTACGTTTACCAAACGTGTCCTAAATCAATCTCGAGATTTATGATCCATCAGAGTTGGAAAAAAATGCTGGTGTCACTGTCAAGTTAGCATAGCACACATCAAAATGAAATGCATATTAACTATTAAATGAAAGAGCCATTTTGTAGAAAGACCAAGTTTCTCAATAAGCATGGAATCGCTTGGTTGTGAGACTCAATGAGAGTCAGAGCACCATGACCTGACTCAGTGCCAAAAATAGTTACACTTTTAATAAAATTGATGTCGTTTAGATCCTAATTATTGGATAATGCGGGATGATTGTCCCCAAAAAAAATCTAAGATCCCATAAAAATTGAAAGATTGTCAAACTTGGGTCAATACTACTAGCGAGTGTGAGGGGTTTGAACTCGTAATACGGTGGGCTTGATGGCCTATGCTATGAGTAGTATTTAGAGATTTTGCCGGATGAAAAAGTGTGTTAATCGGATGTTTGTAGCATTTAATTATTGACATTTTTTTTATTCCCCTCTGATTGGCGACTAGTATGCGTATGAAGCTAATCTTAATATTTAATCTATCTAATCCTTAAATAGACATGCCACTAGGGGTGTTCATGGCCGGGCCATGAACCTCATAGTCACTTTGGAATTGCTAGGATGCATTTAAAATTATCATAATAAGCCTTAGAGTATTTTTGGAAAAATTTAAGGGCCTGTTTGACAATTTACTATTAATCATGAAAGTAATGTAAAACATCAAATTAGGGGGTTATGATGTATTTTGGTTTTAGTGGATTGGTTGTGAATCTCGTTAACATTTTGTGTAAAAAGTGAGTATTTTTTTGTCACTTAGTGGAGAAAGTATGTTTTTTTCTTTTACTTTTTTTTAAAACGAAAGTGGGAGTCTTGAAGATACATACTTTTTTATACACCTCCTTATCTAAAAAATAGAGGCTTTACGTTACTTTTACTAACCTAGAAAATTGCTAAACAGGTCCTAAAATAAAATGCATTTCATGTGATACATTAGCTCAAGGACAGACACAGGAACTTCAATTTGGATGAGCTCTATGTAAAATATATATATATATATCTTGGGAGAATGGGAAAATTTACAAAAAAATACATTAATTATCAAAATTTATAGGAGATTTTCTCCGACCTTGTACCTGGGAACTCCATCAACTTCCTAAAAGAACAGGAATTACATCAGCTAATGAAACGCAATCACAATTCTGTCCAAAGTCCAAACGGACCCGTCAAAACTATCGACTCTTTGCTCAAGTTCCCTGGTATTTCTCCCCTCTAAACTATGTGCTGGTTCCTTCAGGTTTCACTTGAAACTGTGTGCTGATTCCTCCATGGTTCACTTGCTTTCCTCCACTTGACTAGGTAGAACAATCTGCCATTTTATGAAGTGTAGGCTTACAAGAAAATCCAAGAGTACCATTGCAATATTGATAACATACATGATTAATTAATTAAATCCCTTATCTTCATTTTTCAATAGAATATATCACAAGTCACATATTAAATCAATCAAACGATGGGTCCTATTTGGGTTGATTTAAGATTTCATCTACTGCTAGTTTTTTAAGATGGCCTCTGAAGATTTAGACTACAAATGACCATGGAGTAAAAATTGGACCAGAGTGCCAAAAGTAAGCAGTAGATAACATAGATAAGATGTTGTTAGAGGTTATTGTCTTATTAAATCAATAACCAAAAGTGTTGTTTGTGGCTTTATTATTGGGTCATCAGAAGTGCTTTAAAATACAAACCCACTTGACTCCGCATTGGCAACAATGCAAACATGGTCTAACATGAGCATCAAAACAAGAAGTCAGCATCCCTAACTAATCAACTAGCTGTATCTTAATAATTGAAAGATGTACAACGGGTCGGTCCACGTAACAATGTAAATATGTAATGTCTTTTTTAATGAACTCTCTATTTCCGGAACTTATTTCAGGAACTCCTCTTATATTCAAAGCCTTGTGACTACATGGCCCGTGTGATATTTTGCAGTGACCAACAGAAAAGGTAAGTGGAAATGGTCTTTCACAATTCCACGGCCTCTCATTATTATACTACCTTTATTCTTTTAAGAAGCTTCAACCTGCACTAAGTGGATTACTGTTTGGGTGTCATAGGCTGCTGTTGTGGATAGCAACACTAGTTCCCACAGCACCCTCTAGGGATCAATTTTTGGACAGACATATCTCTTTTGCTGTTTCTAGCCACTAGGCCAACTCAAAACAAAGGAAGGAGTGAATTACTGTTTTAACTGATCAAAGGCTCTAAGGGTCTGTTTGTGCAGAACCACGGAAGAGGAAATCCGTTTCATCTTTCGCCGTATTTGATTCCGTGCTGGGAGGTGAAAAAATCCGGCGAAGAAAATTGGGCTTCAAAGGCACGTCGTAAAATCAGGAAGAGAGGAATCATCTTTACACCGAACATAATGGGGAAGAAGCCGGAAAAACTGGCGCCCTGTCGCCACCCATTTTTGCGGAACGATCACTGCACAAATAGACCCTAAAAGGCAAGTGCTTTCCTTCGCTTGATAGGAAATTTCATAGGACCAGGGCTAGAGAAACTCTCGAACTGTTTTAGTGATGCACGCAACAGACCACTAATGGCCGTTTGGATTTTTCTATCATCGGTGGGATATTTCACTTTTTATGTAAATGATATTCATGCTTGCAATTAAATTTGAAGAGCAAGGCTCTCCTAAGCTCAAGGTTAGGATAAAATTTTGTAAGTTTCATGCTTGTGGGGCCCATCTTTGGTTCATCCAAATGGACCAAACACATGACTCCCTTAAATTGCACATGTCCGCCAACTTTCGGTTAGATCCAAATTATCTAAACCGTTGGATCGACTATGTATCGATTCAAATTGATCGTTGACCATTAAACTTTTGGGCCCATATGGAGATGATAAAAATCACAGTTGGAGCTGATTTTTTGTAGAGGGAAGGATCCCACGGAGTCCTTAAAATCCCTCCATCCCCATCCCCATATGGGTCCCCTTGAGCTTACCTTATCTTAAGCTTGAGCTTAGGAGAGCTAGCCCCAAATTTGAATTTATTTATTTATTTATGTTTTGCCAAAGACTGGATGATTAGAACGGTTCAAAAATTCTTAAATACTAAAATTAAAAAATTCCATCTGTTGTAGAATCAGTGGCGGAGCAGGTTGTGGAGAAAACGAGCTTATGAGGTGTCTAACTTTAAATGGACATAACTTTTTATCTCAGTATCGTCTTGCACCGGACAAGTACTCATTCAAAAACTTTTGACTTGCTTTTGATCTAAGTATCATCTTGCCATGCACAAGCACTCATTTCAAAACCACTAGCAAAACGTACCTGTGCTAAGCACGGGTAAGAAACCAACGAAATTTTAATAGACAAAGATTATAGCATCTGCATCATATATATATATATAGAGAGAGATATCTGTTGTTCCTACAAATCAATTGCTTTTGTCAATTTTCCATAAAAAATGACCCTTATACATAAATAGTGTTACACAAACATGCTTGAAAAAAAAGGAAAGAAAAAAGAGAAAAGAAATCCACACCGCTCAAAGTAATTTCTTAAAGTAATGAATCTACTAAAAATTTATTCTCACTTACAGTGGGCCCACCATTAATGAATTTCTATTAAAACATATGATTACAACTCATAAAAGAGAGAATATATAAATATATATATATATATATATAAAATATAAGTGGAAAAATATAAATCTTAGGTCAACTTTGCCAAGTTAAAAAAAAAAAAAAAAAACACTTTCAAAACAAAACCAGAAGAACATCAAGTCAAGAGATCTATATTGGTTTCTAAATTAGCATTCTTAAGAATTGTAGTTTGGAAAGCTTATTTATTGTCATCAAACATACTTATATAGAATGGGCTCTGGGTTCTTTACCTTTTTTTTCTCCTAAAGGCAAAATGATGATATTAAGATGAGAAAAGAATGCATAAGGTGAAGCCCCTAAAAGCTTTATAGAAGCAATTGTACATGCTCTTAGAGCTAAAAATATATAAAAAAGAAGAGTGACAGAGAAATGAATAAAAAGAAAGTTGACATAGAGAAACAAAAATATATTAGGTAGAATGAGTTGACTCTCAAAAAATGAAGTAGAGGAGGCCTTTAAACAGAACAAGGGAGATAAAAAACTGCGTCATTAATATATTCAATCAAACATGCACCTCTTGATTCGCTGTGGAGAGGCAGGGGCATTGTCAAAGATGGAGTCATTTCTACAATACTATAAGGAAGAGATGACATTGAAGGACAAAAAAAAGTGTTTGCCACTATTTAGACGGATCGGATGGGCTCCAAGTAGATTCAAAAATAATAAAATAGTAAAAATTTGAAATAAGAGGTCAATTTTAATTGAGACAGCCAAAATTAGCAAAGCTGTTGCTAAGGCCAGTACTAATGAAAATAGTAATTCATTAACATCAAAATGATATTTATTCCTAATATTTTTCATTCATTCATTGTGAGGGAATGAAGAACTAATATTTATAAGAGAATTAATAAAAGATATTCTGAGCTAAATGATATTACTAATTACTATTCTCTCATTAAATGAGATTGCCTTTAAGGAAAGAAATTCAAAAAAGAATTCAAAAAAGAATATTGTCAAAGTAAGTGGGAAATAAATGAAAAGGAATTAAAAGGAAATTGGCATTACAATTCTTTGTTATATGACATGACCATTAAGAAAAGAATTAAAAGATAATTAAGAATGATAATTATTCTGAATTAAATGACATTGACATTACCATTCTCTATTAGATGACACTTAAGAAATGATATTAAGAAAGGAAATAAAAGAGAATTAAAAGGGGAAGTTAAGAAAAGAATTATAAAATCAATTAAAAACTATTAACAAAAGAAATTGATGAAGGAATTAAAATTAGGTAAAAAATTCGAGTTGGTGATCTAATATGAATTTCAGAATAATTTCATATAATATAATACAATGGTAAAAAACTAACAGGATTCTAGAAGAGCTGGCTAAAATACAAAATAATAATACTCAAAGAAATAAGAATAAGAAATAGTAACGATTAGAAAAATAAATGAATGTAAACCCAAAAAGATTCCAAAAGAGTTGGCTAAACTATTTAATAATGATAGAGGAAAAAAGTATAAAAAGTATCTTTTAAGTAATTCATATAAGACTAAACATAATAGAAAGGGAGAGACATAAATAAAATGTGAAATTCAAAATCATTTGAAGTTGTCTAAGCTTTGTAAAATAGAAACATTGTAAAACCAAAAGAGTAAGAGAGACCAAATGAAAAAAAAAAAGATTTAAAACAAAAAAAATGGTAACACAAGATAATTGAAAAAGTAGCAGAAGAATAAAGAATATCCAAAACCCTTTAAAAAATAATTTAAAAACTGAATGAATTAGAAATGAAGAATTTGTAGTAGGAAATGGGTCTAATGAAATCCGCTCTTAAAGATAAAAAACTAGAAGGCCCAAATCAAATGCTGATCCCAAGGCAAAAGAATGTGAAGAAGATTACATGATGAAAATTTTAAATTTTAAAAAATCATGAGAAATTTAAAATACAACATTTTCTGTATGAATTGCATTAAGCTGGAAAAACTCTCAATCCAAATAAATAGCATGGAAGAGAACTGATTTCATGATAGCTAAGTTATTGAAGAACCTTTGTTTTCCATCAAACACTTCAGTATTAATTTCTTTAAACTTTAAAATGGATAGAAAGTCATGAAATAGCAATATGATTAATAACTATGCTTCTACCAACCATACCCTGCACAAAACAATGTAAACAATTTGAACCAAAATAAGAAAGATATCACAGGGCACGACATTAGACTTGTAGGTTTCGACTACGTCTTCTTCAAGACATCATTACTTCAAATAATATTAAAAGGTAGAGAACAAAAACTTGCAAACCCTATACTCACCAACACGAGGCTTCAGAAACAAGTCAAGTTGAATCCGAACCGGCCCACAAGTAGCACTTGACCCAGTGCCAGGAACAAAAAGTATCTCAAACAAAGGAGAATACCTACAACAGTAATGTCATTTTTCAAATTTTTATCATTTGAAAACCAAACTCAAACAAAGATCCAAAACTGAAGGCACCTCTAGCCGCAAGCAGAATTTTTGTAAACAAAGTAACAAATAATGCTGAAATGGCTCACACTTCACTACAAGAACATTTCCAGATGTAAGGATTATAGCCATTAATTATTTAACCTCTGACCAACTATTGCTACGTTTCTATTGAACCATCTTTTATTGGATCTTCCAATCTGGGCAAGTTCATTATCATTCCGCAGTGAAGGCGGGTCCCTAGCTTGGATCTTTTTTTTTCCTCCTGCAATAGAGAGACAGTTCAAGAAATTAAATCTTCATGAGGTTGAATTAGTTTCTTTATCTTTCATGCCTGAACATGCGCCAACAATACCGTTCAAAAAAAAAAAAAAAAAAAAAAAACATGCGCCAACAATGATATAATAGCATATTCATAATTTGCAAAGCCATAATGGAATACATACAACATAATTGCTAAACGGAGCTCATGTTGTGACGATGGAACAAAACTCGAATAGCAAAGAGACTGCAAAGAGATCAACGACTTTAATAATGAAAGGAAGACTTTAAATACTAAACAAAAAAGAAAGGGTCAGCATGATATGGAATGGGCAGTCTTGGAGCACAACCAACTGAAACTTTAGAAGGCATCAAACCGAGCTTTTGGAGACGAAGATGGAGGGCAGTCTTGGAGCAGAGCTATGGAGTTCAGTGATCAATCAATTGAGAGCGTTGCTGAAAGAGATGTGAAAAGTGTCACGACCCGGGCCCGAGATTAGGATTACCATGGCCAAACCTCGAGTCGCGATCTCCATACTTACTCTTGTAAACCTCGCATTAACCGAAGTCAATACGAAATTCATAAGGATATCATACATTCATACCTGTCAAATGTACTTTTTTGCGGAAATATATATATATATATATACATTGACAATCAATTTAAACTGTACAAGTTCTTTACATAATAGTAAAGTTCAACTTACACACTTCATTTCCTATTCAAGTCCACCATTGCATATTCAAAATACAATGCAGGTGACTACTATTTACACTCAAAATGAATATACATGTATTTCTCAAAATATTTCTAAAACATTCTAAATTGTTCGCCCTCTAGTTCACGTCCACTCAATCAGTCCTCTTAGAGGAATCTGATTGGCCTCCTCCGCTGGAGGTGTGGCCTCTGTATTATTGGGACCGGCAACTTGTCCTATAATGTCATTAATAACACTGTGAACACGACGATTCAACAATGTATACACAATTCCATGCTAATAATTTGTCTATCAATTCTAAACAATTCAAATCAATAAACATTTACATTACATTTATTTATTTATTTATTTAGTTCTTCCCTAAAGGAAGCATTCAGTATCAGTGAGTATACTTTATTAAGTGACTTTTCATTGTTTTCAATGGCACAGGGCAGAAGGCGCACCATCCATGACCCAACCTTAAGAAATGACTCATTTAATTTCCACATTATATACTTTATTAAGTGACTTTTCAAATGTGTGGGATTTACCAGTGTCTTGATCAGAGATCACCGGTATCACCACGGAGCTCCGAAACGCTCCATACCATCTACTGCAGTAGGATTATTCATTATTCATTCATTTCATTTCATTAATTCCTTTCTTTTCATTAATTCGATGCATTATCCATTTCAACTCAACAAGAAGCGTAATAAATACTATACAGTGTTAGACTCGGATGAATAAGTCAATTCAAACAATAAATCCAATTAAATTTTCCTAAACCAAATATTCAAGTGAAAAGTTCGTTATCTAATGCATGTGTTATTTTCGATGACATCACTTTTAATGAAATTTACATTAGCATAACCTTAGCTAACACCCATGAAGGTTTAGGAAAATGCTATTAACACGAGCCTTAGTCAATAGGTTTTTATTCAGAGAAATTAGAAATCAAATCTGAAATTTCCTCAAGCTCGGTTACCTTGTCGATCACCTGTTGGCTAATCGAACTCTGAATTTCGGCTCACTGAACTATGTTAGTTAGCTTTCCAGAAGCTCAGTTTCCTAATACAAATTCTGACATTCCTCAAGAGAATTCAGTAACCTCGTCGGTCAACCGAAGTTACGATGTTGGCTAACTAAACTCGGTTCAATTACCCCTCGGCTCTAATTTCAGAGAACTCAGCTGAGAGCTCAGATGAGCTCGGTCAGGCAGTTTGGTCGACTGTCGGTCAACCGAGTTGCAACTTCGATTGACCGAACCCAGTTCGGTCAGTTTTCCAGAAGCTGTAATTCCATGCGAAATTCAGCCCAGAAAGTGTCGGTCAGGTGTCGGTCAGCCTGTCGGCTCACCAAACTGCGCCCAGAAGTTCAGAAAATTTTGAACATAAATTTCTGGAATTGAACTCTTTGAGTTCAAACAAGTCTATTAACATCCTTAATCACTAGAGTTGAGTATGCTTACCTTGTTTGGAGATTAATTAGCAAAAACCTCCTTGCTTAGCTTGAGTTTGAGATGAAAATCTCCAATTGAAACCCTCTTTAATCCTAAAAATCAACCAATCCATAAAATAGAACTCATATGAGTTCTTTGTAATAGAAAACACTCTAAACCATTTAAGAGGACTTGGAAGTTCTGTAACTGATCAAAATACTTACTTGTAGCTCTATAGAAAAGAACTTTGAGCTTTTTCTCAAGCTTCAACTCCAACAAACCAAAAAAGAAAATGGAGAAGATGATGAAGATGAAGTATCCTTTTCAATTCACTTGTTAAGCTTTCAAACCACACTTGATGGAGAGAAATTGGAAGAAAGAAGACGAAGAGAAAGGTTGGGTCAGCTGTGCTGGGAGATGAGGGAAATGAACTCATTTGAGTTCATCTCAACCTAAATAAACCCATTTTTGCAATTAACCCCCCTTCAATTCCATTAATTACATTCTGAGTCAAATGAAAGGTCATTTGATTCAATTTACGTCGAATGGAATCACTCCTAGTACGAAAACTAACGTACTCCTCGAGATATGCGCGCGGGTATCAAGAGTTTCTATATTCGACGAAATACGCGGAAATTCGTATTTACGAAAAAGTCTTTGTATCACTTTATTTAATCTAAAACCACTTCAATTAGTTCACTTTCATTCATTACCTTCTTATTAAGCTCAAATTGATCATTCGAAACAATTTCAACTCAATTTGGCCATTAATCAGCATTAATTAAATAAAACATGCTTAATTAGCATTAATCCCGATTAATTAGAGTTAATCTCGATTAACTCGGGACAGGGAGTTACAAAAAGTTACGCATTTACCAGCCATTTAGAAATCTAACGAAGGTGAAGGGTTTGTACATGTTAGTGAAAGGAAGAGGAAAGAGTTAAAAAACGAATTTGAAGGAGTTAAGGACATGGCCAAGAAACGTTAGACTTTTGAGTAAGGACGGATAAATGAGAGAAAAAAAAATCAATGGTTGATAATAAGAGAAGGTGGCTAAGATTTCAATGATGCTATTAAGAGATGGTCAAAATTGTTGGACGGTCAAAATTAAATTTGAAATTGCCAATTGGAAACGGTCCCTTTAAGAGATGATCAAAATTGCTGGACGGTCAAAATTAAATTTGAAATTGCCAATTGAAAACAGTCCCTTTCATATATTATAATTGACGTCCTCTATAATTTACATGCTGCCTTTAGTTTAGTGCTATCATTGGAGAAAAAATAAGGCTGTTTAGAAGGTCAACTGCAATTTCTTTTGTAAATATTCTATTTATAGTATGTTTCTGTTTTGCTTCTTTTAATAGTTTTTAAGTATGTTTGAGTCTGAATTTTTGTGGAAAGTCTTAAAAAGTAATTTAGAGTTTGTCTAAGGGTTTTTATGTAAATCTGGGTTTCTTCTCTTTTTAGTAACTCTTATTATTTAAAAAAAAAAAAAAAACTAGGGTTTTGGATCCTATATAAGAAATTGTTATGTTTCTAGAGGAATAATACAAATTCCAGTTTCACTTTAAGGTTTTCCTAATTTTTCTTTATGGTGGTTATCAGGTTGAGGATGGTGAACTTCTTCCTCTACTCTTTTGTCCCCTCTGTATGCCACCATCAAATTCAAGTTATCAAAAAGGACTATCTACGTACATGAGAAATGTTTTTTTTTTCTTCTTCAAAGCTAACGCACTTCTAACCTGTTCAATTGCAAATCAAAACTTTTTGACCTATGACCGTCCATGTAATATCCCACACCATTTTAAAGTATTTCATTTGATGCCAAGCAACTTCTTGAACTAGAAGAAAACGTCTGTCTAATAGACATAAAGCCTTCGATTAACTTTTTACTATGGTAATGATGTTTCATAAAGAAGCCAACCTCAACAGTAAACAGGAAATGAAAAGGACAAATAATGATAGCATAGTGGTGGGCCATATTTCCATACAAATCATTCATTTCTTTTTGTTAGTGACTCACGAATCTCAGATTAAAGGTTGGATTGACAAACTTTAAAAAGATGAAGTGCATCTCACAATCATAATCAATGAAGCTTAAGAGGATTCCGTGGGTATTCAAAGGTTGGGAAAAGAAATGATGCCAAAGAAAGGGGCAGGAAGGGACAAACTGAGTGGGCCCCAAATAGTACACAAGCCTTCCAATCGGCCCCACTCATAATGACATCAGAGTCGGTAATCACATCAAATTAGGATCACAATAATCAGGTTGGGGAGATGTGGGAGCCTTCCTTTCTAACTCATTGAAAAATCAGGCCCTCCACATGCCTTTGCAATCATCAAATGCCAGTCAGAGACTCTATCTGCCCCTTCATTGGCCATTGCAACATCAGTGTTGTTTGGTTAGAGAGTGGGCCTCTTATATCCATGTGGAACACCTACTCATAGTGATGACAATAGGTCAAGTCCATGTGGACCCTAATCTGGACCCAACTTGGGGTATACTGTATGCTTATCCCTACGTAGACCTGGACCCAAAATGGATCCAAAATGGTGAATGTTGCAAGACCCACACCTAGACCAGAACTCTGCACGCCCATACCTGTACAAGTGCACAATTTTGATTCGAAAATGTGCCATATCTTGAGATAAAAAACATTTTTCTTTATATTTATACAGTTATTCTAATGCCATATTATTATTACATATACACTAAGCATGTGTTTAAGATTCTATTACCAAAAAATGCTGGCCTACTTGTTTGCACTAAAATACATAGGAATTGATTATGTAGGAATTTATGGTCAAATGAGCTCCACCATGGAATATTAAAATGGTGAGAGAGTACGATTTGAAGTGCTGGGTGAAGGAAATAAACTAACAATGTAGATGAGACCTTGACCTTCCTTAGATTTTACTTACTAGGGTGATGCTAGGTATTCATTTCCTATATTCACTTGTTCACTTTCCATAATGGTGAGCTTGTTTGATGGTTAATTTTTTTATTTTTTTATTTTTGCTTGGAATTTGATGGTTGATTTTATTTATATATATACTATGAATCTTTATTTTTAACCACTTATGATATGAATTCATATGTAATCTATGTAAATAAAAAAGGACCTTAATACAAAAATAAAAGTACAATTGCATATTAGAGTCTACAAGTCTCAAATTTGACTTCTACCAAGGCCTGAGCTTAGATTGATCTCCAAATCGTAGACCCAGACACCATTTTTCAGGTCGGATCTGTAGGGGTACTTGAGTATTTGTCCCAGTTTCACCCCTTCCAATTAATGGCTTCAAATTGGTTAAGGCATGTTATACAGCGAAGCTTTCATGGAAAAGGCTTTAATTTCACTCCGATTTCCTGCCATTTGGTGTGACATTTTTCCGTGAAGGAAAAATATACCTATTTCTTTTAATTAAGGGCCCACTTATCTGCATGGACTTTAATTTCTAAAAATTCTAAGAAACTTATTTCTACAAAGACTAAAATTGAATAAAAAGGGGTGTGAGTGAAGATAATAAATGGTCTTCAAATAATCTTTTCTTTTACAAAAAATGAGTCAAGAAAAGATGAAAAATAAATACACTATCTTTGCCCCACCACCGAAAACCAAAAATCAGTTTATCTACTTCACCTTACCTCCTTCATCCATCGCCCCTTTAATAAACCTTTGTTGGAACTCATTTTTCCATGAATTCAAATTCAATTCCATGAAAACCTGAATCCCTTTGTTTAATATAATAGTAGAGGTAGGGAGAAGAATTCTACACTCTCTTTAAAGAATTTGGTAGAGCAGAGAATCCTCCCACCCCCACAGACATGCCCCTAAACTCTAAGGTGGAATAAATTAAAGAGCAAGCACTTGTAGTTTGTCTAATAAATATATAAAGCCAAACGTGTTAGTAGCAACACAATTGTTTACACCATGCCTTATCATTTATTTTTGGGCCACCTAGTTTAAGTAAATGTCAAAGCTATTATGTCGCTCCTCTGTATAAAATATCTCTTGCCTCCACAACAGAGACAAAAGCAATAAATAATAAAATATAAATAACAGATACAGATAGTATCAAGAATTCAAGATTGCTTGCCAAAAGTAGATTCGAAAGCTAAAAACCAAAAGTAGATTCAAAAGCTAAAAATCAAGACATTTCAAAATACTGGGTCCCTATGTTGAAAATGACTGCATTCCTATCTGCACACCAAAGACCAAGACTTTAGGAGAACTTCTTCTAAAAACAAAGGAGGGAGTTTGAGTCTGCATTTTCGTGAATATGCATGGGTGGACCCCCTTCCATTACAGGAATTTTTTAGATTTCTATACATACGGTCTCTCAAGAAAGCTTTTTTTTTTTTCTTTTGCATAGGGAGGCCCCAAGGAAAACTTTCTAGTTCTGCCCCAATGAATATGAATTTTCACATAGCCAATACTGTGCACAAAGATAGAACCAGATGCAGTTACTTGGCTCACAATCCCGTATCTCGCTTAGCTGCCGAAGGTTTAGTTACATCTATGCTATCCTTTTTCACTTGTATGGGCTTCCTTCTTGCCTGTTTGGACTCCCTTCTTATGTATGCGTGCTCTCGTCCCCCCTTGTGTGGGTGCTATCATGGGTCCTAGTCCCCCTTATGGGGTGACAAATTAAAAAAAAGAGAGACAAATAAAGCTATAGGTTACTATAACATGGCCTACCAGCCCATTACTTGTGCTCATGAATGTGAATTAAGAAAGGCACATCACGTAGTTAAATTATGCCTTCCCTTGAAGGAAAATATGGGTCCAACTGATATTTTCAATCACTTTTTTATTTGAAAAACGTCATGTAAGGTTCAAAATGTACCCTGAGATTGATGTATTTGATAGTTTAAAAAAAATCCATCCGTCATGCGTATTAATCATTGACATTTCAACTTTTAAGCCAAATATTGAAAACGTGTTGGGAAGATAAATTATGTTGTAGACGTTGAATTTCATTGTTTTATTGATTATGACATGGGATATGTGAATATGAGTATCTATTGAATAGTAGATTTAATTTTGTTGATGTCATGGGATATGAGCAGGCTAGATGATGCTTAGGCCCACTTTGTTTAAGGTAATTGGATTCTCACTTCTCAGACATGTTTTAGGGCCCGTTGTGTTAAAGCATTTCGTGATTTCTTGTCAAGGAGCATTAGGAGATTTCCAAATACTATCCCCCAAGTGAAATTATGGAATGACAATATTTGTTGAGCAACATTTCAGAAAGTGGATGTTGAGAATTTTACATGGTGAAACAACTATCACTTGAAATCTCAGTTTGAAGAATTCTTCTTAATCAAATAATTCATTTAGAATTCCCAAGAGAAGAAAGATGTGGTACTGTGAGAAATTTTAGACAACAGAGAAACCCTATAAGGAGTGCTTGCAACTAAATAGGCCTAAGTGCCCATTTCATTGCATGGTATTAAATTCACAATAATTAGTGGTAAACTGCGAAGGACCAATAAAGAAGTGTATAATATATGTAGATGAGACCTTCACTTCCCTATGATTTTGTTGGGAAAATTCAACATCCCATATCACCCAAATAATGGGTTCGATAAGGTCTCATTTATCAATTTTGGCCTTCTGCCTATTAACTTAAACTTTTTGGCTGATACATGGTATTAGATATTTGCAAATCTTCTTCTCTACTTCAATCACATTCTTTTGATAGGAAGGCATTGCTTAGGGCCTATCTGTTGATTTTTTATGGAAGATTTTCATATTGAAATGTCAATTCCTGCATCCGAGCATCTGAAATCCTTATTTGATGCATGACCTTATGAAAAACGAAGCCCTTGTCACTTTTGGATTTTGAAACTCTTCAAATTTCTTCTTCCAACATGCTTGGTTGTATTGAGCAATTAAGAACCCTACTAGGGATTCACATTCGGAATATGCAAGTCTCCGGACAAGAATTCTCAAAACTCCTATGTACAAACAAACCTTGGGAATTTCTATCAAAAAGCAAGCTATTTGATGATTAATGTAGACCAATCCACGTCTTTAATTTTAGGCCATCTGATCGAAAGGCATTGCTCAGAATTCTTATGACTTCAAATTTGAAACAACAATCCCTAGATGCTTTAATTATGTTTCTCTTATTCAAATCCTGTTTTTCAATGGATTAGATTCTCCTTACTCAAGAAGCAATATTAAAGATGGGACAAAGTAAATTTGGACTCAGATAGGTAGATAGAGACACTTGACCTGTGCCTTGCTCTCTAAGCCAGCCCTGTTACTATTGGAGATTCCTGTAGTACTGTCTGTTAGAATACAATTGACAGATGTGTTCCACTATCAACATCTTTTCATGTGTACATGGAATTCAAAGATTGTTGAATTTAAAGCACAACGTCACCGCTTAGACTAGAGAGGGCTAAAGATCTACCCAGGCTCATTTCTTTGGCAAAATTTAGAGAATTAGTGTCTGGCTCCAAATGTTGTCTTCATATGAAATTTCAAAATCAAGTAAATGAAAGCACTTGTATTTGCTAAGAAGATTGGAATTTAGACATTCAAAAAGATATGTATGACTTTTTATGTGGTTGAAATTCAAAATCCTAGCGAAGAAATATAGCATTTGTAAACGCTAAGGTCAATGTAAGAAATTCCCAACATCACAATTTCTTGTTAGGAATTCTTTTAGAAAAAAATGGGCTCTCAAATCTCAATGGTCAATCAAGGCCTTTTATACTTGCCGACCAATTTGTCTCGTATGACATTCACTTGATTTTTATTATTGCATTATGATAAAGAATATGCATAATAAAAAAAAATTAAAACTTGGAGTCTCTTTAATGAAGGTTACGATAATTTAATGAATTGATCTTTTGCACAATTTTCATTGGTGATGAGAACTTTGTGTTTTATTGCTCCTATGTTTAGCGTGCATCCAAATAGGCTCTCTTGAAGGAAATATGCATTTCTATTTCGTATAATGGAATTTTTAGAATTTTTAGTTTTGTTTATGCAATTTTTATAACTAGGAGATTGTAGGACTGGGTATTTGGTAGGTTTAAATCTTAAAAGGCTCAAAGACCATTTGTCATTTTACAAAAACAAGACACATGACTTAAAATTAGAAAAACAAGAGGTGAAAAATGAAACCCTGTGGTAAGTTCCTATAAGGTGAAAGGGTGAAGAGAATATATATTTTTTATTTGCCATGTTGGGCCATTGGTTTAGGTGTGATACTTTCACTTGAGGACCCAAGATCGATTCTTGGTTAAGTGGGTGAGACTAGTGCCAACACCACTCATCCACGAGTGTAGTAGCAAAAAACTATGTCCCTTTTCAGTCTTAATCGACTGAATATTCTAAATTTTAAGCATTTTTAAACCCAGAGAGAGAGAGAGAGAGAGAGAGAGAGAGAGAGAGAGAGAGAACTTGCTTTCAGTGAGGGCTTTTTGTTTGGTTAGAAAAATTGGAGATAGTAGCTGACACAAAAAAAAAAAAAAATGAAAGTCCATTTTGTTCTTATTCTTGTTTACAACCAAAACTTCGAAAATGAAAAAATTTTGATAGTGTCATTTTGTTAATTCTTGCAATGTTTTGTTGCTTTGTACCAACACACTCATGGTTGAGTGGTGTTGGCATTGTAGTTTCACATACATGCTCATTGATCGATCCTTGGGTCTTCACGTTGAAATGCCATGCTTGAACCACCGTCCCAACATAGCAAAAGAAAAGGAAAAAAAAAAAAAAGAAGTAGAAGTTTTGTTGCCTCATCACATTCTTTGTTAGGATTTAGTGCTTTGTGGATTTCTATTCCACTAGTGTGAGGAATCATGCATTCCCACCATTTTCATAGGAAATTGAAGTCCAAAGAACACTAAGAACTCACAGATTTGAGAGTTCCTCATTGCCCTTGAAATAGTGATTCTTCACTGAGGATTTGTACAACTGAGGATGGAAAAGAAATTCACAAACAGAGGATTTTCAAATCCTATGGAGAAGGGTTGGACTTGAAAAATCATCACAAACGAGGATTCTCACTAGCAAAAATCATTACAAATGCCACATGTGGATTTTCAAAGGAAAAACCGGTGAGCAAATCCTATGAAATTGAGAGCAAAAATAATTACAAATGCCACATGTGGATTTTCATAAAATCTCTCAGCAAGAATTCTAAGTTTAGCCCTTGCTAACTTTAGATTGGTTTGTCTTGACATTTCTAAGCCCCTGTTCAGCATCACTATTTTTTGCCTCTATTTCTCAAAATCTCTAAATTGGGTAGAGATTTTGTGAATAAAGACGTTTGACAACCTCTAAATGGTCTAGAAAAGTAGAGGCAATGCCTCTATTTCCCACAACCCACCATCAGATGCATATAGAAAGTAGAGGGGGGAAAACAAAGTCGGGTGAACAGTGTTTTTAGCCCATTCATGCTCAATCCTTTTTTTCCTTCTTCAAAATCTTAGAATGTAAATCAAGATCCAAACCATTAAAAATACTCACAAGATCAAATGCGGCCATAAGACCAAATTTCAACCGTTTGATCATCGCCAATCTCAAGATACATGCAAAAAAAAAAAAAAAAAAAAGTTAGCCATTGGATGAAGTTTTTTGAAATATGTGGGCCCCGAATGTAAGATCAAAACCGTTAGACCTCTTTGAAAGACGGGAAATGGCTATGGAATGAATTTTCAATGCTTGATACCCCGTGGATCACAAGTTATTTGCAAAACAATATCATCCATTTATGTCTTATGCTCAATATTGGAATTGTCCATGAGCAGTAACTTTTTTCTATTTTTTTATTTCTGTGAGCATAAATTAAGATCCAAATCGTTGCAAAAATTCACAAGATCAAACATGGCCATAAGACCAAATTTCAGCTGTTGGATTATCACCAATCTCAAGATATGTGCAAAAAAGTGAGCCATTGGATGTGGTTCTCTGGATTACGTGGGCCCCAAGCACAAGATCCAAATCGTTAGATCTCTTTGGAAGGCTGATAAAGGCCAAATGGTCAATTTTCAAGGCATGATACGTTGTGGATCTCAAGAAATTTGTATAAAACTTTCAACAATTGATATAAAATGCCTATTTAACATAGATCCTTGCATTACCAAATGATTCTTTTGATTCTAACATATTTTTTTTATAACTCTTTTTTTTATGGCTCTATTTTTATGAGTCTATCCAAAAAAAGAGTGGAGATATCAAACAAGGCCTAAGTAGGTTAATAAATCGGTTAGGTTTTGGTTGAGACGATGCTTTGAAATCGCACTATGACTAGCCAAGGCATCTTAGACCTGGAACGGACCTACTAATTAAGGGTTCCACTCGACCTTCTGAACTTCCAAGGTGACAATTTCCAGTGTTAGTCTATAATGAATCTGGTTTTACTTGAGCCAGTAAATGTTATCTATAGACCAAGGACCCATACCCAACCCATACCCAACCCAATCAGATTCAGTGCCACCCACGCCCTACTGTTTGGAGAGGAATTCTAGGAGTATTTAAGGGATGAAAATGTGAAAGGGTCTACACTAATCAAAGGCGGGCTCAAGCGGGCCCCATAGAGCTGAATTGCATGTACGGTTGCTCATTGGAGAACATTCCCCCATCTAACAATTCAGAAATTGAAGTTCTAAGAATTCTATTAGCCAAAATTTCATGGAGATGATTTCATTAACTCACTTTTTAAATAGAAAATTTAGAATTCTTCAGTATAGGTCTAAACAATTGGTAATTCTTAAAAAAAAAATAAAAATTAAACAATTGTGAACTTTGTTTCCCAAATGCTTCAGCATTGCATGTTGTCAGTTGATGTCGGCATTCCACACAAGCAATACTGTACT
Source organism: Persea americana (assembly GCA_029852735.1). NCBI lineage: Eukaryota > Viridiplantae > Streptophyta > Magnoliopsida > Laurales > Lauraceae > Persea > Persea americana. The sequence continues at coordinate 85,159,221 of CM056810.1, forward strand.
GCCCATGGATGGGAAAACTAGAGCGAAATTAAGCTAGAATCGGACTGGGCCAATTGAGTCGAGCCCAGTTCATGTACCCTGGCCCAAACTTATGGGCCTCCACATCGGGCCCAGGTCCATGGCAACTGTGCCTTACTAGCCCAGGCCCCAGACCCAAGAAAGTCATGTGGAGCCGGTCCAGATGTGCAGGCTCTAGCATTCTTTTTTAGGGTTAGGGTTTTGACTAGCTATTATAAATACGGAAGACGGAAACTGAAAGCCAAGTCTCTCTGTAGCTAAAAGAGAAGTAGATCTCGTGCTTCTTTCTTTCCTTGTCATTTCTTCTTCTCCTGAATCCAATCCATGGCTCTTTTCTGATTATCATTCATACCTTCGTTTTAGATTCTCTTTCATGTTCAAAATCTCCTTTTACTTTTGAGTATCTGTGGTTTGTGTTGTTGTGCCTCCATAATCCCAGGTAAGCTTTTTCTCATTTGGTGTTTATCTGATTCATGGGAGGCCTACATTAACATGTGGAAGTTTCGCTGATAGCACCTCTTTTTAATTTTTGGGAGGTGATCTAATAGTAGCTTTCCGTACATCTACTACATTTTCATTGCTTGTATCGGCTTAGGTTGTTTTTTTACCCAATTTTTACTTTTGGATGCACCCAAATCTTATTGGGTCTGGTTTGAATTTCTTTCTAGGAAATGGATGGTTTTAACATTTTAATTTGGTTATTTTTTATTCATATTTTTTAAGGAGACCATAGTTTGTAATGGATCCTCCAGTAGGGTATGGATTTTCAAAACTTAATTGGGCCTATTGTGCACCCAAGTAGTTTACATTCCTAGTTGCAGCTCAACTCAATCCTGCCCCGGCCCATCAATAAATTGTTTGGCACTTGCTACTAGGGAAAACCTGTGGCAGATTTGTGACTAGGGTCAGCACATGGGCTGGGCTAAAGAAAGTCCAATTACACCCATTAGTTTCAGGGCTGTAGGATCAAGCCCAGTTCCGGGCCACTAGCCAACATGCATATAATTTAGGCCTTGGCCTACCTTATTTTCTGAATGGCTCAGAAGAGTAGCTTTGTGAGCTGAGGTGAGATGTTTTCATGTTTTGAACTATGGTCAAGATGTTTTTTTGGCACTCCAGCCCAAGCCAAGGGGACTGGGTTTCGGACTGACTGGGCAACTCCTCCCTATGCCCAAGATTCTACCTATAAAACGCACTATGCCCAGTATTTAGATGTGACCCATGTCCCCTTCATCTCGTCAAAGAAAGCGGCAGATTGTTTAATGCAATTGCAGATACAAATGCATAGTTTTCTTGTACAAAGGTAACAAGTGTTTACATCTCCATCTAAGCAAACCGTTGATTCTCAACAACTATTATTCTGGGCTCTCAACAACCGACAATACAGTGGAACAAAGTAGTGGAACACTTTCTCATACAATCACATCTCAGAAAGTGTGGAGTAGATTACAACACAGAAAACAACATGCCAACTTAATCATGGAACACTAATGCTGATTCTGAACTTTTACCTGTTTCAAAGCATCTGGGTGTCTCTGTCTCACTCTAACCATCAACCCCTTCTCCATTTGTAGGATGATTGAGAGAGTAGGGGACACAGGATGGCCTTCCAACACATGGAAATGGAAATTGAAGAGCAGAGTAGCTGCAACTGATTTCGCTCCTTACCCCATTGGTAAGGAGTTGGGTTCTTATTGAGAAGGTCAAGGGTTCAACCCCCACCTTCTCCTTATATATTCCTGCATGTGTATATGTGGGCTTTCTTCATACCTTGGTGGGCTTCCTTCCTGGGTGTGCCGGGCTTTCTACCCACTTCGGTGGGCTTGTTTCTCGGGTGTATCGGGCTTTCTTCCCACTTTAGTGGGCTTCCTTCCCGCGTGTACCGGGCCCTATATAATTTTATATATATATATATATATATATATTTATAAAGTTCCCAGCCACTAAAGCTGTGGTACCAAAAAAAAAAAAAAAACTGATTTCATTTGAGTGAAAGCCACTTCCTTGCCTAAGCAAATCCTTGGCCCTGAATGGAATGCCATGAACTTGTAGGATGGCTCAAACTTGAGCTTTCCTTTCTCTGTAATCCATCTCGCAGGCTTGAATTCTAAGCAGTCTTTGCCCCATTTGGATTCCATCCTCGCCATTGTGTATAATGGAATCAAGATCTTTGTCCCTGGCCTAACAGACTCACCGCTCGGAAGAACTTCCGGTTGAAGAACACTCGCTTGTTCAAATGGAACAGGCGGGTAGAGTCGAAGAGACTCATACAAGGCTGCATGGAGGTATACTGACTGATTAAGCTCCTCAGCATCAAACACCCTATATTTTTCTTGCTGCCCAGCACTTGTTTCGCATGTTTTGTGGGAATTTTCTTTCAGTTCTTCCAAGATCCTGGTTTTGACTACTGGGTTCATGGAAGCTAGACAGAAGAACCATGTGAGAGCTGCACTTGTGGTGTCTCTCCCTGCAATCATGAGATTCAAGGTGGTGTCTCTGAGGAACCTAACGGATTTCGTTATAGGCAATTCACCTTCGAGTTGATAATTCATGTAAGATGTTTACAAATCCTACCCTTCCTTGCAGTCAAGCTCTCCTGCCTGGCTTTTAGATTTGTTAAATACCTCTCTCCTCATTAAGATAAGTTGGTTTACGAAATGATCAAATGTCTTCCAAGCTTCAGCCAATTTCTTCTCCTTGCCAATCTTGAGCCACTTTAGCAACTTCCACCAGCTCTCTGGCACTGCATTCTGGAAGGCCAGAGCTTCCATCGTATCGTCCATTGCCTGTGCAAATGGAACCATTGGCATTTCCACCGGAAGGGGAGCCTGGATCAGTTCCATAGATTAGAGTGCATGTATTGTCAAAGGTGAATGTTTGAAACAAATCTTGCAAGTCGATGACTCCTTGGTCTTGGCTGGCTATGTGCTTGAGAACATGCATTACGTCCTTCACCTTTGCTTGGCTTGTCCTGCTAACAAAGGTGCGAAATCTCTTGCTGCTTAAAATGCTGTGAGCCAGTTTTCGCTGAATTCTCCATGACTCAAAATCTGAATTGATATTAGATTCTCCAAAAATACCAAAGATTCTTGAGAATTCAGGTCCTTTAGATAATACAATCAAAGTCAAGTAAAGCTTCTATTTTTTTAGATAAGATGTCACATCAAATATACTTTATTCAAAACTCCCCCCCCCTCTCCCCCAATCTTTTTCAAAAAAAATAATAATAATAAAAAATAAACGACCTTTATCCACTAAAATCCAAAAAAATTTCACTTTTCAATACAAAAAGGTAAAAAAGGTTCCATAACAAACCACTTATATTTTATTCTTTCTTCAAAAAGGTAAAAAAGGTAAAAAAGATTCTATTTTTAGGGAAACTAGAGAAACTGGTGTTAAAGATGTAGTTGATATTGGCCGGTTGCACGTGCATGGGATATCCATGTGAGTGAACCATGGACCATTGAACATGTATGTTGAGCCAGTTTTGGTGAGCACATCGGTGATTTGATCGTGCAGTCGAAGCAAGTTGAGTGGAATCGTCGGTAACATTCCGACGATGGGCCAATTTGGGATAGGCTCATCCTTTCTCCTCCAACATCGAAAATTCCCAAGGCCAAGAGAAGTTCAAGATAGCTCCCATGGGTCATGGTCCATAAGGAGGCAATGGACCCTGCAGCCATTGGGCCATGCCTTGCTCCAAACTCCGTCACTGGTTAATGGAATGGGAAGGATACTAAGAAGATGGGGAATCGCTGGTGGTTATAAACCGTCACTGGGTCCAAACTCCCAACCGAGGAGAAAATGACTGAAGCCAAAAAAAATAAACATTACAAGTTCTCTGTCTTTATGAGAAATTTATTATCAGAATCAATGGGTTCACATGATATCCCAATTAATAACTGTCTCGGGGTGTGTGATGCATAATCTTCTAGTAGTGCAAGTGAAAATGTGTAAAAAAAAAAAACACCTTTTTACTGGGGTCCCTGTTCATTAAGTAGAAAAACTGTTGGTCCCTTTTAGGGTTATAAACGGGTCAGTTCCGGTCCGGGTCCATGGTGGACCCGGAACCGGAACCATTAAGGAAAATGTGGAACCGGATCTGGACTCGGAATCATTTTGGAACCGATTTCTTGGCTTCGGAACCGGAACCAAAACCATATATGGGACGGGTTTGGTTCTGGGTCTGGGTCTGGGTCTAGGTAGAGAATGATATTAAAAAAACATCTTTCTTAGGAGAGAATTTCAAAAATTGAGGTAATATGTCGGGTCTAGGGTCCACGGGTCCGAACCAAGGTGGAACCGGATTTGGACCCATTTACTTATCAGGGCCTTCATAAGGATCCAGACCAAGTTTTTAATGGGTCGAAACCTTTGGGTAATCGGAGAATCGGGAACCCATTTACATCCCTAATCCCTTGCTTCATCTAATTATGTGTACGGTAACATGCTCAAATTTCAATTTAATCAGAGTTACATGACATATAGAAAACATAAGACATGCTTTTTTGCATATAAATCGATCACTAGACGTCACTTTGAGAAAGTGTCATCTATACTCTATATTGAAGTATGAATTTTGTGATGCGAACAGGCCAGGTCAAGCAAAGATGGGTCCACTTATGAAAGGCAAATACTAGCTAGCTCTGGTTGCTACTTACTACTTACTACTTTTTTTTTTTCGTAAAATACTACTTACTACTTACCTACTTACTAGAGGTTCTGAAAAAATTGTTACAATAAATAGCATTGTCACATTTGACAGATATGCTCGCATTCACTCTAGTTTTTTTCTTTGGGTATCCCGCCCTTGGCTGGGAGCATGGGACTCAAGAGAGAGTCCGCATGCTCAGAGGAAAAAAGTATGCACACATGGAAAGAAGTGGTATATACAGAGTTAGCTAGGTGAAAACTGTCACTCCTTAGTACACAAGTAAGTAGCACTTCTCATGGAAATACGACAAATAGCTCCAATACCTAGAATGTTTATATTTTTATATGAACTTATCCACTGGGGAAAGATCCATCCAGTTGACTTAAATCACATTTTGATAGTCGGTCCGCCACAGTAAGACCAAAGCTGCCCACCCCACTCTGCCCTTTTTCTGATGGGCGCAAGTTAATAAATAATCTGATAAGCCATAAAAAAAAAAAAGAGCCATGAGCCGCTGTATCATAGACCGATCTTCCAAGTTCCAACGCATCATGGAAGAGAAATCTCCATAAATCCATACAGGGAATAGAACCAACCATAAATCTTTCAATCGATTCTTTTAAGTATTTTTTTCAATTTCCAATGACTTGAAGTTTTACCGTAATATTTAAATATTAAAGTACTATGTAAATTGTAGTATATGTGTTATATGTATTATACCAATACTATGCTTATTTGAGAACAAGGGGTTGCTCAGATTGGCAACCCTACATCTTACTCAGCTAGCTGCTTAAGGATCGATCCCTAGATATACCGTTCTTCTTTTGTGTGTAGGCTTTCTCTTCTCAAGTGTGAGCTCTGGTGGCCAGCCCCTCTGCTAGGGTTAAAAAAAAAAAAGGTCCATTTGCTTACATAGAGTTGATTTTTGCAACTTTTAAGAAATGTAGCCCTAAAAGTGGCTAAAGCCGTAGAAACAAAGATGTAGATCCACACATGGCCATCAATTAATCTTCCATTTATAAAAGTTAAATAAGGGAAGATAGATAATGATCACTAAAAGTAACACCAGATATATGAACATTGAGCACTAATGGGTCCGAGTCGGGAACCACCCTACACTTTCCCCAAACACGGCCGGTTTGTATCCCAGGTTCTTTTGACATTTAGGATGCTTTTGTGCTTCGAAAGAATTCCGCAATAAAAAGGAAAATTATCTTTGTATTTATTTATTTATTATTATTATTTTTTTATAACGAATGGTGTCTCAGCTCTTTGGGCCGGACTAATCCCTACAGGCCTAGGAGTGCCTGGTAAATCTTGAACCCTCAACCTCCGGTAGCAAACTGTGATCCTAAGCCAATTGAACTACCCCTCGTATGAAACTATATGCTACTTTGGATTTTAAGTAGCCCACAATTCCATTGTATGTTGGTATATTTTCTTTGCAGAAAAGGAAAAAGATAAATTGATTTGAAGAGGAAAGATTGCATGATTTTTCTTTCAACTCCAAATAGAAATATGCAGAGAGTGGATTCCTCTTATTGCACAAATAAGTCCATTGTTTCTTTTGAGTATATACTACTTTGGTGTCGGAAGGGCTTTGCAGAAGAGTGATGCCCATATATTATCTTGTTATTTTTTTTTCACTATATATGTTTGGTTGACCTATGACAGGAGTGAGTTGCCTGATTAATTGATTAGATAATGCTCTCAACATGGGCAGGCTTCGCTCCATTGAATTCAAGGTAGCGTTTGGTTTGCTGGAATGGTTTTACGCAGAAATGGAATGGAGAGTGGAATGAGTCTGGAATGGAATCAGGCAGGAATCGTCATTTCCATTCCAATGTTTAGTTTTACTGAAGAATCAAATCCTGTAATGAAATTCTTATTCCTTTTCATGCGTTTGGTAAGCTGGAATGATGCCCGGAATGGAATAAAATTTACATAAGATTGACCAAAATACCCTTATTATAATTTTTTATTTGTATAAATTTTCTTATTTCAAGCTACCCAAAATATAATTATTTGCCTATGAAATTCACCTTATTACAATTGATACAATTATTTAGACACATTACTTTAATTGTTCTATACTTAACACAAAAAGAACTGACAAAGGTATGCCATGATCCAAGTCCAAAGCCACAAAGGAGAGTAGCTACCATCATTGAAAACGCTATTGGTGGTCTTCCAAGTCATAGTTTTGTCTAATCAGGACGGCTCCCAAAACAGCTCAACCCATTTTAGGGTTAGACAATCTCATTCTTTCCCAATATTAGAACCCCGAATGGTTTTTTTTCCACTTTCTACAACGCCCCAAGCACACCCAGACATTAGAAACAATAACCAACCCTTCTGAAGAGACATTGAAACAAATGGAGATATGGGGTACAACCAAACACACTCCACAGACAATATTAAAATAAAAAAACTTAATTTTCTATCTGAATTCCAAACCCTTCTGAAGAGAGCTAGCAACGGGAACTTTCAGCCACTTAATTTAACATGTCTATGTCAAAAAGGATCAATTGATTTTCATTTTTATGTGAGAGATAAAACATGCATTCCTACCCCCTCACATAAAAAAATGAAATTGACCCATTGACACGAAACCACTTCACGATTCATATTTGCCTTCTATCTCATAAAAATTGTGTTGCATCAAACCCTAAAACAGAGGATGCACCCAACATACGATGATGCCATGTCCCACCAAGTATTTTCAAAGGATTTTCAAATTTCCCCTCTGCTAGTCCCGTGTGAAAGGGAGGTGTTGTGGCTCCAGACCATCCTTTACTACATCAGCAAGGATTTACAGATTTTGAATTTTTAGGGGACGTTTGGCAAGCATCCTATCTAAGGATTCCTCCCATATTTTCTGCGATTCCGTGGATTTTCACGTTTGGCAATGCAAAGAAAACTGCATCAAGGAATCCCTGAATCCATGCTCCCATGGATAACCCCAATCCGAGCTTCCCCCCTCTGATTTCCGAAATCCACAAACCTACTGAAAGGCGGAGCTACAGTGAACCAGCACGTTAATATAGGACAGTCCGGTTTTTTCAAAATCAGGTCTTTTCTAGGCCCCACAAGTAAGATCTGAACTAGTAGTTTTGTTTAAAAGGTCCAAAACGGCTAGGATGTCAAATTTCAACCGTTGATTGTTTACGGAATTTGAGATATTTACAAAAACGTCCAGACCGTTGGATGACAATTTCTGAAATTCTGTGGGGCCCATTTGCGAAATCCAAACCATCCAATCTCTTCAAAATGACTAAAATGGCTCTAGGTCCAAATTTGGCAGCCTGATTCAATGTGGAACATGAGAAATTGGCCAAAAACGTCCAGACCGTTGATTTCTCACAAGGCCAAAAACTGGATGAAAAATAGTGTGTTTTTTTTCAATTTTTTGGTCCCTATGGGGCCCATAATCATGATCTAAACCGTCAGTTATCTCTGGAAGGTCAAAAACGGCTAGTTGATCGAATTTCAGCCGTTGATCATGTTTGGATATTGAGATATTTGCAAAAATGTCCAGATTCTAAAATATTTTTTTTTAAATTTTTGTGGGGCCCCTTTACACAATCCGAACCGTTCAAATACACTAGATGGCCCAGCTTGACCTTGAGTAAAAATCTAAGGTCCTGATTCGTCATAGATCCTGAGTTATTTCAAAAAAACTTACAACTATTGTATTACATATTCTACTAAAGGTGGGAATCCTCTTACAATGCCAAACCTAGATCTCTCTACACAAATCCTATATGAGGACGACTTGATCCCACTGGAACAGAGGAATCATCAGGAGCATGGAATCATCTCCCTACCATGGATGCTTACCAAACACGCATCAGCCCAAGACAAAGTACCCTGTTCCCTGTCACTTCTGTGTGGATGAGGTGCAAGTCGGCATCACGTTGGTTTGTGGGGTCGTTGCAGATGGTGGCTCGGTCATGATGAAGTGGAGTTGTTCATCGTGGTGTAGGTGGAAGAAAAAGCACCATTACAAACAACACTCAATGGAAGAAGAATAAAGTAGATTTATTAGAAAAAATGGGGAAAACAATGGAAGAAGAAGAACAGTGGAGAAATGGAGAGGAGACCGAGAGGAGAAATGGCCGAGAGGAAAATGGAGAGGAGACCAAGAGGAGAAATGGCCGAGACGAAAACGGAGAGGAGGGAGATGGAGACCGCCTAGGGTTTTCGTTCTGCAAAAATGGGGAGATATAGGGAGAAGGGTAGGGTTTTAATGTCATTAGAGGCCATTTTCTTCTCATGGAAAATTTTTAAAGCGAATGGAATGTCCATTCGTCTACCTCTCCAGTGGAATGACCATTCCTCTACATAAAGGAATGATGATTCTGGAGGTAATGGCCATTCTGCCACTTTTTTGCGAACCAAACGCTGTAATGATCATTCCGTTGGAATGACCATTCAATTCCGATCTTTATTACAGCGAACCAAACGCTACCTAAGATTTATGGGCAGAAAGTCCAATAGCACCAGGAGATAATAAAAAAATGAAAAAAGACAAGTCCTTATGTTACTTAAAATTTATCTTCCTCAACTGAACCTACAAGAAATTGACGAAATCTAATCCACCTCCCATGGCATTACAAAATCTAAGATTCAAGGGAATCGGTAGCAAGTATTTTAATTCCTTTTTGAAATGTTTTCATTTGACTTGTTTAACTCAGGCTTTGAAAAACGTAAAGTTTAAAAAATTACTAAACCTTCTATTCAAAAAAGCCCTTTAGCAGTGGTAGCGGCGTTTTTTTTCTACTACTAAAGGCCATAAATCGCATGCTATTTTTATGGGAATCTATTAGATGGTATGGTGTAAAGCATAAACTAACACCTTTTGTGGTGGGAAATTTTTTTTGCCGCAACGGCAAGAAAAAACCGCCGCTAAAGGCCATTTCGTCCGCTAAAAGTCATCTTTCTTAGAGTATATCTTTTAAGGATTTAACTTTCTCTTGAGATCCAAGGCTCTAATGCATAAACAAACCTCTTTATGTCGGACTAAGCTATGTATGTGAAACTCTAAATGTGACTTGAATAAAAGGAAACGAGAAACAGAAAAGTGTATCTATCTATGTCATCGCGTATTACTTATAATGCTTATGGATGTCACTCATAATGACAAAATGACCCCGGGGAAGCCATGAAGAAGGCCCCCGACTTCTTGAATATGCAAAAGCAACGATAATACATCTGCATGAGGATACAGAATTAGAGATAAGGACAAACAATATATCGATTATTGACTGAGGAATCGAACCCAGTGCCCTCAGTCATCATGGACTTAATTATACTAGTGAATGCAGCATAGCATAAGACTCCTCTATAAAATAGGTTTTTGTTCTTTTTTCTTTCAACAAGGGGAGCAAATCCATACCTTATGCGGCTCACGCTGTTACCATTGCTGGTCTTGGCTGGAGGACTTCGCTGAGTTAAAATAGTCCAGACATGGATCAAGAGTGGTTGTAGGATTGGCACCAAGAGTGGTGAGCACCAAAACGTCATCTTGAGAAGTTCTAACTTGTTTTCTACGGCGAGTAAAAGGTGGGTTCGTAGGCCCTAGTTCCAAACCTTTATTTCTTTGAGACTTCCGTATGTGAAACACTAATGGAATTACAATTAACTATTGGATATCAATTGATTGGAAGAGTCCATTTTACTTTGCCCTAAAAAAATCAACATATACCCATGAGGCAATGCCTAATAAAGTAGCACAAAATATTCAATGTCACATCGATGGAACGACCAACAACATTTATCCAAGTGGAAAGGAGTGACGGTTCTCAAGTGGCTGTTCAGGGTTCAAACCTTGGGTACGGGTACGCGACCTCTTTTCTCCGGTGCGGGCTTTCTTCCCACTTGTGCGGGCTCCTTTCCCACTTGAGTGAGCTGTCTTTCCATGTATTGCGGGCTCTCACTTGGTCCTAGCCCCTTTGGCTGGGTTATCAATAGAAGAAACTCTGAGGCTTATTTGATAAATTATTTTTCCACGACTACCCCTCGTATTTATTTAACTTGCCACATCAAAGAACACAAAAGAAATGCTTAATTTTATCAGTCCTACCAGCAGATGTGGTTTTCCATGTCTGATTTTATTTGATGTGTTGCTTTTAATATTTGATCCGGTAATCATTTCTTATTGGTTCTTAATTCTTCCTTGGTCTTTGCATCATTATGTTTCGTCTAAAAGTTTTCATTTGCGGTGGTGGTGTTGCCATGAAATAGCATGCTCAATGAAGAGGTATACATTTGACACAAGACGCAAAAGTGAAATATGCAATATTCAACAAAAAATTCATAGACTATATAAAATTAGAGGCTTCTTTGCCACAAGACGCAAAAGTAAAATATGCAATATTCAACAAAAAATTCATAAACAATATAGAATTAGAGGCTTCTTTGCCGCATTCTCTATTGCGTATGATGTTGATGTAGGATAAGTGTTTGTATTGGTTGTTGTCAGTAAGGCAGATTAGTGTTCTATATCGATATGCAGTAGTAGTAAGGCAATTGTATTTGTGCTAAGATCAATGGTTTGGAAATGACAGATGGAAGATGGAGACAACTAGACGTTTCTGTACAACTTGATTAAAATCTGGTGGAATGTCTTTTTTGCATGTCAATGACTTGGTTTTGAATGTAGAAATTGGATGATGGTTCACAGTCAAACCATTATCCGTGGTCATGATAAAGTCAGATTAGCATTCTGTATTGATAATTGGTTAGTACAAATTCTGTTATGTTTGTGATAAGGATCAATGCCAATGGTTTGCTGATCATGGCATCAAGATGTAGACAACAAGACACGTTGTATTCAAAATGAGAAAAATCTGCAGTGATGTCTTTATTTGCATATTAATGACAGAGTTATTGAATGGTGAAAGGTCATGTTCAAAGTTCAAACCACCAGATGTGGTTCATACAGTCAGGAAGTCCCACATCCCACGTTGCTTAAGTAATCGATTTAATATGCTTTAATATACCTATATGGACCTTCCACCTATCAGCTTGAGTTTTTGGGTTAATACATGGTTTATTATATGGTATTAGAGCGGGTTTCGATCCTGTTGTTTTTGTGTAACCCACGTGACCGTCACGCCCATGAAATCTGTTGGGCCTGTACATGAGGGGGAGTATTGAGAAGTCCCACATTGCATGAATAATAGGCTCCTTCCACCTATCAACTTAAGCTTTTGGATTGTTACAGGATTTATTCCACGTACTTGCTTTTTCCATGGAGTGTAAGATCTCTAATCCTCTGTCCTTATCATTGATTTGGTGGTTTTCTTAGTCCTTGCTACATTTTCTCTCTCTCTTCGAAGTGGAATTTGCAAGATGTATTTTTACCTATATTGTGCTGTTAGTCCTAGAGTGATACTTTAACTTGAGGACCTAGAGAAAACGATCCCTCGGCATGTGTGAGAAACAATGGTGACAACACCACCCAAATTGTATTGGCTCCTAATCTGAATAGTTGTAAGCCATTGTACCAGAAAATAATAACTCTTGGATTTAAATTGATCTCTGATCTCTTGATCCTATTGAGTTAGAAAGTGGCCAATCTTTTTCTCTGATATGTCTCCTCTCTTATCTTTATAGTCTCATAAACTTTTAAACGAAACCATTAGAGTCTCATTTAATTCGTACAAATTACATTTAATGTGATGAGTCTAAATAGGATCTCTTAATTTATTCCCTAATTGGTGTGGGCCCACATTCTTCTCATTACATGTTCTCTTGATCAGTCTTTTAGTCGGCCTTTCATGGGAATCAGTAACTACCGATGCTATCAAATCACAATCAACGAAAGGGCTTTGTAAGCTTTGGTAGATCATGGAATATTATCAACTGAGACCAGGGGTGCTCATGTGAGCATACCCAGGCCCAGCCTAATCTGGCCAAAGCCCAACATGGGCTGTCAATTTAGTCAACCGGGCTGGGCCGAAAGGGGCTTTCTACCAATTCTTTGGGAAATATACACTTAATTACAAGCATTCATTAGTTGGGTCAGCTTAATCCAAATATATGAAAATGTGATGGGCCCATCAAATGATTTTTAAGAAAAACAATACTAAAAGTAAAATTTGCAATTGATTTTCAAACTAAACGGTCTCTTATTCAGAACATAATTAATGAATAAAAAAATCTGAATGATAAATTCATTTGTGTGATTTCAAAATATAAGTTCATATTATCACACAATTAAGTAAAAAGAACATAATAATGTTTGAGTTAAATTCTAAATAATGTTAGAAGCACATTTAGATTTTCAGTAAAATTGGAGGCAATCTTATTGGAATTTGCACTGATGACACGTGTGTGGGAACAAAAATTACAAACACGCATTTAGAATAGAAAGCATACCTTCATCGGAAACCGGGGGCATATGTGAGAAGTGGAGCGGCAGCAATATTTGACACATGAGCAAGTTTGTGAGTGTAGGGAGAAGGAGAAAGAGAAAGAAAAGTTTGTGGCAATTGCAAAGGAAGATAAGTCTTGATACTTTGGAAGAGATGTTTCATTTGGAGGGAGATGTGCTTCTCTATGTGAATGGATGTCTCTGTACATAAAGGGTTGAATCTGTCATTGGATATACCATACAGATGTGGCTCAAGGAGAGAGGAGATTTACCTTTTTTTTTCCCTCTATTTCCTCTAACTAACATCCAGCTTTAAGGTATAGAATTTTGTTTGACTAATAAATGAGAAAATTAAGAAAACTGATATCTAATAAGATTTCTTTGATGAAAAAATAACCACAAATATTTGTGTAGATTAACTGAAGTGGTTTTAAACGTCTTGTTGCCTTATTTTTATTGATATTTTTGGTCTACTTATCTTTTATGCAGCTTCTACAGATACCAAAATTTCAGTAAAATCTAGGCCTCTCAATGCTCTATCATTCCTAATTATTCCTATGTATTTTAATGCAAACAAACTAGCACATAAATATGCTATTCAATTTCAATATGCATGCTCTGAGTAAATTCTAGCTTAGATTCCATCAAAGAGATCCAGTGAAAGAAGCAACCAATAAAAAAAAAATTAAACAGTTGAGGAATAGACAGTGAATTACCTTCCAGGTCTGCGTTAAAAGACCATCCTGAGTCGTATCAAGAACCATAATTGTGATTATAATTGTACCTTGGACCCGTAAAGGACCCTTTCAGATAATTCGGGTCCTATTCAAGTAATCTACGTACCTAATTGGAAGATTAAAAAGGGAAGGCATCAAAGATGAAAAGGAGGGAGGGACCCAAACCTGTGAGTTGAGTTGATGGTATCATACATTACAATATTTGATGGGCCTAACTTGTGTAAGAGCCCAGTCTATTCTATATTTAGAGACACTCAAAACAGTTATGTTGGTTCCTAAAAGCTGGTCACTGTATGTAACTTCATCAATAGATTAGTTGGCTTAGTTGCAGCCTAATGTAGCCATGCCTGTAACGGTCTCATGAGTACGTTAAGCGGGTCGTGATAACAGGTCCTAATTGGGCCTTGGCTCATAATGGATGAATCTAAACTAATTAGGAAATCGGCTATTTACATATGCCTTCTAATGGTCCAACCTAAGCTGAAGTCGGCCTTAATAACATAACAGCGGTTGCCTCTTAATGGGCCCAGATTCAATTTTTGAGGCCTAATGTGCATGAGTGGAGGGTTGCTGTTCTAAATTTGATTTGAAAACTTGGTTCATCAACCTGAGTCCTCAACGTCTCTGTGATGGGTTCTGAGAGTGTATAGACCAAAAGAAAACAGGTTCTGATGGGGGTTCTATTATGGACCATGTAATCATGCATTGGGATTTGATAAATATGTTTACAATAGAGAAGGCAGTTTTGAATGGAGAACAAGGCAAGACACTGATCTGGGAGAAAAATTGAACAAATGAATAATGGAATTCAGGATATGTCATGGATGAAATGGAAGAGCCAAATAGTTATTTGAGGATTTTACAAAAAAAAGCACTTTAAATGACTAGTGGGCTTAAAAGAACATTTTAATCGACTTTGCACAAGATCAGTCATTTTGCATGAAAAGGTTTTTTTTTTTTTTTAGCACTTCTAACTAGCGTCCCTAGGGACCTTAGTTTTATGACACTAAGAGTGCCTAGGGACCCTGTGGTGTACACTTTTTTTTTAGTACTTTCAACTAGCATCGCTAGGGACCTTAGTTTTATTACACTAAGAGTCCCTAGGGACCCTGCGGTGTACACGAATTAGCTTCTTCATCATGACAGCTTGTTCAGTTTTACAGTATTCTTGTTTGTATAGAACTCTATACAATATTTTCATATGTTCAGTGTCTCCAAGTAATGATTCCATTCAATAATGTATAATATACAACATGCACTTTCATCATGACAGTAGATCATGCATTTGTCTCTGCCCATTGTCTTCCAAAAAGGGCAAACACCATTTTTTAGGGCATTTTTCTTACTAGGATTTAGAGAACTCATATGCCTCTTCATTTCAAACAACAAATTTGGGGCTCAAAACTGCCTTTTCGCCGAAAGAGGTGTGAAAATACTTGAAATCATCATCTAGCAAGATTTTTCTAAGGTTTTTAGAACCCACTTTCTCAAATATCTCTCTCCCTATTCTTTAGTAATCTTTGATTTGTCCAGCTACAAAACCCTTTGCAGAAAGCTGAAAAAATGCAAGCCCAAAAAGCTTCTATATCTTTTTGGCCCATAAGCACTGAAATCTGCAACTTTTCCTTCCTTTCTTAGCTCCACTAAGTAGAAAAATCTCATGTTTCACATATTCTTGTTCTCCACAATCCAAATAAGAGAAATTTACAGAACCCCAGAAAGATTCCAACTGATCTGTCTTGAAATGAATGAATGAATAAAGTTTGTAACTTCATGTCCACAAAATCCAAAAGTTTCTAGACATAAAATCCCAAAAAACTAAAACTTTACAGCTCCCGCTCCAGCAGAAATCTATCCTCTTGGACTGGTGATCTATTCTCTTGGACGGCTGCATCGGAAGAAATCTATCCTCTTGGACGACTGGGTTGGAAGAAATGGGTGCAAACAACCTGGCTTTTGAAGAAAGAATAACCTGTTGACGAGGAAACAACCCTATTTTATTCTACTTCGTATACACAGCAGGTCCCTAGGGACGCTTAGCTTTTTAAACCTAAGGTCCCTAGGGACGCTAGTTGGAAGTGATAAAATAAAAAAAACACCTTTTCAGGCAAAATGACTGATCTTGTGCAAGGTCGGTTAAAATGTTCTTTTAAGTCCACTGGTCATCTAAAGTATTTTTTTTTTTTTGTAAAATCCCCTAGTTATTTTCAGTCGACTATATATTACAGTGCCAGTACGTGGTCTTGTAGGACCACCCAAAATAGATATGTTTTAGTTTTAGTAGTTCTAATGTTGCAATGATGATATTCTTAAAAAGCAACTACGTGTAATAAATCATGTAACAATCCAAAAGCTTAAGTTGATAGGTGGAATGAGCCTATTATTCATGCAATGTGGGACTTCTCAACACTCCCCCTCATGTGCAGGCCCAACAGATTTCATGGGCGGGACTGTCACGTGGGCTACACAAGAACGACGGGATCGGAACCCGCTTTAATACTATATAATAAACCATGTATTAACCCAAAAGCTTAAGTTGATAGGTGGAATGTCCATATAGGTATATTAAAATATGTTAAGTCTATTACTTAAGTAAAGTGGGATGTGGGACTTCCCAACTGTATGGTTTAAACTTTGAACATGACCCATCATTCAATTTCTCCATTCAATAGCTTTGTCATTAATATGCAAATAAAGACATCACTGCAGATTATTACTTAAGCAACGTTGGATGTGGGACTTCCCAACCGTATGAACCACATCCAGTGGTTTAAACTTTGAACATGACCCATCATTCAATTTCTCTATTCAATAACTCTTTCATTAATATGCAAATAAAGACATCACTGCAGATTTTTCTCAATTTGAATACAAAGTGTCTTGTTGTCTACATCTTAATGCCAATGGTTTGCTAATCATGGATGGTTTGCTAATGCCATGATTAGCAAACCATTGGCATTGATCCTTATCACAAACATAACAGAATATATACTAACCGATTATCAATCCAGAAAGCTAGTCTGACTTTATCATGGCCACGGATAATGGTTTGATTGTGAACCATCGTACAATTTCTACCATCAAAACCAAGTCATGAACATGCGAAAAAGACATTCCACCAGATTTTAATCAAGTAGTACAGAAACGTCTAGTTGTCTCCATCTTCCATCTATCATTTCCAAACCATTGATCTTAGCACAATTACAATTGCCTTACTACTACTACATATCGATACAGAACACTAGTCTGACTTACTGACAACAACCAATACAAACACTTCTAGACCAACATCATATGCAACAGTGGAAGCAATCAAGCAGTAGAGTCACACCCACAAATAACACAAAGACAGGAAGGGAAAATAGAATGCAGTGCAAATCACACAGATTCCGCACATACACCAGAGCATATGGACTTCAAACAATCTGGGCGTCTCTCTGTTTCGCCCTAACCTTCAGTCCCTTCTCCATTAGTAGGATTATGGAGAGGGTAGGGGTCACAGGGTGGCCTTCCAACACTTGAAAATGGAAATTGAAGAGCAGAGTAGCTGCAACTGATTTCATTTGAGTGAAAGCCACTTCCTTGCCCAAGCAAATCCTTGGCCCTGAATTGAATGCCATGAACTTGTAGGATGGCTCAACCTTGAGCTTTCCTTTCTCAGTAATCCATCTCTCTGGCTTGAATTCTAAGCAGTCTTTGCCCCATATGAATTCCATCCTCCCCATCGTGTATAATGGAATCAAGATCTTTGTTCCTGGTTTAACAGCCCCACCTCTCGGAAGAACTTCTGGCTGAACAACACTCGTATATTCAAATGGAACAGGCGGGAAGAGTCGCAGAGACTCACACAAGGCTGCATGGAGATAGACCGACTTACTAAGCTCCTCAGCGTCGAACTCCTTCAATTCTCCTTGCCGCTTCTCTCTCAATTCGGGTGAGTTGTCCCTCAGTTCCTCCAAGATCTTGGTTTCGACTTCTGGGTTCCTGGAAACTAGCCAGAAGAACCAAGTGAGAGCTGAGCTTGTGGTGTCTCTCCCTGCAAGGATGAGATTCAAGGTGGTGTCTCTAAGGAATTTATCGGACTTAGGTAGAGGCAGTTCATCATCAAGTTGATAATCAATGTAAGCTGTCAGCAAATCCGACCCTTTCTCACAGTCAGCATCTCCTGCATGCCTTGTAGATTTGTTCAGCTCCTCTCTCCTCATTGAGATAACTTGGTTCGCGAAATGATCAAAAGTCTTCCATGCTTCAGCCAATTTCTTCTCCTTGCCAATCTTGAGCCACTTTAGCAACATCCACCAGCTCTCTGGCACTGCATTCCGGAAGGCCAGTGCTTCCATCGCATCATCCATTGCCCGTGCCAATGGAACCATCGGCAATTCAACCGAAAGGGAGCCTGGATCAGCTCCAAAGACTAGAATGCATGTGTTGTCAAAGGTGAATCTTTGAAACAAATCTTGCAAATCCATGACGCCTTGGTCTTGGTTGGCTTTGTGCTTGAGAACATGCATTAGGCCATTCACCTTTGCCTGGCTTGTCCTGTTAACAAATGTGCGAAATTTCTTGCTGCTCATAAGGCCGTGAGCCACTTTTCGCTGAATTCTCCATGACTCAGAATCTGAATTGATAATAGATTCTCCAAAGATATCAAAGATTCTTGCAAATTCAGGTCCCTTGGGGAAACTAGAGAAGTTGGTGTTGTAAATGTAGTTGATGTCGGCTGGGTCGCACGTGCATAGAATATCCATGCGAGTGAACCATGGACCATTGAACTTGAATGTGCCACCATGGTCACGGACTACCTCTGTCATCCGATCATGAATGCAATGGATGTTGAGTAGAACCGTTGGCAACATTCCAATGATCGGCCAATTCGGAACACTTTCATCTTTTCTCTTGCAACATTCATACAAGAGGAAACATGCACATAAGGCTAAGAATAGTTCAAGGTAGCTCCATGAGATGATGATGCTCCATAAGGAAGCCATGAAAGCTGCCGCCATTGGTGAGATGACTAAACTAGCTCTTAATGGAATGAGAAGAGTACGAAGGTGTTGAGCCATTGGGGACATTGCTTGTGTTTATAAACCATATCACTCAGCCAATCATCATTAATAGTTAGCTAGCGTGCCAACCGTCTCACTACAGTCTCATTTAAATCGGACAAATTACATTTAATGTGATGAGTCTAAATTAGTGTGGGCCCACATTCTTCTCATTACATGTTCTTTTGATCAGTCTTTTACCCGGCCTTTCATGGGAATCAGTGACTACCAATGCTATCAAATCACAATCAACGAAAGGGCTTTGTAAGCTTTGGTAGATCATGGAATATTATCAACTGAGCCCAGGGGTGTTCATGGCCGGGTGAGCATTCCCAGGCCCAGCCTAATCTGGCCAAAGCCCAACATGGGCCGTCAAGGTCAAACCCAAGTCCACCCATTTAGTCAACCAGGGTGGGACGAAACGGGCTTTCTACCAATTCTTTGGGAAATATAAACTTAATTACAAGCACTCACTAGTTCGGTCAGCTTAATCCAAATATATGAAAATGTAATGGGCCCATCAAATGATTTTTAAGAAAAACAATACAAAAAGTAAAATTTGCAATTGATTTTCAAACTAAAGGGTCTCTTATTCAGAAACTTACAGCTTATATGTTTATTCATTATAGACATTGATTTATTTATTGTAATTTCGAGGTATCTTAATATAAATCATAAAAAACTATTTTAAACTTTTTGTAGATTTTCAATACTTTTATAAAACTTTAATGTTATAAATTATATTGCCCGTTATTAAGCGTGGGCACATTTTGCTAGTCCTATTTTAAATTTCAAGACATAGTATGTCACAACCGGAGCAATGGGGAGTTACATCGTGTTGGGTTTTTATTGGTGTTTAAAAAAATTCAAAAGGTGTTTCTTGTAAAAGTGTTTTGTCCTTTTGTTCCTTTTGCTTTATGGGTAGTGTAGGCTATTGGGAACAAGCCATCCCACATTGCTAAAGTTCAACTTTTGAAGAGACTTTATAAGTGTTTTCATTTCTATACTTCCTAAGAACTTTTAAAGACTTTTGTCATGAGCCATATGCGCGCACGCGAGTCGGGCTTGACCCAGGGTGGCTGGTCCGGAAAACGTTTAACCGAGCGTGCGTCCGCGACGCGCATCCTGCGTGTATATCGCGAGCAAGGGGGTGCAAATCCAGCCGGCTGGCCTACAAAAAAAAAAACATTTTTTAAACTCTGATTAAACCGCCCTTGATTTAATGGTTTTAACGTTGAGGGATTAAGGGATTTTAATGTTTTTTAACGTTGAATATTAAAGGCCCAACGGATACTAATCTCTATATAAATAAGGGTCATCTCTGTCATAAAAAATATACAACAAAAACAAGAAAAAGAACTCTCTGTTTTTACTCTCTCCCTCTGTCTGAGCATTCTGTGAAGGAGTCTCTGTTCGGGCCGACCGTGCGATTGTATCCTGGGGGCAGTTCTGCTGAGAACCTTCGCACCTGGATTTTATCCCAAGGGGCGAAACTCGTCCAAAAGAAAGCGTCATCAAACGTGCCTCGGCCACAGATCTGCTGCCGTTGCTGCTCTTCGCCTTCCGCTGACAAATCCTGTTGCAATCTTCTACAATCAGGTACCATTGTTTCATTTAAATTTGGTTTGACAACATCCCCTGTTCTGTACCTATCTCAACACATTGCTGCACTAGAGTCGGGCCCATTGAATATTAATATTTCAAAGTAGCCATGCAAATCATATAGTGGGTATTGAAAATTTAATTCTTGCATTCTCACATTCATTGACTTGTTTCAAGAAGGCTGACAATGATATGCCTGAAATGCTGCAGGCATAGAAGATTAAAGTTCAAACGTCCTCGACATAAAATTCATTGGTTAATTAAATCACCTGTACTAACCTTGTTCTTGGTTTGTTCTAACTTGAGTTATTATTTTTACTAACGTCTCTTTGTTATCTAGTTTCTTGTTTTCTTTTAGTTTGTATTTTTTATTTCCCTTGTTATTATTTTGTTTTCAATGTTTTTGTTATCTCCATTTGCATTTGTTAGCTATATTTGAGTTAATACTCATTTTCATTGATTATTGTTATTTTCCTTGTAACAATCTTCGTGTAAATGATATTTGGACTTCGATAGTCTATATTATTTGAGACAACCGTATACTTACGGGATTCGCATAAAAAACCACCCCAAAAAATTAGGGCCAATCCGTATCTGGTCAGAGTAGAACTAAGAGCTGAAACCTTATCACACACACACACATGGTTGGTCCAGAAGTTTGTTGCCCTGTTTTCCGTGCATAAAGAGGAAATGAAAATTATAGGTGGTAAGTCGAAACATCTCTATTGTAGAAGAGGAAGCACACTTTTTATCTTCGGTGAACTGTGCACAAATGCACCCTTAAAATAGAACTGTATGTTCCAAGGGTTCTCCTTTTGATTTGACACTCAAACATGGACATTTGAAGAATCACTCTCCACATTAGGCCATGAACATTTCTTGAAAATACAAAATATATATGCTGTTTTTAGAATCATAGATGCCCACATGCTGAAAATTCACAGAGAGAACCTCACTATTTTGTTGTTACAAAGCACACCTTCAATTCCCCCTTGGTTGACCTTTCTCACCTCCATCAACATTGAATTTAAGCACACCAAGAGGGAGGGAAAACTGATCTCCTCACCTTAATTGAATCACAATCCATGCAAAGCTTCCCAATTACCTTGAATATATAAGCAGGGGCCAGTGCCAAGTAAAAATATACACAGCCTAAGCCCAATGGGCCCAACCCAACTACACAGCCCTACTCCAATCCCTTTCCTTGCCGAGCCTGAGCATCCCCACATCCAATCACTGCATAAAAAGACCAAGCGCCAGTGACAAGTATCCGAAGAAGAAATCCCAAACGATAAACCCCAACACACTCCCGAAAACCCAAAACCCTAATTCTTCTCTTCTTCTTCTTCTTCTTCTTCAGCTGCTGTAGAGAGAAAGAGAGAGGGGGGGGGGGGTGTGGGGTGGGGTGGGGTGACATCCAAACGCTCCCCTTCCGATAAAACCCTAATATGGTAGGGCGCTTCCACTCGACGCCAGCGAAACGCTCCTTCGACATGCCCGATACGATCTCTGCCCCCCGCCAACGGCTCCTCCAAGTTGGCTATTTACATATGCCTTCTAATGGTCCAACCTAAGCCGAAGTCGGCCTTAATAACATATGCTCCCACAACAGTTGCCTCTTAATGGGCCCAGAGTCAATATTTTAGGCCTAATGTGCTTGAGTGGAGGGTTGTTGTTCTAAATTTGATTTGAAAACTTGGTTCATCAACCTGAGTCCTCAACGTCTCTGTGATGGGTTCTGAGGGTGTATAGACCAAAAGAAAACAGGTTCTGATGGGGGTTCTATTATGGACCATGTAATCATGGCATTGGGATTTGATAAATATGTTTACAATAGAGAAGGCAGTTTTGAATGGAGAACAAGGCAAGACCCTGATCTGGGAGAAAAACTGAACAAATGAATAATGGAATTCAAGTTATGTCATGGATGAAATGGAAGAGCCAAATAGTTATTTTCAATCGACTATATAATAGTGCCAGTATATGGTCTTGTAGGACTACCCAAAATAGATATGTTTCAGTTTTAGTAGTTTCAAGGTTGCAATGATGATATTCTTAAAAAGCAAGTATGTATAATAAATCATGTACCAACCCAAAAGCTTAAGTTGATAGGTGGAATGAGCCTATTATTCAGGTAATGTAGGACTTCCCAACACTCCCCCTCATGTGCAGGCCTAATAGATATCATGGACGGGACTGTCACGTGGCTACACAAGAACGACGGGATCGGAACCCGCTCTAATTCCATATAATAAACCATATATCAACCCAAAAGCTTAAGCTGATCGGTGGAAGGTCCATACAGGTATATTAAAACATGTTTAGTCTATTACTTAAGCAAAGCGGGATGTGGGACTTCCCAACTGTATGAACCACATCTAGTGGTTTGAACTTTAAACATGACCCATCATTCAATTTGAAGGTTTGAATCAACCTACTAATTTAAGCCTTAATACAGGCTAAGATCCTTTCTCATATTATTATATGCAATTTAAACCAAACAAGTTAATAATAAAAATCAATCTCCACACAAAGAGAAGAGGCACGTGATTTTTACGTGGAAAACCCTACCCGGGAAAAAACCACGGGTGGCAGAAGCCACAGAAAGCAATGCACTAAAAAAACGAAGATTACAAACAACTCACAAGACCTTTGACCCAGTTGAAACTCAACCTAAGGGACTGTGAAGTACTCATCGACGACCCGCCGTTCACCTTTCACGTGCTTGCTTGAGACCCACCTTGAATGTCCCTTCAAGGTGCTTGAAAGAAGGAGAATAAGAAATAAAACTTCAGCGCAGTCTCCCTTGCAAGAATAGCCCACAAAACTCTCTTGAATGAAAAGCTCAATGCTTGAGAAGTTTAGATTGATCTTGTGTGTCCAATTGTGGTTGCAAGGCGTGTTTAAATAGCTCAAGGTTCGTGCACAATGCTTGTTTAAGGGCAAGAAGAACTCTTAGTTGAAGTAGAGAAGGTCAGCAAGAGTCCTTAATGGACAAAAACACCTAGCTCGCTATAGCGAGCCCATATTCTGTGTCGAGCTACAGTAGCTCGCTATAGCGAGCAACAGTCTCGCTATAGCGAGACCCTCTTCTGTTGTGAATCTTTGTTCGCGCGAAACAACTGCAGAAGGACTTTTAATGTGTCTTCAAACGTGAATAGAACTCTTCATGACTTGTTTGAGGTGTCCACATACTGTCTTCCGCTGTCAAAAGACACCCCACAGTCCTTTTCTAAACAAAATAGGAAATACAACTCAATTAGGACTTGAGTTTTGTTCAACCTAGATGAATTAGCCAACTATGATTCTAACACAATTTCTCCATTCAATAACTCTGTCATTAATATGCAAATAAAGACATCATTACAGATCTTTCTCAATTTGAATACAACGTGTCTTGTTGTCTACATCTTTTTTTTTTTTGTAGGATTGTTGTTGAGAATTTTCAGGACCCATTAGAATGAATACTAGCTCTAATTTAACTAATCAATATAGCGGAAATAACCAATCTGACAAAATCAAACTAGCTATCTACCACTCACACACCACAAGAAGGCAGACACAATATTTAGCGTGGAAACCCTATCTAGGGAGAAAAACCACAAACTAGAAATCAAGAGTACACAAATAGTTACAAGATATACTCACAGTTCATTTACCTCAGTCTATACATCGACCTAAGGACTGTACTTGTTCTTACACAAAATCCACTAACACGACTTCCACCGTACACCATTCTCCTTACTTGATCTCCTCGTACCTTGTCAAACAAGATGATCAAACTTCTACAAGAGAGTAGAAGCAGCACAACCTTTTAGAGTAGTCTTTCAGAATAATCTCTCAATGGCTCTAGAGAATAATCTCTCTTAGATATCTCTGACTCAGATTAATGAGAGGTGTGTCTACTAGGGTTGAGAAAAATACCCTATATATAACCCAAAGTTCGTGCCTTAGTCTTCTAATCATAATCCAATCAGAAGAGCAAACCTTTTCCAACTCTATCAAAGAGTTCTGAACGAACTGGGCTTCGTCCGCCATGCTCGCGATAGCGAGAATGAGTCTCGCTATAGCGAGACATCATTCTGTCTCAGGCATGTTTTTTGGCCTAACAATCTCCGCCTTTTGGTAATTTTTGACAAAATTTCTTAAAACAAGACAATATGATCTACCAAAAAGTAAAACCCAAAATACATTGAATTTTAAAATAAAGAAATTTAGCACTGTAGATCTTGCATTGCCTTTGCTTGAATTTTTAGATCTTAATTGCCTTGGCTTGTATAGCTCCCCCTATCTCCATTCTTCTCCCCCTGTATTTGTTCAAAATTGACAAACAAATATCATCATGCAGCTTCTGTCAATCCGGATGCAGTAGCTCCCACTCAATATTGACTCCCCCTCAATATGATCTTCTTATCAGCACTGGGGTGGGGCCTTGATCTTGTAGATTAGGGGTGAGGAAGCTTAGGCACACCCACTTGTGAATTTAAATATTTCAGCAAAGTGTGTACCAATAAAGAAGAGAGGTCTTTTTTCTTGACCCATACAACTTTTGTTTTAATCGGAGACACTACCTTCTATTTCTTCTATTGCGTTTGATTTGGCAAACCTCATAGCTTCTTGCAATGGGGTCGAATGTGACCTTAATTTAATTCCACAATGATGACAAATGGGAATTCGTTCAGGATGTAACACATTCTTCTTCTTAGCATTTGTGTTGACAACATGAACAGGAGGATTAGTAACAACTAAATTTTGAATAAAACAGTTAGTACCTTTGGCTTTTGATGTAGATGTTCTATCAGCGTACCAAATGCCATGCATTTCTGTCTTTGCCTTTTGACTGCACAAGATGTCATCAAGCTTTTTAGACCCAGTATTCATCATGTTTAGTGAAGCCTTGCTAGTATCCAACTCAGAAAGAACTATCTTGAGTCTTCCTTGCAAGTCCGTATTTTCAGCTTTCAAAGTCTTCATATTATGATCAAGTAAATCACACTTTTGAGCTTCAGCAGTCAATTTATCTATCAACCTATTATTTTCATCTTTCAATTTTTGTACTTTTGCAAGTGCTTCTGCAAGTTCAGCTTTCAAGGAGAATTCTTCTCTTCAGACTCCTTCCACTTTTTGGCCACTTTTCATTCATCTTCAATATCTTCATGGTCTTTGCAAACAATGTATGATATTCAGCTTACCAGTCATGCTCTATTTCTGACTCACTATCATCATGATCAGTTCCATCATCAGAAGAAACTTGTGGAGTAACAGAACCAGAAGTTGCCATGAAAGTGATGTATTTCTCATTGCTATAATGTCTGGCTTCTCAGATTCAGATCTTTTTAAATTAAAAGCCTTTGTCTTTGATTTTCTATTACCACAATCACTAGCAATGTGTTCATAACCTTCACACTTATAGTAATTAATCCCTTTAGAAGATTTCTTCTTCACAACAGATTTAGGGATTTGGGTAGAAGTGCCTTTAGGGTAGATATCTATTCTAGCAATATTTGGATCAACACAGTAAGATAGTGTAACCCGCTCTGATACCAATTGAGAATTTTGTAGGACCCACTAGAACGATTACTAGCTCTAATTTAACCAATCAATGCAACGGAAATAACCAATCAAATAAAATAAAACTAGCTATCTACCAATCACACATCACAATAAGGCAAACACAGTATATAGCGTGGAAACTGTTAGGATTTTTGTATGTATGCACTATCACCTTCACCAACAACTGATCACACACTCATGCAACATAGTTTGGAACTTAAAATCTGGAGCTTAGACTTGCATTTGCTTTTGATTTTAAAATACCTCATCTTGCATGTTTTAGATCTTAAAATGCATTTTCAAAAGATTAGTTCTTCATGCATGTTTTTGAAAAATCAAGTCAAGCATTGTGGTTCATGTCTTTCATACAACTTTCATTTTTATAATCCTAAAGTTATGCATTATTAGTTTTTAATCATAGCATCAAAAGATTTTGAAGAGGCATGCTCAAACATATTTTGAATTGCATTTTAAACACTCATTTCTTCAAACATGTTAGCCTCTAGTCAAGCCTAGTTCTCCAAGACCAAGTTTCCCTTTAAAATTCATTTTTCAAGTCTTTAAAAAACAGGGGGAGTTCGTTCGGCCGAACTGAGCTCGGTCAGCTATCGGTTCCGCTTCCAGAATATAAAAACTGTTGTATCAGGGAAGTTCGGTCAGCTGTCGATTCAATGTCGGTCAGCCGAACTAAGTTCGGACAGCCGAACTGGGCTCGGTCAGCGTCGGTTCCAGTTCCAGAATACAAAAAACTGTTATATCAGGGAACTTCGGTCAGCTGTCAGTCGCAGTTTGGTCAGCTGTCGGTCGACCGAACTGCAATTCGGTGAACCGACATGCTTACTTCGGTCCACAAATTTCAAAAATATGACCGTTGAGATATGACCGTTGGAGTTCGGTCGACCAAACTCTGGATGTCGGCTGACTGACAATAGATCCATTGGAGAAAATTTTTTTTATAAAATGAACTCTTCCTTGGGATTTGTGCCAACACTCTTGAGACCTTTAAGGGCCAAGGAAGGTGGGATATCCATGCTAGGCTAGAGGGAAATGGAAATACAAAAGGCTTGAGATAAAGGTATATCTTTCCAAGTTAAGCTTTGATTTCCATTCTTTTGAAATCCATGCTAGTTCCAATTCTTTGAAACTTTACTTTAGCAAGATTTTTAGCTTTGACTGAGTTATTTTGCAAACATCAAATCACATTAACATATTAGATTGTTTTACAAATATTCATGGCTCAATCACATGTGTTTTGACCTTTAAACTTTCATACAACTTGTATAGTTTGATAGGAATGTCTTTCCAAGTTGTTTTGATTAATTCATGTGATTAGTTCATCACTTCGATAATAGATTTCCGTGCTTAGATTTTTAAATACATCAAGCATTCATTTAAAAGCTTCATTTCAGAAAATGATTGAAGTAAACATTCATGCACTTTGAGCACTCACCTTTGCTACTAGTTAGTGTATGTTTGTGTCTTGTTTTAAACTTTCATATCAGCCTATATTAGAGGCAAATGTATTGAACTTTTATTGCATCTCTTAAAGTGTTTGTGTGAATACTTAATTGAGATATCTAATCTCTTGTGTAAAAGTTAACGCTAAGCCTAAGAAAAGCATATTGTTAAAGGTTATTGCTTAGCCTTAGAAAAGCATTGTGTAAAGGTTAATACTAAGCCTAAGAAAAGCATATTGTTAAAGGTTATTGCTTAGCCTAATGAAAAAGCATTTGTGGTTGTAGAGGTTATTGCTTAGCCTATTGAAAAGCATACATAGTGGAAATCCGGTGGGGTGTTGAATCACAAGTCGGTAGTGGATGTAGGTATTGAGGCCGAACCACTATAAATCTTTGTGCAGTAGTGATTCTTGTGGTATTTTCTCTTATTGGCTTCCGCATTTAGTTTTATTATCTTCACAAGTGACTAATTTAATTTAAAGAAATTTAAAATTGGTCATAATTGGTCTCTAAGTTGTAGCTCAACCTATTCACCCCCCCTCTAGGATTCGGGTCCCGGACTTTCAATTGGTATCAGAGCTTAGGTGCTCTACATTGGGATCAAGAACATTGTAAATCTTGATTATGTGTAAAAACCTAGAGTCAAAACCCTAGTATTGTGTTTTCATGAAGATCATTAGAATGGATTCCACTATGTTAGATTCTTTTGTAGATTCTTCTTATAGACCTCTTCTTCCAACAAATGGAGACTCAATCAATGAAATTAATGAATCTCAATTTGAATTAAAAGAGGAAGAAAATGATGAAAATGAATATGATAGTCAACAAGCTTATGATGAATTGTATACATTGTCTTTAGAGCTTGTTAAGAAGAATACAAAATTAAGAGAAGAATTTAAAAAACTAAACCAAGATGAACTTAGAGAAAAGGAAGAAAAAATAAATTGCTTAGACTCTAAGTTCATGATATCTTTATATAACCTATCTAAAGTTCAAGATGAACTAAATGAATTAAAAATAGGTTATGATGAGATTAACAAAGAAAATTTAAGTTTAAGAGATAAATTGAAAAGGCAAGATGAAGACAATATCAATTTAGAATCCAAGTTGACAATTTCCAAGAAAAACTTGTCCAATGCTCAAAGTAAATCTGAATTAAAACTTGCCTATGAAGAATTAAACAACTTTAAGGGAATTGAAAATGAACTAATAAAAGTTAAAAATGAAAATTCAACCCTTAAAAACCAAGTCACTCCACTTGAAGGTTACAAACAAAAGTATGAGTGCAAATTTACCCAAGGAGAAGAGAAATATGAAAGTTATTTAGATTGGGTAAATTTCAAAGAGATAGGACGGGTATTAGATTTGATTGGTCTACTTCACATGGCCCTAACTTCACCAACACATTTGTGAAAGGTGAGTCCTCATTCTCTAGTACTCATTCTCCCTTGCCCAAAACAAAATGTCATTATTGTGGTAATGAAGGACATTTCAAATTTGAGTGCAAATTAAGAAAAAGTCATATGTCTAAACCCATTTATGAACCCAAGAAAGTAGAATCAAACTCTATGAAGGGTAAGACACTAAAAATCAAGGAAGACTCCAAAAAGACTAAACAAGTCAAACCAATTAAAAAGGAGTCTCCTAAGATAGATTCTAAAAGGTTAAACAAGTTAAATCAAATATAAAAGAATCTATTAACAAAAAGCTTCTCAACCCATCTCCCTTAAATCAACACATGAAAGAACTTTTGAAAAAAGTTGCAAAGTTAAATTTAAAATTCAAAAGTCAAATAAAGGGAGGAAATAAGAAGAAAAGAAAAATGAATCAATCCCCTAAGAAACAAACTCACCAACCTCAAAAGACTAATCACCAATCTATGCTAAATTTAGTCAAATCTAAATATCATGGTGATAAGTCCAAATTAAAAATTTATCATGTCAAATTTCCAAAAGTTGGTGGGACTTCTAAGATAGACCTCAAAGATCAACCCTCTCAAGACCTTAGGTGGATTCCTAAAGTTAGATACGTAGACAAACCTTAAGGCCTTAAACCTTCTTGACCAACCTATCCTTTATAGTTAAATCATATTGTTGGTCATGATACATTTGCATTTTGTTCTTTCATAGTTACATTTCTTATAATGCAATGTTTATTCGTGATCAATCGATTTTGTCTTCATACACCATACTAGTTAAATTTCATGGTTTTCAAAATCATTTGATTATAATTTCATCATGTTAGATTTGCTTTTTGCTCACATTTAGTTATATCTCTTGCAATGTATCTCTATATATGTTCAATTGATTATGGTTGCAAAAGCTTTTATAGCTAGATCCTTCATAATCGATTGATATTGCAAAATCATTTGTTTGGATATCATAGTAAGATTATTTTTGAAAAACAAATGATTTGAAACAATTTGGATTTTCCATGGATTTCTAAGGAATACTTTCATATGGAAAATTATTGTTTTCAAAAGATCAACTTGTATGTTTTCCAAATAAGTTTTAAAATGCAAGTTGAAAAATGATTGAGCCTCATTGATAAGATATGAGGATCAAAATTGTTTTTGTGTTATCTTCAAAATCATTCTCTTTATGCTCATTGTTGGATTTTGTTTATTGAAATGATTTAAAGATTGTTTGAATGGAAATGCTCTAAAACATCATTAGTTATAATCATCAAAGCATGTTCCATGTTCTCATTTCTTTATGCATTTGGAATATCATCTTTAAAAATAGAAATGAATGTTGTTATAAGCTATTTGCATCTTTGCTCATTTGGTTACATTCTTTTTATATGCAAATGTCAATTGGTTCTATGTATGGTTGTGCTCCTAAGTTGTATTTGTAGATACCATACTAGAACTCTCAAATCCATCTTTTGTGCTTTCTAGTCATTATTTTTTAAATTGATGATTATGAAGTTTATTCATGTATATTCTTTAAGTGATGTCATCCTTATACGTGTTTCAACTTCATAGTAGTGATCTTGATCATATGAACCTCTTTGAAATCCATTCCTTGTATTTCATAGTTATATCTATTGTTTGATGGATATCTTAGATTTGAATTCATATGATTTGACATTTTGAAAATTGCATGCTCTACTAAGTTATATATTTTCAAAATGTAATTTCTTATGTTCATCACTATGGCCATTAGTTATATCATTAAAAGTGATGAATATTCATTTATGATGCTTGATTGAATTTTATGTTTGTCACATTCATGCTTTTATTCATGTTGTCAAACCATGACTGTCAAAGTAAATGATTTTGAAAAAATTAAATAACCGATAAAGTGTTTTAAATCATTTTCTAACTAGGTGTGCTAATTAAGTAATGTATCTCTTCTAGTT
This sequence comes from Persea americana, assembly GCA_029852735.1. Taxonomy (NCBI): domain Eukaryota; kingdom Viridiplantae; phylum Streptophyta; class Magnoliopsida; order Laurales; family Lauraceae; genus Persea; species Persea americana. The sequence continues at coordinate 85,190,030 of CM056810.1, forward strand.
AGATTGATCATATGTGGTTTGATTTTAATCTCTTAAGGTTAGCTGAGTTTAGGGAATTTTGAGTGAAGAGAGTCACTTACATGTTTTAATCATTTTTTCTTGAAACTGATCAGATGATCAGGTTTCCCAGTTGGCCCGGTCGACATCATGGAATGAGGATGTCAACCGGAAAAGCGCACCCAGCAACTTAACAGTGCACTGGTCTGTTCTGTTTCAAACAGAACTGTTTTTGTTTTGAGCAGGTCGACATCGCTGTACGTGTTGTCTTCTTCTGTTTCTCATCTCCTAAGGCCTGTTGTCACTCTCTTCCCTTGATATTTTGATTTTTGTATTGGTCAAGTATTAGTGAAAACTGTACTAAACTTCTATTTCAAATCAATGAATTTACAGTTTCACCTATTCATCTCTTGTCTTCTTGTTATATTTCTCAATTGATGAATGTTTATGTTGCTTTGAGCTATATGATCTCTTAATTGATATATTTTGTCTTTGCTTCATTCAAACACTACATTGACAACCATCATACATGATAACATGTCTAGCATTCCATTTTCAATTTCATTTGGACACAGGTGCTGCTAAAAGGTATTTTTTTTTCATGTATACTGGTTCCTTTGCAATTCGATGTCAAAGGGGGAGAGAAGCACTAACCAATGGGGAGATCTATCTAAGAAACTAAGGGGGAGAGCGATTGAACGCGAAGCGACAGAAGAAAAGGTTAGAAAAAGAGGAAAGCTCTAACGAAGGGGGAGAGAGCTTGAAAGAGTAAAAGCTCACGACAAGTCGAGATTTCAAGAAAAGAACATTGTGAATAGCTGAAGTCCTAGAGTGTTATGATCATCTTAGTTTCCATCAAATTGCAAAAGGAGGAGATTGTTAGGATTTTTGTATGTTGCTAATTTGATGGATGCACTATCACCTTCACCAACAGTTGATCACACACTCATGCAACGTAGTTTGGAACTTGAAATCTGGAGCTTAGACTTGCATTTGCTTTTGATTTTCAAAGACCTCATCTAGCATATTTTAGTTCTTAAAATGCATTTTCAAAAGATTAGTTCTTCATGCATGTTTTTGAAAAATCAAGTCAAGCATTGTAGTTCATGTCTTTCATACAACTTTCATTTTTATAATCCTAAAGTTATGCATTATTAGTTTTTAATCATAGCATCAAAAGATTTTGAAAATGCATGCTCAAACATGTTTTGAATTGCATTTTAAAACCTCATTTCTTCAAACATGTTAGCCTCTAGTCAAGCCTAGCTCTCCAAGACCAAGTTTCCCTTTAAAATTCATTTTTTAAGTCTTTAAAAAAAAGGGGGAGTTCGGTCAGCCGAACTGAGCTCGGTCAGCTGTCGGTTCCGCTTCCAGAATATAAAAACTATTGTATCAGGGAAGTTCGGTCAGCTGTCGGTTCAATGTCGGTCAGCCGAACTAAGTATGGTCAGCCGAACTGGGCTCGGTCAGAGTCGGTTCCGGTTAGAGAATTCAAAAAACTGTTATATCAGGGAACTTCGGTCAGTTGTCGGTTGCAATTCGGTCAGCTGTCGGTCGATCGAACTGCAGTTCGGTGAACCGACATGCTTACTTCAGTCCACAAATTTCAAAAATATGACCGTTGGGATATGACCGTTGGAGTTCGGTCGACCAAACTCTGGATGTTGGCTAACCGACAATAGATCCGTTGGAGAGAATTTTTCTTATAAAATGAACTCTTTCTTGGGATTTGTGCCAACACTCTTGAGACCTTTGATGGCCAAGGAAGGTGGGATATCCATGCTAGGCTAGAGGGAAATGGAAATCCAAAATGCTTAAGATAAATGCATATCTTTCCAAGTTAAGCTTTAATTTCCATTCTTTTGAAATCCATGCTAGTTCCAATTCTTTAAAACTTTACTTTAGCATGATTTCTAGCTTTGACTGAGTTGTTTTGCAAACGTCAAATCACATTATTAGCATATTAGATTATTTTTCAAATATTCATGTCCCAATCACATGTGTTTTGACCTTTAAACCTTCGTACAACTTGTGTAGTTTGATAGGAATGTCTTTCCAAGTTGTTTTGATTAATTAATGTGATTAGTTCATCACTTCAATCATAGATTCTTGTGCTTAGATTTTTAAATGCATTAAGTATTCATTTAAGAGCTTTATTTTAGAAAATGATTGAAGTAAACAATCATTCACTTTGAGCACTCACCTTTGCTACTTGTTAGTGTATGTTTGCGTCTTGTTTTAAACTTTCATATCAGCCTATATTAGAGGCAAATGTATTGAGCTTTCATTGCATCTCTTAAAGTGTTTGTGTGAATACTTAATTGAGATATCTAATCTCTTGTGTAAAGGTTAATGCTAAGCTTAAGAAAAGCATATTGTTAAAGGTTATTGCTTAGCCTAATGAAAAAGCATTTGTGATTGTAGAGGTTATTGCTTAGCCTATTGAAAAGTATACATATTGGAAATCCGGTGGGGTGTTGAATTACAAGTCGGTAGTGGATGTAGGCATTGAGGCCGAACCACTATAAATCTTTGTATAGTGGTGATTCTTGTAGTGTTTTCTCTTATTGGCTTCTGCATTTAGTTTTATTATCTTCACAAGTGACTAATTTAATTTAAAGAAATTTAAAATTGGTCATAATTGGTCTCTAAGTTGTAGCTCACCCTATTCACCCCTCCTTTAGGGTTCGGATCCCGGACTTTCAGAAATCCTATCTGGAGAGAAAAACCACGAACTATAAATAAAGAGTTCACAAACAGTTACAAGATATACTCACAGCTCCTTTACCTCAGTCTGTACCTCAACCTAAGAACTGTAGTTGTTCTTGCACAGAATCCACTAACACGACTTCCACCATGCACCGTTCTCCTACTCGATCTCCTCGCACCTTGTCAAATAAGATGATCAATCTTTTACAAGAGAGTAGAAGCAGCACAACCTTCTAGAGCAGCCCTTCAAAACGATCTTTCAATGGCTTTAGAGAATAATCTCTCTCTTAGATATCTCTGACTCAGATTAATGAGAGGTGTGTCTACTAGAGTTGAGAGAAATACCCCATATATAGCTCCAAGTTCGTGCCTTATTCTTCTAATCATAATCCAGACAGAAGAGCAAACCTTTTCCAACTCAATCAAAGAGTTATGAATGAACTGGGCTTCGTCCGCCATGCTCGCTATAGCGAGCATGAGTCGCGCTATAGCGAGACATCATTCTGTCTCGGGCATGTTTTTTGGCCTAACAGTTGTCTAAATCTTAATGCCATGATTAGCAAACCATTGGCATTGATCCTTATCACAAACATAACAGACTTTGTACTAACCGATTATCAATGCAAAAAGGCTAATCTGACTTTATCATGACCACGGATAATGGTTTTATTGTGAACCATCGTCCAATTTCTACCATCAAAACCAAGTCATTAACAAGCAAAAATGACATTCCACCAGATTTTAATCAAGTTGTACAGAAACGTCTAGTTGTCTCCATCTTCCATCTATCATTTCCAAACCATTGATCTTAGCACAATTACAATTGCCTTACTGAAGGTTTTTACAGGAGCTACCAGAATGGATATACTAGTTCTAAATTAACCAATCAACATGCAGCGGAAATAACGTGGAAGGCATACATAATATAAAACTAGCTATCTACCAATCACACACCACAAGAAGGCATACACAATATTTTAGCGTGGAAACCCTATCGAGGGAGAAAAACCACAAACCAGAAATCAAGAGTTCACGAACAGTTACAAAATATACTCACAAGCTCATTTACCTCAATCTATACCTCGACCTAAGGACTGTAGTTATTCTTGTAAGAAATCCACTAACACGACATCCACCGTGCCCCGTTCTCCTTACTTGATTTCCTCGCACCTTGTCAGTCAAGATAAACTATTTTCTACGAGTAACCAGAAGCAGCAACAATCTTCTAGAGCAACCCTTCAGAGCGATCTCTTAATGGCTCTCGAGAATAATCTCTCTCTCTTAGATATCTCTGACTCAGATTAATGAGAGGCATGGTGTCATCTGAGGTTGAGAGCAATACCCTATATATAGCCTCAAATTCGTGCCTTAGACTTAGTGCACAAGTAGGACTCAAATTGGGAAACCATGTCTCAAAGAAGACAATTTCGTGCAGAAATTGGAGACTTTCCCGAAGTTGCGCCGCCTGTCAGATCGATCGGACAGTGCATCCGATTGATTGGACAGAGCAAATAACTGAGGCGTATTTACAGTCCGATCGATCGGATAGAGGCTCCGATCGATCGAACCTGGGTTGATTCGCCTGGTCTTCAATCTTCGTCGGTTCAGCCCTATCAGTGCCACAACCACAGTCCATTCTAAAATAAAATAGAAAATACAACTCAATGAACCTAGAGTTTTGTCCAACCCATGAATTAGCCAACAAAAAATACTAACACTTACTTCTACTACATATCGATATAGAACACTAGTCTGACTTACTGACAACAACCAATACAAACACTTCTCCTACACCAACATCATATGCAACAGTGGAAGCAATCAAGCAGTAGAGTCACACCTACAAATAACACAGAGAAAGGAAGGGAAAATAGAATGTCTTGCAAATGACACAGATTCCACACATGCGCCAGAGCATATGGACTTTAAACAATCTGGGCATCTCTTTGTTTGGCCCTAACCTTCAGTCCCTTCTCCATTAGTAGGATTATGGAGAGCGTAGGGGTCACAGGGTGGCCTTCCAACACTTGAAAATGGAAATTGAAGAGCAGAGTAGCTGCAACTGATTTCATTTGAGTGAGCACCACTTCCTTGCCCAAGCAAATCCTTGGCCCTGAATTGAATGCCATGAACTTGTAGGATGGCTCAACCTTGAGCTTTCCTTTCTCAGTAATCCATATCTCTAGCTTGAATTCTAAGCAGTCTTTGCCCCATATGAATTCCATCCTCCCCATCGTGTATAATGGAATCAAGATCTTTGTTCCTGGTTTAACAGCCCCACCGCTCGGAAGAACTTCTGGCTGAACAACACTCGTATATTCAAATGGGACAGGCGGGAAGAGTCGTAAAGACTCACGCAAGGCTGCATGGAGATAGACCGACTTACTAAGCTCCTTAGCGTCGAGCTCCTTCAATTCTCCTTGCCGCTTCTCTCTCAATTGGGGTGAGTTGTCCCTCAGTTCCTCCAAGATCTTGGTGTCGACTTCTGGGTTCTTGGAAACTAGCCAAAAGAACCTATTGAATCATTCCACAATTGACCAATTCCATTGGGTTGTTCATTATGTTTATCTTCTTATCTTACTAGTGTAACAGTCCCTGAGATCAAGGGCATACAGTTGTATTGAACATTATTTAAGTGGGTTATCCCATCAAATGAAGATAGCACACAAAAATATTTATAATGGTATCAGAGCTTATCACTTATCCACTCCAGTAACAGTCGATATCCTCTCCTTGCTAGGTCTTATCATCATTTGATTTCAATATCAGCCCACTTATCATCATCTGCAGGAGTGTTCAGGTTTTTTTTTGTTTTATATTTGATGTTGCACTCCATCTCATATTGCATCATCTTCTGTCAATTTTTTTTTAAATTCTTTATGGCTTCAAACAAAGAGAAAGATGATGTGTCTGAAAACAACCCACTTTACATACATCACTCAGACAGCCCCACGGTTGTTCTAGTTTCTCCTTCCCTTACTAGAGATAACTACAGCACTTGGGTGCGTGCTATGCGTATGGCCCTTCGTGCCAAGAACAAGTTTGGTTTCATCACGGGAGATATCTCTAAGCCTTCCTCATCTACTCAAATTCCTCAATGGGAAAGATGCAATGATCTTGTCATTTCCTGGATTTTGTGGTCCATCCATACAGATCTGGCTTCAAGCATTCTATATGGAAATACTGCCAAAGATGTATGGGACGATTTAGCTGGACGATTTCATCAACCCAATGCCCCGCAGCTCTTTCAAATCAAACAACAAATTTCCTCTCTACGACAAGATAACCTTTCCATATCTGCTTATTTCACTCGTCTCAAGGCCTTATGGGATGAACAGTCATCTCTAACATCTCTCCCAGCTTGTTCATGTGGTACAGTCAAGTCTGCCTCTGACCTCATTCAACAAGACCGAGTAATGCAATTTCTTCAAGGGCTACATGAGTCTTTCTCCACACTTTGTAGTCACATTCTGCTTATCGAACCATTTCCCCAAGGCCATTCCACATGTCCTGATACAAAGAATACACCCTGTACCAATCCTTTTAAAACTCAAAGCCATACCCCATGCAATGATTCAGGCACTAATACAAATAACCCCATTATTGGGCATGGTCCCACCAACAATTCCATTTCTGATTTCACCGTCCCATATGCATCCTCTGCTAAGGATCCATCGCCTAGCCCATCTGGCACCATTGTAGCACTTGACCCTCCAGCCACCTCGTCAACCCAACCTTCTCAGTCCACTCGCCCAGCTAGTACGCGTCGCAAACCGCAACATCTTCAGGATTATGTTTGCTCATCAGTTGTTCATGCACCTCACCTGGTTTCATCCCCTGCTTCTCCATGTGGTACAAACTTTCCATTACACAATTTTATTTCTTACGCAAGATTTTTAGATCCTCACAAATCATTTCTAGTTTCTCTTGATTCCACCTATGAGCCCAAAACATTCTATCAGGCTGTGAAGTCCCCTCACTGGAGTGATGCCATGGCAACAGAAATCAAAGCTCTTGAACTCAACAATACTTGGGTCCTGACTCCCTTGCCATTGCACAAGAAACCCATTGGTTGCAAATGGGTTTACAAAGTCAAATTCAAGGCAGATGGTTCCATTGAGCGTTACAAAGCACGCCTTGTTGCTAAAGGCTATACTCAGACAGAAGGATTGGATTACCATGAGACCTTTGCCCCGGTTGCAAAGATGGTTACTATCCGTTGTCTCTTAGCTATTGCAGCCGCCAAACGATGGCCCATTCATCAAGTTGATGTTAATAATGTTTTTTACATGGTGATTTAGATGAAGAAGTCTATATGCAAATCCCACTGGGGTTCTCTAGACAGGGGGAGACGCAGGTTTTTCAAACTTCAGAAATCCTTATATGGCCTCAAACAAGCTTCACAAAATTGGTTTTCCAAATTATCCCATGCTCTCCAGGAAGCGGGTTTTTCTCAATCAAAGGCTGATTACTCTCTTTTTACCTGAATTACGACGGCATCTTCCACCTATGTATTAGTCTATGTTGATGACATTCTCATCACCGGAACTGATCCTAAAGCTATTACCACCTTAAAAGTCTTCTTGGACAACTCATTTCATCTCAAAGATTTGGGCACTCTCAAATATTTTCTGGGCATAGAGGTAGCTCGGTCTCCACATGGACTATTTCTTTGCCAAAGGAAATACACTTTGGATCTTTTACATGATATGGGCATGCTTGGTGCTCGCATTTCACCTTTTCCTATGGAACAACATCTCAAACTTGGACCATCATATGGAGATTTACTTGAAGATCCTTCTCAATATCGGAGGTTGATTGGCCGTCTTATTTATCTCACAATCACCCGTCCAGATATCCTTTATCCTATTCATATTTTAAGTCAGTTCATGCAGACTCCGCGACAATCTCACCTTGATGCAGCATTACGCTTGCTTCGCTATTTAAAGGGCTCTCTGGGAAGTGGCATATTGTTTTCTTCTAATAACTCCATTCAGATTAGTGTCTATTGTGATGCTGATTGGGCTAGTTGTCCGACCACACGCCGCTCATTTCATGCAAACAGTACCAGACGGTACAATCCAGAATCCAAAGCAATAAACAATTCAATCCTAAGTCAATTGTTAAACCCAAAGCATCGTACAATCCTACTCAGTCAACGAAAGGGTTGAGGGTTCGCGATACCTGAATATATGATCTTCGTGCATAGATATAGAAAAGGTATCCCGTTGTCCCGTACCGTTCAAGATTGAGTGAAATTGATTCCCGATACAACCGGAATAACTTGAAGAACGTTGGCTCAAAACGTCCTCACATATAGTCAAATGAGTCCTAAAAAAGGTAGTCAAAGTCCCACCTAAAGTCCTCCAAAACATAGGGAAAAGAACCCCTAAAAAAGGGTTTCCACAGTTGACCCGGTCGACCCAGCCCTGGGCCGGTCGACCGCGTACACAGTCTACCCGGTCAATCAGGCCCCTAGCCGGTCGACCGCCTACACGGTGAACCCTGTCAACCTACAGGAAGCAGGTCGACATCTTCAGTGTGCTGTCTTGTGTGCTCGGTCGACCGAGCCCTGTGCCGGTCGACCGACAGTTGTAAGTGAAAAAGGAAGAATAGTGTTCTCGTCAGGTTCCAAAGAACCCGACTCAGTGTCGCCGGTCGACCGAGTACACTATAGTACAGAACACGGGTTCTATAATTGAAGTGAACCTAAGACCTGTCCTTCATCTATTTCCTGGACCTGGTAAATCTACACATATGTAGATACAACAAGTCCATAAAAATTCAATCCTATCATCTAATCAAGTCATTAAAGTCCTAATCCATTTCATTAAGCAATTACATTCAATTATCATGATTTCAATCTAAAACGAATCAAATGAGCAACCGGTCATCTAAACATCATCAATGATCAATCAAAGGAGAAACAAAACATATCAAATCATAAACATGTATATTAACTTGCCTTGATGAAGAGCTTTAAGGAAAATTCAAGAAGAAAGTTGGAGAAAATCCTCTAAAGCTCAAAGGTGAGATGAAAAGGCTTCCAAACCAAAACCTCTCTTTAAAAATTAATGCAAAGGGTTGCTATGAGTCTTCTTAATCCATTTATAATCAAAAGGAAGAAGAGTAGCTAGGTCTAATAGCTTGGAGAGCCTACCTTGAAATGGTTGGTTGATGAAAAGCTTATAAAATTGGATGGTTGGGATCTTGGAGCCTTGAGGAAGAAGATGGGTGGATTGGCCGGCAAAGATGGAGCTCCGATGGTTGTCGTTGGCAAGGCAGCAGTGGGAAGAAGAAGAAGCTTGGAGTTGGCGCAGTGAAATGGGATAAAGATGAAGATGAATGAAGAATGAATGAGTCATCCGTTGAGTCTTGATATTTACATGAGGATAAGTTGGAAATTTGGGTTAAGCCCCTGGTGCTCTAAATGTGATTATTTGGGCCTCTTTAACGTGTCGAATCGAAACGCGACAGAAGACTAAAGTTCATGAAATGCCGAGACCTATCCGATGCACCCAAATTCACGAAACTCATAATCTCATAAAAACCCTTGAAAAATTCCCGAAATTGCAAACCAGCCCCCTACTCTATCCAAACGTACTCGGACTCACGCAAGACTTAGCACGCGCAATCCACACGCCAAACTCGACTCGCTAAGACTCTAAACACACTTACTAACTAATCAAGCAATTAATTATAATTAATACGGGGTTAAGGTACGGGGTGTTACAATATCACTCAAGGGAAAAATGCCCCAGATAACAACTTTGTATCCTTAATAAACAGGTTGGAAATTCTTTAATTGGAAGAATTTCAAATGGCCACTATTTTTAGTCTAAATAAGGAGGGTTCATACCCTATAATAATAAAAATAAAAATGCCGTAGCCTCCTAAATAGGTCCTTGCCACTAATTTATCTTAAAACTCCTAATGAAACAAACAAATTCTATTGACACCCACCCATGTTAACTTCTCCAATCATGTTTGTCGTTCACAATTCAACCAGTTCATGGTTGGACTTTCCTCAACATTAATTAACACTTCAATTTCTCTACCTCTTCAACTCTGACTCAAGCTTTAATTTGATCCTCCTAGCAAAAATGGCCCTCCAAATTGTGCTTGGAGAAACCTTTATATCCTCTCATTTCGTTCACCTCTTCTATTTTCTATTTTACTTTTATTTAATGATTAGGGTATGAAATGTATGTAGTTTTATATTATTTTTGGAATGAATTTGATAAGAGTATGAGGGTCAATTTGTGTGAAAAAACTAAACCGTGGACTTTAGAGTTTCTTGAGTTTTGGAAGAAACTAGGGCATGGACCGGGCGACTTTGATCACTGCTAGGTACAAGTATTATGAAATAATGGCTGTATTTAAGTTTACAATAGTTGGATTTGTGAAATCACAAATCCTATCCAATAGAAGGTTTTCAATTTTACAAACATAATATATTTGGTGGGAAATAAAGTGTAAATATGTTGGGTGATGCTAATGAGGCTCATAGAACATCTTACCTCAGTGGTAAGAGATGTGGCAGTTCTTATCTGGTGACCAGGTTCCCTTCCTTGCATGTGTGAGTCTCTATTATCTTTCATGTGTGAGTTTGTCCTCCTTACTTGGTGCCTGTTGAATAATTACAAATGTGTAGGAAGTGACTTAATGAAACCCAAAACCCCAATTAATTTATAATGTCAATTTCACATTAAATGAAAGGGGCTGCCTAAAAGACTAGGTCTTGTTATTAAGTCATTAATTTGTTGAAGTCTATTCTATCAATAGCCTCTATTTTTAAAACTTTCCACCATGAATTAACCAAATATATTTATATATTAAAGACAAACGTTTGCATACAATTTTGACCGTTTTCTTTCAGTTTTAACCATTAGTGGAGCTCACAGCCTCCCTATGGTACACATTTAAAATCTTATAATAGAAATCAAATTATATACATATATACTATATTTTTGCATTTTCAGACTTCTCTTCCAATGAACCACATAAGATCTCTTATTTTAAAATTTCTTAAAAAATACCTAAAATAGTTATAAATGGAGTGAGGCAGCACAACTTGAATCTACTTTGAACCCAAGTCAAATCACAAAGTATAATCCATGCCCAAAACCCAAAGAAACCACTACAAGGGTTCTGTCAAGAAAGTGATCTCTCTTGTAGGTGCCAAAAATGACACAAACTTAATTAAGATGGATGTACAACTCTTTTGGGAAAGACCGAACGCCTGAGACCTAAAAGGGAAAGAGAGAAACAGAGGTCAGAGGCCCTGGCTGCCGTCAGCCGGAGGCACTTCGATGCCTAAGTTAGTTCTGCAACTAAGCAAAGGATGAGTGGTAGGGAGGAAGAAGGGTGCAAAGATATATGCGTATTGTTCTGCCTGTATAGTGTATAGGCACTCGCATACCTTTTCTGGGACCAGCCTCTGCATATATATATATATATATATATGGAGGTCCCATCAGACTTTTCTGAGTGAAGGTAGGTGGGGGGTAAAGTCCCATCCGACCTTACCTGGCTTCTGCTCCTTCTGACATGGTCACCATATAAAGTCAACTATTTGGCTTTGTCAGGCGGCTATCCTGTCTGACAGCACGCTCTACAGAGCGTCCGTACTCAGTACCTTTACCGAGATCAGAAATAGTCATGAGCCCTGGCACTGCTGCCAAGTTGAGTGTCCGAGCTGGCACTCTTGTCAAGTTACCGAGTTGCATCACTGCCGAGCTACATCGCCGACGAGCTGCAAATGACAGAGATCAAGGCAAGCCCAGCCGGTACTCCTACCAAAGCTGGCTCGATCTTGGCATTGCGGAAATGCCCCCACACAATTGCCCCCTAGCTTCTGACCTCTTAGAGTTCTCTAACTCTTCGAGGTCAAAAGCTAACTCTTCGAGGTCAGAAGCTAAGTATCATGATGGAGGAGTCTTCTGAGTTTGGATGCTATCATCCGTAAGTTGACGGGGGGAGTGGATAGGAACACTGGCACTGCTACCGAGTTGGAAGCTAGCACTGCTGCCGAGCTGCAAATAGCCAGTACTGTTACCGAGCTGCATAGAGCTGGTACTGTTACCAAGCTGGGAGCTGGCACTCTTACCGAGCTGCAGATGATCAAGACCGAGACCAAGACAGAGCCAGTTGGTACTTTCACCGAAGCTATCACAGTTCCGGTGCTGCAGAAATGAGAAGAAGGATTTCCAAGCAACTTTGGATACTGTCATCCGTGAGCTGATGGAGGAAGTGGACAAGAACACTGGCACTGCTGGCAAGTTGGAAGTTGGCACTGCTGCCGAGCTGGGAGCTGGGCACTCTGCCGAGCTGCATCATTGCCGAGCTAGTACTCTTGCCGAGCTACCGAGCTGCAGGTGACCGAGACCAAGACAGAGCCAGCTGGTGCTTTCACCGAAGCTAGCACAGTCCCGGTTATGCGGAAATGCTCCCGCTCCGTCCACTGAATCTGAGGCTTGCTCAGACGTTGCCGTAACCGAAGGTACACAAGCCGAGATCTATGCCAATGTCAAGGCCACTGCAGTTGCACTTCTCTCTTTTTGTGCTACCCCCAGGATCCGTTGAGCATTGCAATTAGTGCTTTGATGACGAGGTCCTATTGGACTCCAAGGTGGGAATTGAGACTTCCTCCGAGCTTGTTGGAGCCTCCTCTTGGTCCACCTCCTTCTTCCGGGATGCTTTTTTGTCTCTCTTGGAGGATCTGTCGTCCTGCCAAAGGTCGAAGCTTTCCCGATCTCGGGCATCGTTTTCTTCTTGTTCGATAAATCGGTTTACCCTGGCCATCAGTGCTTTCACTGTGACCACGGGGAAACGCACGAGATTTTTCCGAAGCTCGTTGCTTGGCAACAAAGCCTGTTTAAAGGTCCCAATGACCACTTTATCAGAGACATTTTTGGCCTGGCTGTAGATCGTCCAGAATCTCTTAGCAAACTGGGTGATGTTTTCGACCTTCCGCATTCTAATCTCCATCGGGTCATTGTTCGTCTTAGGGATGACTCTGTGAGCCTGGAACTTTTCCACGTAGGAATTCTGAAGCTGCTGCCAGCTTGAAATTGACCCCTCTGGAAGTGCACAGAACCATTTCAGGGGGAGGTCTCCTAAACTGGAAGAGAAGACTCTACAGTTCATGTGCCCTATGTCGCCCCATACCAACATCCTCTGAGTAAAGTGTCGGAGATATGCTACAGGATCCGAGGTTCCATCATAAAGGACGAACTTAGCGACACTAAACTCTTCAGGAAGAGCAAAGTTCCTTATCTCTTGATAGAATGGAGATGTGGGAAGCTCCTCTGTGTTGTAGGTGTTCAACCGACCTCGGGTGATGCCGGCTATCTCCATATTCTGCCAAACCGCCTGCTTGATTTGTCGATTGAGCCACTCTTTTAGGTCGTTGCTATCCTCCCGTCTTTGGCGCAGGTGGCTGCTACTCGAGCCTTCGTCGTAAGCTCGGTCGCTCCTCTCATTATTCAGGATTTGCCTCAAACCCTATGCAACCGAAGGAGTCCGACTATGTCTAGGGGGCGGAACCGGAGCCTTATTCTTCTCCTGGAGTTGCCACTGGAGTTGACGAATCAGCTTTATTTGCTCTTGGATAACAAGGTTTCGGGCCCTGATATCCGCGAGGAGGGGGTGGCTATCACCGTCGGTATCTTGTCGGGAAGGTGCCGTCAGGGGGTCATCTTGCTGGAGGGGTGATGTCACTCCCCTCGACGATGAGCATGACTGAGTGACAGGCTCCTTCGTGCTTTCTGCACCGGATCTTCTCCCGAATCTCCTCTGGCGGGGGACCAGCGGTAATATTGGTGGTGACGGCGGGCCCATCGACGACCCTTCACCTTTTCTAGTCTTTGGAGGCATGGTATTGTAGACACCTCATTTGGCCCCCATGATAGCCTTAAACACCTGTCATATATAGCGATGCCCCCATTCCACCCATAATTAAATGGTTAATGGCATAATTCAGATTAATTAACGACGATGAAGATGCTTGTCGATAATTTTAGACTTAGCTCAACAATCTCTAGAAGTTCGTGAGAGAAAAAGCCAGGTCGCATCAAGATCTTAAGCCCAATGCACCACTTACACAAGGAACAGACCATGACACCAATTATACCTTTCCCGGACCACTTAAGACATGCTTAGGCCAATTCCTACAAAGACCGTGCTTAGTTTGCCAAAATGTCACCCGATTAGCTTAAATTAGGAAACCGAATCCATTAATCCAGTAGCCACCCTTGTTTTCCAACCCCTATTCATCAGGACATTTGGACCCTTAGATTCCTCACTTCAAGAGCTTTCCGGCGATATGTAGAACTTCCAAACCCGATAAGCGATCAAAAGTTATGAGTCTTCGAAGTTTGCCTTAGAAAAAAATAACGAAACTCCATCTGGGCACCACCCATGTGGCGCCCATCCTACTAAAATCCATCTAGGCTCCCCATGCTGGGCGCCCACACAGCCCAAGGCCACCTAGGCACCCCATGGTGGGCACCCAGCCTCCAAATTCCACTAGTTGACCTCAAAGTAGCCGGAGACCACTCAACGTAGGGACCGAACCCTGAAAATGAATCGACTCCACCTAGGCACCACCCATGTGGCGCCTACCCTACTGAGTTCCACATAGGCACCAACCCTGTGGCGCCCACACTACCCAGAATCACCTAGGCACCCCATGGTGGGCGCCCAGCCTCCAAATTTACTTGTTCGGCTTGAGATTAGACCGGAACCACTCATACATAGGGAACCAAGCATCGAAGACGAACCGAATCACCTAGGCACCACCCCTATGGCGCCCAGCCTTGAAGTTCACCTAGGCACCACCCATGTGGCGCCCGGCCTTGAAATCTATCTTGGCACCACCCATGTGGCGCCCAGCCTATTAATGCTAATGTAGGTCCCCCAGCTGAAGATATATCCGTTCAATCTCGACTCCAAATGGGACCAAGGTCCAAAAAAGCAAAACACAAACCATCTGGGCACCACCCTGTGGGCGCCCACTCTCCAGGACCACCTAGGCGCCACCTTGTGGGCGCCCAGATTGTACAGACACTTGGGCGCCCCCCATAGGCGCCCATCCTCCCTCCAAACCCTAGTTCACCCTAAAACAGCTTAAGCCGCCTAGGGATGCGTGAGACCTTCTACAAACCCGAAATAATGAAGCCCTAGCCCTTCTAAACTCGCCCCAAACCTATATAATCCCTCTTAACTTCATTTACAAGGGGAGGCTACCCAAGAACCCTAAGAAAAGAGACAAGAAGAGAGAATAAGCAAGAAGAGGAGAGGTAGTCACCATTAGAGAGAACTTCAGATCTAGAGAAGAAGAAAGGGAAATAGAGGAGGAGACTTCCATATCTTCAACTGGAGCTATGGGTCTTTGTGAAAGCTTCGCTTTAGGAACTTGAGGAACGCGTCATATACCGGTATTCCTAGATCTCTCCTTTCTTTTTCTACATTCCATTACCATTCATGCTTAGAAAAATGCTTAGGACCATTTGAGCATCGTAAATCTACATTAACTTGTGATAAAAATGGTATTAGTGCATTATCATGTTAGTAACATGTTTAGGTTCATTCTAATATAGTAGATTCGCTTTGATTTTGTAGTTTTAATTGCATAGCTAGATCAGATCTTGCATTAGCAGCATCATCATCATCATCATTTATATTGAAAAGATCACGAACAGCCTTTGGCAGAAAGGCTGGGCGCCACCCACTGGGCGCCTGTCCTCTCCATAACCACCTGGGCGCCACCCCCTGGGAGCCTGCCATTTCCCGAACCACCTGGGCGCCACCCCCTAGGCGCCTACCCTTCTGAGATAGGGTCCGGGTCCTAGATCTCCGCCCATTGCATCGTTTGCTCGTAGGTTCATTAGTTGCATCGCTAGTAGTTCGAATTAATACATTCACATCAGTCGCTGAATATTGGAAGTTGTCTTAAAAATACTAAGATTCTTGTGCATTCGTTGTGTTCCATTGAAAACCCTGACTGAGCAGGGTAGGCACCACAGGGGTGGCGCCCAAGTGGATTTCTCCACTTTTGTGGACAACTTCCGATCTTCCCCATTAGTTCATTTAGAAACTGCATGATAATGATATGTTTGTTTGTTTGATCAGTTCTGAACTTTGAATTACCATTTTGTCACACTTCACATCATATCATTTGAATCACACAACCATGGAAAAACCTAACAAAAAATCATAAAAGCATAAAATCCCTTCTTCTCTTTCCTTACTCTCTAGTAAATTAGAGGAGAAACCAAAAACAAATTAAAAGATATCTAGAAAACCCAAAAAGAATAATTAGATAGTCTAGATTATTGAATTTAGCGCCTAAGAAGGATAAATCATAAGATTAATTAAAACATCGTAATCAGCTAACTTAAGAAACATCAAATCATTAAGAACCCTAAAACCTTAAGACCCTAATTAATTCGGATTTAGAAGTAATTAAGAACTTTAAAAACACAAAAAACCTAAAACCCCAAAAGACAGCCACCTGGGTGCCACCTCCTGGGCGCCCATCTTTCCACAACCACCTGGGCGCCCAGCCTATTCATTCCCTAAGATACCCCGGTTAAAGCTTAAGTTAATTAGTTAAGACCTTAAACCAATCCGAATCAACACAGTAAAATATTTTAAACCTAGAATAAGTAAACCTTATTTAACTTAACCTCTAATTAACTCGAAAACTCAAAACCCACAAAACTCCAAAACAGTCCACCTGGGCGCCACCCCCTGGGTGCCCAGCCTGCACAACCACCTAGGCACCACCCTCTTGGCGCCCATCCTATCCCATCTCTAAAGAACCCCTAATTAGAACTTCTAATTAATCACAACCAAATTTAATCCTAATCAACATAACAAAACACTTTTAGATATAAGAAACCTAAAACCTCAATCAATTTAGACTTAAACCGGCCCAAGAATGCAAAAGCAACACGAAACCACAAAACAGACACCTGGGCACCACCCCCTGGGCGCCTAGCCTGTCTATCCACTTAGGCACCACCACCTAGGTGCCTATCCTATCCCATTCCCTTGGAAACCATCACTTAATTAAACTTAATCGATTAAAACCGAATTAACACATTAAAACACTGTCAACCTAAAAGACCTGAAACCTTACTCAATTTGGACTCAAATCAACTTGAAAAATACAAAACGAATAAACCACAAAACATCCACCTGGGCGCCACCCCCTGGGTGCCTATCCTGCCGGATCCACTTGGGCACTACCCTCTTAGCGCCTATCCTACCCAATCACTAGGAAACCTCACTTGAAATTAAACCCGAATTAGTCATAATCAACACACCCTAACACCCTTGAAGTTTAAAACAATTGAAACCACGAACCCGAATTAACTTAAAACATCGAACCAACTTGGACACACAAGACAGACACTTGGGTGCCACCCTCTGGGCGCCCATCCTGTCACATCCACCTGGGAACCACCCTCTGGGCGCCCACCCTCTCCAGTCACTAAAGCCTAATTAATTGAAACGGAATTTAATCTTAATCATCGCAACAACACACTTTTAATTTAAAATACATCAAACCATAAACGCTCAACCTCAAATCAACCTAAAAAATACGGAACCAGCCCGAACCACAGAATAGTTCACCTGGGCACCACCCCCTTGGCGCCCAACTGTCAAATCCACCTGGGCACCACACCCTGGGCACCCAGCTTCCCCGTTTTCAGGAAAACTCAATTCACAACTTAGCCCAATTAATTGGCGTTTAAATAAATCCCAATTGAATACGAATAGCATCCCACGCCCAAACACACCAAGTCCTTAAATCAATTTAAACTTAAATTGACCTAAAAAAATACCAAACCGACCGAACCGCAAAACAGACATATGGACGCCACCCCTTGGGCGCCCATCTTCCAAATCCACCTGGGCACCACACCCCGGGCGCCCAGCCTATCCTGTTTTCGTAAAAACCCTAGCGAACAACTTAATACAATTAATTAACATTCAAACCAATCCCAATCAACATATTAAAACACTTTTGACTTAAAACACTAGAAACTTTAATCAATTCGGACTTAGCACACAAAGCCCTTACGAACCAACAAACAACAATCTAGGCACCACTCCTGTGGCGCCTATCCTACACTCTAACCTTGGTTCACAACTTCAATTTAAAACGAATAGCTAAACACCTTACCACTTAAATTAATTAAGACCAGAACCTAAAATAGTCTCTAGATCCGAAAACCAATAACTAAGTCCCATCCGGAATACCTGAAAATCACAAGCCATCCACCTGGGCGCCGCCCCCTTGGCGCCTATCCTCTCATTTGCACTAAAACGCGAATTCTAGATTTTGTCTCAAAATCCGGATCCAAATCCCTTTGACAATTGAACATTAGAGAAATAAAATAATTTGAGACATTAAAACTCACCAAGTAAGAACCCCTTGGATTCCGAAAATTGCATCCATACCATCGTCACTAGCCAAACCACCCAGAAACAGCCAGTTGGGCGCCACTGTCTGGGCGCCCAAGTCACCAGAGTGACCTAGGCGCCACCCCTTGGGCGCCCAGGTCCCCTGTGAACCCCATTTCGCCACTTTCAACATTATTTCACCCTTTAAATTAAAACCTAAATTCCAAAACCTTAAACCACTTAAACAGATCACCAAAAAAACATTTAATCCACTTCTTAATCAACCTTCAACTCAAAACAAACCGAACCAATTAAAAATCATAATTAATAAGCTGCTTAGGCGCTGAACCATCAAACTCAGACTATTCATACCCTAGGATTAGATCGGATTTCCCCATTAGATAGATTAAAGCATTAGGCTTCGTCCCGTCACTTTTCCTGTTCCGTTAGGGGACTGGGAGAGCTGATGTGGGCGGTCTAGGACCTTAGGTTAGGGTTAATCCAATGATCAATAATAAAGCAATAATCACGTAAATTCAAGTGAAAATCCCCTAGTTAGGCCCTTCTAGCCCCATATCAAAAAGTCATAAAAACTATAAAACCAACAAAATAAACCCAAAAAGATTTTCCTATTGTTTCTTCCTCCACCTCAGGTGCCAAATATTTAATCAAACTTAATGATAAAAGGAAATAAAGAACTGATTTCTAAAATTAAATAAATGAGAATAATGAGATGAGATGAGTGATTTCGCACACACTTTTAATCAACCACGACCCATCGGCCACCCTAAAACAAATACTGTCCCATCGGCCATTTTCAATCAATCATGGCCCATCGGCCACCTGCAATCAATTACGGCCCATTGGCCTTTTACTTTTATCACTCGTGTATCGCACACGAAAAACACAGAAATCACAAGTCAAAGTCTCATTTGCATCATCATTTTGGTTTGAAAAATTAGCCTTTAAACCCTATTTTGCCAAGGGATCAGAAGGGGGTACCCGGGAACGGGGCCGATCCTCTTCTTAAATATTTGGCACCTCCCCCCTCTTTTATTTTATTTTTTCTTTATTCTAGTTATTTTATTTTACTTGGATATATTATGATTATGCTATGTGAGGATTAACCTTTATTCGGACTTTAACTCATGACCCTGAATTGACCCAAATTAAAGAGACCCAAAGAAACCCAAATTAATGTGACAGGACAACCGTCGTGTGTTGCCGGCAGCACATTAGACGAGAGGAAGAACCCACCTTATTATTTTTCTCCCCATATTTCTTCGACTTTTGTCGAACAACGGTGTTACGGCCGTACCGTAGCTGGCGATCGTGATCCATCGATTTTGAGGGTAGTCAGAATCCTCATTTTCGATGTAAAATTTAAATAGCATATATAGATGAATGGAGGTTTCCCCAAACCATACCTCTCTTGGAGAGGAAGGGGGGGTCGAAATTCACATCCGACAAGTGTTTGTGAATCTTGCTCAACGTTCCTCACAGACGGCGCCAATTGTAGGTGCCAAAAATGACACGAACTTAATTAAGATGGATGTAGAACTCTTTTGGGAAAGACCAAACACCTGAGACCTGAAAGGGAATGAGAGAAATAGAAGTCAGAGGCCCTGATTGTCGTCGGCCGGAGGCACTTCGATGCCTAAGTTAGTTCTGTAACTAAGCAAAGGATGAGTGGTAGGGAGGAAGAAGGGTGCAAAGATATATGCGTATTGTGCTGCCTGTATAGGCATTCGCATACCTTTTCTGGGACCAGCCTCTGCATATATATAGATGAAGGTCCCATCAGACTTTTCTGAGTGGAGGTAGGTGGGGGGTAAAGTCCAATCGGACCTTACCCTGGATTCTACTCCTTCTGACATGGTCGCCATATAAAGTCAACTATTTGGATTTGTCACGCGACTATCCTGTCTGACAGCACGTTCTACAGCGCGTCCGTACTCATTACCTTTACCGAGATCAGAAATAGTCATGAGAAGGCGCGCCCTGGCACTGCTGCAGAGTTGAGTGTCCGAGCTGGCACTCTTGCCGAGTTGCCAGCTGCATCACTACCGAGCTGCATAGAGAATTATTTTATTAAAGTTGCCAGCTGAGTGTCCAACCATTGTTTTATTTTATTCGATTTATTTTATTAAAAACTTTTGTACCGTTTGGAAAGATTTATTTAAAGTTGGTTGTGTGTGTAGAGGTATAATTTTAATACAACAATGGTTGGAGTTTTGTATCTTTATGCACCACATATATAGGGAATTGGAAGTTAGATGGGAAGGAAAGGAGATTGTCTAGCATAAAGCCCGTGCGATGCACCGGTTACATCTCATACATATTAAATAATAAATAAAAACTAATGATCAAATTTATTTTATTTTTTAAGTTCGGGATTTTCTCCTTTTATATATATATATATATATTTTCTCCACACATAGTTGTACAATCAAATTTTGATCTTTTTTTAACTTTCTTTTTATTATTTTTAGACTTTGAGGTCTTTTACAGAAATTCTTTGGGAATAACTAATTAGTAAATAAATAATTTTTTTAGTATTAATTTATTATTTTAATCAAAACTATTATCTTAGTTTATTTTAGGTTAACTGTATAATAGATTTTGTTTTCATTGCTATTTATATCTCATTTCCATCTCATTTTTCGTTTTATCTTATTTTCATCCCCAAGCATTGTTTGTACAGGCTTCTTTTTAGTAGTCAAATTAAAATCCAAAGGAGTCTCTTTCATATATAATTATTGCAATGCATTACAGATATTGATACATACATATACATGATCGGCGTGGCAATTCATAGCCATTTACCAAAACCAACCCATGAAAATAGGGTCTATTGAGTTGGACCCAAAGATATTTCGGCCTAGGTCTGGGTCCATGTGTAAGCATGATGCATTAATTATTGCTTTTACATATACATCTATTCATGCATACACAACTCTCCCGAAGACCCAGACTGGGCCCAGAAAAGGTCCAAACCCAATAACCTTATTTGATTTGGGTATGAGACTCATATTGGACTCAGACCCAGACCCAAAATATTAAGGTTTGTTATTCATAAACCATCTGTAAATCAGGCCCATATGTGCATACATGCCGATATACTTCACAAGGATCATGCCACAAATCAACCTCATCAATCTTGCAATCTTTGTGAGCTTGATTTGTGGCATGATCCTTGTGTACTATATCGGCGGCATATATGCACATATGGGCCTAATTTACAGATGGTCTATTAGTTATTTGGGCTGAATATGGATGGATCCAACCCATTGCCACCTAATATATGTGAATCGATCCATCCAAAATTTCAGCATTGTAGGCTATTTGCCACTGCCTCAGCCATAAAGTGACGCCCATTTGGCTGGAAACATGGACTCAAGACCATATGGCCGGTGCACATATTTGTATTTGCATTATGGTTGATCCTTATCAGATTTTTGCTCGACCCCTCATTTCAACATAAGAGTAAAATTTTCCTTGATGATAGAACAACAAAAGACATGATTTGGAAATTTGGGTTATCAGAGGTAAACCTTGCTGACGCATTTTCTAGCATGCTAGTCCCTGTTCTGATGCATTTTCTAGCTTGTTTCTTTTCTGTTGGATTTAGTTCTTGTCCCTGTCGGTTGGCCCTGTTTTTATTTGTTTGGGGCTAGTTATTTTTGTTTTTCACCGTTTTGTTTGCCTTCTTTCTTCTGTTCATTTCTTTATCACACTCAGTGCGTTTTTGGCTAGCCCGGCTTGTGTTGTGGGTGATTTTTCTGTTTGTCCCATCATACCCTGGCTGATTCTTCTCTTTTCTCTTCTGTTGTACAATGTACATCTCCTTTGGAAATATCTAAAAAGGGAAAACGATGCCAACCATAAGAGAATTTGGACTCTTATTAGAAACAGCCTGTGCTGAGCTAGGTGGCTTCTTTGTTTGAGATATCTTACTCAAGTATAAAACTTTGGTAGTTGTAGGTTGTAACTAGTTTAAAAAGGCTAATGCTAAGGGGCAGGCTCAAAAATAACAATATATTTTTAAAATTCAAAGTTTTCAATGAAATATTATTGAGGAGAAAAGAAATTCAAAATATATAAATATGTTATTTTTCATTTTTGAAAAATTTTACACAAAATCTATTGAAAAGAAGAAAAGGTGCAATGATCTTTCACAAATCATAAATCAAATTCAAATTTATAAATTCACATGTTTTTATGTTTCATATAATTTTAGAAAGGAAAGCTTGCTATAATTTTAAATCGAGGAAAGAAAAATATCTTTCATATGTACCAATGTAGATCGAATAGAGGGAATATAGAGAACACATAATGGCATATGAATGGGCCAAAAATCAAATTTAATCTTTTGAACATATTGTTTATCATTCATAAAATAAAACATAAATCGAAATTAGATTTATAAATATCTTTTACATATTTTGATTTTTCTTATGATTTATAGGCCAAAAGCCTTACATTTTTCATGCACTGTTGTTAATTGGCGGTCTGATTTGAGGCACTAAAGAACCTGTGAGGAAAGAAAAAGAAAGAGATGACTCCACTCCTCATCCACTTTATTCATCTTTCAATTTTTCTTCAATCAGCAAGTTTCTTATAATATAGCCTGTGTGAACAATAAGGAGTGATGGTGTGGCAAGGTAACTTCTAACAAATCTCTCCTTTGGGCCTATTGATTTTACACGATTTCATCCATTTCTTAAGTCGGTGTTACACGTTGTAGTAGACACCACTGCTAAGGGCCGGCTCAAGACAATTTGAGATCTAAAGCAACAATCTTAAATGGAGCCTCAAATTATTTTTATTTTTTTATTTTTAGTTTTGAGTATTCGGATTTGTATTTTCTAACAGACATATTTATCATTTATAAACTATAACTAATAATATTTATAAATAGAATAAATACTAATTATAATAAACAAACAATGAGAACTTGGAATTAAAAAAATCTTAAAAGCATAGAACAATAGATAATGATTTAGTGATTTATCATTGTTGGCCGCAAAGATTGTAGATGTAATTGAGTTTTGAATTTGAGGTAGCTTTTTCAATATAAGAAAATAAATAAATTATATTTGAGTTTGTGAGTTATGAGTAACATATATTATCAATACCCACATATATTATTAAAAAAGAGACAAAACCATATCAGTAAATCCTTAAAGAAGTTTGCTTTAGAAATAATAAAAAAAAAAAGTAGATATAGAGAAAGGCTATGAGAGAGAGAGAGGTGAGAGAGTTAATAGTATCTAAAATGAAAAAGCGTTTGTGGAAATTAAACTTTTGGTAGAGACATTTTAATATGACAAAAGAAATATTAATATATAAGACGTTCATTTGAAAAACTTCACTGGTGAGGTGGCAGGGGTAGAGAAAAAGAAGGATGATAGTTTCTTTAATGCTTTTTTGGAATGTGAAAAGATGGCATCAGCGATACTAATTACTGTTATGGGGCCTTCCTTTTTGGGGAGAAAAAAAAAAACTATGACAGTTGCTTTAATTCCTTTTTTAGAATGTGAAAAGATGACTTTAATAGGAGGTGATGTTATGCGGCCTTATTTTTTAGGGGGCCTAAAATAAGGGCTTTTCTTGCCTTATGGTCGAGCTACCCCTACCACTGCTTCCCTCGTGTGAGCTTCTAGTCTCAAACGATCGCACTTGTGGCACCCCACAATCTGTTTCCCCTATAGGCCCAACCAGTGTCTGAATGGACTCGCCCCTTGGTCCTTGGGGCCTAAGATTACCCTAAACCAAAAAACAATTGCTAGCCTCAAATATGACCAAGTCATAAATGAATTGTCCTGACCATGACACAAATTAGCAAAGCTTTCCATTATATCTGATGGGCCTAACTAGCGTTAAGAGCCCAGTCTAATATATTTAGAGAGACTCAAAAGAGTACAAGTTCAAAAACGAATTTACCTTGGTTCTGAAAAAGGCATTAACTAGTTGTTTAGGCTCCAATCAAAACCAGGCTATTTAATTTGCAAACAAAGGCATGAATGCAGATTAATGCCTAGTTGGCTACAACTTCCATCCATCCTCGGCAAAATATTGATCCTTATCACAAATATAATTGACTTAGTACTCCAAATATCAATACAGAACACTAATCTGACTTACTAACCACTACCAATACAAACACTATTGTCCAACGCTAACTTCATACACAACAGTGGAAGAAATTAAGCAGTAGAACTACTGTCCAACGCCACCATCACACACAACAGTGGAAGCAATTAAGCAGTAGAACTAGTCAAGCCTTAGAGAAAGAGAGGTAAAATAGAATACAGCACAACTAACATGGATTCCGCACATATACCTGAAGCATGGATTCACGGACTTCAGACCATATGGGTCTCTCTCTGTTTCACCCTAACCATCTAACCCTTCTCCATTAGTAGGATTATGGAGAGTGTAGGGGTCACAGAGTGACCTGCCATCATCTGAAAGTGAAAATTGAATAGTAGGCCAGCTACAACTGATTTCATTTGAGTGAAAGCCACTTCCTTTCCTAAGCAAAGCCTTGGCCCTGAATTGAATGACATGAACTTGTAGTATGGCTCAAACTTGAGCTTCCCTCTCTCAGTAATCCATCTCTCAGGCTTGAATTCTAAGCAGTCTTTTCCCCATATTGATTCCATCCTGGCCATTGTGTACAATGGAATCAAGATCTTTGTCCCTGGTTGAACAGCATCGCCAGTCAGAAGCACTTCTGGCTGAAGAGCACTCTTATATCCAAATGGAGCAGGCGGAAAGAGTCGCAGAGACTCATGCAAGGCGGCATGGAGATAGACCAACTGACTAGGCTCCTCAGAGTCAAAATCCTTCAATTCTCCTTGCTGCCAATCACTCAATTCGGGTGAATTAGCTCTCAGTTCCTCCAAGATCTTGCTTTCAACTTCTGGGTTCAGGGAAACTAGCCAGAAGAACCAAGTGAGAGCTGAACTTGTGGTATCTCTCCCTGCGAGGACCAGATTCAAGGTGGTGTCTCCTAGGAACTTATCGGATTTCGCTATGGGCAGTTCATCATGGTGTTGATAATCAATGTAAGAAGTTAACAAATCTGCCCCTTCCTCAGAGTAATGCGCTCCTACATGCCTTGTATATTTGTTCAGCTCTTCTCTCCTGTTAGACCCCGATCCGGACTAATCGTAATTAAGGCTAATTAATCCAAATTAGTGTTACTTAAGCATGATTAATAGTGCTAATTGTGGTTAATGAACAAATTGAAATGGGTTAATCTCAAATGATTGAATTAAGCTTAATGAAGTGAATTTAAATGGGATTGAGTTGATTAAAAATGAGTTTAAACTCAAACAATGTAAACTAAGGACCTTTTTGTAAATACGGGTTTTCACATATTTTGTCAAATACGGAAATTCTTAATACCAATGTGTGTATCTCGAAGAGTACGTTAACTTTTATAATACACTTGATTCCAGTTGACCTAAGATTGATCAAATGGGCCTTCATTTGACTCAAAATGTAAATAAAAGAAGTGGAAGAGGGTTTAAGTGGAAAAGTCCACTTATATAAGCTAAGAGATGAGTTTATTTCCCATTTTAGCAAACCCTAGGCACTCTTTCTTCCTTTCTCTTCCATTTTCTACATCAAGTGTGGAGATTGGGAAGAATTTCAAGTGGTTTTGGGTGGAGGCTTCTTCTACTTCATCTTCTCCATTGAACTTCCCCCCATTGTTCAAGAGTTGGAGCTTGAAAGAGAACCCAAGCTTCCTTCCTTTGAACCACAAGTAAGTAGTTAGTGTTTTTATAGGATTTTGAAGTTTCATTTAGTGATTAGAAGTGATTACTAGCATGAATAGCTCATAAGAAGCCATTTGGCATGTTTTCATGTATTAGGGTTTGAGTTTGGGGAAGATCGTGTCAAACCAAGCCAAACAAAGAGGGCTTTTGTCTAAGAAGCTTCAATAGAGGCAAGTATAAGCATTACTTGTGAATGGTGTTAGTTATTGTAGAAGTTAATGGAGATTTCATAAATTTGGATTTGTGTATATTTTCCATTAATTTTTTAGAATGGATTGTTTATGGATTGATGGAATGATTAGAAGTGTTATTAATGTGTGAATGGTGTGAGCATTGAGGAGGGAACAGGAGGTTCCAATGCTATTGCAGGTTGTGGTAATGGAATGGAGAAGGGAGAGAAGAAGAGAGAGAGTTACAGAATTTCGGAGTGAAATTCTGAAACGTTCGCTCGAGCGACCCCACTCTCTGGTTGAATGCGCTCGAGCGGATATGAATCTGCTCAAGCGACCACCAGTTGGTTTTGGATTTTGTAGGAAACATGGATACTTTTTGGACACTTGTATGTCCTCTAAATTAGTTTTGTGGCTAATTGTAATGCAAATAGAGATTGGTGGGAATTGTGAGCAATGAAAGAGAATTTTAAGATTTGAACCCTTTGATTAATAATGGGTTAATGTGTTAATTGATTATGGACTAACCCTCATAGGTGATAATTACGGGGACTCCAATGTACATATAATATACAAATGTGATGTCCATCGAGAATAACACGTACATTGGATAACCAACGGTTACACCTAAATAGTTGGTTAGAACTGAAATAGAAATGAGTAGAATTGTGTAATTAGTAATTCCCTCATTTTATTGTATTCTGTATCACGGTGATCCAATCTCATAAGATTGATGTTACTGTTTATTTTCTTTCCATTGTTAAGAATGGAATCACTATATATAATTGAATCCAGAAATGGATTGATTAATGAAATGTATTGACTATTGAGTCTGACGCTACCTAGCTATTGTATTAAGTTATAAATGAATTAATAAATGAACGGATGATTCTTTTCATGAGGCCGGGGTCATGAATGGCGCCATTCCGCCCTGACTATTCCTACTGTAGTAGATGGATTTGGGGAGTTCCGGAGCTCCGTGGTGATGTTAGTGTCCCTGGCCCGGACACTGGTAAGTCCCACAAATTCCGATCGTATTTTATGGGTACTGATTGATGCCTTCCATTTGGAAGACGAATCCTTCCTTTGAGGGAAGATGGTAAATGAATGGAATGAAATGAAATGAAATGAATGCTATGGTGGTTGTCATCTTGTACATGTCTATTGATTGATTCATTGTGCACAACCATTGTCATCGTAGGAATTATCTGGACTTGTCTAGAATTGGAATTGTTTACTAAACTGATTGCATGAGTTTAGTATATGTACTAACATATGCTATCATAAGTTCTATTTATACATTATTGAACCGTCGTGTTCATTAGTGTTATTGATGGCATTACAAGCCCGATTGCCCTAGCCGGTCCGGCGGCGGCCTCAGCGGCGGCGGAGGAGACCGCTTCGGTTCCTCCAGGAGGACTAATAGAATGGGATGATCGGAATACCATTTGATATGAGTATTTGAGTGCGCAAATGGACTAAGAATGTTTTAGGAAATTCTTTTGAGGATTCATTTTGGAATGTAATATTTTGAGAATTTGAATAGTCATCAATCTGCATAGTAATTAGATATGCTATAGTTGATGTAAGAAAGCAAAGAAATGATACATATATAAATAACTTTATTTTGTATACATGTAAATTCTTAGATTGATTTTGTCAATGTATATTTCCGCAAATTGTACAATTGACAGGTATGAATGAATGTTATCCCTTGTGGATTCTGTTTTATCTTCGGTTAATTCAGAGTTTACAGGAGTAAGTATGGATCGCGGCCTTAGATTATCGTAACTCGGGCCCGGGTCGTGACATCTCCTCAATGAGATAAGTTGGTTTATGAAATGATCAAAGGTCTTCCAAGCTTCAGCCAATTTCTTTTCCTTGCCAATCTTGAGCCACTTTAGCAACTTCCACCAGCTCTCTGGCACCGCATGCCGGAAAGCCAGCGCTACTATGGTATGATCCATTGCCTGTTGAAATGGAACCACAGGCAATTCGACTGAAAGGGAGCCCGGATCAGTGCCGAAGATCCGGGATACATGTGTTATCGAAGGTGAATCTTTGGAGCAAATCTTGCAAGTCGGTATTACCTTGGTCTTGGTTGGCTATGTGCTTGAGAACATGCATTAGGCCCTTCACCTTTGCTTGGCTTGTCCTGTTAACAAAGGTGCGGAATTTCTTACTACTCATAAGGCTGTGAGCAATTTTTCGCTGAATTCTCCACGAATCAGAATCAGAAGTGATAATAGATTCTCCGAAAATATCAAAGACTTTTGAGTATTCAGGTCCCTTGGGGAAATTAGAGAAGCTGGTGTTGCAAATGTAGTTGATGTTGGCCGGGTCACAGGTGCATAGGACATCCATGTGAGTGAACCATGGACCATTAAACATGAATGTGCCACCATGCTTGCATACTACCTCAGTCATCCGGTCGTGCGCACGATGGATGTTGAGTAGCACCGATGGCAGCATTCCGACGATCGGCCAATTCGGAACATCCTCATCTTTTCTCCTCCAACATTCATACAAGAAGAAACATGCACAAACAGCTAAGAGGAGTTCAAGGTAGCCCTTGAGATGATGATGCTCCATAAGGAGGCCATTAAAGTTGCAGCCATTGGTGATATGACTTGCTCTTGATGGAATAAGAACACAGTGATGTTGCGGGCATTCCCCGTCTTAGCTTCAATGAATGTATTTTTTTTTTTTTTTTTTTTTTAAGCTGTTTAGTTGGAGTAGAACTCTTTTTCCACCATCTCTAAATTGATGAGACAAGGCCTTTGTTGATGACGATGATCTCTATGTCCAATCTAGACTATAATTAAATAATCTATTTGCCTATGCATTTTTTTTTAGCTTGGTGTGGCGTAATGGCTAGGAGGCCTGAAGGAAAGCTACCCTTTGTGGAATCGATCCCTGAAGGAAAGCTACCCTAATGGCTGGGACTAGGAGGCCTGCTAACCACAGCGACAACCCTATGATTCACATTTGCCTAAGCATTTTATATTATCAATATTGTATACTATATATCTACATAAATATGTATTATATCATATAAGCAAGAATGGAATTAATTCTCTAGGTCAGCATCCCATCAGGATGAGATCCGAACGCTTCACCAAATATAGTTCTTGGGAAATTATCATTCTGGAAAAATGCTATGATATCTAAATTTTTTGAGTTTTATGTGTGATGTTATCAAGAAGATGTCACAAAATATAAATTAATTTAATTAATTATCATTCTGGAAAATCCAATTCCAAGAGATTTGTGAAACTGACAACATGGAGTTGCTCATTGACACATGACTTATGCCACTCTTCCCACCTGTGTGGGCTTATTGGCTCCCAACCCTATAGGCATGGGGTAAAAAAAAAAAAAAAAAAAAGAAGCAAAAACTTCAATAAAAATGAGTAAATATAATTGCTCCATAGTGGGAATAAACTGTGAACCTTTTTTTTTTTTGTCAGAAAAATGGTGAAGTGTTGCCGAAATTAATGGAGCTCATTTGATGAGTCCAAACAAAACAAGGCCATGTCTGTGTTGACTCGGTAAAACCTAAAACCCTAATTAGTTGAAATTTTCAGTTCGAAACATTGAAGGAAAGTGACAATCAAGTTAATTTGCCTCCCCTAGCATCATTTTTTTTTATAGATCTCAGGTTAAATTTCTGGTAAATGATAATTTTATTTCTCAAGTAAAACAATAACCAACAAACCAAAGAACATAATCCGTCTGAAAAAACTGTCCATATATAAAACATCACCAACCTATACATGAAAGGCCCAACTTAGCAAAATAATGGGCTGCCTTATTGACAGTCGTAGGAACATATATAAATTCAGAACTAGTAAAATAACTAGAAATATTTAAAACTATTCAACAAAATCGATTTACTTGACCATTCTCCAGAACCATTAAGAGCTTTTACTACTCTCAGCAACATCCAATCACGTAAGGATCCTATCAATCCCTCTGACCTGATGCGATCTTATGAGCGTTTGGTTACGTTAACCACAATATGTTTGAGAGCGACCTTAAGAACTTTACATTTTTAAAATCATTAATTTAGAATTTTTTTTTTTTACATAGGATTTTTGTAATTTCACAAAACATCATAAATCCCCCTGTATTTTATGCTTTTACTTAAAGAACCCTTGACATGGTCAGCTTAACCAAAAGCAATTGTTGTTCCCACTATCCTTTTCTTTTTCTATTTTTCCCTTTGTAACCCCTTACATTTTGTTGTAAAGTGGAAACAACACTTTTAAAACCTTGCTTCTTTCTCTTTTGAGTAATCTTAAGCTCTCAGCTACTTGTTTCCAACTAGTTGTCTTAGGCAAACACCTACTTATTTAGATGAAGAGGCATGAAGGAGGTATTTTTTTTTAACTTTGACATGGTAAGATCCTGAGGTCTTACCAAATTTGGATGTCGATCACAAATTCATATCGTCCATTGTGTGGTCACGGTTAGTATAAAGGTGAAAGTTGAGTGAGAAGGGTTGCATTGGGGCCAATCCAATTCAACTCGACTCAAAAGAAAAACCAACTGGATTTAAACATGATTGGAGTTTCAAATTCAACACTTATTTCACCACTTGTCTCGGCGGAGCCTATGAGCACCCCTATTTATATATGTATACTTCTTTTCTTTTCAAAATATTATCTCGCATGTGCATGTTTGTCTTCCTAGCATGTGTGAGTTCTTATCACCTCACATGTGTGAGTTGTCCACCCTTGCATGTGTAAGTTCCTATGACCCCTCCCCTAAGCTGGAATTCCAGCAAAAAAAAAAAAAAGTTAGTCCTTAAGCAAAAGTTTTAGAAGCCTTATCCAAAGTTTTTTTTTTTTTTTTTTTTTTTTTTCCTCAAGAAAAAACTTATCCACCTTAGAAGGAAGATCATGCGGCCGACTATTTGCCAAGGTACTAAATCCAGTTATTTCTGTAACCAAGTACCCAGGTCAAATTCAGGCCCATTGGGCTTAAGCCCAAGCCCAAGAACACCCACCTCGAGTTCGGTTCTCATGCGGTCCAAAGTGATGCGAGCTCAGACTTTGCCCATCCCAATTTTCACCCTTTACTAATACTAAGACATACAAATCAGATACTCTTGAACAAAGAAGCTCTATGAAGTTGTCCAGGCAAAGGCAGATCCCATATATTGATGGTGGATTGTGTCCAGAGCTGTAACAATCAAGTCAGAGGCCATAGGTGTCGTTCTCTCCACCAGCATCGAAGACGACAATGCCAGTGTAGTATGAGCCCATGATCTTGGGCCTACACCAGTTGCAGCATGAACTTGTCACCAGAGACATGCCAGAGGACCACCGCATCTTCCAAAGATGATTGCAAGGGGCCAAAGTCTCATTTCAGCTTTAACATGGGGGCCTTTCTAAAGAAACTCTTAATTTAGTGAAGTCTTTTCTATTATTAGCCAAGTAGATGTGGAAATTTCCCATTCTGAATTGACCAAATTGATACTGACATTAGAGAGCTGGTGCACCCACAAAAATAGAGTCTAGGTACTTACATTTGTGTATAGGCTTGGGTCTATTGAGTTTGATCCAAATATATTTTGAGCTTAGGTATGGATCCATTTGTTTTTGGACCTAGAATAGATATGTATGCATGCATAATACATACCATGTTTTTGTTTCCTTTCGTATGCCATATTTGTACATATATAAAATATCCTATTTTATATTTGTACATATTTTATATATGTACAAATATCCTATTTTATACATTAGTCTATTTATATGCACAAAATAAATAATTTAATATACCTCTCTTTCTCCCTCTGTCCGTAAGACCCAATTTTGAACAAAAACTGACCAAAAAACACTTCATTGAATTTGGTTATGAATCCCAACTAGGACCCAGCACAGACCCTAGGCCCAAAATGATGACATTTTTGTAATTTGGGTTTGAATGTGGCTGGATCTAAACCACCCATTGCGAGCCTTGATACTTTGGGAATGAATATGGTTGACTGTATGGTTTTTCACATATGCATACAGAATTTCCAATCCGGGTCCGCTGGGTGTCACACGCATGCTTAACTTGCGCGAGGATAATAGAACTCTACAATGGAGCCCACTTATTGAAAATCATAACTGTTCAAAACGAATGCCCTTCCTTCATATGGAATGTCTGTAATTTTATTCAAACGGGAGTTTGTCCCTTCATATATTGATGGCAAGATTAATAATGTATAAAACACAATCTTATGCATTTTACATTTTATGCATTAATCACTTTATTATTTATATTCAATTTTATAGTGGGACTAACTTCTATTAATATAAAATTTTGGAACATCACATTCAAGGGAAGGCATTCATATTTAGCCATCCGTATTTCAATAGGGCGCGGGCCCTTGGAGTTCCACTTCTGGCACTTGTAGGAAGCGTGGATGAGACACTCAAGAGGATCAGGAAACCATAATTTCAGCATTATAGCCGATTTACATCTGCATCACTCATAAAATGACATACTCATTTTGCTGAGACATGAAATATGCCCATATGGTCGATGCACCGAAAGATATATACTTTTTGCCATATCGGGAATTCCAATCAGCTCTCGGCCTAAGTTAAAAAAGAAAAAAAAAAGGAAAATGATATTCCTTTTTCATGAAAACTGTCTCACTATTAAATTGTTTAGACCACTTCAAGGTGTTCACAGGTCTAGGGGTAAATTGGGCAAAAAGTGCTATTTTCTTCACAAACTGTCATGAAGAGGATCAACAAGCTTTCTCAGGTATCTTAAACATTCCAAAATCTAATCTTCCAGTCGGAAACTTGGGTATTCCTCTATCCCCAAAGACGTTGAAGTTCATGGATTGTCAACCATTGCTTGCAAAAGTTCAGCAACGCTTAACTGGATGGAAATCAAAAGTGTTATTTTATGCAGGAAGAGTTGAATTGATAAACTCTACTCTATCTTCATTTCACCTTTTGTGGACAACAGTGTAATGCTTCCTCAATCAGTTCTTCATGCTTTTGATAGATAGGTGCGTGATTTTTTCTGGAATTGTTGGGCCCCAAATTATATTCATCCTATTGCGTAGGATTCAATATGCCTTCTAGTAAAGCTAGGTGGGCTGGTTATAAAATCTTTCTCAGCAACTTCA
Source organism: Persea americana (assembly GCA_029852735.1). Lineage (NCBI taxonomy): Eukaryota > Viridiplantae > Streptophyta > Magnoliopsida > Laurales > Lauraceae > Persea > Persea americana. Next base: position 85,223,251 of record CM056810.1, read on the forward strand.
AAGGCTGCCCTGTTAAGACAAGTGTGGAACGTTGTTCTTAACAACCCCACTTATTGGAATATGTGGGTAAATGCAAAATATCTTCGAAGGAGATCATTCTGGGATGTCCCTAGTCCAAAGGTAGCATCTTGGGGGTGGAAGGGTATTCTGGCTCTTGGCATGTTGGCTTTACCTAATATCAAGTTTTTGATTGGGAATGGGCCTAAAACAAAATTATGGAATGATCTGTAGCTCAGGGATAGACGGTTGAGGGAGTGTTATAGAGAACGTGCAGTTTATGGTATGAGGATAGGGACTGATATTTATGTGAGCTGGTTTATAGTTGATGCAGATTGGAGCTTTCCTTGGCTAACGTCAAATGCTCTAATGGATATTTTTCACAAAATTTCTCTAGAGATCAGGCCTTATTCGGAATTTAAAGATGAAATAGTCTGGACTTTAGAAGAACATGGATGCTTTTACTCTAAAATCTGCATATCAATTAGTGAACAATCTGTCAAACCAAGAACTGAAGTAGAGTTCTATGATTTGGTTTCAAGGGTGTATTAAAAAGCACTCAATGTGTGTTTGGATGTATCTAAGGGGTGAACTGAAAACAAAGGATTCCCTTTTACAAAGAAATGTTCCTTGCGATTCTTGCTATGTCCTTTGTGACTGTACATGGGAGACGGCATCACACTTAATGATTCAATGCCTCTCTTCCCAATTTGTGTGGCAGCTTGCCCTTCGTAAGATAAATCTGGAACTCATGGATTGTGATTCATCTATTATTTTGGTGGAATCAATAACTTTCCGGATTGATCCACATCATAAAGGCCTACAAACTCTGGGTAAGATCATTTCTTCTGCATTCATTTGGCATATATGGCGTGAAAGGAACTATCGCATTTTTAGAGCACAATCTACATCAGCTATAAATGTAGTGCACACCATTATCAATACAATCAGAAGTCGAACCTTATATCTTGGCATAAATTTACCAGATAATATTTCCAACTATTGGCATAGCCCACTAACCGATCATCATTCTTATGATGTTTCTGCGGTTAGTCCAGGTTGGAGGATATCTATTTATTCGACAAAGAACATGAAAATTGGAATTCTTTGGAGTGATATTTATCAACCAATGTATGCGGCCATTGAGCCTTCTCTTGATTATTATCTTGTCGTTTTGCATGTGATACAAATTATCCCTAATCTCATCACACATATTTGTATTGAAGCATATTCCAATCTTACCCAAGCATTGAGATGCCCATCAAAATCTCCATGGACAGCGAGATTTCAAGTGAGGAAAATAGTTTCCAGCATGAATAGATTTGAGAATATTCATTTCTCCATTATGCATCCTCATACAATTCAATCCAGCAAAACAGTTTTCAAAAACCAAATGGGTCCCAGTCAAATTAATGCCAATGAAATGGAGGTCCTCTACCATTCACACTGATTTATAGCTTGTTTTATGGGCTGTGGGCATAATTTATTGATATTTCTATCTCTTTGTTCCTAGAGGGGTATGCCCCTTTGAAATCCAATGTATCTGACTTGGATGATAGGGTTTCAATCATGTAATCTATTAATATTTGAAAATGAAGAACTACAGTTATTCTTTGAAAAGAAAAAAAAAATTTGTCTCATTATTCAGACCTAAATGCAGCTGAGGAAGATCTGAGCCAAAAAGGAATTAGGTGCGGGCCCTAATTTTGAGCCGATTTAGCTATGGGGCCAACTTCTTAGGCCCAGTGTAGAGCGCGGTGCAGTTTTAATTAGTTGGCAAATTTATTTTTTTCAGTTATATAGTGGAACTCTTCAGGCCAACCCAGACTACTCCGTTAGGCTAGAGGGAAAATTTTCTCCTCTGCACGCACGCACTCCCACAAGAGCATGCATTCGAACGTTCACCATAGGCAAGACCCACCCAATTACGCTGGGTCCGAAATGGCCAATATGCTAAAGATGATAATGGTTGAGGATATATGACTTTCTCCAGGCTACAACAATGCTTTCCCAGTCCATGTGCAACCTTTAACCTTAACTCGAATTTACTGAGAAAGACCAGCCTGCCAACCATGCTTTGACACCTATCTTTCCCTGCTGTCATTATCCTTGAGAAAGACCAACTTGACACCTAAATCAAAGAGCAATATCTTTCCCTGCTGTCGTTATTTGCAGTGGCAGGCACATAATTTTCATTTTAAGGGTTGGACCTAGTTTGGTTTTGGGGGGCAACTCAATTATTTGTATGTGAATTTTAAAGGTGAATCCATGATTTTAATTGGATTTTGTGAAGTAGAACCAGAGTTTTCATATTGGTTTTGGAAGTGCACTACTGTTTGATTGGTGCAGCCTTACCCTCATGCTTGTATCTGGGTCCACCCCTGATTATTTGACGCTGCACAAGGCTCACCTTTGCTTGATCATCATAGCCCTAACTCCACCGCAACCAAGTGATATATATGCACCATTCGATTGCTCATGATATGACCAATCCAATAGTGCATCGCACACCCTAGGAGAAAATTCAGACCATTGCTTTAACAAAGGTAAATTTGTGTTACAAATGAGTTGGATCAGAAGAAAAAAGGTAGACCCCATACAAGTTAAATCTGTTTTAAGGTGTCATCACCGGATCTGGGAAGCAAGGAATCATTTTTATTAAATCAGTAGTTGAGCCGTCCACACTGATTTGGAAAAGTTGCCCCATCTGTTGAACGGCTCGGATTTATGCTGGGCCATGGTAGGAATTCAATACCAAGCAAACAGAGGACCTACATGGACTTGTTTGTGCACCAAGAAGATTCTGAACTCTGCGGATCTGTGTTTCCATGGAAAATCCAAATCCCCTCCTTGCACCATTGGAAAATTCAGGAATGGTATGACATTTAGCAAGGCCAAACGGTTTGAAAATGACCCATCACCCAAACCATCCATCATTCAAAACCTCGTGCTTGATCTTTCAAGGCGTGCCGACTATTCTAACTTGGATAATTGTCTACAAGAATCCACAAATGTCCACATTCATCCTAAGCAGACCACTCAGTCTAGATTCTAGCCGCCATAAATGACTCACAACCAACTCCGAAAACAAATCACTACTCAGCAATACCAACACCATACAACTGTGTTGAACACTTTGATATAACATTGTTAACATATTTCTCCAACAACTAAATTTTTACAGTAGTCCAACAACTAAGCTTTTAAAGTAAGTGGTTGTCAACCCTGAAAGTAAAATTAAAGCAGAATAACACTTATCTCACAATCACAACTAGAGAAAGAAAGGGAAGTGGAAGAGATGACTAGAATACAATACAACACAACTAACATAGGTTTCACACAGAGAACTGAAACATGGAATTCAAAACAGTGATTTTGATTTTTACCTATTTCAAGGCATCCGTGTGTTTCTCTCTCACCCTAACCATCAGTCCATTCTTCATGTGCAGGATTATAGAGAGCTTTGGGGACACAGGGTGGCCTTCCAACACTTGAAAGTGGAAGTTGAACAGCAGAGCAGCAGCAACCGTTTTCATTTGAGTTAAAGCCACCTCCTTGCCTAAGCAATTCCTTGGCCCTGAGTTGAATGCCATGAACTTGTAAGAAGGCTCAAACTTCAGCTTACCTCTCTCTGAAATCCATCTCTCAGGCTTGTACTCTAAGCAGTCTTTGCCCCAAATAGATTCCATCCTTCCCATCGCATATAAAGGAATCACAATCTTGGTTTCTGATTGAATTGTCTCTCCTGTGGGAAGAACTTGTGGCTGAACAGCACTCTTATGTTCGAATGGAACCGGCGGGAAGAGTCGCAGAGACTCGCACAAGGCTGCATGGAGATAGACCAACTGACTAAGCTCCTCAGCGTCGAACACTTTCGGAATTCCATGCCCCCCTTCTCTCAATTTGGGTGAAGTCGCCTTTAGTTCCTGCAAGATTTTGGTTTCGACTTCTGGGTTCATCGAAACTACCCAGAAGAACCAAGTGAGAGCTGAACTTGTGGTGTCTCTCCCCGCGAGCATGAGATTCACAGCGGTGTCTCTGAGGAACTTATCGGAATTAGATAGACCCAGTCCATCTTCGTGTTGGTAATTGATGTAAGCTGTTAACAAATCCCCTCCTTCCTCACGATCACTCTCTCCTCCATGAGCTTTGGATTTGTGCAGCTCTTCTCTCCTAGTTGAGATGTGTTGGTTTATGAACTGATCAATGATCTTCCAACCTTCAGCCAGCTTTTTCTCCCATCCTATATTAAGCCACTTTAGCAACATCCACCAGCTCTCTGGAATGACATGCCGGAAAAGGAGAGCTTCCATCGCATCGTCCATCGCCTTTGCAAATGGAACTGTGGGGAAGTCTACCGCAAGACAGCCAGGATCAACGCCAAACACTAAAATACAAGTGTTATCAAATGTGAACCTTTGAAACACATCTTGCAAGTCGACGATGCCTTCACCTTGTTTAATGACGTTCTTGAGAACATGCACGAGGCCCTTGTCCACCTTTGCCTGGCTTGTCCTCGCAACAAAGGCGCGGAATCTCTCACTGCTTATGAGGCTATGAGCCATTTTTCGCTGAATTCTCCATGGCTCTGAATCCGAATTGAAAATCCCATCTCCAAGAACATCAAAGATTTTGGAGAAAAAGGGTCCCTTGGGGAAACTAGTGAAGTTGGTGCTGAAGATGTGGTTGACATTAGCTGGGTGGCAGGTGCAGAGAACGCTCATTTGAGTGAACCATGGACCGTTGAACATGAATGTGCAGCCAGTGTCTCTGAGGAGACCGGTAGACCATTCGTGGAGACGATGAATATTCATAAAAAGAGAGGGAAGCATTCCGACGATGGGCCAATTTGTGACTCGCCTATCCTTTCTTCTCAAACATCCAAGCAGAAAGAAACATGCAAAGGCTAAGAGGAATTCAGAATAGCTCCATGGGATGATGCTCCTTAATGATGCCATGAACACTGAAGCCATTGGTGCTATCCCCCTCCTACTGTAGAGAATATAAATAAGATGATGGGGAACAGACCATACTCAATAATAGTTGGTTCCAGCCTCCCAACTGTGGAGATGATTGAAGCCAATCACAGGGACATTTTCCTTTCAAAATCTTTCTGCTTTTTTGGAGAATATCTATGGCTTTCAACTTGCCACATATTAGAAATATGCACTGTTTTTTAGATAATTTTACTGAGGAAACTCTGTTCATAAAAGTTCATAGAGAAATAGATAGAGCTAACCCAATTATGGAAGCAGCTTATAGACAGGCAATATCCACAAAATTTTCTCTGCTGTGGATGGTCATTAGAGATTTCCTTTTTACCTTGTTTTATAATAGGAAGGGCAGAACAACTTTACTGTAATACAATTATATGAAACAGGGATGAAAGTACAGCACTAACAGATTTTGAATAGGAGCCGGCCTTGTTTTATAATAGGAACCCGGAACAACTTTATTGTAATACGATTATATTAAACAGCGATAAAAGTACATCGCTGATAGGTTCTAAAGACATTTACCACAAAAATCTCTTTAAATAGGGTAACAATAGTTGAAGACCCTAAACTTTTATAATGACGGTCAAAGACCTCCAACCCAAATTATCTCTTTGTTTTTCCTTTTTGCCCTTCTTTTTTTTTTTTTTTTTTTTTTCATGTCAACATAACCAGTTCTCTATTCTGCCATGGGTAATATTTGTTGACACTAACAAAACATTCATCGATATCAACATAAATTTGTATTAACATAAACAAAAATACTCAACTATTACAATCAATGACCCTATAAATTTATTGACGTCGATAGAAGATTCGTCGACATCAACATAAAATGGTGTTGACGTTAATAAAAATACCCAGTTAACAGCATAAGTCATCCTGTGAATTTGTTGACGTCGAGAAAAGATTCGTCGACATCAACATAAAATTATATTGATGTCAACAAAAACGCCCAATTAGCGTCAACAAAAATTGAGTTTTCCGTTGTTGAGGGTTTTGTTGACATCGAGCAAATCTCACTCTCACTGTGATCGAGAAAAAATGGGTGGGGTGTTGATCTTCTTCTTCTCCGTCCTCTCTTTCTTCTATTCTACTGTTGCTGTTGATTTGGGGGTGAATAACGTTTTTTTTTTTTTTTAGGCTTATATTGACATCAACTAACCAAGGGGAAAAACGGAATGAAATAGTATTTTGGGCTAAAGGTCCTTAGCCGTCATTATAAAAATTTATGGTCCTCAGTTATAATTACCCCATTTAATAGGATTTTTGAAGTAAATGTCCCAAGATTTTGGATAAGAGCCGACCTTGTTTTATAATAAGAAGGCCGGAACAACTTTACTGTAATACGATTATATGAAACAGATTTTGGACAAGAGCCAGCTCTTATCCAAAAATCAATTAGTGCTGTACTTTCATTCCTGTTTCTTATTTCAGTAAAATTGTTCTGGCCTTCCAATTATAAAACAAGGTAAAACAGAAAATCTAATGACCATCCAGTGCAGATAAAATGTTAAGGACCAAGGTGGAATAAGCTGTCCAAATTTAAGTTTATGCTTTTGGAGGCCTTTTTTGCTTGTTTTCTCCACCTAGTTTTCTCTGCATCTTAACAAGGGCTACCCTTGCCAAGCTGTAAGCTGCGCTTTTTCTGTGTCAACTCACCACCCCAATCAATCTGAAGCCAATTCTGTAATTTAGAATTTCTGGGTTTACACTTAAGAGTTCTAGGTTGAGGTTAGACCGGCATTTTCAACTCTATGAATAACTACCAGCACTTGCTACTCAACAGAAATTTACGCTTTCTATTTGGCCCATTTAAATCCAGGATTGAGTTTGGATTGACATTCCCTGTGTAATTAATCAATAAATCAGGTTAAGGCTTTCTGCTTTTGCTATTCAATGATGATTTTAAAAAAATTTACATTAGTAGCCCCCTCTAAAGCAAAATTTCCTAGGTCAGCCTCCAAATTCGAAGTTGAGTTTGGGCATCTCACCTAACTAATAAATGTGCCAGGCACAGGCTGTTGCACCTGTGTTGAAACATGGCAACATAAGCCCGATCCAGTCCAATCCATTAATTGTGATTTTATCTGCAAACACAAACCTAAAACCAAACAGGGCCTATATATATTTATATATAAATATATATATATATATATATGTGTTATCCACTGTGGTCCCTATGAATCAAGAGATTGTTATATATGTCACTGTAACTTGTATAAATGCTGTTATATATATGTTATCCACTGTGGTCCCTATGAATCAAGAGATTGTTATATATGTCACTCTAACTTGTATAAATGCTGGTATATTGTTTATAGAAGTCACTGTAACTTGTATAAATGCTTTGGGGATAATAAAAAATCATACTAAATTTTATGGATGAAGACAATCTAGAAACTATGATGGAATAAGGAAAAACATTATTTAATTCTATCAATCTGATCAGATCTATTATTGATATATATATATATATATATATGGAGGACATTCATGTACATCTATCGCTCACCATATGGTGAGGACACTTTCCCTTTTTGCACATGAATTCTCATTTTGTACTTCATTCTATGTACTTGAAATCCCCCTTTTGTACTTGAAAATTCTAATTTATAGAAGCATCCCTCACCCTATGGTGAGGGATAGATGCACTTGACTATTTCCATATATATATATATATATATATAGGAATATTCATATGCATCTTTCCCCCACCATAAGGTGAGAGATACTTCCATTTTTTGGTCTTTTCAAGTATAAAAGAGCTCACCCCATGTACTTGAAAAGTCACTTTTGTACTTGAAAAGACCAAAAAATGAAAGTATCTCTCACCTTATGGTGAGAGAAAGATACACATGAACATTCCCCATATATATATATATATATATGAGAAATGCTCATGTGAGAGACACTCTCACCAAGTTGGTGAGAGATGGGTGAGGGCCCTCATATAAATATTTGAGGTCCTTGTATTTAAGTTTGTGAGAGTAGATATTTATGTGAGGGCCCCCACCTATCTCTCACCAACTTAGTGAGAGTGTCTCTCACGTGAGCATTTCTGTGTGTATATATATATATATATATAAATATTCCAAAGCATACCCAACTAGAGGATAGAAAGTGTGTGTCTGAGTTTTTAACACGTCATCTCTTGTGGATTTGATTAGACCCATTGGGAAGAGGACTTGCTTTTTTTATAACAGGAGAGTGAAGACAAATAATATCTTGTTTTCTTTTGCAGCACCGACGATAAACTTTGATTATACATCACATTCTTGGCTTGAGGTCCTTTACTATCTCCAATATTCTAAGAAGTCTTGCAATGTTTCCATGAAAATGTTATGGATGAGATAAATCCAATAGTGTCAAGAGATTATTGAAATGTTATCATATTTCTGCAGTGTTTTAACAATTTATTTAAGAGAGATTCATCAAGTTTTCATGCAGGTTGGAACTTTTTAATCGAGATGAGAAATTGTGAAGTTGAAAACTTCTAAGATTTTACAAATCCTTGCTCTGCTTATTCGAAAACCTCCCCCTTCCCTCTGAAAAGTGGGCTAAGTGTGTTTCTGGTAGTGAGCTTGTTATAGGGAATCTCTTCTAAACAGGGGAAAGAAAAAAAAAAAAAAAAAAAAAAGAAGAAGAAAAAGGAAGTGGGCTAAGGTATGCATCCATCACTATTAGATAAAATGTGGTTGTCCAATTAACAATTTTCTTTTTTTTTCTTTTTTTTTTGCCTCTTTTTCAAATTCTTTCACTGAATCATGAATTCTAATTCATGCTTTCCCTTATCAATCTGTGTTCAACCATCTCAATTCTACGCCATGACTTTTAGGGCATGTTTGTTTAATACTTTTTCGCTGAAAAGTGGATGGTTTTCCGTGGAAAATCCATTTTTCAGGTGTTGGATGAGGAACAATTTCACGAAAACGTTTTGCTGCCTCGTCAATATTTTCCTTAATGATGGTAGAAATGAATTTCCTATGTGGAGTATAGGAAGTTGATTTCCTCGGAAAACTTCTCCCTCTTTTTCTCACTCTAATCAATTTCAACCCAAAACCCCACAAATTTTTTATTTTTTATTTCTTTAAATAAATTATTATTTGATATTTAATAAATAATATACATGTTATGTTATTTTTCTTCAAGAAACTGTTCTACCAAATACGAAAATTTGATTTTTTATAAGGAATCCATAGCCACATCAAACAACTTTAGCACCAATTCAATCAGGAAAAAAATTTTGCACCAAACATGAATTTCTAAATTCTACGGAAATTTAATTTCGAGGTTTCCATTTTTATTAAATTTGCTAATATGGCAATTTTCCCTTTTCATGAAAATGGTGTATACACAAACTTGACCATAAGCTCAGTGTTGTAAATGTCGTCGCTCTGAGTCGCATTTGTATCCTCTTTGCTTGATCACTCATATATAAATGGTATTCCAAGCCCTTTATTTGGATCTAACTTGGGTTGAAGCTTTATATGTAAATTTGAAATGAGCATGTCATGTGACTTGGACCGGTCATGGGTCCAAATCCAAGTACACTACGTAGTAACCTGATTGGATAGGACCATACCACCGGTTAGCAATGCACATCCACCGAACCCATGTATATTTTTAAGAGGTTTTTCGATCGAGCTCACTTCAAGAGATAACTTTTTTTCTCCCCTTTTTAAAATTTGAATATTTTTCCACAGCTATAACTATACTATTTTAGGACTAAAATACCCATTGTGTGAGCTATGACATATGAAAAATGCATTCTTGTAAATGAGTTTAGAATTTTTGTCAATGAGAACACTCAAACTTGTATTATTGTATTTATGGGATGAAAATGCATCAATGTAAAGGGACTTAGATTAAAATATAGGGGTAATTACATTAACTTAAGTATTGCTTTTTTACTTATGTGAGTCCACTGCATATAAATTTTTGTGCATCTCATTGTGGATTGAGTCCACTGCATATAAATTTTTGTGCATCCCAGTACTGTGGATTGATTATGCTTTGAAAAGGATTTGATGCACTGATTAGACTAACATAAATAAATGGGCAGGTGAGGAAACTTCAATGGATGGTTCCAATTAGATGGGTAGTAACATCATAAGTGGGTCCCTTGAAGTGGACAGCCATTATGAGAAATTGATGCATAGATAGTACTGGAAGCAACTTCCATTATGAAAGATTGATGCATAGATAGTACTGGAAGCAACTCCCATCATAAGTGGATCACTGGAATATTGGATTTTTATGTTTGCATTAAACATTGGAATAAATGCAAAGGATAGAGTCTCATCATTTTGAAATTTGCAATGTCTGATTTAAATAAATAAATAAAAAAAAAACGGTTTAACCGACCGAACCGAACCGTCCAGTTTGGTTTGGTTCGGTTTAAGTCATCTCCATCAATCGGATCGGATCGGTTAATTAAAAAACTGATAGGTTCGGTTTGGTTATTGATTTTAGTGTTAAACCGATCCGAACCGCCCATGTGCAGCCCTATCGCTCACAGTGACGGCGGCAATGTCTACAGTCGAGGACTGAGAGAGAAAGGAAAAGAGCAATGAAATGTGTGAATTGATGGAGGACTATATATCATTTTGATACGACGGGAATTTGAGATTTTCTGCCGTACGGCCACAGATCTATAGGTGGGGCTCACATATAAATAGGATTTATTTGTACCGTTCGATTGGTCTTGTGTTTTATTAATTTGAGTTCCGACCGTAGAAAACTTTTTAGTGGAGTGAATTTGGATTGATGCAATCAATACATTGCAAAGAGTCTGGTTTCACGGTTTGGATTTTTGCAAGGTTTAAGCTATGATGATGGATTCCTGGGAGCAGCCAAGATTAGGACGCAAGCTCGAATAAAAGGATAATTTGGTAGAGTCGAGAGGTACCCAAAGTGGCCACAGAATCCGCCCTTGGCGGGTTCCAAAGGCTCTGTTGCAGAGATTCTATTGAAAGACAAAATCGACGAGGAAGAGAAAATGACTCTATCCATAGGGTTGGTTCTAAGTGGGTTCAAGTCAAGCCGGAATCGACGAGGAAGAGAATTTATCTGCGTTTTTTGCGAATTTATCTGAATTTTTTGCAAATTTATCCGAGTATCTAACAAATTTATCTGAGTTTTTGGCTAATCTATCTGAGTTTCTAACAAATTTATTTCCATTTTAGAAAATTTAACTGAGTTTTTGAACAAATCTTTTTGTATTTTTGGCAAAATTTTCTAAGTTTTTTTAAAAATTCATTTGAGTTTTTGGAAAATCCACCTGACTTTTTTGGAAAATTTATTTGCGTTTCTTGAAATCTATTTGTGTGTTTTGAATTTTATTTGTGCCTTTTGAAATTTATTTGCGTCTTTTCAATTTTATTCGCGTTTTTTAAAATAAATTTAACTGAGTTTTGGCAAAAATTCTTCAATTTTTGGCAATTTTCTTGGGATTTGAATTTTTTATTTATCTTAGTTTTGGCAAATGTATTTATGTTTTTTAAAATTTATTAGCATTTTTTTAATTTACTTACGTCTTTTGAAATTTATTTGCATCTTTTGAAATTTATTTATATTTTTTTAATTTTATTTGGATCTTCTAAAATATATTTGCATCTTTTGAAATTTATTTACATTTTTTGAAATTTATTTAGATCTTTTGAAATTTATTTGCTTCTTTTTAAATTTCTCTGCGTTCTTTTGAAATTTATTGCGTTTTTTGAAGTTATTGCATTTTTTAAAATTTATCTGCATTCTTTTGAAATTTATTTGCATCTTTTGAAATTGATTTTTTTTTTAGAATTTATTTGAAAATCTCATTAATTGGATTTCATTAAATTTGGTTGATTAAATGGTAGTTGACTATTATTAACATATACCACTAATCATGGGATATGATTTAAAGAAAGGGTAACTTAGATATTTTAGGTCTTCAAATTTGGAAAAATGACATATCACACTATGAAAAAAGACTGTGGATCTAAAGTCACAAAGTGAAATGTTCAAGGACCTTTCGCCGAATGCCCCAATGTATTATATATAGCATTATTATGTAATTAAGAAATGGTGATCTAATATTTAATTATTTATATTCTTTTAGATCTTATTAAGGAATGATTGGATATGTATAGAATAAGATATTTCTAAATTTAAATACTAGCATAATGAAAAATTACATGATAAGAATTTTGATATTACAATATTATTGTTGTTTGGCAATTTTCAAGATGTACATTCAATAGATTTTGAGCTAGGTCGTTTGGCAATTATCTTATATTATGATATACGCTAAATTCAAAATTAACCTTAATTTTCAAATTAAAGAAATGGTCAATAACTTTATGATCTTGTTTCAATTTTTTTTTTTTAAATGACAAGACAACGACAATATTTCATAGAAATGCAATTTCATGAAAACAAAAATCTCCAAATATATGTTCAAGATATATAAGGAATTCATGGTAAAGTGAGTTTCTCTTATTTTCTAAGAATTCTATTCAAGTAAACAAACATGTTAAAAATTTTCAAGATAAGGGATATCATGGTAAAATGAGTCTCTTTGAATTCAATTTTATGTGAACAAATAGGTTATATCTTTCATTGCATTGTGGGTTTTGTTGAATTTTTAAAAATTCAGATCCATACTAATAAATTGGCCCAATCATATTTTAACAATAATGAATCAACTTCTTTAAATCATTAAGAATTCAATTCCATACAAATAAACAAGCCCTATTGTATGTTCAGGATAAGAAATTAGGTGTAAAGTAGTTCCTTATAATTCTTAAGAATTGTTTTCATGCAATTCAATTGACCCTACCAAGTACCAAGACAGACATATAGAATTTCATGAGTCTTTCAGACTTACTATCTATCAATCAGTGTAATTTTTGGTGTTAGGACCCAGAAAATGTACATTTTTTGGATCATGGAAAACAGACCAGTTTTTATATTAAAAAAATGGAGAAATATTTTATTTATCCAATTCGAGCCCCACCTTTCATTGTTTAAAGTTGATCATATGAACAACCACTCCCAATATATTCAGTGTATTAGACTTCACTTTAATATGTAAAGGTAGAGTGTACACATAGAGGTAGCCCACAAGTTGCACTAACCAAAGGTTTAGTAAAGGAAGAGGAAAAGAGGAATCATATCAAGAGAGAAAAAAAAAGTAAAAATCAAGAAGTAGAGATGCCTCAAGAAAAGAAGGTTAGGGCAATTTTGTCATTTCCCATTTCATGTAGTATGTCTAGGGAAAATTAGAGTTTTTGAGAATGAGGTAGGAAAAGCCATCTCTAAAGGTAAACTACGAGAAAAAACCTCTATTTCAAAGGGAATGTAAGAATCCAAAATAAATTAAAAAATGATAAAAAGAAAGTCTATCATGAAGGTCTAGAGTCTAGACACAAGAATGATGTATAACTCCATTGATGAGATAATCAATTGCAATGGTGAGGAGAGAGACTGAGATGCATTTAAATTATCTTAGAGTCGTTCCTCAATTTCATATGTGATGTGGAAAACGGTTTACATAAGAGTCATTTACATAATATGAAAAACAACATATTATTTGTCATCTTCACACCTCTTCAAATATAAATCCAATAGCATCCCACGCTTTATATGTCTTTTACTATTTTTCACAGGTTTTGAAAACTGCATGATGAATCAATTGATGATATTCAACACAATAGGTATTGTTGACCTTCTAAAGAGGATTAAGAGTTCAGATCGGAAAAAAGATGCCCACAAAAATCAAAATCGAAGATCAAATGGTCTAGTTTTTTTGCAAATATGTCACAATCCATAAAGGATTAATGGTTGGAATTTGAGCCACTAGTCATTTTTGGCCTTGTGAAGAGGGTCTACCGTTCAATTCATACATTGAAGCCCAGATGATCCAAAAATCTGAAGAAAAAAATGGATTGCCTTTTCAACTCGCGGAACACACATGCATCCAACAGTTGATATGTTTTTTGAAGATATTTCAAGCTCCACGTTGAATCAGCACCTTGAATTTGACCTCTTTGCTGGAAATGACCTTTTAAATAGGATTAACTGTTTGGATCGTGAAAGTGGGGCCCACAAAAGTCTAGAAATGAATATCAGTGGTCTGGACTTTTTCATACTTATATCACGATTTATGATGATCCAACGGCTGAAATTTGTTACAATAGCCTTGTTTGGCCTTCCTAACATGTTTAACCATTCTGATCATAATTCTGGAGCCTACAAAATAAAATAAAAAATAAAAAAAAGGCGTGATGGGTGAAATGTCACTATAGCACCACAAAAGCAAAAAGAGTGTGATTCCATTTCACACCTCTCGAGGCGTGAAAAATGCAAGGGCCCCTTTTCACTTGATTTACAAACCAAAATCACATGTAAGTTACACATCACATGTGTAAATTTTGCAAACAAACATCAATGGTGTGGAACCATTTCAAATGCAGGATGTCTACATATGTAAATGGGGGTGAAACAAACCACTCCGTAGAAAAGATGGAAGGTCTACCTATCACCCTCCCTTCCCTCTCCTAAAAACCCTTCACCCCACCAACGCTAAGGTTTTGGTTTCCCCACTACACAAGTGATAAGTTAGTCCAAGTTATACCATAACCCTCATTATATCAAATTGATAGCAATTGTTAATGTGCTAATCTGATCCGCTCATAACAAATGGAGAGTCCAAATCCAGGATTGGAAGGTCTGATCCATGAAACCCCACATTCAGGTGGAAATTTTTACAGTGACTTTTGAGTTAAAAAATAAATAAAATCTTTGGCATATTTTATCAATCAACTCCTGCAGTTTTTGTTCAATGATTTTATTTTGACCTATTCCGGGGGGAAATTCCTTACGCCCCATCTTATGGCAAATGCTTTCCGACCAACTGACATGATGGTCAAAAGGGAGGAAAGGCTTGCCCATATTGATTGAACGTCTTGTTTTTTTTTTCTCTCTTTTAACCTTTTCCACCGATCAATTGCTTTCCAAAGTCATTGCATAATTGAGTAGTTGGGGGAAAATGTCTTCACTGTTTTGTGTAATTACGATTACACTAAAAAGGACTTGCTTTTTTGAGCACCCTATTCTTCTTTAGTCTGATACTAAAAAGATGCCAAGACCATTCCCCATGAAGAAAAGGTTGAATGGAAACCATTCTTCTACAGTGTCACAGAAACCAAAATCCACGGAAAGCTAAATTTTGAGAGTAACACCAACGTGCCATAAGAGCTCCTTACCAATAAACTGTAATAATCTTGGATGCGTGGGCTACCTTTTAGCAACCAAAATCATTCATATGATAGTCCATTTATATGATGGATATGAGGTGCCCCAAAAGTCTCTTCATTATTGGATTCAAATGTGGGCAAATGGATCCTGGGGTCTGGCCCAATAAAGGTTTTGGGAAGCCCAAGTCCGGTCGATAAAGAGTCAAGCCTGATGAGAGCTCAAGTTTGATAAGAGGTGCTAGACCTATATGAGTGGGGTTTCAGACCCTAGACCTCTTTGAATCAGAATCTGGTTCCTTGGAACCATTGGATAGTCCCAGTGCTGTGCTTTCAGATTTGGGCTTGTGGAGTATGGGGCTTAGCTAAATCCAATCAATGACAGCCCTACCTTCGAATAGGCATGCTATATTTGTGAACCATTGAATTAGACTCTGTTGTCACCGTTGTTGATGAGATGGTCAAGGACATGTGTGAGTTTGTCTTGTAAGCCAAAAACTGAATAAATAAGACTTATCTCATAGCAATCTAGTTTGCAATTCGATTTGTAATTCGAGTCTTTGCTCGATCAATGAATTTGATGGGGTAGGTTCGTTTGATTTGCATCTCAATTCGTCTAATTCGCAATTCGAGTTCGACAAGTTCTAAAATCCAAATCATCAGCCATCAGGCCAGGCCAAGGCGGTGCTTTTCTGAATAAATGGTATGGTTGAGTGCACCCAGTTCCCTCCATCAAGTGATACCAAATGACTGATTATTTAATGCAGGCGTGGTCCGTGGACATGATTGCATATTTCGCAAATCATAAATTTCCAACACATATTAGTCACTGCTGACTAACAATACAAATCTTATATCCTGCAGTAGCAACAGTAAGCAGCAGTACACTTTGTCTTACAATCACACCTTGGAGAAAGAAATGGAGGTGGAAGAGCTAACTAGAATACAACACAACTAAGATAGATCTAGTCTCACAATCACACCTGAGAAAGAAGGGGAAGTGGAAAAGGTGACTAGAAAACAACATAACTAACATAGATTCCACACAGAGAAGTGAAATATGGAATTCAAAGCAGTGATTCTGATTTTTACCTATTTCATAGCATCTGGGTGTCTCTCTCTCACCCTAACCATTAATCCATTCTTCATGTGTAAGATTATTGAAACCTTTGGGGAAACAGGGTGGCCTTCCAACACTTGAATATGGAAGTTGAACAGCAGGGCAGCGGCAACTGTTTTCATTTGAGTGAAAGCTACCTCCTTGCCTAAGCAATTCCTTGGCCCTGAATTGAATGCCATGAACTTGTAAGATGGCTCAAACTTCAGCTTACCACTCTCTGAAATCCATCTCTCAGGCTTGAACTCTAAGCAGTCTTTGCCCCATATAGATTCCATCCTCCCAATCGCATATAAAGGAATCAAGATCTTGGTTTCTGGTTGAACTGTCTCACCTGTGGGAAGAACTTGTCGCTGAAAAACACTCTTATGTTCGAATGGAACCGGTGGGAAGAGTCGCAGAGACTCGCACAAGGCTGCATGGAGATATACCAACTGACTAAGCTCCTCAGCGTCGAACACTTTCAGTTTTCCATGCCACCCTTCTCTCAATTTGGGTGAAGTCGCCTTCAGTTCCCGCAAGATTTTGGTTTCGACTTCTGGGTTCATCGAAACTACCCAGAAGAACCAAGTGAGAGCTGCACTTGTGGTATCTCTTCCCGCGAGCATGAGATTCACAGTGGTGTCTCTGAGGAACTTCGCAGAGTTCAATATAGCCAGTTCATCTCCAGGTTGGTAATTGATATAAGCTGTTAACAAATCCCCTCCTTCCTCACAATCATTCTCTCCTACATTAGTTCTAGATTTGTACAGCTCCTCCCTCCTAATTGAGACATGTTGGTTTATGAAATGATCAATGATCTTCCAAGCTTCAGCCAGTTTTTTCTCCTTTCCTATCTTAAGACGCTTTAGTACCATCCACCAGCTCTCTGGCATGGCATGCCGGAAAGCGACAGCTTCCATCGCATCGTCCATGGCCTTTGCAAAGGGAACTGTGGGGAAGTCAACCGCAAGAGATCCAGGATCAACACCGAAGACTAGAATGCAAGTGCTATCAAATGAAAACCTTTGGAACACATCTTGCAAGTCAATGATACCTTGGCCTTGTTTAATGATGTGCTTGAGAACATGCACAAGGCCCTTGTCCACCTTTTCCTGGCTTGTCCTGGCAACAAAGGCACCGAATCTCTTACTGCTTATAAGGCTGTGAGCCATTTTTCGTTGAATTCTCCATGACTCTGAATCCGAATTGAAAATCCCACCTCCAAGAACATCAAAGATTTTGGAGAATGAGGGTCCCTTGGGGAAATCAGAGAAGTTGGTGCTGAGGATGTGGTGGACATTAGCCGGGTCGCAGGTGCAGAGAATGTCCATGTGGGTGAACCATGGACCATTGAACATGAATGTGCACCCTGTTTTCCTGAATACATCGACGAGCCAATCGTGCACTCGATGGATGTTGAATGCAAGTGAGGGCAGCATTCCAAGGATGGGCCAATTGGGAAGAGCCCCATCTCTTCTCCTCAAGTACCCAAAGTAGAACAAACATGCAAAGGCTACGAAGAGTTCAGGGTAGCTCCATTTGATGAGGATGCTCCACAAGGAGGCCATGGAAAGTGGTGCAATGGGTGCTATGCCTACTGGTGCTGGTCATATAGACTCATCACTCTCATCATGGTCTTCAACAGTGGTATAAGTTTTCAGGGTCTCATCTGTGAAAGTGGTGGAAGCCAGAAAAGATAGATATTCATATTCCTTTGTAACTTCTGTGCTTTTTGAGAAACAGTGAGAAAGAAACTGTGAGAAAGATTCGAAGATAATTACGTATGATCGAATAGACTACTGTTTTTGAGATACTACTACTGAGAATATGTATTTAGTGAAGTTTACAGGTATACTTACTGTTATTCCATCAGGATTTTGTTATAGTTACCTTGTTCCAACTTCAAACCTTTCTATTGAATGAAGGTAAAACAGGAAATCCAAGGCTTGTTTGTTAGCATAGAATAAATAGAAATTTACAACGAAATGAACTCTATCGAAATGATCATTAAAGAGGTGAGAGGTAAAGGATATAAGGTTATGGTCGAAGGAGACAAGGTACTCCATGCAGAGGCAATCCTCACTCCCCTGTCCATCTTTCGGAAGGGAGATAATTTGATGACCATTTTTCTGAAAATTTGTATTGGTTTCTTCAATTTTAACCAATTTAAGAAATTAAAAATTAAATGAAGCAATCAAACAGGCCGTGAGAGTTTAGACCATCCAAAACTAGAAGAGATTTTGTTGATATTTCCTTTTTAAGGATGCGAGGGGTGCAATCAGTTGGATGGTCTAGATTGCTAAGTGGTCAGCCCCACAACTGCCTGCAAAGTTCAAACTCAAGGCTCATGGTTACCATATAAAAGATTTGAAAAATTACAATAATAATGAAGAAACAATCAGAGGCAAGTAAACTCCTCGTTTTTAATGACGATTTTAAGAGATATCTTGAACCATTAAGCCTAATTTATCTTAATCCATTCATTACATTGTTCAGTTTTTGTTATCTTGAATCAAGATTTTCTTAATCTAATTTATTTTAAGCAATTCATCACATTCTATTTCAGTTTTGTGTTTTTAATTCTAAATCATTTATTTCCAAATATCTTAACATTGAAGAGTGCATCCCATTTTGTGTGGCCTACTTGGATGCCTGTCAATCAAGCCTTTATCATTAGGTCCTGGTCTGTCAAACAATGTCTAGGGGTATAAGTGTCTACTACATATATAATAATATATTCATCATCAAAGCCTTGTTCCAACTTATATTGAGTTGGTAGCCCCAATGGGTAACTTAATTAGCTTAGGACCATGGTTTGCACCCGAATAATGTAGGTTTGAAACTGCACTACTATATTGGGGCTACAGGGGAGTTTACTCGACTTCCTTCTGGGCCCAGAGGGATTCGTCCAACCCAAAGGGTTAATTAGAACCCTCCGATAGCAAATATAATAATAATAATAATAATAATAATATATTGAGTTTGTTACATAAATTATATTTCTTCATTCTAATCTATCATGAGTCTAAACATATCCTTACTACTTCCATGGTCCCTTCTTCTCGGTTGGCTATCGCATAGAATTTTTTTTCCAAAATACGTCCAAAATAATCTCAAATAAGCCTCTCTTAATCTATCATCTATAATGATATCATAACATAATATAGAACCATACATAAAACGGATCAATCCCTAATTTTTAGAGAGAGGGCTATCAGTCGCTTACAATTTACATCGTTAATTACATATTAACTACTCACACTATTTTACTTTTTTTTTTTTTTTAAATCACAGTAGTCACAGTAGCAGAGAAAGGACAAAATAATTTCTTGTATTTTTTGTTGCACCCGTGACAGTTACCTAGTAATTTGATTTTCGTCCTTCCCGTCCTTTGTTATTGAACTATTACAATCACCGTTATTATGAAAATATTGTAATGTTTCCGTGAGCCAATGGGACAAGGGGTCCAGTTCAACATTTGGACTCATTATCAATTTGTGTCGTCTCTGGATCTACTAACTGCACTCCGGACAAATTCAGGTCCAGGTCCCGGTCCCCTTCCAGCTTCCACCTTACCCACCACGAGACCTCATCCATTTCTCCCCTTCTTCTTGAGTCCCTATTTGACACCCATCTAATAGAACCAACCTTAGAAATCAAAACCGAAGATCACGATGTTTTTTAAGGTTACACGCGTAAGAATCTAAGATCAAGGAGTTAAGATGATTTCATGCCACCGGTTGAATACGATCACCTTCAATCTCATGATTGTCATGCATTCGGATGGCATAGCTAGCTTTATACTTTAAAAAGTGCAAATGGCATGCATCAAATTGTTCTCCAACAGCCAACGGGCGTTGTCCATTAGAAAATGCACTACCTTTGGTGAAGCTCACATGGATTCATGACAACCAAGGAAGGTAGGTTTGGTGGAAAGGTTTAGAGTTAGGTTCAATACCATGCCAATAAAATAATTTCAGGCTTTAGTTTTTGCTCCTTCAAATTTAATGGTCATACACATTTCAAACTTATTATAATAGAATTTGATGGTGACTTAAGCATAGGTCAATGTCAAATTAGGATTAGTGCCCATTCCAAATGATAGGTCTGTGATGAGATTGAATTGATTATGGGTGGACCCCTTATATGAGAATAAGAAAAAGGGCCTTTTTCAAGAATTCGTGAATGAATGAGTTCACATATGGTACGGTAGACCGAGGAGCCATCTAGGACCATGAGTGCCAAAGAGGATGGCCTGGAGAGATGGTGATTCAACCCAATCCCATCATATTAGCCCACTACAAAAAGCACCCCAGTTTTCAAGTGTTCTTTTAGTGGGTTAGGATGGTTTTCAATTATGTGGAATGGACTCACCTTAATCAAACCCGTTTTCAATTATGATTGATCAAACCCGTTTATATCACATGCCTCCCAACCTCTATAATGAATTACAGTCATCCAGGATTCACTCTAATAGGAGTGCACTCAATGATAGATTGGTCACATGACTCACATCTAAAATAGATGATTAATTTGAAATGATGTTCCCAATCCAATTCAAGTGAATTCTTTAGTCTCTACATTCATGGTTTTGAAATAATCCAGTGGGCTCCATACCAACAAAACGGATTTTGACCTCCACGAGGTAGTTGACTAGTAATGCAAAGGTAGTATAGATGATTGTATGTAAAGTCAAAACTAAAGGTGATTGCTTGTAAATACTCAAAAAAAGTGATTATATATTATTTAGATGATTTAACCAGAAAAAAACACTTAATGCGCACGTGTGACCCGATCAAACACTTTAGATGGTAGTGCACAAATTCGAGCAATTTGGCTGAATTTTCTTTCTTTTTTTTTTTTTTTTTTTACCTATATGGCATATCGTCGGCGCCGACCTTATTTATACTGTATAAGGTTGGTATCGACCCTGTCCACGACCTATTAGGGCTCGAAACCATGTTTCTTCTCATTCTTTTCTTCTTTCTTCCAGTATACCACCAAGACCAACTTTGGACAAGTGCTCTTGCGTGGTAGCTGTTATTTCTACTTGTACCGGGCTTCAAACTTCCTCCCCAACTGCATCTATTTGCTCCCGATCAGTTTTTCCATCGTCTGCTTTTCCCTTTTTAACTGCAGAGGTATCCATCTCCTTCCATTTTTGAATCTTTCTCTATGTTTTTGTATTTTCCTTCCTTTCGGTTCTCCCACCATCCCGCATACGATATCGAAGTGCATAGCACATGGGCTTCAATGTCGTTGTAGGATTTGTAGATTGTTTGTTTGAATGGACTAGGGTTTGTAGGATTCCGAATTTGGGGTTTTCCGAGTTAAGAAGGATGATGGTTTCGGAGCAGTTACTGTATTTGGCAGTTAGAATGAATTTGTTCTCCTTGCTCCTTTTTCTTGTTTTGTGAAGTGGATTGAGTTAATTTTGGTCCCAAAGCTTTAAGATAACAGATTCATTCTGTTTTTTAGTGTTTAGTTGGATCTGTAATTAAATTAAGATTATTGTTTGATTAGTTTCCTTTTATTTGATTGATCTTTTTGTCTGTTGCCAAAACCTGCCTTATTGATGCAGCCCAAATTAATGGGATCATATGGAAAACATGTCTTAGCCAAGTGACCCAAAATTAGGTCATTTCGTGTTTCAAAAATGGTCACTAGTTTCTTTATGAAATCATATTTTAGTTGAACCAAGTCTAAAATTGTTATCAGGGAACCACCATGGGATCAATAATGAAACTCTTTTTAATCAGACTATTTATCAAAGGAATGGTTCATATACAAAGATGAAGGTTATAAAATAAAAATGTTAGAATAATTTAATTAGAATGATATTGGTCTCATACTTTACTAGTAAAGAGAAATCTGTGCCCAGCACAGGCAAACAACCAACAAAATTTGTAATACGAAAAATTGTAAAAAGAGTAAAAATTGGAGATGAATCAATTTTTTAGTGCATATTTTTTTATACAATGCAATTAATAAGTAAAATCAACAATATTAACAAATGTAGCTGGTTGCAAATAACCGATAATACATCACATACTTTCTTGTAAAATCAACAATTTATCCTTCATGAACTTTAACTATTGTATTTTTTTATACAGTGCAATTAATAAGTAAAATCAACAATATTAACAAATGTAGCTGGTTGCAAATAACCAATAATACATCACATACTTTCTTGTAAAATCAACAATTTATCCTTCATGAACTTTAACTATTGTGTTGTCAGACAAAATTGTTTATCTCTTACATCAAGTGGGCGTAATCTATCTCTAATATTGGACTGTTATGAAATGTACAGTTTTTAGTGTTCACTATGCCATATAAGCATGAAATTTTTTAATGTTCACTATTTACGTCTTGTGAACATTTTTTTATGTATACTTGCCTTTTTATGTATGCTTGCCCTCATAACATTCAATGCCATCATGTCTAATTTGGATGTATACAGATGTCTAAAGAAAATACATGCAAGGACTAATTGCCCCGCAACGAGGCTAGTACCTCAAATGCACAACCAATCCAACTTTTGTGCGAACAAGAGCATCACATTTCCAGCGCTATGGAACGCTCTTCCACACAACCATTAATCAATTGAACTACCTTTCGATCTATGGCTAACGTTATTCAAACTGTCATTTTTCGCAGGAGTGGTTATGTTTGAATGCTTTATCCTAATTAACCTCCCTCCACTCCCAGTCTTACTGCCCGACTTATAGTGAACCTCCCCCTACATTTGTTGTGATATATGTGTTATTGGATATTGATTATAATGTAACTTGTAATTGAAGTAGTTATGTTGCGGATGTTGTCAATTTGTAACTTTAAACTTAGGAGATGTGCAGGCAATTTAAGTAAATGTATATGGGATGTTGATGGATTGATTGAATGCCAATTGAATGCATGAAATGTTTTTGTTTGTATTTAAAGTCATAAATGTTGTATTTGAAGAACATAGGGGGCTTTTGATGTAAATATATTAGTCCCCTACCTTAGGATTTTTTTTTCCAAATTTATATAGCGTCATCACTGACGCTGCATTACTTATTTTAGACTGTTAGGATCATTACCGACCCTGACTTAGAATTTTTTCTAGAGAATGCCTGGAAAAATTTACAACTTTTAGTCAAAAAAATAGGAAACATGCATCGGTAATGACCTTTTCTTTTACACTGCTAAGGTCATTACCGACTCTGACTTAAAATTTTTCCCTAAAGCGCCTAGAAAAGTTACAAGTTTTGTTAAAAAAATAGGAAGTATGCATCGGTAATGACCTTATTTTACACTGCTAGGGTCATCACCAACCCTGACTTAGGATTTTTTTTTTCCAAAAACACCTGAAAAAGTTACAGCTCTCAGTGTAAAAAAGGTCGGCGGAGACGATATGCCAAATAGGTAAAAAAAAAAAAAATGAAAATCCGGCCCAGTTGCTCTAACTGGTGCACCACCATCTAAAGTGTTTGATCGCATCACACGTGCGCATTAAGTATTTTTTTTTCCAGTTAAAGTCTCTAATATTTATGATGATATATCCAACTAGATGACAAATAGCAAGTCAAATCATACTGTCAATCATGTATTTTAGGTTCAGCTACGTAGTTTGGCATTTGTCAACCTCTTGATTAAGATCCGGTGTTAATTATTTGGCAGGTGGGCCCCACCAATAGTTCTCACTTAAGTACGGTGATAACTAGTTCTCACCAGAATATTTCCGTTTAAGCTATACAATATTAATGATAGAACTCTCCCTTCATGCCTTCTAATGATTATTTTAAACTAAGGCGGGCTTAGGTCATTTGAGACCCCTCAATGAATGCTACACAAATTACACCTATATGATTATTGATTATCATAACACTATGCAAAAGAGGAAA
Organism: Persea americana; assembly: GCA_029852735.1. NCBI lineage: Eukaryota > Viridiplantae > Streptophyta > Magnoliopsida > Laurales > Lauraceae > Persea > Persea americana. The sequence continues at coordinate 85,247,465 of CM056810.1, forward strand.
TCTTGAATTAGCACTTCTCCCTAATGAGTATTTTAAAGAATTCCTAAAGATTTTTTAATGTTTTTTTTTTCCTTTTAAGTTTCCTTAGTTCTCATTAACCCTATCCATGTAGCTCCCTTCACATGTGTTTCTGGTGCTTCCCATGTGGGCGTTCTCACTTTCACCTAACATTACCCTAGTATTAGAGTCTTCTCTAGCAAAACAGTGAACAGACCTTTCAAAAGTTTGTAGTCCTCTCACTTTCATTGAAAGCCATTTACAAGTTTGCAAATGGGCAGTAAACAGGCCTTTCAAAAGTCTGTAGTCCCTTTCGCACATGGTGGGTGCCACGTAAAACGAAGGGATTTTTACGAAAAAAAATCGGGATTAAATATTGATTAGATGGATTGATTATAAAAACACAAAATTGGTACTTTTTTTTATAGGATAACTCTCACGATGATAACATTTATCCACCTTATACCCATCTTGCGTATATCCCACCCACCGGAATTGATGTTTTACTTTTTACATCTTTGTTTCAATTAAAGTTCTCCGAATATTGAAGACTGATGAAAAAAATACACACTTAAAAGTAATGAACGCATCAGATCTGTTGGGAAAATATACATTTAAAAGGTTCCTTTTCCTCTCTTTCTTCTTATCTAAATATTTTAATGTTGAATGCTACTATCTACCAGCTCTATGCTGACGGTGAAATGAATACTTTCTTTTCTCCAAGCTCCTTGAAGCCTTTGGTCGTGGTATTTGTCATTTATCTTCATCTTCAATTTCTCCTCTTCATTTTATGCTTTCTCTTCCTTTATTTTTCTTTTATACTTGTATTCTTACTTCTTTTTTTTCTAGAAAGAGTTAGATTTGTTGATCCGTTCATCCATTCCAAGTATGTATGGCTTCGATAGTTAGAAAAACTTCATTAAAAATGGAGATGGATAAACTAAAACATTGGTTCTTGTGAGTGGGATATATGCAAAATGAGTATCGGATGGATAACGATATCGTTATGCAAGTAATGATATCATTACATAGGAACGATATCGTCATGAGGGTAATTTTGTTACAAAAAATAAATTGCACCCTAGCCTGTCAATTTTGTGTTTTTCATAACCAATTCATCTAATTAGTATTTAAGGCTGCTTTTTTTAACAGTTAATAAGTTTAATTATGGGAGTTCACCCTTCTTCTGAAGTTCAATTGAATGACTGCCACTGGAGGAGAGAAGAGAGATAAGAAGGTCTTGGGTACATTTTTTTTAAGCTAAAGGGCAGCAAAAATTGGCATAACTGGCGAATCGATCCAACCCTACCCACGGTGTAAATTCCACACACAACTTATATGGGTTGGTATGTTGGGAAACACAACAGATCCCCCTCCCAACAGAACGAATTTATATGAAATTTATAAATATGAAGAGAAAAAAGGGTTTGAATACTTGAGAAGGGGTGAGATGGGCACAATGCATAATGCAAATTGCATACCTAGGCAAAGATGAACAATTCTATTTTTATTTCTTTCTTTCTTTCCTTTATTTGAATAGTATATGAAATTTATATGATCTCCTAGTCAAAAAGAAAATGATAAAGGGGATAACATACTTTTTTCTCAAATTCTCTCTCGGTTTACTTTTCTTTTTATCGTTCTTTTACTTGAATTAAAACAAAACATGAATAAAAGTTTCAAAAACACTAACAAATCTTCATATACAACTACTTTATACCTAACTCGGCTCGCTCGTGGGGGAACTATGCTAGTTTTTCTACAATGCTTCAAGAAAAATAAAAAAATGCAAAGCTTGGTCACTTCATGAAACTCGACTGAGTCACCGAGTTACATAGAAATTCAGACGAGTCAAGTTGAGTCGAGTCTGTTTTTACAGGTATCTGAGTTGCCCCTGTTTCCGACTCGGTCCATCTTCAAAACATCGTGAAGGACATCTGCAAGCTTAATTTGAAGCTAGAAGTGGAAAGTTTTGAATTCAAAGTAAGAAAGGCTTTACTGGGAGGTTCTTAGCTTCATTTAAGCGGTTCTCAACTCGCCTAGGGATGATTCACCAGTATAAGGCGTGAGTTTGCTCTCCACGTCTTTTGTTTGAGTCCCACGCAGACTTACCAGGTGCACCTGTATTGCAAGGTGAGAGTCATGTGTGTGGAATAATCCTAGGGTAAAAATACCATGTGACACCTTAGTTATTGGTCCTATTATAAAGTATGGATCCAAATCACAGGCCTAAAAGAACTCTTACTACTCAGCCAGCGGGCTTTAAAAACAAAGCCCTAATAAGCCCAAAGCAGGTCAGGCTTGGGTCATCTTTTTCTGCCCGGGCCCCCATGGTCACCCGAATTTCATTCTACTACCATAATCGTTTCCCGTTCCCTCTGTTTTCTCAGCTTCGAGTAGGCGGGGAAAAAGGAAAGCTTGGAAAATGGCGGGAGGAGAAACGGGAAAAGAGCTTTCCTCGTTCCTGCACTCGGGGATCTACAGATTCCCAAACTCGAATGCCGTTTTCATGGACCCGGTCCGAGTCCTGAACGATTCCTACACCCGTTTTAGGGTTTCTCCTTCTTCCTACTACTCGCGATTCTGCGAACCCAAGGAAAACGAAGACGTCAGGATTCCTGGAGGAGAATCCCGAAAGAGGAAACGAAAGAAAGGAAAACACGACCTCAACGAAAGGGAAAGATCAGCGGAAAAACGTCACCAGGTGAATTACTTCTCCTTTTCTCTCTTTCTTTTTGCTCTTTTTTATTGAAGCCGTGAGATTGGGAAGCGTCTCGATCAACCCCGAAAATGAAAATGGTTTGTGAGGGAATTAAGTTTTCCTGTTGTTACATTTGGATGTCACCCACATTTTAGGTTTTCTAAGGTGAAAGCAGTTTTTTTCAGGTTTGGGGGAAAGCACATTCAGACCCAGTAGGTAGAAACACAAGAGGAAACAGATTTCACCAACCCCTTTTTTTTTTAGAAAGATTGTAGGCTACAAGTTTTGCCAAGCGTTCAATGAGATTTTTACTTTCTATGATACTAGGCTGACCCCGCAATAGGGACGGTATACTGTACAAGGTTCCAATGATGATGAGAAAGTGTAGAGTGTTTGGATGAGGTGAAAGAGATTGGTGGGGAATCTTCAGTGGGGAAATGAAGACGCGACTGGAAGGAAGTCCGAAGTAGAGAATGAGAAAATTGGATTTGGGGAAAGAGAGAAGAGTTAAGTTTTTTCAACCCCCATTTGGCATTTACCAGAGAAAACTACTGCAAATGAGAAATGCCACTTGTTTAGAAACAGGAGATTGATTTTGATCATTGAGCTTCTGTGGGAGAACATTTTGTTTGTTTGAGGAGAAACTAAGGAAGCCCCTATGAGTGGGCCCACATTTCTCCTCTATGATGCGACAGTTGACTAGTAAAAACACAATTCACTAGTGAAAACCTTTCTTTTTGGATTTTGACGCTGTATATCAACTAAATGGTGGATCAATGGATCACGGTAAGAGTGATGAATTGGTTAGGCGCCTCCTGCCAGAGAATCAGGTGGTGGGATTGAATTTGTGAGGATCCAATGTTTTTGTGCCTGGGCTAATTATGCAATGACTCTGGTGACCAAATAAATTAGGTGTAATATGGGCAGGATCCATAGGTCTTTGGATCTTACTTTTGATTAGTTAATTTTAATGGACTATCCGGGCAGTTCAAAAATGAACCACCTGTTGGATGTGTTAATAGGTTTTAAATGGTCAGTTGGAACTGTAACTATCCAATCTATCAAGGGTGCAGAAAATTTGTTTTGAAACTGCTTGACCCAAATTTTAGTTTGATTGTAGGGATCTGTTTGGTTCATTGTGTTGATATTATTGTCATTGCACATCTTATCCTATAGAATTCAGATTTACGAAAGGTTAGATGTCTGGTTGGCCACACAGGTCACACCCTCTAATCTTGAAACACGATACATCTCTTGATTCCCAATATTAAATCCTTATACTATTAGCAATTTCCATTCTGATATTGAATATGCGATGGAAATTCTTTTTACCATCACATTCACTTGCCGTCTTGCCTGTGATGATGTCTCATGAAGGTCTAAACCATAATTTTCATGACATTTAAAGTATTTTGTGTTTTCTTAGCAGGAAGCAAGGCCTTTTTTGTTGACTGCACATGAAGCTTTGCTCGGAGCCTGGGATCTGTTATCATTTCTTAGTGATCTTAAGAGAGATGGATGTCATTTAGGAAACAAAGGTTCTTCACATGAAAGAAAAGATAATGAACTGTCTTTTGTTGGTCTTGGAAGTGTTTGGCAAGCACCCCTCTATGAGATGTCTCTGCATTTCTATTCGCAAAAGAAACAAGGGGGAGATGAAGGTCGGTTTCCCAACTCAGAAATTAGAAAGTGGTGATACATTTTGGATACAGTTTTAATGAATTATATGTGTATTATGTCAGAATGGGGGTGCATATCTGTTTTCAATTTTTGCAGTAGTGAAATGTTGATACTTGATACAAACTTTAATAGAGGTAAAGGTTGGTTCATGAACTTGTGTATTCAGTATTCACATATTCATGAACTCTTTGTTTCAGTTGTGTCCAGTTCAAACCCATTCTATATTGATTTGGGTCAGGGGTCAGGTTCGGGTCCAGTTGTGTCCAACGATGATGGGCTGGGCTGGGCCCAAGTATAAAAACTTAATTGGGTCCAGGTTAGGACCTGGGCCCACCATGGACCAAATCAAAACCCATCCCCTTTACATCTCTGGGTAGAATGTCACAGAAATATCATGTAGAATTCACTATCCCCCATTATTATTTATTACAAGGAAGCCAACTTGAGCTTGCGACAATGAGCACCTTTCAACTCTGCCGTGGGCTCTTATGGGTTGTCAACCATATTTAAGAACCTATGAAGCCCGTGCATTTGCACCACTATGCATACATGAAAATCTTGTCTTAGTTTTCATTTTAGTTCTTTTTTTCCTATAACAACTATGCTTGCTATTTTTTCCTATAACGGCAGTTCTCACCTGGCTGCCTAGGGTTCGATCCCCAAGCAGGCCACCTTCCCTCACCCGAGGTCTCCTTCCCACATCCAAGGGCCCCTTACCTCACTAGGTATCCTTCCCTTATCCGAGGGTTCTCCCACTGGCATGGGTTCGATGGGTCCCCAAAGAAGAAAATGCTTGCTTTTGTTTAATTATATTAAAAAAAAATAAAAAAAAATCTTGTTCCTTATCTTTGTAGTCAGCATTTCATTGACCCTTGTCACCCAGTTTTGCAGGAATGCAATTGGTCAGACATGGTGAAGGGGTGGTTGTTCCAATATTCAGTAACTTGGTTAGTAATGAGACAAATGATGATGCTGAGGCTGAGTTTCTTGATAGATGGTTCATATTACCTCGGAAGAGCTGCTTTCACATGGTATGAAATGTATTATTGGTTTCCATTCCAGTTAAACGAATGTTATTGCATATAATTACGTGGACTTTTCTTATAGTATTTGACAATTTATTTCTGTTTTCATTTCTTCCTTGCAATGCTACATCTCCCATAGATTATTTTAGGTGTTAGTCCTTTCGGAATGGTATTTTAGTTCAGTCTTGAAAGTTGAGAACTCATTTTATAATAAGTGAACCTTGTTGCATGCATCAATCTGCCTGCATTTTTCTCCTCTATTATTTTCTGAGGGACTCTTACATGTTTTTTATGCTCATGTTGATTTTGATCATACGGAAGTCTGACTTGGGACAAATTCGCAACCTGATTCCTGGTAAGTTTTAAAGACCCTATGTTGTTGTACAATGACTTAAATGATGTTTGGTGAAGACATATCTCTTTTTGATAAGCAGTTGACATTTTTCCTATAGTTGTCATTGCCTTGCTTGTCATGAAGTATACTAGGGTTCTTTTGGTTGTCTTGGATGGATTTCCACCTTGAACTTATAGTAAAGAACTATGTTTTCAGGTTTAAATGTTTAAAACTGGAATCCTGCATTGGGTTTCCATTTTGCAATTATTGCATGCTCAAATCAGTTTCTTGATTTGGGGATACATCCAAATGTGCTCCTTTAGATAAAAACTTCCACTTGTTTTAGCACTTTTTGCAATTATTGCATGCTCAAATCAGTTTCTTGATTTTGGGATACATCCAAATGTGCTCCTTTAGATAAAAACTTCCACTTGTTTTAGCACTTTTTTCTAAAGTTACTCTGCAAATTATCTGCAGCGGATTCTGCTCATTTATTCAACCTTATAGTTATTGATCCACCTTGGGAAAACAGAAGTGTACATCAGAAGTCAGTGTATGTATACATTCTTCATAAATGCAGCTTCTTACTTTGGGTTACATTTGTACATCAAAAGTCACTCTGGGAATATTCTTCATTAATGCAGCTTCTTACTTTGTGTTAGATCTGTAGAGGTTTTTTTTTTTTTTTTCAATAGCAATTAAGGCTGTTTTTGTATGTTCTGATTTACATATTTTGAGCTCTCTACAAAAGCAATTTTTACTGTTTCGTAACATTACAATTTTTTTTGGGGAGTCAGAAAATGATGAGAGACTGAGTGGGGTCCATAATATGATGACTTTCATAACACGCACTGCCCGAAAGCATGGGATATATAACCATCCTTTCTCTAATATCCCTTCCACTTGTGTTCAGGGCTAAATTGTGTCGCTTAAGGAAGCATTGTAATTCTTTGGTCATCGGACTTTCTGATAATATGGCAAACATGGCAGTTTAGGGTTCATTTCTATCACATAATTAACGTACCTTTGGTTGAGAGTTGAGACAAATTATTCCCTTTCTTCATTATCAATATATATATTTATATATTCCCTTTCTTTTTTGACTGATTTTTGTCCATTTTCTCTTATTCTGAGTGGTGCTTATTAAAAAAACTATGGTAAATAAGAATAGAGCTTCAGACACTAAGGTCACGTTTGGAAACCAAATCTTCGGGGAAAGGATTTCCGGTTTCCCTATAGTTATGAAAAACCCATGTTTGGCAATTGTAAATTCCTCATGATTTGGACGAATGAAAATCTTCATTTGTTAAGACTTTCAGATCCGACCTCCCCCTATAAGATTTGGAAATCCTCACTTATATGGATTTGTACACGAAACCCCATTTTAATCAACTATATGCATCGATACACACCAATATCAAGTGAAATTCTCAGCTATATAAATCCTCAGTGGGGAATTCTTGTTCTAGTGGTAGTGAAGAATCATCAGATCTTCGGATTTCTTGCCTGTTACCGAACATGCTCTAAGAGGACAACAAATTTTGCATTCTACTTGTCTCAACCAGTTATAGAGGCCTATATGTGTTTGTTAGTGTCATTCTATATGTACTATGATAGATTGTGTTCGTGGCACATTCCATACTTTCTGTTCTGTGAAACTTCTTGTTGTGTTGACATTTTCTATATTACTATATATTGCAGATACCCTATGTTACCAAATCGCAATCTTTTATCTCTACCCGTAAAGCAACTTGCTCATACAGAAGGTGCTCTTGTGGCTTTGTGGGTGACCAATAGGGAGAAGCTGCGTGTGTTTGTTGAGAAAGAACTTTTTCCTGCATGGGATGTCTTGAATGTGACTGAATTTTACTGGCTGAAGGTGATATTTTTAATCTCATTCTGAACTTGCAGTATGACTTGCAAAATGGCTGAATGTTAGTTAAAGGGTATGGTCTATGCCAAATTGCTATCAGTTCGTATATTTTGGCAGATTACACTTTGTTTGTCCTCCACAGTATCAAATATCACAGTATTCTGAATATTGTTGATGTAGCATTTCTGCCCCCAATTCTCAATGATCAGTGCCATTATTTTGGGGTGGGACATATTGGACGATAAATTTCTCACCTTATGTGATATCCAAATCCTGTACCACCTCTTTTACAAAAAAAAAATAATAATAATAAAAAAATCTCCGAACAAAAATCCTGTACCATCTCAAATACAGTAAAATTTATGTACATTGGTACTGCCAAAAAATTCAAGCCAATTGCACTATAGGCCTTGGAGGTACATAAAACACATTATATTGTCACGAGAGTGAATAGACAATGACATTTGTGGAAAACTTGGATCCCTCCAATGGACAATCCTTCCTCCCTTTTATAATCTTATTTAGCCTTAATCAAGGCAATTCAAACTTAATACAATCTATCTGTTATGGAAAGTAAAGTTGTTAATAGATGTACAATGATTTGAGTATATCCTAACTTATCCCACGTGATGGGTTGATTTGTTACAATGAATGGGCCTGGGCCTGGTGGGCTTTGTGTCACTGGTGTTAACACCCCCTCTCAAATTGATGATGGTCAAACAGCAGCAATTTACGAAGCAAGAACTCATGCCGTGGCCAAGGCAGTCCTTTGATGAAGATATTCACAATTTGGAGTTCACTGGAAACATGTGGAGAACTACTGACCTTGCAATCATATTCATCTCGAATAAAATGACAATCTACCTCAATATATTTTGTCCGTTCATGGAAGACTGGATTCTCAGTGATATAAATGGAACTAGTATTGTCTGCAAGAAGTGGGGTAGCTGAGGTCTGAGGAAACCCAAGATCTGCAAGTAAGCCACAAAGCCAAAGGATCTCGAAACAGGCAGAGGACATGGCACGATATTCGGATTCGGTGGAAGATCTGGAGACCCTTTCTTGCTTTTTGCAGTTCTAAGAGATGAGCGATTCACCCAAATACTATATCAGCCTGTAGTGGATCGACGAGTATCCAGGCATCCAGCCCAGTCGGCATCAGAATAAGCATTTAGTGTGAGTAGTGTGCCAACTGGAAAAACCAAGGCTCGTGTTGGAGAACCAAGAATGTACCGAATGATCCGTTTGATAGCAACCAGACGGTGATGCCGCGGTGCTGTCATAAATTGATTAACAACATTCACAGCATATGAGATGTCAGGCCAAGTGATGGTCAAGTATACTAGACTCCCAACTAAGCATCTGTAGGAGGTGGGGTCGGAGAGGAGGTCCCCATCATCTTTCCGGAGTTTCATATTGACCTCTAATCGAGTGTTCACAGGTGTTGCATCCTTTTGGCCAGCAAGATCAATGAGATCAGTAGCGTTCTTATGTTGATGTAAAAATAGTCCCTTCCTAGACTATTGTACCTCAAGACCCAAGAAATATGTTAATGGACCAAGGTCTTTCATATGTAATGCAGCTTGAAGTGAGGATTGAAGACTATGGATCATTTTACTGTGTGTGCATGTGGCTGTGATGATGATATCATCCACATATACAAGAAGTATGGTGGTAGCTTGAGCAATGTTATTTAGGAACAATGAAGGATCATAGAGACTTTGAGCAAATCCAAGATGAAGCAGAGTAGAACGAAATTTCTCAAACCAAGCTCTAGGTACTTGTTTGAGCCCATACAGCGAGCAATGGAGCCGCGCCACCTCGTTTTTAGAAGTAATATCATATCCTTGAGGAAGACGCATGTACACTTCCTCTTTAAGATCTCCGTGGAGGAAGGCGTTCTTCACATCCATATGATAAAGGGGCCATGAGCGTGATGCTGCAATAGCAAGAATAGTACGCACCGTTGTCGTCTTGGCCACCGGAGCAAATGTCTCATCATAGTCAATACCATACTCCTGACGGTTGCCAAGTGCCACTAACCGAACCTTATAACGGGCCAGAGTACCATCAGAATGGAGCTTGATAGAGTAAACCCACTTACAGTCAATGAGTTTGATGGGCGGAGGACATTGAACCGCATCCCACGTGTGATTCACTTTGAGTGCGTCAAGTTCTTCCTGCATGGCCTGCCGCCAGCACTTATGTTGCACTGCTTGGGAAAAATGATTAGGAATATGAACATAAGACAAAGTAGCAAGTAAGGATGTATGGGTAAAGCCAAACCGATCAGAAGGGCTGGAAATCCTAGAGGATCGACGAAGAGGAACTGATTGGGAGATGTCTAGAGCAAGAGCTGGGTCAAGTGTCGAGGAAGCTGACAAATCAGGAGGCTCAGGTGCAATCGTATTTTCCGGCGACGCCTTTCATACACAAGTAAAGGCTTGATAGAGTCCGTAGAAGGAACAAGATTATCACAAAAGTCAGGAACAAGGGAAAGCACAGTAGGATTATCATGATCTAAATGATGTTGGAAAAAATACTGATTTTCAAAAAACACGACATTACGAGAGGTCCTGATACGTTTCACCGTAGGATCATAACAAAAAAATCATTTTTGGTCAGTTGCATAGCCTAGAAAAGCACACTTAGATGATTGAGCAGATAGTTTTGTTCGTTCAACTGGGGGAAGAAGAACAAAACATACACACCCAAAAGTATGGAGATGAGAATAAGTAGGATGCTTATGAAATAAATAGAAATAAGGTGTGTCATTCTCTATACGAGGGGATAGTAGTCTATTAATAATATGAAATGCTGTGGACAGAGCTTCAGGCCAAAATTTTGGTGGAACGAATGATTCTAAGAGAAGTGACCAATGTCCAAAAGGTGTCTATTTTTTCTCTCAGACACACCATTTTGTTGTGGTGTATAAGGACATGATTTTTTAGAAATGATTTCTTTGGTTTGCAAAAAATTCAGAAACTCATTAGAAACATATTCATCACCAGAATCTGTGCGAAGTGTTTTAATGGATGTAGAGAATTGATTTTCTACATAAGCTAAAAAAATTTTAAAAGTAACAAACATCTTAGATTTTGAATGTAAGAAATAAATCAATGTAAAGCAACTGTAATCATCAATAAATGTAATAAAATACTTAAAATGAGAATGAGATATGATAGGGGCTATACCCCATACATCACTATGAACAAGATCAAAGCATTTCAATGATAATGAGTTATTGATGGGAAAAGGAAGAGTCGTACTCTTGCTCATTTTACAACTAGAACAATCAAAAGAAGCATCTTCAAGAGAAATTTTATTATCATGAAGCAAACCATATTGAAACAAAGACAACAAAGTACGAGAATGAGGATGGCCTAATCTATTGTGCCATAATCGGCTCTTATCTGAACTAGAAGCAGAAAACAATGCAAAGGCAACCAAATTCCTATCTTGTGTAGAGAGTTGTAACGGAAAAAGATGGCCACACTTAGGTCCATTCGCTATCACCTCCTCCGATGCTTGATCCTGTATCACACAACCAGAACGCGAAAACGAGACAGAACAATGGTTATCAACTAGTTGGCCAACATATAATAAATTTGTAGATAACTGAGGAGAAAGAAAAACATGATTCAAAGGTAAGGGATGTGAGATCTCACCGATGGCAATAATGGGTATACTACCACCATCTGCGGTATTGATTCAGAGATTTCCATCATAAGGCTTTACTTGAGATAAATTATCAAAAGAGTGGGTCATATGATTAAAAGCCTCCGAATCCATATACCAGGTAGAGTTTGAATGTTTGGGTGTACCTGAGAGACCAAGAGCACAAAAGGCATTTACTATCATATGTTGAGCCATTTCAAGGGTAAGAGATGACGAAGAAAGAGGCTGAGCAGGCATGACTGTAGTGGTAGCAGGACTAAATGCAGGAGATGACGCATCTAAGATTGTCAGATTAGCCTTCTGTGACGAAAACTGAGCATGGTGCCGACATTCCGAAAGAACATGGCCTTTGCGTTTGCAGTAAGAGCAGAATTTCTGATTGCATTGAGTGGCAACATGTCCATACTTCTGACAAGAATAACACTGTACGTTGGTCATGTCTCTGTTTTGCTGTTTGGGACGAGCAAGATAGGCAGCAGGCAGTGGTCCTGGAGAAATTGCTTGTTGAAGAGTAACTTGGGTTGTAAGACGTTGTTCCTCACGAAGAAGCTCTCCTAAGCAAGAAATCAATAGATGGGGGAGGCACCCTGCTCATCAAATTTGAACCTACTTGTTCAAATTCATACCTCAGTTTCATCAAGAATTGATCCCTTTGACTAGAGGAATGAATGCTTTGAACCACCGCAATAGAGGCATCAAGTAGACTGGAGTAAATGATCTCAGTATAGTCCATCCATAAGCGAATAAAATGAGAGTAATATTCTTGAATGGACATTGTCCCTTGATTAAACTGAGATAGCTCATGTTCTAAATGGAATCGTCTTGCGGAGTTATCCTGTTGATAAACCTGTCTGAGATAGTCCCACATTCCTTTTGTTGTTTTATAGGGCTTGAGATTCAGAATGTATTGTGGATCCACTGACCCTAGAAGCCAAGTCATTATTTGAGCATCATTGGTTTCCCATTTGGATACTGCCTTTACATCCTCTAAAGGTTTAGGATTAGTCCCGTCAATCTGTCCCCATAACTCTTTCCCCTTAAGGTATATTTGAAATTGGAAGGCCCATGACAAATAGTTTGTCCCATTGAACTTAACCAAGTAATTTTCACTTTTGTCCATGATGAACACTCTAGTATGTGTCTCAAATCTGTAGTGTGACACCGAATGACTGGATCAGCCAATCTCTTGTGATATATGAGGAGGTTGTGGAGTGAAAAAATCTCAGAAATTTGCAAGTAGATTGCAAAATAACACAGATCTGTTTCAAAAATTCTGAAAAACAACTCTATAATTCCCAAAAGTATCAGTCAACCCTTAGGGATTGATTTCTGGAGGTATCTGAAGTTTCTCTGGTGGGCCACTGACTGATTTAATGGTTTATCAGTCGTCCGAAAGCCAGAATTGGGCCAGACGGCCTGAATTTCTGCACTGGATGTGATTTGGGGGCCCACAGATTGATCATTGGTATGATCAGATCACATGGGAAGCAAGGGACTCCTTTTTCGTGTCCAATTAAACAAGTCTCACTTAATTCGGATGAGAATCGAGGAAACTGGACGGTGTTGATTAAAATTGTTGCAAGATTTCTAAAAACCAGAAAAGCAGACAAAGATCCTACCTTGAGGCAGCAAAAATTCTGCAAAAATGTCCAGAATGTCTAGAATAAATAGTCAACTATCACAGATAGATTTAGTGAAGGTGCCTTGATCATCGCAGGTGGGCCACTGATTGATTAGGTTGAATATGGCCAGGCGACAGTGATTTCTTCCTCCCAGTTGTCTGAGAACTTCTAGAAAGAGAGATCAGATGATCTCTATTGAGTGGCTGAGATGCAGACGAGTCAGCATGAAGAAGTAGAAGAAGAAGCAGCAGGAGACAATGTCCTTGGCTCTGATACCATGTCACAAGAGTGAATAGACAATGACATTTGTGGAAAACTTGGATCCCTCCAATGGACGATCGTTCCTCCCTTTTATAATCTCATTTAGCCTTAATCAAGGCAATTCAAACTTAATACAATCTATCTGTTATGGAAAGTAAAGCTGTTAATAGATGTACAGTGATTTGAGTATACCCTAACTTATCCCACGTGATAGGTTGATTTGTTACAATGAGTGGGCCTGGGCCTGGTGGGCTTTGTGTCACTGGTGTTAACATATATTACGCTGTTAAGGTTCATCCTCGAGCATTGTATCTCTTTTGTGTATGTCAAGGATGTAGTCCTCGCTTGTTATTGTTATTGAAATGCCCTTTCTGTCTATCCTGTCGTCGCTAAGCTCATTTATCTCTGAGCGTGCAGGTGAAAGCGGATGGTTCTCTGATTGGTGAACTAGATTTGTTTCATCATAGACCGTATGAATGCCTTCTTTTGGGTTACATATCTGGCAAGGTAAGTCATGAGATCAAACAACACCCAAGATCAAAAGTAGTCGACCCCTTTTTTTTCTTATCCTTTTAGAGATTCATATTGCATACTGTGTTCTGACTTTTTTTTTGGTTACAGGGTACCAATACTGAGCATGCATCTTTTAAAACTCTTCAAGATAATCAAGTCATTATCAGCATTCCTGGTGATCATTCAAGGAAGCCTCCAATTGGAAGTATCCTAAGCTTTAGTGTCAATATCCAGGTTTAAGATGTGGGAAATAACCAGGGGCAGACCCAGGTATTGTGCTTCTCGCCCTTGGCGGACCTGAATAAAGTTTGCGAGCTGAAATATGGAGGAAAAGCCCAGGCCTCCGTCAGAGACAAGCCTCCACTTCCCTCAAACGACAAAATAGTGAAGAATTTAACATTATAGACAATCTCCGCCCCACTCAAATGAAAAATCCTGAGTCTGCCACTGGGAATGACGATCTTGATGCATAACCCGTGCATAGTCCTGATCACCATTCCATTTGATACAAATGGGCGGTGCATTGTCCTGATCACCATTCCCATTTGATACAAAGGGGCCTACTGGCAATGATCCATTCTATCAATCTGGTTGCCCCCATCATGATATGGGCTCTCCAAAGTTCAAACAGATTTTAAAAATTGGGGGATCCTTACAAGTGGGACATTTCATGGCTAGGATCTTCCAATTTGGGTACTTTTGTTTCATACCTCATGTACATTAAGGTCCCATCAGATCAAGGATCCATATCACTAAACTCTAAAAGCCTGTTTGTTTGCACTAGAAGTCTAGAACACATAGGACTTGAATACATGTGATTCCTACTTTAGGTGGTTAAAAATGAAGATCAAAGGTGAATTTCCAAAAATGAGGCACCTCCCTTCCACAAAATAACCACGAATCAGTCCCTCGCTGTAGCACTGATGGTGAGAGAGCTGGGTGGGTGGGTGAGATTGCGAGTACTTACCTTTCCATATTATATAAGAGGGGGGCTCTCCTAAGCTACAGCTTAGGAGAGCATCAGCTGAGGCGTGCGAATCCCACGTGTGAACTTTGTTCGATATTTGATTATGTATGCATTGGAAACCAGACCATTCCAGTCCAGTTCTTTCAAATTCCCAATTCCAAATAAAGCATTCAATCCACCACCATATCACAATACTCAAGTGTTCTACTCAGGCTTTTACAAGTTTTTGGAAGACCGATTTATCCATTTATACATGAGTCTTGATCCAAATGAGTTAAATCAAGCAACAAGTCTCTTGATTGCCAGATCATTACATGTTTTTAGAAGACCGATTTATCCATTTCCACATGAGTCTTGATCCGGATGAGTTAAATCAATCAACAAGTCTCTTGAGTGCCAGATCGGTGGAAGCAGAGCATATTTTCAAGCACAATTACATCTTCCAAACATAAGAATATAAGATTGAGATTCTGTCAGATCAATCAATGCATGGATTACCATCTTCACAAAAAAGATCTGGATATTTTGCTCATACACCAGCTTCAAGTATTTGAAAATTGCCACCCAAAGTAACAACAAATCATAAATCCATCCATGGATTCATTCATTCAACCATTCAATCACAACATTCAAAACACCCCCAAAAAACACCCTAACATCAAAACAAAACATTTTTCACATCCTAACCCCAACCCTAAAACCCAAACCCAGCCTCCAAACCCATAAACGGTGTGACCTTGATGCTTGAGGAGGGCGTACACAACATCCATGGCCATAACAGTCTTCCTGCGGGCATGCTCGGTGTAGGTGACTGCATCCCGAATGACATTCTCCAAGAAAATCTTTAAGACACCTCTCGTCTCCTCATAGATGAGGCCATTAATGCGCTTCATGCCTCCTCTTCAAGACAGCCTTCGGATTGCAAGCTTTGTGATTCCGTGGATGTTGTCCCACCGGACTTTCTTGTGCCTCTTGAAGATGACGAGAGAGGGAGAGAGGAGATGACGGACACGCGAGAGGGGAGGGAGAGGGAGAGAGGAGATGACGCTGGGATGGGTGAAGAAGGCACTGTCGCGCGAGAGGGAGAGGCTCTGGGCTGAGAGGGAGAGAGGCGAAAGAGGGAGAGACGGACGGGGAGAGAGGCAAAAGAGGGAACCCTGTTTCGATTTAGGTTAGAAATGTCTATATTAGGCGGGCCTTGAAAATTTCCACGCGTAGGATTCGCACGCCCCAGCTGATGCTCTCCTAAGCTACAGCTTAGGAGAGCCCCCCTCATTATATAAATATATATATATATATATATATATAGACAATCAAAGATTAATTTCCAAAAATGAGCATCAAATAACCTATTCTTAGGAAACAGAATCAAAAGAAGGGGGAAATGAATACCCAGCCGTCACCCTAATAATTCAATACAAAGGAAAGTGAAGGTCCGTCTACATCTCCACTTTATATCTTTCACTACGCACTTCATATTCTTCAACCCTCACCTCTTTAATAATCCTTTGGTAGAGTTCATCTCACGTTTAATTTCTTTGCGGTATAATGCAAACAAACAGGCCCTAAGTTCCACTTCTATGAAATGCTGCATCTGGATACTGTACACTGTGTGAAGTGTGAGGTACCTATATTCCTCTTAAAAGATTCATCTCTGCCTCTGTTTCATTCTTGGTTTTATTGAAGAGCTTCCATTTGCATTGCTTCTTGAAATGCTTTCAGGATAAAGACGCCACCAGCAGACCAGTGTTCTGAAAACCGACCAGAGGTTCACCATTTGGCTTGGATGGTTTGATCGAAACTGGTTTGACTGCCATTCCATCCCGCTCCAAAGTCCAACCTGCTCTAACCATGACACTGAAATAATATTAAAAATATGAACAATAGTTTTTAAGAAAAGCAAAATAAATTATCCATAATGGTCAAGACCACTGCTCGTGCTGGTCCTTCTTCCTTGACCTTGTTAGAGTTGCTATTGGATTATATACCAGGACCCAAGCCTGCTAGGTGCATTGAACTTTTTGCTAGAGAATTAACGGCTGGATGGACTTCATGGGGAAATGAACCACTTCGGTTTCAAGACTCGGGATATTTCATAGACAAGAACAGAAAAGAATGATAGGTATGATGAAGCTTCTCTTGTTTGATTTCTGTACGATCTAAATGTCATTGATACCTTCTTCTTTCTGCTTATTGATGGCTGCGATTGGATGCATCCCAAATTGCAATCAGTGAATATTTAGGAGGATCTCTGATTTCCATTCTGCAGTGCATTTGGGATGACAAGGATTTTTTTTTTTTTTTTTTTTGGGTGGGGTGGAAACTGAATTGAACCCGCAATCTCCAGGTTGCAATAGTGATGAAAAGGAAATCATGTTAACTGGTTTTTTTTTTTCTTTTTTTCTTTTATTTTCTTCTAACCCCTGTCAATATTGGCTATCAGCAACCATACTACTGTCAGGCAGGAAAGGCAGAAAACATCCTGAGTGGTTTCAATTCTTTTCCAATTGCATTGCTAAAATATCCCAACTACTTGTCATTTGAGGCACATCCGATATGCACACCCTGTTGGTCTCTCCATGTGAAGTCCCAAGCTCCGAAAGCTGCACTGTATTATTTTTTAAACCATTTCTTCCTGTAAGCTATTCTTATCTCGTCCATGATGATTCTATTACAATTTACAAGATAGTTTTAATTTTAGTATGTGAAGTTTAATAAATGTCATTCTTATGCCTTGCGAGGGTATGAGTTCAGTTTATGGCTCCCATCAAGGAGAGAGGGCATGGCATGGTGTGCTGCTGCTTACATGTCATTTTGGGTACATCTGGCTCCACCAAGTAATCAACTGTGCGGAAGATATGGCCATGGGAAGTTCTTGAGATTGAAGGTACAGGTAGCATCGTTTGTGAAGCCAGTGCTTCCCTTAAATTATAATCCCGTCCATGAAGAGATCTGCTGGAATATTCTTCTGTATATTGTTTTTTTATCGGTATTCATCTATATATTGTTGATTGCAAGCAACTGGAGTATACGGATTTTACAGCAGTGACTCCATCCAGAAAAACATTTGTAGCAGTTGGAATCAATGGGGAAAAAGGAGAGAATGCCAAAATTGCCTTATCAACAAAAGAATTTCATTGAAGGAACTGAAATTGTGCAATTGTTTCTGCTATAGAACCAGGTCCAGCTGCCAGTTTGATGCCTTCCTGGCACTTAATCCATGCTGAGATCCAACTGGGTTCAGTGTCGTTTTCTGGGTTGAGACTATAAAATTTACTGTACTTCAAAACTTATAAAATGCTGTTGCAACTGGCCAGTGCAAAAATTAAACCAAGCAGAAGTGGCTCTTTTACATTTTGTTGGTTGTCTGGGTAGCAGGCCATGGCTGGTGGGTTTTTTTATTTTGTGGGATCTTTGGGCCCTCCGCCTCTCCTGCTTGCTGTATCGACTCCTTGGAAATTCATGGTAAACTGAGGTCTGAAAAAGGAAATGATAAAGAGGTGAGTAGCGAAGGACATAGGATGATGTAGATTCAACCCTTGCTTTCTAAAGATTTGATTTACTATGGTGATGGTTAGAGAATCATTCTCTACCAAAGGGGAGAGATTTTTTTATGGCCAACTTGTAGATTTTTCACCTTTTCATCAATGTTAGCCTCTTTGATAGGAATGAATTGCTTAAAAAAATTTTAAGCGTAAACTTGCTGATGTGGATTTTTCCATCTTGTAATTCTGTGTTTAATGGACAGAATATCATTTTTTTCCAGTGTTCTTGTTATTGTGCCAAGGACCACATTTTTACTTGAGCTTTGTGTGTCTCCTGTGGAGAAAAGCTAATGACAATATCATGTCATAATGGATTTAATTTAACACTTCATTTCCAAGTTCTCTCCAGCTTGGATGATTCAATTTGATTCCACTCCTAATTCTTCAACAATATGGATACGAAGTACCATTGGCTACCAAAGCTATAGCCGATGAGCTAACTGCACCCCTGCTAAGGTCAGCATGAATGAACTCATCAGACCATCCAAACCATGGGCCATGGTGCGAGTTGTGCCAATTGAAAAATCATAACCATCTGAATTAATCCATTGAAATTGGATGGCTCCCCCACTTTCCTCCATGTCTATTTGAACGTGGAAGGAATACATGCATGAGTTCCATCTTTCTTCCACACCAGCCAATGGATCTAATGAACCGAAGGAATGGTTATAAAACGCTAGATTTAGGGCCATCCTTCCACTCAGGCCATAGTTTAAATATATCAGATTCAAATTTTTTTCAGTCAGGTGGAGCGAGTCAGAATGAGTCTGCAAGAGTTCACAAAAACCCGGTCAAACTCGCCTGAGTTACTGGGACCAGAATCCAATTGATCTGTGTGGGCCAGGCTTTGGGGGGAGGGTTAAAAAAGAATGAGGGCCTCGACACTGCTTTAATTCCTCAAATTACGGGCAAACACAGAGGGGGATGAGTTGGCTTACACCCACTCAATTGTCCAAAATATTTTTTATAGGTGCAACAACTTCATATTCTTTATCAATGTTAGGTGAGCAGCCCAGAAACGAAGTCATTCTGCAAGTTCTTTTATCAGAAATTGAGTAAAAATACCTCAACTAACACCCAAGAATCCATCCATGGAGTTCATATACTGCCAGTATAAGAGAATTTAAATTGATGTTCCTGGAGAGAAACATCACCATGAAGTGAATACTTGATAGGCAGAGCCAGGTAGCTGAATGGAGCCTTATTCCAAGGGAATCAGATCATCAAGGGTTATCTCTATTTGGGAAAGCCAAAAGCAAAAGATTTATTCAAAATGATATATGCTGTGAAGTTCCAGTGTCAGTCGATATGTAACGCTCAGCAACATGAATTGAAAACAACCACAACAAATAAGGAGTTCCTAGGTAAGCACCATCTGAATAACTCATCTTTCTTCAATCAGATGCAGCAGCTAGTAGACCTGGTGAGTCATGACTGAGGTGACTCTCAATCCCTTCTTGTACTTCATATAGACTCGCATGAGAGTATGGTTTTCTATTCTTCTCTTTATTTTTTGAGAGATTTAGATGGGCATAGAACAAATTGTTCTGATGCTAAAGTGCTAAATGAAGGGATCTGAATATCAAGTCTCTTTAAATAGTACAATATCCTGGTTCATCCAATGAGCCTATCGTAGATGAACCATATCAAGAGCAGGTGAAGGCCTCTGGTCTATTTTATAAGAAAAAGGAAGACACTAAGCCAGATGGTTCCATTTGCAATCAAATAAAGAAACATGGAAAGAGAAAATACAATAGAATCTGTTTGAGAGGAAGGGAATGCTATGCAGGCAATCATTAATGCCAATAAGCAAATCCTTATTAATTGGAATTTAGAGAAAAAGGTATAAACATTAGTGGAACTTGGAAGGATTTTTTTTTTAAGTTAATTTCTAGTGGAGGAAGGAGTTTTTGAAGAGAGAGAAATGTAAAGGAGATATGAAAGCTCCACCAGTCTACAGTCTACATGTCAAGATTCAAACCTAATAGCAACCCATTTGGGAATGGAAGACCCACTGAAATTAGTGAGGTCCTTTCATTGATAGGAAGCCATGAGTGTGTGTTCCCGCACACCCACCTTTAAGTAGATTCCGGAAGGTGAGGTTGTCACACGTGGAATGATGTTGGGATGCTGCAGTTCTATCAGAATTAATGCAAAGCACATGACTTTGTTTCAGATACCACAGACGTACATGAAATGTCACAGCTCACATACATACATGAAAGCCCACGTCTGTTCAAGGAAGCCCAGAATGCTGCCTGCTAATTACGCTGACAGGGAGTCAGGGACTCACTAATTGAAAGTACGCTAATGTGAAAATTGGTGAAATAGTACGTACATCAGCAAAACATAGTAGCATGTTACGCATGCACCTTCAATGGCCTAAATTTGCACACAGATATCTTGTAATAATCAGGGCAACTGTTTCACAGTGCCAGCATGACAGATTTTAAAAGGTTTGGTGTCTGACATGTCAGATCAATGCATGTAAGTCCACTAGACTACTCGAGTCAATCAGAGTATGGATGAAGTGAGGGGTCTATGGGTCTATGCACATCCACATCCATCCTGCTCATTTCCAACGGCATTTCCAAGCCAACAACTCGATAGTTCTGCTAGCTGAAGCAGATGGTGCTATTGGTTTATGAAACCACTTTTGAAAGCCTAGTAGGAAGAAAGTGCATACATAATCGATTAAAGAGCATCAGCATGCAATATAATTCAGTTCTTAGATAAGCATATCAAATTATCTACAACTTGCAATTAATTCCCAACAATTCGATTTGGACTTAGTTCACACTTCACAGTTGAAAATTCATGGGTTCTCAGAGAATCAGATTTGCTCAGTGAAACGCACAAAAAAACTTCTTCAAATCGAAAAACTCAGCTCCTATGGATCATATCATAAATCAATTTGCCTCACTAATTAAACATGCCACAACTCTCCTCCATCTTCAACTACATCACATCTAGCAAGCTTTGAGTTTGAATGTCTTTTGCTGAATCCTGATACAGGATCTCAAATTTTAACATGCTCAGACGTTACAGAAATACTGTAATAGGTGAGCTAAGATATGGGTGATCTCAGATTTACAAAATGATTTTAAGGGTGATTTCAGATTTATAAGTTTAAATTTGTTACCGTTGGTGAATTGATTCATACAAAATTATGGTTCAGTCAAAACTCGCTCAGTTCTCAGCACACAAGGGAGTTCAATGAATTCAGCAACCATGCAATATGAAGTTCAGTTAAAATACAATGTGCAACGCCTAAACACGAGAGTGTTGGCAAAAACGAAAGATCTAGATACTGAAAGATCAAAAGATATAATGGTAATTTAGCAGAGATGAGGATCTAGAGTCTCAATGTGCAAAAACTGTTACATTTAGAATCATAGAAAGCTCCTATCTATAAAACCAAACCAGGAAACACACAGATATCCAAGACAAAACATAGGTATAAAGTCCAACTTCATATATTGTTCAGCTAAATTCACGTCATTAGAAGGGAAAAAAAATACTAATATAAACAAAGTCTGAGCAAGATTAGTTTTCACTGAATTAAACTTGCTTTTATTCAATTGTAGTTCATAATTAAAACACTAAGCTTTGGTTACCAAATACATTCTCCATCAGTCACCTAGTTCTCTCTCTGAGCAAATATGATACACGCCCATCTTGCAAGAAAAGCATTTCACTAGGACTTTCCTTCAAGCAGTCTGCTAGTTCTGTCTATAAGCAATATAATTCGCTAATGAAATCAGAGGCGCCGCCTTATTGGGATCAAAGCACAGGAGCTGCTCTGTTGCTTGCTGGTTCAATTCTTTAGCAAACTCTCTAGATTTCTCAAGACCCAACAGTTTTGGATAAGTAACCTTATCAGCCGCCAGATCCTTTCTTGCGGTCTTCCCCAACTCTTGTGATGACTTTGTCACGTCGAGGATATCGTCCACAACCTGAAAAAGCAGCCCAATGCACCTCGCAAACTTCCTCAACTTCTCCACCTCTTCATCTGAACCACCGCCCAAGATGGCTCCAATCACAACTGCTCCTTCCAACAGGACTGCAGTCTTGTGAACATGGATGAATTCAAGCTGCTCCAATCCGACCTCCTGCGATCCGGCCGAGCAGATATCGACAACTTGGCCTGCAGCAAGGCCTTGTGACCCAACCGACTTGGCCAGCACGGAAATGGCCCGGAGAACGCGGGACATTGGGACTCCCTCCGTCGCAGTTGCAATGTGCTCAAAGGCAAATGCGAGGAGGGCGTCTCCGGCGAGGACGGCGATATCCTCACCAAACACTTTGTGATTGGTAAGCTTCCCTCGCCGGAGGTCGTCGTTATCCATGAACGGGAGATCGTCATGGATCAACGACATGGTGTGGATCATCTCGACCGCACACGCGGACGGCATGGCCGTGATCTCGTCCCCTCCGACGAGCTCACACGCGGCGATGCAGAGCACGGGGCGAACCCGCTTCCCGCCGGCCAGGAGCGAGTAGCGCATCGCCTCGTGGATCTTCTCCGGTTCCCTCAGGGGAACAGCTCTGTCTAGAGCCTGATTCACGGAATTGGCCTTGTGGAGCATGTAGCTCCCGAAATCAAACCCAGAAGCTTGCTCTTGGACCTTTTGGCCATCTGGGGTTCTCTCTTCTTCCTTGAATGTCTCTTTTGCAAGGTGGGCATCGGAAAAACATGCCCTTAAGAAGGGCGTCTTGGCGAAACCCAAAGAAGCAGGAGATGGAGGAAAAACAGAGATGGGTTTGGGTTTTGCAGATCCCCTTCTCACCTGATTAAGCACCAAGCATTGTGAAGATTTCGATCCACTTGACAAGTTAGAAGAAATGGAGAAAGCTTGAGGAATCAAGGCAAAAGAAGCCATCTTTTCCTTCTCAAAACACCTATGGGTGACCTAATTCTCTTCTCTAAGCATTGGTTTTGGGGCTTCGTTTTGGGCAAATAGAGCAAAACCCATCAACGTGGATGGTTTTCTGATCATTAATGGTTATAAATAGGATGGTGAATGCATTCATTACCTGGCAGGGATAGCCAAAAGTATCTTTGTGGGTATCTGAGTGCGATAGAAGGCTGCTTTCATTAGCTGAGGAATGGTTAGGGTTGTGCACAGGTCGGCTCCGCTCCGGGTCTACGGTGGACATGGAATCGAAATCATTAAGGAAAAGGAGGATCCGAATCTAGAACCAATTTCTTGGCTCCGGAACAGGAATAAGAACCATATATGGGTCGGGTCCGAATTCGGATCCGAGTCTAGGTAGAGAATAATATTAAAAAAATATGGATTTTATGTGAGATTTTAAAAAATTGAGGTATATGTTGGGTCTCGGGTCCACGGGTCCGAACCAAGGTGGAACCAGACCTGGACCCATTTACTTATCGGGGCCTAAATAAAGACCCAGACTCGATTTTTAACGAGTAGGAACCTGTTATACAACACTGTCTTTTCCCCTGCCCAAATCACATGCAGACATCAGCATATTCTAGAAACCTCATCAATGCAACCAGCCCTCTCTCCCTTACTCCAGCTTTGTCTAGAACCCACCTTCAACCGACATCATAACTAATGAATGGGTGATAGTGGGCCACGTGGACTGTTCCACAACCATTAACCATCTTTCACCGACCTATATGTAGACTATAAATAGGAGGTGACTATCTCATGTGGACACATACAGGTAGAGAGCTGAGTGATAGGAAAAAGCCTTGAGTACAGGCAGATAGTGCTAGTAAAGAGTGCCAGTGAGTAAACAAGTATTGAGTGCTTGAGTGTGTTGCATAGAGTGCAAATTGTAGTGTGTAGTCCATCTAGTGTTAGTGCTGTGAGTGTGTATGTCATGTGCACATTTACAATTTGTATTAATAACAAGTCAAGTGTATATTTTCTATAAGTGAGTTGTCTTGAGCCTTGGGTCCACCATAGTTAGAGTTGGGATTTTCCCTACATTTGGTATCAGAGCGAGGCAAGGTCAGGGATCATCCGTCCATTGAGAGCAGCAGCTAAAGGCAAGGCGATGCTGTGAAGCCGATCAGTCAGGGACTAAGCTTCTTGGTGGTAGAGGTCAACGAGGATCCCACTAATCACGATGGCAGATCTCACGAATGCAACTGGAGGGATTGAGAAGCTGAACAACCACAACTATGATTATTGGCGTCTGTGCGTGGAGGCATATCTTCAAGGCCAAGACTTATGGGAGATCGTTGGCGGCATTGACACTACAGCACCGACGAATGACAACGTAGAAGCAATGCGGAAGTGGCAAATCAAAGCCGGGAAGGCTATGTTCGTCTTAAGGACCACTGTGCAAAAGGAGTAGTTAGAGCATATTCGAGATGCTGACACTCCAAAAAAAGGCATGGGATACACTGGCTACACTGTTCTCTAAGACAAATGATGCCCGGCTTCAATTTTTGGAGAACGAGCTTGCATCTATCACTCAAGGTACGTTGACTATTAGTCAATATTTTATGAAAGTAAAGACACTTTGCCAAGAGATCTCTCAGCTTGACCCGGACTCGCAGGTCGGGTCAGGGAAGCTAGGATGAGACGGATTATCACACAGGGATTGAAGCCCGAATATAGCGAGTTCATGACGGCCATTAGGGGATGGCCGACTCAACCATCTCTTATAGAGTTAGAAAGTCTTTTGGCAAATCAAGAAGCTCTAGCCAAACAAATGGCTGGAGTAACCGTGAAAGATGAGGAACAAGCGCTCTTCACTCGGAAGGGCAAATCGACAATGAAGCCAAGAAGGAAGGAGACCGCTGAAGCTAATCGGCAGAAGGAGAGTTCCCAACCAGGGGGAGCTCCAAAAGGTAACACAAAAGATCGACGGCAGATAAGCTCTCGTCGAAACCTTCAGTGTTATAATTGTGGCAAGAAGGGCCATTTTGCGCGTGATTGCAGACTACCGAAGAAGACCCGCGAAGGAAACGTTGTGACCACAACGAGTCACCAAAGTGAAAGTGAAGAAGAATGGGCTTGCCAAGCGTCCATGGCAATCATTAAAGATATCAAACTGCTGAGTTCTGATATAGCAAGTGGTAGTACCCCCATAAGCTCCAAGGATGATTGTGAGGAGACAGCGCTGATTGCAAATTCCAATCTTGAAGTCATCAATTACAATCGACACTGGATCGTGGACTCAGGATGTTCAAATCATATGACAGGCGACAAGTCAAAGTTCTCGAGCCTAGTTGAATACAAAGGCGACAAAGTGGTGATTACAGTAAATAATGCGCGGCTACCGATCACTCATGTCGGACAAGCCATCTGTGTGCCCAGATTCAACAAAGATGAGGCCCATCTGCAGCAAGTCTTCCATGTTCCAGGTATGAAGAAGAATTTGTTGTCCGTATCACAATTGACATCGTCTGGTAATTTTGTTGTATTTGGGCCAAATAATGTAAATGTATACCGTAATGTAAAGCCATGTGAAAAGCCGATTATGACGAGACAAAGACTAGACTCCATCTATGTCATGTCAGCTAAATCGGCATATGTAAAGAAGACCCGTCAAAATGATACAGCTGATCTATGGCATGCCCGGCTAGGGCATGTGGGATATAATGGGCTGAAGGTAATGATGGATAAGTCTATGGTGAAGGGACTTCCACAATTAGAAGTCCATAAAGACACAGTGTGTGAAGGTTGTCAATACGGAAAAGCTCACCAACAACCATACACTGAGGCCAAGTATCAAGCTAAGAAGCCTTTGGAGATAATCCACTCAGATGTTTTTGGCCCGGTGAAACCGCAGTCAATCAGCGGCTAAAGATATATGCTCACCTTCATCAATGACCACTCAAGGTATGTATGGGTGTACTTCATCAAGGAAAAGTCAGAAGTATTCCTGAAATTTCAGGAGTTTCGAAACAAAGTCGAAGGTGAGGTCGGCCTTAAAATTTAATGCTTGCGCACCGACAATGGAGGAGAATATACATCAAATGAATTCTTTACATATTTAAAGAAGGCTGGCATCCGACGACAGCTGACCTATCCTTACACTCCACAACAAAATGGAGTGGCGGAGAGGAAGAACCAACATCTTGTAGAAACCGCAAGGAGCATGATGCATGCGAAGAATGTGCCAAGCAAGTTCTGGGCAGAATGTTTGAAGACAGCAGCACATATAACCAATCGACTACCACAGGCAAAGTTGGGATTTGTCTCACCATATCAAAAGCTATGGAAGATCAAGCCAACGATAAGTCACTTTAGAGTCTTTGGTTGCGTGTGCTATGTACTTGTTCCAGAAAAACTTCGCAGCAAATTTGAAAAGAAGACTATTCGGTGCATATTTGTCGAATATGACACCGAACGTAAAGGGTGGAGGTGATGTGATCCTACCACCCACTGATACTACACATCACGAGACGTGGTGTTCGATGAAGCATCTTCGTGGTGGTCTAGAGACACTGCAATGTAAGCAAGTTCAGGGACTTGGAGGAGAATCTCAGCAAAAATTGAGCACTAAAGATGATAAGGAAGACGCTGAAGAAGAAAGGTCTAGCCAAGAACCTCAGACTCCACAAGAAAGGTCCACTAGTCCACCGAGAAGTGGAGTACATGAGCATATGACACCTGAGGAAGCTAGGCCAAGTCAATTGGAGATAGATGAACCACCACAACAATTGCAACGATCAAGTAGAATGAAGAAGCCGAATCCAAAATATATAGAAGCTGATTTGATACAAGTAAGTGTAGCATCCAAGCCAACTTTGAATCAAGAGACAAGGCAAAGCAGAGAGAGGCTTGAAGAGAAGATATTGTGAAAGTCAGTGTTGACGGGGAGAAGTGTTATACAACACTGTATTTTCCCCTACCCAAAGCACATACAGACATCAGCATCTTCTAGAAACCTCATCAATGCAACCAGCCATCTCTCCCTTACTCCAGCTTTGTCTAGAACCCACCTTCAACCGACATCATAACTAATGAATGGGTGATAGTGGGCCACGTGGACTGTTCCACAGCCATTAACCATCTTTCACCGACGTATATGTAGACTATAAATAAGAGGTGACTACCTCATGTGGACACATACAGGTAGAGAGCTGAGTGATAGGAAAAAGCCTTGAGTACAGGCAGAGAGTGCTAGTAAAGAGTGCCAGTGAGTAAACAAGTATTGAGTGCTTGAGTGTGTTGCATAGAGTGCAAATTGTAGTGTGTAGTCCATCTAGTGTTAGTGATGTGAGTGTGTATGTCATGTGCCCATTTACAATTTGTGTTAATAACAAGTCAAGTGTATATTTTCTATAAGTGAGTTGTCTTGAGCCTTGGGTCCACCATAGTTAGAGTTGGGGTTTTTCCTACAGAACTTTCGGGTAATCGAAGAATCGATGACCCATTTACATCCCTAGGAATGGTCATGTTATTAAAAAGATTGGAAACATTGCATTTATGGGAAGAGAGAAATGAGGAGGGGAGGGTTAATACTTTAATTTAATTTAATTTGATTTGAAACCATTGCATTTGGGGAAATAGGGAAATAGGGAAAATGAAGGTGAGTTTTTAACTGAAACAGTGGAGAGAGAGAAACAAGTGAAGAAAACATTTTACTAGGAAAAAAAAAAAGTAAAGAAAACATTTTCCTAGTTGGGTTTTGGACACTCTACAAAAAAGTATTTTTTAATTTGTTTTTTTCCTTTTTCATTTGTTTCTGATTTTCTTTCTTTAAAGAAAACAATTTATGAGAAAATATATATATATTCAGATGATAAAGACTTTTGTGACTCTTTATTTTATTACTTGATTAGAATTTCTGAGATTTAAATAAAATAAGAAAATGTATTATAAGAAAGACAAACAACAATAAACGTTCTAGTGCATTTTTAGTTTCAGTCTGAATTTTATATATATATATATATATATATATAAATAGATTTGGCTGAGCCACTGAAATGAATAGCACGGTGGTTGGGGCACTTCACTTCCAGGGATGACCAAGGGTGGATCCTAAAAATCCCAACCACTTCATCCAAAACCATTTCTTATATAGAGAATGAATATCAATCATGACAAAAGTCTTATGCATTATTTTATGACGTGGTTATCCCAAAAGGCCTTTGACCAGACAAGACTAATCCTTGGGATAGCACCCGCTGAACCCGCACAAATGCACACCGGGCGAATCTGGAGAGGGCTTCGAACACCCACTAAAGCCTTTATGGATTGAAATATGCAATTAAGTTTTCTTTAGTTCAAGAGTTTATAATTGTCTTGTATAGTGAGGGGGTGTGTGACATTGACTCTCTAGTGGAGCCCACCTTATGACCCATTCAAATTGACCACACTTACACAACCCTTCTATAGTCACTAAATCACATGGATTTGCACAGATTCGAATGGACTAGACTGATGGATTGAAAGTCAATTTTTGTTGTATAATATAAAGTCAATAAACTTGTGGACCACGAATGAAGGGATTAGAGGTATTAGATTGACTTCAAATTTGATATCTAAGTTGGCCCCACTTGGATTTTTTGATCCCCTTTCGTCCCATAAACCGTGGGGTCCTAAGGTCGGCCCCACTCGGTGGTCCGCACGATAAGACGATAAGGACCATCTTCATAGGACCAGTTTTTTTAGTTTGGAAGTTTACAAACGTCTTGTAGACCAAGGGATGTGTGACTTCGACTCTCGTGTGTATATATATTATCCCATGCACGTTATGTGCAAAATGCGCACCAATAGTGGGGCCCACCTAATGGTCCATCGGACTAGACCATACACACAAACCTCCATGAATTTCCCACGTCCCTGGGTTTACATCCAACTAAATGAACTGGACCATTGGATCAACTGTACACCCATTGAAATGGACTAAACTTGTGGGCCCCGAATGATTGGTTTAGGATGATCAGATGAGGGTTTTTTTTTTTTTTTAGAGAGGAGGGGCCCAACTAGATCTTCAAACAACCACCCCCCCGCCCCCGGAGTGGGGTGCCCGACAACATGTGCGCACGACCACCCCAAATACCACTTTCAGTGCACATGACCCACAACTAATCATATACAACTATGAGAGCTTTCTGTGGGGCCAATTGTGGGTTCCATTTGAGGATGGGACCAAGGAGCCAGAAAGATCTATGTAAGACCACCCCAAATACCACGTTTGACCCCAATCACATGCCCCTAACCCCTTCAGCCATTGCCCACAAGTTTAACGGATTCATATTCAAAGAAGATTCAACCCTTCATCCAATAGTCTAGTACATTTGGATTGTGCCAAACCTCGGTGACTATTAGGGGATTAGGGGGTTCCCTATTTGTGCACAGTTTGGATGGGTTTTTAAGTGGGCACAACTATTAGTTCTCAAATAAGCATAGTGAAATTCTCAAAAAGTCCCCATTTTAAAAAAACTCTCATTTTTGCTCCCATACTATTTTAGGCCATGGAGCCCGTCTTGACCCAATCCAATCTTTTCACACACACTGCCCCCTAATGGAATTGAAATTTTACATATAGTTAGATCTCATCCATATATTTCCATTTGCACTCCATGTAGCTGACCCCTGTAAGAATCCCTAAATTAATGGGGTTGGTTTCAGGAACCAGCTCCATTGATTCGGAATTGGGAGCCAACTCCAATAATTTCGGGATTTTCCAACTTGGTTCAATTGCATTTGGAGAGATTTAAACATGATTTACATCTGGCCAGCGTACCATTGCGGGTGAAGGCGACTCTCATCGTGAGATCCGTTAAACATGATTTGCATCTGATCAGTCGCCTTTACTTGCGATGGATCTCACTGTGAGAGTTGCTCTCATTGTGCTTCCTTGAGAGCTATTTGTGTGGCCCACCTAACAACCAATTCAAACCATTCACAAATAGAGACCCTATAATGACTAATCTTGAGGTCTAGCAACCATCCAAATGGACTGGACCGCTAGATATAGGATTGGATTTTTTTTTTTAATATGAAGCCATTAAACTCGTGGGTTATGGATAAAGGTGTCATGGGCTTGAGATTTGTTTAAAACTTGATATTTGGTGTAGTCCCACATAGATCTTTCCATCCCCTAGCTCATCAGATGGGACCCACAAATGGGATCCATAAAAAGTTCCCACGGTAACTCCGTCAAAGCAGTTATCATTGGAATAAAGCCCATAGGGAGATGTTCTTATGAAAATTACTCTTACGGTACTATTAGAGTAAGGGTGGGGCCCTCACATCCATATCCAAAGCGAATTGCCTAAATGTGAGGGCCACCGCCCTTATTCTCATAATAGTGTGTGAGTAACTTTCACAAGAGCATCTCCCATATATATAGATATATAATGCCAACAACAAAAATATAAGGGTCCCCTATTTACTCTCATAGTAGTGTGGGAGTAACTCTCATAAGAGCATTTCCCAGATACTCCTATGAGAATATGGAGGGACCCATTGGATCCATATCCGATGCCAACAGCGTAAATATAAGAGTCCCCTCTTTGCTCTCATAGTGGTATGAGAATAACTCTCATAAGAGCATTTCCATGATGCTCCTATGAGAGTATGGCCAGGGACCCATTGGATCCATATTCAATGCCAACAGAATATAAGGCTCCCCCCTCTTTTCTCTCATAGCATGAGAGTTACTCTCACAGGAGCATCATTATATAATATAATATAATAAAAAAGGGAGGGGAACATGGAATTTGCAATGGATTTTTTTTTTCATTTTTTGCTACGATATGTGCAAGGGATTTAGAGTCTGTTTGGCAAATCTGATTTATTTGAAATAGATCTGTCTGAAATAAATCTGTTTCTAATGGAGCTGTTCAAAATATATATTTTTTCAAATTGATCATTTGGCAAGACTCACTTTCATGTCTTATTCAATTAGATCTATTTGAAGAATCATGTTTGGTAAGCATAAAAATAAGAGCTTATTATAGGGGCATTTGCTGTCATTTTATTAAAAAAATGCATTAAAGACATTTCTTCAAAACCCCCCATTGGAACATGAAAGAATGAGGATCGGATAAATCCTCTCAAAACTATTTAAGGCCCAATTGTGTTAAACCCTATCCCTTATACTTATTTGAGTCAACAATTTTATCTAATGGCATTTGACAAATATAATCCATACCTTCTCTCTCCCCTTTCTTTTTCTTTTTTTTCTTTTTTATATTCTTGATACACTTAACAATGTTAGAGAATTTAAACCAAAATCAAATTAAATTAAGAAAAAGAAAATCATCTTCAAACGGCACCTTAGTAAAAAGGTTTGGTCAAGATTCACTTCCTTCCAACAATATTCCCCATTGAAATCAGTATGATAAAAGTCTTCACACGATAAAAGTCTTCACTTTTTTTCGTTTTGGTAAAAAGAAGTCTTCATTTTTAAAACAATTAAAATGCATACCACGACTACCTTCGTGGTAAATCATTATAGCAGCACCAACCTTGTGACTTGTGAGATCCTTCTTTTGAAAAAAAAGAGACTAGTGAGACCCATAAACTTCACTCAGTAAGTGAATTAGCCAAACAACCCTATAGGGCCATCGTCCCGTTTTGGCACATAAGCCATATTACAAGGGCGATAATGGAAAGCACCATTAACATCATTAATATTAGCATGTAAATGGGTTTTCATCCTTTCTAATCTTTTGGGCTGTGTTTTTTTAGCACAATTAGTAGAATCTTTTTCAGATCTTCGCATTGACTTTTTTAATTAGAACAAGGATCGATAGTTCTTCTTGACAGTCCTTCCCAAGTCCCAACTGCCCCAGTTATGATACTATGATCAAACAAGAGTCTTTCCACAACAATAAATCAAATCTTGATACTAGTTCCCAACAAACGTCATTTTACAACGACAATATATCAAATCCTAGTACTAGCTTCAAACGGAAGTCCTGCTCTTCCAGCTTAGCTTTAATGATATGTTTGACAACTTCACAAAAATATTGCCAAAATCTTCCCTAGGAGTTACGCTAATTTGAATTAATCAGTTCAATTTTTCAGATCGCCCATTTAGTTACAAGTACACGCTGAATGCCCTACAAACAATCATTATTACCAACCTCCTTGTCACTATAGAAAAGTAGACTAAAAACGAGTTCCACAATACATTCTCCAAGCTATCCCGGAAATCCCTCTGTTAAACACTCCAAATGCTGCATTGTTATAGTGATCTCCCAAGGGGACTACTTCCTCACCTTAGTTTGAAAAGAAAACAAGAACTCGTAACTCAGAATCAGCTCAGAAGGTGGCTGAACCGAGTCACTCTGGAAAGTCTAGCCAGAGTACTCCTTACCACTCCCCACAATAATTTACCCATCCAAGTCCTGCCCAGGCAAAAAGGCACGACTACGAAGGAGTTCTACGCTCTGTTCCCCATTAGTCTGAGGACCCAACCCCGTACGGAAGAAAATGTCTCTAATGATGGCTTGAGTCATGCAGACGTATACTTAAAGAGATTAATTAGAATTCCACTTTTTCTGCTAGTAAAACCTAAATATGACCTCCAAAGCAATTAAACCTTCCTCTTTAACACTTCAAGTTTGATGGATCAAATTGGTCGTCTGAATGGAGATTTGCAGATTGCTGCACATGATAGGCATAAGCTCAAAGACAAGCAACCTCGACAGGAAGATGACAAGAGCCACTAACAAAAACAAGGGCACTGGTGATAAAGATGATACTAGCAACGAAAATGAAAATGAAAATCAAGGGTATTTGGTAAACTGATCTAATTAAATAGCATTTGTAAATTATAACAGGCAACTTCCTCAGCCAAAAACTTCCAGCAAAAGCAGGTACCTCCCGTTCTCAAAAAGGAGCATTGCAACACCTTAAAGTTGTTATTTGTTGTAAAGATAGATGATGGTGAAAACGAAAAACCCAGCCATCTGCAATCAGCACTTAAGACATTAGAGAAATATTCTGAAAGCATGGAGATTTATGGGAATAAATTTATATCTAAAACAAGAGAAGGCTCCCCACCGAGGAAAATGATGCACCATAGTATGGGTAAGCTGCTGTAATAAACCTCTCATATTCGTTGTGTCTGAAAGGACGGACAGGGATCTGCAATTCAACCATTAAAATTGAGGAAAAAAAAAAAACCCAGAACTTTTAGATGATAAGGAAGAAGATCTATAACATAGCGGATCTAACACCGTAATACATCAAACTACTGTTGTCCGACCAAAAATACTGGAACAAATTATTCTATATGATGAAGTGAAAGCAATGGCAAAATGATTCTATAAATCATGTCAAACTTATTCATTAACTAGGCCAAGTAGATTAATGAAACTGAAAGAAT
Organism: Persea americana; assembly: GCA_029852735.1. NCBI lineage: Eukaryota > Viridiplantae > Streptophyta > Magnoliopsida > Laurales > Lauraceae > Persea > Persea americana. The sequence continues at coordinate 85,280,943 of CM056810.1, forward strand.
GATTTGACTTTTAAGTTATTTTTTATAAAGCATTAAGCCTTTAAATGACCTAAACTCAAAAAACAAGAGTGTAGGCATCTTCCATTGGCTCAACCGAGCCATTACTGAAGTATGGAAACAGGTTTCTAGTCCAACATGGGTTTTCCTGCATTATCATTATTCATCTCAAATAAACAAACCAAGTGAATATAAAATACCTGCTTTGAAAGAGATAAGCTTGTGTATCCAAGCCTTTGGTACTCCACCTTGAACTGGAAGACACCATAAACATCTGGAACCCGGAATGATGTATAATAGTGGCCCTGCAACAGTGGAAGCATATAAATTAATTAAAAATACGAGAACAGGACACATGCACGCACATCGCACACCTAAATACAAGTGTTGGGATGAAATACCTTCTGGTCGTTGGATAAGGTTTTCAATACATAAGGACTCATCATATAAAATTGAACTTGAACATCATCTGCTACATATGGTTTCCAGCTTGTCCCAGACCACTCATAGATGTCAACTGAGTATTCCTAAATCCAGATTTATGCCATAAGAAAGAGAAAATTGATATCTCCTTCAATATATAAAAAGGATTAAAAATAATCAACATCTCTATTTTTAGCTAAACCCTTCTCTCAGATTTCCTTTTCCACACTTGCAATTTTCAAGATTTCTCAGATCAAAGTTTTTTTGAAAATATTCTCATATTAAAGTTGAGACATTTGGAATTGTTCCAAGGGAGTTTTTCACCTATGAGCCAAACCATGGTCATGCAGTCCAGCTCGTGGAGCCCGCTTGGATGCATACCTATCATTGGGGGTAGGATAGATGGAAAGGTCTAGTTATGAAAAAGGGTCATGCAAAAACTCAGCCATATCAGATTATCCTAGCCCTTAATTTAACAGCCTTAAACTTTAACTGCCGTTTAACAATAGAATCTTTTAGAGATCAAATCCAACAGTGAGTAAAGGTTTGATAGGCTTGGACATGGAGCCAGATCATGGGGTTATGTGTGTCAAAGGAGCTGCACTGATCAAAAGTGGTTCCTATAGAGTTGGTCTGTACATGCAGTCCGCTCATAGGAGAAAATTCTCCTGTTAATGCATCCCCTGCTAAGGCCAGATGAAACATGTCAAGATGTTACTAAGATACCATACTCATACAAATTTTATAGTCCCATTTCATATTTGGCACATTGTGTTTGGCACACAAAATTGAGAATTGGGGGTCAAGTTATTACTTACCAAATCATCGTTGATCCTGTACATTGCTGGTTCAGCTGTTTCTCCGGCTTTATGATGCTTGACATTGACAGCCTACATAAAGATGTAGCTGTTAATGAGATAAAAGGCAATGTTCAAAAAGTCATGTGAAGATTTGAGAAGTAATACACAATCTTCAGGAAGCAATCCTATTAATCTTTGGAAATTTTCTCAAAAGCTTTCTTCTGCCCAAAAATCGAGTTTTTAACATCATATATCAATTTTAATTTTAGGTAATGCACTGCCTCACCTTAAGATGACCCCTTTCGTGGAAGATCCATTTACTAAGCTCAGTCACAAATTGCTCATTACCAGATTTCTCATACCTGAAATCACAAATTAGAATCCTTTAATTGCTTGTCTTAAACAAAAACAGTTTCAAGAATCTATGATCTAAGACCAGCAAGCAGAGTGTGAAACTTATTTTCCAATGAAGCTGTATAATATCCAACAATTTTTTTAACACATTCGGAAATTATTTTCTGAAGCAGTTCATACAAGATCATAAGTTCTAAAATTTACCCGCTTCACAGCTTTCTATAAGGATGTAGAAAAAAATAAAAATTTATACCTAATAATAAAAAATGGGAATAACACAATGTAAATTATGTGAGTACAAGACAATTTAGCAATATTTTACTAGACTCTGATACATGTATGGAAGACAACACTGATCAGAATTCATTCATGAGGTGCAGGATGCCCACTTGCAGCTTCATGAACAATTTTTTAGTATCATAGAAAAAAAAAATTCAAACTCAGTTCGTAGTAGTATATCACTAGACTTTTTTTTTTTTACTTTCTTAATAAAATTAAATAAAACATAAAAGGAATTTAAGGGAATGAAAAAATCAGACATCGTCTATATTCTAACAACTCAACTAGCCTGCCAAACAAGACAATTACCTCCAATCCTCGAGAATAACAAATAACTTCAAAGCCATCAGCAAGAATTGAAAAATTATGTTATTTACTAACATTTTAGATTCATGTGCACAGTGGTAAAATAAATCCAGTTAACTTCTGCATTTTTTCTCAAGAAGCTTTTAATCATTAAAGTAAAAGATCTTAGGAAATATCAGTTCCAGCAGTAAAGGTGATGCAGGCCGATCCAAGATCAGGACCCGCAGGCCCTGATGGACCCGCTTGATGGGGTCCAAATGATCTCTAATTTTGAGATCCCTATCATTAGTTTAGATAGTATCTAAATTAGTAGAATTGCTTAATATATTTGCTTCCTAAATTCTATTTTGATTAAGATTAGGTAGTTTCTTATTCTAGAATGTCTTGGTTATTAAGAAACAGTATTATTACTCTATATATAGAGGAGTCCCCAATTGTAATGCTCATGCTATATTTTTAATAAGATTTCAAAATTGTCCTCATGAGTTCTTTGGGAGTTCTCATCTAGTTGGCCTTCGGGATTGAGTCTTAGGGCTTGATCTCATTGTCGGAGGTGTAGATCTTCATCAAAAAGCTAACTTATAATCTCTTTGATGCAGCAGCCCTATCTATCCATTGGGGCAAGACTCATGGTCCAATTGTGGGACCCAAGCAAGTTTAAGGAATTCTTTATTAATTGTTAATTTTTATTTAAGAAGTTGCATTTAGGATTAGTTTCTAATAGGATTATTATTTGGTTTCCTAGTTTGATTAAGATTGCTTTCTTAGCCCTTAAGCTTCTTTTCTTATAAATATAACATTGTAGATTGGTAATCTCAGAGATTATTGAAGTTAATAAAATTTCCATGCGTGGGTTTTTCGTTGGAGACTGTTTCTTCCTCGAGTGATTGTTTTTCGGAACCCTAATTGTGCTCCGGCACTTGCATCCTAACCCTAGGTTGCATCAATTGGTATCAGAGCCGCACGATCCTCACAATCGTCGGCGTAATTACCCCTATCGGTCCATCCTAGTACCGTCCTCACCCCTCATTTCCAAAGCCCACCCACTGCCCAGATCCCTCACCCATTCACAGAACCCAGCCCCAATCCATCACAATCACCGATTGCCATTCGACCTCCCCGCCCTTCCTCAAACACCCATCTTCCACTCCTCGAAACCCTGAAACCCAAAATAAATTACAAAAAATAATAATAATAATAATTCTCCATATCGCAAAGCACATCCCGCAACCCACCCACCCCAGACGAGCATCCCTCATCTTCCAGCCCCTCTTCCTAGATCCACTCTTACCAGACTCGGCGTCTCCGCAACCCTAACCAGAGAAAAGAAAAAAGAAAAAAGAGCGAAGCAGAGAAGAGAAGAAGAAGAAGCGGAGAAGAGGAAAGCGACGTGTACCTTGCACCTGTCGCCCGCTCACCATCGCAAGTGCCCTGCTCCACTCCATCGTTGTCACCATTGCTCCACCACTTCGCCGGAGGCTTTGGGTTGGGGCCCAGGTTATAGCAAGTCGAGCTCAAGGTCAGTCTGACCCACTTAAGTTTCAACCCAGCCATCACCACTGCTCTCATTAGCAGCGACTTAAAAGACCCAGATTTTTACAAGATCAACGGCTGAGACTTCTTTTTGCGATATCAGGCTCATCTACTGTCCGATTTCAGATCCGTCTTTGCTAGCGTCTTCGTCGTTGGCAGATCTACACCTCAGGTCAGTCAACAATTTTTTTAATTTGCAGTAAACATAAAAATGCCTCCCAAGAAGCATATAGAAGTGGAGTCTTCCTCCAATGATGATGATGATTTGAGGGGAACTATTAATCAATTATCAGTAATAATGGTTCAAATGCTAGAGACTCTTGCACAGATTGAAACCCGATTAACCCATTTGGAAACTAATCGGCATGAGGATAATCATCGGGATGATGGAGGACATAATCAGAATCAACAAGATCCACATGCAGTCAATGTTGATCGTGATTTGGGTATTAAACTTGTGATTCCCAAATATGATGGCAAGCTGAAACCAGATGAATTCATGGATTGGTTAATGTGTTGAAAATATTTTTGCACACAAACCAATGACGGATGGTCATAAAATCAAACTAGTGGCAACTCGATTTCGCAATTATGCTGCGATATGGTGGGCCGAGTTGCAACGGAAGCGAAGAAACCAACAAATTGACTCCGTGGACACATGGACCGAGATGAAAAATCTGTTGAAGCAAAAATTCCTCCCTGTCAATTACTCCAGAGATCTGCGTGCAAGTTTTCAATATCTGAAACAAGGATCTAAGACGGTTGTTGAGTATTCTGAGGAGTTTATGACCATGCAAGCCCGTTGTGGTTTAGATGAAGAGGAGGATGTATTAGTTGACCGATACTTTAATGGGCTTACACTTGACATACAAGATATCCTCGCATTCAAACATTTTGATAATGTTGATGAGATTGTTCAGCATGCCATCAAGGCTGAGGGGATTGCAAACCATCAAGCCAGAAAACTTAATGCATCTAAATGGGTTATGCAGAAGAATTCCTCAATTGCAGGGCCTAAACCAAGTGATTCCTCGAAGAAAGTTTTCACCAAGCCCGAAGGTCAAAATAAGATTACATGCTATAATTGTAAACAATAAGGGCATCGTGCAGCAGAGTGTCCACACCTCATTGAGAATGAACGTAATGTGAAAGATGCACCAGATGATGATCCTAAAGAGAATGACACCGAGGAAGTGCATGACATTCTGCCCGAGGAGGATATTGATTCTCTCATGGTAATTATTGACACTCTCTTAATTACTGAGAAGAAATTGTTGCGAGAAACTATTTTCCGCTCCAAATGAACAGTCAAAGGTCAAAAATGCACAATAGTTATTGATGGTGGAAGTTCTCAGAACATTATCTCTCAAGCTCTTGTGGATCGATTGCAGCTGAAAGTTCGAAAGCATCATCGTCCTTATTTTGCTAGGTGGTTAATGACAAGTGATGAAGTGCAAGTACGGTATGCATGTCCCGTTACCTTTTTTGTTGGAGAAGACTATACAGATACAGTTTGGTGTAATGTGGTACCCATGGATAGTTGTGACATCTTGTTGGGTCGTCCATGGATGTATGACAAGAATGGTACTAATGGAATGCGTGACAACACAAACGCATTCGTGCATGGTGACAAGCAAGTAACACTCTGTCCTATGAAGCCGGCACCACCAAAGAAAGGGTCAAGTTCTCGCCTCATCCAGGAAGCACTTCAAGTGCACACTATTTACAAAAGCAACATCAAGAAAAAGAGTCGAGTTCGAGGTCGAACTCTTTTCCAACCCGGGGAGAATGATGCAGCAGCCCTATCTATCCAATTGAGGCAAGACTCATGGTCCAATTGTGGGACCCAAGCAAGTTTAAGGAATTCTTTATTAATTATTATTAGTTTCTAATTTTATTTAAGAAGTTGCATTTAGGATTAGTTTCTAATAGGATTATTATTTGGTTACCTAGTTTGATTAAGATTGCTTTCTTAGCCCTTAAGCTTCTTTTCTTATAAATATAACATTGTAGATTGGTAATCTCAGCGATTATTGAAGTTAATAAAATTTCCCTGTGTGGGTTTTTCGTTGGAGACTATTTCTTCCTCGAGTGATTGTTTTTCGGAACCCTAATTGTGCTCCGGCACTTGCATCCTAACCCTAGGTTGCATCACTCCCTTGGTTGCATCACTCTTTTCCCTAATGCCACAACATCTATGTTAACGGAAAGGCTCTGGATGTACTATTCTTCTCAATAAACTAAAGAGATTATGTCTTCACTCTACACAAAACATGAACAGTGACTACTAATCAGAAGTCACAGCAGGGCACAGACTGATGCATAGATCTACAGGTAAGGTACATAAGGCACGGCAGTAATTACCCGGTGACCAATAATAGGAGGCTACTAGTAGGGATTGGCAATTGGAGAAAATATACAGAAGTAGATGACGATGAACAAAAAAAACCTAGATAAGCATCATTTTTTGTGGTAGAAGTTCTGATCCTGGCATTTTCTCATTGGAAAACTCAATCAAAACATGACACAACAGAGCTTCAACTGACATGACTGTAAAAACCTACAGACAATAGACAGAAAATGCCACTCACTTAATTGAGGTACCAGCTTTCTGCACAGCTGATCTGAACAGCCTGAACAACAATAATTTGTCAGTGGAAAAATGTATTTGCAAAATGCTTGAGGGGAAAAAAGATTCTGAAAACAATTCATACCTGTTGCTAAACAAATCCAAGGAGCCAGAAAGCAAAACACGAGCATTATTTCTTGCCTTTGCAGAAAAATAAATTAAAAAATAAAAATCAGTACAACTAAGAGTTGGTAAATTAAATCAAGATAGTTTACAAAATCAAAACAACAAAATATCAGCATTTGGGAGGAAATGGTGACCAGGGCCACTTTCCAACTATATTAGATGGCATTGACCAAAAAAGAGGAAGCAACTAATAAAAAGTGGCTTGAAGCCAAATGGTTAAACCTATACCATATAGATGACATCCAGCAGATTAACCAATCTCTCCAGGGCCACTTTCCAACTATACTAGATGGCATTGACCAAAAAAGAGGAAGCAACTAATAACAAGTGGCTTGAAGCCAAATGGTTAAACCTATACCATATAGATGACATCCAAGTGGCTTGAAGCCAAATGGTTAAACCTATACCATATAGATGACATCCAGCAGATTAACCAACTCAATGTGTCCTAATAACCGTCCCAGTAAAACTCATTGGCGCCAACCCTCCACCCCCACCCACAGAAAACTACATATAAGGAAACACGTTCTTCTAACTAGATCCTTTTCTTTTTTATGACGTGGGTATCCCCAAGGTCTTTGACCAACTGATCCAACAAGATTAATCCCCTGGGTGACGCCCGCTAAACCCACACCACGCAAATCTGGGACGGTTTCAAACACAAGACATGAGGAGCAAACCCACGCCCTTATGGCACTCCACCAACTAACTAGACAATGGAGGAGATCAAGAACCCTTTTTAGTTATTGACAGCAAACATTCTTGCAAAATTTGTCTTTTTCCCCCCAATAATCTATCAACATCTGGGTTCAATTCGAGATTTCAAGCATTAGCAAAATCAACATTTCGTCAATAGGATCCAAAATTCAGCAAACATTTTTCAATAGCATTATAATATATTTAGAAGACAAAAAGAATGCAATATCCTATGATCATTAGCCATACACATCAAAGCAGTAATGCAGCGGTGTAATCCAATAAACATGAGCATCAAATACCTGAACCACTGAAACTAATGAAATTGCAGATCCAGTAAGGGAAGGAGGGCTTGACAATTTAGTCTTCAGGTTTGCAGAATAGGCTGAAGGTGAGGCGGAGAGAACCTTTAAAACCTACAAAATGATAAATAAATCATGTATAGGAAAAGAAAACACAGTATGCCCTAGAAACCAGTGCACTCCCCCAGCTGTCGCTCAGCTGATTAAGAACACCATGCAGAGCATTGGGTGAGTTAGAATCTCTAATTAGGCAAAAAAGAAATGATGTAGCAGTGCAAAACTAACTCATATAGACTTCAAACTGTTGCATCCAAATCAGGATATAAGAAAAAAGCAACAGGAGTATTTATTTATTTTTAATAGTAAAAGCAACAGGAGAATTACCAGGCTATTCGCAGCATTTAAGGAATGACCAATTCCGCGGAAAAGTACAGGGGCCTGCAACATTTTGTTTCTGAACTTATGAGGGACACAGATCACTGTATTGAAAATTTTCCTTTTAAACATAATCAAGTTTTACTGCAAATGAAACAAGACAGAGAACAAAACAAGAGAGACCATACTTTACCATCATGCTTGGAAATTTAAATTAGCAAGGGTGATAGAAAATCTGATATGAAAATTGTGAACTGTCTCAACTTGCAAAGTACTCTAAAGAAAATACTATAATTAGATATTTGTGAACTACCATGAAAATATAAGATATAACTGACCGAACAGAAAGATGTTTCGAGTAATTTCTGAACTCATCAAATGTTATTTAAAATGAATGTACCAGTAGAATTAGATGCAAGCACATATTTCATGTAAGCATAGTGAATAGTTACCATTATTGGACAAATAACTTGATCTTCATGGAAATCAAAGTTACTTCTCAGTTTGTATCTTTCAGGTATCCTCTTAATTTGGTCCTAGTACTTTGTTAAAAATTATTAATTCCATTTTTCCAAATTGACTGAAATGTTCCAATCTAGACTGAAACTGATAGTTTGACTCAGGACTAAAACATTTTGGCTGATTCTGCATTTTGGTGTTTCCTTTTTCTTTTGATTGGTATTTTGTGTTTCATTTCAGAGTATTTAAATAAAATTAACATATTACTCTATATTTAATTCATTCTGCTAATTAACAACACAACATGCCAAATGGATAACTTATAAGCCATGTTTATGTAAGACAGCATGAAATTAAGACATCCATTCTCAGCTCTCATCAGCCAACTCCGATTATTAACATTCACATAATCATTATGGTAGAACACGTTAGTACCAATATTAAAAAAGGTCCATTTAAAACACAAATATTATCCACAGTTGTTGGTTAGGCCACCTGGCTAAACCCTGACTGCTATGTGATGGCGCAGCCCAGAGGCCACGACGAAAATCTACACCTCCAAGGGTGAGATCGAGCCCTAAGATTCAAAACCCTAAGATCACTTGAGAAAATACCCAAAGGGGAACTCACAAGAACAATTCTGAAATGTTATTAAAAATATAGCATACCTTACAATCAAGCATCCCTCCGTATTTATAATAGAGGAATGGTCTAAATAAAGAATCTACCATTATCAGTGATGATCTAAATAAAGAATATACCATTATCAGTGATTCCTAAAATCACTCCCTAAAATCTCTCACTAAAATCTCTAAGTAAATCAAATCACTAAAATCTCTCTGATCAGCTATTACATCAAATTACTAAAACTACTAAACTATTTCAAGATAGCACATCATCCTTGGTGGGGCCCATTAGTGGCCTTATTCTTCTTGGATCTCACTGCATCACTATGGTACAGATTCATACACTTAACAAAGCAATGTGCACTTATGCTAAAAAATTGTTGCTTAGCCTCGTATTTAAATTGCTGAATTGTATTATTATGATCGGATTGTTGTGCAATGCAACACTGAGATACTGTTGTCGGGGAAGAGCTCTCTCTCTCTCTCTCTCTCTCTCTCTCTCAAACGGATGAAAGCGTGTGACAACCATTTTATTTTTAAGTTCATTATAAATTTTTATGGAGGAATATCTGAAAACAAATCCACTTGAATGAAATCCCAAGCTAGTTCCTCAGTTCTTTAAGCAAGATAAACCTCTGAAAGACACGCACATACACAAGAAATTTGACATAAATAGTCTACCAAACAGTATAATTCCCATTAATGTACTTTATTTTCATAGGAACGTACTTTATTATAAATAAATAAATAATTCCATGGAAATATACTTCGTTTTCAGAAAATGCAAAATGTAAGGATGTTTGGGTAGTTATATTTTCATAAAGTATGTTCCTGTCCCTCTCGTCCCCTCATCCGATGCCTATTTTCTAGCTTATACTTCATTACCCAAACCAGAGAAATAGAGAGAAATGAGTGGCAGTACTTTCATTTCAACAAAGTACTTTTTTTCTTGAAATGAACCTTATTTGCATGTAATTAAGAAGGAATGAAAATACAGGTAGCCAAGATATACAGGAAGCCAGACCTAGCCCACATTTTCGCTTTCCTTTCCTGCATTCATTTCACACCTCTACATAAATACAATAACAAATATGCTGCAGAATGAGGTAGAAAACACACCCATTTCTCGCATCAATTCCCATTTCCCACAATACTTCCCAGTTTGGCAAGTATGTAATAGCCCATGTGGCCTAAGGAAATAGACATGGACAGCATTCTAAGACAGGCCAATCAGTTGAGAGGCAACAATTACATTAATGACAACATAGACAAACCGCCAATGCTCCATAGAGCCAACTGCCAAACTAACCAAATGACGCCATCTTTTGTAGCCAACAAAACCAAGGGATTGTTAGAGATTCCCCACAAGACAAGGACCACAATGAGTTTAGGAAAGAAAGGTCCTGATGAGGATGATTTACTAAAAGCGGACATTTATAGTCTGTCTAATGACAACTTGGCTTTTTTTCTTCTTTTTTTTTCCTTGTGTAACTCCTCCAGTTATAGGCAACTTAGACTAATTCTTTTTCTTCTTTTTTTTCCCTTTTTGAAACTTACAAGTATCTCACAACTTACATTGAACAATAAACACCGGAACCAACTTATTGAAATGTTGTCTGCAAATAATAGGTGTCTTCTTTTTCTTTTTTCTTTTCTTTTTTTCTTTTTTTTTTTTGACAGTTGTCAAACCAATAAATGATTTAGGTACTTTAAATCCTGGCAAGTCCAAGTCCATTATTTACACAGATAACCTTGAATAACCATGTAAAACAACTAAGTTACATCCAAAATCCTAACATATCTTCATCTACAAGTTCCTTAAACAAAAGAAAAATAAACTGGTGTTTGACCCGTATCTGTCCACACAACAGCTCTCTTATTGTGTAGTCATCAGAAGTCAAATGCATTAATGTAGGAGAGTAAACTATGGCAACACCCAAATTCAAGGGCAGCCATCCAAAGTCCAAACACTCCAAGAAACATGAGTGAAACTTTTTGGTTGGGCGGCAAACCTTTTTTTTTTTTTTATACATTCCCGCCCCTGCCCCAAAGGCAAGTTCTGCCGTTACGGAGAAAGACCATTCACTCATTGTAATCGTTACAAGGTTTGGGTCCTGGAGAGGTTAAGTAAGATAACTGTCTCAAGTTCTATTTCATTAAAAAAGGCTCAAAAAGTGCCTAGCTGCCAGAGTTACAGGTAAATGGAGGGAGAAGCCAGCAACAAAACCATCCAAAAAAAAAGAAAAAACTAAATGACAAGAGAAATTCGAGTCAACCTCACAATTTTCCACTCCCAAATTTTGATGGTGAAAAAAGCACAGAAGTCTAGACCTCAAAGCTTCTTGGTTTTATTTTCTTTAATTACAAACAGATAATTCCTTCTTTGTTTTCTAGTGGAGTGGGGGATCTTGTAATTATGCAAATTGGTAAAATCTCTCTGACAAGAAATTGGTTTCATCTACCAGTCAATTCTGTGTGGAGAAAATCAAATGTGAGAAAACTACTTGCAACATTACACTCAATGACTGACTACACCAGCTACAGTGGACGATTTAACCAATGCAAGACCAAAGTAAAGCTGAGGGAAAAACCACAACATAACCAAACAAACCATAAGTGCATAGGAAGAGAGTGGCAACTCACTGCAATCTTCTTTTCTCCCAAAATCACATCTGATTGAATGAAATCATCACTGGCAATTAAAGTGTGATCCCCTTCAGCTTCGGACGCTGCATAGCTGGTATGATCAATAACCACCGCCGCAGCATCCTGTTCACAAATACAAAGAATTAATCAACCACGCATACTTTTGATGCTTTAGATCCGTTACGAAACATAGAATTCCACTCGCCTCGTCAAAATCAACACCACATTCAGTCGCAATGTCGCGAATCAAGTCCGACGCAGACGAATCCGCCCCGATGATCAAATCATGCCCCGAATCAACGAACTCCAGAACAGATGCCAGATCCAAAGAACCTCCAAAACCTAAAATGATTGCGAAATCTTAAAAATTAGAAATCTGACCTCGGAATTCAACAAAAAAAGGAATATAGACAGAAACTTCGACTTGACCCCTCACAAAAGAAAAAAAAAAAAAAAGTCTTTACGTTTGATCGACGGAGAGAAGAGGATGAGTCCGTCGTACAAGTACTGCCCGTATCTCTTCAAGGAGAGCTTTGGATCTTCTGCGAGCTTGAAATCGAGATCGAAGCCTCGGGATTTGAGAGAGTTGAAGAAGATGGAGTGGGAGGATCTGATTGCGAGATCGTCGAGGAGTACGAGTATGCGTCGATCTGTAGGGTTTTCAGAAGAGAAGGAGCTGCAGAGGAATGGAAGGAGAAAGAGAAGGATCGAGGCCCGGAAGAGTAGGGTTTTTTCCATTTTTGCTAGGGTTTTGGAGTCGCCGTGCCTGATGATGATGATGATAGAGAGGCCAGAGGAGAGTTCGAGCCGCGGAATGAGACGGGGTCTTTAAGGTCAGTGAGCGAGTTTATGAAGCCGAAGCCGGATCCATGATGCAAAAGCCCGTAGAGTCGTAGACTTCTCCCATTTTGCTTATAGACCGATTTATTTAGGTGGGCCTTGTAATAAGATCAGTAATGGAAAGTGGGGCCCACCTACTTGTAACATCAATAGTGCACCGTCAATCCAACGGTTGAGTCCATCCATTGTACAAATTAACGAGAGGCATGACCATCACGGGTGTGTGTGGTCCAATCAACCAGACCATGCCTCACTATAAGTGCATGCGATAAACATAGTGTGCCTGGTTACAATATATCATTGCTCTAAAGCAAAGGTTAAGGGTGTGTTTCGCATCGTGCTATTCGGATGTTCTCATGTTCCCACGAGATGAGGCTACGAAAAACATGTTTAATTAGTGTAAATTATTGTTCCCAATTTTGGTTTCACTGGAAATGAATCACAAGATCTTAACCTACTAGCATAAGAAAGTTGGAACAAAAAATCTTTATTTATTTATTTTTAAACAATTTTATGGCACAGTCGGTTTCTACTTATCTCTTATCGCTTACCTTTTAAATAGGTTATTTAAAAAGATTTCAAATCCTCTCACTTATCCTAATAGTAGGCCCCATGTTGAGAATCCCAAAGAAGATGTCCTCACTTTGTAATTCTTAAAGATGGGTCGCATGGTCACAATCACAAAAGGTGGACCAATCTTATAATTCTTATAAAGCGGTACCACATTAAAAGGCCCCACGTTCTAATTTCTAAAGGTGGGTACCACTTGCAATTTCTAAATGTGGGTCATATATTTACAATCATTCAAAAGATAGGCCTATATTATAAATTCTATAAAGGTGGGCCCATATTGTAAATCCTATGATCGGGTCCCCATATTCAAATTTCTAAAAGTGGGCACCATATTGTAATTTCTAAAAGTGGGTCATGTGTCCACAATCACAAAAAATGTGTCTTCACTTTGTAATTCTTAAATGTGGGTCACATAATCATGATCACAAAAGATGAACTCACATTGTATATCTTATGAATGTGGGCCCGTATTTTAATTTCTAAAGGTATGTACAATGTTGTAATTTCTAAATGTGGGTCCTATATTCACATTCACAAAAAGATAGCCCCATATTATAATTCTTATAAAGTGGGCCCATATTGTAAATCCTATAAATATGGGCCATGTGTTCTAATTTTTAAAGGTGGTACCAAGTTATAATTTTATAGGTGGATCCATATACAATAATAACAGAGTGCCGCAAATAATAAAAAGAGGATCCCACATTATAAATCCTATAATTCTCTTGCTTTCATTCTTTAAAGAAAAACTTTTATAATGTTATCAAACAAATTATGGACAATATATTCTCAACAGAATAATTTAATATAATGTTGTCAAACAAGATCTGGAGAGCATAGTATCAGCAAAACCCAATATCGACACAACCTGATATGAGTACAAAACTAGGAACACGAGAACAATGCCAAACATGCCCTAAAGTGCCCACCTATATTGGTTGAAAGCCAAATTTCACTCTAATTGAAGTGGGCTCGCCCATAGGCGGACACACATATAGGGGTTTGGGAGTTGAAGCCCCCGACCAACTGGAAAAATGCCCATGAGGTCAATAAAGCCCGACTAGTCTAGCATCCACTAAAAAAATTGTCCAACCCCCATCTATTTCCCCAAACTCTCTCTCTCTCTCTCTCTCTCTCTCTCTCTCTCTCTCTCTCTCTCAAAAAAAAAAAATAAATAAATAAATAAAAAATTCTCTAAACTAGAAGAGACCCTCAAATCATGACGTCGTCGTCCCTCCTTAAGTAGGTATTCCTCGCAGAGTAGTGTCGCCACTGCTTTCCATTTTTTCTTTCGTTATTGAAAACCCCTCTCTAGGTAGGTATCCTTATTTCTCCAGTTTCCTTGCTTTGTCGCTTTCCATTTTTTCTTTCGTTCTTGAAAACCCCTCTCTAGGTAGGTATCATTATTTGTTCAGTTTCCTTGCTTTCATGTATTGGTTGCCAATTTGCTTATCTTTTGTTAAATCATTTTTATATTATAAACATCTAGATATTTCTCAGTGTCTAAAATTTTCGTCCCTGCATTTTCATATTTTGTCTAATACTATCTATTGTCACCATAGTGACATGGAGTCTTTGACGGCACATTTGCCTAACATGAGGAAAATCACCTGGATTTTCTATGTGGCTCATTTTCGACCAGTCAGTGCAATAATTTTTTGCACAAAAAAGATACTTTTTTTAAAATGATTTTCTATAGTAGAAAGCAAACAATTATAGATGAGTGCAAACTGGGTGGCTCACTTTGAGATCTACAAAAGATCTTTCTCGATATCTCTTTGATTCACTGTAAGACCTAACCGAAGCAGTGTTTTTTTTTTTTTTTTTTTCCTTTTGCTTTTCTTCTTTTAATTTCAAAATAGTAATTTGGAATTTGGAATCGTTCAACACTTTATCATCTTTCTCAAAATTGTCATTTTCACTTTTCAAATGATTAAAGTACATTAAGCAATTTATATGTATTTGGATTATTTGGATGTATTTAACAAAATTCTCAAAATCTATTAAAATATAAAAGATAAGAAACTGAACGTATTGATGGTCATCATGAGTCTGAGAACATTAATGATTTGGATCATAAAATTTTGTCCCATAAATTTATTGGTTGGAACTTTTTTATATATGTTTTCCACAAATTACACAAAACCCATAATCCGTGATAATCTTACTCAACTAATCAAAATAGTACAAATAGATCCACTGGGCTGCTGGATATGGTTACATTTGAAAAATATATGACCCCCACTAATCAGACATAAATCTTGATGAGTGATGAGTGAATATTTTGTTTCTAACACGACTTTGCTTCTCAATTTCTTGGCTTATAGTGGAATGCGATTCGGCTCATGGGGTCAACCTAGCATAATTCTAAAGCCTATTTTCTAACTCAAATCGAAGCCTATCTAGATTCAAACACAAACTTTATTTTTATTAAAACAATGCAATTTTAAATTAAAATGGATTTGAATATTGGACACATATCTAATTTTATTTATTGAAGTACTTTAGCACTTGGAATTATAGTTCAACCCTGATGATTAACACCTTTCTTTTGGCAATTTTCTTTATTTTCATTTAGTTCTATACACGATAGCTAAGAAGAGTGGGCCAATGGTTGTCTTGGATTCATTCATTTAAAAAGAAGAGCTTCATTTTAGAAGGATAAGGATAGAAGAATGAGAATAGAGAACTTAACATAGTATTGGTTCTTTATCTCATATGGTGTTATAAAAACCAGTACGATTTTTTAATGAGCAAGGCTCTCCTAAGCTTAAGCTTAAAATAAAATCTCGTAAGCTCATGCTTGTGGGGCCAACTTTTGGTCAATCCAAATGGACCAAACACATGACCCCTCTAAATTGCACATGTCCACCAACTTTCGGTTATATCTAAATTTACTGGACCGCTGGATCGACTTTGTATCGATCATAATAGACTATTGACCATTCAACTTTTGGGCCTATATGGAGATGATAGAAATTACGGTTATGGTTGATTTTTCGCAGAGAGAAAGATCTCAGGGAGTCCTTGAAATCCCCCCCACCCCCATTATGATGTGGGTCCCCAGGTGGGCCCCACCACACACTTGAGCTTACCTAATCCTAAGCTTGAGCGTATGAGAGCTTGCCTATTTTTTTTATAGCTATTTAAACTCAAGTAACATGTATCAATTTGGCTGTCATTAAAACTTTTCTTTCAGGTTATCGTTTTGAATAAAAAATTTATTTTTTCAAGTCCCCTCAAACGAAAATCCCAGGTCTGCCATTGGGCTCACCTCATATTAATTATGTCTAAACACAAGGGATTGAGTTTAATTATATTTATTTTTTAAATCTGTGATGGATAGGAGATAATACAAACTTTAGATTTATTAGAAATTGGAGCATGTCCATCAAGACACAGGATCACTGCTTTTCGAGGTTTTATTATGGACATTGCCCTAGTGATAAATGACAAGCCGTCATTGCCAACACACTCATGGTCGATGATTGATCCCTACATCTTTAAGTTTAAGGTATCACTCATCGCTTGCCCATATAGCCAAATAAAAAGAAAAAAAAAACAAACAAACAAACAAACAAATGGGCCATTGTTAAGAGGTCTCCCATATATAGGAATGGCAAGACCCGAACTCGGTCCAAACTTGACCCACAATACATGTGGATCAGCAGCGAGTAAAAAAGAACATAGCCCACATTTAAATGGTCAAAATAGGATCAGCCCACATAACCTGTATGAATGGATTGGGTTAGAGTCACTGCAAATCTAAACATTTAAATAATTTGGTGGTTAGTCTGTTGTATAAGAAATGAGTCAAACATGTGATTTATTTATTTATTTATTAATTAATTGGCTGAGGTTTTAACTCAAACATAGCATTTGTTGGTGTCGAGTCTCAAACACGCGAACTAAAGGGTCAAACCATCAAGCTTAGGTAGAGATTGGCTCGATGGTCTTAATATTTTAAAGAGGATTTTACCGTAAAAATCCCCTAAGATTCGTTATAAGCTAAAAAGGGCCTCAATGTCAGTGGTCTTCGGGTCTCTATTTTTTTCTTTTTTCCTTTTATTATTTGAGTGGGGATATATTTGCTCCTTTTACTTTAAAAAGTCACAAAACCCCTTTTTCCATTTTCGTTCTTATCACATCTTCTTTTTTCTTCCACAACATTTCAGATCCTTCGAAGAAAAAGAACACCAAAATACCCGATTAGAAGGAAAATGCGACCGTCGGCGTTCTCTCATTCAAAGTCGCAAATGTTATATAAAAAACAGCCAACCTTCATAAATCCCTAATTGATTCTAAAATTTCTCGTTTCAAAACTGAAATCCAGAAATCGGAAAGCGCAAAAATTAAAAGGCGTTATTTGGCTAAAGTAATCGACCCACATTGGATGCGGGTTCTGTGGGACGGGTTAAGTTGACCTTCGTCAATGCAAGTTAAAGTTACTTGATCTATTTTGGAGTGGGTCAGATTGGGGTTGAACGTCAATCCATAGATGCCTCTTGTCAACTGACCCTATTTACAACCTTGACTCAAGAACCTACGAAGGCCTTCATCACCCATCAGCCTTCATGTGCCGTAGGATTGAACGAAACTAGATCAAACGTGATAATATGAGACTCCTTGATGCAAACAAAATAAATAAATAAAAATACCTACTTGACATTGAGTTTCAAATCCTTGATTGATGCTCAAAAAAAAAAAAAAAAAATCTTAAATTTTGCAAAGCTCCTTGGCAGGGCTCACTTACTTTGTCTCAGACATTTCAATATATGTGAATTGTAAGACCTATCTCTCAAAAATGACTAAACTAAATAAACTATGTGTGAATTTTAAAATACGACCATCAAATTATCTCCCCTCTAATAGAAAAAGTATACCAAGGGGCATGGGAGAAAATAATGCCCAGCCACTAACCTAGTAAGGGTTCTATCAACATGGCTCCCTTGTATCATTCTCACTCGACGTGTATCCTCACCTTCTTCGCACCTCTTTAATATTTCCTTGAGTTGACTTCATTTGACCATAAATTCCTATGCAATATATGCTAACACTTTCACCAAATGATAAAAACAAATGCCACAACTTAAAATTCTCATTGCAATAAGGTAGATTTTGTTCAATCACTTGAGATTAATTTTAGGCATTTTTTTCTCTACAATTATGATTAAAATAATTATCTCATTTGCTTTATCATCTCATTCATCAAAATGGATCTCAAGGAGATACTCCTCTTTTTCCGGAAAAAAAAATCACAACCATCTTACTTGGTAGTTTAAAACTATGACCAATAAACTCTATACGATGTATAACTAATCTTGAGAATTATGCAGTTTTAGTTTGTAAATAGAGCCTCCTTTTAGACTCATATCCAATAAATCACATTACGTTATTCCAATTGAAATTAGACTCATCTATAAAATTGATCATGCTTAAAATACTTGATCAAAATCAGAAGGAAAATCAAAACACTTGACGTGTAGGGAATAATTTTCAACACGAGATAAAAATTGTATTTCTTACTTCTCATGAAATTTTATATTATTATATTACTATGTTATTATTTATTTTTTTTATTTTTGAACATTGACACCACTAAATTCTCTATATTTTATTTTTTAAACAACGGCAACAAAGTATTTTTATTATGATCAATTGATGGAACTAATTATATCGTTACCATCAAATAGGCGTGATCTTATGATTTTTTTCTTTAAATTTTCCTGATCGTTTGATGACAATCAAGGTAGATGGCCCACCATCAAATTAGCCAACAAACCATGAAGGGGCACAAGTCCACCCCAACGAGAGAAAAAGAAAAAAAGGGCACATGAGTAAATTTGTAGAAGGCGACGAGGATTGCGTCACAGCAGATTCCCAAGTGGATGACGAGCGTGACCTGTCGACTGTCCACCCGAAAAATCGTCCCTTTATGTAACGCAAAAGCACTTTCCCTCGTCTTCTAATCTCTGCATATGCTTGTTGTATGTATTGTATCTACCACCTCTTCTTTCCATCGTCAATCTCCATCTCTTCTTCTTCTCGATCTTGCCTCTTCACGGGCTTTGGTGTTGAACAGGCAAGTTTATCTTCATCCGCTTGACTTGCTTTTTTTTTTTTTTTTGTTCTTCTTTTCTCGAAGAAAGCCCTAATAATTCTGATTCAAGCAAATCTGAATGCTTGATGGATGGTTTGTTTTAAAAGATCTTGATGATTTTGTAATCGTCGTCTTGTTTGTTTTCTTGATTCTATGTGTTGAGGATCTTGTTCTTGTTCTTTTGTTTTTTAACCTGCGGTTTTTAGGGTTTTAGTGGGGGCTGGGTTAGTGTTTTGGATTGTTTTGTTTGTGATGTTAGTTAGCATCTGGTTGTTTGCACTGGTGGGAAGTAATATTGGCTGTTGGTTTTATAAACTAATTTGGTTTCTTTATGAAGCTTCAGTGACTGAGAAGATAGAAAAAAAAGAAGGTATCTTTTGAGATGGTATGGCAATTGCATAAAAGGATTGAATTGCTCTTGTACGATTTGTTGAACGGCTAGTGTATCAAGGAATCAGGAGGAGACGTATTGAGATATTGGGTGAAGAAGTTAGTCTAGAAACCAGGAAGAGGGGAGAACTATTTAGACCTTGGGTGAAGAAGTGAGGGGATGCGCGCTACAGTTGGAGTGGTGGTGAGCATGGCTTCAGATTGGGTCAAGTAGGAAGGCAAAACTCTCAAAGGTGTCTAAATAAATAGGATTAGAGTAACACATACTCAATCAATTCCTCAATCGCATAAATCCATATATCTAGAGAGAGACAGCGCTCATATACAGCATATTAGTTAGGTTTGGTAATTTGTTGCTTGTCTCCTTGAGGATGCTGATTGATGACCAAGTTGTTTCACTTTGTTGAGTTTGGGAGTAGATTTCTGAAGTTTTCCATGGTTACTTTGATGTATGGAATTCTTGTTGGAACACAATGCATATACATCCACCGAGAGTGAGAGCGCACTAATATATATTATATTATTTAGGTTTGGTTATTTGTTGCTTGATTCTTTAAGGATGCGGATGATTATTAAAGTTTCTATGCTTAGTTGATTTTCGAACTTGTGCGTAGATTTCTGAAATTTTTGCTTGTCATTCGTAGTGTATGGTTCTATTTTTTTTTGGATTTTTTTTTTGTTGCTTTGACGTGTCTTTAAGATAGGGATGAAAATCAGTCCCTAGGATACTTGAAGGAATGTAGTTGACTAAAATAGGGTATGCGTCCACTTTCTATATCCGGTTTGGATTTGGTTCTACTGCTTGGATCTGAATAAAATCTTTCCCATAAGGGCCATAACTGCATGCTCTCTCAATATGCTCTCAAATCAGGATTCCTCATGTGGACGGAAGTTTTTCAGTTCCTTGAAGTGGGATATTTGGTCGTTTCACTGGAAGTGGCTGCTCAATATGGATGTAGTGTGAAGGCTGTTTTTGGATGAAGGTGGAGATTATCCTAACAACCACTCTATGATGCCCTTATACGGCATGTATATAGCTGAGACAAACTATGGATACGGCAAGGACACGGATTTTACACATAAAAAGTGAAGTATCGGATGTGATACGATACAATCTGATATTTTCCCTATTTTGAAGTATCCGGGTATCATAGCAACCAGTCATATCCCTTTGACATCTAAGCTTTTGAAGTGAGCTTCTCCAATGCAGCTTTTGCAAGAAAAAGAAATGTTATTAAATGCTTCTTGTAGATCTTGTGCTTTGAAATCCCAATGAAAATGGTCAAACAGGTATCCCCTTACTATGGCCATAGCATTCCTCATCTCTTTCTACGGTTTTTTTCTCATCTCAGTATCCATAAGGGAAAAGGGCATCTAACTGGTTGGAAGGTAAGGAGTAAGAACCTTTCTAGATTTAGTTTCCTTTTATTCTTTCCTTTCTTTCTTTAAGTACTTTAGTGGTGTTAGGATTTCACCTTTTAGGAGTCTTAATGGCATAAATAGAAGTTCCTATTTTTCAGGGTTAGGGTTGGTTTTGTTGAAACAAGAATAGTGTAGAAATACATGTCCGCCCAAGAGAGGAGAAGGAGATTTACTTGATCGCTCATTTTAATTTATGACACATAGCCCTTTGGCAATATTTCGTGTGCTTTGAGTATCTTAATGGATTTCAGTTCATATCAGATTTGAGTGATTTGCTTTTATCTCTGCGGTGTGGATTGGAAATTGTAGGAGCTGATCTTTGCAACCTTGGAACTTAGCCCCTTTAGGTTGGTGGCAACGTCCCTTTTATCAACTGGGGACTACATTAGACAATCAAGTCACAACTTGTTAAACTATGATTCATTTCAGACTCAATGTTTTTTCAGTGGGCTGGTATTGTTTTTTGTTATTCTTGTTGCTACAACTGTGTAGTGATCTTTAGCAACACTCTTCATCTTCTACAAGACTCAAGCCTTAAGGAAATCATGTTTTTCAGTGTGTGATCATTGAGTGCTGCTTTGGTTAGACTTGCATTGTCTTCCTGTATGTTGGAAAATGAAGAATGGACTAGAAATAAAAATATATGTGGCTGAGATGTTATGTTAACATATACGTGGAGTACAAGGATCTGATGAAATCTACAGGTGGCTTGAATGGAAGAGAAAATTATGAAATTTAAATTGAGCTGGTTTGCGCTTGGCCATAAAATATTGAATGAGGGGACCAATACACCCACCTATTTTATTCGCTAATAAAAAATAATTAAATTATGACATTTTCCAATATTCTAGATGTTTTGGATAATTTTTTTTGGATCTTTTATCCCAATTTCTAATTCACAATAATAGATATGTATCACCTGTTATGTACTGTTTTAGCCGGCGGGCGATATGCCCATGCAACTGATGAGATGAGGCTAATAAAGGCTCCCGACAAAGCACTCATTGCAGGGAGTAGCATGACTGCATGAGATGAGGCTAATAAAGGCTCCCGACAAAGCAATCATAAATGGCATGTTGGATTGTTGAGTGATAGAGAGCATGTTCCTTAATATGGATGGGCATAAAAATAGAAGTTTTTTTTGAATGGTGGCATAAAAATAGAATTCACAAAGTTGATTCAAAGAGATGGGATAAGGTTTAGATTGGTAGTATTATTTTTCTTGATCACCTTTCTTTTGTGCTAGATGGAGTTGAATCACCACAAATTAGTGTTGTTGGATGCCTTCTCGAGCTATTTTTTTCTTGGAAAAAATTGTGATTTCTATATGTATTGAAGTTGTGACCATAATAATATAGTGTGTGGGAGACGGTGTTCTTTTGTTTGCATTGATTGGGTGATGCCTAGAATGGCAAAGGAATGTTTGAGCGCTAATGGTCTATGATGCACGACTTCAAAAGGGCAATGTATCATGTCGTATCATATCTGATGGTTCACTTTTTGTGTGTAAAATCCGTGTCCCTGTCATATCAATCCTGTCTCTAGCATCATAGCTAATGGTTTGGTACCATTCATATCAGGTCAAGGTTCTCTGAAGTTTAATTTTAGTTAGAACTGTTTTTTTTTTTTTGGTGTCAGGGTCTTCCCTCTTCTGTAACTGTAGTTATTCGTTGGTGGAGGTCATTAGAATAATTAAGCGGGAAATTTTACTGGGGCTATGATTATTGATACAGTCACCTGGAGTGGGGTCTACATGGGACATACAAAAGGAAATATAATTTCCATAGGGATTTGTGGAAAACCCAACTTGCCCCTTGGTGTGCATAACCTTTCCTATTAGTTCAGAATTAATTAATTTCTTATCTAAGCAGGACAGCTGGGTTGTCCAATTTTGTTTTTTTCATTGGAGACCTATTAGGCTATTAACATTTAATTGTGAGATTATTTATTTACTGAATGGAAGGCGAAGATCAGAAGTAAGTTTATTTGCTTTTAATTCACATTAAATACCATTGCAAGGCTGGAACCTAGAATAGTATTGGGAAATTTTATGCATTAATGATGTGAGTTTCTGAGCGAAGACTTTCACAGTATTCTGAGTAGATACTGGGGTGTGGGACTCTTCATGCCTTTGGATCCAGTCAGATGATTGGCGAGAGGCCCTGTTTCTTCTAACAAATGTTCATTTATCTCCTTCATCATCCTGTTGCTGCAGTGATTTCTTGCTACTGTTTTATGGTGCAATATTGGTGCTGCCCATCTGCTGATTTTCTGTGAAAGTGGTCTGCACGAATTAGAATTCAGTAGCACCTTGACAGATAGCAGATACTACAAGGTATCCAATATCCATCGCTAGCTGAATTGGCATTAACTTCTTTCCTTGCATGTCATTTGGTTTAAATCCACCTAGAATTACCTTGGAATTGTGTGGTATTGATTTTTTTGGTGCCATGTGGGACTGCTACTACAGACACCAGCTGCAAGTTTTACAGTCCCTTAGCCAAAACCTTTACGGCAGCACACTGGTATTAGGTCATGATCTGTCTGTTTTTTCTGTAACGTGAACTTATCAATTATGCCCATATTGCTAGGGCTGCAAATGGATATCCGACTATCCGCAATCTCTGGTTTCGAGTAAAGTGGATATGGAACCTACAGGTTCTGGATCCAATCATATAGGATCCGAAACATTCGGATCCGGATCCTTGTTTGTTCCAACCTGATTATTTAGATCCAAGACAATTACATCCATGTTTAAAAAAATATTTGAAACCTTTTAAGGGCCTACATAGCTTGAGTATTATTGATATGAGGATCTACTTGGCTAACTATTTAATAGCTCCTCTTGCATATCTAAAAAATTAAATTGAAGACATTTTATCCAATTATATTAATGCACTCCAGATCTTATTTTAGTTCCAGATTCGGAACCAGATCCATTTTTCTAATTGGTGTTTGATCTAGATACAACACATAGGTTCCATGTTTGATCCAGTTTGGATCTATGAAGGTGGATCCTGGTCTGGATCCACCATGGTTCTGGCCCGGATCCGACCCATTTGCATCCCAATTGCGCTCAATTGATAAGATTTCTAAATTGTAGTCCTTTCAGCTGAATGATTGATGCTTGATGCAGTGTTTCAAAATTCAAACTTATTTCCTAGGTACATAATTTTGGGGAAGTGAATGTTGTGTGGCTTGCATTCCTCCAACTTGGAATATGAAATTCTATATATGATTGTTGTTTTATGAATGTGTAAATACGTGGGAACGATACAATACATATATCCATCCCTTATGTTTTGATCAAATTTCTTTTAGCCATTGTGGATATCCATTGTTGGAAAGTGTAAGCATTGGGGAAGTTTGTATGCTGTGAAGCACCTATTGATTTTTGGCTTGTTAGTTGTGTAACTTAACTAGAGAAAATTCCAACACTGTTTTCTTCTTCTTGTCCCTCCTTTAACATCAAAGTGGTATGTAAAACATCCTTGTTTTGTGTGTTGAAACTAAACTTCTTCTTCTCTTTCTTCTTCTTCTTCTTCTTTATGATGCACGGATGCTTCAAAATGGGCAACGTATCATGTCACATCATATCATGTTTTATACTTCACTTTTCCTGTGTAAAATCCGTGTCCCTGTCATGTTCATGGCATGTCCCTCCCGTATCCCTGCCGTATGTATCTGGGCATCATATATTGTTTTCTTTTTTTCTTTCTTTTGTTTTCTTCCAAATTTCATTGTGATGCTTTTTGGAAAGTACTTTTTTTTTTTTTGAAGTGATATTTTACCTGCATTGAATACTAATACCACATTTATTTCGACTCCAAGAATAATGATTAGGCTTTTTAAGGTAAAGGAAAAACAGAATGCTGAAAATGCCAATGGTAGGGCACCGGTAAAGAAGCAAAGTGCAGGGGAATTACGTCTTCATAAAGGTAACCTATCCATTTTTTTCTCTCTTTTTGTGTTATTTTTCTTTTGAAGTGCAATTTTTGTTGCATGGGAGCATTTATGTTATTTCTTTCTATACATGTTTCTCATAGATTGTTTGTGTTGAGTAGTAATGGACCGATATTTTCTTCTGCCAAAGAAATAGTAATAGGCAGATCTTTACGCCATAGAACAAATAAATGGTTGCAAGTAAATTAACTGCCACTGTCCTAAATGTTAGAGCTTTGGGCTCTCTTTGGAGTTGATTGAGTTATTTCACTTTGGGTGGAACTTTCTATGAAACCTAGCTACGTAACAATCCTTTTGCTTTGTTTATTATTATATTAAATGCCATGTATCGGTTGAAATGGTAGTGCTGTCACAATTGTTTTCTCGGCCCTTAATATTACACAAAATAGTATTGCTCTGGGCATCTGAAAATTTCAGGGGTTTCTTGCATTTGTGGCATTACTTCAAACTATTACAGTATGCCATCTTATTCTTACATTAATTATAACTATCTCCAAAAATGTATCTTCCAACTTTTTTTCACGTCGTTTGCCTGCTTTTTCAGAAAGCATAAACTCTATATTTAATGGGAATTTCATTATGTTTCTTTCATCAGTGGCATCCCCGTATAGATTTAAGCGTAAACACTACTATTAATAGCCTAAAGCAGTATATTGTATTAGAGAAGGAAAAGAAAAAAAAAGTGCTGTGGTAACTCTTAGGGATGGCAAAGGGACTGGTTTGGTATGGGTTGGGGTAAACCCAAACCCACACTGTCTCAAGTTTATCTCATCCAAACCCGACCCACCCTGTGTCGGGGCACATGTATTTGATACCAAACCCAAACCGTTTGGGTTGGAGTCCGGTCGAATTTAAAGCTTAAAATTTTAAAAATATATAAAATGCATGTGAATGTATATAGCAAAGATCGGACACACCACCTAGGGATTAGTTCTCGGCTGTCCAGAATCAAGTCTCTCTCGAGCTCAGGGCCAAAGGCTTCTGGGCTGAGCTGGGTGGGAGATACCTTGGGTTATCAATAAAAAAAATAAAGATCGAATAGGCCATCTTTTTTTTTCAGCATGCCTTAAGTTAGTGCCCAACACCATCTGCACCACATGAGTTTTTTGCTAATAGCTTTAGTAATAAATAAATATATATTATATATTTGGGGCGGGGCGGGGTAGAAGTAGAACAGCAAAACCCAAACCTGCTCCGAACCAAGAGACCACTACCAAACCCATGCCCCTATTAGGAGTGGGTTAGGGCGGGTCCCCCGTCTAAACACGACCCATTGCCATCCCTATAACTGGGCTTAAACCACTTACATTTATACTATTTTCCTTTTTTCCCGATAAAAGATCCTGCTATTTTATGGATTTACAGCAAATGGCCTGCTATTCACTAAATTACAAACCTGTCCTTGAATGATTGACGAATGATAAACACAATGTATTCTAACACTTCCCCTCAAGTTAGTGCATAGATATCATTCATGTCCAACTTGCTAAACATACTCTTTGTAAAATATCTGCCAATTGATGATGTAGGCTGTTGCCAGCCTCTAATGCTGATGTAAAGCTGTAAGACCTTGTAGTTTGGGGTAGAAAAGAAAGAAAAGAAAAGTAGGAGAAAGAGAGGGAAGGGAAGGAAAAGGCAAGGAAGAAAGAAGAAGGAAGCAAGTGGAAGGAAGAAGAAGAAAAAGTAGATGTAGCAGGGTTTCCCCCCTTTCCTTTTCCTTTCTTAAACTTGCTCCGGTACCATTTGGAGAAGGGAAAGAAAGAAAAATAACATAGTGCTGTAATCTTAACTAGGTGTGTACTATTAGTATTTATAATATTTTTTGTTTCAAAATCTCACATAAAAGCAGGGCCCTGCTTTTATATGAATTTTCAGCACAGGCCCTGCCGTCCACTAAATTACAGACCAGTCCCTGATTGATTAAAGAATGATAAATACAATGTGTATTAACAGATTGAAACTGCCACAAGCAAGAGCACTCTCTCTCTCTCTCTCTCTCTCTCTCTCTCTCTCTCTCTCACTCTCAGAGACACAGATGCATGCACATGCGCACACATCCATCTCTCTCTCTCATTCACAGATGCATGCACGACACACGTGGGATGGGAAAGGTGATGAAAAGAAGGTGCACTTGACTGGAAGAGTGAGGTAATAGTCCAGCCACATAGAGTGTAGAGAGAAAAGTTGGTCTTAACTGGCCAAGTGGTGATGTAGATTAGGGGGTGACAGAAGTGCATTGTGGGAAAAAAGGATGCTTCAAAAATCTGGGGACAAATATTGTGTTATAGGGCCTGGGGGCTTGGGTGGGAGATGTGAAAGGAATGGAAGAGCAAGCATCTAAGGTGTGGAAAGGGCCAGAAACATTTATTTATTCTACAGAAAACTTGGGGAGGGTGCAAGAAATTTGGTGGATAATGGGAAGAAAAAGTTTCTAAGATTTTGTTCAATTTCAAATTGCATAGGGGATGAAGAATGATTGGGGAATTGGGTGGAAGGGAAGCTTGCATTGCGAGAAATCTAATGGATTGTGAGATGGGAGGAATACAAAAGAATGATAAAATTCTTTCTAATCAGTGGTGTTGCATATGGGGTTGTGATGAAAGGCTATGTACCGACTCATTCCCTGGGACCTTTTGCTAGTCTCTTTTTTTAGTTTGCTCGTCTTTTATTTGTTTTCCTGTCTCATTGCTGTTGGAGGTTCTTTCGTCCCCCTGGGATTAAAGCTTTTTGTTTGTTGGCCACAGCTTAGAATTCCTGACCCTTGATCATCCTAAAATTGAAACTTTGCTCTCCGCAATATTTGTTGCGTTTCTTATTTGAGGAATCTATTGATCTCCTTTTTCTTCATTGTGAATTACACCACATCTTTGGAATGGGTTGAAGTTGCTGCATTCCCCATGGTACCAAACAATTTTCTGATCAAAGAAATGCAATCTACCAGAAACAAAAAGGTCATCCAGTGGCCTAGGTATCGCCCAAGAAACCCTAAAAAAGATTGACTTAATAATCTCATCCTGACTGAGCAACCAAGCAGTATACCAACATTCTCTATAAAAAATGTTGAGCATCTGTTAATGACCTAGGGATTGTTCGCACTATCTTTTGGTCATGGAAAAATGTCAGTGCCACTGCCAATAGGGGCCTGAGACATATGCTCAAGACCTTGTATTGTGCTTTCATTGTCTTCCCCACAAAAGGTTCCACGTGCTGCCACATTATGAACTCATGCTCCTCGGGGAGTGATAACCTTCTTTGGCGTCTCAGTGTAGGTGATAGCAGAGTCCTTCTCATCAGCTGTTTACAATATTAATGCTGTATGCGAAGAAAATTTGGTAGATAATAGGAACTTCTATGGGTTGAGCTCATAGCACTGCCAGAGGTTGCTTAAAGTCGGGATGTGGTTGTTATTTGATGGCGGCTTAGCTACCAATAACTAAATAACTAATTTTTGTGACTGTTATTTATGGTTCATACATTGATTTGTTTAGTATCATAAAAACAGGCTTTGCACCTAAAGAATCAAGGACTGATTCAGGTAGGAAGTCACTATCTAGGACCATCCACTTTCATGAAGTTACAAAATCCCTCACCTTGTACCTTATTCTTATTTTTGGCTTGAGTCACTCGGTGCTTATTGGTTTAGTGTTGTCTTCCACAAGTTATATACAAGCCAAAAAACCATCTGGTAATATGTTGCAGTGTACTTTTTGTTCTCTTTCACTTCTGAAAAATTGCCAAGATAAATGCTAACCAAAATCAGGGTAATACTGTTCTAATGCCTGTTGCCTATTTTCCTCTTCTCATTCACAATTTTTTTAATTGGTGACATGGCTTGAACCCACAACATTGAGGTTGCAATAGTTCGATCACCTTCTACTGCGCCACAAGTTCTTGTCACCTGTCTTTCACATCTAAGTGAACTGTATTGTCCTTCAAGCATTTGAAGTTATATAGTTTTAATATGTTGTTTCTTTGGACCTTTGGTGTAACATATGGTGTTTCTTATCTTGCAGACATCAGCGAGTTGAACCTACCAAAATCAATTGTCATTTCATTTCCCAACGGGAAGGATGATCTTATGAATTTTGAGGTTACTATTCGGCCTGATGAAGGGTATTATCAGTAAGTAATTTTCGTTAAACACCAATTTATGGAATTTCTTTTCCACTCATTACCTTTTCCAGGTTTTATGATTTTCTTTCTTCTTATCACATGCCAGCAGATTTATCCTTTCAATTTTTATCTGGTCTCTGCAATCACAATCGTCATTAAAATTGAGTCCAATGCTGTTATTTTTTTATTTTTTTTTCAGTGGTGGTAACTTTGTGTTTACTTTTCAAGTCCCTTCTATCTATCCTCATGAGGCGCCAAAAGTCAAATGCAAGACCAAGGTATTCATCTGATTTTGTGAAAATTACACTTATGTAGTTCTTTCTATATTAATTATTTCTTTTTATTGTTTTATTATTGTTAGTCTATTTAATTACATATGTACTATTTTTGTCTAATGCAGGTTTACCATCCTAATATTGACTTGGAGGGAAATGTATGCCTTAACATTTTGCGTGAAGATTGGAAACCTGTCCTTAATATAAACACCATCATATATGGCTTGAATTATCTTTTCACGGTATGGAGATATTATTATGTTCTCTTATAGTATTTTCTTCAGTTTGCTTCTGACTCTCTTAAGGCTCTTCATGTAGCTTGGCGACATGATCTCTGGATATCAATTATCTATTTATTTATGGGTGCATTTGGATGTGTCCCAGAACACAAGCAGTTAACAAATATTTACCAAATTGATCCCTAATTGTTTTGCTGCTTTTTGGTGATGAGGAATGAGGAATTTGGAAAATGTATGTTGTTGAACCATTCTCCTCTGTCTGCCTCTTACTCCAATTAGTACTGATTGTCAGATATTTATGTGGGGTTCCAAAGGTAGACAAATCACATTCAGTAATACAACACCACAAATGTGCTAAGATTGTTATATACAACCTTGTCTTTTGTACTTTGGCGACAATCTAGGGCATGCCTCCTAACTCTATTGGACCAAGATCTTGTGAATCCATTATACCGTTATAAAAAAAAAATGTGAATCCCTTATGGTGTATTGAACATAACAATGTCCTTTTCAGGAACCTAATCATGAGGATCCCCTGAATCACGATGCGGCTGCAGTGCTAAGGGACAATCCAAAGATGTTTGAAGCCAATGTAAGAAGGGCAATGGTTGGAGGGTATGTAGGTCAGACCTTCTTTCCTAGATGCATATAGCATTTGCTTGTAATAAGCATATGCAAATGATATATCTGGCCTCTGGCTCCAAGAGAAGCAAATTACTCTTTGGAGTACCTTCTCCGGCTTTAAGCTTATTTTTGCTTCAGGGCAATTCCATTGGAAATCATGCAGAGGCATGAGTTGAAGTGTTGTCTGTTTCATTGGTGTAACTTTGATGTTTATCATACTGGTTTGTGAAATTGGATGTGAATTGCTGTTTACTTCGTTACAGAAATGATGACATTTTAGTCAAACAGGATATGCTTGAATTACAGATTTTTATTTATTTATTTTGGAATGTGAAATTTTTAGTGTGATAAAATCCGCATTGGATTTTCACTTATATTTTCTATCCATGAGTATTTTGAAACAGGTGTGTAACCCCAATTAGAGTCAAAACCATGCAGTTGGTGGGGGCTTGCACAGACACTAACACTCTCAAGTCCCAAGTCAGCTGAACAACTGCTGGGGACGCATAGAAACTTGGTGATTAGAGTGGCTTTGAGCATCTGTTTGGCCGACTGCTTCCTGAAATGTAAGCATGGTAGGTTAGAATCCCAGGCCATGCCAAAATTGATGTGGGTTGCCTTGTTAGGTCACATGCATATGAGTATGTGGGTTTCTTCAGCTGAGATGTGAGGTAATAATTTAAGCCCCTTGTGG
Source organism: Persea americana (assembly GCA_029852735.1). NCBI lineage: Eukaryota > Viridiplantae > Streptophyta > Magnoliopsida > Laurales > Lauraceae > Persea > Persea americana. Next base: position 85,311,727 of record CM056810.1, read on the forward strand.
GATCCACTTGAATGCATACCAACCACGGAAAGATATGATTCTGGGCAGAAATCAAAGTTTTCACCTAAGCAAGACTTCCTGCATAATAAAGGCTCTGACCTAAATTTCCGCACAAGAGCTATGTAGAGTCCCACAGGTGAAAATCACCCTTTGGAAAAAATTCATCTCAATCATAAACCATTTTATAGATTGATGATGGATGAGTCACACGTGGTGCTAATATGGGGTGTGGATCCAATCATCAATCCGGCCTAAAGAAAGGTTTATGCTTTGAATAATCAGGTTTAGATGACTTCTTCCCCATACATGTAATTCTCTTGATATGTAGTTGATCTACAGGGCCAAAATATCAGTGGACATCATAAAACAAGTTTTTAAAGAGTTTAGAGCTTTCTAAAACTGCAAGCCTGATTAAAGGAGTAGTTTTAATGTATGATGCTCATATACACGTATGGAACAGATACAGTGATACATAGATCTGGGATGATTCTGAAATTTTTGTGGAGAAACATGGCATTTGCAAAGGTGGGATTTCACCATGCATTGAAGATGGTGCACTGCACCATACCACAATGCAACAACACTTCATTGTAGCCCTGCCCATCACACTATTATTTTCCAACAATGAGTTCTAGGGGTATGTTTCCTTGTTAGAAATAGTATTATTTTCCAACAATGAGTTCTAGGGGTACGTTTCCTTGTTAGAATTTCTAACAAGAATTTGAGGTGTTAGGTTTTTCGGACACGATGCAATGGCTTGTCTCGTAGCATTTGCAACTGCCATGTATTTTTACAAGAATTTCAAAATCTTAGCCACCTATAGGATAAAGTCTCAAATGCCTTGCCAGAATCCAGAAATTTGAAATTCCAGCCCCATTCCTCATCCAGGAATTTCACCTTCTTTATGAACAGGGAATTAACCTATGGGGAATTTCTTAATCTTAGCATAGAAATATGCCGTAGTGGTCCTAACTCCCCACGCGCCCCCACGTGCGAAAACGACTAGTTTACTTTGCCTAGGCGTGGAAGCCACCTCTTAACGTCGCACGTCGACCCCCATTCAACACCTCCATCCTGTTGGGTGGATGAGGCCACCTCCTAAATTTACACATCTCAATGTCACATCACTCACTCCCACTTGTATGGAATCCTAGCCACATTCTATTTCCATTGGGCTCGGGCCTATCATATTGAACGTAATTTCCTTTTTTTCTCAATTATATTTATACAGGTGATCAATCAATCTGACGGTGAACCTACCTCTAAATTGATATAGTCTTTTAGCATCCATGTTTTTTTTTCACAGGAATATCTTCCTTTCAAGGTTCAGGATCAGTGGTGACTCTGTTAATAGAGTCAAGTGAAGTAAAGTTGATTTTGAAAAAATAATAAAATATAAGTGAGTTGTAATGATATTTTATTTTTAGTTATTTGTTATGGAATCTTTTTTACTTTTCATATGGAAAAGTGGATTTTTTTTGCATTTTAATGGATAAATGTTGTTGTTTTTTGGCTTTTTCTGAAAAAGATGGAGAGAGTTTTGAATTAAAGTGTTTTGAATGTGACATCTTGTCTGAAAAATAAAAACTTTACTTGACTTTTGCTATATTAGTAAAGTGCCAAACTAGCCCTTAGCTTCCTTTTCCTTGAACGATTTGTTATTGGTCTCACCCCTAATCATCCAGTAACTCTATGGACTGACTTTTTCTACACACAAAAAAAAAAAAAAAAAAAACCCTCTATGGACCTACTTTGAGTAGGGAAAATGGCTGCCTGGCATTTACGGGACTTCTAAATCTTCTGTTTGAGGGCTTTACTAATGGAATTGAGTGAAGTGAAGATTATTTTGAATAAAGAATAAAATATAAGTGAGTTATAATGACGTTTTATTTTTAGTTGTTTGTAATGGAATCTTTTTGACATTTTGTGTTGGGGAGGAGTTTTTTTGTCATTAATAGAGAAAGGGGGTTGCTTTTTTACTTTTTTTTTTATTTTTAAATATGATGGAAATTTGAATTAAAGTGCTTTTAATGTGACTTTTTATTGAGAAATGAGAACTATATTTTATTTGACTCTATTAGTAGAGTTGCCAAACAAGCCCATTTACAAAAAAAAAAAAAAGGGGGGGGGGGGGGGGGGGGGGTGAAGGCCTAGAAGGATGGGTGGAGTTCATTGATTTTCAGTAAATTCATCTCATAGTTATTGACTAGATGGCTGAATTTTCTAAGCGTGCCCAAGCGAGGCCCATTAGTTATGCGTCTCCCCCAGCAATGGCCAATTCATTATGGGTCCACTAGGAATGGCTGACATTTTTTAATTTTGTGTATGTTAGGCTGCAACCGGGAGTAATACTTCAATTTGAGGACCTAAAGATTAATTTCCAAGCATGTGTATGAAAGGAAGGCACCAAAACCACTCAACCATATAAATGTCTTCAGGTTGAGGAGACTCCTTGTTTTTTTTTTTTTTTTTTTTTAAGGAAAAAGGTTGAGGAGACTTATTTTTCCACTAAACATAACAATCCCTCCATATTTTGGTGCACCTCAAATTGACATTTGTTAGACTAATATGAGTCATTCTCTGTCTTTAAAAATATTGTCTTATCAAAGAGATGAAACTTTAATGCCCAATGGGACTGCAATGATTTGGTTGGAACAATTTATGGTTTACCTCTTACTTCATTGGCTTGTTACACGATAAAATGTTTCTTATATTTTAAAGGGAAGTTCTCCAAAACTCCCACTTTAAAACTTTGTATATAAGTAGATCTTATATAGTTCTTTTCATTAAATGGATTTTCATGCTCATTAAGTATCCTAATGAGCTCAATTTTAAGTAAAGTCTTGTACATTTGCATGTAAGAAGTACAAACCAAATTTCATCTAGGTCTTTTAAACCCGGAGTTCCGGACTTGAGCCTCACCCGTATCCAAACTAAACCAGTGCACCCATATAATCAAGGGCGGAACTTGGGCCCACCTCTCTGAAATTTTGAAAAACCCCTTCTTCTTAATGAGAATTTCTGCAATCCTTCATTTCAGCCCCCTCTAATGGGAAATTCTTTCAGTGGGCCCCCCAAGGCTTACTTCTTGTTCCGCCCTCCCGCATATGTACTTTCCACCTTGTCAGAGTTCGGGTTTGACCCGACCCAAGTTGAAACTCTAGAACTACGTGCTTAGTCGTAAGTCGTAACCCGTACCGTCAATGCGACACAAAGTGTGATAGTAGGGCCCACATTGGGACGAGCCGTGACCTCCTCCTGAATAGGAGAGTGGATCCCCTGTTTGGACCAAACAGGGGGGCGCCACATGGGGGAAAGGGTTCAATCACACCCATCCCATCTCCCCCTTAAAAAAAAAAAAAATTTTCTCCCCCCATGTGGCACTCCCTGGTTGGTCCAAACAGGGTTTTCCTGTTTGGACCAAACAGGGGATCCTCATCCCCTGAAGACACCAGAAAAAGAGTCCTCCACCCAATGGCGCATCGACACGTGTCAAAGTGCCCCTGTGTCGCACGTGTGGAGGTCAGCAATTGCAGCTCAACGAATAAACAAAAAAAAAAAAATCTTGCATTTCGTTATGTAGTATTCCAGGAGTGGGGCCCACTAAACCGAGCAGTTTGGTCTGCCAATTTAGATAATCTCAGCCATGCTGATTTGAGTTTTTAATTAAGAATATATTATAATCTTGTGGCTGAGATCTCCTGTCTGTATTTAGGGTTTTTTTTTTCATTCAATTCAAACCGTCGGATCAAATTCAGAGCTCATGGATTGACTTTGTCTCCACTTTTGAGAGTTTCATGTTCATACTCAACAGATTATATATCTATCAAGGCATGTTAATTTGAGTAAATGATAATATAAGTCCTTATTCATGTCTTGGATCCTAGTGATATCTGAATTCTTTTTTAACTTGTTGCCCAATCCAACCTGATGGAGACAGGCCCATCCTAATTTAAGAAGAAAATCTTTGAATTGAGATATAGTAGAGATTCTGCCTTGAACCTGATCGATAAATGATGTGATGGGGCTCTGACCTAGCATCCCTAGATGGAAGGAACTAGAATGATCTAAGATTAGCAAGCTTTCAACCAAAGAAAATGACAATTGGTCTTTGTTTGGTATCTATCTAATTCAAGGCAATTATTACTGTAAAATCTTAGATAGGAAGATTTGAATCAATTGCATGGTTTGAATCGACATGGTTTTTGAAACCTTGGTATTGAAAAGTAGGGCCATGGCCATCTTTGAAGAAAGATTTAAGTGTAATATTAGAAGGGCCTACGCCACAAATTATGATAAGCTTGTTTGATTAATTAGTTTACAAATTTTGGTCAAACCATCCTTGTTATATTTTTTCTGATCACATGAAAGGGGTGACGACAACTTGGGCATTTATTATGGTTGGTTTTCCTATCCATTTGCCCATGAATATCATGGTTGGCCGGCCTCTTGCCATGTAAGAATCTTTTGAGAATTGGTATCAAATCAATCAATCCATTCATAACACTTATCAAACCTAAATTAATTTACTAATAGGGACCAAGGGACCAGACACAATTAGTAAATAAAGTTAAAGGACCGAACCCAGATTGAAGGGCAATTTTCTCTTGCCCACGTCCCAGAAACCAACTTGGGCTAAATCTCCACTCTTCATACAAGGGTGTTTTGAGGGTTGTTTTGGAAGAGTAGCAGAGATAATTTCCAGTCAAAAAGTCTTCCCCTCGTGCCACAGAAAGTCCACATCTTTTGAGGGCTTAGCATAGAGAAATTCGAGTTAAAACGAATGTAATTCTACTTTGGAACCCATCTACTGGAATTCCAACAGTTCAAAATAAATGACCTTAAAAATATATGTGGTAAACTCAAATTTGATACTATAGAATATGAGATCTAGAGATCAATCACTTAACATGTGAGTGATACTAATGCGCCAACACCACTTTCCCCAGTCTAAATGTGTAACGGTGGAACAGAGGATGAGTTAAAGGATTGAAACTTCACAGTAGATCCACCTACTAAAAACTCAGTTTCGACTTAGAGAAATCTTGAGTTAGAGGATGAGTTAAAGGACGAAAATTTCACAGTAGACACACCAACTTAAAATTCCATCAGTTCAGGAGAAGAAGACGAAGAAGAAACCAACGTCATTTCTAGAAATGGCCTACCTTGTCATGCCACCTCAAAACATGCAAATTTTGAAAATCAAGGGGTTCTACAGGCCTTCCAATGAACTACTTGTTCGCAAGAAACAGAATTATTCAATTTTGAGTGGTATTATTTTGAGGGCCTCAAAATTGCTCAATTCTTAGGCTTTAGATCAAGTGCCATTGGATACTAAAATACGTTCAATAGGGGAGGCTGCACAACTCACATGAATCTGAAATTTGGTCTCGATAGGATCAGGTGAGCCCCCATGCACTTGTGAAAGTCCATAAGCTAGGAATGCCCGACCTTGAAATTTTATGTATATATGTATATTTATGGGTCATTTCAGCATGTTAGGTTGTCCCTAAGCGTAATTTGTTTTGCCTGTTGAACCTGCCTAGAAGCATAAAATAAATTTGTAGAGCAAATGGGGGTGGGGTTGACGAAGAATTTCAAAGGGTCTCCTGATAGCTTACCTCTTTGTTAAACATGAGAACTAAACAATTAAAAATTAATATTTTGAGAGCCTCAAAATTATTTGAATATTCCATGAGTGCCTGAGTTTTCATGATTGACCCAAGGGCTTATAAAATTGAGATGATTATCAAACTCGGGATAGTGACAATCAAGTTAATCCTTACTCAAATGGGATGAAACTTCACTCAAAAGTTTTATCCATATGTATGGCCCCTTTCCATCCCAACCAGCCACATGAGCCCTAAATTTTCATGTCACTAAAAGGTGCACCCTGCTAGAATGTTACTTACATGTGTGTGGGAGGGCAGAGCAAGTTTAGTCACATTCTGTAACTGTAAAGTACAGTTGAAATCATATAAGTACATGGCATCCACCTTCTAAAGATCCGAAGTGTTCAGATCTCAACTCAGGTTTGGTTTAAATTAGGTTTAGGTTTGCTCTCAGTCTTGTACCCTGAAACCACATCAGATTCAAGTCAAGAACCACTTTTTGTAATCCAGTTCCAAGTTTGAATATAGATATGAATGGTGGAATAAATATACGGAAGTGCAAGACTCTTCAGGGCCAACCATAGATAAAAGCACTAAAGGCTTTATTTTGGCTTTGTGGTGGGCCATTTGGAATTGTAGAAATAATATTCTTTTAGGAGGAAAGGAGGTGATTCCTACAAATACTATAAATATCGCTAAAAATGTATTTATAGAGTTAAATTCCATGGAACAAAAAGGATGAAACATAAAAAGCTCTCAGAATCCTGGCTTACCAACTAGAGGTGTTGAAAGGGTATATTAAGTTTACTTAGATAACAATTCCTACCAGAATATTGAAGTGTCGGTAGAGGCAGCGAAAATACTTTCAATACTTCCCTCCGGTGGAACTCGGTTTTTTCAACACCCGCTTGGGCAAAATTTGATCCGCGCACTCTTAGCGACATGCACATTTCTAAAAAAATATTTTTTTAGTGCCCCCAATTAACTCTGATGCCATATTAAATTTACTTTGATAATCAATTCTATCAAAACCTTAATGCGTTAAGTAAATCAGCGAAAATTCTTTCAATAGGGTATTTATTTTCCACCTCTATTTGATTCATTACTGCTGTTGGGAAGATAATTTGATGATGATTAAAAAAAAAAAATTCTTACGAACTAACATGCCCTGAATTTAAAATGGACACACACTTATAAATTAGGAGTCACCTCAACAACATATATGTAGCCCAACGAGGCTACACTATGATCCACCTCCAATTGTCATCATGTAGCCAACCTTGGTAAAGTGAAATCTATTAAATAAACCAAAGCATGGAAAGATTGATGAAAACAGATAAAAAGACACTGAAATGTTGTATAAAAGTTGGCAGCAATCAGGTCCTACATTACATGAACACGAGGTCTCATGATCTTTGACTCTGAAACATTGTCCCACACTCACCTGAATGCATCTCACAACTCAATTATTCCTCAATGCCCAAATCCACCCCCCACCCCACCCTTTGTTTCTGATTTGGTTTTCATAACAACTCTCTCTACATTGTATCCAACTCACAGCATTCTCATTCATGTATATTTTAATATGTAACTCTCTTTCTCTCTCATGAAAGGGGAATCTACACTCCTGTTTCCATCTCTTTGCAGCAATAAAAAAGCATCCTTGTGAGGACCTGCAACTGTAGCAGCTCCATTTACTCTCAATCTTCTCTCCAAAGTAAGGAGAGGAGAGGGAGAGCCAACCAAAAAGAGAGTAAAATAAGAAACCCAAGTTCCTAATCTTCCTTTTTGAGCCTCCCAAACAAGAGGAAGAGGAAAACCCAAATAGCTAAATCACCTTCTCTTTCCTTTCCAGTAGGGAGAGAGAGAGAAAGAGAAGAAGAAGAAGTTGGAATGGCGACGGGAGGAGGAGGGTCGAGTCGATTGCCGACATGGAAGGAGAGAGAGAACAACAAGAGGAGGGAGAGGCGAAGGAGGGCAATCGCAGCCAAGATCTACTCTGGTCTGAGGGCGCAGGGAAACTACAAGCTCCCCAAGCACTGCGACAACAACGAGGTCTTAAAAGCCCTCTGTGCTGAAGCCGGTTGGATCGTCGAAGAGGACGGCACTACCTATCGGAAGGTACCCAACTGTTCATTATCCTCTTCTTATCTTTCTTTCTTGTATTTTATTTTGTTGATTTTTTTTTGTTTTTGTTTTTGTTTTTGAAAAGCATCTCATTTCTTGTTCGTTGGGGTGTTGTTGGTGATGGGGTTATTTTGTATTTGTTTTCTTTATAGTGGTTTTGTTGCTTTCATGGTTGTGTTTTGGCTTTAGGTTTAATGGCTTGGTGGGGTTAGATCTATGATCTCTGGGTTACCAAAATTAGGGAGTTTTGAGTTTTGTTTTCTCTCTTGCTTTTTGCAATTTTTCTTTAATTTCTTTGATTGTTCCCTTTTTGGTGTGTGTGTGATTTTTGTGAATTTAATTTTCTTCTGAAAATAAAGGGCACTGTGGAATATAGTATTCTTCTTCTTCTTGTTTATCTGGATTTCTGTTTCCTTGTTTTTATTTATATTGAGTTTGTGCTGCCTTTGGCTTATGTCTGTTCTGATATTTATGGTTCCCTGATCGGATTTGGGTATGTTTGCATACGAGAAACATTTGTTCAGTCCAGTCTCTTTATCTCCTTTTGATATGATTTGTAAGATGTCCAGTTTTCTTATTTTGCTTCTATAGAAATCCCAAAAGCCTTTCTAAGTTTTGGGTTTTCTTCCACAAATTTCCTATTTTTGTGTATTTTTGGGCACATATGGCTTCTTATTCTTGTGGGGCTTTCCCCTTTCTCCCATTGAATATTGCTTGTACAGTTACCTAGTTTGGTTGGAAGGCGTCTGAATCGCAAATAGTTCATTTCAAACAATTCACAGTTCCAAACCAATCTTTGTTATCTCAGCCAGCCCTTGAATCCATTAGTGGTGGCTGCCTAAAAATCAAGTTATTGAAAGCCACTGCACGCATATGTATTAGCGCCTTGTATATCTAACTCCAATCAGAGTTGGCCCCACCTTAAGATTGGCCCCACCTTAAGATTGATCATCAACGAACATGGAATGTTACATTGGCTTTTCTTTAACCATGTGTTTTACGTGCAATCAAACTGATTGTGGGCCCAACTCCGATTGAAATAAAATTCCCTAAGGTAAATGTAAAGAACGGTTATTTTGTGTGGTTTGGATTTAAATTTGAGCCTTACCAATGAACTTAATAGCATGGCCACAGATGAATTAGTTCAATGAACTTGTGGAAATTGAACTCCAAATCAGACAAATTGAGAAGTGAATCAAATGAACTTACTCCATTGAATTTTCTGAACAAGCCAAGTCTTGAATTACGAATTGCAAACTCAAATGCAAATTAATTGAACTGTGAACCATGTAACTATAAATTTGTTTGTTATTGATTTAAAAAATTGCTTGTTTATTTTTCCTGCTCTATGAAATCTGGCATGAAATGCTGTTTACATCCTCTTTATTAACATGGAAATCTCCAAATCCTACATGAGATTGATTATCTTTATTTCTACCTTGTAAAAGTATAAGTAATCTTGAAAAGCACAAATTTTGAACTTGAAGATTCAATTGAAAGTCCCTGTTTGTTGATATATCATCAACACAAAGAACGCCTTGACTTCCGTTTCCTTCTTTTATTCTAATAGACCTCCTCTCCTGTTTTCTTGTTTCAGGGATGCAGGCCACTACCATCTGAAATTGCAGGAGCGTCATCTAACATAACCCCATCCTCATCACACCAACCAAGTCCCCAATCTTCTTCATTTCCTAGCCCGATTCCTTCCTACCATGCCAGTCCATCCTCATCATCCTTTCCAAGCCCGTCCCGCTTTGATGCCAGCTCTTCCTATCTCCTTCCCTTTCTTCAAAACCTTGCCGCCATCCCTTCTTCTCTCCCCCCTCTTCGAATCTCCAATAGTGCCCCTGTAACCCCTCCTTTGTCCTCTCCAACTTCCAGAGGCCCTAAGCGGAAAGCCGACTGGGAATATCTATCTAATGGCTCTATTGAGGCCTTCCGCCACCCTCTCTTTGCTGCATCCGCACCCTCTAGCCCCACCCGCCGCAACCACTTTGCCCCTGCCACCATACCCGAATGTGATGAGTCTGATGCCTCCACCGTTGAATCGGGGAGGTGGGTAAGCTTTCAGAAGGTGGTGCCCGGTGGGGCTTCCCCATCGTCCCCCACCTTCAATCTTGTTAACTCTGTGGTGCAGCATAGTTGTCCTTCGCCTGGAGGAATGGGATGGGGTCCAACGGCGGAGAGGGGTCGGAGCTCGGAGTTTGAATTTGAGAGCTGCAGGGTGAAGCCTTGGGAGGGAGAGAGAATTCATGATGACCTCGGTGTTGAAGATTTAGAGCTGACGCTTGGGAGTGCGAAGCTCCGGAGCTAGCCGGGCTTCTTAATCCACTCCAGCCATTTTATGGAAGGGATGGACGAATGACAAGGGAAGAAGAGCTGCTCCCATGACCTGGTTGAGGTTCAAATCTGTCTACAGGCCGCCCTCTATCTCCTTCTCTGTATTCATTTACCATCTTATCGTGGTTTTTACATCTTGATCCATGCATTCACACTCCTCTTGCTGTTTTCTACGTCCTAAAAGACGAGCTCCTGTTAATCTGTGGGAATCTGCTGCTGTAGGGTGTGGGAGGCTTATTTGTTTCCCCCCTTTACTTTCATTCACTCTGTTTTTTTAATGCAATTTTTTTTCTTCTTATCTTAACGGTTATCCTTTTACCAGCTTTCGGGATTGGTCTTCCTTGGATGATTTCATAAGCTTCGAATGTAGAAATTTGTGTTCTGTAAGTTCAGAGTTAGGAGTTTGGAGTTCGGTAAGTGCGTTCTGTCTTTGGGAAGACAGAATATATGCATGTGTTTTTTTTTTTTTTATATATATATTTATTATTATTTCTTTATGGTAATGCAAATTTTAGCTCAATCTTATCTATGGAAGAAATGACTCCATGAGGAGAAATGTTTTTGTAAATTTTGTTTGAACTGTTCATTTGCGAACAACTTGCTATCTGTTGAAGAAGCATTGAAATCTTAGGATGATAGAAATTCAGGAGAAATTATGTTGAGAGTGATCCAGCAGCATGTATAGGTTCCACACTTTTCAGAGGCTAATTCTTCTCAAATCATTCTCACGGAAAACCCTTTCCTCTTCTATGGGAAAATCGTGTTCACCCATTGTGAAATATTTAATTACTGGAGTGCGTCAACATAATCATTTAGTTATTTTGGTTGATAATTCCAGTCAAAGTTGATTTGTGTTGAAGTGGATCCTGCAAAATGGTCAGTGGGGCCTCCTGCTGGGCATCCTGGATCATCCTCGATCATTTCATCCAGGTGAAAGGGAGGGAGGTCTAGCAACTCTAAACTGTATGGTCCTTCCAATTTTAAGTGAATGTCCTCATACATAGCAGGTGTGGCCCAACCATTGTCAGTTGTTACGGCCTTGGCACTGTGTGAGAATAATATGTCAATTGGGAAGGAAAAGGGCGTAGTTTATTTCATTGTTTGGCTCATGTAGTTGGTTCTGGTTGTCACATATTATAGCTCCTGCGATAACAAGATGACTGGGGTTTCTTTGAAACATGTGGTTGCCTCAAGTATAAAAGAGAGGGGTCAGAAGGGGTAAGGTACTGATCTTTTGCTGTATGGGTTTGGTGGTTGAATGTGACTCTTATCCATCCATATGGCGAGGCATCAGTGGGGTCAAATAGGCATGTTGATTGGAGCTTTCAGGTTCCTTTCCATGTGAGATGTGTCCACGGACCCAGGCGACTTACCTCAGTTTGATGGTGTCCTCTACCAAACATTTTAATTATGGACCTAAGTTGGCATGATAATGGGTCCCAACAGCTGGAATTGGCCAAAAACACCCGTCGTCCTGTATCTGATGGAGGATGATTGCTACTTTCTGAAGCCTTGGTTTTGTATTGATGCAGCTGATGAGCCTATTCTATTTTAAGGTTGGGAAATAGAAGCTGAGCAGGAAACAAAACTCAATCTGGTTGTTATAGTTGAGTCTGTTGCCTAGTAATTTCGATTTTGAAGTTTTGTTTGATATATGTGAGAAAACAGGAGGCCCACAGGTTTTATCACTCCAGTTATTTGGATTAGGCTCACGGTAAATGCTGTTGCTAATGTAACTTCTACATTTATTTACGACTTTGTGGAATTCACATTTTCAACATAGTAGTCCCTCACTTGTGTGCTGTGCAGTTCACTGTCAAAAGTGTAACCGACCCTCCAAAAAAAATTGTGTATCACACAGCCTTTGGCACCAATTTACCTTGCGAGGAAGTGTTGAATGGCTCGAAGAGACTGTTCTGGTGCATTTTTGCACTTCTAGGCACGAGTTCATCTTTTCTCCGCCGCAACTTTTGACTTTATTTAGACGATTAGATTTTTCTTGCATCTTCTCCATGTCATGAGATGCACGAAAGAAATGATAATGTTGGCTAACATTGAAGCCTGAAGGGTAGAGGAAGCAAGCAACCCAATGAGCAGAATGAAAAGAATCCAAATGAGGGGAGCTTGACAACTTTTGTAAGACTGAGGTGGCCATTAAGTGGAATAATAAGAAGCTAGTTTTTACAAATTTCTAGTTTGCTATTAAGCAACCCCATCATCATTCGAGAACGGCCGCTTACCTCAGTGGTGAAGTCTGGGTATGGCATTTTTTCCTCTTACCTCAGTGGTGAAGTCTGGGTATGTCATTTTTTCCGCTTACCTCAGTGGTATGCCATTTTTTCCAACTTGTATGGGTTTTTTTCCTGTTTGTACCAGCCGTCTTTCTATGTGTGCAGGGTTTCTCTTGGGTCCCATCTCCTTCACCCACACACAATTAAAACTTGTGTTAGTAGTTTTCTCCAGAGACAAGAACTGCCTAGTTTCATTGGCGCTTAGAATTCACGTACCGACAAGTTGCGGATACGAGGCTCATATTTATCTACGTTTCATATCGCTTTTGTGTCAATCACAACGATACTTGTATCCCAAGTCTTGTGTCATTCTCAAGGATTGCAAATGGGTATGGAACCTAGTCTTGTGCTAGTATCCCAAGTCTTTGATTCCGAAGAAAGTGGGCATGGAAACTAATTTTAGATCTTAGAAAAATTTGGATGCAGATCCAATTCAGAATCCATGCATATAGGGTTCAAATTCGGATTCATGTATGTCCCAACTCATGAATCCCAGTACAAGATGATTATTACATTCACATACTAAAAATATATGTAGGTTTGAGGGGCGTACATAGTTTGAACTATATTTATTATTGAGAGTTTACAAAGACTTCAAATATCTTCTCTAGCTCTTGAAAAAAAAAAAAAACAACCCCCCCCCCCCCTTCCCCTATTGTTAATTTAGTTGCTCAAGCATAACTCTATTTTATAAAAATTATGGAGATCTCTCTTTTTCATGGGTTATTTCCGAACACTTCCTTCTTTTGATCTTTTCATCTAAAATCTCCAAATACACACCTCTTTACCTTAAGCAGAGGACCAGTGTATTTTTGCAGTTCATGTTGCTCAATACCAACATTGGATCATTTCTCCTTCGGAAATTTCGACAGTCTTCAAAGAGACTTTCATATTTCGAATGTCTTCAAAGAGGCTTTCATTCATATTTACCTGTCATTCCTTTAAGCAGGGGCTCGTATGCTAGTTAGAACTTAGAAGGATTCCATTGTCCAATTAGAATGGACTTTAATTTGTATTATATATGGCCCACAAATTCCACAGTTTTACTGGATATGGATATCTGTGGTGTGCCCGGTTTCTCCATTCGCTGATAGACGGAGGACTGCAAAAGATTGAATCATTCAAAATAAAAATTCCTTTCCACCCAAAATAAATCACAAATCTTTTTCACATATCAAATCAAGTCTTTTCAATACCTGTGCCCATTACAACCTTAATATTCTGGAGCTTTCTTGCGGTATTGTATTAACACAAAAATGTCACAGTAAATAAGCCCATCTTCTGATAATTGGAATAGTTTTAAGTCGGAAATTATCCTTTACGCGTTGTGTGCATACTGTGCATCTCTAGTGGGGCCACCTCATGGTCCATCTGGGTGGGCTACACAAACCCCACCCGCCAATATAGTTCACACGCCTCCTGGGTCTGCACCCATGTGAATGGAATGTACTCTTGGATCAACTACATACCCATGTGAATGGATTGGACATCTTTAATATTTAGTCTGTCAAAAAGGCATGGCCTGCACCGACTGTGAGTTCCTGCATTGGGGACCACCCTGCCCAACACTACACTTTGATTGCAGGTAGGAGGCCATATATCATCATCATCATCGTCGTCTGATTGTCATTTGAGACCTGTGTAATCAGAGATTGAGGCTAATTTTAGTATACAATGGGATGATGGGCCATAAGTAATGTGAATGTGGTTGGTTTAGAAATTGATAATGCCACAAGTACACAACCCTCCTGGGGCTCAAGAGGTGTGGACATACCATTGAATTGAAATAAAGACCATCTATTGAAGCCAGATGAATGAATTAGGGTCCGATGTGATTATAAATCCAGTCTTAACAGTTAATGCACAGATTAAACATAAGCAAATAAGCTTGTTAGTAAGCATAAAACTCAGGTTTACTATGGCCCAATGAAAGCCCATCGCTACCATGGCCCACGGATAAAAGATCTGATTACGGCAGGTGTCACAGATGGATTAATATGACTTCCATGAAACGCCGGCCCCTTCATGGTAGAGCATGTTGATGGGCTAAAAATTATTAGGAATATCCAAATGGGCCAGTTGGGCCCATATTTGTGAACTGATCAGGCCGGGCTTCGGTTGGGTCCATTCAAAACTCAGGCCAGAACCATTAAAGCCATTTACAATCGTCCTAGGGTATCCTGTTTCCGACCAAGGACAGTTCAAGCCCAGGCTTTTGACTGCACACAAAAAGGGATAAGAGGCCCAAGGTGACGCCTTAACTTGATGTCGTGGTTCAACTCAACCGGTCTTTTCTCATGGCCACACTTGCACCCATATCAGCCCAACTCAAGTGTTCCAACTTGTTAATTTGCAACTGCACCCTGCTCAAAGGGGAAGTTCGTCCTTGGCTAAGCCTTCTATTCCTTGCACTAGCAGTTCTTTCCCACCCTTTCATTTGTCCAAACCATCCCTCTAGTCTCTACTAGACCTCCAATATAGATGAAGCACACCAAGAAAGTACTGTAACAAACATCAATCAAACTGTCCACCTTCGGTTTGACCAGAAACCGCTCTCATTGGCCAATCTGGCCAAAAGGTCTTGACTTCTAAATGGGTCGTGGTTAGGCCTAGTTTATACATCATTTTTGTTGAGTCACATCCCAATCCCTAAGTCCAATTTCAACTATATATTAGAAAGGCTGGTCATGGGCCCGGCCTAGCATTTTTACAGCTCTAAAAAAGTAACAGAGTAGGTAGTCACAGAAGAAATGTTAATCTTACTAGTAAAAAGCATACAGTTAAAACATAGGAAAAAGGATGGGAAAACCAAGAGTAAGTTGATGGTGAGAGAAGTACATTGTCCTAAGTAAGAAATTAAAAGAGAAGGATAGAATAGAATATACATGGATGGACATTTAGACAATAAATTACACAATTATGGGCCAAACAAGTCCAGCCATTCCATGCCATTGATATTGTGGCAATTTTCAGGTATAATAAAGAAATCCTGGGGTGAATTCTCCACACCAAATTCTCCAAAAAAGGTGGGATGGGCATCCATGGAGACGGAAGAACTTGGACTGCAGCAGCTCCTTTCGCCTTCCCACGCTCCATCTGATTGCTCAGAGAGCGTCCTCACCTTTTCCTGGGCTTCTGAGAGCTGGTCCCTGAGCTTCAATACCTACAACCAAGCTTTATCTCAGTATACTATGAAAAGAAGAAGAATATCTTCATTAAATGATGTAAGTTAAATCCTTATAAATGCTGATTTGCATGTTTACGCTACTATACAATGAAGAAAAAAAAAACCTAAATCTTGACAGTAAAGAGATGATTAGAAGTCTTGAAAGAGCTGAAGAGAGGGCCAGGCCAAAGAAGAGAGAAACTCGGTGGAATCGACCTGATCTGACCAGCCTTCATGCCATAAGAATGGTCGAGCCCAAAGTATGAAGAGAAATTTCAAGTTCCCCGAGTTAAGTCCAGTGATTGAGTTAGTAGGATAATGATGTGAAAAAAAGAACAAACTACATATATCCCATTTGCGAGTCGATGTGATTTTGTAAGCGAAATCGAAATTTGGTTTCCCGAGTTTTTATAACTAAGAGGTAATATGTAATATTTATAGTAGGCAACCTCTAGCCAAACTAAGACGCAAGCCTTTGCCACTGTTGTAGGCACTCATTTGATGGCAACTTAGTAGGGTCTAAAATGTTTTGTTTGAATCAGCATTAAGAAGAAATTCCTTGTCTCCTGCCAACGCTACATATGGACTTGGGACCAGCACATTCCCAATTACTATAGGCAAAAAAATTACTTTCAAAAGAAAAGGAAATTCTTCTTCACTTGGAAGAAGAAATAGGAATTCCAAAAAACAATTCTCTCTCTCTCTCTCACTCTCTCTCTCTCTCTCTCACACACACACACAGAGACAAGGAAAGATTTGAAAAGATATCACAGTTCATGGAAAGAATTGCACACCAAGTAGAGAGAGAGAGAGAGAGAGAGAGAGCCACCTCTGCCTCTAGTTTGCATTTATCGACCACAGTAGCTTCATGCATGTTCTTCAATCTGACATACTCTTCCTCCAGCTGCTTGCTCTTCCATCGAGCCCTCCGGTTCTGGAACCAGACCGCCACTTGGCGAGAGTCGAGCCCCAACTCCATAGCCAGTCGGTCCTTCCTAGCTGACTCCAACTTGTGCTCATTCCCAAAATTCATCTCCAAAAACTTCACCTGCTCATCACTTAGCCTTCTCTTCTTCCACGCCACCCCACCAGATTCTGCTCCTCTTGCCTTCTTCCTCCTTCGACGCCCTCTTGTTTCTCCTATACACACATACACACACCAAAAAAAAAAGAAAAAGAAAAGAAAAAAGTGTTAAACACCATAGAAGTAAATGATGTATACAGTACACTTTATTGTTATAATTAAATGTCATCAAGTAGTTAAACTAACCTTGTGGCAATTGGGTGTAGAGGTCGGAGTAGTATTGAGAGATTAGCAGTGCTTGGTTTTCTTCCACTTGTAGATTCAAAGCCATTGTTCTCACTCTCTTCTTCTTCTCTTTCTTTCGTTTTTCTCTCGCCTCCTGCTTGGAGGCCGGAGGCAAAGGCCTTGTGGTGGTCAAGGAGTTGCACAGGAGTCTCTACCCTTCTATGGGTATTTATATGAATTTGAGCAGGAAAGTGCCCTCCGTTGTTTGGGAGATTTTCAGCATTACCATTTTCACTTTTTGACTAAATGACAGTCTTAGCCTTGTGAGTTGGCAAAACCTTTCGTTTGTGCGATTGTAAGGAACTGGAGTGGACAACTACTTTTCTCCTTTGGAAAAAAAAATTTTTAATTAAAGATTGGTATTGTAAATAGAATTCTAAAAAAGAATTTTAACCCCTTTGCTCTTAGTGAAAATTTTAAATGCTCATCTATAAGAGAGCATCCAGAAACTCAAACATGTACTAGCGGATGGTGTCGGCTTAAAGGGTTGTGTTGAGCAAGGGCATGCAAACAATGACTTTTGTGGCCTATATATATATATGCGTGTAAATAGAGATGTAGAGAGAGGCTACTCGGTTTTTTATTATCTAATAATAACATGAATTTCCATGCAAAAAGATAAAAAAAATACACTAGTAATTTTAGATTTGAGGATTTTACGAAAAAAATTCCTAAATTTGACATTTCTTGAAAAGGGTCTCCAAATATTGTGTAGTACTTACGAGGTCCGTCAGGCCTTTTCTCAACTTTGATAGGAGCGACGCTAGCGTTGCTTGTGTTTGGCGAGTGTAACGCAAGCGTAGCCCATGCGTTGCTCGTCAGAGCATCTCTTAATGTCTAGCGTCGCTCATATCTAACGTGGGAGACGTTAGCGTCGCTCGTCAGAGCATCTCTTAATATCTTCCTCTCCTCCTATTCCTCTTAATGGACCATTCAATAGATGAGTATCCCCAATATAGGAGAAGGAGAAATGTATACCTTTAGTTTGATTGAAGAAAAGAATGGAAACGAAGTTTAGGTAGAAGGAGAAGAGCTAGAAAAAGAAATGAAAAGTGTGCTGAGTAATTGGTAGCAGAGGAACTGCCTGTGGTTTTAGAGAGGGAAGAGTGTAGTGTGTGCGACTCGCACTGGGTGGGAAAAGGCTTTTTGGGTATCAACTCAAGGGGAATATTATGCCGGCGTAGTAAAGGAGGAAGATGGCGTCGGCGAAGGCGGGGTTCGCCTTGAGACAGGGGTACTCGAGCATCTGACGGTGGAAAATAAGCTCGAGCATGTGAGACCCATTGAAGGTCCTGGGGCCCAAGCCGTGGTTTGTAATGTAAGGGTAGA
Source organism: Persea americana (assembly GCA_029852735.1). NCBI lineage: Eukaryota > Viridiplantae > Streptophyta > Magnoliopsida > Laurales > Lauraceae > Persea > Persea americana. The sequence continues at coordinate 85,329,901 of CM056810.1, forward strand.
ATTGTGGTAGATGGGGTCATCAGAGCAGTGGGCCAGTAGAAAAACGTTGAAACGTGATGGGAGGTTTTGGATGTAGATCCAACGGCCATAACACTCTCTTGGATTTGCACATTGGGTCAGTGAAAGGATTCCATGGAAAAGGAGGAGGATGAAGATTTTCACAGCCATGGAAAGAACACAAGAAGGAGAATAAGATTGTCTGTTTAGATTCACAACCATATCTGTGCAATGATTACTAGTGATGAACCTAAAATGTCTATATGAGATGGAGTGGGGGAGATGGAGAAATAGGATGAGGAAATGAAAAAGAAGATAAGATGCTCTGACGAGCGACGTTATCGTCGTCCATAGTGACGTTATCGTCGCTTAAAAAATATGTAAAAATGTATAAAAAATTGGCAAGAGGACCTCTTTTGTACTACGCAATATTTAGGAATCCTTTTCGAAGAATGTCCAAATTTCAGAATAAAATCCTTTTTAGATTTTCTAGCTAGAAAAAATACACCAGTAATTTTAGATTTTCTATAAATAAATTATTTCAATGAGAAAAAGTAACCAAAAGTAGGACAAGTAATAACCCCACAGTTCCACCAATCAACCAAGCCTGTGGATAAGAGTCAAAGAGAGGCAGTTAAAAGGGTTGTGGCTAAAGAGGGGTATAAAATTGAAAGCAGTATACGCACACACGGATCCTTATTAAAACAGGAGTTGAAGACAGACACCCTTGGAAGAGGGAATGTATTGGCAATAAATAAGGAAAAAAGAAGGTGTCAGCCGGCTCTGTCTTCCTTTGGTCTTGATGTGTTTTTTTTTGTTGTTGTAATCCACTAAACCAAAGGTCGAGGGGCGAGGACGTGGAGGCATAGACCACATTTATATATTGTTAGTTATTCTGCTTCGAATCCCAATGTCATCTCCACCCTCACATATGCTGCCCAATGGGGTGGTAGGGTTGCAGCTTCCCTTCATCGGCTTCCCTATTTGTAAGCCTTGTGAGTTTCAGCTTTGCGCCACTCTCTCAACTCCAGTCCCATGTCCGGCCCTCTCCACTTTTGGGATGAAAATGGGTTCTCAATATCTGATAGATCCAGCCCACAAATATTGCATAGAGCTCCAAGACTCAATAGTCATGGTCTATTTGCAACTACCAGTCCCAAGCTTGGATTAAACAAGAGGACGTGTCAAATATCTAAGCTTTTTTCTCAACCCTTACATTTGGACTCGTAGTCCCCCTTTATTGTAATTGCTAGTCCAAAGCTTAGATAAAGAAAAATGATTGTATTAGATAGGTTGACAAGCTAATGTAAAATATCTGTCACTAACCCTAACATGAGCCTGAATAAAACTCATACAAGCTTAATGTCCAAAACGCAATTATATTTATACGCTTATTTGTTGTTTTTTTATAGATGGGATATTAAAGAAGATTAGGTGTGTATTTAATAAAATGTGGCAAATGAGTCAAGTAATTTCAACCTATCCAACCCGCATAACCTACATCCAATGTGGGCTAATCCATTTAATATGACCCAACATATAGATTCTTGGCCCAAACGTACTTCAATTCAAATATTAAGGCTATATTTGAGTTAAGTTGTGGAGAAAAGATTAAAAATAATAATAATAAGCTAGTAAATTGTTTAAATATATATGTAGGTTGATCTAATTCAATCTGTTTAAATAGGCTATGCGGTTGAAAAAGGTTGACCCTAAATTATATATAAGCAACACGTTTTTCTCAACCGTGACTGACCCATATATATTGCAATTCAAGTTATACGAATCAAAGGATGTCAGATTCAGGTCAAGTTAGCAGGTCGGATGAAATTTTGCCACCCTAGTTGGCCATATAATAGAGCAATGGACATAAAACGTTTATCGTAATAGAGGGCCCACAATTCAAAATTCAGTCAATTTACTATATTGTAACTTGCACACTGTCATCTTTATATAAGAACTCTTCTACTGCGCTTATTGATACTAACTTGTTCTGATCTAAACACTGCCCAGAAATTTGTGAAGGCAGCCTTAAATCAAGCTCCTTAAACAAAGGCTTATAATAATATGAAACCTTCATACACCTAAGGCAAACTTGGATTATTAAAATGTGGGTGTTAATTATTGTGCAAAAGAGATATTTCTTAAATTAAAATATTGGAATGAATTGCATTTTCCTTCATTAATTAATCCATTGATTGATATGTCCCTTATTTGGAAAAGAACAAAAACTTATAAGTTATAGTAACTAAACACATGAGAGCCAGCCAGCCATATAAGATAGAGAAAGCAACGAGCTTATAGCCAGTGAGCCACATGACAGGAGCCTGTAAGTAAAAACTAAAAAGCTTGGAGTTGGGAGCAAATGAAGGAATACAGAAAAGCTGGAGGGGGTATTCTGAAATAAAGAAGAGTTGCACAAATCGAGAGAAGCCCACATGGGCCGTACACCTAACCTTTAACACGCGGCACCTCCCTAATAAACTAGGGGACCAGCAGCTCCTCCTGCCACGTTTCATCATCTGATTGGCTGTTTCATCAGATCAGATCAACCACTGACCCGCGCACGTACACCACCATCAGCCAACCAACTTCTCCCTCCAAAAAAAAAAAAAAAAAAACACACATCAACATCAAATGAAAAGAAACCTTTTTTTACAGTTAGTCTCTCACCCTCTCGTGTAAGCTGCTGTGTACCATGTTAATCGACTGCCTTCTGCTTTGTCTCAGCCAAATCAGACCGTCCACTCCCCTTCAGGTGGCCCATCCAAGCCAATCTTTCTACTTTCTTCTCAATCTTAGCCATCTGATTTTGATGCCCATATGGCCCTGTCTAATATTCCTTCTTTGTAAACACAGTGCAAGTGACTTAAGGCAAGTTCAAGCTTTACACTTGAATTGAGAATGGCTGCATTCATTTTTTTAGTTTTTATTTTGTTTGTAATTGAAACAGTCTAAACCCATTAAAGATGATGATGTTTTGGTCTTTTATTTTTTATTTTATAAAAAAATCGAGAAAAGACAATATGGATATATGGCCCCTACCTAGCGATTTCTACCTTCTCGGTGGGGGACCTAATTAAAGCATGTTTGGAAAGTAGAAATGGAATTGGAATCTACCGATGGGACTCAAATGATTTTAAATTTAAATTACTATATTTGATAGATGGTCCACCGCCTTTGTCATCATCTTAGAAGAATTTTGTCTTTATCTATTTAGAATCTGTTTTATGAGTTTTTATTACACAACATTTTATTTTTAATCAAGTCATGTGTTACTTCGAGTGTATGAAATTACAATATATAAATTATAAACAACCCTTCAAAGATGACCACCAATCATATCCTAATGAGAGTAATCACACACCTAATACTTAGGATTGCCTTGTTGTTTTTCCCAAAGAACAAAGATGGAGCAAAGATAGTATGGATGAGCTGCAGCTCCTGTTGAAAATCCCCAGTAAAATTTGTCAATGGCGTAAGCAAAAGCAACTGTAGCTTTAATCCTGTTGAAATCCCAAAGGCAATTTTGTCAAAGGCGTGCACTATTTGCCAACCTTTAAACTAGTGAAGAATTATCTATAATAAAAAATATCATTTACTAATGGAACTAGGAAGCCATGGGTGCTGCCATATAGAGGAAATAGAACATGGTTCATACCTGTCCCCCTTCTCTTAGAACCGTGTTGCTGTAGGCTGCCCTTCACTTAGAACAGAAACAGAAAAAAAATACTAGTTGGGCCACCCAAGTTCTTTCTTCTTATAGCCTATGTTTATCTTATCCTCTCCTTTACTAGCTTCATAGCAAGAAGTTAGCCAAAAAGTCTCATTGGCAGCATTACACACTAACTCCCTAATTGGGCATCCTGCCATCTTTGGGGGTGGGCCCTATGCCTTCACATGTTATAATTTCCACCACAGCTTGTGGCAGATTTAGAGACATGGGCATGCACACATCATACTCAATTTAAAGGTCAGCCTGACCATACCAAGCATTCTCCATGAATTGAGGCAGAAAGGGGGTGCTTGATGACTGTTTCTTGTGATATTTTCCCACCAGGGAGAGGGACGCTCTCAATTGATTGACACGTGGATGTTGAATTGAGGTGACTTGGACAATAAGTGAGGGAGAGATACATGTGTCGCACTGAGAATGGCCATGGCCACTTGGAACTGCAACCAAATTGTTGTTGCGCATGCCTGTGTTTTTGTGGTACAGTTGTGCATGCATGTGTTAGAATGTTGGTTGGATGAAGATAAGCTGAGGCAGAACCGCAGATTGGGAGGGAAATGCTACGTGTCATAGGCATCTGGAGGTTTCTGTTTAAAGATTTCGTCATTCAAAGGGCGGATTTGATTACATCGATGAATGTTTATGTAGGGAGAATTGAGACTAAGCAAGTGCTGTATTTTATGGAGGTGACAAACTATCAGATCACAATCTTTTTCTAACTTTTTTGAAAAGCATATTGAAGATTGCGTTGATTGATCTTGTGTATTATTTATTGTCGTGAATCCTTTGGTTGATTTAGATTAATCAGATTTGATCATGATTGACCTTTACCGACTGTTGTAAATCAAAGTTTAAAGCAAGAATTTTAAAGTCTCCAGCACATGATGAAAGAGGGAGTCATTTACAAAGGATATGTCATTTTATATCTCTGTCATTTTCAACAAGTATGGCCCAAGGTGTCTATAGAATTGTGACAGGATACGATCCTTGATAGGTTTAGCCATCTGCTCATCCCTTCATTGTAGCCTATAAATAGATGTAGTTCTCTTGATTCAATATCCACTTTCTCAAAAATATTTTACACACTATCAATGGTTCAAATCACTAGATGATGGGTCTTTAATCTAGGGAATGGGGTTCCTCACAAAAGTGTCTCTAACCCTAACCCAAACACCCCCCACCCCCCGGCTCCTGATACCTTTTTAATTCGTCTACACCATTACAGATAAAGATGATACATGCTATAATAGTCTTGTTAATTCAAGTTTATCTGCTCTATCAAGCATGGATTTGTTAGGACATCTAGATTTTGCAACGGTGAGTGGGTCTGATAAAAGGGAGGTAAGGAAATTTTGTGGTAAAAGCTTCATTACCACTTACAGTTAAAAAGGACTAAATCGCTGGCAGTGGATAAGGATCAAATGAATGTTCGGGGAGGGAGAGAGGGAGAGAGAGAGAGAGAGAGAGAGAGAGAGAGTGGATAAGGATCAAATGAATGTTCGGGGGGAGAGAGAGAGAGAGAGATTGGTCATCCCTTTGGTCAGCATCTTAGTTTGCTTATGTTGTAGGCTTCCTACTTGTTTAATGTGGAAAATGGGTGATAGGTGGAAAGGGGCGGAAGAAGATGTTGAATGAGATTCCCTCACATGCCTTGAGACTCTCTTTACGTACCTAATCACCCTCCCTCAATATTTAATATGGTTTAAATCTTAAACTAATGGTGGTGTTAGATTTGTTCCGACACATCTAAGTCCTGTTTCCCATCTTCCAACTTCCCTTATCCATGATCAAAACCCTGTGAAGTCTCCCATCTCTACAGTCAATTCCCAAGAGACCCATTTTATATCCAGGCAGAGTGACCATGCTAAGTGCTCTTGCCATTCCAGGAAATATGTAGCAGGCTTTAATATCCATTAAGACAGGTATGTGAATTAGTCATCTATCAAAAATAGATATTATCTCTCTGTCTTATTCATGGTTGAAATAAATTTAATTAATCTTAGATCTGATAATTAGAAATGTTAGATATAGTTGTTTTCATATAGATGATTAATCTACTACATACTATGTGTTTATTGGCATGGCAAGTTACACTTAATATTCGAACCTTCACAGCCATATCTGATGGAAGTTTTATCCATTTAATTGAAACAAGTCAATATGTGCTCGTGAAGGTTCTTACATAGAGACTCAAAATAGTAACAGTGATTGGATTGTATTAATTACTTAGTCAATTCGATGGGAATGGGATTGCATGGTCATTTGTTGGATTTGTGGAATAGAAAATGGAAACGTAGGGGAGCATGCGCCAAAGCCTCTGCACGCCTAGTTTTGGTTTTTGAGTAGTTCAATGTGTTTCTTTTACCGGTAGTCAGTCAATTTTGTCTGTGTTGCTGCACTTGCAGCACAGGGTCACCTACCATGTCTCTCCTTCTAGAATTCTTGAAAAGTATCCCATTCCTCCAGGAATGCTTGAAGAATATCCCACTTGACACAGTAAGTTCACCGGGCTGAGTTGAGCTGTCTCAACTCCTCAACTTAATTTTGGCTGAATCATATACCTGAACTTTACAGAGACAAAGGCAACTACAATAAGGTTTCAATGATTATGATGATGCCAGCGAATGAAGTCATAAAAGTGTAAAATATATAGAAATTATATATCATTAATATTTTCTGTGCACGACGACTTATTTTAAAATCTTAAGCTCATAGAAAATGACGTAACAATTTATATCAAGTTACAGCCCCCCTCGTGCGGACTCCTTCAAGGGAATTACACCCTCTATGGAAAATACAAGTGCTCCGCACGGAAATTACACTATCCATAGAAGAATACAAGATACAATAACCATGAGAATTCAAACACTCAACCTCCCATTCTGATACCATCTTGAAAACTAATAACACCGAAAGGTTAACCTGCTATTGAACGACACAAGAATTTATATCCAACACCCCACTTGAATGGAAAGTTGCTCTAATTTGAAACCCAACAGGCAAATAAATTAGACAAATCAATCGACAGAAGGAGTTAACATGCTTACTAGGTTTTGAATGCATTTTTTTCAGTGCCAATCGTTCATCTTGAAGGAGAGTGTTGAGGAGTGGCCTCGATTCTAGAGGGAGCACCTAAACGTATTTATGCTGCCTCTATTAACACCCCAAGAATTTAGTAGGAACGGTTAGATGAGGAAGTTGAATAGTTTCTAACACATATTAATGGCTCTATGGGGGATCAGCTGAGCTTTCCTATAAGGAATTATCAAGAGGTGTCAAACGTGCTATGTTGCGCCGACATGACAGCTCAATCTAGGCAGGGTCGGGCCACGAGCCATGCTTGAACAACACATCCCATTAGTCGTGCCATGCTTGAATCGTGCCTGGGCCGTGCCATTTGTGCCAAGCCTTCGTACCGGGCTTCTAATGTGTCGTGATCCTATTTTTAGGTTTTTTGGCTAAAAAATGTTTAAAAGAGACACACAAAGAAGAATATAATACACAGATTTAAGTGGTTCAGTCAAACTATAAGTGAATCATTTGGATCTTTTCTATTGAATATTTTTCAACAGGATTACCTTCTAAGTCTTTAAAATTTTTGTAGATAATAAAAAAATAAAAAAAAATACTAAGTTGGAGGGCTACGACAATCAAAATACACAAAATATGATCTATTTTCACAGTATGTCGTGCCTGGGCCATGCCGTGCTCGTACTGTGAAACGGGCCATGCCGTGCCTATGGCTTTGGGTATCAAGGCCCGGCACGACCCACCCATGTAGGTGTGCCATGCAAGGCACGGCCCGTTTACCACCTCTAGAATTATCCTTCCTTACAATTATCCCAATTTTGATTTGACCTGGGCAAACATGGTGAGATCACATAGTTCATCTGATGACAACAAATCTTTCCACTTTGATGGGCCGATAAGCAAAAATCGTGGCAATGATCCTGCAGTTTTCATCTTTTGTACGAACTCATTTCATATATCCATCTTCCATCCTCCTATCCCCTTCATAATTCACATGCATTCAAGTGGATCCCAAAGGTCAGGCCATTAATTTTTGGGACAATTACCATACGAAGTGCTTTAAAACTGATAATTACCCCATAACAGTTGGAAAAAGTTTATTAACCGCATAACAGTCCAATTTGTAGGATATCGCAAGCTACAATATTCTACGGAAGTATGATATCCTCCAGTCAAAAGCAGGAAAATTTAAACAGTTAGTTTTTTTTTTTTTTTTGCTTAACTGTAGGACCACCAAACTACCATCCAAACCGTTGGATAGCTGTATGAGTGTAAAAGCTAAAATCGCACCAAATTTAAACCGTTGATCTATTATGGTCATCTAGAAATTTGCAAAAAGTCACATTGTTTTGCAAATTATAAGAACAAATTATAAGTCTTTTTTTTTTTTTTTGCAAATTTCTAGATAACCGTGATAGATCAATGGTTTCGAATTTGGTGCGATATTTGCTCTGACACTCATATAGCTATCCAACGGTTTGGATTGTGGTTTGATGGTCCGATAGTCAAGGAAAAAAACAAAAAAAAACTAACTGTTCAAATTTCCCCCGCTATTGACTATAGGATATCCTACTTCCATAAGATATCATAGCTTGTGATATCCTACGAATCGGACCATTATGCGGTAAATAAATATTTTTCAAAAATTTTCTACCGTAATTATCAATTTTAAGGCACTCCATGCCGTAATTGTCTCTTAATTTTTTCTGGCCATTCCAAAGGAGATGATTGACGATCTATGCACCCGTCAACTGTAGTTTCACAACACAAGAATGAACGAAGCAAATTGATGTGACCTATTGGTTAGTTATATCAACGTACTGTTTCAGCCCTAGCTGTCACTGAGGTGACTCAGGGATAATTTAGCCCGTAATTCGGAATCCTGTGATTCCGCCTAAATTTGCTGATTGTGTACATCGATAGTATCAATAAAGTTTAGGCCCATTCTAGAAGGACATTAAAAAAAATAAAATAAGTGGACGAGAAGGGTGGCCTAATCAAATGCAGAAGATGGAGCATTTTCTCCTGTTATTGGAAGGGAAGCATGGGTTTCCGAGACCCATAATATTATATTCCATCCCACAAGGATAAGGTGGACTTTTACGGATGGTTACAGCCTAATCCTAAATCCTATGAGGCCTCTCATGCCCAAAACAGCCCTAACTTTTGCTATTGCTGTTGAGTCCAAGTTTTATATCAATGAAGAAAATTTTTTCTCTTGATGATATGGGTGTCTTAGAGGTTTTTGACCCAATACAATTAAATTTTTTCGTGGCACCCATTAAATCTACACAAACACGTATCAAATAAATTTGGGACGGTTTCAAGATTATAAGAGATTTGGACTTAAGAGGTGGGCTCAGCTTTTGCAATTGTAGAGTTTGGCTTGTCATGATCCAGATTGGCTAATAAAGGCTCCTCCCAAACAGCTAAGTAATGCATTTATTAAGAAACCAAAGATTCTGTGTTTAAAAGCTCATTGGGTGTAAGTATAGATAGTGGCATGGTAGTACAAAGGAGATGGTGACAGAGCCTGCTTGATACAATGAACCAATTACACGTGGAAGGCTGGTAGACTGACAACCGCTGCCCAAATAGATGGTAGATGTGACCCCTTTAATCCTCTTAAATACTTTTCATCCTTTTGGACATACTTTCAGCTGTCAGTCACCCTTTTGTGACACGAGTGAACCGAGGACTTGTACTGCGTATTGTGTACTGTATATAGTACTGGGCAGTTTGGCTGTAAAGGTTTACAGGGGGTGTGGTAGTGTTCTTGTTTTATACAAGTGGGCCCCCCTTTTTTAGTGCTAAAGGTTATCCACTGTGCAAGATCATCATGCCAACATTGTAGTTTCCAAGGATGCAAGTCATGCAACAAATGGCCCTCTTTTTTTTTTTTTTTTTTGGTAAAGAACCAGGTACCCAAAAGTTCTGAGCCAGAAAGCCCAGATATAGGCTCTCTTTGGGCACCATTGGCAATCATATCTGGGACTGATCCAGTACGGTCCATATCCAAAACTCGGCTATCAGAGTGAAATGAATATAATTCTAAATATTGTACAAAATGTACACTCATTGAACAATAGAGCTTGTGGCAGGTGCAGGAGGCTCAACCTTGTGACTAGTCACAGGTCTGAATCCTCATACAGTCATATCCCCAGGAGTCATTTTGGGATCCATTAATGCGTCCATCCGAGTTTGATCCAGGTCCAGCAATAAGCATTTAATCAGATCCAGATCCACAATGGACCAGCTGACTTGAATCAAGTGGATCCATTTGGAATGTGTGATGACATTTACCATGAGAAAAGGAGTTTTACAAATGCTTCCAGAGAAAAAAAGAGAGAGACAACAGTGGCCCAAATGGGTGATGCTTGAACCAAGAGATTTTATTATAAGAGAGAACGAAAAAAAAAAAAAAAGTGGCTTCTGAAGAACTGTAGGGAATACCACAACAATAATTCAATGTCCAGAGGTACATATTCCAGGTGAGGCATTAAAAATGCTTCATCTGCGTAAGTTTTCCACCCACCCCCCCGCCCCCCCTCTTCTTTTCCATTTTAAATGAACTTACGATCCTCTAGTAGACCATGCACAGGGCAGGAGCCCAACTCAGCGTTGGCACGGTAGAGCAGGAGTCCAGGTTAGCTTTTAGCAAAACAAACCTACAGAAAACCAAAAATTCTTTTGTTGTGCATGCACAGATACCGGACTTAATTGTGCAACAAGAGGATTCCGCTCTCCGTTGATTTATGTTTCCTCATGATAGAGGAGTCCTACATTCCTAATCCTCTCATTTCATCACAACAAACAACAGACCAGTGGTATTCATAGAAAAAAAAAAAAAAACAAAAAAAAACCTCCCTTTCGTGAAATCCTCTAATTGCACAAAAGCACCCATATATGTGTGCACCATCCATGCGGACTCCCTTGTGGGTCCTACCATAGGACCATGCCAAGCATGGGAGAAGTGGGTGATCAAAAGATCTGGACAGGGCCTACATGTGTAAAATTCCGACTTTGTTAGATCATCCTAACCCCTTCATTTAATGGTTTTAGAAGACAACATTTTTTTTAAAGATAACAATCCAACGGTGAGTAAAAGTAGGATGAGAGTCAAAATTTGGGATTGTGACAAAAGTTCTGCACAGGCTGTCAACTTACCCGATGCAAGCCTCCTTTAACTAGCTTGGGACCAGCAATTACAATAAATAGTGGGACCAGCAGTTACAATAACTAATGGAACAAAATAGAGCGCTAGAAAACTCCCAGGAACTTCACAAAATACAGTTAAAAGAAAAATCACAACATGCGTACCTCGCTAGCCATTAACTTCCAAATATTAGTACTTTCTTTTCATGCTTGTAGTAGACATGCGAACTCAATATAATTTACAAATTGGCCAAGAAGCAAAACTACATGGTGAACGTGCAAATAAACATGACAGTTGAGCATTACCACTGAACTACTGAAGGCCAAGACAGATTAAATGACATCCACAACTGAAGAAATATACAATAATGCTTCATCAAACCATTTGCTGTACCAATCAAACTGGACGTGCAGCCCAGCTTTTGCTGATCAAAATCATAGACACGACACACCTTACTTTGGACAATAGATACAGTAATGCTAACCATCTGTTCTGGCCCTACATTACAAGTTGACAATTGTACACAATTATCCATGAGCAAGCTAATAATAAGTAAGCTAGGACCCTCTATTGGAAGAGATATCAAGATATGGCCCATCAGATTATTAAGTTCACCAGATGATGCCAGAGATCACTGAGTATCAGGAGATCACTAGTACCATGTCTTCACAAAATCAGTTTACATATTGCTAAATCTATCAAGCATTTAACATTTTAACACTGAAAATATATTTGAATTTAGGAGCACAAGGAACTTTTGGCTGGAGTAATTTGTCAAATGACACCTCACCTCTGTAACAGAATAGCTTTTAAACTTTTAGGATGTCAGACAACAAACATTAACTAAAGTAAATCTGTGATTTTGTACTTTAGACGTGCGGGTTGAGACGAGACAACTAGAGTAGTGACAAACTTGGAATAAATACTCAATGTGTTTCTAATGGATTAATAGCCATATTTGTTTTAATAAATACCCAAAATATATTTAAAAGAGAAGAAACAGATATTATTACCCAGCTATAGTGTCTGATGCTGGACTAAATCTTTGGTAAGGATATCTTAAAACCACTGAAGCAATGGTGCTTTGGATAGAAAAGCACCTGTCTTAAATGGTAGAAGGTAATCTCCATTTTGTACACTCTGTGACAAGGCCATGGATATTTCAATTCTTCATTAAAAAATAAATAAATCTTTGTCCTCAGATTCAGGTATTTTTGGCACTTGTGGGTGATCAAATAGAATGACAGATCCTCTAGCTAAACAACGGTTGTTTAGAGATTTTCCTATACTAGCTCCTATTTTGTAACTTTTTGTGGTTTGTGTAAGGTATAATGATCTAATACCTATGACTTCCTTCCCCTTTCAGGTATATTGCATTAAGTTCGTAATTTTCGCTTTTCCATCTATCTAGTTTACAGGCCTATTAAAAAAATCATATCAAGTAGAAAGTAGGTATTCATATCACTACAAGAAAACTATGGTCACTGTTAATGAAGAAAATACTAAAATAAATAAAACAAGTAGGTGAATTGAAGGAATTTTTTTTTCTGAAAATGAGAAATACTAAAATAAATAAACAAATATTGAAGAAAAGTAGCTATTTGTCCGCCCAATTTCCATATATGGCAATATCAGCGACAAATTAGATTATGATACAATCATATGGATTCTTATGTGGGTTCTTATCTTAATTTTTTTATATGATTCTTATGTGATTTTTATGGAAACAAGTCATGCATGATTACTTTTCTATTTTTTTCCAATAACTTTTCTACATACATTTTCTGTATATGTTGCAGGTACAATGGTTTACTTCTCTTTAGTAACTGGACCAAATGATTAGCCCCATATTCATATTCAACTTCAATGGCCAACCTCTTTGATCATGGATAGGTCACAGCCCGGAAAACAAACTGCTACAAAATCCCAATGGCATTCTATAGAGGAAATTCATCATCGTCGTCAGCAAAGCCTAGTACTAACTATGTTGGGGTTAGCTATATGAGTTCTATTTCTCCATTTCAATCTATCTAAGCCAAATCCTAGGATACGTTACACCACTTAAGATCTATCCTTACTATTTCACCCATGTCCCCTCCGGCCTACCCCTTTTCATTGGTGAGCCATCAACTTGTATTGAAAACTTTTCCACATTTGCACCATTGCAAGGCCGCTCTGGACGTGTCCAAACCATCTCAAACTAGTCTCTCTAACCTACGATGCTAACCTTAAATGCACTAAAAAGCACTTATTTCCGATTCTATCTTTCTTAATTTTACCGCACATCCATCTTAATAGGCTCATCTTTACTATGCTCATTTTGTGCATGCGTTGCTTCTTAATTGGCCAACATTTTGCTCCATAAGTTATAACTGGTCTAATAATTGTCTTGGAAAATTTGTCCTTCAATCTTGTTGGTATGCACAGATCATAAAGCACTCAAGAAGAAAGTCTCCACTTCAACTATCACACTCTTATCCTATGTTTGACATCTCAATCTGACCATCTTTGTTAATAATTGAGCGAAGGTGTGGAAATGAATCTATGTGGGATCTTTTCAGCTTCAATTCTCATAGGAGTTTTAAGTCTTTGCACATCCCCATCGAAGTTTCAATTCATATATTTTGTCTTTATACGACTTATTTAAAGAACTTGGATTGTAAAGCCTCTACTAATTCCTTAAGGTTCGCATTCATGCCATCTCTTGATTCATCCACCAATATTATATCATTTGCATACATGAAGGTACCTACTCTTGAATGTCAGCAGTTAACTCATCTATAATCAGTGCAAAGAGATAAGGGCTTAAAGTTACCCCTAATGCAAACCTATGATCACTAAAAACTCACATATCTCTCCATAGATAGTTCTCACTCATTAATCATTATCATTCCCTCATACATATCCTTAATAATGTCAATATAATCTCTCAGACACTCCCTTCGTTTAAAACCTAAAAAATCAAATATCCCTGTCACAAGCTTCCTCTAAATTGATGAAGATCATATGAAGATTTTTCCCTTTGCCTCGGTATTTTTCTATTAATTGTCTAATTGAGAAGTTATCTTCCACAGCTGACCTCCCTGGCATGAAATCAAATTGATTTTCAAATATATCAGTCTCTCACTAAGTCTTTGCTCAATTATTTTCTCCGATAATTTCATAGTGTGACTCATAAGTTTAACCCAATAGTTGTCAAATTCTGTTCATTTAGGCCGAATACGTCGAAACTATTCAGTTTCGTTTCGTATACTAAACTGAACAATACCCTAGAGAATATTTGGTTCGAAACTTGGACCTATATGGTCAAAATCTGTGTTTCAATTTTGAATTCATTGATCCAAAACATTCCGAAAAAAAATCTCTCATTATGGTGAAAGCTCCTTTTTATCCTCCTGTAAATGGGGAAGGGATTTTGGCCCTATCGCCAATCTCTAATATACATAATTTAAATAACTTAGATTTAGTTTACTAGAGGTGATGGTCTACTTCTTTCTTTAAATATTTAGTTTGCTTAAATTTTATGATTTTTCAAATATATGCACATTTAAAATTTTCTGTATTTTTTCGAAACAACTTTGAAATGCTAAACCAACTGAAGTGTTTCAATATGCAACCAAACTGAAACAGTATCAGAAACAAGATTGATAACTATGATTCAACCCCACAAATTGGTGCAACTTTATCTATCTCCTTTGCTCTTGTATATTGGCGCTGCCCCGGACCCTCGATCGAAGCAGATCAATCTCCCAAGGGTTGATCGAATCCACGGACTGATTCTTAAAACTAGAACGCACTCACGGTAAAGGGAAACGCCATATTGAAGATAAACTCAGAGAAATTCTTCTTGATTAATTGATTAAGCATAACAAACTACAATGGGTACTCAACTATATATAGAGTAGGATTGTTTCTTAACAATCAAGACATTCTAAAATAAAATAAGAAACTATCTAATCCTAAACAAATATGAAATAGAAATTTGGAAACAAATTCACTAATTTAGAGACTAGTTAATTAAGGGATAGGGATCTCTAATCTTGGGTAGATCACTGATCATGTGGGGCCCATCAAGGCCTGAGGGCCTGTGATATGAGCCAGATATTGGGTTGGCCTGCATCATATATAGGTACTACAATTGTATAACACTTTTCCATTCATCCGGCATTTTCTTTGTTTGCACTATCTTATTGAAGAGCCTAGTTAACCAAACCCATCCAGTTTCTCCCGAGTATTTTCAAGCCTCTATCAAAATGTCATCTAGCCACGTAGCCTTTCATCTTTTCATTTTTGCCAATGCTATCTTCACTTCTGCCACCTTAGTTTTGCAGTAAAAGGTATATCCTACTAACGAAGTATCCTATCTCGACCCCAATTCTCCTGTAGAATCTTCATGAAAAAAGTTTGTTAAAATATTCTGTCCGGCCTTTTTTTAATATCGTTGTCCTTCGCTAAAACTTTTGACCGTCAATCTTTATACATTTGACATGATCTAAGTCCCTACATTTCTTTCCTCATTTTTACAAGCATGAAAATATCCCTTGCCTTCTCTTGTTCTAAACTTATTATATAGTTTATTTTTTTAACATTAATATAGACCATCATGTTGTAGAGGAAATTATAAGAAATGCTTTTCTTCTTTTTTATATGAATCCACTTGTTTGTTAAGTATTTCATTCATGAGAATTCAATGCAATGCATACTATCAAGGGCATAAAATTGACGAGTTAAAAGATAAGATTCACCAATACAATCAAATAGTCTTCTCTTGGATAGTAAACGATTGCGTAGTCATTACCCTTCCAAATTGAACTGCAACTATGAAATGAATGCAAGTATGGTGCTCAAAATTTGTTGATTTTCTTTATAAAAAAAAGGAAGAGTATGGATCATGATTTCTAATATGTTTGTAAATAGTACCAAATTCGGGTCCACGGATTTGGATCAGGTATAATCAGATCATGTCCACATGACATATCTGTATCTAACATTAAGTATCTGGTATTAATTAAAATAGGCATAATTCTATACAATATTTCTGTAAACTCTATTTACACAGATTAAAATCCAAATCTCTTGAAATCTGGATCCATTTTATGAGAATCTGGATCTTGCATATATAGCATCTGTGTTGGCATCAGATCCAACTCCACAGATTAGAATCTGGATCCGACAAGAAGCTGACACATCTTTACGACTGAATTCTAATGTGTATCCACGGCGCGGGTATAAAATTACACTCCAAATGAATGTCATGCTACCACAAGAAGCAACAAAAACAAACACATGTCATCATTAATGCAAACTAACCTGATGAGATCAGTTAGGGGAAACTTAGCCACTGATTTCTTTGATGATGAAATCCAAGTCAAATTTGGTGAAAATTTAAAGGGCAAGTCAGAACCAAAACAGCACAGTAGAAAGAATAACAAATACCCGATGTAAACTACCAGATGAAATCAAAACTCTTTTTCTTGGTCAGTAACAATAACTAGTTAATTAGAATGAACATCATAGTACAATGCCCATGAAAGAAGGAGAAAGCGAAAGCAGGGTATAAGAGCATTATACGCCACGAGCAACATTACATACATGGGAAAATTCTACCTACCTTGCTAGAACATTTGCCATAGAGTTTGCTGCCCTAACCTCATGAGAAAAAACCACATCTATATGAGATGAGAACTCCTTAATTAAATTAAAATAAAACTGGAATTTCCAAGGCCTAAGGTTATTTTGCAGAGCCCAAATCATTCCAAGGCCTAAGGTTATTTTGCAGAGCCCAAATCATTCCAAGGCCTAAGGTTATTTTGCAGAGCCCAAATCAAAGCATTAGCCAAATCACTTTCGAAGATATAATCAGTTTCACAGCAATGTTATCATTTTTGCTACCTTTGCAACAAAGCTTGGAAAAGAAGATGGCAATGATACGCAATATGCAAATACAGTCCGTGATTGGAAATGATCGCACCAGGCCTTTCAGATTCCTCAAACTGATCATTGCACACGGTCTAATGAAATGATTACTGGAAAAGGGACAGCAAATGAAAATACAATGATCAGCATAAAAAGCCTTTAGAGCTCCCAGTCAATAAAATCTAAATTAAAGAACTTGTTCTTTACTTAAGAAAACCAAACACATGTGACTCAGCAACACACACACACACACACACACAAACATGAGTTCATCTCTCACAGAGCATCTAATCAGCAGCTTCTCTCTCTCTCTCTCTCTCTCTCTCTCTCTCTCTCTCTCTCTTGCGCGCGCAAACAAAAAACACACACATATAACAGGTATATGAAATCGACAAATTCGTTCATCATGTAGTCTATGTGATACAACACTGGACTGGAGTAATGGATCTTCTATTTACATGCCAGGGGCATTTCAGATATCACCCTGACCTATTGTAGCAATCACTGTTCAACCAATAAAAACTGCAACTCTCTAAGATACATATCATCCAATGGAATGAATTTCCCTCAAACATTGTATAAAGTGAAGATGATGGGTTAATGCATGTTAGCTAAGCCTGTACTTTGGTAAACACTCAACAGAAAAGAAATACCAACTTGTGCAGGTAAGTAATCTGATCTAGCCCCAACATTAGAAAGCTCACATAGAATCAAGACCTTGGAAGCTAAACTTACGCTCGTACATAACCTCATAAAATAATTTATAAAAGGTGGGCCCTAATTACCACAATCATCTCAATAAATAAAATCTATTTTTATAATTTACCAAGCTCTAATTGTGAATTGGAGCTTTTAGTTTAGACCCTTAATCTAATTAGCTCTTTTTAATTAGATTAGAGTTTCCAAATGGTTCCCCAGTTTCCTTTCCCACTCCTTCTCTGGTGTCATGGTTTGGTTCCATCAATTCAAAACCACTTTTCACTTGGAAATCTTATTTTTAATAGCACCTTTTACTCGAGACAATTCTATTCAGTCAGCAGCATTTTGTATTTTTGTCATCCAAACACTAAACTTATAAAAACACCATCTAAAGTAGTTTACTTCTAAAAAGAAATAGTTACAGCTCCATTTCTCTATCAGTAATTACAGTTACAGATATATCCTTATAAATATAATTTCTTAAACAAAAGCTCAATTATTCTTCTGTTGTCTTCATGTACTCTTTTCTACTCAAAACAGCACACTAGCTCTGGGGGAAATCAACCATAACAATAATAACAAAAGAACATTTAAAACCCCCTTTCCTTTCTTAATCTGATCATAGAATAACAATAGAATAGAACAAAATTCAAAAGTTGGCTCTTTTACTGCACAAAGAGATGGATTCCACCAACCTAGTCAAATCTATCACTATTTGCAAAACAACCAAGCAAAACCCAAATGATTTCAACTCTCACTATAGAAAATCAAATTTTCTTTCAAGAAAAGTAACTGAGATCAAAGAGAAAAGAAAATGTTTCACCTCATTGCCCGGATCGAGGGGGAGCCCTATAAGACTTGTTGATCCAATAAACCCCAGAAGAGCGGAAATCGAGGGATGAGGATGTAGGGTTTTGGCATTTGGGAATCGGGTTTGAGAAGCGGGGGATTCGTATTTGGTGAGGAAGTTTCGCTTTGGAGATTGTCCGTGGGGATTTCGGAAGACAGGTCTTGCAATTCGGGAATATACTTCTCTTTCTTCAAGCGAACTTTACTTCCCGCTCATTTTTACCAACCAACAAAAATATGCTTAACTTAAATTTTCCTTGTGACTGAAATTACTTTACCATAAATTTACTTTACCACTTTTACCACTTGCAAAATAAACATTCCTTCAAAGTCTAAAGGTAACAATAATTTTTTTTAGAATCTAAGTCAAATAAATGCACACCTGATAAATTTAAGAAAATCTTGACACGACGTTTGATTACTACCCGTGTCCCACGTCTTATGCCATTCCACCAACTCTAATATATGGGTGAAAGAGGATGTGTGACTGTTTGATTTTGTTAAAAAAAAATTAAGATTTTTTTTTTAAGTTCTTAATTTTTAGGGGATTTTCAAAAAAGGATCATATTAATTGAATATTTTAAAAGGTGGTTTAAGGTTTTTAGACTTCTTTCAACAAAGTCCAACCTGTTTCTACTCACACGGGCAACCTTTTTTCAAATTAAATTCAAAATGATGAGAATGTCCATTTTAAGCTACTAATAAGGCATTTTTCCAAAAAGTTCAGGATGTTTTTGCAATTTTTTAAAAAAATACATATGCCTACAAGTTTAGACGGTCGGTTTATCTCTATTTTAGGTTTCCTCATAAATAGAGTGTAACTCCGTGATAGGGCTCACCTATTAAAATATTGAGCCTCTCAAAATGAACACTCAATCAAAATTAAATTATGCATGTATTAATTATGTGCTAGATTTAAGGCGGGACCGACTCCTGTTGGCTTAAAATTAGGAGACATTCCATAGAGGGGAGTTCATTTCCAATGGCCTATATTTCCAACACTATGAAACCCCACTTTACGATGTAGGAATGTAGGAATAAAAACAAGAAACAAATTATATGAGTCCTCTTCAATGCATGTCAAGGGACTTTCCAATCCAAAAAAAGTTTGTATTAAAAAATTTGAGTTTTTTTTTATAAAGAATTTTGCATTATTTGGTTGTCTAAAGACTGAATTCGACAAACCTTTGAATATTTCCAACATTATCAAGATATATGGTCCAGTTCGTCCTCTATTTTGAAGCAGTGGAAAACTTTTAGTCATCAATGATATATATATATATATATATATATTTTATATAGATGGTTCAATATTTACATCACACTTAAAATATACATGCCGTCTCCTTATCATAATATAAAATGGATATGTATATCAGTCATGTTTGTAAAATTTATTCTTAATTTAACAGCCTCTACTGTAAGTAGGATCAGCTTGAAGTATTCTATATCACACTAATACGCATTATAGTTGAGTAGAATAAATCCAATAACTAATTAGATTCGGTGTTGCTTGAATTTTCCTCCTCCTATACAGCTCACATACATTACCAAAGTTCATGACATTAGTGCTACAATAAAGAATTTAAACTAATTGTTTATACGAAGATGGAGGTGCCTCATTTAGTTGTCCCGATCAAATTAGGAGAAGAATGTCCACAATTGAAAAAAAGTAGACAATCTTAATTTAAAATATTCTTAAAAAAAGCTAGAAAAAGTAAAAAAATAAATGCTGTAGCTTTTTTTACTATCAAATAAGTTCTCTGAAAGTTGGTGCACTCATGTTTGAGTGTTGTGGGTACCTTAGTCTCACTTACATATTCAATATGGATCATTCGATAGCCAACTTAACGGATGAAAACGAATGAGTTACCTTTTAAATAAAAAAAATCTAAATCTAAAGAAAAACTTTTTCTTTTTTATTATTATCATCTGGGTATTTCCAGGTGATCTCGATGAAGGAAGAAAAATTCTAGGAAAAAAGAAAAAAGAAATTACCCTCATATCATTTTTCAAAAAAAATTATTTAATAAATTATTTAAGACAAATGATCAATTCCAGATCCAGTGGGGCCCACCACAGCTTCAGGCACCATTTTTTATGGAGAGGACTTGAAAAGTTTGAAATAATGCTGCGGCTGCTCCTGCTCCTGCTCCTGCTCTAGTCAAACCACTTCTGTCCTCCTCTTGCCTGTAAAAAAATCCCTCTTCTCTCTCTCTCTGTATTGAATTCCAAGAGGAGCGGAGAGAAAAGCAGAGGGAGAGAGGTTTCTGGCAAAGGAAACTCTCGAATAAAATCTTAGGAGATCGCTGATGAAGGGCTCAGATCCGGTCTTGAATGACGAGCCCAAGATCGAAGACAAATGGCTCATCGATCCAAAGCTCCTCTACCTCGGCCCCAAGATCGCCGAAGGCGGCCATGCCAAGGTCTACGAGGGCATGTAATCTCTCTCTCTCGACCTCGATCTTTTCCTGTTTGAACTGAGACTCTGAGTTTGTATGTTTGTTTTAGATTTTGTGAATCCCATTTTTTCTTTTCGATGTTTGTTGAGCACGGAAGGTTGTAATCGATGCCGGATTTGAGTAAAAGATGGCATTTTTCTAACTGTGACTTGTAATTGAAGTTTTCCGTTCATTCTAACAGTGGGCCTGGGTAGTATTTCTAATGGGTTCCTACTTTCAAGGATCACATGGTCCCGCCACTACTAAGATTGTAAGATATTCTGCTCTCTCTTCGGTGGGTTGGGAGGTTGACTGCATTCTGTGGAATTCCGAGTCACTTGGACCATTGGGTTCTTCGGATTTGTTTGTTTGCATGTTTTGGGAAATCTTTTTCCATGATATCACAGTCCAAACACTAGATTTCTAAATATTTGAAAATCCCCCACTCTAGTCCTTCTTTAATTTATGAAGCGATATATTCTACATTACTTATTTTTAAAACTAGGGCATATTTATCACGGTGTTTATGGTTCCCCAATTCCTCATTCTCATTAGCCTAGGATTTACCCTCCAAAGTTTGCATTTGCTGTTTCTGATGGGGAATTATAGAGAACAAAGAGTAGCTGGTTCTACTCTTACTTAAATTGTCATTTGTGCTAATCAGCCAGAGACACAGGACTTTTAAGTTGACCTAGTTAACTTATCAAAATGCTTAAAAGAACCAACTTGAAACTGGTTTTATTTATTTTAATAAATTTATAGTCTATATAATTATTATGATCTATTTAGAATGTGTTTTTTGTAAGGTTTACGCCTCATGCGTCGAGGCTTATGCCTCATCCTTTGAGCAATTGGAACTCCTTGTTTCATGCTTCAAATGCTTATGAAATTTTGGAATCAAGTTCAAAACTAACTAGAGTCACAAAATCAAGGGAAGTAAGTTCCCATGTACTGGTTGGTAACTTTATTTCAATGGACAATAAGCTTCCTTGAGGGCATATGTCTATGCAATATTTTTTTGCGGTATTTTATTTGCATCGATTGCAAGTGATAGTGTTTGTGGATGAATTGAGAGATGACATAAATGTGAAACTTAAAGAGATGACGAGAGGCTTTAGAATCTAAATGCTTCAAAGTAAGTCACACAATGACAGAAGATATGAATTGTAACTTCTGTGCGGATGTGCAAAGAGCTGAAAAACTAGTGACGATGGAGAGATTCATTCTTTACTTTGGCTTGATAACTATTGAGGATGGAGAGATTGAGGAAGATGCTGAGTGTAAGATAAAATAGGATGGTTGAAGTGGAGACTTGTTTCTGGAGTGCTTTGTGATTGGGATGTACCGGTAAGATTGGAGGAAAAATCTTATAGGACATTGATTAGACCAGCTATGACTTATGGAGCAGAATGTTGGTTAATTAGAAAGCAACACATGCACAAAATGAGTGTGCAAAAATGAGAATATTGAGATAGAGGTGCAGGAAAAATAGGAAAGATAGAATTAGAAATGAGTGCCTTTTGGAGCATTTAGGGGTGATAAATTACGAGGTACTCATTTGAGATGGTTTGGTCATGTCCGATGCAGTTTAACAATAAGGTTATTGAGGAAAAGTTTTTATATAGAGGTTGATGGCCCACTAAGGAATGAAGATGACGTGGATGAAAGTAGTAAGGATAGATTTGAAGAAGTGCAACTTATACGAGGATTTGGCTCAGGATAGTTTAAACTGAAGAAACATAATTCATGTAGCTAACCCTAGCAACTTGAGACAAGCCTTTGATGATGATGATGGTATTTTATTTGCACTATTTAAAGACGTCATTTTCCAAATTCTTGGGTTCTTTTCTTTTTCCTATGCTGGGGATATTGCTCATGAGTGATTCTTTCAACCTGAAGGCCCAGGGATCGGTCCCTGGGCATGTGAGTGAAACTAAGATGCCAACATCACTCACCCATGAGTGTGTTGACAAAATTTTCAGTTTCTATTTTTCTTGGTGCGGCAAAACATTTTTCTACATTGAAATGTACTTCTACTTCTTGTTAAGATTGCCAACAAAAAGATTAAAAAAGAGGTTTCTACCTCTTGGATCAAAATCTGCCTTCCATAAAAAAAAAAAAAATTGCGGAAAATGCTTTCTCCTCAAAAAATGAAAACTACGAGAATTGGTAACATGGAAGAAGGGAAAATTGTTCTCCCTTGGAACTATCTTCATTTTCTGCGGAAAATGCTTTGCAAAATGCACTAAAGTGAGTTAGGGAGATAAACAAGACACGAACGCCATAATATGGCTTTTTGTGAGAGTGATGAAATTTACGAAAGTTACATACCCCACTGGAATGCTTATGGATGCTTTAGCATCCCCCAACATGAACCAATGAAATAGAGATCGGAATGACTGTCCTGGTTCTGCTGATTGGTGCCAAGCATGCCATAACTGGCACTGTATGGATCCCTGCAATGTTTATTAATTAGACTAAAAAGTAATAGATGTGGCTTTTTGTGAGAGTGATGAAATTTACGAAAGTTACATACCCCACTGGAATGCTTATGGATGCTTTAGCATCCCACAACATGAACCAATGAAATAGAGATGGGAATGACTGTCCTGGTTCTGCTGATTGGTGCCAAGCATGCCATAACTGGCACTGTATGGATCCCTGCAATGTTTATTAATTAGACTAAAAAGTAATAGATGTGGCTGCATGAGCTCAGGCTGTGAATACTACTTGTGGGCCTTGACCATGGGTTGCCACTCATGAGATCTAATGGGAGGCTTTATGGACATAGGTAAATGCTTAGCTTATTTATTCGGCAAGCTTCATGCTGGGCCCACGAAAAAATCTTGGCCCTTGAAGACCAATGGTCTAGACTGGGCTATTCGCAGCCCATCGAGTGCTTATGGACAAAGTAGTGCCTTTGTGATTGTATGAAAGGAAAAACTAGAGGCCTTGTGTGTCCAATATATTTTAGTATTTGATACTTTGCGGAGCTTCTTAAATCAAATGTGTGCTGTAGTAATGTCACTGAACTGTAACATATTTTGTAGGTATAAAGCCTCCAGTGTGGCTGTGAAAATATTACAGCCAGGCAGTACAGCAGAAGAGTATGCTAGGCGCAGAGAGAAGTTTCTAAGGGAGATAATGACTCTATCTCGAGTGCAGCATGAAAATTTAATAAAGGTATATTTTTTTAGTTGTTGCTTTTAGATATTTTCTATTGGTTTTTTTAGAAAATCCTTGTTAGGATTTTCATCTTTAAACCAATCTGAATATCCTATGAAATTTCTATTTAATATTCTCCTTTTGTATTTTACTGTCTGAATAACCTTTTCATAATTAGGTCCTGTTTCATGACATAATAAGCTTTGAAACCTTGTGAAGTTATGACTGGTCTATAGAAGGAAGTAGGAACATTTGCTTGCACTCGTTGTTTAAAAGCATGAGGTGGATGTGACCCTTTGAACATATAGTATTGGTTGAGGATATCATGATTTTTCTTCCAAATTTACAATTAAGATTAAATGTCTAGGAAATTAAGTGAAAACAGGGAAAATGTAAAAACTAATATAAAAGCAGGAAGTACTTTGGTTACTACCTAAAAAAAGGGGGAGAGGAAACATCCACTTCAACCAGGCCAAAACTGCACCATGGTGTGACCAGTGATGGATGAATGAAGGCATTCACAAATGGGTTCTCAGGGAGAGAGAGAGAGAGGAGTAGACATTTGTATGCGTGGTTTTTTAGGGTGTACATGCTGAAACCCTTTTCATGTAGGGCCTCCCTCATTCCTACTTTTATCTTGAATAAAATTGTGGATTAAATGTGATTAAAAATATATAGAATTGAAGTTCCGCCTTCTCTCTGGACTATGCTTTTCTTAGCCGAGCACAATTCTTCTTAGTGTTTTTTTTTTTTGTTGTATAGAAAATATAAAATATAGTGATTAGTTCAATTCTTTGTTTTGAGGACTATCTTCCCGTTTGAAAACAAATCTGATTCACCGAGCTGTTAATTAGTTGACGAAATTACAGAAGCTGCCATCCTATAAAATTAGTTTTAAACATACTGTAACGTTTCACTTTCATCAATAAGACAGATCCTACTCGTAAGACATTGCAGCCTTTGCTTTTCTTTGGGGATTCATAGGTATATATACTTTGCAGTTAGCATCTTTTTCCCATCTCTAAACATGTCACTTACATTGACAAAACTGGATGTTGTCTTGGTTAATGACATTTTTGCCATGATATGTAGACTGGCCGGATCTGGTTTTCCTCTAGCTGCCATCAACATTGAATTTCAGCAGCCATTAGGAGGGGATCAGATTTCCAACTTCCTGTCCCTTGTGGGGCTGCAATCCATTCAAGCCTCCCAATCTTGTAAAGAGAGGCCTTGGTGTGGGAAAATGGAAGTCAAAGAGAGATTATTGATAATCTCATGACGGCTTTGTAAGCCCTTCTGGGGACCTGAATTCTAAGCCCTTGCTCTGATACCACAACAAGAAAGAAAGGATGGATGAAAGGCATCAATTTCCTTTTCTCTCTTGTTGATTACATTGGTCTTGGACCCTACCTTCAGGCTTTTATGATATCTTTGAAAATTACAATTAGCTCAAATTGGCCTTATTAATTCACTAATCTCTGTATAACAGATACTGTACACCCTTATGGATATGACCCAGATTAGGTGCTCATGTGGACTATTAAAAGAAATGTAATCTTGATGGATCTACAATGGTGATCCGCATTACTACATGAATTAGTGTTCTCCCCTGCACATCCATGAGATCCAATGGAAGTAGCTTCTTCAAGGAATCATTAGACCGATTAGTGTCGCTGATTAGAGAAGACAAATTCTATGTAGAAAAAACTGACAAATTAGCAATAGAACATAACTGGTACCAATAAAAAGAGTACAATTTTGGCTTGCTTTTGTTTGTAGATTAATGCATTTTGTACCCAACTGGTGATTTACTTTTTGTTTGTCGTGTGTGTTTGGTACTTGTTTAACTTTGTTGTTGAAGGCTTGAAGCATATGATCCTCTTGATTAAATCGCAGAGTGCCTACATTCAGCTGCTGAGATTGTCTGTGTTACTGTAACAGTTTATTGGCACTTGTAAAGATTCAAACATGGTGATAGTCACTGAGCTTTTAATGGGTGGTTCACTTAAGAGATTTCTGAGAGCATTGCGTCCAAGTTGCCTGGATCTTGAGCTTGCTATAAGTTTTTCATTGGATATCTCACGAGCCATGGAATGCTTACATGCAAATGGGATCATTCATCGGGATCTAAAGCCTGGTAATTTATTTATTCGTTTTCAACCAAATATCTAATAAGGGGAATAACTTTTGTCAAATTTATTTTCAATGAAAGGAAATTTTTAACATTGCTTATGCCAATTAATATCTGGACTTTCAATAACTTGCACAAATTATATATTGTTTCTGTTTTCATGTCGCCGAAGGCGAATAATGACTTCCCCTCATCCCAATTGAATTGTGTGGAATTATTTGTTCCTCCAATTATAGTAGAGGTTATCAAGATTTCTTTCTTTACTACTTGTTCTTCCAATGTGATTGGATTGTAGAGTGCAGGCATGGCACGGTTTTTCATCTGGAAATCTGTCTCCAAGATCAGAACTTAAGAACTGATCATATCCTTTGGCAATTCACTGCCGTTTAGATACTACACCTGTTGTCAGTGTTTTGCCTAAGAGATCTGGAATTATTGTTGAGCCATATTGAGCTCATTTTCATTTACAAAGGTAAAAAATATCCTTACTGGCTTGCCAGTAGACATTGTAAAATTTGTTTGATGTTTTTAAAATAAATTTTAATGCCAAATGCCTTGCAAGTATTATGGAAATGTCTTGCATGAACTTTATTAATGCCGGTCAATATTCTTAGTTATTCGCATCTAATGTCTATTGGGTGACATTATAAGCGATGTCTTTCTCATTTTGTTTGGATAGAATTTTAAAACAGAGAAGATATTAATTTTAGTTATTTATTTATTTATTTTTGATGTGCCTCCATTGTGATAATGGGACTTGGAGCATGAGAACAGGCTAGCATGCCGCTGCCTTTGAAGGGAGATAACTCTACCATTGTGCCAATGCTTTGCATTTCTTCTCTGTTAAAATGAAATTTAGATTGGACTCTATTGCGAGGAAATGCATAAGAAATTGGATAATCTTGTATTGGGTTATACTCACTAGGTTATTTTCAACTACTTGTTTTGTTTTATTACATATATAAATATATGTAAATTTCCAATCACCACAAAGTCATGTCAACATAAAGTCATGTTAATATTATCAAGTTTGGAATGGTGCTGATTTTGGATGAGTCTCATAAAGATGACTGTTGCATGTTGCAGATAATCTGCTTCTAACAGGAGACCAGAAGAAACTTAAACTGGCTGACTTTGGGTTAGCTAGGGAGGAAACCGTGACAGAGATGATGACTTCTGAGACTGGCACTTACCGTTGGATGGCTCCCGAGGTATTGCTGCCTATCCTATTTCTTCAAGTATGAGCATCTGCGGATTGTGTAGTCCTACTGTTTCTCAAACTCCCAGCTTTAATCAGTTGTACAGCACAGTCACGCTTCGTCGTGGAGACAAAAAACACTACAACCATAAAGTTGATATTTATAGCTTCTCCATAGTTTTATGGGAGCTTCTAACTAACCGAGCGCCATTTGAGGGGATGTCCAACCTTCAGGCTGCATATGCTGCAGCTTTTAAGGTATGATTTCTTTATTCCCTACTTCGCCTGTTCTTATTTCTTTTTCAAGGAGCTGATAAGTTTATTATTTTCTTAAGAGTGATTGATAAGTTCATTTATTTTCATCAAGTAATGGTGTTTTGATTCAAAATTGTTGAAGAACTCTTGCCCAAACAAATCAGCTTGGCAGATAAAGCATTTATGTAAATTTGTATTCTACCATAGGGTATCAGGTAGGCTATTTAGACTATTTAGTTTTCTAAAAACCATAATGGGATGGAACCATTGTACCATCTTGCTCCAGTGAGACATAAACTGTACAAATGGTCAAAAACTGCTGAATCCCTTGCAAACCAATTGTTGGACTAGTGGAGGTTTTAACCTTATATCTAATTATTTTCTATGTTTTACGTAAAAAATTTGACGTCACAGTTGGACTTTGTTGAATCTTCTATTCCAATGGATTTGACTTCTGGTTTGGTTTTTGAAAACATTGCTACTAACTATTTCTACCAAGTAACAGAGGCGGACCCAGGTACATGGGTCTGGGGGCTGAAGCCCCCACCCTTATCTGAAAAAAGTTGAAAAAAGAAAAAAACCCAGTATATTCTAAAAATTAATTTGTTTTTTTTTTTTTACATTTGCCCCTTCCCCCAATATTTCTTTTACATAGGTTGTCCCCCCACCCCCAAGTTGAATTTCCTAGGTTTGCCCTTAGTGCTAGACTGCTCCCCTCAATTCACTTGGGCCATGGATTCGGTATGCATTATCCCTCGTCTTTTAGCGTAGCATTTTTCCACTTAATTTTGATGGGTGTTTTCTGCTTATTGTCTCAGAAAGTGAGGCCCAGTGTGGACAACATTCCCAAGGATCTTGTTGCTCTCCTGGAGTCTTGTTGGGATGAAGATCCTAATTGCAGGCCGGAGTTCCAGCAGATCACTAGCATACTTTTAAGCTTCCTCTCCAACTTGACATCTGTGAAGACCACACCGCCTCCTGTTATTGAGTTGGGGCAGACCAGCTACCTTCAGTTTGACTCTCCAGGAACCCGGCATTTGATGGACAGGTCCAGAGAAGGGGATGAAATGAAGCCTGGAAACTCATCAAATGGCATTCTTGGCTGCTTTAATGAGTGTTTTTCCTGAAGATTGAGAGTGTTGGTTTGAGCTCGTGTTCTAGCCAATTTTGCAGGCTTGGTTGTCGCTTCCTCGAGGTGTTTCTGGCTGGTTCAGAACAGGAGCAGGAGGATGTCAATATTGGATTAGGTCTATAGTTGGAGGGTTACTCTTGAGTCTTTACATTTTGGATGGTGCATTTTGTCGTAGAACATGGTGATATTATATTATCATACAACATTGTATAGATGAGATTTAGTTGTCCAGGGACTTGCAATAGATGGAAATTTAAGGGAACAGTTTAGCATCATAATCAATCCCTTTGAAATAATAAAGGTAGATGAAGCTTGTCAGAATATGCTCGTTTGTTAGTTGACAGATCTCCATACCAGGGTGTTTGTACTTGTAATAGAATGGCAAATCCTAATTCTAAATTATCTATTGGTTCAATTGAGTCATTTTGATGTTAATGTGTTTGGATGCAGCATGCATAGCTTATTGCATATAGCATAGATTGTACGAGTGTGGTGGCACCAAAACAATCTTTTATAGTTTTCACCATACATTTGAATAAGGGCTGTATGCCTGCATAGAATTGAATTCCCAGGAATTCAAGGTAAAATTAGGATTTTTTTTAGTGGAGTGGTGCTTGCGAATCTGCATAGATTTGAAGCTTTTAGGAGGAAATGCTACATTGTGCTTCGCCTCCAAATTCTTGTGAAGGGGCTGTTGGGATTGAGACAACAAAGTGAACAACACTGCGGGGGAAATTCAGGAAGTTCAAACTTGAATTGTGGAACAATTCTCCGTAGCTCCATTCTCTCAATCTAGTTGTTTATCCTCCTAGTGCTAAATATAAATTGCCGTTGAATGGCTTAACTCTTCCTCCTTTCACCTTTCAACTGTGCACAAGTGATGGATTGCCATGACAGCAGAATCTGACTACAAAATCAAATAGGGTACAGTTCAGAATTTAGTTAGCCGCCAACATATGAAATCCTAGGAACCCAAATACACCTACAGCATGAGGAGTGGAAGCCCAATTCTATAGCAAGTGCAGCACAATGTCTAGACCCAGCTCCTGACAGGTCAGAATCTTCTACCACTTTGAACCGTCAGGGAAAGGATCAAGGGCATCTTGATTCCCATCAACAAAGTATTCCACGATTGCTTTCAGTTTTGGAAGCTTATCTGGGTGGTAATTCACATGGATGATTACTGGTATAAACTTGCTCAGGTCAGCATCCTTCCTAACTGTCTTGAGCAGGACTTTACTGTTCATAAAGAGATAATAATCCATAGTTCTCCTGGAAGCATGAAGCCCGTAGTACCCAGGGTTCGAGGGGAAGAAGATTGAATACTGCTTTGATCCGATGAATTTGGCTGCCGTGAAAGTCGATCTGCAACTCGATCCAGAAGCTCAATTGATGGGATTGTGGGCCTCATGTAAAAGAAACCAGAATTGCAAACCCATATCCGCATCGTATGAGCATATCAAGCCCAGCCCATCTTGGGCTTGTCGAAGACATCATCATACCCATAAACTGTCATGTTGTGACCATCAGTCATGGACTCCACATCTGAATCCCTGAATAGATGATCAAATGGGTTCTGCAAGTAGAGTACATCAACATCTGATAAAAGAATATACTATAACCAAGCTGCAAAAACTCCCTCAAGATGGCATTTCAGCCCTGAGACAGCACGGTTCCCACCAGTCCTCCCAATGGGATCAATTCCTTCATCAGGGTCTCGTCTGTACGCATGAACTTCCTTTGATTGCAGAAATTCTCTGTTTCGTTATCCAATGCTACAACCAGATAGTTGGGTAAGCCCACTCTCTGGATGCTCCCCAACCAGATCTCTAACATTTCTTCTACATTTGAATTGGCCAACACAACTATAAGCTCTTTCTGAACAGCCACTTTTTCTAGTATCCTCGCCAATCTCGGATTCATGGAGTCATCAGGAATGATAGTTGGATTGGTTCTTAGAGCCTTAACAGTACCAAAAGGCCCAGCTTTATGCTGTTCTCCCAATATTAAAAACCACTTTTGCGCCTGATCCTTCCTTGTTCAGATAACTGAAGCTTCAAGTTAAGATCCCTCACCTGCCTCTTCAGTTCTGCATGCTTCTCTGACGAAGTGACAATGATGCCAACTTCTACATGTTAATCTGTTCGGGTGATTCACACGGGGATGAATTAACCTATACAAACCGCGAAAGAATTAATCAAGAATGAGATGATGATTCACGTAAATATATAGAGAGCGAAGGGTGCAGAATGCCGCGAATGCAGAGTAAAACTGTGTAAAAAGAATTCAAATGATTAGTTGATTAAGAACTAAATCCGCCATTTTCATATAATGTACCGAAGCATCAATGCGTATCGTATATTATTTTCAACAAGAATCATGCAAATACCATAATGATCAATGCCCGACTTGTTGGATATTTTCTAAAATTCAATTATCTAAAAAATAATTTCCAAGAGACATTTGGACGTGTCTTTTCAAAATCAAGTGTTTTGTTCCCTTTGGATGAGATGTGTCTTTTGGGCCCATTTGAGTGGATGTGACCCAATCTCAAAGGTTGCTTTCAAACATTATAAATTGAGGTGATTTGAAGTTTTTCAGAAGAATTGAAGAAAATAAGAAATGAGCATAATGCAGTATTTTCAGAAGAATACTGTCTAAGAGTATTTTATTCTCTTTTATTTTTACTTTGATTTTAAGGGCAATTCCATATTTTTTATTCTAGTGTGCAGACTTTAAATCAGAGTTGTGCATTGTATCCTGGGGACATAATTTCATCTAAACCACCTGCATGTGGGAAATTGATGTCTTTAAGAAAGCATTTTAATTGGTGTGCCTTGCCCATTTTTATTACTTTCTTAGATTAATTTCTCATATTCACAATCATTCACGTTTATACACTAATTATTTATACTAACTGTTTATTTGATTTTATGATTGCACATTCTTCGTAAGTAATTTCCCCAACACGACTAACTAGTTGAAAGTTAGTTTCCTATAGATACCTTGAAATCCACACTCAGGTGTGGCCAAGGAGTGATATTGGCACAAATTAACTATCATTTGTGGTGTTGCTTATCTGAAACACTTTGTTGTCCAATAGGATACTTTCGATTATCATGCAGCTTATTTTGAGTGCTAGTGACAACAGAAATAAAGGCTCCACTGATTCAAGGGATAGTGAAATAACAAAGCATTTCGGCAACAAGAGCTCTTAGAGGAACAAGAAGGTGCTCCTTGTTGCAACCACAAGATAGTGTGTTTGTCATGTAACCAATCAAAAGGAGAAAGACTTTTGAGTCAAATGGGTAACAAATTAGTAGATCTAGTACAGAAATTTTGAGTTCAGTTCGGAGCTATTGAAGAAAAAGTGTGTGTGTGTGTATTGGGGGGGGGGGGGGGTGGTTTGAGTTTGAGATGGCCAGTAAAAAAAGATGGTTTGAGTTTGAGATGGCCAGTAAAAAAAGAATACAACAAGGAAAAAGCTAGCAGAGTATTATGCTATGCAATTGTGGAGTACCACTTAGAAGGTCATTTTTCTTACGATACTAGTTAGGCTTAGTATGTTATATGGCGCTACGCAATGGGTTATGAAGAAACGATGGCTTAGTATGTTATAAAGCTAGCAGAGTATTATGCAATTGCGGAGTACCACTTAGGTAGAAGGTCATTTTTCTTAAGATACTAGTTAGGCTTAGTATGTTATATGGCGCTACACAATGGGTTATGAAGAAACATAGAGAAGCTTTGTAATTGTATGTGGCCAAGAAATGCATGCTTAAAAGGACGTAAAGAGTCACTAAAAATGACTAAATTAGGAAAAATCTACGGATAATAACAATCAAAGATAAAATTAAAAGAACATTGTTTGAGATGGTTTAGATGAGTATACATAAGGCCAAAAACTGTCCTTGTGAGATGAAATCAAAGGTTGATAGTGGAAGATGCTAGAAGAGGAAGGCTGGTGAAGACCTTAGGTGAAGCAATGAAGAAAGATGTCATTATGAGGGGTAATTGAGATCATGCCATTAAATTGGATTGAGTAGAAGAATAGAATCCACAAAGGTGGCCCTGGAAGGATGCAATCGAATCACTTTCTAGGCTGAGAGACAGAGAGCTTACTTTCCAAGTAAATAGCATTAAGGATAGGTTCTGTGGACTTGAGCTTTGTTGGAGTTTCTTTTATTTGTTAAGTTAAAATATAACTCTTCTGTGGACTCCAAAAATTGATGGGATAAGTCTTTGATGATGATGATCAATGTTGATGACGACGACAATAATGATTACCAATCAGTAGTAGTGAGATGACAAAGTCAATGATCATCCATAGAGAGTTGGATAGAATGGATTTAAGAATATGACATTTCACTACATCTGTAACAATTACAAGTTGACAGCAGAAGATTAGAGCTCAAAAAAGATGGGCTCGATCTTCATGGAAAGTACGGTTGCCCGGTTC
Organism: Persea americana; assembly: GCA_029852735.1. NCBI lineage: Eukaryota > Viridiplantae > Streptophyta > Magnoliopsida > Laurales > Lauraceae > Persea > Persea americana. Next base: position 85,363,062 of record CM056810.1, read on the forward strand.
TTTTACACTCAAAAAAATTTTTTTTTTTTTTTTTTTTAACAGTGGTTGTGTCGACGTTGCCCAAACCAGGAAAGGAGAATATAGGACATTCTCCAATCTGACCTGGATGGCCCTAAAGGATTCAAAGGAGAGAGCTTATTACTTGCCTGGTGAAAGTTCTTCAACCCTTCATTGGTTGGGAGACATCCTATTGCAGGAAGGCATTTGATTAATGCAATGTCATGAGCATGTATAGTAAATCTTGCTGAAATCTGGGTTTTAGTACTGTCTTCATCGTAGTGCGATTTAGCACAAAGGCACCGGATGGGCAAGCAGAACAATTGAATGTCCGATGTATCCATATAACTAACATGTTACGTGAGAACCCTTCCTTACCAGAGTAGTAAAGAGCCGTAGTTCTCATCTAGCTACCTTGGATTTGATCCTTGGGTACACTACCTTTTTCCATGGATGCAGGCTTCCTTACTACTTATGAGAGCTTTCTTCCTACGTGTGCAGACTTCCTTACCACTTATGAGAGCTTTCTTCCTACGTGTGCAGACTCTTTTTCTACCTACGCCTCAGTTCCTGGCTGGGGTAAAAAAAAGAAAAGAAAAAAAGAAAAAACCCTAACAAAATCCACAGAGAGCGGAAGAACGTGGAAATGTTCAGTTCATTCTATTTAATATGGGGCGACGAAGAGTACTTATGGACATTTGACCTGGTGGGCTAATTGGAGATGGTGTCAGACAATTGGAAATTCTGACATTCTATCAACCAATTAACTTAACTAAAGACTGTGGGCTGATGAATGATGATATGGTGAAAGAATCAAACAAGTGAAATTGCCGCATTCTTAAAATTGTCCTTTTACACCAGTGATGCTTAAATCTCAACCTTTATATATTTATTTGGGTTTCCGATGTTCTTGTGCATTCCACCTAACAGTCGGTCTTTAAAATTTTTTGGGATTGCACGTGACTTCTATTAAGCCTATTTATTGGAACTTCACTTACCTATCGAAATCTAAACAAAGACCCAAACATCCCTAATTTGAGGCCCCCTGAAAGGGCATTTTGCTCTTCCTTTCAGTTCCATTTTTGGTCTTTTCTTTGCCCAAATTAGGTTCACGGTTTCACCCCATGTTGAAGCTCCTCATGACTCAAGATCAAGTTACCAGTGGCTTTTAAAAAAAGTCCAAACAATTGGGACATTGCTATTTTCAACACACATCTACTATGCATAACCACTTAATGAGTTGTCTGTCCTCACCCCCGGGACTAACCTATCTGTATGATGGTTCATGGGCCACACACCTCACCTACGGCTCAGATCAGATTTTGTGCCTCTTGGATTGTTGGCCCATGCTCCATGCACACGCAGCCACAACGATAATAATTCATAATAAGCATTCATTTCTCTGTCTCATCTTGTGGGACATGGCTTTGTAGGGAACAAGAAGACAACAATGACCAAAAATAAAAAAAACAAACAACTTGGACTCTCCTTCATTTCATTATCATTTTAAAGAAGAGAACCCAAAACAACAACACTAACCAGCCCCACTATTTTACAATAAAAAACAAAACACCAACCCCACTAAAAGATGCATCCAATCCAAAGACTCTAATCGGTCCAACAGATGGACCCCACCCCACTAATCAGCTAAACCTCCATGCTGACGTGGCAACCAGCTCCCTCCTCTGCCAGCAAAGCATCAACGACGCGTGCCGTTTCACCACCTGGAACTCCCTCAGCGGGACCCGCCTCCGCAAGCACTCGGCCTGCGACTCGGTCGCCTCGCTGAGTGGGACCGGCTCCATTCCAGACCCGCCCAGCAGCTCACTCCACGGCACCATCCGATTCACGGCCGCCTCGACCCACCGGAATATCCTCTGCCGCAGGAGGAACCGCTCGATCCTCCGCACCTGCTCCGCCGCCCCGCCGATCTCCGCCGCCGCATCCAGCGACTCCAGCAGCACCGAGTAAAATTCGAGCCCGTCGATGAAAGTCCGTCTGAACGGCGGCACTCCTGCGCCGTCCCTCCGACATTCCCCGTCGATGAAAACGGCGATCCGCGGCGAGATCCGGCGGAGCAACCTAAAAAACCCTGCCGTTCCGGCGCCGCCGATCTGCCGGAAGATCCAAGGCGAGAGGTTGACGACGACAGCTTCGCCTTCCACGAACCGGATCGAGCTGAGACCGAGGGTCTCAAACCCGGCGAGCTCGACGAAATCAATCTGGAATCGGATCCCGAGCTCCCTCGCGAAGCTGCAGAGGATGTCGCCGGCCAGCCTCGTCTCCATCGACTCCTCGGCGACGATCGCCGTGATCCTGAGAGAAGCCGCCGGAACCCTACCTGATCCCCGGCATTTCATCGCGATCTCCTGCATGAACGACGGCCACTGGCCGCCGAGACCGATATCGAAGTCGATCACATGTACAAATCTCAATCGATCATCGACCGCTTCGAGAATCGCCTGGTTGGCGGTGAAATTCGCGAACTGAAAGATCGGAGAGAGATCGGAGAAGGCTTTGTAGGCGACGATCTTCTGCACCGTCTCCCAATGGGAGGATGCGATCTTCGAGTTGTGTTGTTGTTGTTGTCCTCCGAGGAGGAGCGATTCGATAGCTTCTTTGAAGTAGAAGGCGGCTCTCTGAAGCGGCTTTCCGACCGGATAGAGGAGCTGTTGATTGAGCCGCGCCAATATCACCTGCGCGAGAGTGAGATCGTTCGAGTCGACGCATTCAGCTGCTTGGATCAGCTGCTCAAGCTGAAACCGATCGAAAGAGGAGGCGGAGGAGGAGGGGATTTGGGAAAGATCGGATCTTTCGACGGATGGATTGAAGACGAGATCGTTGGGATGGATCGAGTGGTTGAGATCGGACGGATCGAATGGGTCGTGGGGAGGGAAAGGGGTGGGGAGGAGGAGGAGGTTTTGGGGGTTTAGGGTTTCGAGTTGCGGAATGAAGTTGGTGAGGGCGGGGGCATAATCATCTTTTTCTCTGAGGTCCGAGAGCATGGAGTCCCATTCGTCGATGGGGAGGAAGGAGGAGGGCTGTTCGTCCGTGACGACTCCGGCGGGGATGGCGGCGGAGGCGGGGCTGGAGCGGAGGTCGAGGACGGAGGTGGGCTCATAGGAGGAGGAGAGGGGTTTTGAGATGGAGAGTTGGTGATTGTGAGCAGCGTCGACGAAAGGTTTCATCAGGTACTAGAAAAGAGAGAGGGAGGAAGCCGAGTCCGTCGTCTCTCCTGTCTTGTGGTTGACGATGTGGTGTTGGTATTGGGAAATGAAATGGAGTGGGGGTGGTAGGCTTTTCGGCGTTATCATGAGGGTCTTTTTATTTTTGCGTGCATGGGCTCATGTGGGTGGTGGACAATGGACATGCATGTGATGTGATGATGCCATGATGGGCTGGGAAGGAAGGAATAGGGATGACATGACATGGTAGGCAATGTGGTCGGTCTAGTCCTTGTCTGAGTAAGAAAGAAGCTTGTAGGTGAAGTTGCGGCTTTTGCTGCATCTCTCTGCTCGCTGGCTCGCCTTTTTCTTCTCTTGTCTTGTCACCATGACTAATCTAAATTGTGATTTGGACGATTAAGTTGTTGTATTTGCTTTTTAGTGGAAGAAGGATCTGCACAAAAAACCATATAGTGATCTCTGCAAGGCTGGAAAACTGATTTGGTAAAGTAGGTTGCATTTTTAAAGCCGGGCCAGATCCAACAGCCAGCAAGTAGCGGTGAAGATGTGAGAGAGAGAGAGAGAGAGAGAGAGAGAGGGCCCTGGAATGTTATGTTACGTCATCTCATTTGAGTTGAAGTGAGACATTTTAAAATTCGTCTTTAGTCCTTCGTCCCGCCCTCGCAACGCCCCAGTATAGTCCCAAGCTTCTTCTCTTTCTATTCAAAAGGGAGTGTGAGGAGAATAAGAAAGTACAGACAGTAAATATGAAATGTCAGCTCAGCTGCTGCTTGGAATTGTTGGGCACTGGACACCACCATATAAAACTACTGAGCTTACTTGGTCCATCTCTAACCATTACCATTATCCAGCATGAACAGGCACGGTCTGGCCCATTTTAGTATCTAACTACACCAACAGAGAGAAGGATTTTATGACGATCCTCCGGCTGAACAGTACCATTGGATACTGGATGGTAAAGTCATCTAAGGCGATGTCTCTTCCATGAGACCTGGTCTAACAATGCAGGCTCCCTGTTGGATTGGGACAGTACCTCGTTTATTGTGGCTTTTGGGTTAGCTGGAAATTGAACACAATTTCAGGTGGTCTTGGCTCGGAGACTCATGATGAGAAAGTGTCGTTCAGGAATGACGAGATTATGATGAGAGCGGCAAAAGGAGGGGATCTGGGTTTGACTGTCCAATGGGAGCCGTTATTTTGCTTTCTACGGATGAGTGTCTGATTCGGATTTTCTCCCACGCCTTAATTCAAGCTGTTCTCCTTTTGCCACTGGCTAGATTCAAAATCATGCACTGTACTGCCCTTGGCCTTATTTATGGTTACATTTATGTAATCGTTCTTTAGGTGGGACCCAATCGAAACCATATATGGAACATAGTGTTAGTTGGGTACACAAAGTGGGTCAGTACTCAGGTTGAGCCCTTCCGGTTCCCAGCTAATCGAAGATCAACAAACTTCAAGAACTCAAATTTGCCATGCTTGATTGCCTTTTACAGTTTTACTATACTGAAGGAGACTCCAAAGCACTGGCTAGGTGACTCACCTCCTCCATGATGTTGGCCAAAAGATAATCACCCTCCATCTATTATCCTTATTTCTTTTCTCCACCAAATATTCACTCATCCACTCACTCAAGCCCTACACCATCAGCATGCAACAGAAGGATTGCTGTTTGATTGTTTATGTGGAAAAGAGGTGCCTCACCAATTGCATTTCAGTGGATTGACACCATTAAACCATCATTAAGTTATTATATAATGCTACAATTCTGAAAAATGACTCAACAAGGGTAGAAAAACAATGATAAAGTACTTGATCCCACTAATCCCTAATTAGAGTCCGAAACGGTCAGAATGCGCTAACCCTTGTATTCGTATTTGCACTGGATGAATTCAGAATCAATCGCAGAGGGTTCCGTGGTTAGATTGATTGTGTTTTATACATATGAACTCCATACAATTTTCTTAGGATATTAGAGAAGTATAATTGCAGTTAATCACATGTAAAATAAGAGATAAATCCGATGCCAGGACTCAAACCTGATTTGGTTGAAATTTTAACTGGCACTATTTGGAGGGTTGGAGCTGGGCTACTTTTGACAGATGAGCATGTATAAACAAAGAAATGGTCGGAAACCTATAGCCATAAGTGTTGTTTTCTTCATAAGGAGGATTCTTCTTTTCATTAGTGTTAGAGATCCCCATTCCCCACCCGTTGAGGTCAATCGAAAGGATGGTGATCAAAAGCCTCCTTACCAGGGGATCTTAAACTACAACAAAAATCCAGAATATTTATGATCTACCGAAAGCCAGAGGGGCACGGTTTTGTGGAAACAAATATTATGCAAAAGCTTTTCAAACTTTTTTTTGGAGGCAGTTTAACTATAGCCCCAACTAAACTCCATTTCTTCCACAGACACACCGCATGTTATGGCTTTATCTATGTCTAGTTCATCCAGTATACCACCAAAAATGAGAGTTAATATTAGTTTGTATTTTCAGTTCATTTCTAGGATTTCACAGAAAGAGATGAAAACCCATATTTAGGGTGCCTAGATCGCAATATTACCTAACGATGAGCCACCTGGGTCAGGACCTATATCATTCAGGTTTAATTTTTGATATACCAAGATAGGAATAAGATCCATTGTATCAAATATCAATGGCTAGATAAATCTAAAATCTGCCTCAGTGGTAAATTGAAAAGAATGGTTTTACTCGGATTGGGTCCTAAAATGTAGAGTATCTTATTTGTCCCCGGTTGTTCACTCTTGAGCTGATTATAGGCGTGTCGTGTGCATGGATGCATGAGTTAGCATCCTATGGGAAAAAAGTATCCTATCTCTCTAGTGAATTGGATAATCTTGATCGGTAATCTGGCTGATATTTATTTGTCATGTATGGGTTACAACTCTGGCTGTTATCTGTCAAGGACCCAAAACCAATTAATAGAACCCATGGCTTCGACATGCGTAGTTTAACCCCGGTACAACCGATATTTTTTTCTTTGGTAAAAGTGCTACAACCGACTTGGATTAACATTTTTGTCGGTACATCTTTTGCCTTTCAAAGGCCACATTAGACTATGAAAAAAAATTATTGGAAGAATGTTCTACGTTTATCTTGCCTATGTTTGCATTTTAATAATCCTTACTTGCCTTCATTTAAAGTTACTTTTATGTCCGAATTTAGCATCTAATACGTTTATGTGCTTTGTACATGGTTGACTTGAGTGTCCATTAAAGCAACAATTGCCATATAAAAATAATTCTCACCAGAAGTAATGATTTTTTTTTTTCTTATTCCTTTTTGCTTGACATGCTGCATTGGCTAGGTGTCAAACCTTTACCGTTGATCCAACGACTGACTGAGAAGAAATAATTTCTATTTTGTAGAAAGTTGAAACTTCATTTTCTTGTTTGTTGGAATTTTCATGGACTAAATTTTTTGTTTCCATGTTGTACAGTGCTAGTTCTTACCTTTGGACAGAGAGAGAAATAGACTATGGTTTCATTTAATGGGATTGGCTAGATTCACAATATTAATGGACCTATGGTGAATTGGTGATCATTTTATTAGTCAACAGAGTGTCACAATTTTCATTCTTGAGGAGTTTTTGTTGAGATAATATTCAGAATTTCTTGAATCTTGGTTTTCTTCCTTGAGATATCATCAAGTAATATTTTTAGATGATCCAAATACTACTAAAAAGTAACTTCTCATTTATTTATACCAAGCCATATGGGAGTTAATAAATAAGTTAAAAGACTCGTCTTTCACAAGTAAACACAACAAAAAAATTCACTTTTAGTGACACTTTAATAGCGACGGATTTCATTTTCCGCCACTAAATAGCCTTATCAATGACGGGTGTCATAATCCGTCACAAAGTTGTAATTTTTTTAGTAGTATCAACGGCGGATGATATTTCCCACCGTTAAAAGGTTCAAACTTTTGTCAATTTTTTCAAAGGTGGTCCCACCTTTTTTATGTCCTACTTCGCTTGATGAAAATATCGCCTGATAGAAAGACTAAAACTATCGCTTGAGCTTCGAATCGTTTGAAGACAGAAAGAAGGGGAAAGTTAGGTTTTAGAGGATTTTCAAACGATTTGAAGACAGAAAGAGCGAGAAAGAAGATGAAATCTGTTGGTGGATTTAGAGGGTTTTGGAGAAGTTACAGTTTTCTAGCTTTAATTCGATATGTGGAGGAACTCTAAGAAGCTTTGTTTTAGACTTTGGTTTTGTTTTTTCCAGATTTGATTTCAGATTGCTTTGATCCGTGGACGAAATATGAGCAGCTTCGTTAGTTGTTGATTCGATTTCATATTGCTAGAGGGAGATTTCTAGGGTTTTTGAACTGCGAATGTGTGTTGTTGTTAGTTGGTAAAATTGTGCGTGAAAGCTGTGAATGAGAGGTCGGTGTTGACAGATCTCACTCTTTTTCTTCCTCAAAGTTCTTCTTCGAAACACCATCTCTTGCATTAGGTAAAAATCGGTGATGTGAAAATCTTTTCTAGGGTTTTAGATGTGTTAGGTTTTATCAATCTATGCCCTGATTTGTTTGAGAAAGGGGTTTGGATTTTTGGGTATATGTTTTGGATCTTGTTTTAGTAAATCCATGCCTTTCATCAACTGATGCGCTCATATCTTCCATTTTTCTATGTATCATCTATGTAGATCTTTTGGATTCATGTTTTGGATCTTGTTTTAGTAAATCTATGCCATTCACCAATTGATGCCCTCATTTCTTCTATTTTTCTGAATATCATCTATAAGTTACACCCTTGTTTTTGGATCTTAAAACAAGGCTTGGAGGTATTTCACTTTATTTTCGGTTTCTTAGTTTGTACCATTAGAAAATATACTTTCAACTAAGCAAGTCTTTAATCTCTAAACGTTCCAAGCATGGTACTTAATCCGTTTAGTAGTTTCATGAACTTCTCGTCTTTGACTAGTAAAGATATTAGATTAAGGAACCTAGATATTCCAGTTTCATTGGAATGTCTGAAATCCATGCACTGAATTTCTCTTTTATTAAATTTTCATTCCAAGCATCAAGCAACTACTAGACTTTTGCTGAAAGTGGTGGAAGGTTCCTCATTGTGAGTTCAGCAAAAATAGACCGAAAGATATTCTTGTGAGCTTCATGTGCTCCACTTGAAAAGCTATTTTTTTATGAATTAGGGCCACATATAACAGGTTGAGTGGACACATCTGGTTAGCTTAGCTGGCCCATATTGGCTAAGCTTAATGGTTACTGGATCCAGTTGATCATACAAATGTTGATACCGATATTTATCAAATAGTTGTGGCTTCAAAATTCTCATACCTTAAAAAAAGTACCTTTTTTGATCGGATGATTCTATGTTATGTTTTTGCACAAAAGTTTGGTCATAAAGAGACCTTTCAACCCCTTAACCACCAATGTTTGTCATACTTTCAGGTGGATCTGCAAGATGGAGTTTAGCAAGATAGGAACATGATTGTTACTTAATATGAATAGGGTAAAGATGTATATTCAAAATCGGTCAGGCTCAACCTCATAATTTATTATATGGATTACCATCCAGACTCTTAAATGGCCTGTGCAGATCTTGTAGGCTTTGAACTAGAACATGCCTTATGTGTAATGGTGTAAATACGGCCCAAGCCCAGTCTTTATTTGTACAAAACTTATAACAAAGCTTTCCTATTAAGTGAGGCTTTTTATCTTTTTATACTTTATCAACTTCCGATAAGGTTACTAAGTTGGAAGCTAGGATTATCGATCAATCTATACAATATTGGGCCTCACTCCTTATAGAGTGTGATTTAAGGATCCAACCATTAGGAAACCAAAGAGCTGTAACGGGTTGATAAGAGAAGCCCAATCCAGTCCTCGATCTGTTAGGATATTCCACTTTTATGCATGGGCATAACCAACAGGGCCTAAGATATCTGTTCAACCCAATCCAAGAGTGAGCTGGCCACAAAATCCCTTAACATTGATATTGGTAATTTTAGAGTTTTTCTCCCTCCAAGAGAATTTTTTCATAGTCCCCCATGATGCATATTTTTCTGGGTCCGCCACTAGCCACATTAAGGCCCATTGGGCCTTTTTTCTATTTGGCCTAATTCTTACGGGCCAACGTGCAAATTGTGAGATGCGCATGTATGACAAGAGAATAAGAATAAAGGCCTCCTGGAAAATCGAAATGAATCCAATGAAAGAAGTACAAAGCATAATCCAATATATCCCTAGTATCCCCATACGGTGTATAGACACAGATACACTTTAAGCATGGCGAGATCTCATCCACTACCACTGAACAGTGCCTTTTTGAGTGGCTGATGATGGCCATCTTTTTCCACAGATAGAAATCAAGAGAATCCCAACACTCCCTTTTGTACACTGCAAGCTTCTCTCCAACCGTGTGATAGCCGTGTAATTACTAACGCTGATTAAATTCCCTGAGTCCCAAAAGTCTCATCTGATTTGGACAAGACACACCAAAGAGGACACCAGGTGTTCTTCAACAGAATAGGCAAGCTTGTTTTTAGTAAGAAGAAGAAGAAGGGAAAAAAAAAAGAAGAAGAGAAATCCCTCAATTTCTGTATCTAATTAAGAAGCTGCGATTTTGCAGATACAGATAGTATATGTAGGCAATTATCTTGTATATACACATTGTACTAAAAACTGGATGAGGTAGCATGTTGGGCCCATCTATCACCAATCCAAACCGTCCATTAACCCCCCGCCCCCTCAAATAGCATTTGAGCCCGTGAACTTGTACCCATCTCAATGGACTAAACTATCGGATCGAGAGTTAGTTTTTTTCAACATAAATCTGTTAAACTTATGGGCTGTGGTTCAAGGGATTGGAGGCATGATATTGACCCCCTTTTTTGTATCTAGGGCCTACTCAGATGGATCTTTCCATCAGCCAATCCAATAACCAGTGGAGCCCCTAGTGGATCTTTCCATCCAGCTACCTTGGGTCATATTATGGTACGTACACTGATACACCTTGTACCAGAAGAGCGGTCTTATATGTATGTATCAATCAGTTATTTTAACTTCAAAAAATAATGAAGGGTGGTGCAATTTTTCTAATCCTGCATAGGGTCCAAAAGCGTATCACTATCCAAATTTTTTTTTTTTTTTTTTCCATTTAAGTGTAAAAAGATATTCTATGTAAAGAGAGCAGATAGACATGCTTTTCATGCAAGCCCCTTGGAAAAGGGGGTTGGATATTTTGCTTGTTTTCTGTACGTCGGATTAGAAACAAACGGTGGGATCTTGAGGAAATGGGCAGCTATGGAACATATTCTCTTCCCTGAAGAAAGCCTTTTCCTTTTTTCTTCTTCTCTTCGTGGGCGTAATATCTACGCGCTCCATGGCATGGCATGGCATGGCATGGGATAATGCATGCAACAAAACCATGCATGCATGCATTGCAGATCTGAGCAAAAAAAAGCCACAATTTGGGTCCCACGACAGGCGTTGAATTCCACTTGTCTGAGTCCACGTTGCTTTCAGTGGGACCCACATGGGGCTGTCTCCATCTGGACTCGACTCGAAGAAGAACTCAGTGGCGGCACTCACTGCAGATTGCAGAAAGTCGGTCAGACTCAGATGATGATGCATGCCCTGTAAAGTAAAGCTTTCGTTAATTTCTGCTTAAGCTCATGAATGTTCAAGAAATTTACCTTTGAAGAGAATTTCTCTGTGGGATTTCTCAGTGAGGATCTTGTCTTCGGGAGTTTCATGTATGCTGGCCATTTCACAAGAACCAGGTCACCTGCGCTTAATCAACTGATCACGAAGTATAACGGATTTAATTGAAGGAATAGTTAAGATGACCAAGTGACCACTACATAGGATGGATTCGCACAATAAGATTGACCTTTGATTAAAAATGTGATTAATGAATGTATATAAGATTGCATTAATAATGTTTTTAAGCAAATGGTCAATCCGACAGAGAGACCAACTATTGTTTCAGTTAAGTTAAGCACACACCATACACTATACAAAATAGTTTATTTTGAGCGGCTTGAATTTTCAAAAATAGTCTCCACTGTGGAGCTTTACTCTTTTTAATTACTTGAGATTTCTCTATGTCAAAACCTTAGATGATCCGAACTCCTTCTAATGGGCTTCCTAATAATGGAATAAATTCTAAAAAGACCAGTCAATAATAAAAATGACAACCACCTAGAACATTAGAAATTTCCAATTAAATCTCTCGTGGATGCATGAGGTATCATAAAAAAAATTGAGACCCAAGATTAATGATTTCTAATTTTAAGAGATAAAAAACGAAGTAACTATATTAAAAACTAAAATTGGGGTTTCATGATTTTCAGTTGAAGAGGTACATATACAGATCCTACTTACACTATATTATTGATGTGTATGTACTCATTTTTATCATGATTAATCATCAGTGATACTTAACATTCTTATTAAGGTCAAAGTTGGCCTCGTGCCCATACATAGGACATGTACAATATAAGTGACATGGATGAAGAAAAAATGAGCCTCCATAAGCTAAGATGTGGTTACATTTAAAAAAGCAACGGTGCAACTCAGATTGGGCCAAATCCAGGCAAAAGTAGAATTTGGATTTTGCTTGTTCCGGCTCTAGTCTGTTTGCAGATGAGTTTTGGGCCTTAATTCTTTACTTAAATTCTATGGAAATTTTATAAATTCACCAAAAGTTGTCTCCTGCGTGGAATTCCAAAATCCTCATCTCAACTTAATGATCCAAAAATGCATGGTATGGATGTTGGAATTCTGAGAATTCCAAAGTACTGTTCAAGTAGCTGAAATTCAAAGTTTCAACAAACAAAAAAAAGAAAAGGGTAAATCCCAAGGGATATCCATCGCATCACTGTCTTTCAATTCTCAACAATACAGACAGTGAAGAAACAGGTGGCTATGTGAATTTGACCATGGTACCCGATTTTTCTATAAATACATTAATATATAGAAAAAGAAATAAAAAGAATTGCACACATATTACTTGCATTAAGTTATATGACACATTATACATTTTGTAAAGAGTCCGGTTCCTTTGTCATAGTTATTATACGTGACCCACGTAATAATTTCCTGGAACTACATCTTGGGGCCCATATATAGATAATTTGAACTATTCAAAATGAATTCCATCCTCTTAGCAAATGTATCCTTAGAGCATCTCCAAGAGCTACTTCATTTCTCCATATGCCTTTTTAAAAAATAAAGGCTTATGTGGCAAAAAAGGCATTTGTAAATTTGACATCTCACTTGGGCAACTCCAAGAGAGATGTCAAATTATTATTTTATTCTTTTTTCATTTAATCCTTATTTGCTTTATTACATATATCTTACTTATATTTAATGGGATTTGGTACGATTTAAATGTTATTAAAGTAATAAATTATTAAAAAATAAAAAATGCACAAATTGTACTTGAAACCCATTTTTCATTGAAAAGGTAAAATCAAATTACATAATATTATAGTCAATCACAAGCTTCTTCATATTGACCTTGGAAATGCCACAGGTGCTCCACCAGATCGGCTTGGAGTTGAGAATGTGTTCTCTTATTACGAATAAGCAAGTGGTTTTGAATGAGATCTCGAAAATATTGTGAGTTCACGAATACGCACCTCGACCAACAACCTTTTTCTTTGGGGCATCATCAGTAGGGAGTTCGGTTGCCTCACCAAAATATTGTGAATATTTGGTAGAAAAATTAGGAAATTGAGAGAATTGAGAATCCATAGTGTGAATGAAGAAAAAAATGACTTCAAACACTCATAATTTATAGATATCCAAGCTTCAAGAATTTCTCAATTTATCACAATTTATAATTACTCATTAAAACTCAAAAAAGTCAAAAAAATAAATAAATAAGCCGGCTATAAATATAGCCGTGTAACGTTCACTGACGTCCATGGTTTCATCAGCTACTTAAACAGACCATATGATCAACCCCGTTGAACCACAGGCCATCAACTCCAATATTCCATCCAACAGTGATTTGCAACGTACATCACTATTATTATATTGAAAAAAACTATTTGAAAGCTCACTTTTTGGTATGTAATATTTGGCATACCAACTCATATGTCAATTGCCACATGTAAATAGAGGTTCTGTTGGAGGAGACATCATATGCCATTTACTGCTGTTAGATGCTGCGTTGGACAAATGAAGTAGCTCTTGGAGATGCTCTTAAGTTTCAGCTCCAAATGATTAGGCCCCACCATCTGCTTGAACACCATGATGGAAATGTGATTGGGCGCTGATGTGGCATCACTGCTTACATGGTGTTAATTACATTTCTGACATAGTTTTCAATAATAAGGTAGGACCCTGTCGTGTAGAATTGAAATTTGAGGATATATTAGTGGAGATGATGAAATTCATCTTGGACGATCCGGATCATTTGTATGTGGGCCCCAGGCTGGAGTTTCAAGAAAGTGCTATACGGTTCCATGTAATAGTTGTAATAGAGGATTTGAATTCTTTTTTTGTACTAGGGATTTTTACAAAAGACCCTATTTTCCAACAACAAAAACGAGTCTAAGTAAAGTGGTCTCCCACACACTTCCCGTGAGTGGGAGGTGTGGAACTCTGTTGTGGGGCCAACCATTCAAGATTAAGTCATCTCCTCCATAACATATATATCCGCAAATTTAATATGCTAAAATGGGAGGCGATCGGATCATTTTCAAAATAAGACTTTGTGCAATTTAAGGAGATTGGTGTGTGAAGCTCTTGGATGTTAACATTGTTATCCTTGCATGTCAAGTTAATGCGACCATGGATTAATCTCTAGGCATGCCATTTGAGGAGAAAGCATTCCTCAGGAAAACATATATATATATATATATAATCCTTGTTTCTAGATTTTCGCCTTATTCTAATTTTGACAATTTTGATTGGAAAGCCAAATTTGAATTCGGCGGGAAGGGTAAGGGCGCTAATATTTGAACTCGAGCATTCGAATTTAAAACTTCACTGTTTGTGCAATGAATACGAGGAGGCGTCCCCATGTGTGGCCACCACTATTTGACGCGGGAAAAGGAGTTGAGCAGGTGCACGTGGTCCATCTTTCTGTATTTTGAAATGGAATTGACATAAAGATAGAGATAAAGTCGACCGGACCTCATGAGTGGGCCTCTCTTTTTTTTTGATCTTTTGCGCTTAATCGATGGTGTTGGAAAAGTAGAATCATTTTATAAACAGAAAAGTTTTTTGAGGCATGGTTGTTGCCACTAACCAGATCAACTAGGTTAAGTAAATCTTAAATATCAATAGGATTGTAGCTATGTAGGCCTTTAAGAACTTTATATAATTTTCCATATGTGGATGTAATTATCCTGGAACCGGACTCATGGGTGAGAACATACAGAAATCCAAAGTTGAAAGTTCCAGATTCTACATCAATTGATCCGGATTCAAAATCTTTCCAAATCTTATGATAGCTGTCAGAACTACATTATTTGGAATTGGTGACTTTGAGTGCTCGAATCATCCATTACCCATTCGCAATTCTTGCTATAAAAAAAAAAAAGAAGATGGGGTTATCTTCTTCTACTCAACATCACCCTGGATCTTTTGCATGACCCTCCCTTTTTAGTAAATGGGTTATGGTTATTGATTTGGATATGCTAGCAAACATCTCCATATATATATGTTTGGGTCTTCCACCCATCAGTTTAAGCTTTTGGATTGATAAATGATATCTTAATTATATAGTATTAGATCGGATTTATATACTTTTATTCTGATGATCAAACCCTTCCTCGTCCTCCAGTGCTCCAAATTTAACTCTAATCTAACAAGATTTATGTATATTCATTATCGTATTTTTATCGAATGGTTAATCTTATAATTAGACAATCTCTGATTTAGGTAAATCTGAGACATCCCCATATAATGAGAAGAATCATTATTCACAATGCCTAGATTTTACCCATATTTTGTCCAAAACAAGACATCCCTGAATCTTGAAAAGCAACACGCGCTCCTGGACAGGGTTGACCCCACGTAAGAAGACGACATGCACCAAAGAGTCACACCACCTGTCTCTCAAGGTTTCTCTGAACAACCGGCTCCAGTGCTCGTCTCTTTCCCCATAAATATTCACTGCTTTTTTTTTCTCTGGGAACCTAACTCAACTCATCTGCACAGAAAGAGAGAGGTAGATATATATATATATATATATATATATAGAGAGAGAGAGAGAGAGCTAATCTATGGTTAATTAAGTTGTCTACACATGCAAAAATGTTGAGAAAGCTATGGGTTTCTTCTCTGCTTCTAGATCTCTTGTTTTTATTCCTCTTCTGCAACTCTTCGAATGCTGCAACTTTGAAGTCAGACGATGTCATGAATGATCGCAACTATCTGATCACTAAGGAGGAAAGGAGATTCCTTGCCGTGACTGATTACGGTCAGATCTCGGCCGTAGATATCAATGATGGTTATGGAGGGCCCTGCCAACTTCAGTTCATCACCTTGGAACCCAATTCGTTATTCCTTCCAGTCTTGCTCCAAACAGACATGGTGTTCTACGTGAACACAGGTACGTAACGTGTATTAGTCATCTAGTGCTTATCCCTGGTTGGCTACTTAGTGTATTTATATCTGTCTATTAATTTCTCTCTCTTACAAGGTTGAATATATTTTTTTATGGATTCTCTCATCTTTTGCACTAGTTGAGAAAATGCAACTTCATGATTGAATTCTATTGGTTCATTTCCACCATCTTCAATGATTTATACTTCATTATGGACTGTAATATTCATGAGTTACCATCACAGTGCATCTCTTTACTCTTGTGATTTGGTTATTTAATTACCGAAATGCCCTTGTTGGGGGAAAGTGGGGCATAGGGGCATTAGTGTCTACGATACATCGTATTGTGTATTTACCGTGTGGATGAAGAAGAATCATGACTGGATTAGAGGACTTAGACAAACAGAGAGGAGTTATTATGATGATGGAACCCAAATGGATCGGGTAAGGCTTGTAAAAGCCATACAATAAATAAACTCTATATACAGTGGGGCCATAGAAGATTTACCCGACTCCCACTATATCCACAGGGATTAGTTAGGCTCGAAGGGTTAGAATACCTTGCATTATAATAATAAAATAAACAAACTCTATATATTATTTTGTTATATTGTTTGTATTTCACATAAGCAAGCATCGCTCCGCAAGTAATTAGGGGGTGTTTGGAAATTCGAAAAATAAGCTCGTAATTTAGACTTGAAAAATGTTCACCTGCGCTCCGTCACCCTATGCTCCCGTGTATCAGTCATCATGCATAGCGCGTGAAATTCAGGAGTAGGTCTTGCCTTCGAGGATGGTCCGGATGGACAGGATCATAGAGCACACTGTATAGGTGGGAATTCTCCTTTAAAGTTTTTTTTTTTTTTTTTTTTTAGTTAAAGTGGATAAAAGCAGACAATGTAAAATCTACACTGCTTTGAACAAAAATGACCATTTAAAGCTTTCAAAATGATGCAAATGGTGGGTTCTACATTCTAATTTCTAAAAGGCAAATCCCAACTACCACAATTCCTAAAGGTCGGCCAAATATCTCATGATGTTATAAGCTTTTTTATAATTTCACCAAAACAGACTATTTGTAAATTAAAACTTTAAAATTAGAGTGGTTTTTTAGACCTTAGTCTAATTAGTTCTTATAATTAAATTAGAGATTCCAAACAACCCCGACCTTACAGATATTCTTATGATACATCTCTATAGTATAATCTACCATGTTATTTAGGTTATTAAAAGTTACATAGAGAGTTATCTTAACGTCGACCAAAATTAAAGTCCATAACAGTGGGAAGAATGCAATTTTATAACACAATTAATTCCTGTGATCATGAAGATTTACACATGTTCCATTTATTTGTGTGGGTCAGGAAGGGGACGGTTTAGATGGGTGGACAATGAGGAAGCGCATCGCATGGAAATACAAAAAGGTGATATCTACACCATTGAATCGGGTTCCATTTTTTACGTCCAAAGCCTTGCAGAGCCTACGAAAGAAAAGCTTATGATTTATGCACTCTTCACAAACAAAATTAGTGAAAACGCACAGGTTTGAGCTCCCATACTCTCATAAGTACTGATCACATGAGATTTTTCTAATTCTCTTCATTCTTGTTGAAATATAAACTAATTATGAAAGACATGTATGTTTGGATGAAGTATGCTCATGAATCACTGTTTTTCTTCATATTTCAATCTAGGGATACATATGTACTTAGATATATAGAGACGGGAGGGGTTTGAGTCAAAGATATTTTCATTGGATTCTACAACATTTATGAAATTTTCTTTCTATTTATTTTTTAGACTTGTATTGGAATTTCTCAACTCATATAACATTTTTAATATTGAAGTGGCACAACATCCTTTCAATATTACTTTTTAGTATCATCCAGATTTTTTCTCCATCTTATTGTCTTCAAGGCCAGTCATCTCAAGTATCAAAATGCTAATCCCCAAATCCATCACAACAGATTTTCTGTCGAAATGAGTTTTTAACACTACATAAATATTTTATCTGTTTTAAAATATATTTAAAAAAAAAAAAACATGACTCTTGTGTCATTGAGATTAGTTTTTCCCAGTCAATATTATGGAGCTGAATGAGTCGAGTATGAGTCATGAGTTTTTGTACTTTTAGCCTCGGAATGATTTAAATTTAAGAAATTCTTACTTTTAGCAGTAGGAAAGGAAAAGAAATCGCTTTATTTTTCTTTTAAATAGATTTTTTTTTCAAAAATCAAGACCAACATACATCTGAAGCTATAACCCTAAAAAAGGGAGGAAGAAATAACATAGGACATTAGCGCTATGAGAAGCCATTAATACAATAACATAGACATCGGAGGTGCTAATGTCAAAAAAAAACATTACTTATTCTTTGACCGTTCCTCGACAATACCTACATTAAAAGTTATGGTTGTTTGAAGCTGACATTGCGACCAAAGTTTAATGCTTGATTTTGTTGCGATTTTCTTATTTAGAAACTGTTCCACCACTTACTCTACATAACAAAGACTCTGGGGAGTTTTTTTTTTTTTTTCAAAAGGTAAGAGAGTTTTTGAAAGACTCTAGTAGTTGTTATATCTATTATTGTCTTTATTGTAGTTGTTTAGTGATGTCTGGTTAATGTAATTGGTGTGGTTTGTCTTGTAAACTCTTGTATTTCTTTCAATTCCATTACTCTTTTGTGGGGACAAAAAACATTATTTGAGATCTCCGAGTGTTCACATTGCAACCAAACCTACCCAAATCAAGAACATGAAGGATAAACTTTTATTATTCATGTGGGATAAAATAATGATGGCCAAAACTCTTCATTCTCAATTCATTCAAGGTTATTTTTGGTCGTTTTACACTGAAACAGTAATGGACTAAAAAATTTTCTTACTATAACATCTGACGATTTACCAAAAAAAAAGAAGAAAACTATACAATCTGATGTTAAATCAAAATACTTGAAAATATATGCAAAATTTAATTTTCACAACTCAAAAGTTGGTTTTGACTACCTACCTGATCATAATTTTGTTAATTTTCCAAAAATAAGATTTTTATGATGATGGTATAAAAGTGAGACTTGATTGTGAATCTAAGCTCTAAACATTTTCTAATGACTAACAAGTAGAACTTTTTTTTTTTCTGGATTCTTCTTGATCAAATTTATGATTCCAACGCCAATTACTTGAGTTCCGGGAATCAGTGAACTGCAATTTCATGGAAGTGACATACTACTCGGTGATAGGAAGGTGTTTAATAATTTCATTCTCTTGTTTTCAATTGAATTTCATATAACCAAAAGTGTTGCTGTTACAGGAGACCTTCAATGTGGCCTATTCAAATCTCAACGACTGGGTTTTGGGGTTTGATAAGAGAATTCTCCAAATGGCCTTTCAAGTAAGTAGCTGACAAAATGGTAGCTTACTTTGTTTTCAAAGATCTTCAAGCATTTTTATAGATAAGAAAAAAGAGAGTTACAAGCATTTAATTACAAAGCCTGTCAAAACATGAGTGAACATGGTGACTATGAGTCAACTTTTCTTATTTTATTTTATAATTTGCTAAGTTGGTTTGCGGTACTGGTACATGAAACTAACCTACTTGACCAGAGGTCAATCTCTGTGTGGCTATGTAAGGTGAGACGACTGTGCTACTTTCCTATTTGCCTATTTAGTTGATAGCATTTTTAACCTGACAAAAATGAAGAGGTTGCCCGTTGGAACTCACAAGTCCTTGTTTGATTGGGTTTCGGTGGTTGGAATTTACTGATTCGGCCAATTGAAAAGTCACTTTTGGCCATATGAATTCTTTGAATTCTAGCATTTTGGTTACTTCTCGGACAACAACATTTAGAGTTCTTCAAATGCTCTAAGACAATATATCTTCAAATGCTTGTAACCAAAGAGGCCCCATGAAGCTTCTTTGAGTCAACTTTTTATGTGAAACTTATCAAAAACTCAAAAATCATGTACGAGGGCTCAAAAAAGAAAGAAAAAAAGAGAGATGTATTCCCCTGTTTTACCATCTTTATCTATTTAGGCACTCTTGGCGAAATGTTTTCAAATGAATGCTTTTATACAAACTGGAAAAAGGAAAAAGTTGGAAGACAGATAGTGTGCATAGAGAGAGCATTATCTTTTAGTAACTTTAGGTACATCTTAATGCACTCAAATAGGAACGAAGATAAATTTTGATGAAATGGAGGTTTCTTGCAAAACAGAGGAAATAGAAGGTGCGACTTTTGTTCTTATTGAATTGAAACTATACACCATTTATTCATCTATTTATATATGCTTGTAATTTTAAGGTGTCTGAGGAGGTGATAGAGGGAATTATAAAAGCAGAGAAGCCCCCGTCAATAGTACAGATGATGACAACAAGGAGCAAAGCAGATCACTTGAATTGGAAGGAAGAAATAGTTGAAGCACTTGTAGGCGATGACAACTTACATGCTCTTTTCAATAGTAGGAGGGCCTTTAACGTCTTCAGAAAGAGACGAGATTTTGCAAGCTATAATGGATGGAGCTTGACTGTCGACTATAAAGATTTGGCTGCCTTAGAGAGATCCGATACTGGCGTGTTTATGGTAAACTTGACTAAGGTTAGTGACCCACCAACCTCCTCTTAAATATTCTTCTACACTATGATTTTTCTGTGCACCATCATCACTCATTTCATCGACATAGGCCTCTTAAATATCAAATCTACACTATACACTTGTCCAACCTCACATATATTTGTTTTAGTTATGGTTCTTCTATTTAAAAAGCCTAGTTATAATAAATAGAATAATGTGATTTGTATCAAACAATATCATCTAATTGATGAGTTTGTGTCATGTGTGAACTTTTGGAAGGGATCAATGATGGGGCCGCACTGGAACTCAAGAGCGGCAGAGATTGCTGTGGTGGTGCAAGGGCAAGGAATGGTACACATGGTTTGCTCAAGCAATGGAGTGCAGTGCAAGAACACAAGGTTTAGGGTCAAGGAAGGAGATGTATTTATGGTGCCTCGTTTCCAACCCATGGCTGAGATCTCATTCAACGACGACTCACTTGTCTTCATGGGATTCACCATGATGACACGGAACAATCAGCCCCAGTTCCTAGCAGGAAAGAGATCAGTGTTCCAGAGCATTAGTCAAGATATCTTGGCAATGGCCTTCAATATTCCTACCACCACTGTAAGCCGATTAGTATATGCTAAAATTAAGGGAAGTATATTGGAGTGTGCATCTTGTGCTGAAGATGAAGAGAAGAAAATGAAAGAAGAGATTGAGAAGCAAAGGCAAGAGGAGGAGGAGGAGGCAAGGAAGAGATGCGAGGAGGAAGAAGCGATGAAGAGGCAAGAAGAGGAAGAGGCTAGGAAGAGGAAAGAGGAGGAAGAAGCTAGGAAGAGAGAAGAGGAGGAAAGGAAAAGGAAGGAGGAGGAGGAGGAAGCTAAGAAGAGAGAAGAGGAGGAAATGCAAAGGCAAGAAGAAGAGGATAGGAAGAGAAAAGAGGAGGAAGAAGAAAAAAGAAGGAAAGAGGAGGAAGAAGCCAAGAAAAGAGAGGAGGAAGAAAAAAGAAGGAAAGAGGAAGAAGAAGCTAAGAAGAGAGAGGAAGAAGAAAAAAGAAGGAAAGAGGAAGAAGAAGCTAAGAAGAGAGAGGAGGAAGAAAAAAGAAGGAAAGAGGAGGAAGAAGCTAAGAAGAGAGAGGAGGAGGAAAAGAGAAGGAAAGAGGAGGAAGAAGCTACAAACAGAGAGGAGGAAGAAGCTAAGAAGAGAGAGGAAGAAGCCAAGAAGAGAGAGGAGGAAGAAAAAAGAAGGAAAGAGGAGGAAGAAGCTAAAATGAAAGAGGAGGAAGAAAAAAGAAGGAAAGAGGAGGACGAAGCTAAGAAGAAAGAGGAGGAAGAAAAAAGAAGGAAAGAGGAGGACGAAGCTAAGAAGAAAGAGGAGGAAGAAGCTAAGAAGAGAGAGGAGGAGGAAAAGAGAAGGAAAGAGGAGGAAGAAGCTACGAAGAGAGAGGAGGAAGAAGAAGCCAAGAAGAGAGATGAGGAAGAAAAAAGAAGGAAAGAGGAGGAAGAAGCTAAGAAGAGAGAGGAGGAAGAAAAGAGAAGGAAAGAGGAGGAAGAAGCTAAGAAGAGAGAGGAGGAAGAAAAAAGAAGGAAAGAGGAGGAAGAAGTTAAAATGAAAGAGGAGGAAGAAAAAAGAAGGAAAGAGGAGGAAGAAGCTGAGAAGAGAGAGGAGGAAGAAGCTGAGAAGAGAGAGGAGGAAGAAAAAAGAAGGAAAGAGGAGGAAGAAGCTAAAATGAAAGAGGAGGAAGAAAAAAGAAGGAAGGAGGAGGAAGAAGCTAAGAAGAGAGAGGAGGAAGAAAAGAGAAGGGAAGAGGAGGAAGAATCTAAGAAGAGAGAGGAGGAAAAGAGAAGGAAAGATGAGGAAGAAGCTGCGAAGAGAGAGGAGGAAGAAAAAAGAAGGAAAGAGAAGGAAGAAGCTAGGAAGAGAGAAGAGGAAAAGAAAAGGCGAGAGGAGGAGAATAGGAAGAGAAAACAAGAAGAAGAAGCTCGGGAGAGAGAAAAGCAAAAGAAAAGACAGGAGGAGGAGGAGGAAGCTAGGAAGAGAAAAGAGGAGGAAGCTAAGAAGAGAGAAGAGGAGGAAAAGAGAAGGCAAAAGGAGGAGGAAGCTAGGAGGAGAGAAGAGGAGGAAAAGAAAAGGCAAAAGGAGGAGGAAGCTAGGAGGAGAGAGAAGGAAAAGAAAAGGCAAGAGGAGGAGATGGAGGAAGCTAGGGAAAGAGAGGAGGCAAAGAGAAGGCAGGAGAAAGAGGATAGGAAGAGAAAGGAGGAGGAGGAAGCTAGTAAGAGAGAAGAGGAGGAAAAGAAAAGGCAGGAGGAAGAGGATAGGAAGAGAAAAGAGGAAGAGGAAGCTAGGAAGAAAGAAGAGGAGAAAAAAAGAAGGCAGGAGGAAGAGGATAAGATGAAACAAGAAGAGGAGGCCAGGAAGCAACAAGAAGAGGAGGCTAAGAAGAAACAAGAGGAGGAAGAGGCTACAAAGAGACAAGAAGAGGCTAGGAAGAGAGAAGAGGAGGAAAGGAAAAGGCAGGAAGAAGAGAATAGAAGAGAGGAAAAAGAGAGGGGAGATGGTGAAGGAGAGAAGGGGGTCTGGAAGAACTTGTCAAGGATTTCACTATTGGCGCTACTCATCTTAGTGACATTGGTATCCTTGAGAGAAAGAGAGAGAAAGTGGAGGGAATGGAAGAAGGAGAAGTGGATGACCTTAGTATGAATATGGGCATTAGGAGAAGTGTAAGTTTGCGTGTGCATGTTCTCATTTTGCTGTCTTAGGTTTCTTGGATGTTTTATATTTATAGTTGTGGAGAAGAGACCTGTCTTAGTAAATATGACTTCCTACTTGTATTTAAGGGGAAAAAAACGCGAGTGCGAGATATATATATATATATATATATATAGAGAGAGAGAGAGAGAGAGAGAGAGAGATTTGACTTGTTTATTATGTTTTATTCTTTTGCTATAACATCCTTACTTGTTGGCATCTTTCCCAGTTTGATATATGAGTATACTTGGGACTCCTTTGCATCTTCATTGACTAATAAATGAGGTGGGTCGTGTGTTGGGATAAGCTAAGCTCACTTAGTTCATAATTATTATATTCTCTGCCTTATCAAACACCGGCAACAAGTGCCAACATGCTTATGGTTGAGTGGTGTTTGCACGGTAGCTTCAAACACATATCCAAGATCAAATTTAAAGCATCACTCCGGACCAACAACCCGATGTAACAAAAGAAAAGGCAAAAGAATAAAAATACAGTAAAAAAGTATACATATAATTAACTTATATATAAAGTGACAAAGAAGGGCTTTTTTTCATGATCCTATTAAATGTTCATAGTCGTTAGAAGGTTTTCATGGCTGTATCAGTATTGGCCTTAGGACGGCAGAAATTAGCCTTAGTGGTTATTTACTTCAAACCATCTTTATCTCTCTATCCATCTATGAAAATGAAATGAAAGTTAACATATTATCAGTTTCATCATCTTGAGAGGTTGTTTGAACGAGGGGAAAAGGTGAAAGAGCTAATTAAAATGGAGGAAATTTTTGCAGACATATTACTTTGTTTCCATTTTTCAAAAAAGAAGAAAATATGCACCTCCAATTTTATTTTTTTTACACACTTCCACTTCACCCAAACATTAACCTCTTAATTTAGCAAATAAAAAAAAATCAATGAGGTTGAATTTTGGCAGTCTCTATCATTTCAGTGCCGTCAATAGAATACCGGGGCTTTAACATATTAATCCTTCTTAAATCCATTTTTTCCAATTTCATGACCGAGACTTAGATAATGTCACCAAAGTCACTTGACTTTGGTCAATATTTTTTTAAACCTTTTTGCATCATATCCCATAATATCATTGGATTTATGAGCTGTGTCATACACTTTCTGCAGCAAGCAAATAAATTTGTTTTCTTTTACAGAAAAATAACATTTTGCAAGAAACAATATACATCTCACCACCATTTCTCGGGTTTTATAATTCGAGAAAGATTTTCCTTAAAAAACTACATAAAAGCCATGACATCTTGGGACAGTCCCATGATATCATCTTTAAAAGTATGACTCTGGTGACAATATTTGAATTTCGGTCATTAAGTTGGGAAGAAAGGATTTGAGGAAAACTAATATTTCAAAGCCCCCTTTTTATATCAATGGATTTCACTGCAGCTGAATTACAACGCTTAGGTGTTGTAGGTAGAATAATTCGCTCAGAAATAGTAAATTATCTGTTCATATTACATAACTCCTAATACAAATGGGTGAGTGGAATCACTTGGAATCAAATAAAAATATTAACTCAAATGCTTATCTTGAGTTTAACAATAAAAAGTGGAAAGCTCCCATCGGAAGCAGCTATACCGCTGCTATTATCGGGAGCAAACTTGCAAATTTCATTTAGCAGTTTTATTGCCGTTAATTACGGCGGCAAACCTACATGTGCAACTTTACCGTTGGTTATTTCAGTGGTAAAGCTGTATTTTCTAATTTTTCCCCCCTCCAAGTCTGGGTTGGGTCTGTGGTAGTATCCATGTTAAATTCATGACGATCAATGCATGATTTCTACTTAAATGAAATATTACCAAAAAAATTAAAATCTTCAGAAAAAAAAACTCATGACTTCTACTTAAATGAAATTTATCAAATTAGAAACATATATACAACAATTCTAAGTGACCGTGAGTGGAAATCACCAAGTAGGGTGGGGCCCACTCGAGATAAGATCCTCTGATAAAAAATTAATATAAAAAAATAGGTTGGGTTTTCAGGATTGGACCCTTACATAAATCTTGTGAAAATGAACCATCCAAAATGGGGCATTGGTCAATATTTTTTCTGACCTTCGAGGTTTTTACAATAGACTTGAGGGATGCTACTATTCTTTTCGCTTTTGACAAGTCAAGATTTCTCGCATGTAGAAGAGAAAACAGACATGATGCCAATGGTGATCAAAAAACAAAAATCGGCTGGACACAGTTGAAATAGGGTCATTCATTTCATCTCCTTACCTAAATAAAACCAAAAGATCGAAACTTGCAAGTGTTGTTACAATGTATATATCATTCATTCACCTCTCACTTTGCAATATGATTCTTGTCTAACATACATTAACAAACTTTAATGATCTCAAGGAACACAGAAAACACATACATGGATATGAGAGGAAGCGAGCAACTCTTCGTTGTCAAGAATCAACAACCTCCGTAAATGGAGACGATACGACGCTTCCTTGGACGCTGATTGCAGATAACCATGAGCACCAGAGCAATGAGAAGAGCCACAATTAATGGGGTGGGATCAAAACCACCGTCTTTATCAGATTCAAAGCAACACATCTTGCCCATGCTCAAAAGACACAGTGAACCAGCCCAAGTCTCTGTTTTTTCTGAATGTAAGGGAAACAGAGATCTCTGACTGACAACCTCAGAATTCTCCTTTTCTATCTGGATCTGTGAGTTGACTGTTGACTAGATAATTTTTATTTTGGTAATAGACTATGGAGCTAAAAGAATCCTAGATGCCTACCCTCTCTGTCAAAGGGAGACACATGGCATGTTGGCGTGGCCCAGTGGCCCTACAATGTTAAGAGGGTTAACAGCGATTTATGGACCTCAAGGTTTATTGCCCCTTAATTATATGCACTTCTACGAGATTTAGTACAATGGTAAGTGTCAAAATGGGGTAAGTGAATCAGGAAATCTTTTATCAAACATTTGTTAATTTGCATTAATATTAGTTTTAAATATGTGAATTAATGCATGTTTGATGTAATTTTGGACATTGCTATGTGGTTAATCAGAGACAATGGTATGGATTCCGTCACCATGCCACTTGTTCTAGTGGTGGTTATGTCACTGTCTGTTGATATTCCAAGTCTAAACTTGACTCGAAAGGTTGTTAAGTAACTGAGCCAAGGAGACCATAGGGATGACCCGGTTTGTTGGGTATCCCGTTTCTCAGTCAACTACCTAGGATTTAATCTGATGGCTTCCATCCCTCTGTGTGCATGTGGTTTTCTCTGCGTGGCTGGGGTACACCCCTGCATCTATCTATTCATGCGGGCCACTCTTTCATCGTTTGGTCGATTACTTCTTTTCATGCAACAAAGTAAAAATGAATTGATTTTTCTAGATAGGGTATTTGATTTCCTACTAAACAGGTAGGAAAGTTGGACTCCTCTCTCCCACTAAAACAAAAATCCATGGGTTGCAAAAGCCTCTTGTTTCACAAAAACAACCTTCCATGATAATGGATTCACTGGCCATGATGATGGATTAGTGTAAGTAATCACCGTCAAAACAGAAATACCTTCCATGATAATGGTTCACTGGCCATACAAATTTACGGAGGTCGCTATTGATTGGCCACTTGCTTTATCTCTCCTTCACATTGAAATTCAATTTAAGGCGATGGTTGAGGCTGAATGCCATACTTTATTTTCACCGTATATTTCTCTAACATTCGGAGCAGGTGGTTATTTAATGTTAAAAAGTAGCTGAGTTTTAATATGCAGCTGCACTCAATGTCTCAACCCCCTCTTTTAACTGATTTTTAATATGCAGCAGTGCACAATGCTGGAAATACAGTTGAAGATGCCTGCATTGAAAGCTCACCTGATCAACATGGTCTAGGATCTGTTCAGCTCATCTATATTTCCAGCATGCTTTTTTAGTAGAGAAACAAATATCACCCATCTTTACTCATTTCCAGATTCCAAGTATTTTAAAATTTCTAGTTATGCTACTTGCATTAGAATTTCAAGTAGCTTTATCCTTATGAGTTGCAGATGCACCTTGGTTTCTAGCCAATAGAACAAACCACTTTTGATCCAATCGCTACAAACTAATGTGTATTGTGCAAGGAGAAATTTGGCAGGAATTACCTTGGTGCTCTTTTGTTTTCACATAATTGAGTTCCTATCAAGGACGCAAACAGTGAAGGATTTAAGGTGAAGCAGAATCACACAGCAACACCCGCTCCCATAGACCTTGCCAGGAATCAATCCCTACCAAGGTGGTTAAAACCTAACTCTCCTGGACTAGGCCAGCTCAGCAGAGAAAAAAAAAAGAGAGGGTGAAAATGCAGATGTGACTATTGACTTCCCTAAGATTTGATTTACTAGGATGCAGATTGGGTATTCATTTTCCATTTAAGATTAAATTATTTGAAGGCTATTTATGAATCTTCCCCTTTGTTCCTTCAATTTTAGCCATTTTTAGAAATACAATTCTCATATTTCTAAAAATTAAATTCCATCCAAACATATGTTACCATTTAGAGTGACAACTTGTATGATATAAATTATATGTATTCAATTCCTGTGTTATAATGTAAGCAGTCTCCAAGAAGCTTTATAACCCTATTTTCCTCGATAAAAAAGAGAACACTCATTTCTTACCAATAAACATAGGCACATTACTGAACCACATTATTTTTTGCCGAGTCAGTGGACGTAAGCACCCAAGACCCAAGCCTCGGCTATTAATATATACCATCAAGCACATATACTAGTTACGATGAAACGTTAAGAAAGCTGAAATAGACATACGATATACACGTTGAATCGAACTATGATAGAAACCATGATTTTTCAACCATTACGCTTGCTCAGTAACTCTACCGAATAAAAAAAAAAAAGGCTATGAACCATTGAAAATAAAGACCACCATTGTGCATATCCGACATAGGATCTTGCCATCAACCCCAAGTATGGATGGCTTGCATGCTAGTTCCTGCAAAGTAATCGAAACACCACCTGCCCATTTAAGATTTAAATCTGCATCCACATCTAACTAGTGACCAAATCCACAAGTCCTAACCCAAATTCAGCACTTCAAATCAACAATAAGGATCTGTCCATATAAAAATGAAAAGGGAATCGAGAATGAAGATTTAGCTTACAACTTATAAGAGAGAACCCCATCACAGCCTATTGGCTGCTTACACCCCTATCCCACCACCAACCACCTCACCATCAGTCAAGGGGAGACATTTACGAGGCTAACCCCAAAATGAGACCATAGCATGCCGTTTCTATCTACAGAAACTGCAATCAACCCGCAACCGCAGCTTCATGCACTCACTATATGCTCTACAAGGCCCATATGTACCAAGTTTTAACCTGTGCATATGATGACCACAGATGTCTAAAAAGGGATGTTATTGTTAAAATCATAATCAATATAATTGACAAACAACTTGAGCTCCTATGAAGTCTCCTAAAATTGCAAATATCTCTTATGTTCAGTCATTCTACCACCAAGGACATTAAAGGGGAAGCATGAAAATCCTATGATACAGGGAGTGGAGGCAGAAAAGATGCTAGCCATCATATTCGCCTAGAGCAAACTTATTCTCTGGATAGAAGACTGCAACAACTTGATTCCCACCAAATTTTCTTCCATTCAATCCTGCCCGCGCTTTAGTAGATCCATCTGTATCAGCGTACTCCAAGAACACCTGGTTGAAGAAAAAGAGGTGACATTAGCCGGGAACATGGAAACCCAGGAATCCATGTGAATAAAAAAAAGGATAATGGGTTTAGAAAAATAACAGAGAGAGAGAGAGAGAGAGAGAGAGAGAGAGAGAGAGAGAGAGAGAGAACAAAATGCAACATGCACGGTTATAAAGATACAACGCATGGAAACTCCAGTAGGTTAATATAGATACAACACATGGAAACTCCAGTCTAGATTGTAACAGTATTAGCATCCCCCTACAGATTTCCAAATCTCAGCCAATGGCTTTCTGATTTTTTCCCCTCCTAGAAAAAAAAGAAAAAAAAGAGGAATATAAGGACGCGGCATGCACAGTTTTATAGATCATAACACATCGAAACTCCAGCCCCCTGACTGAGCATCAGGACTGATGTATCTCCCAACAGATCTCCAAATCTCAGCCAATGACTTCAAAAACTAACGTGGGGCAATTACAAATTCACAATTCAATTATTCACTGGAGAAAGAAAACGGAAGCTTTAAAGGTGCACTCAAGCTCTAGATATAATTATATTATGCATAGAAAGAAACAACATGAATTATATGAAGCACCGAAATGAGGGCCCATAGACCATGGTTCAAAATAGCAGCCGCTATGCGGCCGTAGCGGTTAAGGCTGCTGGGCTATTTTAAAAGTAGCAGCGCTATTGTCTAAACCCTAGTACAGCCAAGCAGTTTTAATTTAAGACATTATCCTTTCCTATTTCTACGCCTCGATAGCCTTTTGTAAAGTTGTCTCTACCCTTGTATGATTCCAAGTCGCTAAAAAAACACGGGACAGGACTGGCTGCTACATAAGATTTGAAATCTTTCGACAACTTAAAAAATTCACACCGCTATGCCGCAATATATCGCTGCAATAGCTACGCATCACCTACTACATAGTGTTTTGGCCACTGGCCGCTATGCCTGACGCAAGCGCTATTTTGATCATTGCCATAATAGACCACGGAGACATCCCTGATCCCTGTCCTTGAGAATTGTCGTCTCCAAATGTACAACGAATACCTTTTTTAGTTACATTTTTGCCTTCGGTTATCCCCAAAACCCAGATAACCAGATTATATGCTTGCCCAAGCTTTAAGTTCAAACTTGGCCAACTAGGTCTAATGCCTTAGACAAATCCAATTTAAATTAGGAAACTCTAGATCTTGCTTTAAGATGGCAGTATCATGTAATATGGCATCACTCCATGAGAAGTTTCAAAGGCTTATAATTACACCAATAATACACATCAACAGAAAGATGCACATTTTTGTACTGACCTTCCCCACTCCTGGAGATGGTTCGCCATTTGGATTCGGCCGTGGAATGACCACATTGATCAGATTACCTGCAAATTCAAGATTTGTAAATCTCCCAAAAATATCAAGACAAGACAAAAAGAAATTAAATATTGTCAAGAAAGGAGATGAAACACTAACAATAATCCCACTAATGAAGAATATGCAAGAGAGACAGTAGCAACTACCAAGAAAAAGAACATGAAACCTTACCATATTTTCCACCTTCCCCTCTCATATCTTCCATTATGTCTTCATACTCCTCGTCATCTTTTAATTCGTCTGCACTAACAACCTGTGTTAAGGATACAACCTTTGTGGCGAGGGCGCCTGCTTGGAATACCAGTCTCTGGAAAAGGACGTACAGATGCAAATCAACAGTTAGCACAGACGTAAATCAACAGAAAATTTCACCTTTCATTTACATTAAAAAAACAACAAATTTCCCTTGAGAAACCAAATGAATATGAAAGACAGTATTACAAGGTATAAGAATGTGGTTTGCTCAAAATATAAATAAATAAATAATCCCTATTTTTGGCCATTTTACCCACTCAGATAGGGTGATACCTGAGCCATCTATCTATAGGTGATACCAAGATAGTTTTTAGGCCTTTCAGGGCGTTTGGTCATTTTACCCACTCAGATAGGGTGATACGTGAGCCATCCATCTATAGGTGATACCAAGATAGTTTTTAGGCCTTTCAGGGCACTTAGAGAGGCATTCAGCACTTAGCCACAGCTAAAGAATGCTGTAAGGGCTCATATCATTCCTTTAGCATTTTGTTGCCTATGAAGGGGTTCACCTTATGCGCAGACATATATGGATAAAATCATACCTGCAAAGCGACCTGCTGTTGTGCCTGTAGCAACACGCTCTCCTGTTCAGGTTTAGGCTGAGCAGTACCCTGGTTCGCACGCCGAACAGTGAGAGTTTTGTCTCCCATTTTTATGCCATTAAGGGCAGCACAGGCAATGTCTGTGACAGAGAGGTCCTGATAAACACAAAAGGCATAGCCTTTTGAGTTTCCTGTTTCTCTGTCCTTAACAAGATCAAAACCCCGAAGTGGCCCAAAGGATTCCAAAAGCTCCCTGATTTGTGCTTCAGTGAAGTAATATGGGAGACCGCCAACGAAGATGCGATCAGGTCCCTCAAGCCCACCAGCAGAACCAGGCGTCAGGCCAACTGCAGCCAAGTTGAGGTTGGGATTAGGCTGGCTTGGGCCAAGTGCAGCAGCAAGAGAAGGGTTGTAATCACTAGGCCTCCTAACCTTCACTGGCGCCCCCTGGAGAAGATAAAATCAAGAAATACTCAGCAATTTGAAACAAAGTCTACAGAGTTTAAAGGCTTTGCTCACCATTTGTCCATTCCCCAATCCAACATTATACCATACAAAAACAAGGACAAGAAAGTACTATATAAAAAAAAATAACAATAATAATAATGATGATGATAAAATCACATCATAAGAGGAAGGAAGAGGAAGAGGGGTGGGTTTTTTTAACTTCAATTGCCTAATCCTTCTCACCATTTGTCCATTCCCCCAACCCGACACTATCCACACAAAAATAAGGACTAGAAAGTACTTTCTCAAAAAAATTATAATAATAAAAAAATTACGAGAGGAAAGAAGAGAAAGGTGTTGATTTTTTTTATCTTCAATTGCCTAATTGTTCCAACAAGTTTCAGTCGTTACCAAAATAAATAAATAAATCCAAACTTTTTACCAAATGACTCCTTTACCATATCTACTAAAATCTAAACTTTATGATCGTCAAACAAGATGACCACGGAAATCTGACACTTCTTTACAATCATCTAAGACCTGTCATTTAAAAAGCACTTAATAATGTTCAGAACCATTCTTCTAAAAATAAAAATTGTATCTCAAATCGTTCAAGGTAATGAATAGAATTGTATAGTGAATCATACCACTAGTTTTAGAAAAAAAAATTTAAATTTTGCTATAAAAATGAAAAAAAAAAAGTTAAAAAAAAGTAGTTATTCAGAATTCATCCATAGGAATGAGAAATACGACTATGATAGTCGTACGCAGAAAAGCATTGACATATATAATATATCATAAATGTTAAGCATAAATAGTTAAATATGTTTAAGATCTCAATGTTACTGGGCAAAATAAACAAGTTTCAATAGTTCATTTTTCCTCTTTTTATCAAAAATAAAAATAAAACCCAAACCATTAATCTTACATGTTAGGAAGTCCCTGAAGTTTAAAGTGTTAATGGAGGAAAAAAATTAAAAAAGGATACAGGACAAAACCCAATAAGTAGTGCCGAATGCTTATTCCTAATCCATCTAAAAAACTTCCTAAACCGCAAATATTCATTAGGGGTTTTGTTAATAATAAAATATCCTTTCTTTTTCAAAAAAAATTAATAAAATATCCTTTTAAAATGGAAACGCTAATAGAAAAAGGTAAAATATTATTAATATGAACGCGGGATCGCTTGAATCGTAAGATTCGTTGAAATAAATATTGAATCATAAGATTCACCTATAGATGGGATTTGCTGCATGAATATGAATCGTTTTCCTCAGGATTCAATATGAATCCTAGGATTTTGACAACAATGTTCAAAACCCCTAAAATTAATGAAAAGCTTTCATGGGCTCCGAGGCATACTAAATCAAGAATCAATGAATCAAAGCAGAAGCAACTTTGAATGAAAAAGACTAGTTGTTAGACTTTCTAGCAAAGTGATCCCTAGTCAAATGTAAATCTTCTGATGCTATCATATATATCATGATTCATGAGCACTGGAGATGCCATTTTACCATTCAAAAAAAAGAAAAAAGAGAATCCCATTTTATAAGAAAAAGAAAAAGGAACAGAGAGACAAACATGCCTCATCAAAGATTAAAAATATATGTAGATAGTTGTTCAGAGGTGATCTCTAGAAATAAAATTCTGAGGAACTTTGTCAGCGAATATACGGGCAAGTGTCGCCCCTGAACTGTTATCAATGAAAGAGTGTTGACCTATGACAAACCGGCTACATCAAAATAGGCAATACACCATGTCGTATAATATCCAATACTTCACTTTTGTGTAAAATTTGTGTCCATGCCACATCCATGTCATGTCCTGGTGCATCCATGCAGTATCTAGGCGTCATAGCATGACTTAAATTTTGCCTTTGTGATAAAAGGAGAAAAGATTATGCATGCCACTTGAAATCTGATAAGCAAATGTACAAAAATAATAATAATAATAAAAAATTAAAAATTAAAAAATAATAAAAACCACAAACCTCGAACATGATACCATCCAAGGCCATTGCATTACTGGCTTCTTCAACAGACCTCATCTCCACAAAAGCAAATTTCTTTTCGTGGTTTATATAAACATTGACAACCGCATCACCTTCAAAAACAAATCAGAATCAAAAGTCACGTAGGTGCAAAACGGTACTAGGCATCAATGAGCACACCATACAACTTTAAATATTGTACCCGCTGACTGTAATCAGATCTCATCATAAAATAAAAAAAAATAAAAAATAGTGAATGAATGGGGCCAAAAAATACATGTACTAGCGCTGTTTGCAGAGGCCAGCTCCTAAGAAGGTAAAATTGGACAAGGTAGGTGACTCAGTCTCATTGAGAACTCGCCATCCCCACTGCTCCCCATGATTGACATGGCTCCAGGTGGGCCCCAAACTCTAGACTAAACCATCCCTATGTGTGTATGATTCTCACCTGAATAAATCTTAGGTGATAAAATTGGAACTGACAATATTTAGAGAACAAGAAAGAACAACCCCCTGCCTTGACCCTGTTGGTCCTAAGCTAGAATTTGCCCAAGCTGTATGGCCAACCTTCCCTCACCCTCCAACGCCCAACCCAACAACTAAAGGCCAGTACAGGCGTACAGCTGCCAATACATCATCATCATCATCTTCTTCTTAGCCTTATCCTGTCAAATGGAGTGCTACCCCAAAGAATGATACAGCCGCCAGTACCAATATTTTGAACATCAGGTGACATATACAAAGTGCAAAAAGTAGAGAAAAGCAGCAAAAACCTGGTCCAGCAGTGTTTCCTCCAATGGCTGACATAACCTGGCTGAAAAAGGTTGCTACCGACTGGAAATAAATGTAAAGACAGTAATGAATTAGCAGTGCATAATGCTGGACACAGAAACAAAGGATAGAAAAGATCCAATTTCAAGAAAATTTACATCCACAATATTTTGTAAAACCAAAAATGCATTTTACCAGCTTAATCAGAACATGCTCCATAGACACCTTTAAGACAAACAAATGCAAAAGAGATCAATCAAGGCCATAAGAAAGTTGTGATGCACCTTGAGGATATCCTTCGTAGTGGGTTGGAAGAATCTGGGATTCTTGGGTAAAGTTCATTCTAAAAATCATAAGATCACTAAAAGCTCAAAACATTAGTACATATCCATGCCAAGCATTGAACATGACCACACAAGTCGTCTGATCCTACATGACTACACAAAACCAACCATGCATGTCAGTGTTAAACAAAACCAATAGGAATATTTTGAGCTCCTCCACCAGACCCAGCTACAAAGCCAAACATTAAGAAGTCTCTGCGACAGGAAAGGAGACATTGTGCATGACAAAGCAAGTTAAAAATTGATATGACAATGAAAACACAAACCCATGACATATATATATATATTTATATTTATATATATATACAAGCCAGTGTACTGCACACTATAATCCATCAATATCAGTTGGCCCAATTAAATTATCTTTTTGTAAAAAAAAAAAAAATTGTAGACATTTTATCCATCCATCATGGGAACAGTGAATCCTCCACTGACATCTTAAATTAAGGTGACAAAATTCAAACACATATCTAAGTCTCATAAGCATTGACAAAGTGTGATCATTGGTGGATGACTCTTAAAAGCATATAGGCAACATATTCAAACACATATAGGCATCATAGCCTCAATTATAAGCAATGGCCCAAATTTCTGTCTGATCCAAGTTATAGATACCTTGGACTTAAATATGTGAAGTACATATACATGGTTACATTTTTCTTTTTTTCTTTTTCTTTTTTTCACACGACATTTAAAAATTAGATTGGCAGTATGATCCTAAAATCAGCATTGAATCATTTTTCCCCAAGAAAAATACATAGATCTACTGAAGGGTTATTAGGATGGATCAGAAGGAACCAAATTATTATTCTAATTACATAACCATTTATGTGTCACTCTGCAACAAGTTATTAATCAAAGCAAAGAACAAGGAGAAGAATATCCAACCTGTTCATTAGCAGTAGGGGAAAGACCACCAACATACACACGCCGCGCATGCCGAGTAGCCTACAAAACCAGATGGAATTTAGTTATGCATAAGGCTGTAATAACAAAAGACAACAACATATAGTAGCATACCTGTTGGGTCATTGCCTGAACTGGCATAACAGGGAGCGTTCCAAACTGCATCATGAATGAATGTATAAAAAGGTTTAGTTGGACCATTAGAAAGACGATTGCATTTAATGAAAGAAAGACTTACCTGCCCGGCTGCTAATGGAAACATGTTTGGGAACATTCCAGGAATAGTGGGTGTTGTCCCAGTCATCTGACCTGTAAAAGTCAAATAAATTACGACGCGACACAAATATAAAGATTTATGATATAAATATAAATACTATATGTAAAAACCATAGCAATATGCTACCCACTGGATCATCCTCACACGTGCTTGCTGGCATGAGACACATCCTAACATGTAATAGCAAAATTTGCCAAAGAGATGAAAGGAATATATCATTTTCAAGTACTGGAGGAAATATCTGTAAGACTACCAAAAAAAGGCAATAGTTGCCGGTTGGAGACGAACAAGGTCGATCAAACTGATGCATTGTATCCTCCTTGTACATAAAAGCTACAGTAGTCGGCTCACGCCCATTGGCAGCACAGTGGGGCAAGTAGCCCAACGTTGCCTTCTTACAAAAACAAATAGACACAAAAACAAACAAACAACCACCAAAGACAAGAAAACAACCAAAAATGGCTTTCAGTTTCAGAATTAATCCATCAAGTAATAATATTAAAAAAAAAAAAGAGAGTCCACACACAGTAGCTTTAAGTTCTTAAATGCCATGCAGGCTGTGCTAATGCTAGAATAAAGAGGTGTAGCTTACCCAAATTACAGCATGCATATTGACATGAACTTCAGTAGCTAATCACAAACAACATGATACTAGCATATGACTACAAGAAGGAAGACATGTACCTGCAACAGTAGCACCAGGCATCATTGCAGCTGCAGGAGGTGCCATGTCAAAACCACTAATCCGTTTGCTGCAACAAAAAACAATTACAAAATGAGTTTAAAAAAATCTCATAACCAAAACAGTGGGAAAATAGCAATAAAAAACAATAGAAGAGACAAGTGAAGAAAAACAGCAAGCATGAACAACTAGGAACAAAAAAGAAAGCAAGATAAGAAACCCATTGTAAAACCAACAAAACAGCAAGCATGCTCATGTGACCAAGTAGAATCCACACAGGTGACAGGACCCGCCTTCAGTTAGGGAAGATGGGAGCATAGCTTAAGGGTTTCCATAAAATACAGTTTGAAATAACCCCTGAGATGTAGCAGAAGCCTCTCCTATTTGCATCCGTATCCTTTTATTGTCTTTCTATAGAAAAAAGACTCCACAGCTTAAGAACAGTGAGTTGTATAAAAAACCCAAGAGTTTCAAGTGCTATTAAATGGGAGACGACAGGGTGGGGGGATTTGAAAGAGAAAAGGGCAATAGCATTTAAACATAAAGTGATAGAGGAAAAATGGAATTTAGGGGGAGAAACTTATGGTGATGCAGAACCAAATGGCTAACTGTATTATAAGGGTTGTAAGAAAGGTGCTTAGAGAGTTGAATGGGAAAGGCAGCTTTGATGGAAAAAATATGTATACAGTGTGGAGTGTAGGTTTAAGAAGCTATTTGAAATAAATAAAAAAAAAGGGCTATTGTAAAGTTTTGCAGGGGACTAAGATTCTGAAAAATCATGAAATGTACAAGGCAAAGAAAGGAATTAAGAAAGTAACAAGTGACGCAACATCCAAAGCATATAATTCTCATAGCTGCCAGACAGTAATCCCAAAACCAATTGGTGATAGAAACTGCACAAACAACTACTTAACAACCCCCCTCGGGAGGAATCTGCCTAGGACCCGAACCACATGCCCGCACAAGACTACAATACGGCATGAGGCCTTCCTGCCCTGCGCACTTATGCCTGTACAAACACACAACGCAGCATGGGGCATTTTTTGCCTGTGTGGTTTCAAACCTGGGACGTGTTGCTAGCCAGTAATCCCAAAACCAATTAGCGATAGGAAATTGCACAAACAACTGCTTAACAATAATGACCTATATAATAAGTTGGGACCAAGAGAACTAAGAAATATTCCAAGTTCACAAGAATGAGTGGAAGGAAAAGTCAGGACCTAGATAATGTCAGATGTATAAAGAGCGAAGGCCAAAAGGTTCGACAAATCATCAATGATACTAAAGAAAAGTGAAGACAATAATTTAACAAAATTTTAAATGAAGATACTATAAAAGGGCTTAATAACAAGTAGGAAATACCTTCTATCACAGAATTAGAGAAACATAAGTGATGACAACATTGGCGAGGATGAACACAAAAGCCTATGGGGCCAAAAGGTATTCCAATAGAGGCTTGGAAATGCTAGAAACTGGATGAGTTTGGCTAACTATGCTCTTCAATAAGATATTAAGGACAAAGAAAATGCTAGATGAATGGAAGAGTGTTGTAGTACTTATATACAAGAACAAAAGAGATATACAAGGCTACAACAATAATTGCTAGGCTTATGTGTCATTCAAAAGACTAAGATATCGGAAAATCAATTTAGTTTCATGCCAGGGAGAATAACTATGGAAGCCATCTTCCTACTTAGACAATTAATGAAAAAATTCTGCGAGGAAAATTTTAGTTTGGTCTTCATTGATCTAGAGAAAGCCTATACCTGCTAGAGATTTGATTTGATGGATTTTAGATAAAAGAAGTGTTCCAAGAGGTTACGCTGACATCATTAAAAACATGTATAAGGAAGTGATAACATGTGAGAACTACTTGTACAGAGATCAATGAGTTCTCAGCAATAAAAGGCTTACATCATGGGTCAGCTTAAAGCTCATATCTCTTCACACTGACTGTGGACAAGTCAACTGCTTATATCCAAGAAGAGTTACCTTAGTGTATGTTGTTTGTAAATGATAGTGTTGGTGGATGAATCAAGAGATGGCGTCAGCACAAAACTTAAGAGATGGTGAGAGGCTTTAGAATACAAGGGCTTTAAAATAAGTGAATATGTGAGTTACAACTTTAATGGGGATGTCTAAACACGCAGCTCCAATGGAAAACTAAAGGTTGGGAGATACCATTAGGAGAGCCCTTCCGATACCATAGGTCTACAGTTAGTAAGGACGGGGAGATTGATGAAGATGTCAAACACAAGATAAGAGTTGCATGGTTGAGATAGAGAATTGCTTTTGAAGTGCTTAAAGAGTGGTGCAGACCAAAAAGATTGAAGGAAAGATCGTACAGGACAACGGTGAGACCATATATGGCGTATGGAGCAGAATGTTAATCACACGTGCAAAAATGTGTAGCAGAGATGAGAATATTGAAACGAATGCGGTTAAACTAGAAAAGATAGAAATCCAAAATGATAGCACTTAAGGAAGCATCATTAGGTGAGAAATTAAGAGAGACTCATCTGAGATGGTTTGGACATGTCCAATGCAGGCCAACAACAACCACAGTGAAGAGAAGTCTCTTTGCAGGTTGATGGCTACTCAAGGAAATGGGTAGGCTAAAGAGGACATAGTCGCAAGTAGTAGGGATAGATCTGTATAAGTGCAACCCATCCAAGGTTATGGTGCAGGATAGAGCGGAATGGCAAATAGAATTCATGCAGTTGAGCCCAACATAGTCGGATCAATGCTTTAATGATGATGATGATGATTAAATATGGAAGGCAAGGATTTAAATTAGGATTTGTTTTCTTCTATTTCAGTAAAAATAGAACAGGCAAGGCAACTAATTAAAAATATTTTGTACAGAGACCAA
Source organism: Persea americana (assembly GCA_029852735.1). Classification (NCBI taxonomy): domain Eukaryota; kingdom Viridiplantae; phylum Streptophyta; class Magnoliopsida; order Laurales; family Lauraceae; genus Persea; species Persea americana. The sequence goes on from CM056810.1 coordinate 85,402,255, forward strand.
GGAATAATCTTGCTGCACAGCTGAATTCCAACAAAAATACAAGACATTTAGAAAGGCATGTACTTGCTAACCATGAAATGATGGTAATATATATAGTGTTTTACCTTTTCGATCGTGAACGCGAACGGGAAGGAGACCTTGATCTGTGATCAGATTTAGCCCTTGAACGGGAACGAGACCTATGCTTATGCCGACCATCTCTGTCTCTATCATAATCTCTACGCCTGAATGAAAACATGGAATCAATACTTGCTATGAAGAAGAGGTAAATGATGTTGATAATTAAAAAAAAATGTTCATTCATGTAACAGAAACACATAACTCAAATTATGATCACAGGTTAAGAACAAAATCATCCCCCAAACTAGTTTATAAATTCATCTGTATTCACAGAGCAGAAACAAGTCAAATTAAAAGAAGATGAATCTGAGAAAATATAACTGCAGCTCCAGTCCTATTACCTGTCATAATCTCGACTCCGGTGGTAGTCATGATCATCATCTCTATCACGTCCCCGCTCCCTTCTGTCACCCCTGTCTCTGTAGTGGTCTCTATGATGACGATCACGATCTTTGTCTCGCTCCCTGTCCCTATCCCTATCCCTGTCCCTGTCCCTGTCCCTGTCCCTATCCCTGTCCCTGTCCCTGTCCCTGTCCCTACTCTCTCTGTCCTTTTCTCTTGAACTGCCTCTACTTTTCCCTGAATCTTTTTCGTTTTCACGAGAAACATGCTGCAATTAATAATGATGTTAATGAATACAACTTCAACAAAAATTTCAAATAATAATAATAATAATAATAATAACAATAACACCCAATTTATTACATACTAATTTAAAGTGCAAGAGATAATATTTTGTTCTTTTTTTGAATGGTAACATGACTTGACTTGCAACCTTGCGGTTGCAACAACGAGCGCGTTCCAATTGTGCAATGGCCTCTTTTCAGCAAGTTCAATTGTAAATTTCACAATAAAAAAGTTCATCCAATAGATCCATTGATCACTGATTTCACAACCAAGAACCCTTTGGGAACCCAAAAGGTAAAGAGTATAACAGGAACCTGCTGATAAGAACCCATGCCATGGGATAGACAGCTGACACAAAAAGTTAATGGTTCAGCATTTATAGAAGGCTTCATCCGACACAATCTATGGGGAAAAAAGATGTCATTTAATTCCTTCACTTTAATGGGAAGAACTAGGAAAGCCTGTACACATTAGACTACAGTCCAACATAACAGTGCACCAGAGCACCAACAACCAAAATGCTTGACACTGTTAAGAGGTAAGTTCTTTATGTTTCCCTTCATCAGGCACTAAAATCCCAAAAGAGTAAAACAACAAACAAAAACGAGATGCATGAACACTAAGTTGCATTATTTTGAACAACAGAACAAAATCCGGATCAACAATAAAACCAAGCATGCCGACATAAAAGGTGATGATGGTGGTGGTGACTACTACAACGAAAGAACTAAATACACAGATATAAACAGAAAGCAATTCCCCTGCATTTTTTTTTTTGGGGGGGGGGGGGGGGGGGGGGTGGGTGGGTGTTGTTGGGATGGGGATAAAGTGCACCAAACATTAGGGAATACAAAAACCCTTGCTTTCAGTAACTAGGAAACATAAAAAAATAACACGCATGCACATCCACTAGCATCATCATCAACAGTATCATTTAGAAGCAACCCGTTTAAGTGCAATAGATTGGACTGTCCAAGACACAAACTTTTGCACTGTAAATTTCAGGTAAGAGAGCTAAATGAGAATACGCTGCTAGCAGCAACTAAGGTTTTGGCACATAATCTTCTGTGTTGCACCAAAAAAAAACCACCATTGGAGCACCTTATCACTGCTTGCTTTATCCAATCCACCTGGGATGGGCTTGAACGACCTAAAAGTTGGTTTCTTGGTATTTTAGATGGATGAGAGTTTGGCTTAGGGTTAGGGCTTGCATAATCGAATCGAACGACCCTATTCAAACAATCAAACAATCAATACTAGCAAACTGTGATCTTTAAATCATGCCAAGATAAACGACACCGCTAATCTTTAAACCCTAAAACCTTCATCATAGATCTCATTTAACAGTCGAAAAGAAGAGATGACTGAATGGAAACGTTCCGAATATGTTAAATTCACATCACATTTTCCTCAATTCGATGGATGAAACTATACAATTGAGATAGAGAGAGATGGAAACCTGAGATTTGGTATCGTTGTTGTAATCGTCGAAATCGTTGTAGGATCCTTCTCCGTTACCTTCGTATCTCCCGCTGTAATCCGCCATCTTTGAAAAAAATCGATCGCCTGCTGCCACAAGGCTTCTTGAATGGTCAGAGGAGAGGAGATTGTCCCTGTCCCTGTCCCTGGCGTGGCAATGTCGAGTTTAGACGGTCCTAGGGTTTGCTATGCTATGCGAAAAAGGGCCTTCCCAGCCATTTTATAATAAGCCGAGATGCGAAAACATGGGTTCTCTTCTAAAGCCTGTGGGCCATCGTACTACTCAGGCTGGCCGACCTATGGTTAGTTTTGTTTTTTTTACCCACGAGAGTTGGAAGTTTTTTCAAATTAGTTACTATGAGCTCGGAGGGGTGGTGTGAGGGGCGGACCTGCGATTTTGACTTGGGAGTTAAAAAATAGCTACTTAAAAAGGTCCATTGTTATTTTTTTGGTATTTCTTAACGTTAACTTTTGCAAAAAAAATATATATATCTTGCATTTATAAAATATCTAATTGCATGATCAACTAACATTCTATTATCAAAAGTCTTGGCTTAACTCAAACAAAGTTTTTCTTTAGGGGAAAAAAAAAAAAAAAAAACCCACAAACAAAGCTTTTATAATTGCCATCGATGATTCTTCATGTTTTGAAATAGTTGCATGATTAACTCATCATCAATTGCCCTCGGTGATTCAAACTAAAATGGTGATGTCTGCATTTGGGACTTCAACGGCAGCATGATACTCCAAGGAAAAACAAACATTGTTTTCCAGGAAAACAAACATCTTTTAATTATCTTTTTTTACCTAAACAAAGAGATACAGACGGAGACAGCGATAGGGTGGACGAGATGAGTACCTGCCCTGCGGAGGGAGGGACGTCGTCACCCTAGTGGTGTGCCGACGACGGAATCCAATAGCCTAAGATGGGGATTTTTTAAGAGGGAAGGAAAGAGATGAGAAAGGGGTCGAGGGGTGGAATGGGTCTAAGGGTAATTTTAAGTGGAGGCTAGGCCTAAGGGCCCTTATAAGCTTTTTTTAGTTTGGTTAGGGAGGGGGCCCCAGCCCCAGCCTAGTGTATGCAGGTCTGCCTCTGGGTGGAGTAAAGTGAAAGTAGCAAAGAAATATTCTTCACTATTTTTCATATAAAATGCCAAAAAGAAATCCCATAAATACCCTATAAAAATTTACCGCTTGTAACAGTTGTATATAGTCTAGAAACATCAATAAGATAAACCCTAAAAAGACTAGAATTATCAAAACTAAATGAACCGAAGTGCCTCGAGAATATTAGGAGGAAAAAGAGGTACTTCACTACGGCGATGACAAAATTAATGTAGAATTGAAAGATCAATGAGAAAACTAGAAATTTCTCCAATTTTCCTGATATGACAAGATATTGAGGAATCGAGATCGATGTTGTTGTTTCAACCTTTCAAGTCTAGTTTGGCAAAATGCTGCATCCCCCTCTAGTCTAGTTTGGAAAATTTCTCCACTTTCTAACTTTTGTTTCACAAAGAAAAAACAAAAGTCTTGCATAACGATCAAGAGGAAGGCCTTGAGTACTACGTGGATTTCATCTTCAAGACACTCTATGAGAACAAACCGGACGGATTCCCCAGAGGCATCGACGGGGCATTTTGAGGAGATGAAGAAGGTGTGGAAGGCAGGGTGGAGTAAACAATTTTATTATGGTTGGTATGAGTAACTTGTGGAGAGGATAAGAGAAGAAAAAGGCAACATGTTACAACTTAGGCCCGAGGTCCGATAATCTCAGCCGTGATCCCATACTTACTCCCGTAAACTCTGAATTAATCGAAGTTGAAATAGAATCCATAAGGGATAAACATTTACAAATACCTGTCCATTACACAATTTTGCAGAAATATTTATAATGGACATTGTCAATTTACGATTTCACATGTATACAAAATAAAGTTCTTTATACATGTATCATTTCTATCATTCCCTTACTTTCATCAACTCCTGCATATTCAAATACAATATAGATTAATAACTATTCAAGTTCTCAAAACATTACATTCCAAATAAATTCCAACTATTTAAAAAAAAAATCTCAAAAATGAAATTCCCGATCCACTTCGCACTCGGATAACCGTTTCAAAGGTTATCCATTCAATCAGTCATCCTGAAGGAACCGCAACGGTCTCCTCCGCTGCCGTTAGGGTCGCTGCAGAACCGGTATTCGCAATCAAGCCTGTAATGCCATCAATAATAACAGTGAACACGACGATTCAACAATGTATAAACAGATCTTGTGATAGCACATGTTAATACATATACTAATGCATGTAATAAATCTATGCAATATACCAGTTAACCATTCAACAATCCATATCCAATTCTAGACCATTGAGCATTAATAGTACACAGACATTTAAAGTCAACTAATAGACATTACAAAATGGCAACTACCCTAGTATTTATTTCATTTCATTTCCATTCATTGCATTTCATTTCATTTACTATTGTCCATCAAATGAAGGATTCATCTTTCGAATGAAAGGTAAAATTTACCATCTTCCCTCAAAGAATCGATTCATCTTCCAAATTGAATGCATTAATCAGTACCCATAGATACGATCGGAATTGTGGGACTTACCAATGTCTGGGCCAGGGACAACTGGTATCACCACGGAGCTTCGAAACGCCCCTAAATCCATCTACTGCAATAGGAATAGGCATTTGTTCATTTATTAATTCATTGAAATCATTTAGAGCTCTAATATAATAACTAGGTAGTGCCAGACTTAAGAGTCAACATATTTCAATAAGCAATCCATTTCTGGATTCAATTCAATTCAATAATTCCATTCTTAACAATTGAAGGAATAAACATTAACATCAATCTCAGTAGATTGTGATACATCGATACGAAATACAATAAACGAGAGAACTACTAATCATTTATGATTCTTCTCATTTCTGTCTCAGTTCTAAACAACCATTTATGTGTAACCATTGGTTATCCAATGCACATGTTATTCTCGGTGGACATCATATATATATATATATATTGTGTATATTGGAGTCTCCTTAATCATCACCTATGAAGGTTTAGTTCGTAATCAATTAAATACTTTAACCCATTTTTTTTAAACCAAGGGTTCAATCTTCAAAATTCTCTTTCTATTATTCACAATTCTCACCAATCTCTGATTACATTATAATTAATCACAAAACTAATTTAGAGAACACTTATGTACCTAAAAAGCACCCATGTTTCCCACAAAACCCAAAACCAAATCGATCGGACCGTCAGGTCCAATCGATTGGCCAAATTTTTGTTTCAGTTAACGTACAGTCCGATCGATCGAACCGAAAAATCGTCCAGTTATTCTCAGTCGGATCGATCGGACCTGCTCTGAAAACACAGTTTCAGTGTAGAAACTGCACTCTTCTTCCTCCTTTCCCCCTCATTCAATTCCAAACCTGCATCACAATTAGGACCTCCTGTCCTCTCCTCTTTTATCATCTCATACACACATAAAACTCCTTCCAATCCATCAATCCACAAATTAATTCAAATCAATTCAAGAATCCAATGGAAAATGCACAAAAGTCCAAATCAATGGGATTTCTATAAACTTCTACAATAGTTAACGCCAATCACAAGAAAATGTTTATACTTGCCTCTCTTGGAGCTACTTAGTCAAAAGCCCTCTTTGCTTAATTTGATTTAAGGCAAATCTTCTCCAAACTCAAATCCTAATCCATGAAAACATGCCAAATGAACTCTATGAGCTATTTATGCTAAAAACCAACTCTTAGCATTTAGAAGAACCTCAAAGTTCTTTAAAAACACTAATCACTTACTTGTAATCTAAAGGAAGGAAATCTTCAGATTTTCCACGAGCTCTAGCTCCAACAATGGAAGACAGAGAGGAAGAAGATGAAGAAAATGAAGTTCTTCTAAAAAACCCCTACTAATCTTCACACTTGATGAGGAAGGATGGAAGAAAGCAAGAAGAAGGAGAAGAAGTGCTCTAGGGTTTACTCAAATGAAAAATGAGTGAATGGAACTCATTTCATTCTAATATAAGGAGCTCTCACACTAAAACCCTCTTTCCTTAAGTCTAATTACATTTTGAGTCAAATGAAGGCCCATTTGATCAATCCTAGGTCAAATGGAATCGAGTTCATTATGAGAGTTAACGTACTCTTCGAAATACACATGTTGGTATCAAGAATTTCCGTATGTAATGAAATACGTGAAAACCTGTATTTACGAAAAAGTCCTTAGTTCTCCTTGTTTGAGCCTAACCTCAATTTAATTAAACTAGTTTTACTTAAATCCATTTCATTATGCTTAATGCAATTATTTGAGACTAATTTGTCTCCTTTTTTTTTTTGTCATTAACCATCATTAACCCAACTATCCATACTTAATTAACATTAATCTCAATTAATTAGCCTTAATCATGATTAGTTCGGGTCGAGGTGTAACACAACACCAGCTTGGCCGATACATGCGCAACTCCCCAAACACAACTTCAAGCACAAAATTGACCGCTGGATGCTATCTCAACCCTCGTTTACTCCACTCGAAGTCAAACAAACGGTATAATAAAATTTTATTTCACATCAATCAATTTCGTACTCTTCTTTTACCCGACTCCTAGTAAGCTAACAAGCCCAGAGGCTTGTGATAATCTCAATCTCAATTGTAAAAGCGCATCCAAATCTAGAGCGTTTTCTAAAACACCATTGAAAAGTAAATAAACTCAAAATATACATTAAAATTTACTCCAAATGAAAATTATAGGGAACTCGTATAAATTACAAGTGAAATCCAAATTTATAAGTTTGTGCATAATTTATGTTTTCATGCAACATCTAATTTAAAAATAGAGAAAAAGAAATATATTAAGACAAATCAGCAGCTAATCTTTTATCTTGATACCAAGAAGAAAAGATGGATGATGTCTCCAACTACGGCATGCACACACATTTTCATGTTTTTCAAAACTACGGCATACACACACATTTTATAAATTATCAGATACATTTTTATTATTGAAAAAGATAGGTTTATTCAAAACTAGAAAAATGAAAATAATTTTAAATTAAAGAATAAAAATACCTTCATACCAATGCAAATCAAATAAAGAAGATTGAAAAGACATGACCACAAATGAATTGGGAAATTTTGGAAAATTTTGGTAGGTTGTCTTTCGTATATATTACTTATCATTCTTAAACAAATTATAATTCAAAACTAAATTTACAAATCTTCACATATTTTTATTTTCATCTAAGTTTTAGATAGAATGAGAGAGAAAACCTATTCAGTTGAATTAGTTGTTATCTTATCTTTTAATTAAGACTATACTAATTAACAACCAAAGTCGTCTTTAAATCTTTACTTTTAAATTATAAGTTTCTTAGATTCACTATTATTACAAAGAAACAGATCCACTCAAATATGCATCAATCAATATAAATAGAAACTAAAAGAAAGGTTGAATATCTTCCATATAGAATGCAATTATGCTGTATTAAAGCATAGCATTTCCGATCCAACAATTTTGACCACTCTGTCAAATTTTGACCGTAACTTACTGCTCACAATCTCAAGCCGCCCACAACCACGCCCACTTCTTCTTCCAGCAACTCCCTCCACACTCTACACTGTTTTTAAAGATGCAGCCCCTCACCGATCCATGCCTTTTGGTTCTCCTTTCTCCCTGTCAACAACATCTCACCATTTATGGACTATAATATGTTTGGCGTTTTTTTACCACCAATTTTATGTTGAGGATTTTACCAGAAAAATCATGTTAGATTCACTATAGAGCAAAAGGGACTTAAAAGATATGAAATGACCTTAGCAGTCCCAAGAGCCTTTTTCGATTCATTCCTTTTGTTGTTTCGTTGAGCGGCGATATCCCTGCTCACCTGCATATACAGGCGGGGCTATCCCCGCTCATTTTTTTCTTCTTCTTCACGGTTGAGTTGCAATAGGAGAAGAGTGTTGGGAGAAGATGGTTTGGTGGAGTGTGCTCAAACAGAAGAGAATGTTTCCACCATCAGCATCAACAAGGAGTTGTTGGATATTTAGATAGCGTTTAGTTCGCTGTAATGAAGGTCGGAATGGAATGATCAGTCCAATAGAATGATCACTCTTGTGTTTGGTTCGCAACAAAGTGGCGGAATGACCATTACCTTCGGAATCACCATTCCTTTATGCAAGGGAATGGTCATTCCACTGGGGAGGGGAAGGAATGGCCATTCCATTCCTTTATGTTTTATCCTTAGACCAAAATGCCCCTGGACCTCTCTCTATTACCAACCTATCTCACAGCCCCATCACCACATTACCATCCCTCTCAATCCTCTTCCCCTGCGCAGAACAGCCACCCTAGACCCATCTCAGCCCTCTCGATCCTCCAGCTCCTCTCGAACCAGCATGCGGACCCGAGTGAGAGCAGACCTGAAGCCGAAGTTGGTCTCTTTAGACCGAGTCGCAACGTTTCCAACATATAGAGTTGGAATCAATCGACATAAGAGTGATCCCCACGTCGAGAAATCGAAAGACTCCATCTCAGAACAGCTGGGATTGATGTATGATGATGGGTATGGGATTGCTGGTGTGATTGATTATCTTGATGCTGCCAAGGAGATGATCAGACCTGACGGCGGCCCACCTTGTTGGTTCTTCCCCATCGAATGTGGTCGACCCATAAAGGGTTCTCCCATCATGTTGTTCTTGCCTGGTAATTGAGGTTGAATCTGGTTGATTTGTTATGGCTCAGTTGTACGATGATTGGTTGTTGGACTGTTTGGATATGCCTTAAATTGCAATTGGCCTTTTGATAGTGATTTGGGTTGAAACAGTAGATTAACTGTTTTATCATGTGACTCAGTGTTTAGTGAAGATAAACTGCTTTCCATTGAAGTGCATCATCCAAACATGTTTTTAGTTAGTTTATTTTTCATTGCTTTTAGATTTTGTTGATGTTGAATTTGCATTTTGGGAGAATTATTTACCTGTTATTGGATCTGGTTGATGAGATATGTTGTTCTTCCAAAATGGAAATTGTTCTGGTTTGGAATGTTGGGAGGGATGCCTGGTGGTACCAAGGGTGTTTTGGTCAAATTTATTTAAATTTTATTCCATTCCGGGCACCATTCCAGCATACCAAACCCAAGAACAGGAACCCAGAATTCTATTACTGGGTTGATTCCTCAGCGTACCAAATGTTGGAATGGAAATGACCATTCCAATCTCATTCAACTCTCCATTTCATTCCTGCCTAAAACCATTCCAGCAAACCAAACACTACCTTAGGTTTTTCAATCTTCTTTACAAGGTGGTGGTGGTGGTGGTGGTGAGGGAAAAGTTGGGGGGTTGTGAGTTTTGAATGCAGTGGGGGCTTATTGGTGGGTGGGGTGGATGGATGGGGTGGGGAAGATTAGATGCTAGAATGAATGAATGAAGCTCTACCTCTATGGCCTCTGGGACTGCAATCGGATTTTGTGGTAAAAGGGTGATAGGAAAGATGCTTTTCTAAGCAGATCTGAAAAAGAGAGAGAGCTTGTAGGTTTTTGTGAAAAACTTTTTTTCCTTGTGGGAAGATACAAAGTGAGAGGAAGAGGAAGAAGGATTAGGGTTTCTTTACTTTAAATCTCTTCAGCCTTGCAGGCACAGAAGAAATTTAGGAATGGAGCATCTCAATATCTCTATAAGGAAGAAGAATTTTTGAAGGAAGAGGTCGGCAAGGGACTTCGGTTTCTATAAGAGGGTCGGTCGTTTAGTCTCATGAGAGAAAATGGAGGCTTTCTGGAAATCTTGAGATAGATCAAAATCAGAGCGGGGATATCCCCGCTCGTATCTGCAGATGAGCGGGGATATCGCCACTCGAGGAAACAATAAAAAAAATAAACCGAAAAGGGCTCTTGAGACTATTACGATCATTTCATATATTTTAAGCCCTTTTTGCTCTACATGAATCTGACAGGACTTTTCCGGTAAAATCTCTTTTTATGTTTTCACATATTCGGATCATCTATTTATCTGTATGGGGCATTGATTAGGATCCTGAGATGGGTAACACAGTGTCAATGCTAATTTAGGAATCACGGTGTCAAGGAATCATAGTGAAAACCAATTACATGTCTGTTTTTTTTAACTCCACTCCTAACTTATTGTTCCCAAACTTCTAACACAACATTTCACCTCAAATCTCTCTCCTCTCTGAATCTGATAGTTAATAATACCCATACATCCAACATCAATCACAGAAGGTTTGAAATCCATCATTTGCCTTTACAGTTTAATGATTTGGTTGGACTCCCTCATTCCATGACACTCCAGAGAGTATGTAAAGGACTTTTTGGTATATTCAATTTTGTCAATACAGGTGGACTTCAGAAAGTAGATCTCATTGCTCTCATTTTTAGCTACAAAGCTTTAAAATATTTTTTTCCTCTTTCACAATGAAATGACCACTCTGTTCTTTTCAGTATTTATTTGATAGGGGTACAAGGTGGCTTGCATATTTCCCCATATGGGTGACCATTTGAGCAGTGAGTTTCTGTTTCTCCCATATCATAGTTCACATCCCAAGGTTTAGAATCATATATAAAACATCCATTATACATATGGGACAATTTCTGGTCCTCCATGAAGAACACCTGTAGACTCCATAGTTTGAGGTTACACCTGAGTTTTGGCTTTAAATAAAAGAAGATGTAATTTAAAAGATTTGTTTTATTGTCTTTATGATTGGTGTTAACAACTTAAGTGTACGTAAGGCCCCTAAGCACTACAATGCAGCCACACTTTACTCAAGGAAAAATATAAATAGCTGTCAGAGTACACTGTCTTGTCCCAAGTGGAAATAGGCTCTTCTACATTTTGACTTCAGGTCCAGTTAGCTTTCTTAACAGCCATGCCATCAGGCTAAGATCTCTTTAAAAAAAGTGTCATGGCTCTTATAGACCAATGATGATATAGTTGGTTATCTATATAGCCTTTGTATTCCTTAAATTTGATATTTTTGGGATATGCGTGCTGAGCATCGGTTTTTTGTGCCTGTGAGTAGCTTATGTGATTAGATTAGATAAAGGTGAGCTACATATTCATACAAGAGGTTTTAGTCGGCCCTTTTAGAAATTTCAACCTATTTAATGTTTTCCTTTTTAGTGGCAGCATGACAAGGAGGTCATTCTAATTTCTTCACACTCAATAGACATGCAAAAATAACCTCAATACATTAATGATTGTAATCATAATAAACAGCAATGAAAATATGAAATTGCAGACACACAAAAGAAAAATAAAATGAAGATTATATTGAAACTATGTTTAGGCATTCTAGAGTGTTATTCAATTTTGAAGCACACAATAGTGTAGAAAAATGGAAAAAGTGTGATGAGGCTATTTATGGGTTTTTTTTTTTTTTTAAACATATTTTTCAAAATCCGCCAGAATATAAAACATGAACTTTAACCTTGAGATTCATCGGTTCTAAGAGAACGTTGAACGATTTGGATAATAAACTTCGAGCCCATAAAATTGCAGAAAAATTAGAAAGTGAGATTGATGAAGAGAGTGCATAAGGAATTCGATCTCCTCATTTTCACTCATGAGACATTTTTGAACTTGCCATTTCACGATCTGAGAATCATTTCATTATATTGGTTGGCATTACTGTTTTATTTTCTAATTAACAACATTTATAAAAGTAAATTTAGTATTTCTACAATTGCGTGTTGAATATCAGCTACTTAGTTTTTGTAGACAAAATTAGTAATCAAACAATTGTTAGAATTATTGGGCTTAAGTGTGGCTCAATAACCACATGCCCATGGGTCCCCCACTTTAGATGACCATTCCTCATTAGGACTCCTATATTGATAAGTCTCCTTAAGAAGATATATTTGATGTTTATGGAAACTTGCTAACCTAATAAAGTTTCATATGCTAAGAGTATCTAAATCCTAATTGAATTTGGGCTCCATGATGAGAAGAGAGTTGTCTAGAAAACCTATATATAGGGTTTAGGGGTTACAACTCCTCTCTACATCAATACATTGATTGCCCCATCAAGATCCCATAAGAAGGCCTTAGTGGAGGAGTGTAGTAAATGCCCAATCAAAGGTAGCAACAGTTCAGATCAGGTGAACGCGAGTTCAAATCAATCATATATTTATATAGATCCAATTAAAAATATGTTAGTTACATACTAACAACAATAACCATAAATGGGTTGGATTAGATAACGTCCAGCTACTCTAGGAGCCAGACATTAAGTGGGGCTAGGCCATATCCATGCTTATACCTTAAATAACACATAAATATCACAAAATTACTCTACTGTACCCTATTATGTATATAATGTGTGTGATTTAAGTCTATTGCCACTGCATTGATGTCCTGATGGACTTAATTAAACATAGGACTGTGTTAGGTTAAGTCAGGAGATCAATCCACCCTTCCCTGCCCTTATAAAGAACAAGTTTAGTAGCAGTTTCGAAGGATTTGAGAACTATTGTCCCCTTGAGGTTTTGGTTGCCTGATTCCCTGTCTCCAACTTATATTTATATATTTATTAATGATAATTTACATAATTAGATCAGCCCCAACCTCTACCTGTCCTATGTAAGGTTTTGTATGGCAAAACACATCCAGCGTGGTAAGAGTCAGGGTGGGTATGAGTTTACCAGAACCCTTGTAAAACCTGACATGCTCCCACCCTCATGAACTGAAACCAAGATTATTTTTCAATAGGGTCTACTTATGCCACACCCATGAACTCAAACCAAGATTATTTTTCAATAGGGTCTGGTTATTTCATCAAAAGAAGAAGAAGAAGAAGGTCTAGTTATGTTTGGGTGGGTATGAGTTTTACCATGACGTTTGTAAAACCTGACATGCTGCCACCCTCATGAACTCAAACCAAGATTACTTTTCAATAGGGTCTAGTTATGTTTGTAGTCTGATCCAGCTAGTTAACAATCCCAATAAAATGTTTTACTGCACAATCCGGATAGGAATAATAAACGTGGGAGGACAATGTCTCCCATTTATTTAATGATCAACCCCCAAGTCATAACATCAGCTGGAAGACCAAATCATAGGCCTCACTTGTGTGGAAAGGGATGTATATTATGACATCATGAACTTCCTCGTTCAAGGTTGAGAGTTGTTAAGATTTTGGGGATTATGATATTTAGCTTTTAACATTATATCATTCACATTTTGTGAAGGAGAGGTTTTTAATGATTATAATATTCTGAGTTCCTCTGTGCAAGGGATATCAGTTGCATATCTTGGCACCCAGCTAACATATCATAGAAAACTAGGATTAGGTAGAAAAGAAACCCTAAAACCACACGACTTCCCAAAGAACCCTACCTAGCCAAGTATGCCACCGACACTCTTACTCCTTATGTCACTACAGAAAAACCAAGCGCTTGCCAATGTGGAAATGATGGAGATGAGGCTCTCAATAGACTTCTCAGTCACACACACACACTCCTTAACTAAGGCGAGATTTGTTTGGATCAGGGTTTTGGTGACCCTTGTGGGGACTCCACTTGGCCAAGTCGGACCGAGTCGCACCCTAAAAGCCCCAAGTTTAAAGAAAAATAGTGAAAAATGATCAAAAAATTAAAACAGAAAAATGGTGTCCTATAAATTTAAGCCACTGCTATTTCAATTATTTAGAATGAATTTAAGTAATAATAGGTAGTTGCATTTGTCATCCAGTAGCTCAAGATGAACATTACCTTCAATCTTTGAATGCTTAAATCTTCTTGAGAATGTGATTTTGATATTCCAAGATCAGTGCAAAGGGGCCCAAAATCTTCCAACATTATGCTATAACAAGTAGATAAGGGGAAAAAAATACTAGTTTTGGCCTTTTCCTAATAAAATTCTTACAGGGTGACTTGAATTGGTAGGCACTGATTCTGAGTTGACTTGGACTCTACCAATTTTTAAATCCTCATTTGGATGAGGATAAAAGTGGAGAATTGGAATATTGCCCACAGCTCAAATTTATGCTATGGATGGTTTTCTATGCTAGTTTAGCACCGGATTAATTTCTCCACATCCAAACGGGCCTAAAGATAAATGAACTCAGAAGTAATTCGTAAAGAAAAAAAGTATAGTACCAGTACTGGTATGGTGTGAGATTTTATAAATATTCTTCTTGACAAGGTACTTGACTATGGTGTGAGACCTTGTATTGCTGTCATACAAATCAGGAGGATACACCACCCAATTATCTTAAGAAGATACTTGGGCAATATCTTAAATTGTCAGTCGCCACTAATAATAGATTTTCTAGCTTTTTCAAAAGAGTTATTTAGGTTCTTGGCCCAATCAGATAAAGGGCAAAGCTACCATACAGCAATGCTGCATCTTAGTATGATGCAACGCTAGGGATATGTAAGTGGGTGGGTCCCACCTTTAAAAAATCAAATCCGTCTATCATCTTTTACACACATTTTGTTTTTTGCATATATAACTTCAAAGTGTATTTCGTGGGGCCTACTATTAGATTGACCTGTTGATTTTAAATATGTGCCCAACTTCTATTTCCATAAGGAAAGAGAGAGAGAAAGTAAATAAAGTTGAATCATGTTTTCAGGATTTAGTTAATCCAATAGTGTGCATATTGTTGACTTGAATAATATTTTATATGTATATCTCACAGTGAGTGTTAAAACCAATGAATGAATTTGATTTATTAAAGTTGGGCCCCTCCCACTTCCATATGCCAGGCGTTGCGTCATACTATGATGCAACACCGCTGTATGGTAGCTTTGCCCTCGGATAAAATAGTGTGGTTTTGTATTAGGCATTTCGTTGGTCATTGTTAGACATATTTGGTCTAATTGATGAAATAGTAATTATTGGATGGCTCACAATCATTGTGTTTGATCGGTTAATAACATAAATGCAGTTATATATATATATATAGAGCAAGGCTCTCCTAACTTCAGGCTTAGGATAAAATCTTTTAAGCTTATGCTTGTGGGGTTCACCTTTGATCCATCCAAATGGACCAAACATATGAATCCTCTAAATTGCACATGTCCACCCATTTTCGGTTAGATCCAAATTTACTGGACCGTTGGATTGACTATATACCGATCCGAATGGACTATTGACCGTTAAACTTTTGGGCCCATATGGAGATGATAGAAATCACATTTGTAGCTGATTTTTTTGCAGAGATGGAGATCCTAGGGAGTCCTTGAAATCCCCCCTACCCCCATCCCCATGTGGGTCCTCAGGTTGGCCCCATCATACACTTGAGCTTACCTTATCCTAAGCGTGAGCTTAGGAGAGTTAGCCCCATATATATATATATATATTAATTATAGGCAAATTTTCTTGTCAAAACTGCCAGCGGACCCACCTAATGATATATCTAACTTGTTTACACACAAGGAGAGAGAGAGAGAGAGAGAGAGAGAGAGAGAGAGAGAGAGAGAGAGAGAGAGAGAGAGAGAGAGAGAGAGAGAGAGATTGATTTCTCTTGCTGACGTCCACAGGAGATGGGCAGCACAAAAATCAATCTGGCTCCTTCATGCATGGAGACCCATCATGCACCAATGGCCCGATGCCATTTTCATACAACATTTCACCTGCAGACGTCCTCAAGTGAAGATCTCAATATATATAGTCATCCAACCTTATGTCATCTGATTTCCTTAGTTCCCAATATCCATCTAACAACTTTGAGGGTTGGTTGGTTTGGTTTTTTGAACGTGAGACATGCCTACAGGGATATCTAGATAATTTTGCAATTCGTGTCAAATTGGCTTAAAATTTTTTAGGAGCTTTCCCTAAGAAACCAAATCCAAGTTATTTAATATACATATCTTAAAATGTAAACTAAAAGAAGAAGCAACACTCCTAATCAATGTAGTAGTACGTGCTCAATATAATAATTGGCCAATAGGCCCTGTCTTTTGGGGCAATAGAGAAAACATCCATAATGAGTCACTTATTGGGCTTAGGTCCAGACCCTTTTAGGAGGCCCATGTATTAGAATGCAAATCCAACCCAAGAAACTAAACATGGTTCTAAATTATGGACCCATCTAATTTAGGTTAGGATTGTTTGGGTTTCCATTCAGTAAGGGACTCAAATTCTGATTAGACCATTGACCTGACCAATTTACACCCTTAAATATTATATATATCCTTATCTCAAAGCTTCTTCAACAAAGACCATTTCAAATCTCTATTATTATTATGAAGAAAGATAAGTGCATTAACAATGAAATATAATAGGGGCACCTGCAATGGGATTTTAGTAGTTTGTGAAGTGAGGTCAACTGGTATGGATGTAGTTTTCTTGCACGAAATACACACAGCATAAATTTCCATGAAACCCACCAAACCCAACACAGCACTGTATCTCGTCTTCTTTCTTGCTTTCTTGGGCACAAAACAAATGGAAGGTCTGATACCATTTGTGTACAAGGCAATCAAGAGGAACAACACTCGCCGGAAATACAAGTGTTTGTCAAAGGGCCCAGCGCAAAGCTTTCAAGTGGCTGGGTTCAACACTCATGTTGACAGTCATGCATATCTAACTCCGCCTCCTGAGAAGGTCCACGAAGGACAGATGGATCACCGGCAATGCAAGTCTGTCGATCACAGGTTCTCCAGTAGGTATTTATCGCCAGTGAGGAAGAAGGAAGAAGCATGTTTATCAAGGGAAGCGGTTGGTTTTAGGAGCCATCGAAATCGTAGTATCTTCTCATGCATATCTGGTGCTTAGAATGCTCCCTGTTTCTCATCTTGGGGTATATGTGAAAAGTCCTATATATGGAACAAACTACTCTCTCTCTCTCTCTCTCTCTCTCTCTCTCTCTCTCTCTCTCTCTCTCTCCCCAGTTATGTTGCAAGCTGTAAATTTACTTTTTTGCAGTGTGTAGCATGTTAAAATGAACAGATCATGATAAGTTAGTCCTTTTTTTTATCATGGAAACATGTGTACTGACCAGTACATTCCTTCATAAATCTTGAAACTGTTGCGAAATGGTTTGTAGGCGAATACATGCTGAACTGAATAATGAAAGTTGTCTTTTCTGATATCCAGGAAATTAAGGAGAAGGTGAAACCTATTGAACCAATTCGGTGCGGCCTTGCCAATCATGGTAAAGATGAAGATTTGGTGGGTGAAAACATTTAAATCAGCCTTACAGATATGCAAGATATCAATCACATCATATCATTTTAATCCGTTGATCTATAGCCCTCAATTCTTTTTTGGGTAGAAGATCTATATCTCTCAAGTTGAAAAGTTTTTTTCAGGTTTCAATCAAACTACAACTAATGGTTGGATGCGATGTTGTCAATTTAGGTTCATGACAGTTCACAGGGTACTGTATGAGGAGGTTAACTTGATCATATGTGAGCTTAGGCTGGTTTGCACATAAAAACCGTGTGGACGAAGTATGATAAATGGTTGCCTGGGAGTCAGTCTACTCTGCTTTAAAATAGAGTGAAGTTAAATGGATCCTAACAGCCTAAAATTTCAACTCTATCCCGTTTGGATGAGTCTGACCCGATAGATGAGTCATATGTACTCCACTCTACTTCAACTTTTAATAATTCCATTTTCTTGAGTAAAAATTGATTCTACTTCAAACCTTAACTTCAAAATAAGCATCCAAATGGGGTGAAGTGGAGTATTCTACTTTAACTTCAACCTACTTCTCTTCACTCTACTCTACATGTGAAATCCACTTCATTTTATTTCACTCCTCATTTATCCAAACAGGCGCCCAAAGAGATCATAGGATAGAGGGGTTTATTTAAAACACTTGCTAATTAGAGAGGAGATATATATATGATCGAAGATACTGTTCAGATTAAAGAGATCACAGGTACCACCCTTCTCATACCCATGAGAAATACAAAGCCGAGAATTAGTGAAGAGAAAGGTGGACCAATAATCCCTCGTCTAATTAGTGGCACAGATGATAACAATAACATCATGTCCTTCTAAAATAAATGCCCTCATTTCACGGTCCCTTTTCAATGTCACAATTCAAATATCATTCATTTTGGCTTCATTTGAAAGGTGGCCATTCCGTGGCAATGACCCTTATTATTTTGTACATTATCCATCTTTTGCCAGAGATATCCAACCTAAAACAACTGCTCTCCTTTGACATTGATGGTTAGATTCAGATACAAATATCCAGCTTCTGAGTTTCTTCTATCTAAATGAATACGTATGACTATATTGAATGACAAGACGCCTATAAAAGAAAAGGAAAGAAAAATAAATAAAACAGAAACAGGAGGGCGACCGAAGCTGTCTCTCAAGTTAGTATATTAAAAACTAAGGGACGAGTAAAATTATGGTTGCGAATAGGATGGTTCTGGGTCGGAACTATACGGGACCCGGACTCGGACCCGGACCCGTTTTTAGATAACGGTTTTAGTTCCGATCATGTTTTTACTTGGAACCTATTTTGTTGGTTTCAGACCTGATTTCGATAGAAAAAGTCCACCTAAAGAACTATAATATAGTTTCAAAACCAACTCTAACTTCTCTTCACTTTTTTATTTCTTCTTAAAATAATTATGTCATTCAATTTATATCGGGGCATCAAGTCTACTAGGTCCATTATTATACATAAACATGTAAAAAGAAAAAAGAGTTGATTTTGAGGTACCATTTGAGATATGAAAGACTCATATGCCAGGTCTAGGGTCAGAACCCATATGAACCTGGAACCTGACCCGTTTATCAATTGGAACTTAAATTGGGTTTTGGACTTCGATCCGGGCCCTTTCATGAATTGAAACCTAAAATAGATTCTAGATCCGATTTTTTTCGGGTTGAAAATTTCAGGTAATCGGAGAATGGAATACTTATTTACAACCCTAAGTAAAATGCTCAATGAGATAACAAGAACCACTCTGACCTAAAGAAGCAAGAATGGAAAAACAGCCTGGGTCTCCAAAGAGACCCAATGATTTTTCCGAACGACAGGGTCACATAAATGTGGTAATGGCAAGATGGTCAAGAGAGGCCAACGACAATCTGTTGAAGAAGCAACTTCTGAGCTGCATGAAATTGCACTAGGCATTTACTGAAACCTCTGTCATGCAGATTGCAGCCGCATGCCCCGTTGGCCCTTTGATGCTCTTCGCAGCATGAACACCTTTTAACAACCAGAAAGCCATAGCTATAAGAAATTTTAACTAGCAACAATTGTGTCGAAAGAGGTTAGGGTAGGGCTCCATTTGTATTGAATTCCTAGGAATTCATAGGAAACTTGGAGATCAATATAGGACCACTATTTTCCTAATATTCAATTTACTACACTGACCCGTGAATAAACATATCCTTTCGAAGGATAACTTAGTTGATCGAAATGAATGCATGAACATCATGAACTTAGTACACGTATTGGTTGCCCTTGATTTATGCAATCAAATCATCCTGTATATTAAGGTACCAAAGTGAAATCTTTCATGCCCATGACTATTTCAAAACAATCAAAGTTGGTGTCCATAGTAATACAGGCGATTTGACGGCATCACAGATTCACACAGGCACAATACCATTATCCATTATGCAAACTCCGATGCTGGTTCATGATCTGAAGCACAATACCATTACGACATATTTTGTAAAGACAGAAGTAACGATCAAATGCCTTAAGAACAGTACACAAAAATAGCTAAATGCACAACAAAACCAAAAACTATAGGCATTCAAACCCAAGGAATGCAGAAGACCGAAGAGAATCCGAGAATGAGAGTGGAACTCCATGTGACACAGTAGGATCTTACACCCCATTGAGATACCACTTATCCCAAAATCAATTGGTGATAGGAAATAGCACAACAATAATTTTATGGTGAGGGTTTTGATACTACTTATAAGATCTTACACCCTATTGAGATACCACTTATTCAAAAACCAATTGGTGATAGGAAACGACACAACAATAGTTTTATGGTGATGGCGAGGCTCGACTACGATTATGACCGCTCAGGAGCGAGGGTGGACGTTGACCTCAATAAACACTATGACCATGCCCAAGTTGGATTGCCGCTTGCTGGAGGCTGAAGGCGAAGAAGGCAAGGAGATGAGTGTGAGTATGGTTTTGTTCGGGTTTGGGAGATGTTGAAAATGTGGGGAACTAGGGGGCCATTCAGGGCTCAATCCAGGCCCAACTTGCTTTGGGCTGGCCCTAGATATATAATCTATGCCATTAATTAGTGGTTGGGATGGTCTCGAATTAATTGATACAATGGCCAAAGCCCAGCCCAGTCTTAGTAAGTATCGCCTGTAATTTAGTTATTAGTTGCTAGAAAGCTCGAACAAGTATAAAACCTGACTTGGCCCAACCCAACTCTCTAAATGGGCTGGCTTGGGCTCCTGGGTGAAGCCATGCCCAAATACAGGTCTGGTTTTCAACAATTGTGACGGGCCTACATATGCCTCAGCCCAGTCCGAGTCTGCCCTTGAACACCCCTACATTATAGAGTTAATGAAGGCTTGCAATTGAGAGTTATTGTGCCTAATATTGAACGGCAGGGCCGGCTTTACCATGAGGCAGGGAAAGCCCTTGCTTTAGGCCCAAAAAAATATAGCCCCAAAAATGCAAAACATAAGGCCCTATAATAGCAACTGGCATCTTTTCAAATTCCAAAACCACAACTGAGGTCATTTTATTTATCTCTAAAAATAAGGCCCCATAATAACTTTGTCTCTATATATATGTATATTTTTTCCTTGCCTCTCCCTGCCCACTTTAAAAAGGTTTGACCAATGCTTAAAGCTTTAGCTTCCGAGAAAGTTGTGACTTAATTACTAATAGCAAAACATAACGCCCTATAATAGCAACTCCAATCTTTTCAAATTCCCAACGAACACAACTAACTTAATTAGTAATTTTGCATCATAAAAAGCGAGAAAAATAGATTTTTTGTAGTAATATTTAAAAATGAAAAAGGCATCATTTAGGATTTTTGCTTCAGGCCTCAAATTGTCTTGAGCGGGCCCTGTTGCACGGAGAGCGCTTTGAAAAGAGTTGACTACTTTATACCGACTTCACTGATTATGAAGTCCTGCAAGTGATCAGAGTTGTTGTAAAATCCGAAAAGGGCTTGAAGCGTGATTTGTAAGTTTAATAGTTGTTTGTTAACATAGAATACATAGCGATTCAGTTAACAGAACTTTATATATGGTTATTAGGGTTGAGGGGTAAAGGATATAAGGTAGCTTGTGATGTAGATGGGACCTTAACTTTGTGAGGACATGGATTCCTATGGTGATGTTTGTGTATTTGTTTTACTTCTTTCCTATGTATAGTTCCAACCAAAAGGAGATTTGATGGTCAATTTTAAATATTTATCTTTTATTCTTCACTTTTAACCACTTCATAGATATTGAAACTCATAAGAATCCAATTACATGAAACAAATAAATTAGAGAATTGTTGTTGAATTAGATCACATAGGAGTTCATGGTCAAATGAGCTCCACCAACGCATTATTCAAGAGGTGAGGTGTTACTGAAATGAGGTTTAAGGGTGAAAGATGTAAAGAAATATGTAGTGAGACCTTCAATTTCCTATAATTTGAATAATTACTTGGGTGATAGTTGTTGGGTATTTATTTTCCAACTTTCATTATTCAGTTTCCATTAAAGGAGTGGTTAGCGTTAGTCATTTTTGTATTGGAGAATATAATCTTTCAGTAGTTTTGTGTTTTTTTTTTAGAAGATTCACTTTTGGTAACCACTGAAAAATAAGAAGAAAAGATTAGTTTTCCCTTCAAAAATATTAATATTTTTCCCTACCACTCTTCCCTTGGAAAAGTCTCCACAACATAAAATATCTTTCAAAATGTGGTTTACGAAATGGTAAAGTAAAGTTTTCACCTCAACAAAGCTATTGTGATGTATTTGTTAATGTGCGTGGTAAAGTAAACGTACGTAGATGTCACATTACATGGTAAAGGTGAGATATAGTGTGTGATGAAGTAAAGTAGAAGTGAGTGGTGAAATTGTTATTATTTTATTTTAACTTTACCTTTATCACACTTTTTCATATTTTTATGTAGTAAAAGATAAAGTGACTTATGGTAAAAAAGTGGCAGCTAAACTTGACTTTACCATATTCCTTTTTCATCGGTAAAGAAGGAGAGTAGGTCAAATTTGGGTCAAAGCATATTTGTTTATACGTATAATAAAGTAAAATAAACACAATTGTCACATTATTGTAAAATGTAAGGTAAAATAAATTGAGATATAACATGCGATGAAGTAGCATGAAATCACTAGACAATTTATTCTGCAAACATATCCAAATAGGCTCATAGTGCTTTACTGCCCTTCGCATTTCCAAGGCTGAAATTATGCTGCTAGTCTTCCTCTTAATCACTGCGGTGGTACGAGGCCTTATGCTCTGACACCAAGACCTAATGGCTTGCAGGTGGGACCAGATGCATATCACAATTATCCGTCCTCTTAATGAATGTGCAAGATGCCAAGATCCTTATGTTTTTGAGATCCATTAATGTCAATGGCTTGTAGGTGAGGCTGTAGTCTAATTGCAGGTCTCCATGCTCGTAAGTGCGCGCGTCTGTAGTCATAATGAAGGTCTCCATTCTTGTAATGGGCATGCTGGGAGCTTTACACTTCGAGAGCCTCTGCCCATGGCTTGCAGGTGGAACCAGAATTATATTGTGGGGGTCTCCTGCTTTTTACAAGGCAGAGCTACAATGCAGTGCCCCTCTTCAGTACACAGTGAGGCCCACCTCTTCAAAACCCAAGCTGATTATCAGCCTTTTAACACCACCATATGCTGTGGTCAATGTGTGTATTGTTATTTAAATATGTAAGATGAGCAACGTTAGATTTGAGTGTGTTCAAAATATGTGATGAGCCTGCTTCACTTTTCTCCTTTTTTGGATAGAAAACAAAGCGTCTTTTATGTGTGATCAATCAAATGGTTAGTCCGCTGAAATTTTCTTTATAGATTCATATACAACGAATCTAGTGAGGAGTTAAGAGGTTACAATTGGCTTGCATTTCAAAAAAGTGGGCCCCACAATGCATTGAAGAGGGGGCCTGCCCCTTAGCACAATGACGGCAGTGTCATTGTAGTTCTGTTTGCTTTTAAATGGGTGTGCACTGACACAATTATATCTTGGTCCTTTCATGGTTATATGCTTAAGATATTGATTTCCAATGTTGGTGCCAATGGGTCTTGCACGTGATTTTATAACTTATGTGGCTCACCCTAATTGGTCTATTCATAGTGAGTGTGTCAGTTGCTATGGTGATCTGAACTCTTCGGTGAGTGTATTTACCATTTCTAATTTTCTTTGAAAAGGTAAAACCTTTTGTTTGTCAAGTCATTAATCATGGGGGTACCATGTCAAAGGATGGAGTGCGGATCCTCAGCTTTAACAGAAAGAAACCCCGACATAAAAGAAGTGCATCCCACCTTTTGAAATCTTACTAGTTCAAAGTGAAAACCCGCCAGGTGGTTGGAGTATATTCAAATTTGGCTTCAATTTAAGGGTTTTCCCGTTGGATTGACCGTTTGAACAAGAGCATAATAGTAAATATTCATAAGACTATGTTAATCATAATTTGATCAAACAATCAATATAATGTGAAAACAATCTCGAATTAAAATAAGATTTGAGGATATCTTGTATATTTGCGGGGCGATTATTTTGAAGGGTCTGGATTTAAAAAGGTGGGCCCCACTTTGGAGTTCTAGACTTCTAGTCCTTTAATTTAAGAATTTTCTAGGTTATAGTCCCATAGGATCTGGACTCCAACCGATCATGAGCATAGTCCGTTCTCAATGTATCTGAGGTACAACTTAAGAATCTATTTCTTTATTAGAATTTTTATTTTAAAGAATATGGTCAGTTGGGATTTCGAAATTCATGGACAAGATGTGATGACTTATCCTTTAACATATGCAAATGTCATATTTCAATTCTAAAGTTTCAGCCATCTAGAAGGCCTCAGCTGACATCCGAAGTTATTGCGGTCTCAATCTCTTCTACTTTTAATTGGAATCTCTTGATATTAAAGTACAAATGAAGGCTAAAAAATTTCACATGTTGGAAAATTCAAAATCTCTTCCGACTAGAATTCTTTAAATCCCAATACAAAAACAGGCCCCAAGTGGAGTAGTCGAAAGTGGCTCATCAGACATTCACATTCCAAGATGCGTCCGAACAAACATGTGCTACCATTTTCATAGAAGATTTTACTTGCGTGGCTTGATGACTACCACAGATGAACCAAAAGAGAATCCAGCACCAGCCACAAGGATCCAAACGCGTTGAACTTGACAGGACGAACAGCCCATGATAGAGCCATTGGTCCCCTTCACGATTATTATTGTTACAATGACCATAATAAGCTAGAAAAAAAAAAAGTGTAGGCCATTGGCAGTAAGCTTTCTATCTCGTGTAAGTTTCATGTCCAAAGGGTATATTCGTCTTATATTCTATCACATATTTTCCTTTCTTTTTACTTTTTTCTCTCAGCCAAACAGGCTTGCATCAAAGAAAACTGAAAGCAATTGTATTGACAAGGAAAGAGCTTACATTGTTTGTGGTTAGTGAGATATGGATGGCCCCCTGTAGATTGTAGGTGGCTCCAGACATTGAGCAACAACAATCATGCAATCAGATTAGTGGCTGAAACAATATATTGTTCTTCAAGCTTTTTTCATCATTAGCATCGTTATAGCTTTAGACCATTTAATTGCAATTGGCCCTGTGTCTGACGGTTCCTCTGGCCAGTTTGTATCCACATCATAACATCCAGATGTTTGTATGGATGTCTATGACTTTCAATTGATTCAATTAAGAATAACTAATTTTGCTTTTACCTGAAGAGATACAAAGAAACAGTAGAGGAAGAGAATTGTCAACTGTGGCACAGTTATAAACCCTGTTAGAATTTCCCTGCTTTACCTCTCGTCTGAACGACCCCTTTGGATATGGAGAGATATCAGGTGGATGTGATAATTCGGCCATCAACAGTCACTCTTTAATGGAAAATCAATTAAGAACAAATGGAATATGAATACTGGAATCATAGTAAATCAAATCCTACGAAAGTCAAGATCCCATATTCCTCTCCACATTATATCCTTGATCCCTAACCTATCTAATACTGCATTGTGGAACCCATTTTACCCTGAATTCGTGAGAGCTCAATTCCACCCAAACAAATGGGTTCGGCAGAATTTTGTCAAGACTTTGGTCACTGCTTAGTAAAAGCATTTAAATCCTTCTCTCTCCCTCTCCCAAGAGACAACAAAATCTCCATATAATATAATCTTTTTGCCACCTGTTGGATTCTCATAGAGGGGGTAAACTTTTGATCAATGCAACCCTTTCATGGACACTGGCGTCCTTAAATTGGCACTTGTCCTAATTTTACATTATTTATCACATATCTCAATAGGTGCGAAACCCCAGGCCAAGTAACGGAGGGGGGAATCTGATGTGTGTGAATGGTCCTAATGGATAATAAGATGGGCTTACTTGAAGTTCTCACTGGAATATAGTAAGAGGAGTTTTCACATTAAGATTTTCCACACACATACACACTATATATATAATATAGGGATTTATACTAGAAAATTAAGCTTAAAAATTAATTAAACAATTTTATGTAGAAAGGCCATAAAATGACGAGATAATTGATCGTACATTTTTTTGGATGAAATCACCCTAGTTGACAATATCACCAACTTTCATTGCAAAAAACAATACTCTACTCTATCGTCTTCTACCTAGTGATGGAAATGTTATGAAAATCATTGCATTTTGTGTCATAATGGTCTTTCTTAAGTGGTCTCGACTATCTTCCTTATGGGTGGGGTCCCATGCTTAGTTTTCACACATTTGTTGCCCCCTTTGCATGATTTTAGAGAGTTTGAATTTGGAGTGCAAGGTGTTCGATGAAATACTTAAATGAGAATTTTCTCTTGATTTTACTGTGTCTTCGAGTGAGGTTGGATGTGATGAATTTAAGTATGGTTTTGTGAACATTTAGAGTTTGAAGCCGTTTGTTTAGGGAAATTTTGTAAGTCTTGATCGTTGTGACGTGTGAGCAACATGTAGGGAGTCATGTTTGGCATCTTTGAGTAGTAAATGCGAGATTTTCTTTCTTGAATATTGTATTATTTGTGTGGAGTTTTATAACTCAAGAGTGTTTCTTCTTTCATTAATATGTAATCATTGAACCAATTTTGAGAATGGATTTGATAGTGGATGGATTGAATACACTTCATTATGTGATTTGTGAAAGACTTATCAATCTCTTCTTCTTTGATGCAGTCATCACCTCCTTTCGATATGCCTTCATTTCGTTGACATGACTATTCATCCACTATCAAATCTCAACATTATCCCCTTCAAATCTAAGACAATTAGGTATGGAAATAAACAAAGAAGCTGAAGAAGAGTCGAAGAAGAAGAAAAGTTATTGGAAGTTGACGATATTATCAACCAAGTTGATGTCATCGTCAATTAGGGTAATCTCGTCCAAAAAATTTGTAAAAACAATTATTTCTTCATTCAATGGTATTTCTTCATAAAATTGTTTACTTATGGTTTAAGCTTAATTTTTTCGTAAAAATCCCTATAATGTATCTTCTATTTTTATTTTGATTTTCTCCATATATTTTCACTCTTTATGATATTAATATAGTGATAGCAATACCATTCTTTTTATATATTGTGATGTTATCTTGATAATTCCAATCCATTGATCGGTGGTGAGACATCTCCCTTTTCTTCCATAGGGACAGCCAACGCTCAATCCACCCTATTGGTAGGAACTAAAATAGGCTATATTTAGGGGAGAACCTTGTGTGGACTTGGGTCCACATCTGGCATCAACTAAAAGAATGGATTTGTGTCGGATT
This sequence comes from Persea americana, assembly GCA_029852735.1. Classification (NCBI taxonomy): domain Eukaryota; kingdom Viridiplantae; phylum Streptophyta; class Magnoliopsida; order Laurales; family Lauraceae; genus Persea; species Persea americana. The sequence goes on from CM056810.1 coordinate 85,429,416, forward strand.
CAAATACAAAATAAGATGCGTAGTGCATTAGTTTAATTAGATAAAGGAGCTTAAAAAACAACATTTTCAAATATAAAAGTAAGGCTTTTGAATTGTATATAAATACAGCTCAAATATGAATGTAACACAAACTATGTGGGCCCCTTAAAACACACACACACACACACACACATATTTTAATAAGTAAATGTAATCATCATGGAATTGAAGCCTATGGTGGGAACATACCAGGCTGATTGGGATTTGAATGTTTCGAATCTTATATGCATGGATCCAAATTTGTATCCGAATTTCTCTAAGATCTAAAAATAACCTACTATAACCGGAACGGATCCTTAGATAATCAAATACTCATTTGTAACCCTACCTATTAATTAGGAACTTGCAGAGAGTGTATGGGTGAGTGAGTAAGGGTATGTGCTAGAGAAAAGAAAACAAAAATAAAAAAGAAAACTACTTTTCTTCTTTAATTTGCTTCTGCACCATATATTAGGAGGAAACTTTAGAACCAACCACTTGCAATTTTTAGGATTTACAAATAATTGTCACTATTAGCAAGCCACCTTGATCAATGGTATGAGCTGGGAACAAGGTCTTTTTACCACTTTTGGGCTGCTTTTCGTTGAAGCCATTTTAACCGGACAAAAATGCCTATTTAACTACAGTCAGCTCCAAAGACTGCCGGTGGAGTTTAACTTTGAAAACTAGTATAAAAGTTTGAACTGTAGTTAAGGTCCATTGATAATTGTAGTTAGTTTAGTGACAATATGGTAATTTGATATTTCATCATGAGATATATATTTGTTATACTAGGATCAAACATTATGTTTATTACACACAAAGGCAAGTCTTTTTTTTTTTTTTTTTTGGTTCTTACAAAAAGATGAAGCTAAAGTTGATCAACAATACAGGAAATAATTTTGACCAAAGGTCAAAATAATTGACTGATATAGATAGTGGTGTAAACACCAAAAATAAAGTTTTTTTTTTTTTTTTGGTAAATACTAGAAAAGCCAAGATGGTTATGTACTTGTAACCTTCCCAATATCTAGCAATACACTCTTCTGGATCCTCCAAGAGTTCTTTAAGGCTTAGCCTTATTAATACCTCCCTGGAGCCCACTTCTACGATCCTTATAACTTAAAATCGGTCTTAGGGCCTGTTTCTGGAATTCCTGTCCTGAATTCCCAGATATAATGGAATTTCTGGAGTTTCCTTGAATTTGAGTGTCAGGAATTCTACTAAAATGCAAAGGAAGTGGAATTCCTGGATTCCCAAATGTCAAAAGAAATATTTCATGTAGTTGGAATTCAAAAACTTTTGTGAAGAAATATGAAATTCAAATATGTTAGGAGACAAAATATCACATCATATTCAAAAAAATTTAAACATATTGAATTTTAGCAAAAACACCACTAACGAAACAAGACATTAGTGAGCTCCTTTCTATGCGAGCGTACATCAATGCCTCCCCATCTAGCTCACTTGGTTAGAAATCTCATAATGCCCCGGGAGTACAAGTGTCTCTGGAATTCTCTTGTGGAAAAAAGGGTAGAAGGACAATGCAACACTCCAAATCCAAGTGAGATTGGATCGCTGGACCATGAGACCATTTTTCAAAAGCACGTGGAGTGAGTTTTGGAATATAGCACTCATGACAAGCACCAATCAATCAGCTCCACTGTCCCTATTGACCCATTGTCAACAGAGGTTACATCACTAAATTTCGTTGAAAAGTCGACCAATTTTAATGGAACTCGGGTAAATGGCTTGGTCGGCTGCCCAAAAGCCAAGAAAATGGAACAACAGGAGGCACATAAAGAAAGTGATATCTTTCTCCGTACGAGCAGGGTTCTCCTGAAAGTTTAGGATAAATTCCCGTATGCTTATGCTTATGTTTGTGGGATTTACCTTTGGTCCATTCAAATGGACTAAACACTTGATCCTTCTAAATTGCATATGTCCAACAATTTTTTGTCAGATCTGAATCTACTAGATCGTTGGATCAACTATATATTGATCCGAATGGACTAAAACTTTTGGGCTCATATGGAGATGATAAAAATCACAGTTGGAGCTAATTTTTAGTAGAGAGGAAGATCCCAAGGTGTCCTTGAAATCCCCCCCACCCCCATCCCCATGTAGGTCCCCAGGTGGGCCCCACCACAAACTTGAGCTTCCATTATCCTAAGCTTGAGCTTAGGAGAGCCTTCCTCTATATATATTTATATATGTGTGTGTGTGTGTTGAGACTTCGAAGTGTATTAGCAAAGAGACTATGGTGTATGGTGACTTGTGGCATAGATGAACTTCCAAAGAGACTATAGTGACTTGTGGCATGGATGAACTTCAGTCGATCATCCTTAATGTAATGTTAATATAATATTGTTCCCTCTCAAAGTAAGATTTCCTCCCTCTACCCAAGTTGAAGGGGCCTACCTTATAGCTCAATCAAAGTTGCTTGTTTATGTTAATCAACCGTTGACCATAATAGAAAAACACATAACAGAACGATATTCCTTCACTTTTCCACCTATGGTGCCTTATTCCTACTCTCTAAAACAACTTTTCCTATTGTATTACCTCTGAATCACATTTAAGTCCAACCTTATCTCATCTGACTTGAGAATTGAAATCCAGCTTTTTTCATTTCACGGCATCACCCTGGCCCCGTTCCTAAAATTATTCTCTCATCTCCATCATAAGATACTTCTAAGCTGCGAAAAATAATATATTGCACATCTAATAGAGTTCTTAATATATATATTCTCGGCTGTAACTCAGCCAGTTAGGAGGTTGGTGTGTGTTTAGCGTGCGTGAGTTTTGAATCCCCATTCTAGGAAAATGATGTTAATCTGATTCACATTATTCTACAATTTATATGTTTAATATTGAAACCCACAACTTGCAAAAAAGCCAAAGAATCCAATCAATGGATCACTGAAATCTTTACAGCTAAGACCGTTCTGAAGCATATTGTCAAATATATTTGTCTAGGGGAGGAGCTGGGGAGGTAGGAATTAGCTAGGAAGGGGTGGATGGGGCCTTGACCTCCATAACTTTTAAAAGCCCTTTGTATGGCCAGTCAACGATAAGGTGGGCCCTTCTACTGATATTTTTTTGTTAGCAAAATGGCCTCTTCGGGGAAAAATTCATCATTAGTGGGGTCCAACTTATCTTGGGTCTAGATTTTATAAGTAGTGCCATCATGTATTGATATCTTGTTAAATCTTATAGTCATTTATCATAGAAAAATTATTATGTTATTGCAATAATCAGAAGCATTCAGACATTCATAAATTCGTGTGTGAATTGCCTATTTGGTTAGTAATGCAGGGACTGTCTCTGAGCATTTTAAATTTTCTATTTCATTCAGCTTAGATTGGTAGAACTTGCTGAGTTGACAGGTGAAACTTCACTTTTAGCCAACAAAACTCTCAGGATTTTAGATTTCAGAATGCCATTTGCCTTTGAGTATTTTGGAATTCAATTTTGGGGGACAACATTTGTAGTTCTCCAAATGCTCTCTGAACAGCATATACAGAATTACCAACCAGCCTTATTATATTATTGGGTTTCCCTTCTCTCCTAAAGAAAAAGAAAAATCATAGTGATTTAAAATTTTGGAGTATTTGTGAGATATTTTCCAAACATGTTGTAAAAAGTAAAATTAATTTTGAACCGAAAACAAGTAATATGTAGCATATACATATATAAATACTAAACAAAATGGAAAAAAAAAAGTGGTGTAACAGGAACACTGTGCTTTTCAGGTTATAGTAGATAAGAATAAGAAATAATAGCTAATATACTACAAAAAAAAAAAGCTTTAAGCGGCGGTCTATTTTTCCGCCATTAAACGTGTTAAACTTGCCGTCTAAGAGTTTTCAACACTTTTAGCCGTGGAAAACAATTTCCAGTGGAAATCACCGCCGCGAAAAGCACTTTTTTTGCACCACTAAAAATTACTCTTTTTTTTTTTTTTCTTTTGTAGTGATAATTTTTCAATTGAATAAGAGCCTGAGGAATAGTTGCAAATGTTATCAAGCCCCATTATCAATAAAAAAACAATTATTGAGAGTTGTTCTTTGTCAAATGGGAGGAAAATCTATCTATGGGCTTGCCTAGGGCGGGGAAGATCTGTGAATACTATAGAAGGTGTAAAACATTGGCAAAGAGAGGAAAACAAGGAGAAGAAAAACAAACGAGAAAAGTATATGAGGTTTATAATTTATGGTATCAGTGGTCACTAGTGCTGGTGACATGGTGAGAAGGGGCGAGGTAATTACCCATATAAAAAACAGGCCGGATCCTCTGTGGTTTGACTCAAAAAATCATTAATTAATAAATGGATCTCCAATGTGGGGCCCACCCAATGAAAATGCATCCCCAAATTTTACTCTCAGAGGACTTAATCATAGTTTTAATCAAATGATAAGTCTTACAATGGAACAATACCTATTTGGGTAAAATTAGAGGATATGTCATGATTGATCATTAATCATTTTTCTGACATGGGATCAATCTTATGGTAGGACAACATCTATTAGCGTAAAATTTGGGATAAACCATACATTGGGAGGGTTTTGATTTTGAGCGGTTTCAATTTTTATTAAGTAGCCCTATACATTGTGGAGTTTCACTCTTTCAACTTAGGACTTTCTCTAATAAAATCTAATGCTCTTGATGTTTTTGCCTTTTTCTTCTCAAAATACAATGAAAAATTCTCTCTCCACTCTAAGGCCTTAAAAATAAATGCCCTTAAAGCGTATGGGATGTTTCCAAACTTTACTCTAATAAAATTTGGCCCACCAAAAGATTAACCATAATATGAATAGGTGAATAGTAAATATATTTAATAATGCATACCATAACTCTTATGGTTTGGCCAATTAAGTCCTGTTAGAGTAAATCTTGAAGACATATCCCATGTGAAGGCCTTCAAATCTAGCCACTCATATCTCTAACAAGTGGGGAGCACTGCGGACTTCCCGGTACCACCCTCCTATGTGTACAGTCTCTACTTGTAAAAAATGAAGGGTCGGTCACCTCACCTCTCTCTCTCTCTCTCTCTCCCTCATTGCATCGCTGGCATGGCAGATGGAAATAAAGAATCTTCCCACTGTTCCCTGGAATTATTGAAGGAGAATCCTCTCTACCGACCAAAGGCGGAGACAAATGGCCAATCCCCACCCTTGTAAAGAAGGTCTAGCCGTCTCTATTGACCATGAGAACGCCATTCCCTCCCTTGTTTTTGATTCTTCTCATGGACTCTGACAAGTGACTCCTGTCTCTTGCATCTCCACTAATGGTAAGACACAGTGTCTGTTGTGTTCTCTTTCTGCTTGCTCCTTGATTTTAATTAGCTGCAATTGTCACCCTCTGCCAACATGCATAAATGAAACAATGACGTACGAGTTGACTCGTTTTTAATGCTTATCGAGTTACAGTACGCGACAAGAGAACTGTGACACATGCTCCCTAAATGCGCCGTTTTCCTTTTTAATGCCATGTGTTAAGCCAGAATTCTATCATGACACAAAAAAAACTCAAGAACGACTCAAAACATGGTCTCGTTATAGAGAAAATGGCGGACAAAGCGTAGTATGATCCGGACTTTATAGGTGTTAAGAATCGACTGGCAGTGATGGATTGATTATTAAACGTACAAAGTGTTTTATAAAGTGACCCTTCTTCCAACAGTAGAGAAGAAGATGGCTAATACCACCTTGCTACGCAGGAGAATTTCAATGCTCAACCTCCTTGATCATAAAAAAAAGTCCAACCACACATGTTTGAACTTTGAACCCGTTTAGCATATGCATGTAGTGTAATTCTATTGTTTCTTGAAAATTTAAATAAGGTGTCTTAGAACAGAGGAATTCGAGAGTGGCAAAAACTAAACCGAGGATAAAGGGAAAGACAGAGAATTGTTGGGATGTGCAGAATGCTTTTCAGATTAATATCCAAACTGGTTAGTATAAGATGAGTTTCAAAATAACATTCATTCTTTTTTTTTTCTTTTCCTTATATCCAACCCAACCCATAATGGATTTTATGGTATGTAGTATCAAATCCACCTTATGACCGGTATTTTCTTTATTAACAGTAATTGAGTTTTTTTTTTTAAATAAATATATAAAGAGGAAGAGATGAACCTGTATCATTTAGATTGTAAACTTCATCTGCTGCCACTTGTCCTAAATGTAAATCCAGAATAAGTATAATTGGAAAGAGTGCCGTGAGGCAAGAGATTACTTCCCTGATGGTTGGTTTTCTGTAAGTATCTTTTGGTAGATTTTTGTATATGTCTATGGATTTTTTTTCCAAATATATATAGAGATTGTTTTCTCTATATATTAAGGGCTGGGGAAAGGGCCCTCTCCCAATTTTTGCTATACTTGTGTGTGATTAAGGGAGCTGAGTCAGATCTATCTCTTAAAAGGGCTCTGCGGCTTATGGGAAAAATGTGTGGGGCACACCAGGCTCCCATAGTCCAACACTAAAACAGTTACACGTGTAGTTTTACTGAGAAAAAAAACATCTATATTCTATATATATGGGGTAAATGCGTCAAGTCCATATCAAAACTCAAACCCAACTCAAAATATAAGTCCCCTTTAAAAAGCTTAATCTGTTGCCATCCCCAAGTTGAGGTGGGACCCTAACTTTCCTATGATTTAAATTATTAAAGTAATTGATGGGTATTGATTTCCCATTTTCACTTCATACAGTTTTTATTTAAAGAGAGGTTATTTGATAGTCATTTTTTAATATGCATTTTTACACATACGTTGATACATATTGTGATATATCTTCATGGTTTTTTAAATTTTACAGAAGATAATATAATAATAAATGCAACTTTTGTTAGAAACGAATTTATCTCGATATTTGCATGTTGTCATTAAAAAATGTGATATAGATTAATTAACCGTGCATGATATTTATAAAAGAAAGTTTCAGTCTCTGTCAATTTCTTTTGTTTGTTGACCATTCCATAAAATAGGGGAGGAGTAGATAAAGACTTGATGGATGAAAGTTTACTCTATCACGACAATATTCCTAGGTCCTAGATTACTTAAAATATTTCAAACAACCACTACTCACTTAGATAATTAGAGCATCATGTTAAGTCATTAGAACACCCTTTGAATATTTTAAGAAATTTGCTTTAACCCCATTGCTGAATCACCTCGATATCAATATTAGTTACAGTCAGGAGAGCCAAGTTTATGACCAAAGAGTCTTCGGTCTTCACCTGTATTGCTTGTTACCCTGAAATGAGAGCCTCGGGAGACTCGGAGAGTAACTTGAGGAGTGAAAAAGGACAAATAAGAAGACCGCGCAATACAGATCATCTGGTCAATGTAAAAGCCCAAGGAGAACCCTTTCATCTCATCACCAAACGTCACTGCATAGGCACTTTTGTAAATCTGTCGATTTTCTCCGCCAGATAATCAGCGTGTGGCTGCTACATTTTTCTTTTGTTATTCGATTTATATATATTTTTTTTTTCTGGAGGTTGTAAGGTTATGTCTATATAAGCTATCTGTCATGCGAGGACTCTCCAGTCTCCATGGCTACTACTAACATTCTCCTTCAGTAAGTAAGTAAGCTGTGTAAAAAAGAAAGACTCTCTCTCTCTCTCTCTCTCAAAGAGAGATTTTCATCTTACAGAGAAATGGCAGATTCCAATCCTGCTAAGGACGTTGGTCCGGTGTCGGTGTTTCCTAAGAAGCCCAAAAGAAACAAGTATGCTTTGGGTTGCACGGTACTCGCATCCATGTCTTCCGTTCTCTTAGGCTACGGTAACTTGTTCTTGTTCTTGCATTATAATAGTAGAGTGGATTCTCTCTTTGATGTTGGTGATGACCCAGATAGAGTCTGTAGAGACCTTATTGATAACTTTTTTTTTTTATTTTGTTCTTTTTGGTTTCTACACACTTTTTGTTTTTCTGTTAGCAATCTCTCTCTCTTTCTCTAAAAGGGTTGATTTTGGTTATTGATTGTTTTGCCTTGTTGGTCTATCTCTTGTTCATCTTTTATTTTATATCTGAATCTCTTTTCTGCTTCTTTTTGGTCCATAGATGTTGGGGTGATGAGTGGAGCCTCCATTTTTATCCAAAAGGATTTGAAACTAAGTGACACAAAGATAGAAGTCCTCACGGGAATCCTTAACGTCAATTCTCTAATTGGGTCGTGTGCCGCCGGAAGAACCTCCGACTGGATCGGCCGGAAACGTACCATCGTCTTCGCCGCAGTCATCTTCTTCGTGGGGGCACTGATGATGGGCTTCGCAACCAATTACGCCTTTCTCATGGCCGGAAGGTTCGTCGCTGGCATCGGAGTAGGCTACGCCCTCATGATCGCCCCCGTCTACACCGCGGAAGTCTCCCCCGCCTCCACCCGAGGCTTCCTCACTTCATTCCCGGAGGTCTTCATCAACGTCGGAATCTTGTTCGGCTACGTGTCGAATTTTGCATTCTCCCATTTCTCTCTTCACCTCGGCTGGCGGCTGATGCTCGGAATTGGAGCAATTCCGTCGGTCTTGCTCGCCTTCGGGGTGCTGGCGATGCCGGAGTCGCCGAGGTGGCTCATCATGCAGGGGCGGCTCGGAGATGCTATGAAAGTGCTTAACAAGACGTCGGACAGCCCCGAGGAGGCCCAACTCCGGCTGGCGGAGATCAAAGAGGCCGCCGGGATTCCGGAGAACTGCACCGACGATGTAGTCCCAGTGCCGAAGCTCAACAAAGGAGAAGGGGTGTGGAAAGAGCTACTTCTCCGGCCGACCCCGGCCGTCCGGCGGATACTCATCGCCGGAGTAGGCATCCACTTCTTCCAGCAGTTATCTGGGATAGATGTGGTGGTGCTCTACAGCCCTCGGATCTTCAGGAAGGCCGGGCTGAGGAGAGATAACGACCTCCTCGGCGCGACGGTGGCCGTCGGGTTCACCAAGACCTGTTTCATTCTTATCGCCACCTTCTTGCTCGACAAAGTGGGGAGGCGGCCGCTGCTCCTCAGCAGCGTGGCGGGCATGGTCTTCTCCCTGGCCATGCTGGCTGTGGGATTGACGGTCATCGACCGCCACCCGGACGAGAGGGTGGTGTGGGCAATAGCCCTCAGCGTCCTCATGGTGTTGGCCTTTGTCTCCTCCTTCTCAATCGGACTTGGGCCGGTCACTTGGGTCTACAGCTCGGAGATCTTCCCTCTTAAGCTTAGAGCCCAGGGCACCAGCTTGGCGGTGGCCGCGAACCGCGTCACCAGCGGCGTCGTCGCCATGACGTTTTTATCTCTGTCTAAGGCCATCACCATTGGTGGGAGCTTCTTTCTCTATTCTGGAATTGCGACTGTGGCGTGGGTCTTCTTCTACACGTTCTTGCCGGAGACTAGAGGGCGGACCTTAGAAGATATGGAATGCTTGTTTAAGAGGTCGATGCTAAAGGGAGGTGGTGGTGGTGGTGGTGGTGGTGATGAGAAGGTGGATGGCCAAGTTCAGCTGGTGAACGGTGGGGTGACAGCTACCAATGGTCATGGACATGCTCAGGTTTGATTGTTGTTGAGGGAGCATGGATGGCTGGCCAAGGTATCTAATACATTATTGTAAACTGGGACCCAAAAAAATTATCTAAGACTTATATTACCAAGTATATCACTTTCAGTGAAGGAGAAGCACAGCCTGGATGTGTCTTAGGTTTGATTGACAAGGAGGAACACAGAATTCATGTAAAAAGCTCCAACATAGTTGCCACAAGTCTTTAATGATGATCATGATCATCACTTTCTGTGAATGGCATCAATGGAAGCAAGGTTGCATCCAATGGCAAATGCAACTTTTGCGATAGTGTAAGAATGAATTTTTGTTTTCTTGTCTCCCTGCTACATGTGTACTATTGGTATGCATTTGTGAAATGCTAAAATTCTACAGCACCATGGAAAAGTGATCCTCTCTCTCCTAAGAAAAAGTTTTTAGAAGACCAACTTGATAGAAGACAATTCAACTTTTTTTTCTAATTCAACATGGAAACCATAGCACCAAATAGCAAAGAAATGGCCAGCGCCCATATGAGTGAGGCCTTTCTTTCCAAAATCCAGACTGTTGACGCTTCCCTAATCTGATTTTAACAAGCAACATATAAAATATGGCTCGAATTCCCAGATGAACACCGTTGGACCGAGTATATCTTGAAGGCCCCACTCATGACTTTATTAAGGGTGTTGCAGTGAAGTTCAATGCACCTGACACCAGTACAAAACTCTGCCCTTCACAAGCGAACACCATGCGTGGGACAGTGGATGGCCCTTTTTTAACTTCATGATGCTCTTCCTTGGTGTGGTGAATTTGATGTAAATAGCAGATCAGAGAGTGACTCGAACGTTGATTCAGTTTCTTTTATTTGAAGACGTTGTTGTACTATTGAAGTTTCATCAGGATTTCTGCGTATAGAAGTAAAAATGCTTTCTCACTATCCTTATTTAGGCCATGGTCCTAATTTAATTACTTCATGACTTCACTTCACACATTATCAATTTGACCTAGAGAAATCTTACAAATTTCTTGTGATTCCCAGCATCAGAGAATCCAGACCCTAGAGTAGATAACTGCCGGAGTTAAGTTGAATCGTCATGGGCCACAAATTGAGCTGCTCCCTCAAGTGACCGTCGTTTTCCGCTTGAAAATGGATGAATTGTCGTTATTCCATTGTGGGCTTGGGAAAAGAGGGGGCACTTTCCATAAAGCTAGACGGAGAGAGCGATCTTCCTCCATCTCATGATGCGAGTACCTTGCCCCGTGAGGTAACTTTACTTTATTAGTAAAGTGACTGGAGAGTTATTTTAAGTGAGAAGAAAAAAGAGGGTCACATAAAAAATTACTAAATTAAAAGAAAAACACCTCTTTCTTTAGAAATAAAGATTAATAAATATTTTATTCATTCTACTAAATGACAAATTGCTCTCTTCGTTTGACAGAAACAAGTAAAAAAGCTACATTTTCGAAACATGAAGTATTTTTTTATATTTGAACCCTCTTTTTTTCTTTTTTTCCTCTGTAATGATTATTCACCTCAATTCACTAGTTAAGTGAAGTTACCAAACAGGTTTGGTGTTTGATTGCGCTCATTTACCTATTTCATTAGCATTTCACATCAAGATGTTTGTTTTTACTGGTACACAGCTGGTGCTAAATTGTGGTGCATAAATGGTGTATAAGTGGTGTCCAACACGCCAATAATTTCAGACATGGTGTGAAAGATATTCATGCCCCCGCCCACCAAAACAAAAAAAGACGCTAGTATAGTGGGATAGACATTGTTTTTCGCTTGAGGGGCCCATCAAACACCTTTATTTTTTATTCATCCAAACCATCCAATTTGTTTATTGAACTAATAAACCCCAAAATCTTAAGTTGATTATCTTTAGTCTTTATCGACTTTGAATAATTTGTGAAAATACTCCAAGCTATATATCTAATTTTTAGACTTTTGTGGGCTTCCAATTTATGATCCATGCGGTCTATCTAAGGCCATCACCGTTAATGGGAGCTTCTTTCTCTACAGTACTGAATTGCAGCCACTGTGTCTATAACTTGTCAGAGATGAGAAGGATATTGGAAGATATGGAGAGTTAATTTAGCAGGTTGATGCCAAAGAGAGAAGGTGGTGGTGGTGGTGGGTAGGAGGATGGGCGAGTCCAGCTGGTGAATGGTGGGGTGACAACTACCAATGGCCATGTCCATGCTCAAGTCTGATTGTTGTAAGAGAGCATGGATGTCTAGCGAATGTATCTATTATATTACTGTAAACTATGTTTGAAAAAAAAAAAAAAAAAACTTCTTAATTACAACTTATATTTCCAACTGTATCACTTTCTTTGAATGACAAGTTAAACCCAACCGAGGATGTATCTCATGAAAAGAAAAACCAAAATTTATGTAGCCGACACCAAAATGAAACAAGAGTTTGATGATAATGACGATAACTTTATCTGAATGGTTAAATTATGGCTTGTTGATACAAAAGCATCAATGGAAGCAATGTTGCATCCAAGGGCATGCAATTGTGTTACACCCCGTCCCGAACTAACCCTGATTCAGGCTAATTAATCGAGATTAGTGTTGATTAAGCGTAGTTAATTGAGTTAATAATGGTTAGTAACCAAGAAGAGACCAATTAGTCTCAAATGATTACATTAAGCATAATGGAATAGATTTGAATGGAACTAGTTTAATTAAATTGAGTTTAGGCTCAAACAAAGTAGACCAAAGATTTTTTCATAAATACGAATTTCCGCGTATTTCGTTGAATACGGAATCGCTGGATACCAACATGTGTATCTGGAATAATATGTTAACTTTCATAATAGACTTCAGTCCATTTGGCTTGAAGTAGATCAAATGAGCCTTCATTTGACTTAAATTGTAAATAGGAAAATGAAGATGAGCTTGTATGCAAAAATGAGCTTATATGTGTTGAAATGAACTCAATGAGTTCATTCTTTCATTTTAGCACAAGAGTTTGGAGAGGGAGAGCAAACACTAGGTTCATTTTCTTCTTTTTCTCATCAAGTGCATAGGAAGGAGACTTGTGAGATTATTTGGAGAGAGAGTTGGTGATCTTCATCTTCTACCTCAAGTCTCCTCCATTGTTGAAGTGTTTGGAGCTTGAGTGAGGACCCAACTTTTCTTCCTTTGGATTACAAGTAAGTGATTAGTGTTTTTGTAGGATTTCCAAGTTCTTCTAAGTTCTTAGGGTTGGTTCTAGCATAAATAGCTCATAGAGTTCATTGTACATGTTTTCATGGATTAGGATTTGAGTTTGGGAGGAATTTGTGTCAAATCAAGCCAAGTGAAGAGGGATTTTGTCAATTGATCTCCAAATGAAGCAAATATATGCAAATCTTGTGATTTAGGATGCTAAAGATCATGTAGGAACTCATAGAGTTCAATTTTAGAAAATCCGGATTCTGGATTTTTCTGTACACCTGGGCACTATTCGGTCAACCGAAGGCTGACCGAAATAGTGATCAATGTTTCTGCACTCATTTGCTGAAGAAAATGAAGCTACTGGAAAGCTGACCGAACTGGGTTCGGTCAACCGAAATCCAGTTCGGTTAACCGACAGGTGACCGAATTGTTGACTGAACTCACATGGAGCCATTTTTCATGAAAAGTGAGCTATCTGGGTTTCAGACCGAGAGGTGACCGAATTTGAATTCGGTTAACCGACAATTGGATTCGGTTGACCAACAGGCGACCGAGTTCCCCTTAAAAGTATCAGAAATCTTAAGCTTCTGAGTTGCGGACCGAGGGTGACCAAGTAGCTGACCGACAGTGTTCGGTTAACTGAGGGTTGACCGAACAGCTGATCGAACTTAACTGAGGAGAATTCAAGGAAATCTGAAGTTTCTGGAAAGCTGATCGTAGGTGACCGAGGTGAATTCGGCTAATCGTTTGGCACTATTCGGTTAACCGACAGGTAACCGAACAGGTGACCGAACTTCAGGAAGATTGCAGATTCGAAGTCTGGTTTTTCTGAGTAAAAGCCGATAGAGTTAGGATGTTGTTTCAAGGTTGTGAACGATGTTTATACCTCAACGGGTGATAATTACGAGGACTCTAATGTATATATTAAACATAAATGTGATGTCCATCGAAAATAACACGTACATTAGAGAATCAATGATTACACCTGAATGTTGGGTTGAAGTTAAGATAGAAATAAAATGAACTATCACTTATCCTAGTTCTTCCATTGAACTGTAATTGTATTAATGTTTATTCCTTTCATTGTTATGAATGGAATTACTGAATTGAATTGAATCCTAAATGGATTAAAAGACTGTATTATGTTGACTATTGAGTCTGGCACTACATAGCTATTTTGTTAAAGCTCTAAGGAGTCAAATGAATTAATAAATGATAATAATTGACTATTCTTACTGCAGTAGATGGATTGGGGGCGTTCCGGAGCTTCGTGGTGATACCAATTGCATGTCCCTAGCCCGGATACTGGTAAGTCTCATATTTCTGATCGTATCTATGGGTACTGATTGATGCCTTTCATTTGGAGGATGAATCCTTCCTTTGAAGAAAGATGATACTTTAAATGAAATGAAATGAAGGGAAATCAAATGAAACGAATGCTATGGTAGTGGTCATTTTGTATATGTCTATTAATTGACTCTCATGTTATTGTCATTATATGAATTATCTAGGATTGGAATTGAATATTGGATTGCTTACTAAATGGATTGAATGAGTTTAGTATATGCATTAACATATGATGTTATAGACCTGTTTATACATTATTGAACCGTCGTGTTCATTAGTGTTATTGATGGTATTACAGGCTCCATTGCCAATGCCGGTCCGGCGGCGGCCCCAACGGCAGCGAAGGAGACCACTTCGGTTCCTCCAGGAGTGCTGAAGGAATTGAATGGACGAGATACCATTTGATGTGGTTATCCGAGTGTGAAGTGAATCAGAGAACTCTTTTTGAGATAGTTAGAATTCTTTTTTTTTTTTTTTTTGAAATGTAGTGTTTTGGAACTTGAATAGTGTCTTCCTGCATTGTATTAAATATGAAGGAGTTGACAAGATAGAAATGCGTGTATAGAGGACTTTACTTGTGAATATAAATAGCTATATATTGATATTGTCAAATATGTATTCCGCAAATTGTGTATTGGACCTCTCCTCCTACTACCTGTATTCTATTCGAATGCATTTGTGCAATACTGATATTATATGACACCATTTAACGTCAATAGTTAAGCTTCTCGAAAGGTGGGCCCAATCGTGCCCTTTAATAACACTAGTTCTTCCCTTGAAATGAACTCTGAACACCATACCTCTAATAGAGTATGACACTTTATTTTCTGGCTTCATCATATTCTTCCTTGATAAGAGGAGTTTGATGTAAATAGTAGATGAGAGAGTGAGTTGAATGTGATTCAGTTTCTTGTGAGGCCATGGTCCTAAATCGAGTTAAGGACTTCACACTTTATAAATGATGCTGAATTTCTTGTGATTCCCAGGATTAGATGGAATCTAGACTCTACAATCTACAGCAGAGAGACCTTGTTTGGTATCTCTACTCTTATTTCAAGAGAGTCATCCAAAATAGAGTCATAAAAAAAGGAGCTACAAAAGAAAGGGGCTAAAATAAGAAAAAGTGTTTGGCATTATGTAATCTATTTTAAATAGATTGTTTGATATACGATTTATTTGTCTCTTATTAGAGGGATAGTTTTTGTCATTATGTTAAAAAAGAACTTTTGCATGTTTGAGCATATGCATAAACTTTAAGCAACCCAAACACTAGAATTCAAAGCTGGGACTCAAAATTAAGACCCAAATCCACTGCATCCTAGTCCATCTTCAATCCCTGCATGAAGACCCAAATCCAAGTCATTACACTCATGCTATAGCTGTCATGTAATGCCAGTACTCAAGTCAATTAGCATAGCATATCATCCAACCTTTATTGGATTTTGACAAACAGAAGGAATGAGATCTTATCTTTATCTCAGCATCCAGTGAAGATGAATCCAAGATGAGCATCAATCAATTGGAGAAAAATAATATCCAAGATTTTGTATAATATCCATAACTCAACTGCATTGAAATTTGTATAAAAGAATAAAAAAGAACCAACCACTCATCATAACATCAACTGGGTCCAATTCATCTCAATCACATAAGCATGAAACATTAGAAAGAGAATAACACACAAATGGCGTACCATGCCTAAATTCCCAAATCCAATCCCCTACTTGTGCATAAAATTCCCATATCCAATACCTTACATGTGCGTAAAATGGAGCTTCCCATTTCCATTTCCATATCAACTAGCCTTCAAAACCCCATTCGTGGAGAAAGTGGGAGAAACCTTGAGAGACGGCACCAGAGAGTTGCACAACTAGAGAGAGAGAGAGTTGTTGGGTTCATCATCGTCTTCCTCCATCGTTTTCATTATCTCTCACATCTCTCTGTCTCCCCCATCATCACAACTTCCAACAGAGAAAGAAGCAAACTTGGCATCTTTCTTCACAGATTCCAGCATCACAGCTTCTTGCTCGTATTAAAGTGCATCGCGAAAGGGTTATTTCTTCCCTCTTCCCTCTCCTCTTTCTTCACAGAGGCAATCGATCTGGGATTTCTTACCGTGTGCGTAAACGAGGGTTTTTGTTGGAGAGGAGTTTCGTTGACAATAAATCACCGTCTGAGGGTAGTTTTGTCTCAAAAAGTAACATTCGCCTCTTCTTTTGTAGAGCCAGATCCTCTTATTTTCACATGGCCAGAATTGGGTCACTTCATTTAAGAGGTAAAGCCTATATTTCTCTAAAGTGGGCAGACAATAGAAATCTGTGCCAAACGCTCTTATTTTTCTAATCTCTGTCTGCTTTAAACATTTAGACAAGTAGAGGCTGAAAATAAAGATGCCAAACAAGGGCATAGTGTGGTCAATAACTACGGGCAGCTGAGTTGACTTGTTATAGACCACAAATTGAGCTGCACCCGCAAGTGAACTCTGTTATTTTTTGCTTGAAAATGGTGGAATTGTTGGCATTCTATTGTCGGCTTGGAAAGAGGTGAACCATTTCCCAGAAGGCTCGAGAGACAACAATGACTCCGCTCCATCTCATGAGTCATGAAATGAGTTTGCCACTGTTGAGGGTTGTTTGTTTGTGCTCATTCATCTACATATTCATGGGTAATATTAGTGTATTGCAAGGGGGCTGAAAGATGCACCTTCAATTTTATTTGCACTAGCGGATGAGCATCCGTGGTTGTAAAAATAGTGCGAAAATTTACACCCTCTTTACAAAAAGAAGGTGCTAGTAGAATGAGTAATATGGTGCTTTGTTCACTTGGGAAGGCCATCAAAGACCTTTATCTTTTAATTATTGTGGGCCCTTCAAACCCTATTATCTTAAGTGGTTATCTTAACTCTTTATAGATTTTGAGTAATTAGTGAAAAAGCTCCAACTTATAGATTTAATTTTTCAGACTTTTGCAGACTCTTGAAAAATTATCTAAGCCGTTCAATATTCTTGTATTAATAGTAAACATCAAGATGTAAAGTTTCATATATTAGTTTTTCATGGATTTTGAAAGATTTGTGAAAAAAAACCCCCAAAAAAGACCAGATAAATCTAAATATGTCGGATGAAATCATTTACTTTTGGGAGAATGATGGTCATTTTGACATGTGTTTCACATGTGTAACACTTGCACATGCAACATGTGCATGTGCAATTATTACATATGTAAATCCCATTTTTCTATCACTTGCATTAAAAGGTAAATGGCCTCTTAATAGTTGAGAGAATATAGAGCCAAAGTTCCTTCGAAGACAAATTGTCAATACTGAAAATGTAATATTTCTTAAAACAAAAACATATATATATATATATAATATACTATCATTGTCACTTATGAGATTTAGTCATAAATATCATTGCACTAAAGGTAAAATGTCTTCTAGGTAAATGACATTTTCATTTGAATCATGAATCATGAATATATATATATATGGGAGGCGGTCCTGTAAAGACCGTTTTTACGGTCCGCACCATTCGGAATGCCCACTGTGGCCCACTTTATGATCCATCCAAATTGACCATTCATTCATAACCCCATTATAGGCACTGAATCCCATGAATTTGCATGGATTCGGATGAACTAGACCATTGGATTAAGGGTCAATTTTTCTTCTTTAATATAAAGCTATTAAACTTGTGGACCATGGATGAAGGGGTTAGAGGTATTAGATTGACTTCAGATTTGATATGTAAGTTGGCCCCACTTGGATCTTTTAGTCGTCCTTAACCCATGACCAGTGGGGTCTCATGGTTGGCCCCAAGGACGGTCTTTACAGGACCGCCTCCCTATATTATATATGCCGTGTGTGTGTGAATTTCTTTTTTTTTTTTGCTAGGTTGCCTCACTGGCCATGAGTGATACTATCAACTTGAAGACTCATGAACTTATTTATTTGTTGATGTACTTCTCACCGCGGAGAGAAAAGAAATAAAGGAACTATCTTTCCCTGAGCGCAGAAGATCATTTCTTAGATAGTCCTTTGTTTTTTTTTTCTTTTTTAAGACCTTTGTTTTTTTTTTTTTTTTGGTACCGGCCAACGTGGCTAGACCCCAAGATTCGATAGGAGTGGATGTTTGTAGTCTAGAATTCTTGGGAAACAAATGTTCAGGACCATTTTTTTTTTGCTAAGTTGGCCCGGTGGCCGAGAAGTGAAACAGGAAACCACCCTCATGGGAGCGGGAGTTGCTATCCACAACAACTCTATCTTTCATGTTCATGACAAGTTACAGAGCGCAAAAGAAGTACACTTGACTTCTATACTAAGTTTATCTAAATATCATGGTATCATTGTCACAAATCAATTTTTACCGTCAATCCAACTAATGGTTTAGATTGTGTGGTCTCAATCCAGTAGATGATGTAATAAATTGACTCATATCAATATAATCATGCTTTCTTTTCATGAGATGAATGGTGTTTTATTTACTTAGTTGCACATAACCAATATGAATGACATAAAGGTTCATGAGATGAACCAGAGCCCATAAGTATATTAGATGTAATACATGTGTGTGGATGAGATCTACATACGGGAGACATGTGTCACAAATTTTATATTTAAATTTACTTCACAACCAGTGATGTGATTGGGCATCTCATCTGATAAGGTTGCAGCATCATGATCACTATGAGATAGTGTAATATGTCTCGATTATCGGAGTGTAATACTCTGGAATGCTTACAATGAAGAATGCTTAAATAAGACTCATTTATATAAGGTGAGGGGTGAATGCATATGAGCATTCCTCTTTATATATAATAGATAAGTTTTGTTCAAGTGAGAATCATCCACGGTAATATAGTGAGAACCAAGGTGGGAAAACTCGTGATTCGGAGTCAACTCGTCCAATGCAAAGAAATTGACTTGGATAGAGCCGAGGCAGAGCCTCCAAGATCATATTGTCTTGAAATAATTTCATAAATATTTGAAAATGAATCACATACTTATAAGACATAAATAAACATTTATTTACATGCATTCATGATATTCTTTATAAAGTTTTACAAGAAAATTACTATAATAAGCAAAATAAAATAGAAAAATTGCATATTGCATAGTTAATTTGTTACCAAACTTAAAAAATCAAATATAAGTTTCAAGTTACATTCCATACATCTTTTTTAAATTTGTGACACCAAATCTCATGCATAATTACTTAATTCTAAACATTAATTGTTTAAAATGAATCTACCTATCAAATGGTTCATAATGCAAACAACATAAATTAAAATGAGATGACTTGACCGAGACTCGCCTGTATTTGACTTTGTCATTCAACAAAACGAGATGACTTGGAGGAATCAAGAGCCAACTCATAGAGTTTCCCAACCTTAGCGCGAACTCGTTGGTGGGCTTATTGAGATTATGCACAGCCATGGGGGATGTAAAGATTTAAATGAGTCCTAAAATATGCACAAATATAGAATTCATTGGATCATCCTAACCCACTGATTGGTTGGTTATTAGAAGGCATTCCAAAAAAATATATGTTAAATTAATTGTAAATAAGAACTGAGAGGACGGTTCTCACTAGAATATGTTTTGTGTATATATAGCCTAAACCAAGCAAACAGTAGGGGCCCCACTAAGTGACATGGGCCAGGAAATGGCCTTACATGGAGTTGGACTAGCAACTTGGACCTCTTTTACAGCCAGCTAGCAGTTGGGCCTAGGTTTTGTTTGGTGGGGCCGTATTGAGTTGCCATATTTGATCAATGTAAGAGCCACGCGTGTAGGTGATTTCTTTCCAACAAGTGTCACAAAAAAATTAAACGGTCAAGTTGCGGCCAAAACGTGACATCTAATGCTGACCAAAGTGCAGTAGAATAATGATTCTTTGTTATTTAACAAGAAGAATGATAAGGAAAGGATGATATTCTATGGTTTTTTCTATATGATGAACTTATTGTGGATTCCAATTTGCCCTTAAGGGCACATTTGGTAAACAGAGGGAAATTCATTGTTTAGAGGATTTCCTCTATCTCTTGGAATTAAAGATATCCTCATACAGTATTTGTACCGAGAATTCTAGGTTTGACATTGAAAGAGGATTTCTACCATTAATAGAATATTGGATCAAATAGTTATAAGTTTTTTTTAAAATAACTCAAGATCCATAAAGAATCAAGAAGACCTTGGATTTTTACTCAAAGTTGTACTTGCCCATCTAGAGTATTTGAACGGTTCGGATAGTGCGAAGGGGCCCCACAAAAATAAAAAATTAATATTTTAAAATCTAGATGTTTTTGCAAATATCTCAAAATCTAGTGAGGATCAACGGTTGAATTTTGGGCAGCTAGCCGTTTTGACATTATGGAGATGGCTCGCGGTTTAGATAATGATTTTGGGCCCCACAGAAACGAAAAAATTGAAAACATCACACTGTTTCTAATCCCGTTTTTTGCACTATGTGAAATAAATGGCCCATAGTTTTTGGCCGATTTCTTGCGATTCATGATGAATTAGGCTACCATATTTGGGTGCATAACCGTTGTAGGCATTTTGAAGATATTGGATGGTTTGGATTTTACAAATGGGGCTCACAGAATTTCAGAAATGATGATCCAATGGTCAAGGCTTTATTGCAAATAACTTGAAATCTGTGATGAATCAAAGGTTGATATTTCATTACATAGCCCTTTTTTAGGGTTTAAACATGATTAATGGTTTGGATCTTGATTGTGGGACCCAAAAGATAGGTTTTCAAAGAAAAATTCTATTATGGTCAAAGTTACCGTTTTTTAAGTACAGCGACACTGTAGCTCCGCCTTTCTTTGATTCAGTGGATTTCCAAAATCCGAAGGGGGGAGGTAGGAAAGCCGAAATAATTGTTTCTGCGGATTTCCAGCATCTATCCTCTTAAAATCCACTCTGAACCAAACGTGCTAAATCCACGATCGTGCGGAAAATATGCGAGGAATCCTCAGGGCGGACCGTTGCCAAACGTGCCCTAATTGTTCTTCCGTGGATGTATTGAAAGACGGATTAATAGTCCAGCTCCCCTATTTCAATCAAATAGGAAAATATTATTTTGACCCATCCTCGAGTCCCATATGAATAAAATACCTTCTCTTTCTTTTCATCCCAAGGAAAAAATCGAGAGGGTGCAATTAGCTAATATCACATTTTATATAGGTGACGACCAAAAATAGGTTGAAATAGAAACAGGGAATTTGAACTCACGGATTAAATCATCTTATCACTTAATTTTAGGCTTTCATAATTAATGAATATCACTTGAGCAGACTTCATTATTGAAAAAAATCCAACAATGACTAATGTTAAAACAGTATAAAATTTGAATCAATGCCCATTCAAGGGTGGTTTGTGGAGAAACACAAGTCACACAGTAATGGTATAAAGGGTATCATCTCATTTCAAACAAAAGGGTTATTCGGGGAATTCCTTTCTTAGAAACATAGAAAAAGAAAATGGATTTTGATATTGTTTATTTAAAAGAAACTGGTGTGTTCCACTAGTGTTGGTAACTTACCAGCTTTATCTATTGATGACGACTTGGAATTAGCTCCAAAGAAGCTGTTTTCTAATCCAATGATAGCTTCTTGTTGACTAAATAAAGTGACGATCCCGCTGGGCTGTGCTTTTCAAGGCATCTTGAAAATGATATATATCAGTGCTGGATTTCAGGTTCACATTTAAATGGTGTCTCTGTTGACTGGCCAACTTAGTTTTGGGATAAGGTCTTGTCTGTAATTGTTGACTCCGTGGGTCAATCTGTAGTTATCTGGTCGAGTCCACTAGAACACTCTGAGGTCGGCTAGGTGGGTTGGTGAGTTTAATTTTAAGTGTTTTATTGTGAACGCATTAAATATTTGTAAAAATCAAAATACCAAAAAAAATGAAAAAATTACATAATTTTCACTTGAATTGAAATCCCAAAATTCTGTTTTCATTTACATGTCTTTTAAATGCCTGCAATTTTACTTATATGAGGTTTAGGTAGGATATTTGTTTCTTTAAAATGAAAGATATTTACTTATGTGAGATTTAGGTAGGACTTTTGTTTCTTTTTAGAGGAATTTACGGCGCAGGTCCCCGTAGGACCCCATACCACTCTTGAGGTGCTAATATCATGTTGGACACGAGAGGGGTCCTCATGTGGCACTTTTATTATTATTTTTTTTGTCATTTAGCAATATAATTGCTCTTGATTTGCAGAACCCAAATAAAACTTGAGGTTTTCTCTCTTAATTACTGGTGTTGCTCTAGAAGGGTAGATGGGGCTAGGGAAGGTAGGGAGAGAGAGCATACGAATGAATGGAGACTGCCAATGAGGGAGGGGAGGGGAGGAGGAGGCGAGGTTGTAGGAAGAGATGAGGAGGAGGGTTGGGCTTGCAGGTAGTGGGGGAGAGAGGGAATTTGAGCCAAGAGCGTGTAGATCCAAGGGGAGTGAGAGGAGGCGAGGGCGGAGGATCTGCAGGTAGACCTGCAAATTTGTCTTGTTTTTTGTTATTTCGCGATATGGTCAATATCGACCATTCTGTTGTGTTAAGCAAATAAGATAGTTACATGTTAAAAAAAATCTGACTGATAGAATGGTCGATATCGACCATATCGCCAAATGACAAAAAAAAAAAAAAAAATTTAAAAGGGCCAAATGAGGACCCCTCCCGTGTCCAACATGATACGGGCACTTCAAGAGTGGTATGAGGTTCAATGGGTACCTGCACCATAAATTCCTCTTTTTTTTAAGGATATAATGTCTTAAGATGACCCAACTGACTTGGCCAATCAAGATAAAGGTCCTTGAGAACATTTATAGCAAGATTCATGTACATATACAACCTCTGCAGGCTTCATGCCTAAAAAAAGATAAATATCATTAAAACATATATTTTTCATTACTAAGAACTGAATTCACACTTTCTGATGAGATAGTTGTAACTAAACCCTAGTGAGATCAGAATGAGATATTTTTAACTAAACCCTAGTGAGATCAGAATGAAGAAATAGGTTCTTGCATGAAGTCAGCAAGCCTGACCCCTCAAAAATATCCAGTAAAATCTAACATATGTCCCATTGGTAAATCGCCGAATTTTCCCTTTTTCGTTCACACAACCCTTTATATAGAATCAGATCAGTGGACAGGATGCGTAGAAGGAACAATAATTTAGAGAATCTGAAGAATAAAAATGCAACATCACTCTATGTTTGAATCCTCTCAACTTGTGCCACTGATATTATCCTCTTTGGCTTCATCGTTATACACACGGCATGTCTCGTGGGGCCACTCGCCCCACAACACACACAAAGAAACAAAGGAAAGTCCAAGAATCGGTCATGTTATTCTCCCTAAGTTTCAGATAATTGAATTGCTCAATTCAAAAGTTGCGTCATTTGATACAGATGGTTCCCTCCTAATCAGGTTTAGTTCCTTTTTCCAAACAGATGGTTTCCTCCTTTTGCTTTGAAAGTTGCATGAACTGAAAAGGTGTTGCTGTTTCATGGAGGCAAGCGGCGACTGATACCTGGTGGTTAGGCTGGAAGTATCACTTCTAGTGAGGCAATAAAACTTCATGGTTCAGATGTGACAAAAGCTTTATCCACTGCCAACGTGACGCAGCCATTTCTTATATATGGCCTAGAAGGACTAGTAAGCACACTGCTAGTCCTCTTCATGACGAGTATGCCTCTTTCTTATGTCACCCACAATATTAATTGATTTAGGACATGTTTGTGTAACATTTATTTATAGAAAAGGAAATGATTAAAAAAAAAACCCATTTTTAATATATTTTCTCATACCCCATAATGGACAGTCTACTCAGATTCTGCTATTACTTTCTCACCAACCTAGATGTGGGCACATGAAACGGTGTACAAACTACTCAGATTCTTCATGAAGAGGACTAGTAGTGTGCTAACTAGTTGCAAGTCCTTCTATGCAAGTCCATCATTTTTTATTTTTTTTTTGCTACAATGGGGACTCGGCCTTACACACCAGGTCCCTTGGCAGCTGATCTACAGCTTGGGGACTAGTGTCACTAGTCCATCATTTTTTATTATGTTTCTATTAAATAAGATTAAGCCTGTTTGCCCCATGTTTCTTTTTAGCCGATCTATAGTTTGCCCCATGTTTTGCCCCATTCTATTAACCTGAATTTATACATGTAACAATGAAATTAAATGGTCATTTGGGTGCCAAAAAAAGAGAAGTAGAGGATGGTGAAAATCTTCACTTGGTACAAATTTTAACCAAGTTTTCTTGACCTCTGCCTTTCTATTTATCGGTAACAGAAAACTCTTTGAAGAAAAGCGAGAAGGGATGTGCCAATCCAAAAAAATGGGCATCAAAGGTAAAAAAATCCTTATACCCACAAGACATTGGAAAAAAAAGAGAGAGGGTTTTAGCGAGGAAAATCCCTTTTAGTTCTAATTGCACAGAAAAATGCCTTCCCGCCAATTTTAACTTCCTTTTTTGCATTTTTATCTGAACGATAATATTCAAAGTTGAGCAACGATATCATCGCTCATATCGTCTTCCTCTTCTATCTTTTCTTTCTCCATCTTCCCACTTCATTTTCTCCCCCAACGCACCACCGATAACACCTCAATCCCGAATCTACCGAGGATAGACTGTCACATGAGCTGCTTCTTTTTTTTTTTTTTTTTTAAAGTGCATTTCGATGTAACCCCACCCCAAGTGCATTTGGATGTAAACCGCCAACCCCCTTTGCATTTTTGGATGTAAACCACCAACCCCCTTTGCATTTTTGGAGACTACTTTGGTTGGCTTCGTCTTGGTTCACAGAAATCGAATTCCAAGGGTTAGTTACCTTGTATGTTTCTGTTTTGGCCCTAAATTAGCCTGCATTCCTGAGTGATTGATTGCAATCTATGCTGATTTTATTTTTCTTTTTTCAAAAAAGAAAGCCGTATAACATAACGAAGCAGCAGGGGAGATGGACAGAGGAGGAGCGTAACAGATTCCTTGGAACTTCAAAGTCGTATGGGAGAGTTTGGCAATGTATTAGAAGGTTACTATTTCAATTGTAGATTCTCTGTTATGCTTTTATTGTTGATTTAATATGTTGTGTAGATGCATCGTGGATAGTTGTTGAACCTTAAACACCACCACACATGAAACATCATAATCATCGTTAAACTCCAGATGGTGGATTGGGCAAGAAATAGAGTGGAAGAGATAGAGAAAGAAGAGGGAGAAGCGAGAGAAAAAAGAGGAAGAAGAAGACACGAGTGACGATATCGTTGCTCAACTCTATTGTGCAGTCAAAAAAGCGAAAAAGGAAGTTAAAATTGGCGAGAGAGCCTTTTTTGTGTAGTTGGAACTATGAGGTCCTTTTTCATACATGGCCATCTAAAGGGTCTTTTCCCATAAAATCCTTTTAAAAAGAGTACACATGGAAAACATATAAAGGCGAATTCCATCCGCCCTGGAGTCCGCAAGGGAATTAGCTGATCTCCCAACATGACTGAAACCACATGAAGAATAGAAACAAAGGCCTTGATCTCATTGAAATAAAAATGAAACCAAGAGACCCAAATAAATAAAAAACACTCCACCTCCCACAAATACCGAAGAAACATTTAGCATTTCAACTTATCAAAATTATGCACATAAATAGAGAGACTTCTCTGCAACTAACTACTATATCAAATTACATAGCCAATAACAAAGAACTCTGGATCATGAAAACAACCTGCAAAAAATACAACAAAGGAAATATTGCAATTGAAAGTTCGACCCTGACACATGCACCAACCAGACATTATGTCAGCACCAATGAAGCTTATCACTTGTTGGTTTCTGCAGATGGGTCACTCGTCTCCCCTTTGCTTGAGTTCCCAATCCTTCGATGCCCAGCTGCAAGAGTGGATACCGTCTGCGGCTGCATGAACTGTACGTAGGGAGGCTGTGATACAAGATGGAACTGCCACAGGTCTGAAGTCGCATTTGGAGGAGATGGAGCCAATAACTCAGCTGCATCCTGAGTGGTATTTTTCTGGTCTCTATCATCCTTCTGCTGAAAATCTGAAGCATTTGAGAGCGCTTCATTAATGTCTATGCCTCGATCAGGCTTCCT
This sequence comes from Persea americana, assembly GCA_029852735.1. Classification (NCBI taxonomy): domain Eukaryota; kingdom Viridiplantae; phylum Streptophyta; class Magnoliopsida; order Laurales; family Lauraceae; genus Persea; species Persea americana. The sequence continues at coordinate 85,455,589 of CM056810.1, forward strand.
ATCTTTATCTCCTTCCGGCCTGAAGGAAGGCAAGCCAAACAAAAGATGTGGTTGCCAGAACGCCCCTTGATTGAAGACCCGTGGAACAGTGTTTGATCCTTTGGAAGGTACTACAGATGGGCCATAGAAATTGCTTTTACTGATGGCCTCCTCTTTGCCTCTGGCCTGATGTTCTGTCTCTGAAATTTCTGATGTTCTGCTCGGTTTTACAGCTTCAGGTGGCTTTTCTTTATCTGGTTGGGCACTTGAAGAAGCAATCTCAACTGTTTCAACTTTGGTGTTCGAAGGACGGGAGGACGCAATTGTAGTTGTAGGGAATGACTTCTCGGGAGGAACAGCTGGGGTGTAGTTTGGTGGTAGCAGATCATCCCAATTCTCCAAAAGCTCCTTGTAGACCTTACGAAGAGTGACCTCAGTGAGACCCGTTACTTTACAGATCTCAGCCTGAGTCTTGCGTTTGTCTTCTAGCTGGCATGCAAGATATATAGCAGCCGCAGATACACTGATAGGATTCCTACGTGTGCAGAAGCATTTGTTGATTACAACTTCTCCAATGTGTGTTGCAAGGCTCTGAGAAAAATAAAATAGGTGTAAGCTAATTCCTTCTTTTTGAAGGTCAAAACATTGCTCTCCAGGTGTAGACGTGTAGTCGTGGTGGAGATACCTGAGCAGATTTGTTCAGTTGTAGGAGAGTGCAAATGCGTGGCATATGGACTGATATGGAATTTGTTGAAGGTAATCAAAGTCCAAGGTTCAGTCCACATCAGCAGCTACCTTGGATAAACTAGAACGTTGGATTATTAGCTAAGTTCTAGGGCTTATTTTATCTAGTTGAATAAGTCTTATGGTAATGCATAATTGTAGGAGTTTGTTGTTAGGTTGTTGATGAACGTTGGAGAGTTACTGCATCCACGTTCTTTGCCTATTTTTTTGATTCTGTTATTTCCATGTAAGGCTATAAAAGCCATATCCCTGTTATTGAATAAATAGAATTTTAAGAGTCATCATCTTCTCTTAATTACTTCTTTTGATCATCCTCTGAAAAAACAACATTTGGTATCAGAGCTGCTAACAGTTCCGGGTTCAAAATCTTGGGAATCAGTGAGTGATTTGTGAGGCAAACACAAGGGAAACACGAGTGCAAAACCATGTCATCCAATACAAATGGTACAGGGAATGGGCTGCAGCAATTGCCCATATTCAAAGGCATTAACTACCATTTTTGGAGTTTGAGGATGACAACTCTGTTTAAATCTCAAGAGTTATGGGATTTTTTAAAGGATGGGTTTGTGGACAGCACCATCGGGGAACCTACACCAGAGATAAAGGAGAAGAGAAAGAAGGATTCAAAAGCCCTCTTTCTCATCCAGCAGGCACTTGATGATGAAATATTTCCCAGGATTGCCTCAGCCACCACTTCAAAGCAAGCGTGGGACACCTTGAAACAAGAATTTCTTGGTGACAAGAAGGTTGTAATGGTGAGATTACAATCCTTAAGAAGAGACTTTGAGACGGCAGCCATGAAGGAGAAAGAGAAGGTCCAAGAGTATTTATCAAGGGTGTCGGGCATAGTACATCTCATGAAGTCATATGGTGAAAATATGACAAATGAGCATGTAGTGAGCAAAGTTTTGAGGAGCTTAACCTCAAAATTTGATCACGTTGTAGCTGCAATTGAGGAGTCCAAAGATATGAAGGAGTACACCTTTGATGAGCTCATGGGATCCTTACAAGCTCACGAGGACAGACTAAACAGAAGTGGAGAAAAGATTGAAGAGAGAGCATTTCAGGCAAAGACTGAATATGCTAAAGAAAAGGACCAGTCAAGTGCAAGAAGACGGGGTCGTGGAGGATCAAGGGGAAGAGGAAGAGGACAGAGCAGTGGAGAAGGTAGAGACAACAAACCACAAGATGGTAGGAAGTTGTTCAAATGTTACTACTGCAAGAAGCCTGGGCATAAGGAGGCTGATTGCTGGAAAAAAGAAGAAGATGAAGCAAAGGGTGGACAGAAATCATGTGCAGCAGAAGGTGAGTCTAAACTGTTTCTTGCCCAATCTTCATCAAACTGTGACAATGGAGAGGTTTGGTATGTTGACAGTGGGTGCTCAAATCACATGTCAAGTACTAAATCTAGTTTTAAAGACTTGAATGAGTCGTTGAAAAGTAAAGTGAGAGTTGGTGATGGAAAACTCTTAGAAGTGGAAGGGAGAGGAACAGTTGCTGTCAAGACATCAGGGGGTAAGAGCAAGCTCATCCACAATGTTCAATATGTGCCAAGTTTGGCTCATAACCTACTCAGCGTGGGGCAACTAGTGGAGGCAAGTTACTCAGTAAGGTTTGGAGCAAACCAATGTGAGATCAGTGATGCAGAGACTCACAAACCTGTCTTGAGAATAAAGATGAGCACCAACAGAATGTTCCCAGTGAAGTTCAATAAAGGAAGCAAGGCCTTAGTTGTTACAGGAACTGAGCAAGCAGTACTCTGGCATCACAGATATGGGCATCTACATTCAAAGGGATTGAAGGTGTTGAGTACTAAGGAGATGGTACTCGGGCTACCTGAAGTTGGAGAATTTGAGGTGTGTGAAGGATGCCTATATGGGAAACAAACACGAGCAAGCTTTCCAACTGGCAAGGCATGGAGGGCTAGCAAAATCTTGGAGCTCTTACATGCAGATCTCTGTGGCCCAATGTCAACATCTTCACTTGGTGGAAGTAAGTACTTCTTGTTGATCATAGATGATTACAGTAGATTCAGTTGGGTCTATTTCTTGTCAGAAAAATCTGAAGCCTTTGAAAGGTTTAAGATTTTCAAAATCATGGTTGAGAAGCAATCTGAAGAAGTGATCAAGTGTGTAAGGACAGACAGAGGAGGAGAGTTCGTGTCCAAAGAATTCAACTCATTCTGTGATGAACAAGGAATAACGAGGGAACTGACAGCTCCTTACTCTCCAGAGCAAAATGGAGTTGCAGAAAGGAAAAATCGCACAATAGTAGAGATGGCTCGATGTATGCTCAAAGCTAAGGGTCTCCCTGACTCCTTCTGGAGTGAAGCTGTTGCAACAGCTGTCTATGTGCTTAATATCTCACCAACTCGAGCAGTCCAAGATGTTACTCCCTTTGAGGCATGGAGGGGAAAGAAACCAAGAGTTGGCCACCTAAGGGTATTTGGGTGCATTGCATATGCACTAGTGAATCTGAGAACCAAGCTTGAAGAAAAAAGTGAGAAGTTTATCTTCATAGGCTATTCTCATCAGTCCAAAGCATACAGGCTCTACAATCCTACTAAAAAAACAGTGGTGATTAGTAGAAATGTAGAGTTCAATGAGAAGGCACAATGGGAATGGAAGGAAAACAGTGATGACAGAAGAAGAGGAGAAAAAACAGTCATCTTTGCTGAACCTCAAGAAGTCGTGCATGACACTTCATCATCGTCACCTAGCATTCCTTCGTCTCCTAGTACACCAGCAAATAATAATGTAAGTCCTCTGCCATTTCCCAACCTTAGTCAAGGATCTAACAGCACTTCTACTTCGTCCAGTGAAGTTCCTTCTAGCAGGGTGAGGAATCTGGCAAGCATTTATGACAGACTAGATGCCGAGACGTGTGGATTTGCACTGATGACAGCTGAACCAGATTGCTACGAAGAAGCTGTCAAAGAGGAGAAATGGCAAGAAGCAATGAAGGAAGAAATGAATGCTTTAACCAAGAATGCAACTTGGAGCTTAGTGGAGTTGCCTGAAGGAAGAAATATAATTGGCTTGAAATGGATTTTCAAGACCAAACTGAATGCTGATGGCAGTATAAACAGGTGTAAAGCACGCCTTGTAGCAAAAGGATATGCTCAAGTTGAGGGCATAGACTATGAGGAGACCTTCTCTCCAGTTGCAAGATTCGAAACCATCAGGGTGGTACTAGCTCTAGCAGCACAATGGAAGTTGCAAGTGTTTCAGTTGGATGTAAAGTCAGCATTCTTGAATGGTGATCTTCAGGAAGAAGTTTATGTAGATCAGCCACAAGGATTCACAAAGAAGGGTGAAGAACACAAAGTTTTCAAGCTGCACAAAGCCTTGTATGGGCTTAAACAAGCTCCTCGTGCCTGGTATGGAAAAATTGACTCATTCTTTGCTCAAAATAATTTTACAAGGAGTGAAAATGAGCCTACACTGTATGTTAAGAGGAGGGACGAGTCTGAATTTCTAATAGTGTGTCTATATGTGGATGACATTATTTATCTTAGCTCCTCATCTAGCATGCTAACAGAATTTAAAGAATCCATGATGCAGCAGTTTGAAATGACAGATTTAGGAAGGTTAAAGTACTTCCTAGGTCTTGAAATTTCACAAGATGAGAGTGGTATTTTCATGAGTCAAAAGAAGTATGCCACTGAGTTGTTAAAGAAGTTCAACATCAGATTTGAAGATGGTGCAAAGACTCCAATGAACATTGGTGAAAAGCTGCAGAAGGAAGATGGTACTGGCAAAGGGAATGAAAAAGAATTCAGAAGTCTTGTAGGTGGATTAAACTACCTAACTCACTCTCGGCCTGATATAATGTACAGTGTGAGCATGGTTTCCAGGTTTATGCATGCTCCAAGCAAGCAACATGTTGGTGCAGCAAAGAGGATCCTGAAGTACATAGCTGGCACACTCAAGAAGGGAGTCTGGTATGAAATTGTAGAAGATCCAAAACTGAGTGGCTTCACAGATAGTGACTGGGCAGGTTCAATTGATGACAGAAAAAGCACTTCTGGATCAGTGTTTAATCTGGGATCTGGAGCAATCACATGGTGTTCAAAGAAGCAAGATAGTATTGCACTATCATCAGCGGAGGCAGAGTATGTAGCAGCAGGGGCTGCAGCCAAACAAGCAATTTGGCTTAGAAAGTTATTGAAAGATCTGTGTTTTGAGCAAAAGGGTGCAACAGAATTGTGGTGTGATAATCAGTCGGCCATTGCTATGACCAAAAATCCAGTTTATCATGCAAGGACAAAGCATATTGAGATCCAGCATCATTATATCAGAAAGTTGGTGACAGATGAGAAGATTATCTTAAGGTTCTGTGGAACAAATTGTCAGAGTGCAGATCTGTTCACAAAGGCTCTAAGCTCTGGCAAACATTAGTTCTTTGTCGAGAAAATTGGAGTTAGAGAACTTTGATTAAGGGGGTGTGTTGAAGGTAATCAAAGTCCAAGGTTCAGTCCACATCAGCAGCTACCTTGGATAAACTAGAACGTTGGATTATTAGCTAAGTTCTAGGGCTTATTTTATCTAGTTGAATAAGTCTTATGGTAATGCATAATTGTAGGAGTTTGTTGTTAGGTTGTTGATGAACGTTGGAGAGTTACTGCATCCACGTTCTTTGTCTATTTTTTTGATTCTGTTATTTCCATGTAAGGCTATAAAAGCCATATCCCTGTTATTGAATAAATAGGATTTTAAGAGTCATCATCTTCTCTTAATTACTTCTTTTGATCATCCTCTGAAAAAACAACAGAATTGCTGTTGATGGGTTGACTCAGCTTCAGAGCCTCACCAAGTATTTTGATGTACTTCCCAATCTCCTTTTGAGGCAGATTGGCTGCAGTTGAGATTTCCTTTGAACGGACAATGCAGGATTAAAGTCCTTCCGAAATGACCTTTGGAAATAGCTTGAGAAATATACCCCAGCAATAGTCAGGATGCATAAAATTGAACCATCAGTGATGATTCTACTTGTATGTAGGAGGCTTGAGAAATATACCCCAGCAATAGTCCTGGGCCTCTCGAATGGCCTGGACAAGGGCAGCAGTAGCAAAGGCCTCAACGCTGCGATTCCTCAAACAGGTGGCGGACGAACATTTGCGGAAGAGCTGGAAGGCGTGGTCGGAGATGTCGTGGTCGAGCCCCAATATGGAAGCAACGTCAATGATCTGGAGGTAGGCACGGAGGTTGTCAACGACCACGGTAGGGCCAGAAGCAGCATTGGCAGTGGAATTGGAATTAGAACTGGGATTGGGATTTGGGTTCGAATTGGAATTAGAAGCAGTAGTAGTAGAAGAAGAGGAGGCGATGTCGATTGCGCGTTCGAGTTCAGCCAAGTGTCCGGAGAAGGAACGAGAGGAGAGGGCGTAGAGAAAGCCGTGATGAAGCCAGTGGGCTCCTACAAAGAGGAGGTATTGAGGTCTTTCTACCTTTTTGTCCTTTTTTAATCCTTAGTTTTTTTTCTTCCTCCTTTTTTCTCTTTTCAGGAAGAATGAAGAATCACTAGAGTAATTGGTCTTTCTACAAACTTCTCTTACTGCATCGTGGGGCCATCTATTGGTTTATCTCCGCCGACCATCCAAACTCACCCCTTCTATTTATATGATTTCCATCGAGTCATGATAGATCCGAATGAAGTGAACTATGAGATAGAGGGTCAATCTTATTGTATTATAAAAAGCCATTAAATTTATGGACCATGAATGAATGAGTTGGAGGTATTTGATTAATTTCAAATTTGATATCTAGATTGGCCCTACTTGGATGTTTCGATCCCCTGCCATTCTAAATTGACTACTTACAATAAACTGCGAAGTTTACTGTTTCAAAAGTAATGAAAAATGTAGAAGGCTGGGCTGAAAAAGAAAAATATCAAAGTTGTCTGGGTCAAGAAAGAAGACATACTTTCTGTGTTGGTACATACTTTGCTGAAATGTTTAAATTTGCAAGTGTGTGTGCCTAGGCTTCATCATATGATCTGCAAGATCAAGCCCCCACCCTAGTGCTGATACGGAGATCATGTTAAGAAAGAGTCACAATTGAGGGGGGGCTACTGTATCCAGATTGACAGAAACCGCATGATAATATTTGTTTGTTAATTATGGACAAATGCAGGGGGAGAAGAATAAAGTTAAGGGGAGCTATAAAAGCCAAGGCAATTCAAGATCTAAAAGTTCAAGCAAAGGCAATACAAGATCTATAGTGCCGAACTTTGTTGTTTTTAATTTAATGTATTTTTTGTTTTACTTTTGGGTAGATCAAATTGTATTATTCTAGGGAGTTTTGTTAAAGAATTGCCAAAAGGGGGAGATTGTAAGGATGACAGACGATTGTTAGAGCCACGACAGCGTGATGGCCGCGTGGACGAAAAAGCCCAGTCCGATCCGGACTCTATGAAAGAGTTTGATGATGAGTGTTGTTTTGATTGGAGTTTAATTAGAATATTTATGTATGGATTTGGGCATATATATTGGGTGATTTTCTCGACCCAAATACACAAGACAAGAAGTTAATTCTATCTTTTGATCTGAGGTTAGAAAACCCTAAGAGATTTTTTTTTGTTTCTAGAGAGCCATTGAGAGATTGTTTTAAAGGGCTGCTTTAGAAGGTTTTGTTGCTTCTACTCTTTTATAGAAGATTGATAATTTTGGTTGACGAGGTGCGCGGATATTAAGTAAGGAGAACGGTGCACGATGGAAGTCGTGGCAATGGAAGTTGTGTAAGAACAACTACAGTCCTTAGGTCGAGGTACTGACTGAGGTAAAAGAGCTGTGAGTATATCTTGTAACTGTTCGTGAGTTCTTGATTTCAAGATCATCGTTTTTTCCCCTGGAAAGGATTTCTACGTTAAATATTGTATTTGCCTTCTTGTAATGTGTGATTAGTAGATTTATTTGCTAGTTTTTCTTGTTTGATTGGTTACATCCGCTGTATTTGTTTGATTAATTAGACTAGCACCCATTCTAGTGGATTCTGTAGAACTTTCAATAAGTATACTCACACAAGTCCCTCACCATCAGCACTACAGTGACAAATTAATATCTGGTTGTTTATGTGGAAGAGAGGTGCTTCACCAACTGCGCTACCAGTTAGTAACAATTTAAAACGTTAGATATATTTTGTCATCTTATTTTCTTGATTAATTCTTTTTTGGTAACCAGCGGAGGCGGGCGGGGACCTAAGCTCTCTGGTGAGGGGAGTAGACCCTGGTGTGGTGAGAGAGCCCTCGAGTGAGGGAAGTAGACCTCAGGTTAAGAAAGGTAGCTACCTAAATTTAAACTCTAAACAACTGGGTAAGAACAGACGCCTTCTTACCTCTAGAGCAAGCCACTAGAGTAAGAGTTCATTCTCATTTTCTCAACTAATTGGATATTAAAAACACTATCGATCAATTAAGTAGGAGGGTCTTCTTATGCATACTTCCCTCACCATATGGTGAGGGACACTTCCCCTTGTACGGATTTTCAAGTATAAGTGTACCTCACCTTATGTACTTGAAAATCTCTTTTTGTACTTTAAAATCCCCAAAAGGGAAATTGTCCCTCACCATATAATGAGGGAAGTATGCATAAGAAGACCCCCATCGCATGTTTCAACTAAGAGAGTGACCAGTTTTAGTCACCCAGTTCTACGTAGGTTGGACTATGTGGGCAGGTTCAATCTTTAAACAAATGATTCAATTGGCCATCATTTGCAAGCAATGTACTTTCTTTTCAGCCTTCAAGGTAGAATATGACAATCAACGTGACAAGTGATGAAACTAATGTCGATCTTCCTCCCATCACGTTCAAATGGAAGAGTGGGACAAGAAAGCAAGCATTTATGTCATTCCTTATTAAAATATTCAAACAAAAATCAAATAAAGACTTCATATCATAATCACCACTAAAATACGTTTTCACATAAATATAAAATAAAGAACATTATTAGTTTCTAGAAGAACTAATTCTCATAGTTTAGTTATAAATAAGAGCACCAGGCTGAGGAGTCCCTCAAACAAACAAAACTACTCACTTGTCCCTACTTTTTGAAAGGCGATGGCATCGCTCTTTACTCTTCTCAGTGTCTTTTCGCCCCTTTTGCATTTAGAACCTTCTCTCTCCCTCTCCCAAGAGACAACAAAATCTCCATATAATCTAATCTTTTTGCCACCTGTTGGATTCTCACAGAGGGGGTAAACTTTTGATCAATGCAATCCTTTCATGACACCGGCCTCCTTAAATTGGCACTTGTCCTGATTTTACATTATTTATCACATATCTCGATTGGTACAAAACCCCGGGCCAGGTAACGGAGGGGGGAATCTGATGTGTGTGAATGGTCCTAATGGATAATAAGATGGGCTTACTAGAAGTTCTCACTGGAATATAGTAAGATGAGTTTTCACATTAAGATTTTCCACACACATACACACTATATATATATATATAATATAGGGATTTTTACTAGAAAATTAAGCTAAAAAATTAATTAAATGATTTTATGTAGAAAGACCATAAAATGACGAGATAATTGATCGTACATTTTTTTGGATGAAATCACCCTAGTTGACAATATCATCAACTTTCATTGCAAAAAATAATACTCTACTCTATCTTCTTCTACATGCGAGTGATGGAAATGTTATGAAAATCATTGCATTTTGTGTCCTAATGGTCTTTCTTAAGTGGTCTCGACTATCTTCCTTATGGGTGGGGTCCCATGCTTAGTTTTCACACATTTGTTGCCCCCTTTGCATGATTTTGGAGAGTTTGGGTTTGGAGTGCAAGGTGTTCGATGAAACACTTAAATGAGAATTTCCTCTTGATTTTACTGTGTCTTCGAGTGAGGTTGGATGTGATGAATTTAAGTATGGTTTTGTGAACATTTAGAGTTTGAAGCCATTTGTTTAGGGAAATTTTGTAAGTCTTGATGGTTGTGACGTGTGAGCAACATGTAGGGAGCCATGTTTGGCATCTTTGAGTAGTAACTGCGAGATTTTCTTTCCTGAAAATTGTATTGTTTGTGTGGAGTTTTAGAACTCAAGAGTGTTTCTTCTTTCATTAATTTGTAATCATTGAACCAATTTTGAGAATGGATTTGATAGTGGATGGATTGAATACACTTCATTATGTGATTTGTGAAAGACTTATCAATCTCTTCTTCTTTGATGCAGTCATCACCTCCTTTCGATATGCCTTCATTTCGTTGACATGACTATTCATCTACTATCAAATCTCAACATTATCCCCTCTAAATCTAAGACAATTAGGTATGGAAATAAACAAAGAAGCTGAAGAAGAGTCGAAGAAGAAGAAAAGTTATTGGAAGTTGACAATATTATCAACCAAGTTGATGTTGTCGTCAATTAGGGTAATCTCGTCCAAAAAATTTGTAAAAACAATTATTTCTTCATTCAATGGTATTTCTTCATAAAATTGTTTACTCATGGTTTAAGCTTAATTTTTTTGTAAAAATCCCTATAATGTATCTTCTATTTTTATTTTGATTTTCTCCATATATTTTCACTCTTTATGATATTAATATAGTGATAGCAATACCATTCTTTTTATATATTGTGATGTTATCTTGATAATCCCAATCCATTGATCGGTGGTGAGACATCTTCCTTTCCATAGGGACAGCCAACGCTCAATCCACCCTATTGGTAGGAACTAAAATAGGCTATTTTAGGGGTGAACCTTGTGTGGACTTGGGTCCACATCTGGCATCAACTAAAAGAATGGATTTGTGTTGGATTCAAATACAAAATAAGATGCATAGTGCATTAGTTTAATTAGATAAAGGAGCTTAAAAAACAACATTTTCAAATATAAAAGTAAGGCTTTTGAATTGTATATAAATACAGCTCAGATATGAATGTAACACAAACTATGTGGGCCCCTTAAAACACACACACACACACATATTTTAATAAGTAAATGTAATCATCATGGAATTGAAGCCTATGGTGGGAACATACCAGGCTGATTGGGATTTGAATGTTTCGAATCTTATATGCATGGATCCAAATTTGTATCCGAATTTCTCTAAGATCTAAAAATAACCTACTATAATCGGAACGGATCCTTAGATAATCAAATACCCATTTGTAACCCTACCTATTAATTAGGAACTTACAGAGAGTGTATGGGTGAGTGAGTCAGGGTATGTACTAGAGAAAAGAAAACGAAAATAAAAAAGAAAACTACTTTTCTTCTTTAATTTGCTTCTGCAACAAATATTAGGAGGAAAATTTAGAACCAACCACTTGCAATTTTTTGGATTTACAAATAATTGTCACTATTAGCAAGCCACCTTGATCAATGGTATGAGCTGGGAACAAGGTCTTTTTACCACTTTTGGGCTGCTTTTCGCTGAAGCCATTTAAACAGGACAAAAATGCCTATTTAACTACGGTCAGCTCCAAAGATTGCCTGTGGAGTTTAACTTTGAAAACTAGTATGAAAGTTTGAACTGTAGTTAAGGTCCATTGATAATTGTAGTTAGTTTAGTGACAATATGGTAATTTGATATTTCATCATAAGATATATATTTGTTATACTAGGATCAAACATTATGTTTATTACACACAAAGGCAAGCCTTCTTTTTTTTTTTTTTTTTTTTTTTGGTTCTTACAAAATGATGAAGCTAAAGTTGATCAACAATACAGGAAATAATTTTAACCAAAGGTCAAAATAATTGACTGATATAGATAGTTGTGTAAACACCAAAAATAAAGTTTTTTTTTTTTTTGTGGTAAATACTAGAAAAGGCAAGATGGTTATGTACTTGTAACCTTCCCAATATCTAGCAATACACTCTTCTGGATCCTCCAAGAATTCTTCAAGGCTTAGCCCTATTAATACCTCCCCGGAGCCCACTTCTACGATTCTTATTACTTAAAATCGGTCTTAAGGCCTGTTTCTTTACTGGAATTCCATGAATTCCTGTTTAGGGAATTCCTGAATTTCCAGACATAATGGAATTACTAAATTCCCCTTGGATTTGAGCGTGCAGGAATTCCACAAAAATGCAAAGGGAGTGGAATTCCTGAACTCCCCAATGTCAAAAGAAATATTTCATATATTTGGAATTCAAAAATTCTTATAAAGAAACATGAAATTAAGAGATTCCAGAGAACAGGAAATCACATCATATTCACATCATATACAAAAACTTTTAAACACAGTGAACACTAACACAAACACTACTAAAGAAATAAGACCTTAGTGAGCTCCCTTGTATACGAGCATACATCAATGTCTCCCCATCTAGCTCAGTTGGTTAGAAATCCCCCAATCCCCCGGCAGTACAAGTGTCTCCAGAATTCTCTTGCGGAAAAAAGGGTAGAAAGACCATGCAACATTCCAAATCCAAGCGAGATCGGACGGTGCACAACCATAGAAATTAATGATCGGTGGCCCATGAGACTATTTTTCAAAAGCACGTGGAGTGAGTTTTGGAATATATGACTCATGACAATCACCAATCAATCGGTTCCACTGTCCTTATAAGATCAATTGTCAACAGAGGTTACATCACTAACTTTCGTTGAAAAGTCGACCAATTTTAATAGAACTAGGGTCGATGGTTTGGTCGGCTGCCCAAAAGTCAAGGTAATGGAACAACGGCAGTCACGTAAAAAAAGTGAGATATATATGCGTTGAGACTTGAGACTTTAGACTTGACAGTGTATTGGCAAAGAGACTATAGTGACTTGTGGCATGGATGAACTTCAGTCGATCATCCTTAATGTAATGTTAATATAATATTGTTCCCTCTCAAAGTAAGATTTCCTCCCTCTACCCAAGTTGAAGGGGCCTACCTTATAGCTCAATCAAAGTTGCTTGTTTATGTTAATCAACCGTTGACCATAATAGAAAAACACATAACAGAACAATATTCCTTCACTTTTCCACCTATGGTGCCTTATTCCTACTCTCTAAAACAACTTTTCCTATTGTATTACCTCTGAATCACATTTAAGTCCAACCTAATCTCATCTGACTTGAGAATTGAAATCGAGCTTTTTTCCATTTTACGGCATCACCCTGGCCCCGTTCCTAAAATTATTCTCTTATCTCCATCATAAGATACTTCTAAGCTGCGAAAAATAATGTATTGCACATCTAATAGAGTTCTTAATATATATATATCCTCGGCTGTAACTCAGCTAGTTAAGAGGTTGGTGCGTGTTTAGCATGTGTGAGTTTTGAAACTCCATTCTAGGAAAAAGATGTTAATCTGATTCACATTATTCTACAATTTATATGTTTAATATTGAAACCCACAACTTGCAAAAAAAGCCAAAGAATCCAATCAATGGATCACTGAAATCTTTACAGCTAAGACCGTTCTGAAGCATATTGTCAAATATATTTGTCCTAGGGGAGGAGCTGAGGAGGTAGGAACTAGCTAGGAAGGGGTGGATGGGGCCTTGACCTCCAAAACTTTTAAAAGCCCTTTGTATGGCAAGTCAACGATAAGGTGGGCCCTTCTACTGATATTTTTTTTTTGTTAGCAAAATGGCCTCTTCGGGGAAAAATTCATCATTAGTGGGGTCCAACTTATCTTGGGTCTAGATTTTATAAGTAGTGCCATCATGTATTGATATCTTGCTAAATCTTAGAGTCATCTATCATAGAAAAATTATTATGTTATTGCAATAATCAGAAGCATTCAGACATTCATAAATTCGTGTGTGAATTGCCTATTTGGTTAATAGTAATGCAGGGACTGTCTCTGAGCATTTTAAATTTTCTATTTCATTCAGCTTAGATTGGTAGAACTTGTTGAGTTGACAGGTGAAACTTTACTTTTAGCCAACAAAACTCTCAGGATTTTAGATTTCAGAATGCCATTTGCCTTTGAGTATTTTGGAATTCAATTTTGGGGGACAATATTTTTAGTTCTCCAAATGCTCTCTAAACAACATATACAGAATTACCAACCAGCCTTATTATATTATTGGGTTTCCCTTCTCTCCTAAAGAAAAAGAAAAATCATAGTGATTTAAAATTTTGGAGTATTTGTGAGATATTTTCCAAACATGTTGTGAAAAGTAAAATTAATCTTGAACCGAAAACAAGTAATATGTAGCATATACATATATAAATACTAAAAAAAATGGAAAAAAAAGAAGTGGTGTAACAGGGAACACTGTGCTTTTCAGATTATAGCAGATAAGAATAAGAAATAATAGCTAATATACTACAAAAAAAAAAAGCTTTCAGCGGCAGTCTATTTTTCCGCCCTTAAACGTGTTATACCTGCCGCCTAAGGGTTTCCAACACTTTTAGCCGCGGAAAACAATTTCTGGTGGAAATCACCGCCGCTAAAAGCACTTTTTTTGCACCACTAAAAATTACTCTCTTTCTTTTTTTTTTTTTTTTGTAGTGATAATTTTTCAGTTGAATAAGAGCCTGAGGAATAGTTGCACATGTTATCAAGCCCCGTTAACAATAAAAAATAATTATTGACAGTTGTTCTCTGTCAAACGGGAGGAAAACCTATCTATGGGCTTGCCTAGGGCAGGGAAGATCTGTGAATACTATAGAAGGTGTAAAACATTGGCAAAGAGAAGAAAACAAGGAGAAGAAAACAAACGAGAAAAGTATATAAGGTTTATAATTTATGGTAACAGTGGTTACTGGTGCCGGTGACATGGTGAGAAGGGACGAGGCAATTACTCATTGACTCAGAAAATCCTTAATTAATGAGTGGATCTCCAATGTGGGGCCCACCCAGTGAAGATGCATCCCCAAATTTTAGTCTCCGAGGTGATAATCGTATTTTTAATCAAATGATCAGTCTGACAATGAAACAAAAGCTATTTAGGTAAAATTTGAGGATATGTCATGATTGATCATTAATCATGTTTCTGACATAGGATCAATCTTATGGTAGGACAACATCTATTATGATAAAATTTGGAATAAACCATATACTGGGAGCGTTTTGATTTTGAGCGGTTTCAATTTTTATTAAGTAGCCCTATATATTGTGGAGTTTCACTCCTTCAACTTAGGACTTTCTCTAATAAAATCTAATACTCTTGATGTTTTTGCCTTTTTCTTCTCAAAATACAATGAAAAATTCTCTCCCCACTCTGATTGAGGCCTTAAAAATAAATGCCCTTACAATGTATGGGATGTTCCATAAATTTAGCCCACCAAAAAATTTAAACATAATATGAATAGGTGAATAGTAAATATATTTAATAATGCATACAATAAATCTTATGGTGGAGCCGATTAACTCATGTTAGAGTAAATCTTGAAGACATATCCCATGTGAAGGCCTTCAATTCTAGCCACTCATATCTCTAACAGGTGGGGAGCACCGCGGACTTCCACCTGCTCAACTTAGGAATTCACCAAGTCACATGGATAATGGAATCATAGGTTCAGAACTCAAAGAAGATATGATGATTTCTCAATAAGCAAAATGCTTGTCTGTGTTCTATAATATATTTGGTCCGGATATATATATGTGAAGAGTTCCTTTTTTTCTCTACTGACCAAAGCCGGAGAAAAATGGCCCATCCCCACCCTTAAGAAGTCTAGCCATCTCTATTGACCATGGGAACGTCATTCCCTCCCTTGCTTTGATTCTTCTCATGGACTCTGAAAGGTTCCTCTTGTCTTTTGCATCTCCGTTACCCACGTAAAGACAAAGTGCCCATAACTAATGTAAGACACAGTACGATTGTAACTCGTGCTGTGTTAACAAATTTGAATTATGGGTTAACGAATTTAAATTAAAATCACTTTTATCCGTGCACGACCCGTTAATTTAACAGGTCAAAATATCCAATCCAAATATAATCCATTAATTTAACGAGTTATACGACTCAACTCGTTAATCCCGTTAAGTAATTAAGTCATTTCGAAAATTAAAAGAAAATTCATACAAAAATATATAAGGAGAAAAATATATATAAGCCACACGAAACTATTAGTGAGGATCTCAAGTGTATCACACCTAAAACTCCACTATAAAATAATAAATTTTAATTCTAGATACACTTAGGAACTAAAAAAAATTAACGAATTAAACGGGTTATTAACGGGTTACTGGTTTAATTTGTACACGACCCGTTAACTTAACGTGTTAAATGATTGGACCGTTAACGATCCGAACTCATTAAGAGTACACCCGAATCCGTTAATATCGTGTGAATTCGCATCAGGTCAACGGATCGTATGGCATTTTGACAGCCCAAACACACGGTGTCTATCCTGTTCTCTTTTTGCTTGCTCCTTATTTTAATTAGTTGCAATTGTCACCCTCTGCCAGCATGCATAAATGAAACACGGACGTACGAGTTGACTCGTTTTTAATACTTATCGAGTTACGCTACGCAACAAGAGAACTGTGCCACATGCTCCCTAAATGCGACGTTTTCCTTTTTATACGGGCATCCTGGGCAGTTGAATTGAACCGCTGTTCTGTTTGCATTGTTTATTGATCAAGTCGTATTCAATCTTTAGAGTTCCTTATTAAGCTGTGTAGTGTAGCTGGTGCTGCTGCTGACTCTGTCGTGACTCGTGACTCGTGATCTGATATTGTATTAAATGAAGTTATTATATGTTTCTTATAGGTGTTAAGAATTGACTGGCAGTGATGGATTGATTATTAAACCTACAAAGTGTTTTATAAAGTGACCCTTCTTCCAACAGTAGAGAAGAAGATGGCTCATACCACCTTGCTACGCAAGAGAATTTCAATGCTCAACCTCCATGATCATACAAAAAGTCCAACCACACATGTTTGAACTTTGAACCCGTTTAGCATATACAAGTAGTGTAATTCTATTGTTTCTTGAAAATTTAAATAAGGTGCCTTAGAACAGAGGAATTCGAGAGTGGCAAAACTAAACCAAGGATTAAGGGAGCTGAGTCAGATCTATCTCTTAAAAGGGCTTTGAGGCTTATGGGAAAAATGTGTGGGGCACACCTGGCTCCCATAGTCCAACACTTAAAAAGTTACACGTGTAGTTTTACTGAGAAAAAACATCAATATTCTATATATATAGGGTAAATACGTCAAGCCCATACCAAAACTCAAACCCAACTCAAAATATAAGTCCCCCTTAAAAAGATTAACCTGTTGCCATCCCCAAGTTGAGGTGGGACCCTACCTTTCTTATGATTTAAATTATTAGAGTGATGAATGGGTATTCATTTCCCATTTTCACTTTATACAGTTTTTATTTAAAGGGAGGTTATTTGATAGTTATTTTTTAATATGCATTTTTACACATATGTTGATACATATTGTGATATATCTTCATGGTTGTTTAAATTTTACAGAAGATAATATAATAATAAATGCAACTTTTGTTAGAAATGAATTTATCTGGACATTAGCATGTTGTCATTAAAAAATGTGATATAGATTAATTAACCGTGCATGATAATTGAAAAAGAAAGTTTCAATCTCTTTCAATTTCTTTGTTTGTTGACCATTCTATAAAATAGGTGAGGAGTAGATAAAGATTTGGTGGATGAAAGTTTACTCTATCACGACAATATTCCTAGGTCCTAGATTACTTAAAATATTTCAAACAACCACTACTCACTTAGATAATTAGATCACCATGTTAAGTCACCCTTTGAATATTTTAAGAAATTTGCATTAACCCCATTGCTGAATCACCTGAAATGAGCTGCAGGGAGTGTTACTTGAGGAGTGGAAATGGACAAATAAGAAGACCGCTATCAATACAGATCATCTGGTCAATGTAAAAGTCCAAGGTGAACCCTTTCATCTCATCACCAAACGTCACTGCATCGGCACTTTTGTAATTATCTGTCGATTTTCTCCGCCAGAAAATCAGCGTGAGGCTGCTACATTTTTCTTTTGTCATTCGATTTATTTTTATTTTTTTCTGGAGGTTGTAAGGTTATGTCTATATAAGCTATCTATCATACGAGGACTCTTCCAGGCTCCATGGCTACTACTTACATTCTCCTTCAGTAAGTAAGTAAGCTGTGTAAAAAAGAAAGACTCTCTCTCTGTCTCTCTCTCAAAGAGAGATTTTCATCTTACAGAGAAATGGCAGATTCCAATCCTGCTAAGGACGTTGGTCCGGTGTCGGTGTTTCCTAAGAAGCCCAAAAGAAACAAGTATGCTTTGGGTTGCACGGTACTCGCATCCATGTCTTCCGTTCTCTTGGGCTACGGTAACTTGTTCTTGTTCTTGGATTATAACAGTAGAATGGATTCTCTCTTTGATGTTGGTGATGACCCAGATAAAGTTTGTAGAGACCTTAGAGATATCTTCTTTTTTTTTTTTTTTTTTTATTCTTTTTGGTTTCTACACACTTTTTGTTTTTCTGTTAGCAATCTCTCTCTCTTTCTCTAAAAGGTTAGATTTTGCTTATTGATTGTTTTTCCTTGTTGGTCTATCTCTTGTTCATCTTTTCTTGTATATCTAATCTCTTTTCTGCTTCTTTTTGGTCCATAGATATTGGGGTGATGAGTGGAGCCTCCATTTTTATCCAAAAAGATATGAAACTAAGTGACACAAAGATAGAAGTCCTCACGGGAATCCTCAACGTCTATTCTCTAATTGGGTCGTGTGCCGCCGGGAGAACCTCCGACTGGATCGGCCGGAAACGCACCATCGTCTTCGCCGCAGTCATCTTCTTCGTGGGGGCACTGATGATGGGCTTCGCAACCAATTACGCCTTTCTCATGGCCGGAAGGTTCGTTGCTGGCGTCGGAGTAGGCTACGCCCTCATGATCGCCCCCGTCTACACCGCGGAAGTCTCCCCCGCCTCCACCCGAGGCTTCCTCACCTCATTCCCGGAGGTCTTCATCAACGCCGGAATCATGTTCGGCTACGTGGCGAATTATGCATTCTCCCATTTCTCTCTTCACCTCGGCTGGCGGCTGATGCTCGGAATTGGAGCAATTCCGTCGGTCTTCCTCGCCTTCGGGGTGCTGGCGATGCCGGAGTCGCCGAGGTGGCTCATCATGCAGGGGCGGCTCGGAGATGCGATGAAAGTGCTTAACAAGACGTCGGACAGCCCCGAGGAGGCCCAACTCCGGCTGGCGGAGATCAAAGAGGCCGCCGGGATTCCGGAGAACTGCACCGACGATGTAGTCCCAGTGCCGAAGCGCAACAAAGGAGAAGGGGTGTGGAAAGAGCTACTTCTCCAGCCGACCCCGGCCGTCCGGCGGATACTCATCGCCGGAGTAGGCATCCACTTCTTCCAGCAGTCATCTGGGATAGACGCGGTGGTGCTCTACAGCCCTCGGATCTTCAAGAAGGCCGGGCTGAGGAGAGATAACGACCTCCTCGGCGCGACGGTGGCCGTCGGGTTCACCAAGACCTGTTTCATTCTTATCGCCACCTTCTTCCTCGACAAGGTGGGGAGGCGGCCGCTGCTCCTCAGCAGCGTGGCGGGCATGGTCTTCTCCCTGGCCATGCTGGCTGTGGGATTGACGGTCATCGACCGCCACCCGGACGAGAGGGTGGTGTGGGCAATAGCCCTCAGCATCCTCATGGTGTTGGCCTTTGTCTCCTTCTTCTCAATCGGACTTGGGCCGGTCACTTGGGTCTACAGCTCGGAGATCTTCCCTCTTAAGCTTAGGGCCCAGGGCACCAGCTTGGGGGTGGCCGTGAACCGCGTCACCAGCGGCGTCGTCTCCATGACGTTTTTATCTCTGTCTAAGGCCATCACCATTGGTGGGAGCTTCTTTCTCTATTCTGGAATTGCGGCTGCGGCGTGGGTCTTCTTCTACACGTTCTTGCCGGAGACTAGAGGGAGGACCTTGGAAGATATGGAATGCTTGTTTGAGAGGTCGATGCTAAAGGGAGGTGGTGGTGGTGGTGAGAAGGTGGATGGCCAAGTTCAGCTGGTGAATGGTGGGGTGACAGCTACCAATGGTCATGGCCATGCTCAGGTTTGATGGTTGTTGAGGGAGCATGGATGGCTGGCCAAGGTATCTAATACATTATTTTACTGGGACCCAAAAAAATTATCTAATACTTGTATTACCAAGTATATCACTTTCAGTGAAGGAGAAGCACAGCCCATCTGAGGATGTGTCTTAGGATAGATTGAAAAGGAGGAGCACAGAATTCATGTGAAAGGCCCCAAGATAGTTGCCACAAGTCTCTAATGATGATGAATGGTTAAATTATAGCTTGTTAATGAAAAAGCATCAATGGAAGCAAGGTTGCATCCAATGGCAAATGTAACTTTTGCGATAGTGTAAGAATGAATTTTTGTTTTCTTGTCTCCTTTCTACATGTGTACTATTGGAATGCATTTGTGGAATGCTAGAATTCTAGGGCACCATGGAAAAGTGATTTCTAGCCTCTCTCCTGAGAAAAGGTTTTTAGAAGACCAAATTGTTGGAAGACAACTCAACTTTTTTTCTTATCCAACATGGAAACCATGGCACCAAATAGAAAGAAATGGCTAGCACCCATATGAGTGGGGCCTTTCTTTCCAAAACCCTAACTGTTGACGCTTCCCTAATCTGATTTTAACAAGCAACATATAAAATATGGCTCCAATTAGAAGATGAACACCGTTGGATTGAGTATATCTTGAAGAAGTGATCAACTTCAACGAGTCCATATAAAAAACTTCTTAATTACAACTTATATTACCAACTGTATCACTTTCTTTGAATGACAAGTAAACCCATCCGAGGATGTATCTCATGCCAGATTGAAAAGAAAAACCAAAATTTTTGTAGCCGACACCAAAATGAGACAAAAGTTTGATGATGACGATGATCACTTTCTTTGAATGGTTAAATTATGGCTTGCTGATACAAAAGCATCAATGGAAGCAACGTTGCACCCAAGGGCTTGCAATTGCAACTACTGTGATATAGTATAGGAATAAGTTTTTGTTTCCTTCTCTCCCCCTACTACCTGTATTCTATTCGAATGCATTTGTGCAATACTGATATTATATGATACCATTTAATGTCAATAGTTAAGATTCTCGAAAGGTGGACCCAATTGTGCCCTTTAATAACACTTGTTCTTCCCTTGAAATTAACTGTGAACACCATACCTCCAATAGAGTATGACACTATATTTTCTAGCTTCATCGTATTCTTCCTTGGTAAGAGGAGTTTGATGTACATGGTAGATGAGAGAGTGAGTTACATGTGATTCAGTTTCTTGTGAGGCCATGGTCCTAAATCGAGTTAAGGACTTCACACTTTATAAATGATGCTCAATTTCTTGTGATTCCCAGGATCAGAGGGAATCTAGACTCTACAATCTACAGCAGAGAGACCTTGTTTGGTATTTCTACTCTTATTTCAAGAGAGTCATCCAAAATAGAGCCATAAAAAAAGGAGCTACAAAAGAAAGAGGTTAAAATAATAAAAAGTGTTTGGTATTATGTAATTTATTTTAAATAGACTATTTGGTACATGATTTATTTGTCTCTTATTAGAGGGATAGTTTCTGTAATTATGTTAAAAAACAACTTTTGCATGTCTGAGCATATGCATGAACTTTAAGCAACCCAAACACTAGAATTGAGAGGTGGACTCAAAATTAAGACCCAAATCCACCACATCCACCGCATCTCTTTATAAAGTTTTACAAGAAAAATACTATAATAAGCAAAATAAAATAGAAAAATTGCATATTGCAAAGTTAATTTGTTACCAAACTTAAAAAATCAAATATAAGTTTCAAGTTACATTCCATACATCTTTTTTAAATTTGTGACACCAAATCTCATGCATAATTACTTAATTCTAAACATTAATTGTTTAAAATGAATCTACCTATCAAATGGTTCATAATGCAAACAACATAAATTAAAATGAGATGACTTGACCGAGACTCGCCTGTATTTGACTTTGTCATTCAACAAAACGAGATGACTTGGAGGAATCAAGAGCCAACTCATAGAGTTTCCCAACCTTAGCGCGAACTCGTTGGTGGGCTTATTGAGATTATGCACAGCCATGGGGGATGTAAAGATTTAAACGAGTCCTAAAATATGCACAAATATAGAATTCATTGGATCATCCTAACCCATTGATTGGTTGGTTTTTAGAAGGCATTCCAAAAAAATATATGTTAAATTAATTGTAAATAAGAACTGAGAGGACGGTTCTCACTAGAATATGTTTTGTGTATATATAGCTTAAACCAAGCAAACAGTAGGGGCCCCACTAAGTGACATGGGCCAGGAAATGGCCTTACATGGAGTTGGACTAGCAACTTGGACCTCTTTTACAGCCAGCTAGCAGTTGGGCCTAGGTTTTGTTTGGTGGGGCCGTATTGAGTTGCCATATTTGATCAATGTAAGAGCCACGCGTGTAGGTGATTTCTTTCCAACAAGTGTCACAAAAAAATTAAACGGTCAAGTTGCGGCCAAAACGTGACATCTAATGCTGACCAAAGTGCAGTAGAATAATGATTCTTTGTTATTTAACAAGAAGAATGATAAGGAAAGGATGATATTCTATGGTTTTTTCTATATGATGAACTTATTGTGGATTCCAATTTGCCC
The DNA here is from genome assembly GCA_029852735.1 of Persea americana. Taxonomy (NCBI): domain Eukaryota; kingdom Viridiplantae; phylum Streptophyta; class Magnoliopsida; order Laurales; family Lauraceae; genus Persea; species Persea americana. The sequence goes on from CM056810.1 coordinate 85,477,823, forward strand.
TTAAGAGCACATTTGGTAAACAGAGGGAAATCCATTGTTTAGAGGATTCCCTCTATCTCTTGAAATTAAAGATATCCTCATTCAGTATTTGTACCGAGAATTCTAGGTTTGACATTGAAATAGGATTCCTACCATTAACAGAATATTGGATCAAATAGTTATAAGTTTTATTAAAATAACTCAAGATCCATAAAGAATCAAGACCTTAGATTTTTACTCAAAGTTGTACTTAGCCATCTAGAGTATTTGAACGGTTCGGATAGTGCGAAGGGGCCCCACAAAAATAAAAAATTAATATTTTAAAATCTAGACGTTTTTGCAAATATCTCAAAATCTAGTGAGGATCAACGGTTGAATTTTGGGCAGCTAGCCGTTTTTGACCTTATGGAGATGGCTCGCGGTTTAGATCATGATTTTGGGCCCCACAGAAACCAAAAAATTGAAAACATCACACTGTTTCTAATCCCGTTTTTTGCACTATGTAAAATAAATGGCCCATAGTTTTTGGCCGATTTCTTGCGATTCATGATGAATTAGGCTACCATATTTGGGTACATAAACGTTGTAGGCATTTTGAAGATATTGGATGGTTTGGATTTTACAAATGGGGCTCACAGAATTTCAGAAATGATGATAACTTGAAATCTGTGATGAATCAACGGTTGATATTTCATTACATAGCCCTTTTTTAGGGTTTAAACATGATTAATGGTTTGGATCTTGACGTGGGACCCAAAAGATAGGTTTCCAAAGCCAAATTCTATTATGGTCAAAGTTACCGTTTTTTAAGTACAGCGACACTGTAGCTCCGCCTTTCTTTGATTCAGTGGATTTCCAAAATCCGAAGGGGGGAGGTAGGAAAGCCGAAATAATTGTTTCTGCGGATTTCCAGCATCTGTCCTCTTAAAATCCACTCTGAACCAAACGTGCTAAATCCACGATCGTGCGGAAAATATGCGAGGAATCCTCAGGGCGGACCGTTGCCAAACGTGCCCTAATTGTTCTTCCGTGGATGTACAGAAAGACGGATTAATAGTCCAGCTCCCCTTTTTCAATCAAATAGGAAAATATTATTTTGACCCATCCTCGAGTCCCATATGTATAAAATACCTTCTCTTTCTTTTCATCCCAAGGAAAAAATCGAGAGGGTACAATTAGCTAATATCACATTTTATATAGGTGACTACACTCAAGAATAGGTTGAAATAGAAATAGGGAATCTGAACTCACGGATTAAATCATCTTATCACTTAATTTCAGGCTTTCATAATTAATGAATATCACTTGAGCAGACTTGATTATTGAGAAAAATCCAACAATGACTAATGTTAAAACAGTATAAATTTTGAGTCAATCCCCATTCAAGGGTGGTTAGTGGAGAAACACAAGTCACACAGTAATGGTATAAAGGGTATCATCCTATTTCAAACAAAAGGGTTATTCGGGGAATTCCTTTCTTAGAAACATAGAAAAAGAAAATGGATTTTGATATTGTTTATTTAAAAGAACCTGGTGTGTTCCACTAGTGATGACGACTTGGAATTAGCTCCAAAGAAGCTGTTTTCTAATCCAATGATAGCTTCTTGTTGACTAAATAAAGTGACGATCCCGCTGGGCTTTGCTTTTCAAGGCATCTTGAAAATGATACATATCAGTGCTGGATTTCAGGTTCACATTTAAATGGTGTCCCTGTTGACTGGCCAACTTAGTTTTGGAATAAGGTCATGTCTGTAATTGTTGACTCCGTGGGTCAATCTGTGGTTATCTGGTCGAGTCCACTAGAACACTCTGAGGTCGGCTCGGTGGGTTGGTGAGCTTAATTTTAAGTGTTTTATTGTGAAGCACATTAAATATTTGTAAAAATCAAAATAAAAAAATATGAAAAAATTAAGTAATTTTCACTTGAATTGAAATCCCAAAATTCTGTTTTCATTTACATGTCTTTTAAATGCCTGCAATTTTACTTATATGAGGTTTAGGTAGGATATTTGTTTCTTTAAAATGAAAGATATTTACTTATGTGAGATTTAGGTAGGACTTTTGTTTCTTTTTAGAGGAATTTACGGCGCAGGCCCCCATACCACTCTTGAGGTGCCAGTATCATATTGGACATGAGAGGGATCCTCATGTGGCCCTTTTATTTTTATTTTTATTTTTTGTCATTTAGCGATATGGTTGCTCTTGATTTTCAGAACCCAAATAGAAATTAAGGTTTTCTCTCTTAATTGCTGGTGTTGCTCTAGAGCGGTGGATGGGGCTAGGGAAGGCAAGGAGAGAGAGGATACGAAGGAATGGAGATCGCCATGGAGGGAGGGGGAGGGAGGAGGAGGCGAGGTTGTAGGAGGAGATGAGGAGGAGGGTTGGGCTTGCAGGTAGTGGGGGAGGGAGGGGATTGGGGCCAAGGGCCTGTAGACCCAAGGGGAGTGAGAGGAGGCGAGGGCGAAGGATCTGTAGGTGGACCTGCAGATTCATCTTGTTTTTTGTTATTTCGCGATATGGTCAATATCGACCATTCTGTTGTGTTCAGCAAATAAGACAGTTACATGTTAAAAAAAATCTAACTGACAGAATGCTCGATATCGACCATATCGCTACATGACAAAAAAAAAATTTAAGGGCCAAATGAGGATCCCTCCCGTGTCCAACATGATACTGGCACCTCAAGAGTGGTATGGGGTTCAACGGGTACCTGCGCCATAAATTCCTCTTCTTTTTAAGGATATAATGTCTTAAGACGGCCCAACTGACTTGTCCAATCAAGATAAAGGTCCTTGAGAACATTTATAGCAAGATTCATGTTCATCTACAACCTCTGCGGGCTTCATGCTTAAAAAAAGATAAATATCATTAAAACATATATTTTTCATGACTGTAAGATCAATTTCTGTGCAGGTTGAAGTCGGTTGGGCGGATGTGCCTTTCTTCCCCTTTCTGCGCAAATTCCTTAGATGATCACTTCTACCTAAAACAAAATGAAATAGGAGAGTGAGAATTCGATTGGATGATCCGATCACATTTTCTCTAATGCTTAAGTTAGCTTTGGCTTTTTTGAGAGAAAAATCCCTTTGGATTGAATTGGGACAGTATTTTTTTCATACATGCTCATCACCTCTTTTCGTCCTTTTATTTCCTTTCTTCCTGGAATCCAGGCGGCCATGAGCTCACGTTCTCCCTATCGTGGAGAACGGAAGGCGTTATTTTGGGTACGTTTCCCCCTTAATTGCAATCTCCACTCTCTCCTCTCTTCTGCCAGATGTTCCTTCTTCTTCTCCGCCAAGTGTCCTTTTCTCTTTTTCACCGGATGGGTCAGATTTTTAGGCTAACTAGTCTAGTTTGTTGGGTTGGCCTGACCTGCTAGCCTGGTCCAATCACTCTTTAAATTCAATCCCTCCCCACCCCCCCCCCCCCCCCCCCCCCAAGCCTCCTTTCTTCGGTTTCAATTTCCGAGAAGAAAGGCGGCTTGAAATTATAGTTGAGACACATGGCGAACTCGAGTTTGATAGCACGTCTCACCAGCTGTCATTTTGCCTCTTCGTACTTCTTCTTCACGCCCCTTTGCTTGTTATATCTTTAGAGAACGGACGCTTCTTCTTCATCTTCTTTTCTTTATTTGAATCGTTACTTCTATGGCTGCTTGGCGTCTTGCAGAGTCTAATGAAGCCTAATCCTCCAAGGCTGTGAAGGTTGCGGAGGTCAAGGTTGTTGCCGCCTTGAGTCGTTTGACTGCGTGTGAAATGGAATTCAAAATTCTTCAGTCCAAATTATTCGAGAAAGAGGCGGAACTGCTGAAGGCCGCAGAGGCATCAAAAGATGCGACATTTGAGGAAGTTGAGCCATCTACCTGGAACAAGTTGAGAAAATGAAGGCCCTTATTTTTTTATTTTTTTTAAACGAGGGTATATGATGTGGGTCTCAGCGATGCCGGCGTGTCAGAGGATTCCCCTCTCTAGACCAACTACGCTACTTAGTTTGACTAAGCCTCTCCACAACCTGCTCCTTCTGAGGTCTCTGCACAGTGCTAAGCTGGGGAGGTCAACTCTCCCATGGTCGGAGACGAAGGCACTTCTACTCCTACCGAGCCGACTCCTCCTGCTCCCAGTGTCCCTTAGTTTTATTTGGAAACTTGATTCCCTTTTGTTGCTATGTAGATATATATATTTTTACTAATTGCCCAAGCTGCGGGCTGTATATCATTTCTTATGGAATGTTGGTTTCTTTCCATGAATCTATTCATTTGCTACTGCCACTGCCTGTTCTTTCCGGGCTCACTTTTTAGCCCAATGCTCACATCGTCATGCCCAGACATTGGTTAAAAAAGAATTCAGTGCAGCATACCTAGTTTGGGTTCTTCCTAGTTAGGAATTTTTTCCTTTAGCACGAAGTAATGGGTTTATTGCTACCCCTTATTTTCAGGCCTTGGCCTTATCTTGGCATGGTTGTCCCGATAGGGTGTGCCCCTACTGCGGGTCCCCGACCATATATAAGTTTTTAGTGAATTTTATCCTTGGCACAAGAATAAAATTGCTTCCATATATGGAACGAAAGATACATGAGTGACAATTTCTTTGGTACAAAGATGGGATTTCTTCTTTGGTACAAAGATTAAAAATTCATTATGTTCCAAGGCCTTGGCAATGCTTTTCCTTTGAGCGTCTCTAGGTTTTAAGCCCCCAACGGAAGTAACCCTGTATGGTCCTTCCCAGTTTGGCCCTAGCTTGTGGCTACTCCGGAATCAACTCCTGGCATCTCATGCGGAGTCCAAGCAAAAACATCAGAGCTCTGATTGATAGCTGAACTAAACTGCTCTGCTCGTCCTCAGACATAGATAATCCAACCATCAAATACCACTCCTGATCTTCTTCATTTACTGAAACCTTTTTGAACTCCTCTACTGCCTTGTCGGTCAGGTCGGCAATTTGATCTTCTTCCCTCTGACCGACTTAACTGTAGTCGCTATTTTTTATCGACCTTTCCCTTCGAGCACATTCCTGGTTCCATAAATCCCTTTGATGTCGGGAAATGAATCATTTGGATAGGTCGATGGCACCGCCCTCATGCGGTGAATCCATGTTCATCCCATAATGGCGTTGTAGGGAGGCAGTACATCAACCACCAGGAATTCCACGTCTAGGCAGATGAAACCTGCGCCGACCTGCACAATCACCACGCCCATCGGGTGCACTGCTTGCCCATTGAACCCGAACAAAGGTATCGAGGTCAGCCTCAAATCTGAGTGCTTCAAGCAGAGCTTATCAAACAGCCCGGCATACATAATTTATGATGAGTTCCCTGGATCTATGAGCATCCTCCGCATACTCCTCCTGGTGCCCTTCCTTCGGGGGAGCCTACCTTGGCTTAGATACTCCCATGTCTTCCTCTAATTTTATGAACTCCTCAATCTGCTTCATCAACTCTCTTTGTGTGATCGGGGATCGCCTCGTTAATGATTGGCGAAGCTGGCTCTCCTTCGGCAACCTGAGCTTAAAGGTTGCAGCAACTACCTACTCGTTACTCCCCTCCACCTCATTATAGAGGCGTCGGTATCGCGTGCTAAACTCCTTCAAGCTCTCCGAGCTCTGCTTCTTAAGAGACAGTAATGCCCCGATGTCTTTTGGTTGCTTGGAATTTGTTACAAAACGTGTAACAAAAGATCCAGCAAGCTCCTGAAAGTTGTAAATCAATCTTGGCTTTAGGCTGGAAAACCACTTCAAGACAAGGTCTCCCAAACTTGAGGGGGAAACTTTGCACGTCAGCGGCTCATTTCCTATTCATAATGCCATGGAATGCTGGTAATGCTTGACATGGTAGGCGGGATCCGAGATTCCATCATAGACCCTTAATTTAGGAATCGAGAACCGCTGAGGTGCGTCCACCTTTTCTATCTCCTCCGAGAATGGAGATTCGAAATTTTGAGTGTTTCCAAGGTACTTTGCTTTGGTCGGATTCTCTAGAGGGAGCTTCCGATCAGCCAAAGCTTATGAGAACTTGTACATCCTCTTCGACAAGTGCTCATGGGGGTGCTTTCCTCCTCGGAGCTTCACCATCCTTCACGCATCGTGCTCGGACTTCGGCATCCCTCTCCCTCCGGGGTCGGAAACTTGAGGTCCTGCTTCCTTCGTCACATGTTCTAGCTTTAGCTCAGCTCCGCCAAGCTCTTGATTCGGAGTGGTGGCCCCTCGGCACTCGCTCAACCGCGCGCCCTCAATGCTCCATCCTTTGTGTCTCATAAGCGTTTTCCTAGCTTGGGGAATGTCTTTGTTCTCTTTCTGCAGCCTCTAGTTCCAACAACAGGCAATTGATTTTTTCTTGTTGTCACTTGATTCCCTCGGCCAGATGTCGAACAACATTTCTACAAGTCTGTTCTAGTCGGGCATATGTGTCCCATGGCGAGGCGTGCCTTCGGAAGCTACAGCTCTGCTTCTGGTGTGTTTCCCCTTGCAACTTATCCGCAGAGGGTGAAATTTCTGCGCGGCTTGGCCCCTCGCTGTTAATTTATGATTGAACCCGTCCTTTCCTGTCTACAAATGGGACGGTCCGATCGCTTTCAATGCATGGGACATATTCAAAATCTGTGCCATCGGAGTGGTTGGTCAAAGGGCCTTTCCCTGATCGTTATCGCCGCCCCCTGACCTGGGTTTCCTCCACTTGAGACGGAGGTCGTCTAGTCGGATAATGCGATCCTAGATTCTGCTCTTGATCTGTCATTTCTCTCGGCAAGAAGAAGAGTCAATGGGTTATTTTCCTTTTTCGCTTCCCATAGATGGCGCGAATTGTAAGATCAATTTCTGCGCAGGCTGAAGTCGGTTGGGCGGATGTGCCTTTCTTCCCCTTTTTGCGCAAATTCCTTAGATGATCACTTGTACCTAAAATAAAATGAAATAGCAGAGTGAGAATTCGATCGGATGATCCGATCGAATTTTCTCTGATGCTTAAGTTAGCTTTGGCATTTTTTAGAGAAAAATCCCTTTGGATTGAATTGGGACAGTATTTTTTCATACCTACTCATCACCTCTTTTCGTCCTTTTATTTCCTTTCTTCCTGGAATCCGGGCGGCCATGAGCGCACGTTCTCCCTATCATGGAGAACGGAAGGCGTTATTTTGGGTCGTGGGGACGTTTCCTCCTTAATTGCAATATCCACTCTCTCCTCTCTTCTGCCGGATGTTCTTTCTTCTTCTCCGCCAGGTGTCCTTTTCTCTTTTCCACTGGATGGGTCAAATTTTTAGGCTGACTAGTCTGGTTTGTTGGGTTGGCCTGACCTGCTAGCCTGGTCCAATCACTCTTTAAAACCCTCTCCCCACCCCCCCAACAATGACTAAGAACTAAATTCACACTTTATGATGAGATATTTTTAACTAAACCCTAGTGAGATCAGAATGAAGAAATAGGTTCTTGCATGAAGTCAGCAAGCCTCACCCCTCAAAAATATCCAGTAAAATCTAATATATGTCCCATTGGTAAATCGCCGAGTTTTCCTTTTGTTCACACAACCCTTTATATAGGATCAGATCAATGGGCAGGATGCGTAGAAGGAACAATAATTTAGTGAATCTGAAGAATAAAAATGCAACATCACTCTATGTTTGAATCCTCTCAAACTTATGCCACTGATATTATCCTCTTTGGCTTCATCGTTATACACACGGCATGTCTCGTGGGCCCACTCGCCCCACAACGCACACAAAGAAACAAAGGAAAGTCCAAGAATCGGTCATGTTATTCTCCCTAAGTTTCAGATAATTGAATTGCTCAATTCAAAAGTTGCGTCATTTGATACAGATGGTTTCCTCCTAATCAGGTTTAGTTCCTTTTTCCAAACAGATGGTTTCCTCCTTTTGCTTTGAAAGTCGCATGAACTGAAAAGGTGTTGCTGTTTCATGGAGGCAAGCAGCGACTGATACCTGGTGGTTAGGCTGGAAGTATCACTTCTAGTGACGCAGCCCTTTCTTATATATGGCCTAGAAGGACTAGTTAGCACACTACTAGTCCTCTTCATGACGAGTATGCCTCTTTCTTATGTCACCCACGATATTAATTGATTTAGGACATGTTTGTATAACACTTATTTATAGAAAAGGAAATCATTTAAAAAAAAAAAAACCCATTTTTAATATGTTTTCTCATACCCCATAATGGACAGTCTACTCAGATTCTGCTATTACTTTCTCACCAACCTAGATTTTTAATATGTTTTCTCATACCCCATAATGGACAGTCTACTCAGATTCTGCTATTACTTTCTCACCAACCTAGATGTGGGCACATGAAACGGTGTACAAACTATTCAGATTCTTCATGAAGAGGACTAGTAGTGTGCTAACTAGTTGCAAGTCCTTCTATGCAAGTCCATCATTTTTTTATTTTTATTTTTTTGCTACAAAGGGGACTCGGCCTCACACACCAGGTCCCTTGGCAGCTGATCTACAGCTTGGGGACTAGTGTCACTAGTCCATCATTGTTGATTATGTTTCTATTAAATAAGATTAAGCCTGTTTGCCCCATGTTTTGCCCCATTCTATTAACCTAAATTTATACATGTAACAATGAAATTAAATGGTCATTTGCGTGCCAAAAAAAGAGAAGTAGAGGATGGTGAAAATTTCCACTTGGTACAAATTTTAACCAAGTTTTCTTGACCTCTGCCTTTCTTTTTATCGGTACCAGAAAACTCATTGAAGTAAAGCGAGAAGGGATGTGCCAATCCAAAAAAATGGGCATCAAAGGTAGAAAAACCTTATACCAACAAGACATTGGAAAAAAGAAAAAGAAAAAAAAGAGAGGGTTTTAGGGAGGAAAATCCCTTATAGTTCTAACTGCACAGAAAGATGCCTTCCCGCCCATTTTAAACTTCCTTTTTTGCATTTTTGACTGAGCAATAATATTCAAAGTTGAGCAACGATATCATCGCTCATGTCTTCTTCCTCTTCTATCTCCTCTTTCGCCATCTTCCTACTTCATTTTCTCCCCCAACGCACCACCGACAACACCTCAATCCCAAATCTACTAAGGATAGACTGTCACATGAGCTGCTTTTTTTTTTTTTTTTTTTTTTTTAAGTGCATTTCGATGTAACCCCACCCCAAGTGCATTTGGATGAAAACCACCAACCCCCTTTGCATTTTTGGAGACTACTTTGGTTGGCTTTGTTTCGGTTCACAGAAACCGAATTCTAAGGGTTTGTTACCTTCTATCTTCAAATTAGCATACATTCCTGAGTGATTGATCGCAATCTATGCTGATTTTCATTTTTCTTTTTTCAAAAAAGAAAGCCGTATAACATAACAAAGCAGCAGGGGCGATGGACAGAGGAGGAGCGTAACAGGTTCCTTGGAACTTCAAAGTCGTATGGGAGAGTTTGGCAACGTATTAGAAGGTTACTATTGCAATTGTGGATTCTCTGTTATGCTTTTATTGTTGATTTAATATGTTGTGTAGATGCATCGTGGATAATTGTTGAACCTTAAAACACCACCACACATGAAACATCGTTAAACTCCATATGGTGGGTTGGGCAAGAAATGGAGTGGAAGAGATAGAAAAATAAGAGGGAGAAGCGAGACAAAAAACAGGAAGAAGAAGACACGAGTGACGATATCGTTGTTCAACTCTAGGAGTAGTCAAAAAGGTGAAAAAGGAAGTAAGAAATGGCGAGAGAGCCTTTTTTGTGTAGTTGGAACTATGAGGTCATTTTTCGTACATGGCCATCTAAAGGGTTTTTTCCCATAAAATCCTTTTAAAAAGAGTACACATGGAAAACATATAAAGGCGAATTCCATCCGCCCCGGAGTCCGCAAGGGAATTAGCTGATCTCCCAACATGACTGAAACCACATGAAGAATCGAAACAAAGGCCTTGATCTCATTGAAATAAAAATGAAACCAAGAGACCCAAATAAATAAAAAACACTCCACCTCCCACAATTACCGAAGAAACATTTAGCATTTCAACTTCTCAAAATTATGCACATAAATAGAGAGACTTCTCTGCAACTAACTACTATATCAAATTACAAAGCCAATAACAAAGAACTCTGGATCATGAAAACAACCTGCAAAAAATACAACAAAGGAAATATTGCAATTGAAAGTTCGATCCTGACACATGCACCAACCAGACATTATGTCAGCACCAATGAAGCTTATCACTTGTTGGTTTCTGCAGATGGGTCACTCGTCTCCCCTTTGCTTGAGTTCCCAATCCTTTGATGCCCAGCTGCAAGAGTGGATACCGTCTGCGGCTGCATGAACTGTACGTAGGGAGGCTGTGATACAAGATGGAACTGCCACAGGTCTGAAGTTGCATTTGGAGGAGATGGAGCCAATAACTCAGCTGCATCCTGAGTGGTATTGTTCTGGTCTCTATCATCCTTCTGCTGAAAATCTGAAGCATTTGAGAGTGCTTCATTAATGTCTATGCCTCGATCAGGCTTCCTATTTTTATCTCCTTCCGGCCTGAAGGAAGGCAAGCCAAACAAAAGCTGTGGTTGCCAGAACGCCCCTTGATTGAAGACCCGTGGAACAGTGTTTGATACTCTGGAAGGTGCTACAGATGGGCCACAGAAATTGCTTTTACTGATGGCCTCCTCTTTGCCTCTGGCCGGATGTTCTGTCTCTGAAATTTCTGATGTTCTGCTCAGTTTTACAGCTTCAGGTGGCTTTTCTTTATTTGGTTGGGCACTTGAAGAAGCAATCTCAACTGTTTCAACTTTGGTGCTCGAAGGACGGGAGGACGCAATTGTAGTTGTAGGGAATGCCTTCTCAGGAGGAACAGCTGGGGTGTAGTTTGGTGGTAGCAGATCATCCCAATTCTCCAAAAGCTCCTTGTAGACCTTACGAAGAGTGACCTCAGTAAGACCCGTTACTTTACAGATCTCAGCCTGAGTCTTGCGTTTGTCTTCTAGCTGGCATGCAAGATATATAGCAGCCGCAGATATACTGATAGGATTCCTACGTGTGCAGAAGCATTTGTTGATTACAACTTCTCCAATGTGTGTTGCAAGGCTCTGAGAAAAATAAAATAGGTGTAAGCAAATTCCTTCTTTTTGAAGGTCAAAACATTGCTCTTCAGGTGTAGACGTGTAGTCGTGGTGGAGATACCTGAGCAGATTTGTTCAGTTGTAGGAGAGTGCAAAAGCGTGGCATATGAACGGATATGGAATTGCTGTTGATGGGTTGACTTAGCTTCAGAGCCTCACCAAGTATTTTGATGTACTTCCCAATCTCCTTTTGAGGCAGATTGGCTGCAGTTGAGATTTCCTATGAACGGAAAATGCAGGATTAAAGTCCTTCCGAAATGTCCTTTGGAAATAGCTTGAGAAATATACCCCAGCAATAGTCAGGATGCATAAAAAATCAGGTATAAGTCATTATTTTGAGCCAGTTTGACCACGGACCTAACAACCCAAATACTACAATGGGTGTTTGCTTGTGCTGGAATCGAGATTGGGCCAGTCATTTTGACCAAAACGATATACTCGTCACAAACTCACAATAGAACTCCGTTTACACAAGCACTCTCTTGTCTAGCGAGAAAGAAGAATTGTCCCTGCTCAAGATATTTGTGCCAGTACTGTTATCCATCAAGAACAGCATCACTAAAATGATATGTATTGTCAGGTCCAAGCTCATTCAACCAGAGATCCAAATTACACCCACAGTCACTCACGACGACAATGCTCAATCCAACAGGAAATTTCCATAGACCATAATAATTAAATAGTAATCCAGCCATCTACTTGTGTAGATTGTGGAAATACAGCCAAAATATCTGGATCACAAACACCAGTAGAAGATAGAAATCACGGCAAAATATTTATGAACTGACCAAAATTTGGTTCAAATATATAAAATCATCTGTTGTTGTATATATGATCACGTATGGTCTGATTTTGGCTGGCAGTGTTGACAAATGGGCAACGGTGGATTGAACATCACATCCACCACAAACGCCGAAATGAAGAGTCCTAATTAGAGCATGGAAGAAACGTGGACCGTACTCCAACTCATATTCCCCTTTCTTATGATCTTAAATGGACTAGCGCTTCGTGATTGTAGCTTTTTGAACTTTATAGTTGGGAACCATTCAAGATGAAGTTGCACCATCATTAGATCACCCTCCTAGAGGCTCAACTTTGATGTGCATTCACATATTCCTTGTACTTATTACTCAAGGTAATATGTCGGAAGACATCTTCATGGATATCATGCCTGTGTTATGCAAAGACTTCAGCATCTCCAAAGTGCTGTGATTCTATAAGAACTAACACTAAGTCATTGGGCTATGATAATTCCAAAAGAAAAAAAAAAAGAGAATCTGTAGGAAAGTAGAAGAAAAGACCTACAAGAAATTCATACACTGCTATCAAACTGTTACAATAAATCCATGACTGTTCCGATTGACGGTGGATTGTTGCATGCTTGGTTGTAATAGTGAAGAAAATGAAGATAGGGAAAGAGAAAGAAGAAGAAAGGAAGAAGAAGAAGGAGAAGAGAGAAGAACGAAAGGTGGAGAACGGGAAGATGAAGATGATGATGATGATGAAGAACGGATTACAAAATTATCCGACCATGTTATAGCTGACTGTAATAGTTCTATTGTAGCAATGAAGAAGAAGATGATGATGAACTGATGAAGCAGAAAAAAAAAATTTCAAAAGACTGTTACATCGACTATAAAAGTCAGCCAGCTGAAACGAAGTCTGGATGATACGGAGGGCATTGCAAGAAGATGACTTGTACACCTCAAGTTTCTTATATTTTCTCAAAGATGATCTGTACTCCTCGAATTTCTTAGATTTTTTCGTCTTTCTTAAATGCTATCCCAAATGCTTCCGAATGTGCTCATTTCTAATTTTGTTTTTCTTGGTTTTACCACACATTCATTTCAACATTCTCATCTCTGCTATACTCATTTTTCGCATATTTTATTTCTTGCTTGCCCAACATTCTGTTTCTCTAGATTATATTAATTTATCCTCTCAACCCAACTAAGATAACAAAGGAGATGGTCGGCATTTGGCCAACTATGAAATTTAGGTATTTCAATTTTGACTCCACAGCTTGACTCTTGACTTGTCAATAAGGATCATGGTTTTTATACATACGGGATGGATATCTCTGCCAGTCACAATGTGGCTCACGCCACTAATAATAGTAGTCACTGTTAACATCTTGTCATGAACCACCTTCAATCCTATAATGATCGTCTCCTTAGCAAACAACACTTCCACTGATAAAATTCTCTCTCCCACTTCAACCTAAACAACCTTTAGAAGACCTAGATCATATCACTGATCTAGCTGTACCCTCCAAGAACCTCGATCATATCATGAATCTTGGTGTAGGCTCCTTTCATATTGATTCTTGTCCACATTTCTAAATCAACTATCAAATTGGTGGTAGTTATCTGAATAGAATAAATCTAAGCTCGTACGTATAAATGCATCTTATACAACGTGTTCTTGATCTCTTGGACTTCCTCTACTCACTTGCAGATTTAAATTAAAGGACATTATGACAGTTCTTCACTAAATAACCTATAGAGGAAGCTCTCTTCAATTCAAGTTTGAGACAAGGAAGCCAATTGAGTCAACTCAACACTATCATGTACTCTGTGAATAGGCATGTTGGATCAGGTTTAGGTTTCAACTGCATTTAATGTTTGTCAAAGTTCTTATGTTTGGATGGAGTAATATACACATATAATTTGCAAAGACAATGTCCCTTTCTAAAGAAGTATCACATATCACAGGGTATGTACATAGGCAGCCAAATAAAGTTGACTGACGCCTTTCCATCTTCCTCCCTCTTTCATCCCTGTTACATCTATTCATGGATGATGATATTTGCAGCTCTTCCAGCAGCTTCAATCAAGAATTGCTGAGTTTAATATGTGACTTATGTATGGAATCTCAACATAGGTCATTGCATAACAATTGACAACCATGGTACAAGAATCACTCAAGCACTAATCATTTCTATCATAAAAATTCTGTTTCTTCTTCTTCTTTTTTTTTTACTACAATTATACACATTTAGTAGTTGATCAAGCACTTAATTGGATGGATGCCATAAGCCCATAACTTTTCCCTTCATTCACATACCCATAAAAATCATTGCATTAAGCAATATGATTCTTTTATTGAACCACATCAGTATAAGTCCTGTACTCCAAGGACAAATTTATATATGCATCTGGTTCCAAAACCCAAAACCCAAAACCCCTGTCCTTCTGCAGTTACTATAGAACAGATTCAGAAAGAAAGACCCAATTGCTAAACAGACATGGGTTTTTTTCTTCCTCAAAAAAGAAGATTAGAAAACAAAAATCAACCCATACCTGGAGCGTCCTGGGTTCCTGGGCCTCTCGAATGGCCTGGACAAGGGCAGCAGTAGCAAGGGCCTCAACGCTGCGATTCCTCAAACAGGTGGCGGACGAACAATCGCGAAAGAGCTGGAAGGCGTGGTCGGAGATGTCGTGGTCGAGCCCCAATATGGAAGCAACGTCAATGATCTGGAGGTAGGCACGGAGGTTGTCAACGACCACGGTAGGGCCAGAAGCAGCATTGGCAGTGGAATTGGAATTAGAACTGGGATTGGGATTTGGGTTCGAATTGGAATTAGAAGCAGTAGTAGTAGAAGAAGAGGAGGAGGAGGAGGCAATGTCTAGTGCGCGTTCGAGTTCAGCCAAGTGTCCGGAGAAGGAATGAGAGGAGAGGGCGTAGAGGGGTGTGTTCTCGAGAGACCATGTGGAGAAAGCCGTGATGAAGCCAGTGGGCTCAAAGGGGTCTTCTTCTTCTTCTTCTTCTTCTTCTTCTTCTTGTCCTTTTTTGTCCTTGGCGGCTGCTGCTGGGGCAAAAGGTGGTTGTTGGAAAGAAGAGGAAGAGGAGAAAGAGGAGGTATTGAGGTCGGGAGTGACGAGGCAGAGAGGGTTGTCTTGGGCTCGAAGGAGGAAGAGGTCGTGTGGATGGCTTTGACGCTCCTCCACCACTCGGCCGCACGAGCAGCACTCGCTCAACCACCGCCCTGAAGAAGACGACCTAGTACACCTAGCCTGCACGCCAGGGCAGTATGGGCACTGCAAATTCCACATCTCTCTCTCTCTCTATTCCTTCTGCTCCATTCGTCCAGTTTTTATTTTAATCCTTTTTTTTTTTTTGCTTCATCCTTTCCTCTTTTTAGGAAGAATGAAGGATCACTGGAGCAATTGGTCTTTCTACAAACTTCTACAAACTTCTCTTACTGCATCATGGGGCCACCTATTGGTTTATCTCCGCCGACCATCCAAACTCACCCCTTCTATGGTTCCCATCAAGTCTTGATAGATCCCAATAAAGTGAATTATGAGATAAAGGGCCAATCTTATTGTATTATAAAAAGGGATTAAATTTATGGATCATGAATGAATGAGTTGTAGGTATTTGGTTAATTTTAAATTTGATATATAGATTCGCCCTACTTGGATGTTTCGATCCCATACCATTCTAGATTGACTACTTGCAATAAACTGCAAAGTTTATCGAATCAAAAGTAGTAAAAAAATGTAGAAGGCTGAGCTGAAAAAGAAAAATATCAAAGCTGTCTGGGTCAAGAAAGAAGACATACCTTTTGTGCTGGTATATACTTTGCTGAAATGTTTAAATTTGCAAGTGTGTGTGCCTAAGCTTCATCACCCATGATCTGCAAGATCAAGCCCTCACCCCGATGCTGATACGGAGATCATATTGAGAGGGAGTCACAATTGAGGGGGAACTACTATTTCCAGATTGACAGAAATTGTATGATGATATTTGTTTGTCAATTATGGACAAATGCGGTGGGAGAAGAATAAAGTTAGGGGGAGCTATAAAAGCCAAGGTAATTCAAGATCTAGAAGTTCAAGAAAAAGCAATACAAGATCGACAGTGCTGAACTTTTTTGTTTTTAATTCTGTGTATTTTTTGTTTTACTTTTGGGTGGATCAAATTGTATTATTCTAGACAGTTTTGTTCAATAATTGCCAAAAGGGGGAGATTGTAAGGGTGACAGATGACTGTCAAAGCCAAGGCAGCATGATGGCTCGCTATAGCGAGCGTGGACGGAAAAGTCTAGTTTGATCCGGACTCTATGAAAGAGTTTGATGATGAGTGCTGTTCTGATTGGAGTTTAATTAGAATACTCATGCAAGGATTTGAGCCTATATATTGGGTGATTCTCTTGACCCAAATACACAAGACAATAAGTTAATTCTCTCTTTTGATCTAAGGTTAAAATACCCTGAGAGAGATTTTCTTGTTTCTCTAGAGCCATTGAGAGATTGTTCTGAATGACTGCTCTAAAAGGTTTTATTACTTCTACTCTCTTTATAGAAGATTGATGATTTTGGTTGACGAGGTGTGCGGATATTAAGTAAGGAGAACGGTATACGGTGGAAGTCGTGACAATGGAAGTTGTGTAAGAACAACTACAATCCTTAGGTTAAGGTACTGACTAAGGTAAAAGAGCTATGAGTATATCTTGTAGCTGTTCATGAGTTCTTGAATTCAAGATCGTGGTTTTTTTCCTTGGAAAAGGTTTCTAAGTTAAATATTGTGTTTGCCTTCTTGTGATGTGTGATTGGTAGATTTATTTGCTAGTTTATCTTGTTTGATTAGTTACATACGCTACATTGGTTTGATTAATTAGACCGGCATCCATTCTAGTGGATTCTGCAGAACTTTCAATAAGTATACTCACACAAGTCCCTCACCATCAGCACTACAGTGACGAATTGATTTCTAGTTATTTCTGTGGAAGAGAGGTGCTTCACCAACTGTGCTACCAGCGAGTAACAATTTAAAACGTTAGATATATTTTGTCATCTTATTTTCTCGATTAATTCTTTTTTAGTAACCAGCGGAGGCGGGCGATGACCTAAGCTCTCTGGTGAGGGGAGTAGACCCCGGTGTGGTGAGGGAGCCCTCGAGTGAGGGAAGTAGACCTCGGGTTAAGAAATATAGCTACCTAAATTTAAACCCCAGACAACAAGATAAGAACGGATGTCTTTTACCTCTATAGTAAGCCATTAGAGTATGAGGTCATTCTCACTTTCTCAACTAATTGGATATTAAAAACACTATCAATTAAGTAGAATTGCACGGTTCACATGTTTCAACTAAAGAGTGACCAGTTTTAGTCACCCAGTTCTGCGTAGGTTGGACTATGTGGGCAAGTCCAATCTTTAAACAAACGATTCATTTGGCCATCATTTGCAAGGAATGTACCTTCTTTTCAGCCTTCTAGGTATAATATGACAATCAACGTGAAAAGTGATGAAACCAATGTTGATCTTCCTCCCATCAGGTTCAAATGGAAGAGTGGGACAAGAAAGCAGGCATTTATGACTAAAATATTCAAACAAAAATCAAATAAAGACTTCATATCATAATCACCACTAAAATACCTTTTCACATAAATATAAAATAAAGAACACTATTAGTTTCTACAAGATCTAAATCTCATAGTTTGGTTATAAATAAGAGCACCAGGCTGAGGAGTCCCTCAAACAAACAAAACTACTCACTTGTCTCTACTTTTTGAAAGGCCATGGCATCGCTCTTTACTCTTCTCAGTATCTTTTCACACCTTTTGCATTTAAATCTCTCTCTCTCTCCCTCTCCCAAGAGACAACAAAATCTCCATATAATCTAATCTTTTTGCCACCTGTTGGATTCTCATAGAGGGGGTAAACTTTTGATCAATGCAACCCTTTCATGGACACCGGCCTCCTTAAATTGACACTTGTCCTAATTTTACATTATTTATCACATATCTTGATAGGTGCAAAATGCCGGGCCAAGTAACGGAGAAGGGAATCTGATATGTGTGAATGGTCCTGATGGATAATAAGATGGGCCTACTGGAAGTTCTCACTGGAATACAGTAAGAGGAGTTTTCACAGTAAGATTTTCCACACACAAACACTATATATATATATATAATATATAGGGATTTTTATGAGAAAATTAAGCTTAATAATTAATTAAACAATTTTATGTAGAAAGACCATAAAATGACGAGATAATTGTTCGTACATTTTTTTGGACGAAATCACCCTAGTTGACCTCCAAAACTTTTAAAAGCCCTTTGCATGGCAAGTCAACGATAAGGTGGGCCCTTCTACTGATATTTTTTTGTTAGCAAGATGGCCTCTTCGAGGAAAAATTCATCATTAGTGGGTCCAACTTATCTTGGGTCTAGATTTTATAAGTAGTGTCATCTTGTATTGATATCTTGTTAAATCTTAGAGTTATTTATCATAGAAAAATTATTATGTTATTGCAATAATCAGAAGGATTCAGACATTCATAAATTCGTGTGTGAATTGCCTATTTGGTTGATAGTAATGCAGTGAGCATTTTTGTGAGGCCCCACCCCTTGTGGGCCCTCAGTTTGATTTAAATAATTATTAATATGATATTATCTACTTTATTATGCTAATTAATAGGAATTCGTAGAATAGTTGCTAATATTCCTAAGTCTTAGAATGTAGCTTTTATAGAATTCTTATTAGATATTAGGTGCTTATTGTAAATTTAATAGGTTTTGATTTAATTAAAACTTAGCTTATATTAGAATTAATAGGAGGGGCATTAAGAGTTAAGAACCTTCTAGAAATCCAACCTATGACCTAATTACCCATGGACCTATCTATTCCCCATTTACAACTAAGCTACCTTTTTGGTAATTGTCATAAACCCTAATCTATATAACCCAACTATTGCAAACATAGCCTAAAACCCTAATTCACTCTCATCTTCCCTACCTCTCCCTAAGAAACCCTAATTCCTCAAATTCCAGCACAAGAAGAAGCTAGAAAACACCCCAATTGCACAATCAACACTCTTAGGAGCTTGGAATTCTCATATCTCTCTCTCAACTCTATCACCAATTTCGAATTGAGGCAAGTACCCTATGCTAATTTCACTTGATGCATGTTGTTCTTCTCTTGATTCTGTAATTCAATTCAATTAGATAGACATGTATGTTTAGATCTTTACATTTGAGCTTTGTTTATGGATGGTGGCTATTTGATGGATGAATTCTCCCATTTGGAAGATCAATGGCCCGGTTGGATGATGGATGGAGATTATAGAAGTGTTCTGTTGTTTATTTGTGTGTATGTAATGTATGGAAGAGATTTTGGATGAATTGGATGAGAAATGGGTTGAGATTGAAAATTCCTGAATTTTGGAAATTCAAGCTTTGTGCGTATACCAGATCGACCGGCCCCCAGCTCGGTCAACCGGGCACACTGAAAAGGCAGAAAAACCAAGTCCCAGTTATTTCTTCTTGAAATTTTACAGACAGTGTACTGGGTCGACCGGACCCTGTCTCGGTCAACCGGACACACAGGACTCTGTAGAAAATAACTGAGACCTGAGATTTATCAGACAGGTCGGAATTCTGTGTACCCGGTCGACATCACGGCCATGATGTTGACCGGATACACAGCGAGACCTGAGGAACCCCCCAGCTGTTTGGCTCCAGGTCCCAGTGGACCTGGTCGACATCACGGCCATGATGTCGACCGGGGACACTGCAGGATGTCGACCTGGGGGTCAACATCCAGTGCACCCAGTCGACATCACGGCCATGATGTCGACCGGATACACAGCGAGACCTGAGGAATCCCCCATCAATTGCATTTAGTTCTTCTTTCATGGCTTGATTCCATCCTTCCATTGTGCTTGCTTCTGTAAAGGATGTTGGTTCTGCAACCATTAGTGCAAAATTGCATGATTCATAAATTTCCCTTAGGGCATGTTTGTGTAGCCCATTTCCGCGGAAAAGATTGTAGTTTTCTACGGAAAACTTCTTTTTCATGTGTTTGGTGCGGCAGTTTTCCGCGGAAATGCTTTTTCGCCACGTCAGCTTTTTCCTTCCTAGGCATGGAAATAGACTTCCTATGGGGGGGTATGGGAAGTCCATTTCCACGGAAAACTAACCCCCCAATTTCCTCACTCTCACCCTCACTCCACCTAGCCACCCTCTTTCTTCCTCCTCCCCTCCCAACCCCACCCACCTCACACACATACCAACCCACCCACCCAATAGTTTTCACTAAAAATTGGTTTTCACTAAAGAAATCCATAGCTGCACCAAACAACATTAGCACTAATTTATCGAGGAAAACCTTTTTGCACCAAACATGAATTTCTAATTTCCTCAGAAAATCATTTCTGAGGAATTTAAAAACCATAGAATTTGCTGATGTGGCAATTTCATCTTTCCATGGAAGTTGCCTCTACACAAACGTGCCCTTAGAGATTTCACCTTTCTAGTAGGAGTACTGTTCGGAGATGAGGGGCTTGAAGACGCGCCACTAGTTTGTGAACTGGGTGACATCTCCATTGAAGATGTAGGAGGATCCAGCAATTCCTCCATAGATGTAGACGAATGTGATGGCCCATCATGAAGGGAACCTGAACCTGTTCATCTTCATTCCAATTCCAACAAATTTTTTCATCGAAAATGACATCACGACTTATAATCAATCGACTTGTCTTAGGATTAAAGAGACAATACCCTTTAGATTCATGACTATACCCAATGAAAATGCATTTTTCACTTTTGTCATCTCTTTTGACGAACTTCAGAATTCACACCCAAAAACTTTCAAGTGACTTACCTCGGGCTTTCTTCCATGCCAAGCCTGATATGGTGTCATATTTTGGACTGCTTTAGTGGGCGACCGGTTGAGAAGAAAGATGGAAGTTGCTACTACTTCAGCCCATAGAAAATTTGGAAGCTTTTTTGCCTTTAACATGCTTCTTGCCATCTCAACCACGGTCCTGTTTTTTCTTTCTGCGACACCGTTTTGTTGTGGTGTATAACTTGTAGTCAGTTGCCTGCAAATTCCATGTTCTTCACAAAAAGAGTTGAACTCATTAGAAACAAATTCGCCCCCTCGATCAGTGCGCAAAGTTTTGATAAAATACCCACTTTGCTTTTCAACTTGTGCCTTAAAAATCTGGAACTTAGAGAAAGCTTCAGATTTTTCTCTTAGAAAATAAACCCAACTCATGCGACTAAAGTCATCTACAAACAATAGAAAATACTTGCTTCTGCTTAATGACTCAGTTTGCATTTTTCCACAAAGATCTGCATGAATAATACCAAGTGGAACTTTGGCCCTCCAGGACTTCCCTACAGGAAACGAGGCCCTTTGTCGCTTGCCATACACACAGCCTTCACATATTACACCGGTGTGATTGATTGACGGTAAGCCAACCACCATTTGCTTTCGACTCAATAATTTCAGCCCATTAAAATGCAAATGACCATATTGCAAATGCCACAAAAAAGATTCATTTTCACCTATGACAACAAGTGCACTCTCTTCAAGAGAAGAAAATTCTAGTGGAAACATTCTGTTTTCAGTCATTTTCACCTTTAATTCAGCATATTCAGACTTGAGATTACGAATTTCACACACATCATCATGAAACATGACTGAACAACCTCTTTGAATCAATTGTCCAATGCTTATCAAATTATGAGCCAAACCAGGTATATAAAGAACATTATCAATATGTTTTACTTTACCTGACTTTGTCCTAACACCAACTGTTCATTTACCTTCAACTTGCACTTGTTTGTCATCTCCAAGCCGAACATGCATCTTAACAGATTCATCAAGACTAAGAAATATATTTCTTAATCCTGTCATGTGGTTACTGCAGCCACTGTCTAAGAACCAGATGTCATGCTTACTTTCTTTTACATTAAAACAAGTAAGAAATAGAGAAAGGTCTTCATCAGTTTTTCCATCATCAGTATCTTCTTCAGCATAGTTATTTTGCTGATTTGCCTTTGTCCAGCAATATTTCTCAATGTGGCCAAATTTTTTGCAATAATGACATTGAGTTCTGAATGCATTGTTACCTCTTTCTGCGGTATTCCTTCCTCTCCCTCTTCCACGATTCTGTCCACGACCTCTACCTGCAAATTGCTGCTCAACACTGCTTCCTTGAGACTTCAGTTTTTCTGGTGAAACTTCGAGCTTGGACTGAAATGCTTGTTCGATGACTTTCTCTGCTGATCTATTAATTCTCTGTTCATGTGCTTGCAGAGAACCCATTATTAATTCATTAATGGAAATAGTAGTCAGATCTTTAGCCTCTTCTATGGCAGCCACCACATGATCAAATTTAGTTGGGAGACTTCGCAGAATTTTTTCAACTACTTTTTTATCAGGAATATCTTCTCCATATGTTCGCATTTGGTTTATAATCGCAGTAATTCTAGAGAAATATTCCTGAACAGATTCACTACCCTTCATGTAAAGAATTTCAAAATCACGACGCAAGGTTTGGAGTTTTATCGTGATTACCTTGTCAGTACCTTGATATTCATCCTTTAATATTTTCCAGGCATCCTTGGATTTGTTTGCTGCAGCAATCCTTGGAAAAATACTTTCATGAACAGCTTGTTGTATGACCAGCAGTGCTTTGGAGTCCTTTTTCCTGCAATCCTTCAATTCATTTTTCTGGGCAACTGTTAAATTATTATATGCAGTAGCGTTTTCTGGTTCTACATAACCATTTTCAATCAAGTCCCATAAGTCTTGAGACAAAAAAAAGTGTCCTCATTTTAATGTTCCAAAATTCATAACTTTCACCATTGAAAATAGGAATCAATGACTGAGACAAGTTCAGAAAGTTACCACTGTTAGCCATGGAAAAACAATCTTTGTTGGAACAAACCTTTTGTCAAACAGGTGATGAGCAAGTGAAACAGATGAACTTCAGTTTTGGCAGCACTATGACTTGCAATTGTACTCAAATTAGCCCAGCCTAGCCTTTAATCAAACCTGTGGCTCTGATACCACTGTTAGTAAAAAAACAGAGTACACAACGAAAGCTAAAAATCTGAAACTTTTATTACTCAATGCTCACCACACACTACAAACAACTGGATGCCTATAAATAGGCATTTACAAAAGCAACAGACAGCTTAGAACGTGGGCTCTATTTGCCACATCACAAACTGATTCCTAATTTCTCTAACAACAAAACAGAAACATCTGAAATAGTCAAGCTACCATAATCCTAAAGTTTTGCACCACTAACCAACAGTATTTAGGAGGCTTGATAATATCACACAGTTACCATATCATTTCTTTTCAACATGTGCATCTATGGCAAACGGGTGCCACATCCAAGGCATAAGAAAGTGGGCCTGCATGTTGATCATGCAATAAAAATTGTGCACGCACAGTTGGCCAAGTCCTTTTTCAACAATCCATTAGTTCTACCATCAGTGACCCAGATGGTGAGTTAGTTCAGCATGTTTCACCATTGCAGAGATGCACAAAACTATTCTGCTACATATATATTTATGTCAGAAGGCAGAAAGGGAAATCAAAGTCTGTAACGTTGTTAAAACAAAAAATCAGAGGGAAGAAACTATTTGTTTACTTTAAAGAAAATGTTACCTCAACCCTCATTTATAGAGGTATCGGGATAAAATGCTCGAAACCAAATAAATACCCAATCCCAACTTGAGATGGAACTCGTTCTTGGTTCAGAGTTTGGACATCCTCCATTGCTTTTCAAGTGCGTAGGACTAGGCAGAACTTACCTCTTGTAGCTAGAGGAAGGAAACTGGCAGTGTTTCTGCTTGTATGTTTTTAATGTTTCAAACAGGAATAGGTGGAGATTTATTGGCCCTAAGCATGCTCGCACTTCAAAAATTGTGATGGGAAGCAGCTTCCTACTATTGAAGATGGTTGCACGACCGCCAGTACCCAGGGGCGGGTCGACCGTTGGGCAAGAAAAGCCCTTGCTTTAGGTCCCCCAAAAAATAAGGCCCCATAAAAATTATTTTTTCAAATTCTAAAAAGACATTCAAGCAACTGTCATAGTTTTTTTTTTCTCCCAAGGCCCCATAATAGTTTAGTATCACATCTCATTAAAGCCATCTTTTCACATTTAAACAAAGCATTAAAGCAAGTGTGATCCTTCTTTTTCTCTACACAGTGTCTTTTTAAATCCCAACAAATCTCAACCCAACCTCCTTGCCACCTCACCAGTGAGGTTTTTCAAAACGTTTCTCCTCCAACAAATTTCCATCTCACGTAGTCTTTACTCTCTTACCCTCTGTCTCTCTCATAGTTTGTCGTTCTCTATAATTACTATTTTTATTTCTAAAAAAATCTTCTTTAAGGATTTATTCATCTGGTTTTGTCTTCTTTTTAATAATATATGTGTGATATATTCTAATAATATATATGAGTCTTTTTTATAATATATATTAATCATAACTCACTAACTCAAATATAATCCATTTTTTTTATAATGAAAAAGATGTATCAAATTCGAAATTCATCTATATCTACAATCTTTATGGCCAATAATGATAAATCACTAAATTAGGTTCTATTGTTTTATGATTTTAAGATTTTTTTAATTCCATGCTCGTATTGTATGTTTATTATAGTTAATGTTCATTTTATTTATAAATATTATTAGTTATAATGTATAAATGATAAATGTATCTATTAGAAAATACGAATCCAGATGCTCAAAACTTAAAAAAAAAAAAAAAAAAAAAGAAGAGAGAGAGAAAAAAGAATAGATAATTTGAGGCCTCATTTAAGATTGTCGCTTTAGGCCTCAAATTGTCTCAAGCCGGCCCTGTCAGTACCACAGGAAAGATCAACTGCAAAAACTAGCTGCAAGCCAACCTTTTAGACACCAGATGAAGCTTTTTGGCACCCACCTGCCAGAATTAAGGCGATTGAACCAGGGGATGAGGGGGGTAATGTCTGGTGCTTAAGATTAGGTTTGGGCTGTGTTCCTGATATTATAGGTGGCCTTTTGTGTATGATGGGCAGGATTGTCATTGGCATACAAGCTGTCCACTGTCGTCCACTCATCCTCCAAAATGTCGGTTAATATGAAGAAGAAGATTAGAAGAAGCTTTTCTGATTTCTTCTCCTCTGCCTCTGCCCTCTGGTGAGTGCATATTTCCTTAATTCCTTTCTGATATCTTCTCTTTGAATTGATATTTTTAGATTTTTGTTTAGTGATGATTGGTTTCTTAAATTTGGTTTTTGTAAGGCTAGGATGGACCACTGCACCAAAATCACATTGCGGTGCAGTGCACCGTTTCTCTCTGATCTAGTTGTCCGTATCTTCCAATCAACTTAATTTTTGGGCCATTGACAAGCACAGTTTGGGTACCACTGCTATATAAATGTTGCATATAGTCTTAGGGGCACCTCATTTATTTTCTCACTCTATAGAGAGAAACACAATCACATATTTTTTCTAAAACACTAATTGCAGCAGCTGCCGTATGGAAGCAAGTTCCCTAAAAACTATTAACAAATTCTCCAAGCAGTCATAAACTCTTCTCACATACACCAATCACAATATCATTCATGTCAACTGTACAATAACATGTGCATTTATTAATCATTCCCACAGCTTTACTTGATTGTTGGAAGATTATGTTACAAAGATCTTCCTTCATATTTCAATCTCCACACACACAACAAAAAAATATGAAGCATAATACAAACCCGAATTACCCTGCGTTAGGAGAGATTGCTGGGTGGAATCAGAACCTACCATTATACAAAAGAAAGGAAAGGAATGGTAAACTGAGTAGTGGGGTGTATGAAGAAATCCAAGATGGTAATATGGTGAGTTGTGAGTTGTGTAGTAGACGGGTCATTGTGGGTTATATTTATACTATGCTTAGAGACTAGAGAGAGAGAGAAAGTTCAGTGCAGATTCCAAAGTTAAGAAGAAAATGAGAAAAGAAATGGAGTAGAATCTTTTATAAATCAATGTAAAGAAGAGATGTGGACAAGATTGAAGTGAATATAAAAGAGAGGAAGCTTTCCCCTCTTGAGGATACATGACAGGTGATCCTGTCTTTTTTCATGCCTCGGAAAGAGATTTTCTTACATACCACGTGTTTATTGAGTTGTTTGATGAATGATTCATATTTTGAGACAAGGAATACTTTTTATTTGATTTTGGACATATAATAAATATGATTTTTATTTGATTTGTAGATGGGAAAGTCATCTACAATTGATGGATTTTTTAAAAGAAAAAATCCTCAAAACCTAAAAGCCGGTGCATCATTTCCGACCTCTAATGTTGAGACTCTAATTTTTGAAGATCGTCCTACAAAATCACAAAGAACTGAAATCAATGAAGTTGATATTAGTTCATTAGAGCGTGATCCAGGATTGCGTCTACAGATATGGAATTATGATATTAATCAGCGTGATGAAATTCGACGAAAGTACATTAAGGTCGGTCCATTCCAACCTATGCTTTCAAAGTATCCGAAATCTGGATCAACAAATCATCTTCGTAGCTTTCAATATTCGTGGTTCAAGCTATTTCCTTCATGGTTGGAATATTCCCCAGAGAAAGATACTTTTTTTTTTCTACCATGCTATCTTTTTAATAAGCAAACTGGACTTGCTTCGCAAAATGCATTCACTCTTACTGGATTTAAGAATTGGAAGAAGGTTAAAGATGGCAAAAATTTTGCTTTATTGAATCATGTGGGGAAGGATCCTAACTCTCCTCATAATGTTGCCGAGAGATCATGTGAAAATTTTATGAATCAATCTCAATACAGAAAGTGCTTGACAAATTCACTTCAGAAGAAATTGCAAACAATCGACTACGACTTACGGTTTCAATTGATACAGTCCGATGGCTTACATTTCAAGGTTGTGCTTTTAGAGGCCACGATGAAAGTCATAGTTCAATCAATCGTGGAAATTATATTGAAATGTTGAATTTGTTGAGTTCTTATAATGAGAAAGTTGCAGGAGTTGTGTTAGATAAAGCTCCAAAAAATGCCTCTTATACATCACCAATGATCCAAAAAGAAATTCTACATGTTTTTTCAACCAAAGTGAAGAAGATAATTCGTGAAGAAATTGGTGATGCAAAATTTTGTATAATTGTTGACGAAGCTCGTGATAAGTCAAAAAAAGAGCAAATGGCTATAGTTTTAAGATTCGTCGACAAAGATGGCTTTGTGCCAGAGCGTTTTTTTGGGCTTGTTCATGTTTCCAACACTGCAGCATTGACCTTAAAAAATGAGATAGTGATGTATTGTCTTATAATAGTCTAGATGTTCAGAATATTCGAGGGCAGGGATACGATGGTGCAAGCAATATGCGGGGTGAGTGGAATGGATTACAATCTTTGATTTTGAATGATTGTCCATATGCTTACTATGTCCATTGTTTAGCACATCGCTTGCAATTGGCATTAGTTGCAGCATCAAAAGAAGTTATTCTAATTTATCAATTTTTTACTAAATTGACTTCTATTGTCAATATTGTTGGTGCTTCATGTAAGTGTAGTGATGAGTTAAAAGTTGCTCAAGCTACTGAAATTGCACATTTGATTGCTATTAATGAGCTCAAGAGTGAGAAAGGACTTAATCAGATTGATTCTTTACAACGGGCAGGAGATACTCGTTGGAGTTCTCACTTGAAATCAATTTCCAACTTGATAAAGATGTTTAGTCCAACATGTGCAGTTCTAATTAACACCATTGAGGATGGAACTATTCTTTCTCAACGATGAGATGCAGACTCAGCTTACAAGGCAATGATTTCATTTGAATTTGTCTTCATCTTGCATCTCATGAAAGAAATCATGGAGATCATTGATTTACTTTGTCAAGCTTTGCAATGTCAATCTCAAGACATTTTAAATGTCATGCATCTTGTTTCATCTACTAAAGCACTTATCCAAAAATTGAGAGATGTTGGGTTGGATGCTTTACTTACTAATGTGAAATCATTTTGTGAGGCACGCAATATAGATGTCCCAGATATGAATGCTCGTTATGTTGCGATACGAGGTCGAGCCCGCCATCAACAAGATGAGTTTACAATTGAGCATCATTATCGAATAGAAATTTTTTATGCTGCAATTGATTCTCAATTACAAGAATTAAATGATCGATTTAGTGAGCATGCAGTAGAGTTGCTTATTCTTAGCTCAGCTTTGGATCCTCGAAATGCACATGAATCTTTTAGAGGCGATGATATTTGCAAGTTGGTAGACAAATTTTATCCTCAAGACTTCACAGAAAATGAGAAAATGCAATTGAGAATGCAATTCCACCATTATGAGTATAATGTAGTTCGACATTCAGACTTTAAAAAATTGTCAAATGTTTATGATCTGTGTCAATGGTTGGTAAAGACTAGAAGATCAACAGTCTACCAACTTGTTTTTAGAGTGATTGAACTTGTGCTTACTCTTCCAGTTTCTACTGCAACTACTAAACGATCATTTTTAGCAATGAATATTGTCAAAACTAGGCTTCGCAGCAAAATAGAGGATGATTTTCTTTCTGACTCTTTGATTGTGTACATTGAAAAAGAAATTGCTGAGAAGCTTAGCACAGAATCAATCATAAACGATTTACGAGATTTGAAAGAACGTTGAATTCCATTTTCATAGATGATTGAGTTGAAATGTATTAAGAAACAATTACTTTACGACTTTTGTTTGCTTATATTTTGTTAAGGCTAAATAGATACTGGTTTTAATTTCCATGTAAAATTTAGTCTTGAATCGTAATATATTTTTTATACTTGAACTTACAACTATGGCGAAAGAAAACTTAAAAATATGAAAGTCATCATACTTGGTGAAATAAAAATTTATTCAAGTTCAAACACCCCACCACCACCCCCCCCCACCCGAGATGAAATCCTGGCTCCGCCCCTTATTACTCCATTCTCTCATTGTGATTTTATGTAGAAGGGTATGTCTCTCACGTGCATTTGACATGGTTCACATCTGGATGCAGCATAATCACAGGGACAGGGGGTTGGAATTTCTTGTCACAGAATATATGGCGGTGGGCCCAACATGGGGCATGATATGAGGGTCCTAACCATGCCTGCTTCATATTTGACAAAAAGGGGTTACAAAGTTGGTTTTCAACCCATGTTCTTACCTGGCTGTATGGGGTATGAACTCTAGCTACATCACCTCTTTCAACTTGTGCGCGCTCCTTTTTCACTTGAGTGAGCTGCTTTTCTGTGTGTATACGAGCTTTCTTTTGGGTCCAAGCTTCCTTGACTGGGTATAAAAAGAAAAGCCCGCATGTTCTTGGATCCCAACCCCCTAGAGCTGGGGTACCCAAAAAGAAAGAGCCTTAATATTTGCCGACAACATATGTATAAGCCTGTAAATAGAACTTTGGGAGACAATTAAATTGTTTGTTATTATTAAATTAAGACTGTGTATGACCGTTTTGCTCATCCATGACTATGTTGTCCAGGGACCTGTGGGCTAAGGTAAACCTTTGTAATGGGTTTTGTTTCTTGCTGTCAAGCAACGTGAATGGAAGAAACATCCCGGACGAATACTGGAAGGAGCTCTTAATAGTGGAGCAAAAAAGTAGAACAATTGGACAACACCACCCCCCCACCCGCCCCCCCCCCCCCCCCCCCCCCCCCCCCCCCCCCCCAAACACGAAAAGTGAACCCAAAACTGTGACATGTCCTTGCAGGCTAAAGGCCCCCAAGAAGA
Organism: Persea americana; assembly: GCA_029852735.1. Taxonomy (NCBI): domain Eukaryota; kingdom Viridiplantae; phylum Streptophyta; class Magnoliopsida; order Laurales; family Lauraceae; genus Persea; species Persea americana. The sequence continues at coordinate 85,507,382 of CM056810.1, forward strand.
TCATTTTGACAAGGATTTCGAGCCAAGGCCCAACATATCTGTGTATGAGGGCGACGGCGTGCAGCCTGAAGAAGAGAGCAAGGACTCGTTTGTTATAGACTTTGAGCCGAGACCGAACATCTCCATCCATCAACCTGAAGAAGAAGGAAGAAGCATTTCCTCAAGGACTTTGATCCACAGCCAAGAACCACCAATTATGGACATTAATAATAACTAGCATGAAGTCTCCTGTGCGATGCACATGTTGAGTCTCGTACGACCTGAAAAAGCAAATCCATTTATTTAATTTTCATAAAACTAATATCCCTAATAATAATAATAATAAGAAGAAGAAGAAGCCCGTTTCGTTCAAGTGGTGGATGGGATGATGAACATGTTTTATTGTTGATGGGCATGCATGTAGATATCTTCCTTAGTTCATTTGCTTTGTGTTCCAGTCCAGTGTTGGACGTAAATGTGTGTGTGATGTGTAGTGACAACTTTCATGGTTGTCTAATGTATCACTAAGATTCATGATTATATCCAGCAAAAAAAAAATTGTGATTATCTCATAAGCAATGGAATTTATTCTTTTATCCTAGAAAATGGAAGTTAATTGTTTTAGTATTTGGCAGTTTTCACATTTTCTCAAAAGAGAAAGGAAGTTGGGAAGAAACTAAAAGGCAACAATCAGTGATGAATATAACTGCATACAGAGGAAGACTAGGCTTGTAAACATTATAACAATGTAAAGGAAAGCCTATTAGCCAAAAAAAGAAAAAAGAAAAGAAAAGATAAGAAAATGAAAAAGTCATTTGGATTGTAATACTCCAATAAATAAGTACCTCTCCTCTCTGAATTAAATTCCTAACCCTAAATCGTAAACCGCAATGTATTAATTATAGTAATCGTGTTAATCATCATATATATTGTGAAAAACTAGGAATTACATTTTGCCAAAGTTTGTGGTGATTTTATTAAGGTTCAATTTGGCATCTCTATTTTTCCCCTCTTATTGGCTTAAAACTGATTAAATTCGGTTTTGGTTTGTTTGGTATGGGTTTTTACTATGTCCATTTCATATGGCATTAAGAAAAAAATGGTTTGTTTCATGAAGTCCAAAAAGGTTGCAGAATCCAATCAGCTGTTGTGGTTTGAAGCGGATAGATGTAACATGCAACAGTGATATGGACGTCCTCCTTGAACAGTTTGATTTTTCAAATTTTTTTAATTTATGGGACTCACAATCATGATCCAAGCCGTTAAAAATATTTCGAAGCTCAAACACGGCCATGTGTCAAAATTTCAGCCGTTGATCTATCTCAAATCTCAAGATATTTGAAAAAAAAGTGAGCACTTTGATCTAATATTATGGACATTGAGCAGCCCATAATCATGATCTGATCTGTTGATTCTCTTTGGATAGCCAAAAACAGACACAGGTTCAAAAATTAGCCTCTAAATCCAAGTGGATCTTGAGATATTTATAAAAACATTTTTTACCGTTAATGTACCATGATTTTTGACTAGGCACTAAAATTGTACCCAGGCAGTGTGGCTTTTCTTTTTTGTTGTAAATTTAGTTACCAAAAGTCATGATCCAAACCATTGGATATATTCAGAAGATCATGCACGACTACGGATCCAAATTTTAGCCGTTGGATCATCATAGATTTTGAGGTATTTACAAAAAAACCACATACATTTATATCTACATTTTTTAAAACCATGGCCCCCAAATGCAAGATCCAAACCATTAATTCTCTTTGTAAGGGGAAACACAACTACGACGTCAAATTTCAATACTTGAATCCTCATGGATCTTAAGATATTTATGAAAAGTTTTCAACAATTGTTTTAAAAATGTCTATTTCAATCATTTTTTCTATGTAACCAAACAAACTATTTCTACACCATCTATTTCAAACAGAGTCATTTGAAATAGATCTCTTTTATACAGATCTGTCTCATATAAAGCCAAACAGGGCCTAAGACTAACCAATGACTATTGATAAAAAAAAAAAAAAAACAATGACTTAGTCAAAGTAACAAAGCCTAATCATACTCAAACTAGGACCTAATTGCATGCCTTATAGGATACCAAATCATATAATAATAGAAAATCTAACCATGGTCCCCAAATAAGTTCATCCTTTCCATAGCCTATTTTATTTAAAATATTCTCTATTAGTTATGAGATAATATTGCAAACATCATAATAATACAATTAAATGCAAACATTGGATACACTAATTTTCTAACATTAGATGGGATCCGGTGATTGTCAATACCGGCAATACTGGATGAATCTTCTCATTACTGCAAACTTTAGGTGGATTCTACCATGATCATAACCGTTGGCACGTTCATTGTGATTTCAAATAATTATGAACGAATAATACAACAACAACAGACATTAGAAGGATCCCACTTTATTTACATTAGATGGCTCCCATCGACATTATCATCAATAGATGGGTCCCATTATTTTTAAAATTAGAAGAGTCTAATAACCACCATGTCTAATTAGTGCATGGGTCAATCATTTCTACTTAGTTATCCATTTCTTTCTTTAGGCATAAAATCGTGAAATCTTTATAAATTGCAAAAACACTATAGTTTATAGTGTATTGAAAGAGTCTTCAAAAATTGCCAAATCTTTCTGTTATTGTAATAATATAATATAACAGTATTTTCTCCTTATACGCCGATCAAACATGAAGATTTTCAAACATGTTAACATTATATTCTACATGTATCCAAACACCTGTAAAGTCAAAAGACTGAGTTCATTTCTTAAAGAAGGTAGAAATATTTATCATTTTGAAGCAATCCAAAGTATCCAAAGAAAGGCAACTGATTTTTTTCATCTAGGTTCTAAGATGGGATAAAGAAGATTAATTCATGTCCAGGGACTTTGAAGCATTTTAATTGGCTTTTTAAGTGAAATAAAATGTTGAATTATGAACCTATCAGCCCTATCATATTGTTAGTGGCTAAGGCAAGACAACTCACCTTTGGTCGAACGAAATACATGTGAATAGAAATCTAGACTATTCAATTCATGGGCTATAAGTTGGATAAGGCATATGTGAACCTTCGTAATTATAAAATCAAGGGCAGACCTAGGAATTTTTTCGTAGAGGGGCCATTATATCAGAAAATTAAAAAACTTGGTGGGGCCATGTGAGTTTTCTATATATTTTAGAGATTTTATGAAATGTCCCCAGCCCTCCTAGTTCCACTAATGTATAAGATACATGTTTCTTTACCTACACACATGTAGCTTAGTTCGGCTTAAGATACCTCTCACAACTTGTTTAATAGGTGACAATTTAAGCTGCCTTTAAACCCACTTGACGCATGCAAAGTATCAGAAGAAGACTCCCATGGAAACAAATGTTCATATCCAAAGATGGGTCAATGAAAATCAGGAAGGTCTTTTGTTATGGGCCCTTCGACTCTTTAGCATTCATAGGAGGTGATTATTTTGATAATATAATTTTGTGAAAAGAAAAGAAATATGTCTCAATTAGATTATTATAAAAATGGATTAGGGTTAAAGTTTTGAGATTTCTTAAATTTTGATCGAAAAACTGCTGCCACATAGAGGTTATTTACGACACCTTAAAATTGGTTGAAGTGCATACTTACTTTTGGAGCGCTTTGCAATCAACGTATTCCAACAAGATTGAAGGAAAACTTTTACATAACAATAATTAGACCAGTTATGAACTATGGAAAAAAATATTGACAAATCATGAAACTAACAATTACACAAAATGAGTGTAACAAAGATAAGAATGTTGTAGAAAGGATAAAATAAAAAATAACCTTTTTCTATATACCCCCCTAAGGTTTGTAGGATTTGTAAATAGGCCCCTGAAGTTTTAGTAATTGTAAATAGGCCCCTATATTTTCTTTTTAATGCCTTTCATGTCCCTAAAATCAATATTCCTAATAAGAATGCGTAGCCACCATGAGATTTTTGTTGGATTTTTAAATAAATGAAAACTTTACCCTTATATCCATTATTTTATCTCAAGTCTCAATGCTTTCTTTCAATAACTCTCTCAGGCACATAACCAAGAGTGGACACTGGTATAAGGGCTTGGGGATTGAATCCCCTACCCTTATCTAAGAAAAGTTTAAAATTCCCTCCTCCCCCTGCAAATGCTAAAAATTAATATGTTTTTTTACATTTGCCCATTTCCCCCAATATTTCTTTTATATAGAGCCAAACACCACCCCCTTACAAATTCTAAAAATTAATATTTTTTTACATTTGCTAATTCCCCCAATATTTCTTTTACACCCCCTACACATGAAGCATTATCATGTATTTTGAAACTTTTATCAATCCAACAATGGGTCACGTTTGGATTGGATAAATTATAATCAGTTATAAGTACAGGTGTTGATTGTTGTTATGATTGGATTTAATAAAATTAGCCCTATGTTGATAAAAAAAAAAAAAAAGAATTTTTGTGAGGTTATTCTCTCCCAATAAGTGCAATTAAAAAGAAATTGAGTCCAAGCTTTTTAAATTATGCATATAAGAATAAAAGAGATGGACAAAAGTTTCATTTTTCTCCAAATACTTATGGTGGTTGGAAGACTATTGATTTTGAGGACACATAAAGTATTAAAATGAAAATGGAGGGGCCTATTTGTAAATACTCAAACCTCAAGAGCCTATTTACAAACCCTACAAATCCTAGTGGGGTATATACAAAAAAACTCATAAAAAATTAGCATAGCTCAATAACAGCACCGGTTAGAAAGAATTTTGTTATATAGGTTAATCCCCCACTAATAAAAATGGGTAGGCCTAAAAAAACGTGGATCGAAATAATAAAAATTAGTCAAAATAAGTAAGACTTATCAAGAATTTGACTCAAATAGATCAAAAGGGAGAAAAAGAAATTTGTGAACCTCACCCCCACCAGGCCACCACAGCTGGAACAAGGCTTGATGGTGATGACTGCTGCCACTCGAAACTTATTTCTCTCTTCGGCAATGGATACTGACCCAGGAGGGTAACGACCCATCACAAGTGCTATTGGTCATCTGGAATCAGAGCAGGCTCACACAGCACTGCAAGTGGTCCAAGTGCGTGCGAACGAACCCACCGCATACCGTATATTGGGCCTCTCTTACTGCCCCTTCCTCTCAGTCCAACCAAACACGAGAGAGAGAGAGAGAGCAGATTGGACGAAGATAAACTCTCTTTCGATGGTGCATTTCCTCAAACACAAAGACTACAACAGAAGAAGAACATCTCTCTAGGCCGTGTCAATCGATGGAAGAAAAAGGCCGCGATTCCTCTGCAACAACAAATGCAGCGCCAACAGCAGAGCCTGTCGTTGAGGTCCCAAGAAGAAGATCTGGTGCCCAAAAGCGAAAGGCAGCAGCCGCATCCAACAGCACCGGCGGCGCTTTTCCTTTCTCTCCTCCTCCTTCGAAGCGCGCCGCAAAGGAAAAAAGACCTCAGCCCTCGCGCCCTCCTCCCCACAACGGACCTCTGACCAGAGCCCGTCAATCGCCCAACAAGTTCGCCGCTTCGGCTGTTGCCTCCTCCTCCTCCGCCGCTAGTCCTCTGAAACCAGCAGACCCGCTTCCGGCTCAGTCCACCCCAGCCACAGCCGCTGAATCGATCTCCGCTGCTGGGCAACCGATCCCAGCCAAGGACGAGCCGCCTGCGCCGGATCCGATTGTCGATGCCGAGTTCGAAGCCGTCAGATCCCGCAGCGCCCAGGCTCATGTCGTCCCCATCCCTGCAGGCGAGTCTTTTCTCCCCTCCCTCTCATATGGATGGAATTGTGGAAATTCAGCTCCTTTTTTTTGTTTTTTTTGTTTTTGTGTTGTTTCTCTTTAGTTCCCTAATTTTCCTGCTGCAGCAGGTTGGTTTTCATGGACAAAGATTCACCCAATTGAGGAGCGCTCGCTTCCTTCTTTCTTCAATGGCAAGTCGGAAGGCCGGACGCCCGAATTATACCTAGAAATCCGCAATGAGATCACGAAGAAATTCCATGCGGATCCACAGACCAACATTGAGCTCAAGCATCTGTCTGAAATGTCTGTTGGAGAATCTGATACGAGGCAACAAGTAATGGAGTTCTTGGACCACTGGGGTTTGATCAATTTCCATCCTTTTCCACCACAGGACTCTGTGGCAGCTACTGCGGACGAGGAGAGAGCGTCTAAGACAGCATCCCTGATTGAGAAACTGTACCATTTTGAAGCAGTTCAGCCCCATGTGATGGCCGGTCCCGACTTGGCTTCGCCTGCGCAGCTGCCTCATTTGCTTCCGGAGGCTGCCATTGTGGATGACTCGGTTAGGCCTGAGGGGCCATCCGTTGAGTACCATTGTAATTCCTGCTCTGCTGATTGCTCGCGCAAGCGTTACCATTGCCAGACACAGGTATGGTGGATGGAGACTTTTAAGCTGCATTTGTGCTTGTCGTCTATTGAATTTTAACTGCAATGAGTTGTTTCAATTGACCATGTTATGAGGTTGTATCACTATTGAATTTAATTGGAGTAACTATGGTTTGTTAATTAGTTCAATGGACCAAATTAGGATTACCCTCATTTGTAATTTATGAAGGAACTATGCTCAAAGTTTGTTAATTTATTTGTTTCCTGGTTTACCAAAGGGCAAAAAAAAAAAAAAAAACTGCTATTAGAGTACTTTCTGATAGTGTATGATGGGAAATGCCATAAATTGATCATTTCATCTTTGACTTGAACAAGTTTTGCATTCGATATAGAATGCATTTTTTGTGCGTGGGTGTCTCACTGGTGGGGGGAGGGAGGGGGGGTTACTTAGAGGTCAATTTGCTTCCAATAACTGAATTCACTTGCAGTATCTAGGCAGTGTGTTGCACACGAGACAGGAGACAACCAAATGTGCCTTTATTATAGCATCAAACTCAGCCCTAAATATCCTTGTTCTTGGCCATTCTTACTTTATGTCCCAGGCTTTCAGCTTGACGTAAAATAAACACCTACACTAACTGTAGTCTGATTGTACTTACGAATTCACCATTTTTCTTGTGGATTTTGCTTCTGTTTGTTACCTGATGCATCAAATTATGTATAAGAAGTCACTGGAGCAAACTAAACAATACAAAAAATATACAAATTACTGTAATGTTTAAAAAAATCTTAAAAAGAAAAAAAGAAACTCAAAAGAAGTGGTATAAAAGGGTGTCATTTGAATTGATAAAATTCAGCACTGAATGCATTAGATTTAATCAGTGTCGTATCTGTATTTATGCCTTCTGTTATTAAATAAATTGAAATTGCTTGAAACGCTCAAGATGATATAAATAGGATAGATTTGCGGCTTAAAATAATTGTCAGAACTCAGATGGTAACTGTATTGGCAATAAAAGCAAGGCTGACACAGCCATAGGCCTCAAGGTCTACAAAAGGAGGCACAAGACTAGGGCCACTGTTGGCCAGCCCATCAATCTTAACCCATAGTTGGCCAGCCCATACGTCCAAACCATAGTGGGCCGGTATATCAGGCCATCCCCATAAATGACTGATCCATTGGGTTTATCAGCCTATTAGCCAACTAGGCCTACTTTATTAGCTTATAAATTTCCAATAAAGTTTCCTAGAGCGTAGATTTTAAGTTTAGAAAATCGTATCTTAAGTCTAACAAGATAATGAATTGGCATGTAATCATTATAAGATAATTGGTTGACATATAATCAATGAAAGGTGGAAAGAAATTCCTATTAAGGAAAACGAGATTGGCATGTAATCTATTCAATGGAAGGGGAAGAAAATTCTATCTAGATACATACATGGTAGGATTGGCTTCCTTCCCTATAAATAGCCTTATAATCTCTTATTTGGAATTCAGTGGAAATTTGATATTTTCTTCTTATTACCGTGGTTGCATTGACTAAGACTCCTTTTCCCCTCGTTTGAAGACTCCTTGAATTCCAATGGTGACGACTCCAAAGGTCAGGCATCCGTGGTGAATCTATGACAATTCAATCTGTCATTGGATCCCATCAACGGCACTATTTGAAAGGGATTAATACCTGACTCATGTAGTTTTTATTAACAACTTAAACTAAGCCAAGTTATGATGTACAAGGAGCTAGTCATGGCCTTGAGAGGAACTGGATCTTGGATTCATTGAAGTTGAGGGTTTATTATCAAGAACAAGCCGACCTCCTGTCCAGTTTACAATCAATTGTTGACCCAGGGACGTGATTGCATGCTGAATTATTTTACTTTCTCTTTATTGCATAATACGCTTCTTGAAGGGGTGTGCAACATTCTCATTTTCACAAGGCCACTATATTCATTTAGAAGTAATTGTTCCGGCATCCACATTTCTGTTTCCTCTTGGCATGCCTTCCATATAAGAAAATGATATCTGAATGTCTGAATTGATGGCTTCATTTTGGGAATGCTGACAACTTCTGCATTTAAACAGGCAGATTTTGATTTATGCTCTGACTGCTATAGTGGAAGCAAATTTGATTCTGGAATGACACCAGCGGATTTCATTCTTATGGAACATGCTGAGGTTCCTGGTACAAGTGGGGGAAGCTGGACAGATCAGGAGACCCTTCTTCTTCTTGAAGCCTTAGAGCTTTATGGAGAAAACTGGAATGAGATTGCTGAGCACGTTGCCACAAAGACAAGGACACAATGCATCTTGCACTTTGTTCAAATGCCAATTGAAGATTCTTTTCTGGAGGGTGAGGATGATGGTAGTGCTGACTTTCATGTTAATAATGCAGATCCAAGTCTAATGAATAAAGATTCATCAACTTTAGATGTTACTGAAAAAACTGAGACCGAAAGTGCAGCTAATGAGCGGCAGACTGACCCATCCCCAGCTGACATCTCTAAGCCAAAAGATGATGGCTCTCAGGAAAATGTGGATCCAGGTTCTGCTAATAAAGATTCATCTGCTTTACATGTTGATGATACAACAGAAATCGAAAGTATTGCCAATGATCAGCAGCCTGATCCTTCCCCAACTAATGTCCCAAAGCCAAAAGATGCCGTCAAAGCAGAGGTTACTCAGGAAACTGGTGCTAGCTTTGCACTCAATGCTCTGAAAGCTGCATTTCAGGCAGTTGGTTCTCTGCCAAACCAAGAGGGGCCACTTTCTTTTGCAGAAGCAGGAAACCCAGTCATGACGCTAGTAGGTTTATGAAACTCATTCATACCTTGGACATGTTTGCATATGCTTGCATGGTTTATGGCTAATGATATTTTATTTTGCAGTTATCTTTCTTAGCTGGCTTGGCAGAACCTGATGTGGCTGCTGCTTCTGCCCGGTGTTCACTGAAATCTATTTCTGAGGATTCCCCCAACATCCAGTTGGCTGCAAGGCATTGCTTTCTTCTTGAAGATCCACCAAATGGCAAGAAGAATCCCCCCGCATGTGAGAGGTTTGTAGCTTGGCTATATATGAATGTTGTTTAATTTAGTGACAGAATGCTAAATCTGATGCATGAGCTGGAAACTGCAGTGCCGTTACAGACATGGTTGATGGTGAGGCTCAGAAAGAGGAAAATCAGGCATCATCTTTGAAACCAAGTGATGAATCAATGGCATGCACAGGAAAAGAAGCAGTTTTAGAAAAGGTGTCACTGGTTACTGCCGAAGAATGCCAGGATAAATTGAAAATTCCTGGGCCAGATGATTTAGCCTTGCAAGATGCTACAACTAGTACTGTGAAGGAATCAGGAAACTCAACTTTGCTAGGAGAGGTTACATCAAGTATTGTGAAGGAACCCAGTGATACAGGTTCAAAGGAGGAGATCCCACCGGCCCCAAGTAATGTAAAGGAATCAGCTGATTCATCTCTTCTGAAGGAAGACGTTGCACCAACTATGGTGAAGGAATCAGGTGATTTAGCTTCACAGGGAGAGGATGTTCAGTGCTCAGGGGTGTCAAAGGTTGTGGACATGGTCCCTGATTCAGTTACGTTAGAAGAGTATGTGCCTCAGAAATCAGCTGTTTCTAGTTCAACTGTTGAAACTGGAGACATTAAAGGTGCGTTGCTTTCAGATCCATGTCTGCTAGAATTGGTCTATGATGGTTGATTGTGTGCTCCAGTTTGCATGGATGGACATCTGTTAACATAGTGATAAGGAACCACATTTTGCATTGTTGCGTGAAATGTGTGTATATATATATGGGAGATGCTCCTATGAGAGCATCTCTCACCTTACTATGAGAGATAAGGTGGGGGTCCTCACATTTAAGTTGTTTCCATTGGATATGGATGTGAGGGCCCTCACCTTATATCTCATAGTAAGGTGAAAGATGCTCTCATAGGAGCATCATACAAAAAACAACGATAATCGACTTTGATTTGTGGGACTAGCACTGTTTCAGCTTAGGATAAGCTAAGCTACAGCTTAGGAGAGCTAGCCCCTATATATATATATATATATATATGCACACATGTAAATATATTGGTATATATAAGGTGATGATCTGGTTAGCACCATGTGCCTCTTTGTGGGGGCACCAAGATGCATGATGGTTATTGGGTTGGGAAAGATTGGCTCGGGGGGTGGTGGTTGGGGGTGGGGTTGGTGTGGGGGTGTGGGTGTGGTTTGTTTGGGTATTGTTGGGAAAAAAATTGGCACAATCAAATTATCCTATCCCTTGATTTAATAACCTCAACTCTCTGTGGGTGCGGGCATGGGGGTGGCTTGTTCGGAGTATTATTTAAAGAAAGTGACAATGTAAACAGTACGAGGGCCTAAGGCCAGGTTAATCGTCAAAGAAAACCACCAACAAAACTTTCTTATTTCCTCCACAGTAAAGTACCTTGCCCTGCGTCGTCCCTGAGAGTTAAGTGCTTGTCCTTTCCATTCGCCTTGCCCGTCCTGTACTGAGGTCATTGTTATATGCAATCCAAATAGGTTATGGTAACGCAAACAGTAGAATATTTAATGTGGGCCAGTAGGTCCACCATTTGGTTGGTGGTTTGCTGGCAGAAACTAACTCTCAAATCAGAAGATTGCAAGAGTCTGGCGAATCGTCTTCCAAAGAGGCATTAGATCCTAGGTCATGTCATGCATCCCTAGTGGGGTTGCCACTTGCCACAGAATGGACCTTTGAATATTGGGCCAGATCTAGCCCGAGACCCATGGCCGGGGCCTAGGTTCCACGGTTGGCCTAACTTGCTCAACTGTGTGTACAGCAAGAGGCCTAGGCCTCTCAATTTGAACAACGAAGTTAGCACAGGCAAAATCTCAATCCATTGTCATTAGCCTTCTCCAAGCCCAAATTGCAAATCAACCAAGGCCAAATTATCCTTCTCCTAGTCCAAATTGGATACTAAACATTCATTTGCAATAAGCCAAAATCTGTCTTCCGTGAACAAATTTTCTTCACACGAAAGAGATTGAGCTTGAGAGGACCTTTTCCAACCTTTTCACCAGGACTTATGCTAGGATTTTGTAAATCCAAGTGGTGATCTTTTGAACTTACGACATGTTCTTTATTTAGAATGGGGGATATGAGGAAAGCACCAATGTGTTTAGGAAGTCTACTTGTTCAGTGTAATTCCTGAGCATGAAAGCCATGACATGTTCCTCTATCTCCAACCTCTTCCAAAAACTGCTGGAAGAATTCTTTTGGGAAGCCATTGGGGCTTAGAGCTTTGCATCTAACCACTGTCAAATGCGACTTTAACCTCATCAATGGCAAAATAACGTTCTAGCCATTTTGTGCTTTGGTCCCCAATGTGAACTTTAAATTATCTAGAGCGGGTTGCTCGTATTTATCTTTTATGCATATTACAGAACTGTAAGATTTTCTAGTTGTCCTCAATTTATTTACTACTTCAATCAAAGTGGAAATTTCATTTGTTCAACTTTAAGCCGAGGCCATATGGCCCATATCATCGAAGAGTTTGGCGATTGTCATCTCTAAGCTTTAGCTGACGCCCTCCACCCACCCTATTTCCGTCTTTTTTTCAGAGATATTGGATCTTAAGCAAGATATATTGGCTTTGGCTATCTCAATGTCACCAAACTTATGTCTAGCCCAGCCCCTCCTCCATGCAAGTGAGCTGTGTTACTTTTTGTGGTAATCTGAATCCTGCCTGTCCAATCATCGTTATCTACCCTCACCACTCTTTAATTAGGCCTTGAAAATCCTTCTCTAGCCACATTTACTCAATTAAAATTTGTGCACGAACCCATTTTTCATTATTGGAATCTAGAAGGATTGAAATTCGTACAATGATCTAACACCAGTTTGGGAAGGTTAACTTGCAAGTTCTCTGATAAAGATCTCCCACCGAAGAAAATACCCTCCATTTAGGTTAAGGTCCTTTAAATAGTGGGAGTTTATCCAACCCAAGATGCCGTTGCCTGCCATCTCTATAATTATGTGTCCACCGCCTAACCTTTCCCCAGGAAATCTGATCACATATTTGTGTCTCCCAATGCACCATGGGCCATTCCATCTAGTCCAAACCAAATCAATATCTCATAACATATTTGGAGCTAATTATATTTTGATGTGATTATCCACCTATTGTTTACCCCCCTAGTCCTTTACCACTTCAGATACCCTGAATTGACCGAGTGCAGGTCTTTGGCCACCACCTCGCTGAAATCCCACATTAAGAGAATGTTCCCCTAAGAGCTATTGCCATCTAAGCTAACCCATATAATATTTCTACCAACAAACTTCTTTACACAACCTGTTGACCATCTTATTGGTTGTCTCCTGGATGAGAGCTAAATTTACCTTGGAATTACGGATGACCATAACAGTTAACAGTCACCCTACTATCCGCACCGGCCAGACCTCTAATGTTCAATATTACCTTCTTTTGCAACCACTCAACCATCTGGATCTGCTTGTATTCTCTGAACTCTGGCATTCTACTATATTATTTTCTTTATCGCAATTAATGTTGCATGCGAGGATTTGGAGCTCCTTGTTCCCTTTTCCCCTTGAATTCTACTGATGAATTCTCAATCCTGCTTTGTTCCTTTTCCTATCACAAAGTCCAATCCTATTCCAACCATCCCTCTTGTCCCAACTAACAATGCTACCACCGCGTCAGTTGTTTATTGCTGGCATTGGAGAAGAGACCGCTATGTAAGAGTCCACACCCCTAACTGTGCAACCTAGGGCAGCTTGTTCATCTGACCTTCCAATCTCAATAACCTGGCCTTAGCATTCACTGCTTGCATTACTTCCCCTGGAATAGATAATGACACCCGATCACTACTCCCCATCAAGGGTAGAGTGCCCTCTACTGGAAGTCCACATACTGGCGAAAATATTTGGTCTTCTCCTTTGTCTTTCCTCACAGATATCCACCATCCCTTCAACTTCTTCGACTGATCCTCATTCAATATTAGAACGACAGGGTTGAGTCAGACCAACTCCTGTATTTGGAATGGGGAATTGGGTGCATTCCAACTTGCCTTGAATTCCCTCAAGAGTCGTTGGTGAATTCTTCTAAGGAGACGACTTCCTTGTCCTCATTTTAGGACAGGATCAGTAGGGCAATCTAACCACTCCCTTCTCTTGCGGCTCTCTTGAGAAGATAAGAAAACACTTAGTGACTAATCACCTTCAGAGACTCCTTGTTTCTTCTGCATCTATCCTGCATCATATGCGGTTTTGTCGCATCTTGGAAAACCTATTGCTTGCTACCTACTATCCACTTGCATTTTGTCGAATTCTGTACAAGTTTATGGAAGATTTAGAGAGAAAAGAGACCTTTGACCTCTCACCGTAGGTTGAGCTCTTCCCTCATCTTGACCAATGCAAAGCCTTACCTGCAGACCGGGCATGAGATCTGACCCTTTGAAGAGGCTTTGAAGAGATGTCTCAGCTGCAATGACCTGATAATTTGTTACGTGAAAGGAGTGACATGGAATATTCCCCAGATCTTCCTTGACTTGGGATAAGAAGGGCAACGTGAGTAGGTCTTCAGGACCCCTGCTGAGCCACACCTTGACTTGTCTTCCCAGCCTCGAACCACCTTTCCCAGCTTAGTGGGTTTTCCTGAATCTCCTGATGGCCAAATAAAATTTAATCCTCTTTCTACGAACCCAATTCAAATTTGAAAATTTAATTTTCTGAGGTCACATCATTATCATCTTCCTATCTAGAATTAGGCTCCCACCTCTCCCTGCATCTCCTACATCTTCCTGCAGGTTGGTCTCTATATCACTATCCCCAGCTTCCCATGACTTCTATAATGGAAACTAAGAATCTTAGGTCTTCCACTCGCACATATGGATTTTGGCAACTGTGGATGTCTTCTCTTCATTACCTTGACTCTATCATGGCATACCTTCTTGGAACAGGTTTTTGGATCTACCTCTACCGTTTGACAAGTACAGCACGTGGCAAATGAAAGATACCTTCATGCCTGGTGTGTCAAACACAACCAAGATGTGGCTGGAGAGCTGCCCATCACTTCCACCCATCTTGTCTGGCACTACATCATTATCCAGGGATTTTGTATCGATTAGCATTTTGCTTCCACAGTTCTCCAACCAGGATTCTGGTGCTGCCCATTTATGAATGGCTTTAACAATCTTGCAAGACTACAATAAAGTGGAATTCTTCTCTTCCTCTTGAACCCCAGCAGCAGTCCTAATAGCTTCACCAACGCCTTCCCGAAAGACTCAGCTCTCCGCCCTGATTGTCTTGTATTAAACCAGGCTCAGGGACCCTGTGTTGTGCTTCCACCAGAGTCTCTATGTGCCAAGACCTAGGTAGTTGCTAGAACCGGCTTGCTTTCTTCTCCTTACCTATTCAATCTAAAATGCACCAGTTGAACCTTGATCTTTCTTCCCCCCTCCTCTTAAGCATTCCTTCAATTCACATCAACAGCTTTATCTAGCTCCCATCTGTTATGAAACCAGATGAAGGCTAATCCTCTTTTCCTTAAATTTCCTTTGTTAGTGGGTATGAAGCTATCAACTATCCCTCTTGCTCTGTAGATTATCACCTCCAATTTTGGTCTGCAAATTTTTTCCACATTCTTCTCTAACCACAAAATACTGATATTTCCCGTGTTTATCAATAACGGGTTTCATTATCATCATCAAAGCCTTGTCCCAATTATGCTGGGGTCGGCTATATGAATTTTATTTCCCCATTCCGATCTATCTTGAGCCAAATCCCTAGATAAGTTACACTTTTTCATATATGTTCTAATTACCTTCATCCACATCCTTTTTGGCCTACCCCTTCCCCTTGGTGGGCCATCAACCTTCATAGCCAAACTTTTCCTTGCCGATGCCTTTGCTAGCCTACGTTGGACATGCCCAAACCATTTCAACCGAGTTTCTTTAATTTTATCCCCTATTGTTGCTACCCCTACATGCTCTCGAAAACGCTCATTTCAAATTTTGCCCTTCCTAGTTTTATCACACATCCACTTCAACATTTTCATCTCCTTTACATCCATTTTGTACATATGTTGCTTCTTGATTGCCCAATATTATGCTTCATAGGTCATTGCTGGTCTAATCGTTGTCCTGTAAAAATTTTCCTTTAATCTTGTTGGCATTCACCGGTTACAAAGCACTTCAGAAGCAAGTCTCCACTTCAACCATCTTGCTTTTATCCTATGTTCGACATCTTCATCAATCTCCCCATCCTCATTATAGAGCCAGGCTAACGGAAAGAATCACTTTATGATATCTCATGGTCTTCAATTCTCACAGTACCAATAACGGGTTTTATAAGTTGTTTGTTAGCTAATCTAGTAGTACGTATAGGTTGAATGAGGTTCAATTGGCCTAACTACTAGTTTTTCTAGGAGAGGGGGAAGGTCAGCCGTGTTGGCCAAAAAGGGTGGTGATTACCTCTTGTCAGGGTAAGTGTGGTGCTTACATGATGAAACTTGAGTGTGTGTATAGAGAGAGAGAGAGAGAGAGAGAGAGAGAGAGAGAGAGGAGGGGTTTTTCCTTTTTTATGAAAAAGGACCTCTCACGGCTATTATGAGGGGTAAAAAATTTAGTACTTCAAGAGACCTATGTGTCACGACTCTTTTCATTACATGATCAGGCCCAATTTTATACTCACTGAACCTTGACATGCCGTTGGATTGAATCTCATGAAAATCTACTGTGAAGATGCCATTAATTTTTTGAGGCTATTAAATCAAGGGCTAGGATAATCTTGTGGGGCTGATTTTTTGGATTCTCTTTGTCCGTGAAGAGACCTCTCAATCTGCCCTCCTCCCATTGGTAAACTTGCATCTAACTAGTCCTCATGATCTAGACTGCATATAAACTATATTCGTTCTGCTCGTAGGCAAACATTTCCCCCATTTTGAGAGCCCAAAGTTGTCCAAATTTTAGCCGTCAGATAAAGCTAGATGGTGTTGAGTTTCACATGGTCAATCACTTGATGTACAAAATTTGGAAGGGTGATAAACTTGGGCTGCTGGCACAGATTATAAAAAAATGAGAAGAAAAGAGAGGAGAGGGAGACCTGGCAGGACTGTAAAAGCGCGCGCGCGCGCACACACACACATATATATATGATAATTTTCAAGAGTAGGCCCACTTATGATCATGATTTAAAATATCGGTCGATACGTACCGGTATTGGCCCTAACCGTAACAAGATTGATTTGTATCAGTCACGGTCTCGGATCAGTCAAATATCGCCATAATTTCGGTACATATTGGCCGATGTCCTGAAACTAGCGGTAGACCGAAATATCGGCCGATACGAAGACCAAACCCTCTTCTTCCCCGATCTTTTTTCCGACGGACAAGCAGATCATAAGCTACGGCAGAATGAAAATGAGAAAGAAGAGATGGAAGAGGGGAGGCGTACATACTTGAACAGAGCTCGGAATTGCTGTACTGCCATCGCCGACGGACTCCTCCCTTCCCTTCTCTTTTTCCTTCTCTTTTCGTTTTTTTCCCCTCCCCTCAGTCGTTTCCAGTCCCAGCCTTCACTGTTTCTATTTTCAGCAAATGCGCTTTAGGGCAAATGCCCAATTTACTTTTTAAGTGTAAAAGGAAAATGTACCCCCAGGGCAAAGCCCTTTTAAGGGGTCTTTTTTCCCTTTTCTATATGCATGCATTTAACATCACAACTTACCCATCTATGAGCTTCATAGTGGGGCCCACCTAAAACAATCTAAACCGTTCAAAATAACCGGCCTTCTCTCATATGGGCCTTGGACAAGTTTCACTCTAATAAAATATTGGCCCACTATCAGATTGAGCAGTTGAAAACATAAAGGCGCCGGTTTGAATGAGCCTTAAATAAATTTAACTCAAGTAAGAGCTAAGCCCACTTTCATATTAATAAATTATTAAAAAATCTAGTATGCTTAATCCAACAATGGGCTCAGTCATAGTGGAGTGCTTGAAGATGGCTAGATTTAGTTCATTTGTGGACCCAACTCTAATTGATGCGAAATATATTACAAAGATATATAAGAGGTGATACTTATTTTCAATGACTTGGATTTTACATATGGAAAGGATGGACACAAAGATTAAATACTAAAACTTAAAATATTTACCGGTACCAGGCTAAACAGCGATTCAGGGTGTTATGACTTAGGGGGACTGATATTTTGGTTTATACTACGTACTAATGAAAAAAAAAAATTGTCTTCTAGCATTTTATAATATTCAGGATTTTTTAAATATTTTTTCAAAAATGTTTGGAGTAAAAGCCAAATTCACGCCACGACAGACTGCGAACCGCAACGGTTTTTGGTATCGACCGATACCGCAACCGACACCAATATTTTAAACCATGCTTATGACAAATCTAAACCTACTGATTATATAGAGAGAGAGAGAGAGAGAGAGAGAGAGAGAGAGAGAGAGAGAGAGAGATCAGTGAATTCAAACCTTCAGATGCATCTTTGAGAGATAGATGCATGACACACAAATGCTTACCTACTAAAGTTCTGCACTGCATGTTGGTGTATGCACTTACGCTTTTCTGGTTAATCTGTCTTACTAGTTAGGAATACAAGTTCCAGAATCTTATGGGACGAAGCAATTCTTGATGCTGATTATATGTTTAATCGAATGCCCACGTCTGTTCTGAGTGTCTATAAATCTCAACAATATGTCAATTGATGTGCTTTGTTGTTAGGGGGAAATTGGTGTGGAGTACAAGTTTCAGGAAAGTGTTATTTGAGGGGCAGTTCTCAGAGTTTGAATAATCATTGTTACTTGTTATCGGTGTTTCCTTTTGCAGACATATTTTAGATAAGTTCAGACCTGCAACTCAGTTGGGAGGTTCTCAGCTAAGACTTTCCTCAAGTCCTTGGCCCCTCTTCGAATCCCCTATGTTCCCTTGTTTGGGGTGGTTTAACTCCATCAAGGGTTGAAACTTTCTGTTGGGCAGCTTTGTTAGTAAATATTCTCACAGTGGATGTGCTATTGCGGTTAGTAATTGTGCTACCAAATATGTCCACCAATTGTGTCGTATGTGTAATACAAAGCATGAGGCATCACTCATCTACATGTTAAGTGGGACTGCGCAACGGAAGTGTGGGGGAGAGATTTTCAAACAATTTGGTATATTACATCTCAATGTAGCAAGTTTTACTGACGGCAGTAAAGAACAGTGAGAGTATGTGGACTTCAGAAGCTATTAAGAGAGATGTGGGCATGGTTTTAAAAGTCCAAGTCAACTTGTACTTAGCACCTGCAAAGTCATATTACCCTTGTGTCCTCTTCTTCACATATTCCTATAAAAGAGGGCCTTTAGCACATCTTTTCTCCCTATTTTCCCATTGGTATAAGCTTTTGGGTGCTTTTAGAAATCTTTTACATTGATTTTTAGAAGATCAAAACAACATCTTGTGGAAGGTCAAAGCATTCAAAGATTAGATGTACTGTTCATTCGATTGAGCAAAAAACAAATGACATCAAATACTTGTACGTAAATTTATTACGCTAACTAGAACATGATTATTCTTAAAATTCTATATTTATAGAACATTGTTTTTCAGATTTTTAGATTTTTTGTCATATCTTTCAATATTTTTTAAGGGTTTTGGTTTCTAGGGTGCTACTCATTCTGACTCTGCCAATTCATATGTGGCTCGGGTAAGTTAAGTTGACTTGAGGGGAACTGAGTCATGATTTTTAGAACCTTGGATGCAGGACCTAAGCAATCAATCAAATTTTGTGTTTTGATGGTCTTCAGAAACACAAATGAGATGGAGGATTCCAAAGTTCGTCGCCAGCGATAGAGATGGTTATCGCATTATTTATATATATATTTTTCTCGAATTTATTATCATCATTATTATTCATTTCGTGTGTGGGGGGGGCAGGGGTGGGGGGGCGCGGTTTATTTCTGCTTTTACCTAATCGGCATCTCTCTTTTCTGTTGCTGTATCTTGCAGGCGAGAATGATACAAAAATGATTGATAGTGGAAGTGAGATGAACTGCAAGTCGATGGAAAGTAAAGAACAACATAATATTGACAGGATCAAACGTGCAGCAGTTACTGCACTCTCAGCTGCTGCTGTGAAGGCAAAGCTTCTTGCAGACCAGGAAGAAGAACAAATTCGAAAGCTTGTTGCATTTCTGATAGAGAAGCAGGTATAAGAAAAAGGTGCTAACGCAGGTGCTAACATGTTTATTAACTGTTTCAATGGACTCATTTCTGAACTGCTTGCTTTCTTCAGCTGCATAAGTTGGAGACAAAGTTGGCCCTCTTTGCTGAAATGGAAGGTGCAGTTATGAGGGTGAAGGAACAATTGGAAAGGGCAAGGCAGAGACTTTACCATGAGCGTGCCCAAATAATAGCAGCACGACTTGGTTTACCGACACCATCATCTCGGCCAATGCCACCAATTCCTATAAGCAGGACTGCAGCAAACCATGTAAACACAGTATCAAAGCTGCCACCAACTATGGCCTCTCAAAAGCCACAGGCTAGGAGAACTGTGAGGACTTCAAATACACCCTCAGCAATCTCATCTTTTCCTGGTACCATCTCAGGGAGTTCCACTCATGATCAAAGCCAAGACACCCTTTCCTCTGTTGGACCAAATTCAGGATCATGAGTCCATTGCACAGAGTTGCAGTCTTCACTCCTAATAGTGTTTTCCCCCGTCCCCTCCTGCGGTTTTCTGGTGGCCATAGTGAACATGCGAAGTGAGTATTTTTCTTATATTTGTGTTTCTCATTTTTGAAGTGCATAGTCCTTTTAAAAAAAAAAAAAAATTTCCTTGTTTTCTATTAAAAGAAATTTAAAAAATTCCTGGTCCTGATGCATATTGCATCTAGCGTGTCCTAGTACCCACATGTTTATCTGGCGGAGCTTATGGTTCATCAACGCATCGCCAATCTGCTGTGCCTCATAGTGAATTAGACATTCCCAAAAATCTTCTTGATTGAATAATATGAGCCATTACTGATAGGAAAAAAGAAAAAAGAAAAAAAAAGAGCCATTTGGCCTGCAAGTAGGCTGGAAACTTTACATCACCTGTCCAGGGGGAAGTAGACAGCATAACCTGAGAATCTTCAGATCTCGAGATATCTGTGGCATGTTCGCTTCAAGTTGGGACCAATAAGACAACAGCCAAGAGCCCAAGATCATCAGGCCATGAGTCCCAGTTGCCTAGGGTGGGGTGCATCAGGACACTACATGCTTATGTTGAAAATGACTAATTTTTTTGTTTATGATTGAAGAACTTCGAAATCAGGATTTGGATTCAGCAGCAGATGTGGCCTCCCAAGTTCAAGAATTGGATATGCAAAAACTGCTGATTTTCACGTTATGAACTATCGAAGGCTGCCCACTTTCTTTCGTAGTGGTGCTCCTCTTGTATCATCCTACATGAACTGTATATCTTATTCTTTACATCCTCCTGTCAGAGTTCGGACAGTGCTAGTTCTGAACATCAAAATTACAATCTGAATGCTTTTTTAATTTAATTTTTTTAGAAGTAATGATAGAATGCTGTAGAGGCACACCCAATAGGATATGAAGTATTTAGCTCAAATGCTGTAATATTGGTAGCTTGATTTTGCATTTGAAAAGAGTTCCATGCACAATTTTCTTTGTTAAAAATTAATGTGGGTATTATGGCTCCAAGCTCATGGTGGTTCGGAAGTTGTGATCTTGATGAAGCACTTTAGATGGGAACTAGCAGTGCCTATTTAATTTAGACATCAGCAGGTAGTTCTAGAAGAGTGGGTTGCGTTGGAGGGCTTGTCCGTAAATGGGCATCAAAAGCTCTCAAACTCGGAAATATAAAAAAAGGGTTACCGTCGGTTTTACATTTAGGGCCTGATCGTAGTGTAGAGAAAATTAAAAATTGAATCTTTTCTCTTCAAAAAAACCCTAGGCTTGACCCTGGCAAGCAAGTGCTGGGAAAGGGCCTAGGTAGTGCAACACTCCAATGGCTTTGGCCTGCTCCAAACCCAGCCCACATGTTGAGGGTAGGGCTTTGACAGCCCCGGGCCCGGCCCTGCCCTGCCCTGTCAAAGTCCACCCACCCAACACTAATCCAGAATACTTATAATCCCACCGTACCATACTGATTGGCTTCAATTTAGGTGGACCTCTAACCATGTCCGCACTGGTTTGTAGCTGTAACTGATATTTAGATTCGATCATATATGACGAACAACTTGGCCAACGCTCAGAAGGAAAGTTTACATGAATAACAACGCAATCTAATCCCTCTGCACATTAAAAATGCTTGCCTGACGGGCACTAGTAATAGAGCGCACACGTACACAGCTACAAAAAGAAAAAAAACAAACATAACCCAGGCTGCGTATATTCACAGATACAGAATAAATTAAAAAGAAAGAAAAGAAAAAAACAGAGAGAGATATCACATCTGAAGAACAAGAAAAACTAGTTCTGAGATTTTAATTGTTTAGATTCTGGAGCTCCTAAAATATAATACAGCCAGAAGCCTCAGTGAGCAATAAATAAAAAAGCAATTTTATTTCCGCCTGGAAATTACAATTAGCTTTGAATAAAAGAAACACCATTATTTGTACAAGACAACAATCACTATCCCCTATTTGAGAACAGAAACAGTAAAAATGAAAATCTCAAACCAGAGTTGAACATCTACAGAAATCACAAATATTATGCAGCCGGTCTGTGATATATGTATTTGGTTCTTGGATCCACAATAAGACCCTTCCCTCCGTTCACTTCGAGATCGTGCCTGCACATATAAATGGCATTATTATAGCTTGAAAAAACCATAATCAAATAAATAACAGAAAACAACAAAAGATTCTGGAAAGAAACAATGGATCAGGGAAAGAACAGCGACATTAACTGAAACACAAAGTCTGGAATAGTCAGTTGATCGCGAGGGACATATCTGAAGAGCTGTAGAAGGCGGTCGACATACACAACTTTTCGCCATACCTGAAAGTGAGACAGAAAAGCCGGTCGTCCATGAACTTTCAAATTGGAAAGAAGTACGTACAGACTCTTTCAGCATATTGGACATGGAGAAATTTTCAATTAACACATTATTTTGGCAATGAGTTATTAAAAAGGTGCAGTGAGGCCAAGAAAGAGAGCACATACTTCACCATCAACAAAAAGTTGTAGAGCAAAGATTGCTGTCTTCAGTCCAAATGTCGGATGAAGAATGTATATTGCCTGCAAAGCACAAAAATAATCAGATTCGGTGGCAACATGACAAAAGGCCAAGTAGATTTGTCATTGGTTGGGTGCATACATGCAGATTACGCTGATGCTTTCGGCCAAGTATTTGTTGCAATCGCCTCATCCAACCTAAATCTGGCTGCCTGATTTACATTGCAGAAACCCATAGTGAGACAAAAGTAGATGACTCGGATGAAGAGAACTTTTGAAATGGTCTCAACATGCATACATCATACGAAATCAACTACACAAAATATTAGTGTTGTCATTTCTTTCTCAATTACGGTGACGAAAATAGGATGGAAAACACACAGGAGCTTCTTCTTTCCTTTTTTTTAGATGTTTAGTATCATAAAACTCTTCAAAATTCACTCCTTTTTCAAATCCTTCAGTCCAGCTGGACCTCTTCTGAAAAAATGAATCACACAACAGACTAGCTGGATTGTGGTCATTCCTGAATATAATATCCAATATTTTTATTATCACAAGTATTTTCTTTTGAAATGCTTAATCTTCAGAGTTGCTTCTAACTATTTGAGAACCAACAATCTGGTTCCACCCTCAATATTCTAAATCCATGCAAGTCCAGCAGCAAATATGCAGACATACGACACAGGAACTTAGTAACAAAATATTGAACACCACTGAGCCAACCAAGATTTGCTCGATTCATGGAATAGGAGTTTTTCTCAATTGCTTTTCGGGTACACTGTTCTTGTCACAGAGATTACTGCCCAAACACCCCAAACACTTCCTTCACAAGTCAGAGGATATCTTTTCTTGTACCTAGCGGAACTTATCTTTCTGAATGTAAACAAATACCTATACCCATAATATCATTAATGAAGTGGAAACATAGCCCAAGTACGAAGAAGCAATCTCAATAACATTGTAATTGTTTCCAACACTACGTACAGTTATTCCATGAAAGCATTCATTCCGTGTGAACTGCTTTGGGGAAGCTTCTTTTATGGTGTCCTTGAAATCAGAAAAGAAAGACTTACATTGGAAGAGTTGCAAGGGTTCCTGCACCTTCAAGGATGGGTGTGGATAAAGGTGCCCGGAAATTGTGATAGGTTTCTTGACAAATTGGTACTTCGACAGGGAATATAATGAAGATGAGAGAGAAATAGCTTGGTCACGAGAATAAGCGGATGGTTTGAAGGCTAGGTACCTAGGGGAAGGATTTAAGCTTTTTTATTCAGAAAATAGATAATGAAAGAAATGGGGTAGGCATTATAGTTGATAGATACCTAAGGAAGAAGATTGTAGAGGTTAAAAGAAGATGATATGGTTATCATAGTTAGTTCTTAATACAAAAATATTAAATTTTGTTGGTTCTAAGTCAAGGTGAGAAAAAGAAAATTTGGGAATTAATTGATGGCTTGATACAAGATATACCTACTGGGGAAAGAACAACAATTGGAAGAAATTTCTGATGCAGTTGACTGGAAGTGGGCCCGTGGAGAGACCCACCTCGAAGCCACAACACAAGTAGAAATCAGAAAAGGAATCCGCTCTTCCTCAGCAGTCTCTTTCATCATACAGAACCCAATAAACAAGACAAATGTGAGCAAGAAGACGAATCTCCTATGAGAGATATTAACCAAAAAGATTCATGGTTGAGATCATGAATGCAAACTTGTTGAATATGATCAATCGGTGGAATGGCTGAATCAAGCAATTAAGGAAAAATTAATGGTTCCAAATGAGTTGACCAAGATTGGTTTCATCATCAATGAGGAAAGTGCCAATCTAGGGAGAATCCTGCAGTTAGATGCAGCTAGATATTAGATCTGATGGTCAAATGGTCTCAACATACAATCATTTAACAACTCATACAACCATTGGACTAAAGATCCTAAGCCAATCTAGGGAGGAGAATCCTGCAGTTAGATGCCGCTAGATATTAGATCTGATGGTCAAATGGTCTCAACATACAATCATTTAACAACTCATACAACCATTGGACTAAAGATCCTAACTCTAGTTCTATTTGTAGAAAAAAAAAATCTAGAAGAAGAGCTATTGCATAATTGGATCATGCATAGATTAGTGTTTGATCCTGGTAGATGACTACAAACTCAAGGTCAAGTTTCTCCTAACCAGGGGTGAGTGATGCAGTCTGTTACGAAAGAGAAACACTATTTTGTAAATATAAGGTAGTGACTAGCTTCTAGTTTATAGAGAGGGGAATTTTTGTGAATTTAATCTGGTTGAAACAATCCATGGAAGAATCGCGTTATTTCACACAAGCTCCAACATTTTTTTTAATGGTTACTTTCGTTAAAAAAGAATGAACAGTACAAAAGATGAGTACTGACAGCAAAAGACAGGAAAGCAAGAAAAACACAAGAAAGCTAAAACCCAAAAAGCAACAAACTAGGGCCCTGCATAAGAGCAAGCCAACTCTTTCCAATGATACACTATTTGTTCTAAGGAATATCATCTAAAAGCCGGGTTAATGGACACCCAGGAGCCACAAGAAACTTTGATTTCTCCACCTAACTGCTTTCGCTAAATGCTATCCCTACAAACATCTTAAGTTCCTTTCTTTCCAAATCATCCAAATCACCGCCAAAAATGACAACCTCCACATCGCCTTACCTCTAGAATCCCCAAGTGGGGCCTTCCAAGCCTAGAAGAGCTCGAGGAGAGAATTAGGGAGGACCCAACAACAGTCAAACCATCCTACCACTGACATCCAAATAGATTGAGCTGTTTTGCAATTCAGCATGAGATGGTCCACGGATTCCTCATACCTCAAGCACATAAGGCAGCCATTCACCATACTCATCCCTCTCCTCCTAAAGAAATCCATAGTAGGTATCCTTTTCTTGACAGCCAACCACCTGAAGACGAGCACCCTTGGGGGAGCCTTCAACTTCCAAATGATGCACACTGCGCTCCTCTCCCTCGGATTGTTAAGAATAACCTTGAAGAAAGAGGGCACTGAAAAGGATCCATTCTTTGAGGCTTCCCACACCCAAGCATCTTCCCCTCTATCCTGAATATTTATATCGTTCAAGAAGTTTAGGAATGTTATGAATTGAGATTCTTCATTGTCCTTTAGGTTCCTTCTAAAAGTAGGACAACAAACCACCTGACCTCCAATTGTATTCATATAAGAGCCGACACACAAGCTCCAACAATGCCACATTGTGACAATTAGGCTGCAACAATTATTGCAACAAATCTAGTTTTTCATGAGGCTGAACACAGTAGTAGACTGTCACTTACACAAGAAAAAATAAAGACTGGTACTATTTACACTCCATTCGTAAATCAGAGAATCAATTAGTAAATACTTTTAAAAAAAGCTCTTCCAAGAACTCAAGCACAATGTATATCAGCAAGCTGAGTATGATTGATTTCTACACACCAACTTGCTGAGTGTTAAAGAGTACATTGGTGGAAACTCTCTCTCTCTCTCTCTCTCTCTCTCTCTCTCTCTCTCTCTCTCTCTCTCTCTCTCTATATATATATATATATATATATGCACTGAACACATCAGTCTGTCCATTTTCATCAGAATTGCATACTACTAGTACAACCCTCAGGACATCAGTCCCCAGAACCAACACCTTAATTAAACATGCATAACCAGGGGGAAAATGTCAAGAATAAAGGGAATCACAAAATGCCCCCAACCAAAATCTCAAGACTCAAGAGAAACACGAGTGAGACACCCGAGTGGAGAGGGGTGTCTCATCTTACACAGCCACCCAAGGAAAATCCCCAGGTGGGTTGGTTTCCCCACATGCACTGTACCGCTGACCCAACTTAGCAAAGAAAAAGTGACATCTCAAAATGTAACTCCTGTATACTTGCCAGTCAACCATATCCTACTTACAGCTGTAAAGATGCAGCAGAGTGGAAGTAGACAATTGTATAAGGCTTTTGTATCAATGGTTCGAACTCCTGAAAATGCAATGGTCGAGGTAGAAGTCTCAGTTAGACAATACTTGATACTAAAGTAACACAGAGACTCACAAACAAAGTATCACAATTTTCTATCAGTGGGAAGGAAAACAAACAAAAAACAATTGATAGTTGATACATCTCAAAACAGTCTTATCAATAAAAGGAAAGCTTCAATTAAAAATATTTTTGCAGAATCTCTGAACATCATCATCATCAAACCATGAGCCTTGACCAACCAAAGTTTTCTGCAACCATTAGAGAAAATGAGTTTTTTGCATATTGAGAAAAATCTAACCAAAGACCAGACACCAAAAGGAAAAAAGTTTGAACAAATCTTGATGTAGGGCCAACATGGATGCATTCCAATTATAGGGGAAGAGAGGAAATGGAAGGTCCCACGGTTGATTAGAGGTTTGCTAAATATCACTACGAACTAACAACCATCTAGGGGCCCCAAATTTAATGGTTATACATGCTCTCATAAAACCCATAAAGAATTTGGCACCCTGCGCCGTACCTCAATGGTTACTATCATCAGATTATAGTGATGTTTGGCCCATTCCTAATTCATAGTGACCTTCCAATCCCCCTACCCATGTGATTGGAACGTATCCAGGTGGGCCCCATATCAATTGTTTGCAGAAATTTTCCAGTTCTTAGCCAAATTTTCCTATATTGCATAAACTTCTTAATTTCTTATACACAAACCTTCTGACGAGACTATATCTACAGTTAGTTACACTCTGAACAGGTCCTCAAAATGATTCTCCCGAAACAGTTACTGGCCAAAATTCTTAATTCTTATACACAAACCTTCTGATGAGACTATATACAGCTAGTTACACTCTGAACAGGTCCTCAAAATGATTCTCCAGAAACAGTGTTACTGGCCAACTTCTTCTAACCAACCAACTGTCAAGATTGTTAATGTAATTGTTTTGTCTATAAAGTCAAATCGATGTTTCTGAAGTCCACTTTATGCATAATGATGAGAAGACATTCATGGATTAATGCCAATCACCCATGATGACATGATGCATCCCAGCAGGACCACAGATTGAGGCAATAGAACTAAACAGAAACTTTCATCCAGGCTTAGAAGACAAATGAAGCAAAGTTGATACCTTTACTACATGGAGCACAAATCTCTCCAAATCAAGACACCGCAACAGGAAATGAGCTCCCACAACCACCATTACAGGGCGGCCCTCGCTGTCCACCCCACCACGATAACTGAAATGAAAAGGGAAAAACTCGATAAAAAAAAAAAAAGGGGATTACACATGCAATAAGAGTCGACCTGTATGGGCCCATGCATACAAAATGACAATATTTAGTTGTTCAGATGGTTGCAACCATTGTGCAGTAGAAAATACAACAAATCCTTGACGATCACAAGTTGAGATGATAACTTTGTATTGTAGTGATAAAAAAAAAAAAAATAGAGGAAAGCAGACCTGAGCACAGCATCCAATTCTAAATCATTGCGCTGCACTCAAACTCGTCCACATAACATGATGGTCCATGCCCGCTATCATGCATAAGGTGGGTGACACTGTAGTTCAGCAACTGTTTATGGATGATCTCAACTGAACAGGCGGAACACAATTTGATTGCATATATATATATATATTAAGCATCCAATGAGAAGAATACTGCCAATCAGATAAGTATAATCATCCAATCCAGCTGATAAGAAGTGAAGCATTCATTCACTTGGGGACCCACCCCATCCACAATCAAGACAATGGATCATCATTCAGCATATACATGTTTGAGAGCAGTGTACCAGAAAATTTAACCATTGTGTCACGCAGAGGTAAGACGTTTTCTAGCAAATGCAGCTGATGCATAAACGTAGCAAGTAAAAACCCTAAAAAATGTTACTTGAGAAAACTGCATGATGATGTGTGCCTTCTTGAATAACCAGAAGCAGCATGTTGAGATCAAAATATCAAACAACTTAATTGAGAACAGAAGCAGCTATAGAAGTAGTTCCAAAGAGAAAAATACAAAGGAAGATACGAACACAATTTTCATTTCTGCAATTTCAGAGAGACTAAGAGAATTTGCTTTAGCAAGATATCTGGCATGAAGAGAGTATTCTTCCGCAGCAGATAATGGAGGGCCACCAAGGTCACCAAGTCCAAGCAATTTAGCGCAACTCCAACCACTCTGCATTTGAGCAGCTTTCTCCCATCGTTCCTTGCGCTGTTGGTCTGGATCCTTAATTAATGACATAAATGCAGGATCCAGATATGACTCCAAATGGGAGGGCGTCCTGATAAGATATCACTCTTCTGTTAATGCTAGTCAATCAATTTAAAATAAAATAAAATAAAAAAACACTTCTCAATTCTCAAACTAGTTTTAGACACAGGACGATTGAGAAACTAGTTTTAGACACAGGACGGGCTTTTTTAGTTTCCACACTCAATGAGGACATGTCCTGAACTGCACTAGGTGACTACAAAAAGTAATTTAAGTAATAGTAAAATTAGCAGGTGCAATTATCTGAGTTTTGTTGGAAGATCCAGACGAAAAGGAATAGTTTGACTCCAAGTCATTGAATTTTGAACATCGACATGGCTGACATTTAGCTTTTTCAGCAACATGCTTAATTGCTGAAAAGTAAGAACTTATATCAGAAGGAACAATGGGAAACTTCATAACAGGAAATTATAGCCACCATCAAAAGCAACTGCCTTCAGCACCCAACATTGGTAAAACAAAACAGAAATGGGAGTCTCTTGTCCATGCAGTAAGTAAATTTAAGAAAGTCACGATTCACAAGACAATTTCCAGTTTATTGTCACAATTTAGTGTCATTCACATTGTCAATAATGATGTCTTTCATGCAAAGACCAAGCATGTTGGAATTGATTGTCATTTTGTCAAATAGAATCTTCATTAAGACAATTCAACTCTGTTGTCTCTAAGCATCACTTAGATGACTTTATCACAAAATATATAAATATATATATATATATATATATAAATAAATAAATAAATCTAGGACTGTTGGATGTACTCATTACTCATTGTGAAAATGGTGATTTTGTGACAAACATGGTAATGTGTTTCACGTGTAATATTTTCATAGGCAGCATCTGCATATGTACCATTTACATATGTAAATCTCATTTTCCTATCATGTGTAAAAGATAAACAAACCCTAAGAGGATAGATATCATTTACAACAGATGTGGGCATTTGGTTGATCAAATAAGTGGTTGTAGGGACTGCTTTAGCCCAGTTCAATTTGGAAAATTGCATCCTTACGGGTCTTTTTGTCTGCATTAAAATACATAGGAATTGAATGCATAGGATTTATGCCAGAAGTACTTAAAATGAAGGCCACAGGTCAATTTTAAAAAATGAAAATCAAATAACCTTAACTTTTATGGAAACTGAATCAAAGAAAAATGAGAATGAATAACCAGCCATCACCTTTGTTATTCATTTACCATCTTCCTTTGATTCTATTTCCATTAAAGGAAAGATTATTTGATGCAATTTTTGAAAATTAATGAGTGGTCTTCATTTTTAGCCACAAATGGCACAAGTCCTATGTATTAATTCCGATGTAGTGTAATGCAAACAAACACAAACAGGCCCTAAGAGAACAAACCAATTTATTTATTTATTTTTAAAAAGATGACTTCTCATTGCACAAAGACTGTACAGTATCATGGGCAAAAACAGCCAAAAAAGCCCCTACAAAACAGGGAAGGCTATACAAAAAGATTTAGAGAACAAACCAAGCTACTTCTAGTAAATGTCAGTTCTCCAGTTTGGTTCTCCATTTACTGAGTAAGAGGTTTGACGTTTCATACCATTTTCATTAGAAAAATAAATAAATAAATTTCAACCATTTCATGAAACAATTTAACTATTTGAGGTACTCCATCTCTTTCCTTAAAAGATAAACCCAGGTTGCCGTTGAATAGAAATGATTAGAGCAGGTCCAGAAAATGTCTAAATGAACAATTTCAAATGGTTTAAAATTTCTACTTGCATTAGAAGGATAACTTGTTTTGCAATGTTTTGGGAATTCACACATTTCACACTAACTTTCAAAACAAAAGGAATTCTATTAAAAAATATCAGTTTTAAATATTTTGCAATGATGTCCTAGCTGCATATGCCAAAGATAAATTTGGTCATCATAAACGACTTTTTTTCTTTTTTATTACATCAACATAAACAACTTTAGAATAAAAACAAGTGCTTCCCAAGTTTAATATGTGCAATCCCTCCTCCTCATGACAACCACCAATTATTTTCTTTCTCTAGATCCTGAAAACGCAATAAGAAAGGTAGAAAGCTAATTTACAATTAGGTTACTTGGTTAAACTACTAACATATTAGAAATTGGAAGGGAAAGTAGGAATATGAATTACTACATTAGGGTCAAAAGGAGACACTTGGAAATCTCCTTCAAAAGAAGAAGACACTTGAGCAATAAGCTATTTTGGAACTAATGCTAACATTTGGGAAGGAAACGAACCCATCATTCTTCCTGGTCATGTGCTAAATGGGTCCTGAATCTATTATCCAAGAGGTGGAGGAAGGAGACTGGGAAACAAGGTTTGCTGTTGCGAAAATACATACGTACAATTGAGCTTGTCTAGTCCTGCACTAATCGAGGACCCTCGTCCAATATGTCTTCCATTCATTTGGTTTCCCATTACACCGGGTTACTGCAAACAATGTGGATAGTTACACAGCTAACCTAAGAATTTGACCCAAAACCGTGATTGAGCAACTGTCCACTCTTTAAATGTAAACTATATACAGTCTCTAAAAGAAAATCGTTTCACAAAACTAAGACACTGTCATGTCAGTCCAGGTGAACCCTGCCAAGAACTCGAATGCTCATTGTTGCATTTGCTTCCTCGTTTCTTCAACAGTAGAAGAGAGGGGCTGATGATCTAACTCCTCCCATCTTTATTTAAGAATTCATGGTACTCTCCAATGGAGAATATCCCAGTTGGAAAGTGATAATTTCTCACAAACTGAGAAAATTGGCTTAAAACAGCCTTGTAGAATACATTTTTTGCAAGCATGTCCCATATCTCTCACTGTCTTGAGGCATAAGCAATGGGAATTCATAACAAAGAGGTTTACACATTCTCAAGATTATGGGATTGTCTTTTATTGGTTCCTATTACATTTTGCCATTTGTTAGGCTCTCAATAGACAACCCTGCGAACTGAACCTAAGATAAGTAATTCCTTCCATTTAATAAAATTGGGGTAATCCTCGTACCTGGGTGTTCCCTGAACCAACCTACACTGCTGAATTAAATTTGTATAAGGTGGGCCCAGTGGGGGGGAGGGGGCGGGGGGCACTTTTTAAAAACTGCACTCAATTTGATACATCTATGCTCTATGCAAAAACCAACCCAAATCCCCAAACCACCAACACCCACCCCCCCCCCCGCCCCCCCACCCAACCCCAACCCCAGCGCGGCTCTGTCTGTGTGTGTGTGTATGGTGGGGTGTGTGTTTTGGGGCTTAAGATTGTTGATATGGGCCAGGTGAGCACCACAGGCAAGCTGTTTAATGGTTTGGGACGGCCCTGAACATCTCATATCACATGTATCAGTTTTTTTTCTACTGAGTGGTAAAAATGCACTTCAATGCATGCCATTCACAGGGGGATAGTGTGATGGAAAGGTCTCATTGTGGATATGATTTTGGGCAAAATCTCTCAAAATCGTCTCAATAACATCATCACAACCACTGCTTAGGGGCCTTAATGTTTTAATGGTTCCTAAAGTAACATTTTTTATGAAACTAAATCCAACAATAAGTATGATTCAGATTAGTGTCAAATTAGATTGACTGCCAATTCATGGGGATTAGTGAGTGTGAAGGGGTTGGATTGATGATAGATTGGTCCCACATGGTGCCAAAATTGCTACCTAATACACAAGCCGTGAGAGGTACCTCTCAGCAGAAAGAAGTCACATATATACTATGTACAATCTAGGCAGATTTTGGGGAATTGCCTAATCCGTGAATACGCCTTCTCATCCTCTACCACCAGTGATTGGCATGCATCCAGTGGGCTCCACTAGATAGTCCACATATAACCATGTCTATACGCGGATGGTGTAAGAGAATATTACTCTATACAATAAGATCTAACAATCACTAGAAACCAGCAGAAATCTTTGAGGATTCCTCAAAAATCCTTGTTGGCAGATAATGCTCGACATCAAATCCTGGGCAAACAGAAAATTTTTTAGTTTCAAATGAATAATTTAAACCAAGTCTAATAACATCAAAACAAAATGTTTCAGGCCTATTGATACATTCGCCACAAACTGGTAAACAATGGCATGAATGTTCCAGCTCATCTCTCAATTTTAGGAAAATAGAGAAATGCAACAAAACTATGTCCGGTAGCTACTAAGAGTGGAGGTCACTGACCTTCTCATTTTTAGTCCAACATCACTTATAGGAAGATCTTCTGAGGGTGCATTGGGGATTGATCCCAACACTATGGGCAAAGGTTTTATTCTGATTTTGCGTTCATCTATTATTGTCTCTCCATTCTCATCACCCACGTCCACTGGAAGTTTTGACAATGCCACCTCTTCTTCATGTTTATCCCTAGGAAAATAAAGTGGAAGCAATCTGCATAACAAGCTGATATCAGGGACTAAAACCAGTAAGCAAAATAAAAGGCACACGATATTGTAAAAGATATATATGAGTAATATTTACTTGATGAAAATAATTCAATGGGTTGCAGTTCTCCCCACAGAATAAGGGTGTGTCAGGGACTCAGGATGCACCAATTATTACAAGATTCTTCAATTTTCAAAACAGGGTAGTAATATTAAGCTAAAGCAGGGTAAAATAATGATCTAGGACAAAACAAATTATCATAACATATCATGGCAGCTTCTCTAGAGAGAAATTTTACACCTTTATTAAGGGAAAAATAATTTTTTAATTGAAATAGAATGTTCTTTCTTTTTTTTATTGGTATCTGACTTGAACCCACAATCTCAAGGTTGCAATAGTGAGCACCTTCAACTGTGCCACCGGCTCATCTATTGAAATAGAATTATCCTTACATCATCCTTAGAACGAAACATCATGAAACCCTCCAAATTGCAGCTGATCCCATCTTCCATTTTTAATAGCATTTCTCCAAATTAAAAGGAAAAAGGATATAGTTGCATCATAAGAGAACAATGTTTATAGTCTCTTCTTTGCAGAACAGTTTTTTCTTTTATTTTTAGTTTGTGTGTTTGGGGGATCCAACACTGTGTTTTTGCCATGCGTGTTGCGTGCATCTATTATTTTGTTTTTGTAATTCTACTCTAATAATTGTTACTAATAGGAAAATCGGTGTTCCATGGAAGACTAATGCGAAAGCAGATAACATGGTTAAGGTTGATGTACATAACACAGGAAGTTAGGAGGGAAAGAGTTTCTGAATACATAATATAGCACTTGTTATTTTCTCTGTCCCCTACGAAGGATGACCCTTGCATTTATTTATTTATTTTGAATGGTATGACCCTTGCATTTATAATATACCCTGAAAAGAATCCATACTAACTGCTTTGTAAAACTAAAAAGCAAAAAAGTAAAGAAATAAAAACAGCACTACAAACACCTTTTATAGATCTCAGTATCAGATGATGTGGTTGTACAGAAAACGATAGCAGTAATTTCCTCTTTGTGCTTCTCCAGAAACCGCCGAACAGTTCCTGATAAATTCAGAGGAAGATCAGTTGACAAATGAGAGAGAACTGAGAACAGGTTATACAAAGATAAATCTGAGTAAAAGAATGCATCAAATCATGGAGAATATCTCACTTATTGCAACATGAGCAGCTGGTTCACGGGGATAATTTTTTGACTCAGTATATATACAGCCAATAGCAATGCTGCATCCAAAGATGATGGATAAAATTGTCATTTCATAACCACAAGATGTAACTTAATCCTTAAAAAGACAAGTAATGCATAGATGTAAATCAGCTATCCAACTACCTTCGAAGCCCATTCTCAATGAGAAGCTCAAGGCAAGATCGATAGCAGTGACTAAGAGCATTTTCTGCAGCAGTATGATACTTGACTGCATACTTGGGGCCGACTGTATGAATAACCCTCCTGACAGAACATATTAAAATTATAAGGCATGCATCCTCGTCTTGCTCCAATACAAGATCAGAGAATTTGAAGAAAATAGGGGAAGAGGAAAAGAGAGAAAGAGAAGAAAGAAGAATTTAGGTTAGAGGAATCCAAGGTCATGATCATGCCTTTTAGGGTTGGGCAACCATCACTGAATATTTATTTTATAATATATTCAGAATCACAAAAAAAAAAAAAAAACCACGAAGATTTAACATAATTACAAATCAGCCCCTGTTTTTTCCAAAATCCACAAATCATTCATTTTCTATTTCTCAACACTAGAAAGGGGCAATTGTATCTTCATTCATGGGGCATTCTTCCCATACCAGAAAATTTATTTGAACAATTTGATCAACCAATCTAACCAATTCTGCCCATGGACACCCAAGTACCCATAGATATCATTTGGTCCCACTCTATTTTCCTTCATCTTAGCTAAGGCATTCTTAACTTCTATTTTAAATAGGTGATTGACACTAATTGATTTGCCTGTAAATTGTAATTTGTCTCTTCCCTCTTTTTTCCTTAGTTCCGATTTGCACATATAAAAAGGGATGTCAATGGACTTCCAATTGCCCTATTATCCTAAACAGTTCCCATTTGATATAAAAAGGGATGCCAATGGACCTCCGATTGCCCAATTACCTTAAGGATTCGTGACCTGAAAACAAGAGAGAGAGAGAGAGAAGCAGGGCAGGGGGAGGGGGTTACAGAAGGATCCAATCATGATGGTAGCAATAATGGTGACGAAAGTGGCCCACCAGTCAGTCATATTATGCCCCCAAACAGTTAGTAAGCAAAAGATTAAAGAACAAGAGAAAAGAGAGAGCAAGAGACATGTATGGTTACAACAGTTCATTAAAAAATCTTGCCTTCTACTCAGAAGGAAATAGAAGAAAAACAAAACCCAACATTCATCATTAAATTCTTAGCAACAACAGATGCAATCATAAAATCATGACAGTAGGAAAGCCACCTTGCTGGGAGATCATATGCATTCGTAACTTTTGCCATCCCAGTTCGACACCCACCCTGCAAAGAAAACAAGGTATATCATATAACTCAATGCAACAACCTATCAATATCACATCCTAGAGAAAAAGCCCCCTGAAACATAAAGCAATGCTACAGAACAGAAGCTAAACAACTCCAACTGTAACCCCATTAACCATACCAATGTCGCACATTCCTCAGCAAGACCAGGTCCCGCAGCTGCATGTAAGCCAGCACTGCTGTGTGCCTCATCCATGTTCTGCAAATCAATCCAGAAGAATTTAGTCTCAAACAACCATTCCTACATACATGTCACCAAGTCCTACAAGGATGCCCATGGATCTACAACTTGCAATCATTTTGAACACTCTAGGCTACAACAAATGTACTGCACTAACTAAAACATTAACAACATATGCTGCTAGACATCATTCTGCTGAATCCCAGTTATCAGTTTCTTGATAGAGTGACATCATTCAGCTAAAATACTACCCAGTATAAACATGCATAGCATCCATCTTTGAAGGGATAAAAAAAAGAAAAAAAGAAAAAAAAAAAAAAAAAGCCCTTTTGAGAAGAAGAAACAACCTCATTAGTTGAATTAACCACAGCATCAACTTCCAAATTCCAGGGCTGACCCCTCCACATATATATCTTGGAATTGATTTCATGATCAACAGGAAACCTAGCCTTCAACCCATTGTTCCCTCCATCACCACCTCCCTCCGCATCCGAAGTAGAAGTTAAAGGATCAGAGAAAAGCAGCTTGGGAGATGAAGAATCCTCCCCTTCATACACATAAGCAGACCTATGCTCCGCCTCAATCCACCGCGGAACTTGATCCAGCGTCGCCACGCTGTCTCCGCTGTCTGTGGGCATTCCGCCCCGCGTTGGAGCCGTCGCCACGCTGCGGTACATCTCCTCCAAAAACAAACACCAATTCTGCAGTTGGAATTACAAGATCTCCCAGGAACAAGAGAAAAAACCTAAAAATTAAGACATCCCCATGAGAGATTGAGAAACTGAAACTTTCTTCTTCTCCTGAAAACCTAATTGCCCTCTTCTTCTTCTTCTTTGTTTACCTCTGCAAAAGCCAAACAGAAATCGGTCGGGATTTGGGAGATTTTTCTGATAGAGAGAGAGAGAGAGAGAGAGGGGTCTGTGAATTTGAATACGTAGTCGGATTTATTTATTTTTTTTGCCTGTGGCCGATTTCGTAGAAGCAGTTCGGCGGAAGAACCCAAGAGGGTGGGAGATTGGAATGAATAAGGAGGAGCAGGGTCGGCGTCGCATCCACCACGTTGATGATTGAGGTCCTTTGTGAGACTGAATAGGCTGGTCCCAGTACCCGACAAAGGGCAGGGCACGGAGGATGCGACTCTTTTTAAAATGCTGAATGCTCGATCATGTGTCGTCCCAGCTGAGCTGGCTAGGGTTATGGACTTACGTCTGCCCAATGGCTTGGCTCTTCAATTAAGCAACTTTAATTTCAAGATAGTTTAGTTGGTCGACAATACGGTTTGTATTAAGAGGTTTTAAGTTTGAAAGTGCACTGTCACATTAGGCTATGAGGAGTCTATCCGGCTTTTCTCCGGAGTCGGAGGGATTAATCAAGCCCAAAAGATTGAGAACTCTCCGAAAAATTTTAAATGTTTGGGATTTTGATTTTTGAGGTGCTGATTAATTTTATTATTCCTGATTTATTTTATATTTAAAATTTTAGGATACATGTGGCCCGCCTGTTATGAATGAAGACGTGCGGACTGGTTTAGAAATTGCATTGCATGGATCACTTTGAGAGATTATAATATGTATGGCCTACCTTTGGAAACTAGGGTGAGGGATCCATA
This sequence comes from Persea americana, assembly GCA_029852735.1. Classification (NCBI taxonomy): domain Eukaryota; kingdom Viridiplantae; phylum Streptophyta; class Magnoliopsida; order Laurales; family Lauraceae; genus Persea; species Persea americana. The sequence continues at coordinate 85,544,929 of CM056810.1, forward strand.
TTTATAAATTACAACGTATGCTCACTTTTAGAAATTAAGCGAGGCCTAAGTTTAGAAATGGTAAAATAAATTGGGCTGACTTTTTTAGCAATTACAAGTTGGCATCTACTTTTAGGAATTACAATATGGGCCTATCTTTAGAAATTGATGTCCTCTAAGATTTCATTCGAAGGTCGTCAAACATTAAGATTATGTTTGGTAACAAGTGAGGAATCCATAGATCTTATTATTATTTACTACCACTGGAATAATGATTCCTTGCTGGAGTTCGTATATATAGTTGAAGATTTCACATTAATATTGGCGTATATTGATGCATGTAGCCAAGAAAAATAGGATTCAATGCACAAATTTACTTAAGTGAGGATTTCCAAATCTTATAGGGGGTGATTGAATATGAAAATCCTAATAAATGAATATTTTCATTCGTCCAATTTTTCTAAAATTTATAATTACCAAACATAGATTTACCATAACTTTAAGAAAACTGAAAAATCTTTTTCCAAAAATTTGATTGCAAAACGTGACCTAAAAGAGTTTTGAAAATGTCAGATGGATAGTGGGATTTTAAAAAGCTTGATTTATGGGCATTTAAAAAATCTAATATTTTTTCATTTCAGATATTCAAATAAATAGAATATGATTTTTTAACAAGAGTTTCTAGATTTTCATATAGCTCTAATTCTCAACAGAAATTAACATGAGATCATGTGAGTTCGAGTCCCCAATTTATAATTAAATTAAATAAATGCTCTTGTTGAGAGAACTAGGCAGATTAGGTCAAAAACAGATACATTTTTTTTTGTTTTTCTCTCTATCCTCTCTATCTCCTCTTAAATTTAAACTCCCCACAGCCAATTTCTCACCAAGTCCTCTTCGGCATATGCCATTTTGAGTCCTGGTTGATGAATTGGCCTTGAACCTCTTAAAAAGACTTCAATCACAATACCAATAAATATTTGTTTGTATTAAATTTGCCAAAACATTCTTCTAACAGTTTTTTCAAGTTTTTGAAAACACACTTAAAGGTCATAGGTGGAGTTCTAATTTCCTTTACATATCAACAGTGCAAATGACCATTTTTTTAGTTGCTACATTTCAATTTAGTTTTTATACCACCAAATAAAGCAGACCATGATAATAACAGGCCCACCATTAGGTACACTAAAAAACTCATTCCGTTTTCAAAACAATGGCATCTCGATCATTTTGTGCATCTAGGTATTAGTTTGAAGCATCCTGCTATAAGTTCCAAATAATATAACAAAACAAAAGGCATAGCAAGCAACAAAAACAATGCGACCATGCCAAGTGCCAGCTCTTTGATTTAAGCGTACACATCATTATCTTAATTAAGATACAAGTATGAGCAAAAAGGCCATACCTTATTTCCTCTTACCATAATGAGAAGGCAAACCAACTATTTGCATACAATACATGGATAGGGATGTAAATGGATACCTGATTATCTGATTATACGGAGGTTTCGATCCGTTAAAAAACGGGTCTGGGTCCTTATTTAGGCCCCAATAAGTAAATAGGTCCGGGTCCTGTTTCACCTTAGTTCGGACCCGTGGACCCGAGATCCGACATATTATCTTAATTTTTGAAAATCGCTCATAAAAATCATGTTTTTTTTTTTAATATCATTCTCTATCTAAACCCAGACCCAGATCCGGATCTAGACCCATCCCATATATGGTTTTGGATTCGATTCCACATTCTCCTTAACGGTTCTGGTTCCGGATCCAGCATGGACCTGGACCGGAACCGACCCGTTTACAACCCTATATAGAGGAGTCAAATGAAGGTCAAAGAAGAGGGAGAAAGGGGGGCTCCATTGAGAAAGAGAGTGTGGGCTCCATTGAGAGGATTCCAGCAAAAGTCAAAACTGGAACAAATTCAAATTCTGAATTCCCTCATTTATATTCCTAACTTTATATATCCCGTCCCATTGATTTTGCATTGACTATTGCATTGACTAAAAACACCATTTTAAGTCATTCTGAGACTTCGACCCCTGACCAAATTATACAGTGACCATGAGGCTGCTCGCATCACATCTATCCCGTGTGGCCACTATCAATTTGTCTCAAATTTGAATACCGCTTTGGACTTGGGAAACTCCTGGATCGTGGCCACAACTTTTGCATGTGTAAATGACCATTTTTTTATATAATAGAATTCAATTGAGTTTCCTACAAAATGGACACCATGGAACATTTCAGATATTTATACAATTTGTCCACCGTCAGATACCCTCAACACTCCAATCCGTTTTTGGATTCGATTAGATGGCCATCTAGGGAGTTTGATGGTTTAATTTTTTATTAAGTACGGCAACATGGGCATTTTGTTCCATGCCATCAAATTTAAAATGTCAGTCTGTATGATGTAAATAACATTTTTGAATAATTTTCTGGCAAACCTCCTTTTAAATAACTAATATACCAACTTCTTCGCAGCATCGATTTACTAAATTCCCCTTTTCATATTATGGATACTAGCAATGCAGGCCCGTACTTAGCCCGGGCCTTGATAAAAATATTAAATAGTTTAAGCTAATTTTTTGTATGTAAAATTGGCATCGTTTTAGCATTTACTGGAGCATCATTATAGCAGCCATTTCCCCCTACAAACAAAATAAAACAAAACGTAGAAGAAAAAAAGCTACAAAATTAAGCAAATAAGTACAAAGGCAATCCAAATTAAATTAAATTGCAATCATATAATATCAATCTCATGCTCATTTATATTATGGTGTCCCTCATCTCACACTTCACCAAAATAGCAACAACAACAAAAAAAAAAAAAAATGCTTACAAAATTAAACAAATAAAAATAGGAAGAGAAACCATAAGGTTTATGTTTTTATTTCCGTATTTATTTTGAAAACTTATTTTGCTTGATGGCTGGGTTAAGTTAGAATGGATGAGGACTATTTATTTTTACTTTGACAATAAGGGTGTGGTGTCCCTTAATTTGAACATGCAATTTGTACCGTGTGGAAACAAACAACTCCTTACAAGTTCGTGCAATCAAAGGAGCCTAGAAATGGTGTATTAGACCTATAATTTTGAATTTTCAAAGGAGATTAGTGTTTTTGACAGCATTATTATTTTTCTTATCATTCCATAATGTAATGGTGGGCAGTCCATTATCTAGCTAGTTTTGTTTCTGGCTAAGACTTGGAGCAGCTAGAGCCCACATGATGTAGGATACTTCAAACCCAAATGAACTTCTATAAGGCCTGCTTTTAATCCACTTCCAGTGTCATGCAATTGCAGTCTAATAAAACATTCACTTCATTGTAACATGTGTTTGTGAAGATAATTAAAAACAATAAGAAAGATGATAGATTTTAAGAAAGTCTTAAGATTAGTTTAAATTTTAAGTTTAGAGACAAATTAGGGATTTGTAGTTTTAGATTAGACAACAATGACATAAGATGGAAAGGGATTAGAAACTATATTAAACTAATCCTAGGATTAAGGGAGGAGATTTAAAAAAATCTGAATGGGTTGAGATTTCTATGGGGGAAGTTTAATGAAATTTGTTGAGTTGTATATTTTTTTCTTTTGTATTTCTTTGAAAGGGGAGATGTCTAAGGGCAAACGTGGCACCCTCCATAGCCCACCTCCCCGTTTGCTTTAATATATATAAAGTGGAGCCTCTAATCAAAGGTGTGCTTTATGAGATTGGGTCCCAAGCGTCTCACTTAGATGGAAAGAGTGAAACTCTATAGTAGGGCCCACTTGTTGAAATACAAGTTTCCATCGCCCATATTCTATTTTAGTTGATGCATATATCTCATGCTTGTGCATTCGGTTTGAGTAGCTTGTAATCTTGCATTTGGTTGATAAACATCTATTTGGGGCTTTTTATCCTGTAAGTACGGAAATTCAATATATATGAAATTTTTATCAAAATAGTAAAAAATAAAGAATTTCAAAAAATGGGCATCAAATAATCTTTTTTCAGAAAAATAGAATCGAAAAAATACAAAAATGAATGCTTCCCCTATCTTCATTCTCGACCACTTAAACAAAAACACACCCATGCATTTGAATCCAAGCAAAAGGCCCACTGTAAAACTTGGATATCATTCACATGCAGGACATTGGTTTGGAGTGGGTTGGATTTTCAATAGGCGGTCACTATTTGGAGTCCCACCCATTCCTACTCTGGGAGGGAAAGTACCAATGCTTGTGACGAAAATACCCTCCAGCCAGATCACTCAGGGTGTGATGTGAGCTATTTCTTCTGTGTCTTTCCTTTCCTTGCATGTGCCGGAAAAGGGACAGAGATTCCTTTCAGCTGTGAGTGAGTTGGAAGACACCCACCCACCTGCTCTCTCTCTCTCTTTCTCTTCCTTTCTCCAGGAACAGAAGGGAAAGAGAGCAGACTGAAAGGTTGCAATGGAGAAAGCCCTGACAAGAGTGGGGAGCTTTTGGATCTCACAGAAAGCTAAACAAGAGATTTCCTCCATTGGGGAAGACTTCACTGTAAGTTTCAATGTATTTCTAGGCCCATATTTTCTACATCCCAGTTCTACTCCCACTTCCCACTGCATCAATCTGTGCTTTCCTCAAATCATTATTAGATCTGGTCCATAAGCAGCAGAAAGTAAGAAGAAATTGAGATGCAATGGAATTAGAATGAGACAGGGGGTGTTTGCCTTTTGTCCAATGCCCTTGATTTCTTATCCTCTTTGTATGTACTATTTATTTTATTTTGTTTTATTTTTTTTGAATCTCACCATTTTTGCATAATGCTGTGCTTTTATGTGGAAAACAAGTTATGCTTGTTATTGGTTAGGTTAGATTTGTATTGTGGTATGGTTTCTCTAATAAAAATCATGTCTTCAATGTAATTGCAGATTTTCTTCAGTGGAAAATAGGAATGACTAAATAAATTGAACATTTGATTGAGAAGAAAAGAGTTGATAGTAAAGGGAGAAATCTGGGGTTACTTTATATTGCATATATGGCTCTTATATCAATTGAAAGAACTAGCTGGTCCTAGATGGGTGTCGGAACCGAACTCGCCGAGAACCTTGTGCGTTCCGGTGTGGGGTAGACCTACAAACTCGCTGCGAATACTCTCAGATCTATTGGATAATCAAGCAAGGATTCCCATCTCCCTTATATAGAGCAATCCCTAACCTAGAATCCCACATCTCTTGACCAGCGTGTGAATTCTGCTAACCAGGAGTCTGAATTTGATCCAAACTCTACCACCAGGAATTTGATCCTTATTTGACTCAACCAGATCAAGACTTGTTAGGAGTTCATCCGCGGCACACAGCCAGGCTCGAATTGGCGTGGGCCCAATGGCAATCGGGCCACACAATTTTCCTAACAGTTTCATAAGTCTTTGTCTCTTGAAATATTTTTCTTATCATGTTGTTTTGTGGTTGTGTTCTATGATAGCAAAGTTGTTGCGTTCAGTTTATTTTGTACTCTCTTTCTCAAAAATGGTATGTGCAATGCATGACTTCTTTCTTAATGAGAGAGAGAGCGTAATAGGTTGTGATGGAATCGTGGTTATTTAATATGGATAAAAGGGTTCCTTTCTTTATATAGTTGGGACAAGGCTTTGATAATGATGATGATGATGAAAAAAGTTCCTTTTTTTTTTTCCTTTTGTTATTTCCTATATTTTCTGTGTGAAGTTGCAGATATTTTCCTAAGAAATGTGAAAAACAAGAAAAGGAAAAAAAAGGTGGCGACAAAAAGGTTTGTGAGGGAACTTTGATGGCTACTTTGTGATTTTGGTTTGCATTTTGATTAATAACTTGTTTTAGGATAAAAAGTAGTACTTAAGTTTGTTTCATAAATAAGTATTTTTGTCATAGTGTGCACGGCTGACCCCCTGAAACTAAATGACTGTATGCATCTCAGTTTCTGATGCTTCTAAAACATCTTTTCATTTAAAAAATATTACAAGTTACCGTTCAAAAAATAAAAAAATAAAAAATTACAAGTTCAGTACTCACCGTTAGATTCGCACCAAAAGAGTCTAAATCTGATGTATGGCTCCCACACCTAATGCTCCTAGGCTGGGCTGGGCTGGAGATACCATGGGTTGTCAAAATAAAATAAAATAAAGTAATAATAATAAAATTGAGGTCAAAGAAAGCGGAATACTTAGGTGAAGATGGATGATCCAATTATGATTTTCTTTGACAATCTTCTTGGGGAAACATAGGTTAGGTGGTTGCACATTGTTTGCTTCCAATTTGTGGTGGATGCTTTCATTCCTAAGTCTTACAGGGGAAGAGCTGGAGGTTTTAGATATACGGAGACATGGGAAACAAGGAAGCCCATTCTCTCATTAACCATAGCTATGTTTGTTGGTAGGAAACTTGATGTTCGCAACAGATTTTTGGTTGAAAAGGAGTTAGGATGGAATCTCATATGAGAAAATAGATCGATACCCTCAAGAGCTATTCCGAGTCTCCTTAAAGATCTGATTGGGTGGCTAGATCAGAAGCCAGATCTAGATTCACTGAATTCTCTTGATGTGGCTATTGGCACCAAACCTGCCTTGCAATACAATGATGATGGATAAAAAGGTTTTCTGGAGAGCCTATGCAGAAGTGATTGCCAGTCACAAGGTTGTTCCTTAAAACCAGGAAGGTGATCAATGATCATTCCTAGTGAGATACCATTCAAGAAAAGAAAAAGAAAAAGGGTCATTCCTAGTGAGGTGGTGCTTAAGATTATGCACTGTTTATGAACTTGATCACAACTCTCTGTTTCTTTTCCTCTTTCTACAGTAGAGCCACGGAGGATCCAAAGTGTTGTCCTGATGAGTTGATATGTTATACCATTGGAAGGGGACAACACTGGTGACAGTTAATTCTTGGAAAGATAAAAGCATTGTGGATAAATCTACTGTGGATTGGAGAGACTTGTTTTGGTTTCCTGTTAAAAGGAGTTGAGGGTTATGGCATTGTGTTGCTTGGATGTGATGTGAAGATTTTCGAAGCCATTCGTTATAATCTTGAGGTTGTGGTAGGGTGGTAGCAGTAGATACCAAGATAATGATTAATGAGTAATGATTGCCTTGAATATGGTCGGATGATGATGAAGGTGACCAATCCTTCCACCATTGAAGGCACTGTTTTCATTGCTATTTTGGAAATTTGTGAAAGATGTAGGGAACCCATGTAATCAACCTGTCCTAAATACAGCCAGGGAAGCTGGATGCTTGATTCTTTGTCAGAGAAGATCAGCAGTAGTGACGAAGGGGATGATAAGTTGGTGGTGCCATCAGCAGTAGTGACAAAGGGGATGAAAAGTTGGTGATGGATTCTCTTATAACCTAGAAGAATTCTTAGGGTGCATCAACATGGACCATTTGTTGTTTTGTCTCGTAAAATGTTTTTAACCTCACACCTTGTTTTTGGCAAGTTGAAATGTTGTGATGCGGCTTCCATATAGAAGCATTCTCAATTTCGGTTTTGAAATTTTAATAAGGGTGGATGATGGTAACTTGCAGTAGTGAACTAGTGATACTATACCCCATCTAAGGACAGGTAGCAATCTTTTGGCAGAGAGGACATGCAATAACCTTCTTGGAGGGCAATTGTAGTAGCAATTGCCGGAGCAGAGTGCATCCCCATAGTAGTAGATTGGACTTTACTACCTGAGAATGTAAACATGACAGAGAGTGGACTAAGCTTCTTCTATAGTCACTAGAGATAAGTTAAGCAGCAGCCATAGGAGACTAATGGTGTTGAGTAGATTCAACTGTTGCCACATGATATACCCAAGGACTCTTTGTTCTAACATCATTTCTTGCATTAAAAGATTGTATCTCCAAAATTCTTGGACTTCTTATGGCATTTGTTTGCAAAATCCTCAAGCTATTAATAAGAACAGAATTTGCACAAGTGGGGGAAGAGGAACCTGGTTCATGAAATTAGCCTGACTAGGTTCGAATTCCTTGTATACTTAACATTAAACAGGTCTTGCTGCGTTCTTTCATGATTCTTCTGGATTAGCAAAAGTGGCTCTTCTGCAACTGTCACACAGACCAAGGATCCATATTCCATCTGGAGTACCAAAACCGAGAATAGTAATCCTCAATGTTCTGTTTTCCTGGATGAAAATTTGAAAAGTCATATTATAAATGGAACCATTGTGCTTCATTTTCTTGATGGCATGCCCTTTTAAATTAATTCCACATGTGATGATCAGTAGCATAGTGCCTGAGATTAAGAGCAGTGTGGTTCACCTGAATCCAGTATGCCCTTGAGTCATGGCCCAAGCATTTTTTTGTCAGAGTTTTATGTCTCTTCAACTTTTCATCAATATGTTGGTTTCATTTCAGTCCTATCTATCTGTCCTTGTAGAGCTTTTACCTCGGACAAACAAACGGAGAAAATAGTTTTTCTATTAAATTGGATGGGCAGGATTTCAGAGTTGTCAAAAGTTGTCATATTAGAAGGAAAAAAGAAAAAAAAATCATATCTGGTATAACCAAATAGCAGTAAATGATGAATCACCAACTAAATTGACTGTCCTATGATATAAGTCCCCAAAAAATAGATTCAATAAATCATTGTCTAGAAGGGGTAATTGATCTTTCGCATAAACTTCTCCCTCTAGTTAGGACTTTGGCAGTAATCCGTGCAGAAAACAGTCCCTGACTGACTGAATTTCAGACCCAAATTCAGGAGTCCACCAAAAGCAATGGTGAAAAGTCAAACTGATTAAGAGAATCAATCAAAGAGAGGAACTATTGAGGTACTGGCCTTTCTCGCTTGAGAAAAAAGCCCTCAACTGAGTCGCAAAAGAAATACTCCAAAGATGTTCATCCCTAGAAGAAGTGACTAGGCCACTAGGAGTGGTCTCCAGATGGGCCTCTCTAGAATGTGTACTGTGTCTGCTCTATATGGATTTCGATTGGGTTATGGGTCCCAAACCTCTGTAATGTCTGGAACCTAACTCTTGAACCTCTCGCACTAAAAGGGAGAATTATATGAACAACACAAGATGGGCCACAAGAGGTCCCTTGTTGGATGACAAATTGAAAGAGAAAGGATTGGGAAGGATTCCCCTCCCACATGACGAATATGGAAGGGGAGGAGTTTCCTTGTTGCATGAGAACATTAAGGAGAAGACTTAAAGAAGGGAAAAAAAGTTGCATGGTCGCACGGACTAGATGTCCGGACTAACCTTTTTGCACAACTAAGAGAAATATGGCTGTAGAAGGGGACTCTTCTTGTGTTATACAGTGGGCGACTTAGTCTTCTTCATCTTTGTGGTATCTGGTAGACATTATTGGAGGTGCTTCAGTTGTCAGGCGATTTGAACGTTTCGTTCAATCACATTATGAGATCAGCAAATGCGGAGACAGATAAACTCGCCAAAGAGGGAGTTCTTAAAACTTCTTTGCTCATTTTTGGCCCTACTTAGTTTCCTTTTCTTTTTGTTGGTGCCCGTTGTTTTGGGTCTCAAATCTTTTTGTGCAGCCCCTCCCCGTGTTTTTGTAGGAGCTTTGTTTGGTCCGTATAGCCCTCTTATACTGTATAGTCTTTGTGCAATGAAAAGTCATATTTTTCAGAAAAAAGAAAAAAAGAAAAAGAAATATGGCTGTAGAAGCCCTTCACCATGACACAAGTGGTTAAGGGCGGGCTCACACACGATCGACCACAAAGGAACTACTAGCCTTGCTACCATGTAATTAGAGAAGAAAGAAATGGATATATGCTTGACTATGTTCTCTCCTTGAGAGAAACTTCTTTTTGTATCGATCTAATGTTGTAAAACGTTGAGGCGTGAGGTAATGCGTTCCAATTGCCTAAAGAGTACATAAGCCACAATGTTCGAGACATATGCCTCATGAGCATGCCTTTTTTATGAGTAAATAATTACACTAAAAAAGAACAATATTGTAAATATTAGTGGTTGTATTAAGCTTTTAATGGGTTAACTACGATTGAATTAAGAAAAAGGTAGAAAGAATTAGAATCCTGAAAAAAATCCAGACTACATCTTCTTAAAAAGAAACTAATCTAATCTACTTAAAAAGAAAACTTCTAATCAGAAGTTCAAATTTATATGAGCTTAATAAAGTAACTGTTTTGCTTAAGGAAGATCTTTAGCCTATTATGCCCATATACGACATGGATATGATAAGGACACACCGTGGACATTGCAGGGACACAGATTTTACAAGTAAAAAGTTAAGTATCAGATATGATACGACACGATACGTTGCCCATTTTGAAGTATCCGTGCATCATAGTCTTTAGCTTGGTTGTGCATCTAGCTCCATGTTTGGCCATGAGGCTTGATGCACTGTGCTAGGATCCCTTGGGCTGCATTAATGATGTCCAGTAAGTATAAGATTTCAGGACTCATCACGTGTGTGTTAGCCTAAATTTAAGTATAAATCGGTGACGCCATTTGTTTTTCACCTGATCAGCTGAACAGCATATCCGGTTTTCAAAAGTTTCCTAAAGCTTCTTCCAACAGAAAACAGGGAAAAATGATTTGTTAAAAGCCTTTTCCATAGGAACCATGCTTACAGCCGGTATTCTGTGCATGCTTACAAGGAAATAAATGCCATAACAAAATGAGATTTTTTTTTTCTGCTAGTGCCTTACTGGCAAGGGACTGAGGGAGTAATACTTCCAGCTTATCTAACAGGGATCAGATCCTGGTTGTCTCCATGAAACTGGTATGCTTTTCCACTGATCCACCAGTGGGTGGTCAACAAAACAACATATTTGCGCGAAAAAAGGTACCTTTAAAGTTGTGTTTCACACTACTTTAAACTGGGCCTACATATTGACGCGTCTCTTTTTGTATTCAGATTCAGTTGATCCCTTCTCTTATTATTATTATTATTATTTTGGTGACCATGGAAATATATAATTTGGTTGATGTGACTTGTTGTGGGCTTACATCCAACTATTGCACACTGTGATGCATCTGGTTTTATCTTATGCTGAAAATATTCTTGTTTGTTGCAGTCTTTCTCAAATACTGTGGAAGAGAAAGCAAGATGGGTCTTCAACAAGCTAAAAGGTTAAGTTGCCCTGCACCTTTTCATTGTTGTGGCAATGCCTCGACCTTTGTTTTCCAAATTATTGCATCAGACATCATGTAAAACCTTTAAATGTTTGACTGACTGGGTGTTGGATTGAGGTGATTGGTAATCTCCTAGCTCAAACCAGTTCTGTTAAACATAATGCGAGCTTTGTTGCCCCCCTTGGACTCATCTGTATGCATGTGGATAGTCTGGATTAATCTATATCTAGAAACATATTCCACCTGTTTTAGTTGGTGATGAACTTATAATTGAAATTCTGGCTCTGCAATCAATGTTATTCAGGAGCAGCATGGTACTTGAAGGTGAGTGCCACTGCCAAATGATTGAGGGTATTTGGGAATATTAGGTTGTTTCAATGATGCAGTGAAAACACTATGCTTTAATCCACGTAGCATCTAGTATGATTCCCATTTTTTGACATGGACTTGAACATTACTTTGATCACATAAAAATTTATACTACATGTTTTTTGCTAATTTAATCCAGCAAATCTTTACTTGGATTGGATTACTTTATCACTTTAATGCAATCAAAGTGGACTGTTTGGATTAAATATAATAACACAGGTCCAATAAGCAATTTAGATCATCAATCATGTGGGCTTGACCCTGGATTAACCGTGCCAGCGAAATTAAATTTCAGAACTTAATTTGCTTTAAAATATGAAGAAATATAAGGAAGAACCAAAATCGGAAATTATGCTTTACGTTGGAAAGGAAAGAGAAGAAGAAAAGAAGAAAGGGAAGTAGAGAGAAGGAAAACTTCTGCAGCCTACTAGGGGGATCTGTGCACAGTAATTATCTAGACAAAATAGCCACTATGATAATCACATAATTACATAGAGACCAAATTGAGACGATTTACATCTGATTTCCCAAACCTAATCCCTCAAACTGGATAAAAAACATTAATCATCCCTAGCTGCTAAGAATATTGCACAATTTTTTCTGCTCAAGCGACTTGGTAAAGACATTTTCCAATTGATCATTGGATCTCACAAATTCTGCATTGCTGATCTTTGAAGTAATATTTTCACAATTGAAATGGGATCCACCTCATTAAAAAAAATGGAATCCACCTTATTATGCTTATTCATATCGTGACGTGAAGCATTAGACTTCTACAAATATGTAGAGCTACTTTATTATCATAATTAAAATGCATTTGTGCTTTAATAGCAAGATATATATATATATATATATATGGGAGATGCTCCTATGAGAAATATCTCTTACCTTATATGAGAGATAGGCTGGGGGGCCCTCACATTTAAGTTGATGTGAGGTCCCCCACCCTATCTCTCATAGTAAGGTGAGAGATGCACTCATAGTCATAGGAGCATCTCCCATATAAATATATATATATATATATATATATATATGACCATGCACAATTGCTCTATACTCAACTTTGACACTCGATCTTGTGAGTTAGAACAACTTTTTTTTTTCTCTATAACTTTTCCACATAACTAGATTTCCTCCAACAAATGTGCATCACCTTGTACTGTAGCATAAAATACTATGAAAGAAAGAGGAAGGAACCAATTTGGGGAAATTTCAGTGGTTTCCTTTGTACCACAGGACCTCTTTATCTAGGGCTTTATAAACTATAATTAGGGTATAAAACCCTGAACAAACCCATATGTTACTGTCTTTAGGCATAACTATTTAGTGGACTGTGCCTGCATTTATTTACATGCACATGGCATTGTCATACCTATTTACGTAACTACAAAACAACAGCACCCTAACTCATCTTTTATTTTTGGGTCCAGGCAAACCACAAAAATCTTTGCCTGAGCTTCTCCGAGACTACAACCTACCCCCTGGCCTGTTCCCCAGGAATATAACCTGTTACGAATTTGATGAATCGAAGGCAAAACTCATTGTGTACTTGCCCTCTGTTTGTGAGGTCAGCTTCAAAGACTCTTCTGTCTTAAGGTATGCTACTCGTGTCAAAGCAATTCTTTTGAGAGGCAAGCTTACTGGGATCGAGGGGATGAAAACAAAGGTCTTGATGTGGGTCAAAGTCACCAGCATTGCTGTTGAGAGCTACAAGTCTGACAAGGTCTGTTTTACTGCTGGTGTGAAGAAGTCTAGACCAAAAGATCAATATGAGATGCCAAAGGATGCAATCAAAGTCGAAGAATTCTGATGTGGAACGGTTCTGGGCTACTCTTTCCTGCGCTTACTTGCCTTGAAGAAATGTGGTTTCATGTATTTTCTTAACAATGTCTTTGTCAACGATGTATTTCTTTTCAATTGTCATTGTCATTGTTTGTTCGATGCTGTTGCCGTATAATATGGTCATCATGACTCTTCAGTATAAGATCAGACATACTGTTTCTTTCGGGGGCACCTGAAGTTTGATTTCATCATTATAATTAGCGTTTGTTACTTTCAGATGATGCTTAAACCATCTTTCTCAATTCTAGAAACTTTGAAGAGTCACCACTTTACTGATAAACAATCCCATCTATTTTTTTCCTCGTAAGAGTCCAGAAGATGCTAAACAAATTATTCCTTATGCGAGAGAGTTTTCCTTTTAGTTTTGGTCAAATAGGAATGATTTATTTACTTTTGTTTATTCATATACATTCCTCTTTGTGAATTCCTAGGAAGTCACGATGAATGGACTCTATTGAAATGGTCAATGGTGGAGATCCATAGGGAGCTGTCGAAGAAACTCACTTTTTTATTTCTATACGTCTAAGATGGGTTGGGGTTGGGGTTGGGCTTCATCATTTCCATGTGGGTTAGGCTCATGCCAGCAACTTCAGGCTTGGCCGAAGCTTGGGTTCTTAGTTTATAAGTTGGGCCGTTTTGGACATTCCTCAACCTAGCCTGGCCTGGTCCGTGAACATCCATAGCATGAGAAAGTAATTTTTTAACATTTTATCTGTTAAAAGGAAGAGGTGATGTTTGAAATTTAGTATTTTCTTATTTGACCCCTCTCTTTTTATTGTCTCTTAAATTAACCATTCACTTTACTTCTTTGGTAAAGTAAGTTTATGAAATATGAGGTCGTTAGTGAGTGAAAAGTGAACAAAGAGGTTGGTGTCCACTCGTGTTTAAACCCTACGGTCAGAAACCAATATCATCTGGGTGATTGGGATCGGATCTTAAAAGATGAAAGTGAATTTATTTTTTTCAACTAATGTTGTAAGGACCCGATCCCGAAAACCCATATGATATTGATTTATGACCGAGGCACTTATCACGAGTGGACCCCACCCATGTGATCGATTTTCACTCAGTAATTATACATATTAGTTTGTTAATTGTGTTAATGTGTTTCTGTTATTGCATTTATTTCTTAATTATGTATCCTCATTCATTATTGTAGACTCGACCCTTAACCCATGGACCCACACCATGACTCGGCCCAGGGCACAAGCGAAAAGAATGATGAAAAAAAGACCCACTGATGAGGAAAACCGCAAATACAGATTTTCCGCTTTTCCCATAGGTGGAAAACCAGCAAAAATACAGGTTTTCCCCGTTGTTTTGATAGGTGGAAAACAAGAAGATACGGGTTTTCTGCCATTCCAATAGGTGTTCCGCTTCCGATAGGTGGAAAAACTCCAAATATGGGATTTCCGTTGTTTCGATCAGCAAAAAACTTGCTCCCAAGGGCAAAAAAAAAAAAAACCTTACAATTTTGGGGTTTTTGCTTTTTATATCGGCAGAAAACTCGCATTTTCAGGTTTGCCCTACGCAACGGTCTCTCTTGCTCTCTCCTTTTCTCATGGATGGGTTCATGGGTTGAGTGTAAGCTCTACATGACATTGTACTTGCATATGACTAACAAATAAATGCAATAACATGAAAAAAGTAAACAATTAACAATTAGGGAATGAAATGTGATCACGAGGGTGGGGTCCATTCATGATATGTCCTACGGTCACAAATCAATATCATCTAGGTCTTGAAGATTGGGTCCTTACAATGTGAGAGATTAGGTTTCATAGTGTATTTCTTCTAGCTTGAGTGAAGTGGCCGGATTCTCATCTTTCAAGTGTCTGCAAATCCTGTGAAAATTAATGGTGAATGCGAAACATCTAGCAGTCCTTATCTAATTAAGATCCTTGTATCTTACACTTTGTTCATCTAAAGGCGAGACCCGCTGAATTTAACTGGGTTCCGTGCGATGAGTCGCACTGATGCATAGTGCACAGGAGAAAACTGCCCCCATTTAAAGAATGAGTCCATTTTCTTAAGTCCAAATCGTCATGAAATCGGTTCTCGTTTATTAGCTTCGGTTCAAACTTCATTTCACTCTAAGCAGGCCACATTGTTAGATTAACATGTTGGGCGGGGTTTGCCCTTAATCATAGATGGGGCAAGGTTTGTCCTATTTAAGTATCGGGTAAAAAAAGAAAACATGGTACGGATTGAACCCATTTACTATTAATCACCAGTTAAGGTTGGTCGAAATGGAGCTTAGTAGTTGGGTGTGGATCAAATGGGGTTGCAAATGAGTATCGGATTATACGATAATCCGAGTATTGGGGTCCTGGGATTAGAGTTCCTCAAGAGTAGGGCGGGCAAGGGCCCAATTATTGGCCTTGCCCACTTTTGGGACAGATTTTAGAACTTGGGCTGGGTACTGATCGAGTTTTGTGATCGATTTGATAACCCAATTAATGTCTGCCCCAACCTAATAAAAGTAATGCGTGTAGTTTGGTTACCGATTTACCCAGCAAATGATTAGAAAGCTCGGTCCAACACACCTGACATTTGCAAGTGTTCATGGGCTCCAAGTGTAGAGCTTCGATTGCAGTTTAGTAACCCGTTGAATATGGGGTTGATTCTCAGGGAGTGGTTTGAAATTCAATTCCATTTTCAACTTGAAATTGTACCTCATTTAAAATAAATAAATAAAGTACATAAAGACTTTAAATAAACTAGGACTCTAATTCTAGTGCTTTCTCAATTATTCAAGATATCAAAGCAGTTCGAATTGAGAAAAATATATAGATCAATTAGAATTCTAACATAGCTTAACTACTTCTAACCTAAGATTTCCAGATTTCTTAAAGTCTTCAAATCAATTTGATCTTATCATTCAGCACATTAATATTAATTCAAACTCTGGAATTCTCCTAAGAATTAGCGAGAATAAAAATTAAGACTCCTGAATGCAAGTTCCCTACTAGAACTATGCATGCTAGTATCCTAATTAATCTAACTCAAATTTCAATTAATCTAAATCTTACTTAATCTTCCTAGATGCCTAATTAATTTTAAATTAATTATAAAACATGTTTTTGTGCAAGAATGAATGAATTATGCAATCCTAAAATGAAATTAATGCAATCCTAGAAAAATCAAACTCTAAGATGAATGCATAAATTCTTTCAAGTCTGAAAAACCTGCGACATGCCCAACTTCTCAAAGCTGAACGAATGGCCTAATATGATCTAATCCTAAATCTTATGGCCGGATTTTAAACTTTGATGATGAAAGAATAGAAAAAGAGAAGTGGAAACGGAAGTAAAACAATAAAGATATGCATGTGTAAAGATGTATGGTTGATCTTGTTATGCTGCAGGAAATCTTATGTAGCCTTGCTGAGTATCCATGCTTAGGACATTGGAAAAAAGTCTTCTCGAAATTATTTTACTCTAAAATTATGGGGTTTCAAGAAATATTCCCATATTTGATTTTGCAAAATCTCAATTAAAAAGAACATGTATAGACCGGTTTGGACAATTGGGTTCTCACCCCTCACTTTACTTCATCGCTGAAAGATAACTTGGGCCTTGAGTTTGCACGATTGGGTTCGATCTACTAAGCCAAAACAATAAGAGACTTGATCCCTATCAAATCAACCGCATGGATCTAGGAGCACAACGCTCTGATTGTCTAAGTGTTTGACTTAGAGAAATCCAAAGTTAAAGGAGTTAAACTCCATAGTGAGCCCCACCTATGGAAACCCAATCCACTCAAAACCAGCTCCCTTCTTGTGCATGGATAGCCCCATATCCTATCAAAAGTAGAAGTAAGCCCCAATGTAAGAGTTACTATTTGATAAAACAAAAGTGACTAATAAAAACAATGCAAAGATTGGGTTGGTTTATTATTATTATTATTATTATTATTATTTTGGATCTCTTGCGAACCCAACGACATAGTTGTGATATGATGTATGTATAACTAGGTCCCATCACTAGATGGGCCCCACAAAAAATTCGTGCGGTGAGTTCGCAAGAAGAGTTCAAAATCACCTTGTGGAGTAGGAACCCTACCCATGGACCTGGCCCGGCCCAAAAGTCAGTTTGCAACCTTTCCTTCGCTCAGAGTGGAGGAAATCTTGCAAGTGCAACATTGCTGCTGTAATAATCCGCGGCAACTTACGACGAAGTTGCAACTTGGACTTTACGGTTTGCGGGATTTCCTTCACTCCATCTTTACGGTTTGCAAGATTTCCTCCGCTCAGAGTGAAGGAAATCCTGCAATTGCAACATTATCGCCGTCATCATCCGCAAAAAAGTGGCAACCTAGATTGAACTTTACCACTAATGCCTTCGGAAAAGCTGCAATTGAGGCTTTACCCCTGGTATAAGAAGCGAAAAAACTGTACAATCTTCAACGAGGAGAGTCTTAAAGGGTCCGGGTTAGGTGGGGCCAAGGACATCCTCCATTGAATTTGCTTAGAGGAAAGACTAAAAATGGACCTCAAAACCAACCAGAGCCCGGTTCAATTTCTAACTGGGGAATGGGTGCTATGAGTACCTTTCACCTAAATCATTTGAAATGTAGCCCTGGCCTGGGCATTATTTATGGTCAAATATTTGATTACCCTAAGTTTTGGCATATGTTCACAGCGTGATAGATTAGAGAAATTGGGCTGGTCCAACTCAACTTATGTGAGTTTTGCCGGCTCTATTGCTTTTAATATTTCATTTACTTGATCAGAGAAATTAGGTCGGTCCAGCTATACCAATAAACTTGCAAACCGGTTTTTTTTTTTTTTTTTTTCCATTTTTAACATTTTGGTCGGGTCATGGGTGGGGCATTGGTCCACACAATGATGGACGGCAATGTATTATTAATATTTAGACGAAATAACATCAAATCACAAAAAATACACAGTAAATCTCTTGTTTGGTATGTTCACTTTACCAATAAAGTGAAGTAAATGGCCAATGCAAGGGGGAACCAAAATAAATGCTTAGTCAAATCAAAAGATGGGATATTAACTTTTTTTATTGTAAGGCTGTGCACTGAGTCTTTTCATTTGTACTCAGTGGCTGAGATCCGAAATTTCTGTCCCCACCCTAGTATACAGAAATAATTATAAGGGAGGGAGGAAGCTGTAACGGGGACTAAAAACAATGACCTCTCCAGGAAAGGTGATTGGACAACGCCAGAACATTTATTAGTCCATGTGGTTACGGAGGGACTAATGAGACAAGCAGTGTAATGTTAATATCTTCTGCAATTTCGATGGCCTTCACTGATTACGTGCATCGTTAATGGGGCCCGGAGGGCTTAGGAGAAAAAAAAGACCTTACCTTCAAGGCTTCAAGCAAGGTATATATTTCAAAACAAGCATGCTGATATATTTCATTCAGTTCAGCTGAGAGTAGCTGAGCCGACAGATCACCAACGGTATCAGGTTAACAAAATACTCCCGTAACCGTAGTTTGTAGAAAAAGCAACGGTATTTCATTGACGGAGAATCATGAGATTCGCTTCGCTTCTTCTTGTTCTTCTTCTTCTCATCTGAAAACCCTGATTTTAGATTTTTTTTTCTCTTCTGTTGCAGAGAAATCGTGTCTCTATGATTATTATATAGGGTTCTTTATCTTCCTCTCTTCTCGTGTTTGGATGCAGAGAATGCTTCGTCTCAGGTCAGGAATTTTTTTTCGTTAGGTTAGGGTTTGTCTTTTCTTTAATGCGTATATCTTGTCCACCCGATCGATGTGGGTATTCACCGACTTCAGTGTTGGCCTCTTTAGATTCTATGCGAATGCGATTCACTTCGATGCAGGTGTGCAGTAGTTTTGGCAATTGGCAATGGCTGAGAAATCACATGCTCTTCTTCATCACACAATCATACTTGGGATCTTGCCCCTTGTACTTAGGGATCACTCTGATTGATTGTTAAATGGGGTTACTGTTAAATTGAGCTCTGATGGCTTTCTAGATTGTTACAGATTTTGATATCTTTGTAATTCCACTCTTTAAATTCCTTTTAGTTTATTTTCAATCAATGAATTCTTAGTTGTAACCTAACCTGTGTGCTGCTGTTGCTATCATAATAATGTGGATTTTAAGTGACTATTGGATTTTAAGTGACTATTTTCTTGTGAAGAGAAGGACATATGGATAAAAGATGAGGCTTGACTCATCAAGATAGCATAGTTGTCAAATTTGGCCGAATTGGTTGAACAATTTCAGTTTGGCCAGTGGTCTGAGCTGAATCTCCCCTGTTAAAATTTGGTTCAGATTTGGGTCCTTTTTTCTTTTTTTTACTCTTCTATTTTTTTTAGAAATTATCAGATTTTGGTCTCTCTCTCTCTCTCTCTCTCTCTCTCTCTCCCTTCAACTTGTCAAATTGCTAACCCCTATCTCATCTCAAGTGATGAAAAAAAGAAGGGAAAAAAAAGGAAGAAGAAGAAGAGGAGGACTTTAGGGTTTAGCTGTCACTGACGAACAGCAGCAATGGCAACATGTAGTAAACGAAACCACAACCACAACCAGATTCTTCTTCTTCGTCTTCCTCCTCCTTTTCTTCTCCTTCTCCTTCTCCTTCTTCCTCTTCTTTTTCTCCTTCTTCCTCTCCTTCTTCCTCTCCTTCTTCCTCTTCTTCTTTTCCTTCTTCCCTCTCCTCTTCTTTTCCCTCTTTTCCCCCCTTTTCTCTTTCCATTGCTCTGTCTTGAATGACAAGGAACTAAAAGGGATGAATGGCCTTTGAAACGGTTTCCTTGCAGCCCTTTGATTCTTGGGCTCAAGTGAGATTCGTGGGCTCTATGGTGGGGCCCGCTTATTAAAAATCTAAACTGCTCAACAAAGTAAATGCCCCTTCATGTATGGGCCCTGGCAAATTCTCACTCTAGTAGGAGACGGGATCACTCTCAGATTGACTAGGTGCTGATCATAAATATATTTGATCAACCTGGCAATGGGCCGCCTGTTTCCTAGTAGAGTGAAACTTTTCCCGGGCCTATACATGAGGTGTGCATTTATTTTGAGTGGTTTAGGTTTTTAATAAGTGAGCCCACTTTGGGCATATAAAATTCTTGAGAGTCCGGGCCGTTGTGTATCCGGAGTTTTTTTTTTAATTGTCTTTGCTGTCAGTGTAACTTCATTGCTTTTTCTACCTACATTTAATGTGATAATTTGTTCTTTTTAATCAAGAACTTGCTAAACATGCATGAAACTCATGTATCACAATTGCAATGTGCTATAACTGACTATAGTCTCTGATTTTTTGTTGTATGTTACATTGCAGTAACACCATTCAGCAGCAAAACTGTGATTAATAGTTCTTTTGACCAAGAATAATTGTTGGAAATAATGTTGGCAAAACAGTACCGTTGTATACACTCAGCAACATGTGCTTGCACCACCAAAGGTCATCTAAGTGAGGATGCTATATTCCTTGTGTTCCAACAAATAAATTGGAACCCAAGGTCGATTGCAACTCTTTCTTGTGTCTGCAAATGGTTTGATGACATCGCCAAGCGCATCTTATGGAAAGAGTTCTGCCGCACTCGAGCTCCAAAGATGATGCTTGATCTGCAATCTAGTGGAAGCCACAATGTGGATGGTAACTGGAAAGCACTTGGTAAGCTGTTGATTTACTGTTCAGGGTGCAGCAGAGGTGGTCTCTTCAACAACATTCAAATCCCTGGTCATTTTGTTCATAGAACACGGTTTTCAAGGACATCAGGGAAGAGTTTTCTTATTCCTCAGTGCAGAACGGATGTGTTGTATGTGTCAGACCCATGCGAGCATCTTGATCAGGGGGAGGAGGGTGACCTGGGCTTTTTCCGTGGAGTTTTCAAGTCCTTTTCAATTTCAAGGGTTCGGAAGATGTTGATAGACCGGGAGGCGAAGCTCCACCCAACAGAGGTGTGCCCATATTGTAAGGCAAAACTGTGGAGCATGCTACAGGCAAAGTTGATACCAAGGAGTGCCTGCAACAGGTTGGGGGCATATGATGACTGCACTGAGTATTATGTGTGTCTCAATGGACATATGCTCGGAATTTGCACTCTCTTACCCCTCTCCGATTCAGAGGAGGCGTCTGAGCTGGAGTGATGCTCAGAATCAGATAAGAGGTTCTCTTTCATCATCTTTCCTTTCTTGTGGAAATTATTCAGTATCAGGTACATTGTTCTTATTGTACGCATGGCAGACATGCACAAGATACAGTCCATACATATGCTATGGATGCTGTATTCCCCAAGAATAATAAAAATTCAGATCATAAGCAATGAACTGGAGGATTTTTAGTGGTCTTATATGCACAATTAGGAAAAGAAAAACAATTGGTGTACATTTGAATTTCTGCAATTGACAAGGTTCATCTGACCTATGTAATCTTCAGGATGACCTATCCACATTAGGCTAGTTGGTAGGTCTGGATATTGTACATCTCACATGTTTGGATTTATAAAGCTATTCAATTTAAGTGCTTGAGTAGTAGCATGACTGTCAAATATCGCAAACCCTGACTATTAAGATCCTTAGATTTGGTAGAATATTTAATGAAATTTAATAAAATACTCTTGAATAAGAATGATAAAATTTAAAAGTATCTTTTTAAGTACAATTCTTCATTAATATATTTGCATTTTCCAATGAGATATCCTGAAAAAAGAACTTGCACATGCATTTATAATTTGGCCTCAGCCATTAAGTTATATAACTCATACTCTTGATTCTAGAAGAGTTTTATCAAATTTTTATTTTTTATTTTTATACAAGAACAAGAAAGATTTGTTTGGATTTTCAAATGAGGAAGTTATGTGGTTAATTTAAAAAAAGAAATACATCATCATCATCATCAAAGCCTGGACCCAACTATGTTGCATTCGGCTACTTGAATTCTGCTTATCCATTTCGATTTATCTTGTGCCAAATCCTTGAATGGGTTGTACTTCTTTAAATCTATCCTTACTACTTACATTCATGTCTTCTTAAGCCTACCCCTTTCCTTGGTGGGCCACTAACCTGTATAGAAAAACTTTTCCTCAATGACGCCATTGTTGGCTTGCGTTAGACATGTCCAAATCATCTCAAACAAGTCTCTCTTAATTTATCACCAATTGTTGTTGCCCCTAAATTCTCTCAAAAGCACTTCTTTTTCATTTTATCTTTCTTAGTTTTACATCACATTTATCTCAATGTTCTCATCTTTGCTACGCTTATTTTGGTGCATGTGTTATATCTTAATTGACTAATACTTTGTTCCATAGGCCATAATTGGTCTAATCACTGTCCTGTAAAATTTCTCATTCAATCTTGTTTGTACCAATCACAAAACGCTATAGAAGCAAGTTTCCACTTCAACCATTCCGCTCTTATCCTATGTTTGACATCTTCTTCAATCTCTCCATCCTTGCTAAAGTATCAAAATGAATCTCTTTGCGGTATCTCTTGAGCTTCAATTCTCATAGGAGTTTCATCACTTTGAAAAAAGAAATATATATTTTATTAAAAATCAAGGGGACACAATAAGCGCCAACACACTCATGGTTGAGTGGTGTTGGCATCTTAGTTTCACAAACATGCCTAGGGATCGATCCTTGGGCACTCAAGTCAAAGTATCACCTATTCACCTCTAGATCAGTACCCCAACTAACAAAAAGAAAAGAAAAGAAACCTAGACACACAATAAGCAACAAACAAATATGTACACATTATCAACATTTTCAAGAATATAAGAAAAACCAAAATTGATGGCCTCCAAAGGAAAAAAAGGTACGCCGAAGAGGACATGGATGGAAGTAGTATGGACTCAAGAAGTGCAAACTATCCCAAGATTTAGCCCAGTATGGACTGAAGAAGTGCAACCTACCTCAGGATT
The DNA here is from genome assembly GCA_029852735.1 of Persea americana. NCBI lineage: Eukaryota > Viridiplantae > Streptophyta > Magnoliopsida > Laurales > Lauraceae > Persea > Persea americana. The sequence goes on from CM056810.1 coordinate 85,568,047, forward strand.
TTGCCTACGATACTCTAGAATGGCGAAACAAAATTCATGTAGTTGACCCCAACATAGTTTGCGTCAAGGCTTTGATGGTGATGGCAATAAGAAGCAAACCTAATAAACATACATTTCTTATAATAGTTTTTTGTTTATATATATAAATATATATATATATATATATATGAGTTCCATGGTACAATTGGAAGGTTCTCATTGTTGCAACCTTCGTTGTTGGTTCAAGTCATCTTACCCATGAGAAGAAAAAAATTGCAAAATCAAGTTTCAATCATGGTTGATTAATTAGTGGGTACCAATACCATCCCCAGAAAAGTTTTATATACAAGGTTTTTTTTTTTTTTAATGCCTTTAGTCAAGGGATTTTTTGTGAAAGTCGCCATTCAAAGAAAAAAGGGCCTTGTGGTAGCTCTTGAATTTAGCAATCTAACCCTGTAGTTATGTCTTAGTTCATCATGCCTGAACTTTCCATTGTACGCTTTACTGTACACCATGATAGAGTAGATGTATATATCGACATGGAAAGAGTTTTTTCTTTGGTTTTTAGACACTAGTGGAGTTTCTAGAAGTAAATTCCTCAACCACTTTGCCTCTAGCTGTAAGTGCTATAAACTTGGACTCCATTGTGGAGTGAGTTATGCAGGCTTGTTTCTTAGGTCCCAAGTTTGCAGTTCTTCCAAGAGTATATCCAATCAAGGACTATGATATTGCAGCTCTTCCAAGAGTGTATCCAACCAAGGATGAAAAAAATGCGGTTGTAGTGCGTGTATCGCCCTCCCCCCCCAAAGAATAGGGATGCAGTGATACATGTTGTTTATCCAATAACTACCTCCTTTCTATCTCATCTCTCCTTGTCTTCCTTTCTTCTTTCTTCACATCCTTTCTCCTTCCTCCTTCCTTTTTTCCCTTCCCGTTCGCCACAACAACTTCAAAAAGAGGCAGTACTTAAGCAAGGGTGCTAAGTCGTCCATATGGCTGACATCAATAACCATACGACCCAGTACAACCCTTTCATTGTTTTGGGATTGAGTTACAGTGGGTGACCAGATCAGTTTATATATATATATATATATATATATAAAATTGAAATTCTTAATGTTTACATTTTACCAAGAAAATCCCCAAGTCCTTGAAATTACAAATCAATTCCTGCAGTTTCCTCTGAAATACAAGTAAGTCCACGTGTGACATGACTTCCAACAATGTCCTTTTTATCAAGCTTTTGCTCATCAAACTCTCTTCTAGAAACAATGCCATCACACACACACACACACACACACACACACACACACACACACACACACACACACACACACACACACACACACTCTCTAAGTCCCAACTCATCTGCCTCTGTGCGTATGTTATATTACTTCGCTATGTTATGCAATATTGTTTAACATATTGTTCCCTCTTTTTTAACACAGGTCTTTGGGTGTTATATTACTTCGCTATGTTATGCAATATTGTTTAACATATTGTTCCCTCTTTTTTAACACAGGTCTTTGGGTGATATTGCTTTGTGAAATTCTCATGTTCTCACCAGAATCTTATTGTCGTGGGGGTGAGCGTGGGAGTAGCAACAGAGATATTCCTTTGTCTCTGTTTCATCATGGCATGGGAAATCCAGATTCATGCTTTATATGGAAGGTTAATACAGGAATATTTCTTTGTTCGTGCAACTTTAAGCTACCATTCTGTCATCTCTAAACACTTTTGGCCACAAATCGGATATATATAGAGCATACAGTGTATGCATGTACATTGTAGTGTGTTTATGTAATTGAATAGCATATGACATCTTTATTCCCCTTCTGCATTAATATGGATGTCTTTCTGTTCATAATTCATCTCCTCTTGTGCATGTGCAACTGTGTTTTTATCTTGTGCTTTTGCTTCCCTAAATGCCTTTATCGCCTGTACTTGCTAACACCAAGTGCTAATTTTATACCACTATGCATGCACAGATGTATAATTTCTTGGTATATAATACAGTTTCTTCATGAAACTGTCTGCAAATATGTATTTATCATTACATTTGTTTATATATGATGACAACTATTTCTGTGGCAGTCTCAATTACAATATATCATCCACAATGCAACTGTGTGTCCAGATCAGAAGCAGAAGCATGTGACTGGCAAATTCCCTGTCGTTCTGAAAGTTTTTGCCTTTTCCTTTGTCTGAAGCTCATCATTTTTCTTCCTTTCCTCTGCAAGTGCCCTCGCTCCTCCAGCGATCCTATTAATCCTCTCCATTTCATTACGATAGTCCCGTTGGGCTCTTGCTCTTTTCAGCTCCAAAGTCCTCTGTCATTCAAGAAAACAAATTATGAGTTAATTGCAATCAGATCCATTTGGGTAGAGTTCTTACGAGTCAAAACCTCTTTCTTCTCCAATTTGCGTCTTGCTTTTGTTTGTTTCTCGTTCTCCCATGACATGATTGTGCTTTTTAGCTTTTCATACCTGAAAAACTCTGACTGTTAGTGTTGTAGCCAGCATTCCAATTGTTAGAATCGATTCAGTGGCACCTTACAATTGATCATTAGCGATTTAAACACTTGTCACTTGGAGTCAGAAACCAAGCCAACTCAGAAAATAAGCACTTGATCTTGATTGGGCCACTTTATTATTATTATTATTATTATTATTATTATTATTATTATTATTATTATTATGTCATCATTATGATCTCGAGTATACTCAGCAAGTTTTTAAGTACATTTGGGATTTTAAACTGCTGAGTACAAACTCGCTAATTAATAATTAATCATATGAATTACCTCGTTTCTATCTTGGCCATCTGAGCTTTCTCCCAAATGTCTGCTTTTGTTTCGGTGCCACGACTTTGATCCCTGCCATTGGATGTTGGAGCTGTAGGTTTATCGCTAAATGAAACAGTTGGTTTTGGTATTTTGCCTTTTCCACTTTCGGTTTTCGCAATTGCCTTATCGTTTGGGGTCGGTGCAGAGAAAGTAGGAGTTCTTTTTACACTTGGGACAGAACCCATGACCTTTTCTGGCATCTGTTTATCAGTAGAAGCTCTTTCTATTGGCTTTTTATCTGCCGCTGCTGGCTTCTTCAATGATAGTTCGCCTGATACATACCCAAGTATATAGTTATACTACTTGCAGTTATTTTCTACTAGACAACAGACAGAATTTAGGATGGCAAGAAGTCCTCGTTATGCTTGTTAAAAAAAAAAACATTGATGAGGAAAGCTAAACTGCAGATTATTGAATTTTTTTTTCACTTACTACTAATCCTTTTGGTAGGCTTTCTTGCATCTGGTGGCCCAGCCAGATTATCTTCTTTTCTACTTTTCCCCTTGCTTAGAGAGGTTTGTTGTGTCTCAGCTGGAGTCTTTTTCTGGTTCAGTGAGTCTACTTCTTCAAGTGAGGTGACAGCATATGCAGAGGCTGCAATCACAGTCCCAAACTCGCCGTCACTGGAACTACTGTCCTGGCTTCGGCCAGAAAACTGCCTCCCAAGCCAGCTGTGTGCCGCCGCCTTATTTCCTGCAAGAAAACATGATTTTTTGTTTTTCTTGAGGCACCTTGGTAAAATAGGTTTCAAAGTATGAGCGGTGTTTGTTTTCCTTTGTCTCGCAGTCATATATTTCAAGCAATAGTGTGCATCGGTGATTTCATCTTACAATCTTACGATTTTGCAATCATAGGTTTTGAAGTATGAGTGTTGCATCCCCACGAGCATATATCATAGTTGCAGGGACACCTCCCCACCATGTTTAACCTGTCAAAAACCAGTCGTGGGCCTACCAAACGAGTGTTGCAGTCAGCTAGGTTGTAAATGTGGTTTTGCGGTGAACTGTCCAAACTCTGTATAGTTGTTTTCACCTTAATCGTTTTGCAGTAAACTTAAGCTTTAAGTTTTGTACATTGTGGGGTAATCAGTATGGCGATCCAGGTCTTTGGACTGATTGGAGCTGTCTCTGAAAGTCCATAGTATAAGCTAGCTTGGGAATTTTTATTTATCTATTGCTTTTACTGTTGTCTGGGTTGGGTATAGATAGGAAGATTTTAGCTCTGTAAGTCGAGAAAAAGGTGACTCGATGGATATATAATGACAACATCCCAACTAATAAGGAAAGGATCATAAATCACAAATCCTAGTCTGTATCATTTTCTGTTTCTATTTAGCAAGTTGGAAAGGAAACCAAATTTCTTAGATATAAAAAGCTATCCCAACTACAAAAGGGATCTTTCAAGGTTCATCCTATCCATTGGGAAAGCCAATTTACAATGAACACTTGCACAGAAACCCCGCCATTTTCATTTTCCTATGTCTAAAACACTCATTGCCTTGTACTACACTTCGTTGAGAAGATGAAAGCAAAATGCACTAGATTCCTATACCTGCTGCTGATTCAGCCATGGTTCTCGCAATTTCTTGCTCGAAGTGAAACGTTATACGGTTATAGGTGAACAAACTGTTCATCAAATGGAAGGTTTAGATCTCCAAAAAAGTGAGTCCTTGTATTACAAAAGATGATTTGTAAAATTAATCATTTATTACTACTTTGACCAAGTTTTTCTCAGTCTGGCAATGAATGTTGCTCTGGTGAAAGTTGGATCTTAAGTCCACTATGATAGAAATTGGTTGAATTATAACGTGAATGGTTTAAAACTTTGAATGGTGGCCACACACACGGTTTGATTCATTTGACCTTATTAATAAGGTTACACTTATATCATGAGTCCTCTAAATATAGATTGTATGCATGCAAAAATATAGATTTTGTGAAGCCCATTCCTAGGCCCTCCTTTGATTCGTTCCCGCTCTCCCCCCTTCATGAAAGATGTAGCCCTGTAAGGTCCATGGGCATATCTAAAATGCAAGACCACATGGGTGTGGGGGCGGGTTGGGGGGGGTGGGGATTGGAAAGATCTGCATTGACACCGAGGGTTGCACAAAAAACCAACTCCTATCACATTATCCTAAACCTTATATTATAGTCTTTGGCCCTTACAATTTTCTGTCCAACATTGGTAACTGTTATACATGTATCAAATCATGGTGAGTGCCGGCCAATTCATGGGGGGATAGTGTGCGTGAGAGAGGTTTCATGGATCATTTGTGGATCGAAAAGAATTTGAACTACGGGCCACACCTGATCAAAACTCTACATATATATAGAGACAATGATATAGACAGGAATGAAAATATAGAGGAATTAAGAAATTTGCCCAATAAGGAAATGAAATTCCATGAAATGCCTATATTTCAGCATGGAAGGCATTATTTCTGGGACATTGGTAATCCAAAAAATTGTCCCCACAAAATGAGCAAATGTAGGTGTTACAATAAGAGGAACAAAAAATGGTACCTGATTTATTTTGGGGCGTCTGCGCACTACTGTCTCCTAAACCAGAAAATTTCACCCTGACAAGGTGACTAGGAACATTCAGAAACTATAGAAGAGGAACTTTGACAATCTCATATTCTTCAGAACGTTTCTCTCCTCAGCAGGTTGGCAGAGCTGTTCATTGGCCAGTTGGGCCGGTTAATGCTTATCCAATCCCTACTTGTTATTGGGAGTTTCAGCCCACAGGCCTAAAAGTTGAACAAGCCCAGAACTTCCTCAAAGCATTATGACCCTGTGGGCCATGTGCATTATAGTTAGGCCTTTAAAAGATATGTCACGGTCACTTTGTTTATCTATCAGGCCAAAACTGGATATGAACCCAGGTCAGGGCCCTGAAAACAAATCCCAAATTCGGACCAATCTGGCCAAAACTGGACATGGACCCGGTTCTGCGGGCTGAAGAAACAATTCCAAATTCAGAGCAATTGGGTCTGGACTTGGAGTGTCTCATGCTGGTCTGGCCCATGAATAACCCCACTTTCTAGTTATTTTGAAGCATTAGTTTTAGGTAGTTTGGAAAGTGATTAAGATTTAAAAAGAAAAACAAAACACAATATGCTTATACACATCAATGCAACTTTCTTTCAAGAGATGAGAAAGATATTTGTGCGGAAGCATATCGACTAATTTCATGTACTCCCAATATCAAATTTTGTCAAATTCTTTGTATGAGAAAGTCAGTATATGGTACTACCTATTTTCTGGGCTTGTTGGTTGGGGCCCATGATATACAGGGAATTTTAAATTGAGGACAAATGACATGGTAAGGAAATCAATTTCCATGAAATACCTCTGCGCATCCGTGGAATGCACACAATGAATTGATATTCACCCCAATTTGATAGTTATTCTGCTTTAGCTCATCATTACATTGATCATGAGGAGGGGAAAAAAAAAGACCTACTTCATCTAAGGGCTAACAATTGATGTCCACAAACAAAGTGTTAATACGATCACATGGTCTCATTGTCTGCACATCCCTAAGCCAAAAATAGACCTTTCTAACCCCTTTGCCTAGCTTGGCATGCATATAAGTGGGCCCCACAGCACTCATATTCATTTCTTCTATAATTACGTTCAAGCATTTATATGAAGAGTTTGAGAGTTACCTCAGCTGTTTAAACATGTTCTCCATTCTCCAGATGGATCTTCAAATGTCTGGGACTTTCTTTGGATTGGGACTTCTGGGTATGAGGAAAGAGGAGTCATGGGAAGTATATTTGAACTACAAGATGGCTTAGAAAAGAGATAATAAAAAAGAAAGCTTGTGAAGTCTGCTTTAGGGGTAGCTGGGGCATAGGAAGGGGAAGGGGTACAAGTAAGGTGACATAAGATGCTTGCACCTGAGTCGTGGTATTGGATCAAAATGGCTCGTAGCCTGAAGAAAAGTATCCAAAGAGACTTCTTCTGGAGTTAAAAAAAGTGACTATATATTCACTTTCCATCTTCTATTAGTCCCTATTTGGCATTTGCTTTTCCTAGGTTCTTCTGGTTTTTTCACTTCAAACAGAAAATGTGCTTTTGCCACTCTTTTTTTCTCAAGTATAAGAACGTTCTGAGCTTCGCCCAGAAGTTAACTGAATCGACTCATGTAAGAAAAGCTCCATTTAAATAGAGAACACATAAAAATATAACTACAAATTATTTTAGTAAACTCTCCCTGATTTTCACTGTTCTTTATTGAGTATTGGCCGAGTCAACTGAACTTTGATCATGTTACTTCAGTTTTGAGCAAGCCAGGGAAGTTTTGACTGTGGGCCTGTTTCTAGGAATGCTAAGATGGTGTAATTCTATTAGTGGTAAAAAACGAAGAATAAACAATGAATATCCAAAAAACGACCGTAAAAAACCCTACCCTTTAATGGAAATCGAATCAAGAGAATATAGAAAATGAATACCCACCATCACCCTCGTAATTCTAATCTCAAGAAAGTCTAAGTTCCATCTACATCATCATCTCATATCCTTCGTTGCTCTCCTCATATCTTCACCTCTTGCCTCTTTAATAATGCTTTCTTGGAGCTCATTTGACCGTGAAATCTCATGTATCCAATTCGTGTGTTTTTTATGCAATTGGCCCAAGTTGAGCCTTCATATCTGTGGCTGAGTCGAACCATCGCAGTACATTGTAATCATAGGCTGAGACGGGTCATTTTCTTAAATCAAGTACAATGGCTCTATGCATTAGGAATGGCTTAAATAAACCGCAATTGGAGTAGTACTCACAGTTGAATAAACCCCAAGTTCCTCCTCATCATGATGATATTGCTGTGAGGCTGGCAGTCTCCGGCAAGATTGATCTTCCAATGTTGTATTGGTCCTCTATGTAGTGGTCATAGTGATGGCATTTGTGACCGGTCCCACGTGTGATGACAGGTGGGTGGGCCCTAGCCACGGTGAAGGATGATTCGTTTTGCCAAGTTTCATTTGAGTTTTTTTCTGTTTTGGTAGAAGATATAAATTCAAACAAGAACAACCAACTACACCAAGGAAAGTACGGAGAACAAAAGGCTACAAAACTAATGATAGAACCATAAAAAGGATCGGTCCATTTGCCCAAGCCTAGCAAGATGATGGGCAAGAATGTTATTTTCCCTTGAGATATGCCGAACTTGGAAGGACCCAAAATTGCCACAAGATTCTAAAATGTCGCAAATAATTGGATGAATCTGCCAATCAACGTCCCCTTTCACCGCTCGAACCTCCTCCGGCGCATCCAAACCCAAAATGACCATTGAGTGATTGCATGTCTTAATAGCCTTTAGTGCGAAGAGGGACGCACCCGCTTCAGACTGTTTAGCTCAACTGGATCTGGGTCCTCTGGAAAAACCTGCGGCCACAAAAGAATCCATAAAATGCAAGGCAAAACCAAAGGCCGTATCACCCGATGGCGCATAGAAAAAAAGCATCAACAAAAAGGATGGCAGAATGCTCTAAGTCCCATCTCCCATCCCATACAGAATGGGCCTTGTTTATAGCAAAAGGGCCTGAAGGAAATAATTTTGAAACCCGAACTATTTTATTAGCAAGGGACAAGGCCCACATAGGGTTTAAAACTTTTTTCTTAACACCACATTCATTTATGGCCTTCCAAATTGCCCACCACATGGCAATTAATTGGGCCTTGGAGTCGGAGCCTGAGAGCAACTGATGGTGGGGATTATCTCTTTTTGTCCACATATTCTACCAATCAAGAACATTGTTAAAATTAAACTTATGGGTCAATACACCAAAGTGGGATCCAAACCACACCGTGTGAACATAGTCCCAGTGAAATAAAATGTGCTCAATAGTTTCCTCCCTGTTCTCACATAAAGGGCAAGAAGAAGCGAAATTAGTAATACCCAATCTCTCTTTAAGAAGAGATCTAACATGAATGGCTTTCTTTAAACATTTCCAACCAATCAGTAATATTCTTTGAGGAAGGGGTATTTTCCAAAATTGCTTCCAATTAAAGTTAGAATCATTCTGATATTGTTCCTCATTAATTAGGCATTTATAAGCTGATTTTGTAGAGAGATTGCCATCTTTAGAATAAGGCCAAATCCTCTTATACTATTTAAATGATTTAGAGATAAAGATCCATTTTAATATCCTCCACATCTCTAGGATCATTAAAGGTGCTCAAAATCTTTTGAATATCCCATTCTTTTTTTATTGTCGAAAAGATCCTTAACAACAATGTTAGGGTTAGATATGGAAGAAAATAGTTTTCTAAGACCTTGAGCACAAGGAATCCAGTTAAGTTGCCAAACAAAAATCCTTTCTCCATTTCCAACCAACCACCCAATATTCTCATTTATGAAACCAAGGGTCTCAACGAAGCCATTCCAAAACCAAGAATCTCCCTTCCCACGAGAAGCTGCCCACAGTAATCTATTAGGACAATAATTTGCTTTTAATAATTTTGAGCAACGGAGATCTGAGTTTGTAAGGTATTTCCAACTTGTCTTGGCAAGCAAGGCTTTGTTGTTACTCTCAATTCTTCTAATCCACAACCCCACATTATCAATAGATTAACAAATATCATTCCACTTAATAGTATGAACTGTTTTCTCATCCACTTTATCCCCCCACCAGAAATCATGAAAAATTCTATCAAGGTCTTACATAATATTTTTAGGGAAACGGAGATAAGACATATTATAAACAGGAATGGCTGAAGCAACCGATTTGACCGCACTCTTAGAATTGACAAGATTGAGTTGCATCTTTTACTGCAAGCACCTTTACTAAAAGCAATGGCTGATTTATTAAAATTAATCATTTGTTAGTCTCCCTTGCCTCCTTAATTGTAGCCCCAGTAATGATGAAACTGTCATCTGCGAAGAATAGGTGAGAAATACTAGGGGCACTTTTAGCTATTTTAATAATACCTGCAGCAGTCTTATCATTTTCAGCTTCAATAAACATTCTTGAAAGCACTTCAGTCCCTTGAAAGCATTTGAGTTGTAATCTCTTTTAATCACCTTTCATATTTGGATTATATCTTTAAAGGCCCCTAGTTGGAAAGGCTTCTTATTTTAAACAAATAAAATAAAATAAAGAAATCTCCTTATCTAAAGATTTGTGAGTGATAATCACTCGTTGTTGGCATGAAAAAAATCACTCAATTATTTCATCATTTGAGGCCCATGAGAGATCATTGCCATTTAATCTGTCAGGTCACCAATGGGTGGTCTATCAATGATGGATGCCAATGCTTTTCAAAGCCTTCGGAGGACCCCGGGTCATAGAAAATTCTAGAAACTGAGCTGAGTTATTTGGCCCATTTGGCACATGAATTACTCACTTATTCCTATTTGAGGATCCCCTTTGATTTTAGAACCTTTTGAGGCCATTTGGATTCCAGGGTTGCAACAAAACCCTAGAGGATGATAAAGGCAATTTGGGCCCAATATCCATTAGTTTTAATCCTACCAAAGGCTTCGCCTTTGATTTCAGGGCTTTTATTCTCCTTCGATTTTAGGGATTTTCAAAGCCATTTGAGCTCAACAGTGATTTGAACCCAACGGTGAGTAATAATTGGATGAGTGCCAAATTTGGGCTTGAAGTAATCCACTGGAGTATACGGGAATAAACTTGATCATAGGCGGGTATCACACCATAGATTCATCTTACCAGATCATCATTCTAAATAGTGCCCGGCTGAGCACATCCCTAACTTGAACTGAATATGGCCTAGCTTAAGCTTGGCTCATGAGACAGCTCAAACTCAAGGCTAATCAACCCAAGTTCGAGTAGCTTGCAAGCCAGCTTGGCTTGTATACCTCCATTCTCTGAAAATTTTCCAATGTTAGAATTTAGATGGGGGTGGCATTTAAGTCAATGACATATGCCATACCCCTTGTAATCGCGTCATTACAACCAAAATATCTAAATCACAATCTTATCAAGCTAAGGATCAAGAAGAAATTCAACCTTCGAAGTTATAGAAGCTACAACGCAATCTGAAAAGGTGCACGTCATGGAGACAACTCTTCAACAGAATCCAGGCTAGGTTCCCACCCTGTTCCCTGCCACCTTCTCGTCTTCTTGATGGGTGGTGTAAAACCCTTCTTCTTCTCTGCCATCCCACGTCTCAGAACAGACAATCTGTTTCCAGAAACATAGAAATCCTTGGCCGAGAAAGCTGAAGAATCGTCCGAGTCATCCGTGTCTTCTTCTGAACTATCAGCTTTCTTCCCATCATCTGCTTTGCGCCCTGGTTCATCTCCTACTCTCAGCTTCTCGGCGTGTTTGCGTTTCAGCTTCTTCAATGTAGACCGTGGCACCAAATAGAATTTCTGACCAGGCAGCAGGAACTCATCGCACTCGACAACAGACTCGTGTGGCTGCTTGAAGACATCAGGCCGGGCAATACACATCTTGGGGTACTTCTCCATCAAACGACTCGCATGAATCGCACCTTTATAGCGCTCTATGATCCCACCTGCATGGATGATTCTCACACACAAATCCTGCTGTGAGCTCATTACATCATCCATAGATATTGAACGCGCTGCTGCCCCAAGTTCCTTCTTCCTTCTGGATCCTCCATGGAAACATTGGGTGACGCCTGACAAACATGCACATCCCTTCTGTGGCATGGCCAGAACTTAAAATTCTCTTTCTGAGCAGGACAGGTGATTGGGAAGGAAGAAAGTCTGGGCAGTGTTTGTGAGGGCCTTTTTTTTTTTTTCTGTGTCTTTTATTCTCCACGGTTGGTTCCCTCCATATTTTAATAGTTGTTTAGGAAATGGTTGATGAAATTAAGAGGGTGAGATTCCTCTTGTTTTCATTTAAACGTGAAAACCAAAGTTGGGTTACATGCCAAAAATAAAGCAAAACAGCTGTTTGACTTTGTCCCATGCCATTCCATACATAACCTTGGTCCATGTCAACAATAAACACCACATGATGGCTTTTGGAAACGTGAGAGAGCACACCAGCGTTTCCAGCAATTAAAGGAAAAAAGATAAGTCTCCAATGATCTAAATGATCAGAACTTCCAGCAATCAAAGTGAAGTATGCATGTGTTTTTTTGATAGAGTTAACAATAGCCGAGTGGTCAACAACCAGTTGCATGGTTGTTTTCTTGTTCTGAAGTTGCATAAGCAGTTCTATTAAAACAAAAATGGTCACAAGGAAGGTAGTATGACAGCACTACACTGGACCACAGCAAAATGGAACCATCACCAGCAGCTGCAATACTGGAAGCACTGTGGATGAACATTCCATGGAATCGGAATTACAATACTTGGAGAACGGGATCGTGGTCGGCCAAAATTTAGGAATACCGAAATTACAGCTGGAAGGTGACTTCTGCCCCACTTTCTCGTGGGACTTTATCGTCAGCTGGAACTGAAGAAAACAATGGACTTGTGGACATGCTTGTGAAGTTTGATATGTGGGAAACCCAACATTCAAAAAGACAGCCTACACACTGGAAGGCTTCCTATCTTAAACTAACTATCCCATGTTCAGTGTTTCGATCTTTTTTCCCTGCTTAAGACACTGTACCGAGCTCAACCTCCACCATACCTTCAGAAATCTTTATCAAAAGGAACAGAGGAAGGTGCCTGTAAACATCTGGAACTTACTTTTCTCAACAAAGCATGCAGGGCTGAACTGATGGTGCTGAGATACACACAGTGCCAGTGAACGAAGCAGGGGCCAGCTCTGCTGCCACAATTCAGGGAGGACTTGGACACTGGGGCTCACCTGCTTCAGTTCTTTTAATACCCTACTTTTTCGTTTTGTGTATTCATGTAAACAAATATTTCTTGCTCTTTTGTTTTAATGAATATTCTCTCTTTTGGCCAAAAAATAGAAGAACAAAAAGGTCAAGTTAGTTTAATCTGCTGCTGCTACTAGTTTCGCTTCTACAATTTTACAAGATAATGCAATATCACCTAAACATGTCACATTGTGTTCATCGTAGTCATGGCCAATGCTAAAGAGTAAATATGATATCCCACAATCCACAAATTGTCTGCAGATCTAAACTATAATGGCTCCTTCAATTTATGACTGAAAGGCAATGGCGGAGCTAGGATTTTCGCTCAAGGAGGGCGGACCCAAACAGGCAATTGGGGTTTTGAGGCAAACTGAGAATTTTCATGTGGGTTTTGGGAGCAGACCCATAATTTTTATGTGTTTTGGAAGCGTACCCAAGGTTTTCAAGTGTGTTTTGAAAGCGGACCCAAGTCTGACAGGGCGGCCGCCCCCAAAACAATACATGTAGGTCTGCCCTGAAGAAAGGAACTTGTAATATGAATCAGTGGAAATTATAATTATAATTGGACGTCGACTCTATTGCATTTGCAGTCAATGTTCAGAAAAAAAACAGAGTGCGCCAGAAAAATACAACTACTAGACCACAAGATGGGTTCGCTGATGTATGAAAGACCCAACTTATGTGACCGTTCCATAAGAAAATTAACATGGACAATTTTCACTATCTGGAGACTAATAACAAGTTTTGGGACATAAAGTGGCCGGATTTGAACCTTGCAGAGATCATGGAGTTCTTCCTTTTTAACCCCTTCGAAACCTTAAAAACTTATTCTTTAGTCAATCAATATCAACACATGAATGAATATGACCTGCGAATGGTGTTAAGAGTCAACCAACTGGATGCTCCAACCCACTTCTACATATGCCAACAAGGTAAACATGTTGATCAAGACCAGCTTATTTTAGCGGCTCAACCATGAATCTTCCCCAGAAAAAAAAAAAAGACATGACACTCACGGGCCACATTCAAGATTCACCAATGGCACACTTGGTGAGTGCACTGCCCAATCTTTTGGCTCTTTTGGCTCTTCTGGTTAACAATTCATATTTTTCATTCAGCAGGGTGTGCTAAAGGCAACTGCATTATTTATTACTGTTTATTTCAGTGAAGGAAACATCACCAGTAAAGTAGATATCTATTAAATATATTTCTCGTATCGTAAGTTAATACTCTTAGCAAAGACTTTCCAAATAATACTCTCTTTCTAAGCACCAATCCAAGACTATGAAAGAAAAAAGTTCAACAGCACCAATCACAGGCACACTCTTTTTAGTAGCAATCATTTTATAAATTCATTAGTAATAATTGGACAAAAATCCAACCATATTACTATTACATCAACCTCCTTACCCAGTCCAGTACACTGAATTTGAACCTTTTTTTTTTAATAGAACGAACACCGAACTTGAACTTGATGCACATCAATTCAAAAATGAACTGATCATTGCTTAGAGTTTGGCAATGGTGTGTCCCGCCAAAGAAATGCAGGATATGGTTCAAAGAACAATGGAAAATTTGATGGGAAAGTACACCAGTTGAATCAATTGGATAATCCAATAAATGTGCTTCAGGGACTGTTGGATAATCCTATCATGTGCATGTAGATTAAGATTAACCAATGACAGCAAGACCCTTACATTTCCCTGATTTAGCTAAAGTACTTCTGTGTAAGGCTTGGCATTTGGCAAGGTAACATTGAATTCAAGAAGAAAAAGAGGATTATAAGAAATGAAAAAATAACTTGGATTCTACACACACGTCTCTTTAAAGGAGAGGGTGAGTTTCAAATCTTCTTTCTATGAAAATGTCACATGGATTGGCAAATAACAAGAACAGAAGCTGATGTGATTGGACCAACCTCATTTATATTTGAGCTTCCAACAGGACATTGGAGCAAAATTGAATTTGGCATTTTCTGCAGGCTTTTCATTTTCATGTTTCGCTCATATAATTCAAGTGAGAAACAAGAGTCACAAAGGTCTCCTCTTTGCATGGAATGGTTAGACCTCCCATCTGATGATAAAAACCAAACTTCTATTCTGCATTGTTAAGTTCAGCTGTCTAGGAATGATGGGTGTTTCAAGTAGCATACTGGAATTACAATTTCACAAACCATGTTTGGCTCTGCTGGGCATAAACAGCTAAATGGCCTCTCAGAACATCTGGAGCTGAAAGCAATTGGCTTGAGAGGTTGAGGTACCATCTCCTTTGCATGATGCTCCTGGCAAGCAGACACCCATGCTTAAGGTAACTACTCGTTTCTGATAATTGACATTTTGTCTTAAGTATATGTTGGCTTCTTACACTGCATAGAGTCCATTGTAACCAGCCATAAGGCCCATTGGATCTAGCCTATTGAGAGGATAAATCAATAAAGATTTACCCCAACTCATCTTGGTAAATCAGTAGAGATTTATAGGATCTTTTAATTGGATAAGCTTATTTTGGTAAATCAGAAGATATTTACTTTCTTTACATTTTGTGATAGAAGAGTACTACCTTGATCAAGAAATACTGTGAATTAAGGGTCCAACAAGGGAAGTCCCTGCAGGAGGGCAGTTAAGAAAATAGTAAGTGATGCAAAGTCCGTAGAATATGATGACCTACATAATAAGTTGGGAACGAGAGAAGGAAAGAGATAATTCAAGCTTGCAAAAATGAGGGAAAAGAAAAGTAGGAATTTTAGATCATGTCAGATGTATAAAGAGCCACGACCAAAAGGTTTTAGTGAAGGATGATGATACTAAAGAAAGGTGAAGAGAATATTAAATAAGCTTTTAAATGAGTTTTCTATAAGAGCCTTAGGATCGAGAGAGGATACTTCATTAGCAGGACATACCTTCTACCGCAAAATCAGGGTATTAGAAGTGAATAAACATTAGCAAGAATGAAGACAACCCAGATGACATTCCAATAGAGGCTTGAAAATACTTAGGAGAAATTGGATGCATTTTTTTTTTATGCTAAAGAAATTGGATGCATTTGATTAACTAAGCTCTTCAATAAAAGATTAAGGACAAAGGAATCCCGAATGAATGGAGAAAAAAGCATTGTAGTACCTATGAGAAGAAATGAGATATACAAAGTTGCACCAATTATCATGGGATTAAACTTATAAGTCACACTATGAAACTATGGGAGAGTGTAATGGAGCAAAGACTGAGACAAGGGACCAAGATTTCCAAATATCAATTTGGATTTATGTCAGAGAGGTCAACTATGGAAGTTATCTTCTCACTTAGGCAATTAATTAAAAAACACTGAGAGAAGAGGAAAAATCTTCATATGGTCTTCATTGATCTAAATAAAGCTTACGACTAGTACCAAGAGATTTGATTTGGTGGGTTTTTGATAAAAGGGAGCATCCCAAGAGGTTGCATTGACATTGTCCAAGACATGTATAAGGGAGCAGTAATGAGTGTGAGAGCCACCTGTGGAGAGACTGGTGAGTTTCCAATGACCATAGGCTTCTATCGGCGGACAACTTTAAGTCTTTATCTCTTTGCACTGATTATGGACGAGTCAACTACTCATATTCAAGAGGATGTACCTTGGTGTATGGTGTTTGTAACTGATATAGTGTTGGTGGATAGATCAAGAAATGGCGCGAATGCGAAACTTGAGAGACCACGAGAGGCTTTAGAACCAAAGTTATTCGTACAAAGATAGAATATATGAATTGTAACTTTAGTGGGATGTGCAAAGAGGTGAAGCTCCCGTAAGAATTGAAGTTTAAGAGATACCACAATGAGATTCATCCCGCTAATGGCCCAATAATTAGCAAGGATTGAGAGATTGAGGTGGATGTGAAACATATGATAACAACAAGATGGTTGAAATGGAAACTTGCTTCTAGAGTGCTCTGTGATTGGTGCATGCCATCAAGATTGGAAGGAAAATTTTATATGACAACGATTAGACCAACTATGATCTATGGAGTAAAATGTTGATAATCAAAGAGTAACACATGCACATAGCAAAGATGAGAATGTTGAGATGGAGTGTGCTAAAACTAAGAAACATAGAATAAAAAATGAGGGCTTTCCAGAGCATTCAAGGGCAATAGGGGGCAAATTAAGAGATGGTCATTTGAGATGGTTTGGGGATGTCTTATGCAGGCTAGCAATGACACTGTTTAGGGAAAAAAAAATTATGCAGGCTGATCATCTAAGGAAAAGGGATAGGCCAAAGAGGATATATAGCAATGATAGATACGAAGAAGTGCAACCTTCCAAGGATTTGGCTCAGAAAAGATCAAAATGGAGGCTTTGATGACGGCGATGATATAGAGGGAGAATCAAAGTGGATAACATAATAGAATGGCATTGTTGCATGAATTTAGTTGATTTGTTTTCCAAAGGTTAGCACCATAATAGAGTGTTTTTTCTTTTCTCCTTTGAGACTCAATGAAAAACACTTGAATTCTTTAACTAACTTGGGGTTGAATGTAGTCAGTTGATATGAGTCCTTAACATGTGGTTGTGATTATCATTAAGCCTTGGTTCGGAGAAGGCCATTCGTCCCACACCCTTGCTGCATTATTATTGCACTTGAAGATCTTCTCTATGGACTCTAGCAAATCCATAAAGTCAATTCCCTTAAGTCTTGAGCGATACTTTGCAACCTCAATGCCCCAATCTTCAGGATCAGTAGATAATTCCTTCCAAGATCGATTGTCTTGTCGATCTCTCCGTTGGAATAGTTCGCATTGCTCCCCTCCAATTCCTCTTCTCCGCAAGGAACCGAAGGTTTCCTTACCATCAAACTGGTGAGTTGATATGTGGTACTTGAAGCTGTCTTTCCATTGCTCCAAATTGGTCATCAACATTATATATGTACCCTTGGGCATTTTCCTGTCAAATTGTGATACTGCCTCTTCCCCTGTGATTCATCACAGTGAGAAGACCTTTGATTTCTTAACAAATGATCATCAGAATAAACGATGGCGGAACCGGGGGCTCTAATACCACCTGACACAATCACGAATGTAAGAAGCTGGACTGTAATTCCTTGAAAGTTGCTGTGATAGCAACCTTTGGGGCCAGATCTCCTTGTAAATAGCAATAATGGAAAGGGAAAAAATACACACAAATCAATCACAGAGGGAGGACTAGAAACCCAAACCCTATGTGATCTTTCACTCCTCAAATCTCAGAGGACGACTTTACTATGCAAAATGTCAAACACAACGGCGATAGTTCTGGCCTGAAGTTTTGTTGGTGATAGTTTATGTGCTAACAAAGGCTCTAAGCCCTAGAGCTGATAAACAACAGAAATTTTAACATAAACCAAAATAGATAATCAATCCCAACCATTCGCCTGCTTAAAAGAAGCAAATGAAAATAATACTTGAAACTTCAACAAGAAAAGAACTAACTATAGCCTACACTCTGGCTTCACACAGGCCTAGGGCTGGTCGTCTGGCCCAAAAGGGCTTGATGTCCAGGCCTAGGATCTGTTCTGGATGGGAAGCAGTTCCATATTGGCCTGGCACATACTGGCAAGGCTTCTACAGGGCCAAATGTGGACCTGAAGAGGGCACATAGCTTTCTAGTTTGGCCCAACAAACTCAACAAGAGGGACTCTTCTGCACAAACAGTCCATAAAGAGCATATGAAGGGACTGTTCTGGGTTCCACATGGATCCAAACCCTGTAAACATGGATACGGCTCCCATGTGCACAATCAAAAGCTGCCAGAAGAGTCAAGTCTTGGGCACAATATGTATTGTATTCATCATACAGATCCCCTTCATTAAAAAAACAAGCAGATTGAGAAGCTTCAATCTTCACAAACAAATAAGAAAAATGAACATAAGCCTCAGAAGGTAGTGAGAAACGAGATCAACATCAACTTTGATGTTAAAGAAAAAAGACTCAACATTTTTCACTTCTTTAGTGTGTTGTGGTTCTAACCCAAAAAGATGTGTTTTTTGATCTCCTATATGTGTTGCACCCCAAAACTCAGAGAGTCTTGACAAAAAGGATAATCTATGGCTCCTATGATCACCGAAAAATTGTTCAAAAATCTATTAGCACAGAAAAATTCAAGTAGACATGGAAAATCAAATTAAAACTAAAACATGTAATGTGCTAATCCAGGCATTTGTCACACGTCCCACTCAATAAACATGGAAAAACATCTCCACCATGAAGATACTCAATTTTCTCTACAACACAAACTAGAATAAGATATGAAACCCTTATTACATAAATTTATATGACTTCTCAGTAGTAGCAACCATATAATAAACCCCAACCATCTAAACCTACAATAGAAATTTAAACCATAGCCTTTCAAGCATAAAAGAAGACTCTGAACACCAAAAATACCCTTTACCTTGTCGCTGCTCTATAACCTACTAGAAATGGGGTTGAACTTTATCATATCTTGTCATAATAGCACAAGCTCAGGCTCGCTGAAAAGGTAATTGAATAACCCATCCAAAAAATTCAATGTCATTTCATTTGGAATCATTTGACACATGAAATCTTACTAATATTTTAAATGAAAATGCACACAAAAATGAATTATAATAATGTTGCCATCTATATGATTATGGGACCATCCACGGTTGAATCAATTTGCAATTCTATTTAACAATCAAGTAAAATAGTACAGTTCAGGTTGTAAATCAAAAGATTCATGGAAAAACAAACCACAAGACTAATGAGGACAATAAAAAAGAATGATTCAAATAATTTGCCACATATCAATTTCTTGTTGCAACTTGCAACCAACCTTGGTACCATTTCAAACAGGAGGGATTGCAAGATCCTCAACTCATGATTTTTTCGAGAAACCTCAAGCCTTGAGTTAGCACATGATGGGCCTACAAGGCTACAACAGATCAGTGATTGCAACCATTTTATCTTGACGAAGTCCCAAGGCTACACGGCTAGAAAAAAAAAAACCTCCAGCTCTTTTCTTTTATACTAACAAGGACTTGTTGGTTATCATCAATTTGGAAGTTAATAGATTAAGGGTTAAACTTTTTGGGTGTAGTTAGGTGAGACCTTACAATCAACACTCATCATATGCCCCACCAGAGAAGCCAAAGCTTACAGTTAATTAGGTTGATTATTATATAATTTCCTCCTCAATCAGCTCTCACACTGGATATGACATTGCCCCATAAATCTCAGTCTTGTTTCTAAACTGAAGACATCTCAAAACATTCCAAACACAACAACAAACAAAAAAACCGTCCACAAAGTTCATAATACACAAGACCCCAATTACAAGAATCAAGTAGAAACACCAACTTAGTTTTTGGGATTTCTCCAAATTTTACTCCAATGACAGTGGCTCCAAGGATGCATCTTGTCTCTATGACAAGTTCTGTTTGTGTATCTCTTTCTCTTTCTTAATCATTTTCTGCCTCTTGTTCCAATCATTCTCTACCTCTCCTATCTTCTTCTCTACCCTTTCTCTCTCTCCGCGCTAATTTCTCCATCTTGTCTTTTCTGTTCTCATTCTTCTTTATATTTGATATGGCCAATAACAATAGAACTCAGGAATTTGAAGTTAGTAATGCTTATGCTCGTATGACTATCAATGAGGAGGAGGAAGGAGGGCTGATTATTACAGGGGAAGATGTGGAAGAAGGTGGTGATGTGAAAATCGATTTCCGATATTGCGTGGTGGGTAGATTTCTGACGGATAAAGTGATAAACTTTCCTGCCATGAAGAACACAATGGCATCGTTATGGCGTCCAGGAAGGGGAGTATGTATTAAAGATCTGTCACCAACGCTTTTCCTCTTTCAATTTTTCCATGAAATTGATGTTAATAGGGTGTTGGAGACGAGACCATGGACTTTTGACAAGCATATTCTACTTGTTAAAAGGTTGGAGGAAAACGAACAACCACAGAATGTTCCTTTGTTTCATACTTCTTTTTGGGTCCAAATTTACAACTTACCTATTGGTTTTCTGTCGGAGAAGACAATGAAAGATATTGGAAATTATATTGGAATTTTTCTGGACTCAGATGAGAATAATCTTATGGGAGTTTGGAGGAACTATATGAGAGTTAGGGTCTCCATTGATGTTCGAAAGCCTCTCAAACAAAGAATGCGCATTAAGAAAGCAGGAGGAGAATGGATATGGATTGACTTCAAGTATGAGCGTCTAAACATATTCTGCTTCATATGCGGACTTCTTGGCCATACTGAGCAACAATGTCCGAAAATGTATGAGTGCTCAAATGGTGAAATGGTTAAGGCCTATGGCCATTGGATGAAGGCGTCAAACAGGAGGAACCAGATGAACTCAGGTGAACGGTGGCTGAGATCAACGCTGCCAGATGAGTTAGGTATGAAAAATGGAAACAACGTGGAATCAGCAGTTGCCATGGCAGTTGATTCGGTGATTGCTACAAATTCGGGGAATATTTTGAGAACGAGAGGTGATGGAGGAGCTAATGGTGGAATCGAGGGTTCTAGTAAGGAAGGTGGTGAGATATTGCCAAGCAATAGTGAATCACGTGCTAAAGGAAAGTCTGTGGTGGGGACAGCTATTGGAGTGGGATTGGATAAGGAAAGTGAGGAAGATTTGGAGCCTGGCATTATTGTTAGTGATCCTAAAAGAAGGAGATCTTAGGATGGATTCAAAAAACGGACCAGCGGTGGGACGACTTATCAAATGATGGAAATTTCAGTGGATTCAAAAAACGGACAAGCGGTGGGACTTGTACTCCAGGCCCACCAAGATCAATGAGTATCTTGAGCTGGAACTGCCGTGGGTTAGGCCACCCACAGACAGTTCAAGTGTTAGTAGATTTAGTCAAGAGTAAGAAGCCTTCTTTTCTTTTCCTAATCAAAACTTTAAGTTGTAGAAGTAGCTTAGAAAGCATCAAAGTGAAGTTGGGTTTTGATGGGCTTTTTGTGGTAGATCGGGTGGGCCGTAGTGGTGGGCTTGCTCTCATGTGGAAAGCTAGCAGCAAAGTTAATTTGTTGAGTTTTGCTAGAAATTTTATAGATGTCGAAGTTGAAGTTGCTGGTTTGGGAAAGTGGAGGATGACGGGTTATTATGGCTATCCAGAATCTAGTAGGTGACGTGATTCTTGGAACTTACTTCGGGTCCTTTCTTCCTCTTCTTCTCTTCCTTGGGTGTGCCTTGGTGATTTCAATGATCTCTTGGCGGCCAATGAAAAAAGAGGAAGACGAGACCACCCAAATTGGTTGCTTCAAGGTTTTAAGAGTGCTATTACTGATAGTGGTTTAATTGATCTCGGGATGGAAGGTTATCAGTTCACATGGGAGAGGTCTCGGGGTACAGTTGATTGGGTAGAAGAGAAACTTGATAGGGTGTTTGCTTCTGCTGATTGGATTCGTCAATTTCGTAGGGCGAAGGTCTAGAGCTTGGAATCCTCTTGCTTTGATCATCTACCTATTTTTATGGACCCTAATCCTTTGGGTCATATTCATAAGTCTAAAAGATTCCGATTTGAAAATTTGTGGTTGAGGGAGGTTGATTGCGTGGATGTTATTCGTAACAGCTGGGTCTCTTCTGTTGGCAGTCCAATTCAGCGCAAAATCTCGGTGTGTGGGTCTGCTTTGCTTGAGTGGGGTGGGCATTTAGCTAGAGATTTTCGCAATCGCATGTCAGATTGTAAGAGAAGAATGGTTTTGCTAAGGGGGCGTCGAGACCAAGAAGGAATGGACGAATTTACTGAAGCCAAAAATCGGTATAATGCGCTTCTCCATAGCCATGAGGTTTTTTGGAAGCAGAGATCAAAATCATTCTGGCTTAAAGAGGGAGACAAGAACTCTTGCTATTTTCATATGACGGCATCAGCGAGAAAGCGAAAGAATACTTTTGTGAAGCTTCGCAATAATCAGGGGCAATGGTGTTTGCTTCCGGATGAGATTGACAGTATGATTGTTGAGTATTTTAGAAATTTATTTACATCTAGTGGTTGTCAGAGTGAGGAAGTGTTAAATTGTGTGGAGATGAAGGTCACTAGTGAGCAAAACTCGATGCTTATGGCCCCTTTCTCTGCAATTGAAGTCAAAGAAGCTCTGTTTGGGATGCATCCTGACAAATCTCCGGGCCCGGATGGCATGAACCCAGCATTTTATCAAAAGTTTTGGCACATAGTAGGTGAGGATGTAACTTCAAATTGTTTGAGTTTCATTAACACTTGCTTTTTTCCAGTGGGTTTCAATGATACTTCGATTGTGCTAATACCAAAGAAGCAGCAGCTTGAGGTTTTATCGGATATGAGACCAATAGCATTATGCAATGTATTGTATAAGATTGTTTCCAAGATGATAGCAAATCGAATGAAGACGGTGCTAGCTACTGTTGTTTCAGAATTCCAAAGCGCGTTTGTTCCCGGACGTGCTATTACAGATAATATTCTTATTTCAGCAGAGATTATGCACTTCTTAAAAAAGAAAGAGGAAAGGCAAGAGTGGGGTCGCTGCACTTAAAATAGATATGTCTAAAGCATATGACCGATTTGAATGGGATTTTCTTAAAACCATGATGTTAAAATTGGGGTTTGATGCTAAGTGGGTTGAGCTGATCATGCTATCTGTGTCTATGGTCAGTTATAGTGTGATTCGTGATGGCAAGGAGGTGGGTCCAATTATTCCTACTAGGGGCCTGCGCCAAGGCGACCCTTCGTCGCCTTACTTGTTCATTTTATGTGCGGAAGGTTTGAGCTCTTTAATTAGAAAGAAAGAGAGGGCTGGTTTGATTCATGGTACGAGAGTTGCCAGGGGTGCTCCAGCTGTGACCCATTTGTTCTTTGCTGATGATTGTTTTTCATTTTTTAACGCAAATCAGCAAGAAGCCTGTTTAGTGAATGATATGCTGGCGGTTTATGGACGTGCTTCAGGGCAAATGGTTAATTTCAACAAGTCCTCAGTCTCTCTTAGTGCCAATGTGAGTGCGACTGTTGCAAGTCAGATTTGTGGTATTCTTGCTGTTAATGGTACTACGAATCATGGTGCCTACCTTGGTCTGCCGTCTTTTGTTGGTAGGAGGAAGAAAGATGTGTTTAACTTTATTAGAGACAAAGTTTGGAAGAGATTACAAGGATGGAATAAAAGGATGCTTTCTAGGGCAGGGAAAGAAATCTTGCTGAAAACGGTGGCCTAAGCGATGCCCAACTATGCTATGAACGTTTATCTTCTTCCACTTGATTTGTGTAGAGAGCTGGAACTTATGATGAACTTTTGGTGGGGAAACAAGCGCAATGGGGGTGGCGGCATCAATTGGTTGAGATGGGATCTCTTGTGTAAACCGAAAGAATTTGCTGGTATTGGATTTAAACAATTACGTGCCTTTAATATTGCAATGTTAGGCAAACAAGGTTGGAGACTTCTAACGAATCCGGACTCTCTTGTTGCCAAAGTGTTCAAGGCTCGCTACTTTCCAAGAACTTCTTTTGTTGAAGCTAGTTTGGGTTACAATCCGAGCTACGTTTAGCGTTCTATCATGGTAGCGAAGCATGTAGTTATTCAAGGTAGCAGAATCCAAATTGGAAGTGGACAACATATTTTAATTGGTAAGGACCCATGGCTCCCTGATATGGACAATGGCTTCATTACCACTAATTTGAATGAGGATATCGCAACAGCTCCGGTTAGTAGTCTAATGATGTCTGATCAGCGAAGGTGGGATTATGATATTGTGGCCGACATTTTTGACACTAGGGATAAGGACCTTATTCTACAAATTCCCCTCAGTAATCGTAGAAATAGCGATGTTTGGTATTGGTTGGCCGACCCTCGAGGTTCTTACTCTGTTTGTAGTTGTTATAAAATGCAGTCTAACATGACTGATATATCTCCCAGCTGCATATGGAGACAGATGTGGAGATTGGAGGTGCCGGGTAAGGTGAAGAATCTTATATGGAGAGCAGCGATGAATGTCTTGCCTACAGCTGATAATTTTATTTGAAGAAGAGTGGAGGTAATGCCTACTTGTTCTTTATGTAATGCTTATAATGAGACTATCACTCATGCTTTGGTGGATTGTGATTTTGCAAAATCTTGTTGGATTTCATCATCAATTAGTTATGTTGGGAATTGTTCATCATTTTTGGTTTCGCTAGAGCATATTTTTTCCCACTGCAGCAAGGAGGAATGCAATCTTGCAGTTATGATTTGCTGGAGGATTTGGATCAATAGAAATGATAAAATATGGAATAATAAGCATGGCAGAGTGAATCATATTCTCAACTCTGCAGGTCAGTTCTTATTTCAGTGGCAAACAGCGAGGAAACAAACAAACTTTATTTCTTGATGATGATCCTAGCACGCTAATTCAAGGTTCTGTTTGTTGGGAGAAACCTCAATTGGGATGCTTCAAATGCAACGTAGATGCTACAACCTTTACTTCCCAGGGAAAGATCAGTTACGGAGGAGTTATTCGAATTTCTGATGGTGACTTTATTGCAGCAAAATGTGACTGAATTCTTGGAAATTTTGCTGCTAGAGATGCTGAAGCTCTTGGTGTGCGTGAGGTTCTCAGTTGGATTAAGAGTTTGCAGCTGTCATGTATTGTTGTAGAGATGAACTGTTTACAGGTGTTCAAAGCTTTAACATATAATTTTTCTAGTCCAAATGGGTTTGGCCTCATTATTGAGGAATGTAGAGCTTTGGCTCATTCTTTAGGAGAAGTGCAATTCTCGTTTGTCAGGAGATCTGCGAACACTGCTGCCCACAATGTTGCTAGGGTGGGAGGTTCCTTGTCAGGTCCTGGAGGGTGGAGTCATGTTCCACCTCCTTGGTTGATTAATGCTTTGTATGTTGACATTTCAGTTTAATGCAATTCCTTTTTCCTTCAAAAAAAAAAGAAAAAAAAAAGAATCAAGTAAAGAGCAAAACGCATGAGCTGGGGAAACACATATTACAGCAAAAACTCTCTCTTGTTCTCCTTAGCACATTAACCAAGAAGTGAATACCAAATCTGGGGTACAAGTAAATCTCCAAAACAGTGAAATGGCATTGAAAAGAAGTGATGTTCATGTACCTAAAATGATTTGGAAATCGAAAGCTGCCTAGGATTCGTCCTTGATGACGACGACGTCGTCGAGATGGGGCTCCCTGGGAGTGGTGGAATGGGGTGGATTGGGTTGTTGGTCGCTGTTGAGGAGATTTTCCATGTCTCTTACTCGCGTTCTCACGACATTTGTTACAAGAACTGCTGCAGTTCCAATGGTCCAGACCCAGAGAATGGTCACGCCAGGGCTTTTCCCTCCCAACATCTTTCTTGCACTTTCTTCCCTGATTTCACTTCAAAAGAGGGAATTTCAAGGGAGTTGGAGCAGTACTACTACTACTACTACCAGTAGGAGAAAGGGTTTTACAAGGATTTACTATTGCAAAGAAGGTCCTATTATGGTGTCTAATTGGGTTGGAGACTTTGGAGGTTTATACACCCATGTCCCAACCAAAATCTGGACTCATCCCTTAAATATGGTTCAAATTTGTGTATATATATGTGAAAAAGATACTACTTACTAGGTCTACCACTGATTATTGAAAAAGGTATTCTTTGTACATTTAAGAATATGTACCACTAATTAGAAAGGAGAAAAAATAGTTTTGCAACTCCCAATGATAATAGATTTTTTCAAAATATCAAGTAAAATAAAAGTTACATGTAATAAAATTAAAAAGATATGTGTACCATTATTGATGTATGCCTACACCATTATTGGTAATGTTCCCTTCAATCTCTCGTTTCACTAAAAATAAAAAACCGCTCATTTTAATCCAAAAAAGTAAAAAAAGCTCCTCCACATACACAAAATGCTAAAGAGTTAATACAATGGATTTTGAAATCTTACTTATTTTGATAAGTCCCTTCTTCATTTCTTATATCTTAAAAGTGATAATTTACTTTGAATTTACTCAAAAAATGAATTACCAAACGGAAAGAAACATCATACATATGGTGTCTCCCTCCAAGGGGTACATTCTTTTGGGCGCCATCAAACATGGGTCCCCTTCCGAAACCCAATGGAAAATTTAAATTTGTTTCCAAAATCCACATATAAATCATGCAACCTCCGCCAAAACCCACGTGAAAATTTTAATTTTGTCCGCCACTGCTTTATAGATACACTAGTCATATACTATGCATGTGCAGGAGCTCTCCATGTGCTCCTCGCTGTGGGGCCCATTGGGAGCCCAAATATAGATGGGGCCTGGGGATTGAAAGATTTGGTTGTAGCCTACCAATGCATACAAAAAAAAAAATGAAAAAAGGGCAAAATGGAGCAAAAAAAAAAAAAAAAAAACTCACTCAGTCATCCAAACCCCTTCAAAATAGTCTATAAACTTTTCCCATTAAAACCAGATGCACGATCAATTCAACGGCTTAATCCATTTGGATGGATGCACATGCAAACGGTGCTCCAAGTGTGTGGTCCATTTAGATGGATCATCAGCTGGGCTTCACTATAAGGTCCACACGGGCATAAAAAAGGAAGGGGGTCCCGACCGAACCACTACTCATGATGAGGCAGGCTTACATCACAAATCACAAATCTGTCTGTGATGTATCAGATCGGGCACAAACAAAAGTTGCTTGAGTCGAGTCAGGTTCAATCAAATTTAGCCCCATGTTACAATACCTGCCCTCGGCATCCCTAGCCTGAAGCATCTTATGGATGATGGCCTTACAAGAAAAGCACAGTAACCCATACGCAAGGGCCCAAAAGTTTTAAACATGTTTTCCTCTTCCTCTTTCCTTTTTTGTATCCATCCACTAGTAGATACAGCTCCAATCAGAGCCACATTGGGGCTGCTGGCAATTCAACGAGAGGGAATGGTGACTGCAAGGGGATTGAACTTAACTAATGAGAATTAAAGCTCAAAAGAAATCATACATGTTAAGGTGTTAAAGAAAGAGTGGCTTGTAGTACAGTGTGGACTTAGCAGTTGAGGATAGTAGAGTTTACGGAGGATTTGGCCCAAGATTACATCAGTGTTTATTTAATTCTAGAAAACAAAACAAAAAAAAAAAAAATTTTTTTTTTTTTTTTTGCCACTTTAAGAAGACGAGCTCTAGGTTTTCTAGCCCTCGCGTGACCATGCTACTTGTATCTATAGGCAACAAAAGTCCTTAAAGAAGGCAGCTCTGCTTATAAACAACAAAAGTTTGTTGAGTTCCCAACCACTAGAATCGGAAGCAGTAGGATATTTATTTAACGCATGCCGCAGCAGCAGCTCAATAAAAACTAATATTTACACATCAAGCACTTACCAACATGGTTCTAGTTAAAAGTCTCGAGTCAAATATATTAACCAAAAGCAAATCCCAAGTACTATATAAAATATATACGTGATGTCCATTTATATTGCATCAGTGCTATCCTTCTTATGATGTTCAGATATCCTTCTATTCCTTCTCACCGGCAATGAGATCCAAGACAACTTTCTTGATGCTTCCACCATTCTTTATCAGCAACTTCTTGTTCATCTGTCTGTCGCTGAATCCCTGCAACCATGTTTCCATGTCAAATGAAATTGAATCAAGCAACAGAAAGGACATCTAATTGCTGTATTGGTGTTCGGGGTTACAAGAGCTTACCATCTCTTGCAGCTCCCCCAGGATTGGGTCCCATTCAGCAAAACCACAGAGATCATCCACTGTCTGCTCCATGTCGTACTCATTCTTCCTCAGGACCTCTTTGTTTAAATCAGTCTGCTTGAAGCCCATCTCCTCCAGCTCCCTCAGAAGAGTCTGTTCAACTGTGTCCCCTATGGTGACAATAGGTGGTGGGGCTTGCATCTCAATAACTGGAGCTGCTTCAGAGAGATCAATTATGGGATACAACACTGGAGCTGACACCTCAGATGCAGGTGGGGCTCCATTTCCACCAGCCACGCTACCATTATCAACCTGAAAATCAAATCCTTCACTCCTAATCAGAGGTTCATCAACCAGTGGTTTTACCGATTCTGCAGTCGCCTGTGAAGGATGGGATGCATCAGGTATGAAAGGATTGCAATCCACTGGTTTCACATTGACATCTAAAATTTTCCCTTTTCCTTTCTGTCCATTACTCTCAGGAGGCAGGTTCAGATTCAAAACAGTACGGAAACTATCAGATAGAGAAGATAGTCCAGTGTCCACCTGCACCCAGGAGAAAAATTAGTGTCAAGAGGAGGGTTTTTAACAGGACCTTCAACTTCAAATTATGTTGATATAGTCATGAAGACCTGGATAAGGACCCAAACACGCTGCCCAAACTTCTGGCCAGAAGGGGATGCCATCCTCCAGTATGAAATGTAACGGCCAGAACATGATGGTGCTATAAAATCAACTGCTATGTCTAGTTCCCCATTCACAGCAAAACCATTTGCAGGAATCTGCAAAAGGAGATTTGAGTTGGAAAACCACAACACTAAACAATGACAAGTCCAAAATAAAACCAAGAGAAGATTTATAGAAGTTATGTAAATGTAGCCGGCATTCAAAAATAAAAAGTCATTATTATATTCGTAAAATGTAAAACATATAATGGATACAAATAAAGAATTCATGATATGTCTTACTCACCACCAACTCGACTGAAACTCTATCCCCAAGCTTGTCTCCCCCGATCCATACAAGTTGTGTACCGCGTGGCCACACAAGGGTTCCATTGTTACGAATCCTCCATATCTTAGTAAATGGAGTATTTGGGGCAATCAGAGTTCCATCTAAGATGGTCACATCCTGAATAAAGCGACTCTCAAGCTTTGGCCTACCATGTTTCATCCCACAGCCATGAATGGCATGTGAAGCTGGGCCATGAAACCGAGGGTGCTGAAATTGAGGCATATAGAACCATTCAAACAAGGAAGAAATAAAAATGAAAAAACCTATAATTTAGAAAAGCATATGAATAATGCACACAGAATACAGGAAAAACCGAAAGATGGTGAAAAAATTGCATACGGGATAAAAAATTCTTGGTGACTGATAACTGGCACGGTCAATTCTGATATAATCAGCTTCGTTCCCCATTTCCGAGAAGCAGATGTTACAAAGATCGTAATCATCTTTCCTGCAAAAATTACACAGCATGACATATCATCAAGCAACAATTAAGAATTTAACTAAACATATCTGCAAGCAGTTACGATACAAATGAGCATTATCTCTAATCTTACACTTTAGACTTGAACCGTGATCCAGTTATCGGAAGCATTCCACAGCCATCGCATTGGATACCCCTATGGAAAGTTCGAAGCATACTGTCATACTGACTGGAACTCTTTTTAAATGGGCACCCAGTAGGACGTAGCCCATCATGGGCAATATTAGAAGCATCTGGTTCAGTAAAAACACTGGGGAACTTCCACTTGGCAACAGGGGGGGGAGATTGAATAATATTTTCACCACTCAATACATAAGTAGCATCATATTTGGGAACAGACTGCTTGGCGAATCCAGAAGCTTGGGAAGGGTATGGGTTAAGACCCATAAGATCATTGACATTATCGGATGAAACAGCAGCAGCAGAATTACCTGACATAGGAGTATCTTCTCTAGGAGGATTCAAATTAAGATCAACAGGAGTGGCACCTGGAGCGGAGGTCCTCAAACCTCTTGTTGAGTTTCCATCATCATATCCCTTCGGATCATCCTCTGGAACTTTGCCAACAGAGGAAGAATTTGGTTTCTGCTTGGGAATGTCAACGGGGTCAACAGAAGCGTCAAACCCTGCACTCACATTGAGATCCATTGGTGTACTTGATGTTGCACCATCCTGGTTCGGGATGAGTGCTCCCAACTTAGAGTAATATTCAACAAGCTCAGTTATCACTGGTGCAGATGATGCAGCTTTAGATATCAAATCATTATAAAACTTCAGCAGTGCGTTACGAAATGGCTCAGGCACAGATTTCAAAGCATCCTCAACACCAGCATTGATGGGAAAAGGCAGTTCAATTCGTAATGGGGTTGCCCGTGTGGAAGCTGAGCTCTCACTCTGCGATTTTGTGTCTGATGCTTCAGCTTTACTAGCTTTTGACAGCACAGTTATCCTCAAAGGATTCAAGTGTTGACCAATAACAGCATCACGCAAATCATTATCATCACCAAGTGTTACAACATCACCGTCTTCATCAACATAGGTAAAAGTGAGATCAGTCTCCAGACTTAGGTTGAAAAAATTAAGGCTCTTAGTCCTTAGAACATTCATGTTGAGATCCATGACTCCAAGACCTTCATTGACATAGGCAGTAAAACGCCTGAGTGTATCTCCATATTTAACCTGAACATATGTAGAGCACAGGCTATGAATGATGAATAATACCTCAAGAGTTAATGTGTGCACAGAAACAAATACAATAAAACCACACAGCCACACAGGTGCAACCACCAGATATGCCCATGGAAAAGAGTTGAAGAGACAAAATCTAGATCATGGCAAAGAAAATAACCCAAGCAAATCGCCAACATAACAAAAGCACATGCAAAAATTTAATAACAAGGACTTCTGTATTTAATGGGCAAACATCAGTGGCTGTTACTCATAGAAACAAAAGCTCTGTTTTTTCCCCTTTTGTGACCATGTTTGTTTTTAGAAAACAAAAGTTCTGTTTTTTGGTGGGCTGGGGGGGGTGGTGGGGTGGTGGTGGGGTGTGTAAAAAAAGTCCTTTTCAGTTCATCTTAAGATTAATTTTTAGTAAAGGGTTTAGAGGGTTTATTGTCAACGATAGCATGAAGCATTGAAATATTAAATTTGAGCAAACTGTATACTTCCTATTGGTTGGGGGCAGAGTTCGGTGCCAGTATGATACAGATACGCCAGCATCATCAGCATATGTGGACCAGTGTGACCATGTGCAGGCCTTAGCCAAAGCAAACTTCGATCATTTGGACCATGCCAACTTTCCTCAACACCCTCATAGAAACAAAACCATTTGCTTGTTATGGTTGACACGTTTGGACCATTGGACCCCTTCTGGGCAAGCTGTTTGGACCACATGGCCTGGACAACCAGCCATATGGATTGGATGGACAGCCATTTACACTGTTTAATTTAATTTCTTTGATTTTTTTTACGTTTTCCTGACGTATAATAGGGGTATTTATGTCTTTTATAAGTATTATATGCATGCTGGTCTTGACTCTCGATTAGAACATTTAATTGTAGTATTAGCTTATCTATTCTAGGCCTTCCTATTGTATAAACATATATTACTAGCAAGTGCAGTCAACCTTCACTTCATTAGCTGGCTTTGACATGAAATGAAGAAAAGCAGTCCTCAGGATGTGTGATTGCTGCTGGGCTTAGGGGCTTGTGCTATTTCTCTCCTTGATCCACAGGTGTTTGCAGAATAAGTTTACCTTCTTCTGAGGCTTCTATGTCTGCAGTTAAGGATGTCATGGCTTCCAAGTAGCTGATATCCTAGGTGAAGTTGCACCCGAAAAGTCCCAAATGCATAAATTGACATTAAAGCCAACGGTTCCACCAGATCTAAACCTTTTGAGGGCTCTCCTAGCAGTTAGGGCATGTTTGTGCGGCAACATTTCTGCAGAAAAACATGACTTTTTCCACCAATAATTGCTAATCGTAAGTTTGGTGTTGAAAACTTGAGGATTTTGAAGTCTGAAGAGGGATCCAACTTGTGACTTTCTGCAGAAAATATGTGCTCTCTCCCTCTTCTCTCCATCACTGCATGCACGCACATGTGCGCACACACGCGCAAAAGAAAAAAGGAAAAGGAGAAAAAGAGGAGCAGGTCAAGGGTCCAGAAAGCTTCAAAGGCTCATTTGTTCCATTACCTATTAAGAAAACCACCAATCGTCATGCAACAGACACAAGTTCTTGCAAACAAGTTAGGGGTGATGCCAAGTGCTACCAATGAAAGTCCTTTCTTGGATTGTGGGCAGTCTTAAGAGCCTGCTGAAGTGGGAGTCCATCGAAGAGCTAATTCGTAAACATAAGGCTGATTCAGTGTCATTTCAAGAAACTGAATTATGTTCCATGAATGTTCATGTTCTCTGATGCAGCAGCACCAATAGACTCCGAGAGACACTCTCATGGGCCACATGTGGGGCCCATTGAAGCTTAAGAAATTTTCTTCTTTGTTTTAATTGTTATTAGGTTTAATTTTAGTAAAGAGTTGTAATTAGGATTAGGTTTATAATTTGGAAAGGATTCTTATCTTGTTTCCTAGTTTGATTAGGATATATATATATATATATATTTATATATATGGCATTGTAGAGATTCATAATCTCAGATTGAGTTAATAAGATTTTCTTCTTCTACGTGTGATTGTTTCTGCAGAAACCCTAATTGTGCCTACGGCACTTGAGATCCTAACCCTAGGATTGCATCAATATCAAGGAGTCATGGGGAGGCGCCAAGTGTTACCAATGAAAGTCCTTTCTTGGAATGTACGCAGATTTGGAAGCTGGCTGAAACGGGGGTGTATATCAAAGAGGTAATTCATAAACACAAGGCTGATTTAGTTTTATTTCAAGAAACCAAATTATGTTGCATGGATGTTCTTGTTATCAAGGAGTTATGGGGATGCAATTCAGTTGTTCCAAGATTTTTTAGTTGTGGCCACGATAAGACTTAGGTTCACTAATGGAAGAGATAGAAGATAAGAATGCAGAATGGGGAGCAGAAAATACACTATAGGAAACATACTTTTCAATAGGAAACAATACTTTTGACTGTCTAACTATCTCGGGATAGCGACGTTGAGAGGTTCCTTCTGAGCTTGGGTTCAACGGTTGATTGGGAGATAGTTGAGGAGAGGGCTGTGGTTCTATTGGATGAGGACTGATAGGCTGTTGAGGAGAGCTGGGTGTGCTTCGATGCTATTGGATCCTCCGGGGATATCTTGATATGCTGGGATAATAGATCTCTTGTTGCTAGAAGATACGGTTAGTAACTCTTCTTCGATTATTACCTGGGTTTATGGTCCTAATGATGCTACTCTTCGTGGCCGTTTTCTAGAGTGAGCTTGATTCCAACCACACAGTAGATGGGGCGAGCTGTGGTGTGTTGGGGTGATTGGAATATAACTAGATTTTCTTACAAGAAATCTAGTGGTGACCATACCACAACGGATATTCTGGCCTTTTCTGGCTGGATCAACTCTCATTCCTTTCTTGATCCGAACCCAGGTGGAGCTAGGTTCGAATGGTCTAACCATCAGAACCCACCTTCGTTGTTGTGCCTAGACTATCTTTTGGTGTCAGAAGAGTAGTTCGATTAGTTTCCTGAAGCTGGCCAGCTTGCCCTTTGGAAGCCAACCTTGGATCATTGACCTATTTCTCTTGATTACAATTGTGAAAGATCCCTTGCTGTTTCATTTTTAGCCCATGTGGTTGGAGGAAAAACAAGCTACTGACCTGATCAAGAATTTGTTGGAAAGCTTCGGGTTAGTAGTTGGGTCAGGTTCATATTGTCTTTAAAGGTCAAGAACTTGAAAGGAAAATTTGAAGAACAGGTCAAAGATCATTTTGGTGCAGCTGAGTTCACCAAAGCTAGCATTTGTAAAGCCTGGACATGAAGGAAAAATCTTCTTTGTTCACTGCAGATGAGATGACTAGAAGAATTCAATAAAAAGAGACGTTCGTTGGAAAAGTTAGAGAGGAAGAAATTAAATAGAAGCATATGACAAGATTTCTTTGGTTAAAGGATGGAGATGAGAGAACTAAATTCTTTGAATCTATGGCTTCATCTAGGCTCAGAGGTAACAGGATTAGCTATTTAATGGATGAAGGCTCAAGGCTAGAAGACGATATCATGAGACACATCTAGGATTACTTCAATGCTCTGTATGCCAAAAATGCAAGGGACAAGCCCTCTCTAGACAATCTTAATTTTGCTATGAATTTTGAAGAAAGCGCCACCTGATTGGAAAGAGAATTCCTTGTCGAGGAAGTGACGGGAGAGGTTTTTAATCTCGGGGGTGACAGAGCAAAGCACCGGATCTGGATGGCTTTGCACTTACTGGGATGTTCTTCACGAGGATGTCATGGCTTTTGTGCGAGAACTCCATGTTAGAGGAAAGCTCTCCAAAAGCATAGGGGCCTCCTCCATTGCTCTTATCCCTAAAGAGACTAGAGCTGGTTGTTTACAATATTATAGACCAATTAACCTTTATCGGCAGCATCCACAAAACCCTAGCCAATTAGCACCGGATCTGGATGGCGTTGCACTTACTGGGATGTTCTTCACGAGGACGTCATGGATTTTGTGCGAGAACTCCATGTTAGAGGAAAGCTCTCCAAAAGCATAGGGGCCTCCTCCATTGCTCTTATCCCTAAAAAGACTAGAGCTGGTTGTTTACAATATTTTAGACTAATTAGCCTTATCGGCAGCATCCACAAAACCCTAGCCAAGGTTGTAGCAAGCAAATTACAAACTATTTTGCCTTCCATCATCTCCTTCTCAAGGCGCCTTTGATCATGGGAGACAATCTTGGTCGGGGCCCTTGTTGTTGACAAGTGCATCCACTCTAGACGCAAAGATTGGAAACTAGGTCTTTTTTTGCAAATTGGACTTGGAAGTGGCCTTTGACAAAGTAGAATGGGGTTTCCTTTCATACATGTTATGCCAAATGGGGTTTGAAACCAAGTGGAAGGGATGGGTCCAATAGTGTATTTCATCTGCAACGTTTTCCATTCCCATCAATGGATCTCTGAGAGGGATTTTCCCTGCTCAAAGAGATCTCAAACAAAGGGATCCTCTATCCCCTTTCCTCTTCGTCGTCGTTGATGAGGCCTTGAGCCACACAGTTGCATTTCTAGGTGTAGGTGGAGCTAACTTGATCACAGGGTTTAAACCAGCCATGAACGCTCCTATAGTCACTTGTAATTCGCAGATGACACTCTTTTTTCGTGAGGTGGAGAAAGATCAAGTAAAAAATGCAATTTCCATTCTTAGCTGTTTCAAAGAAGTTTCGAGCTGAAAGATCAACCTTTTCAAGGGTGCTTTATATGGGATGTTTGTAGATAGTGCTCTTCTTCATCTTACTGAAGTTATGGGTTGCAAAGTGGATTCCTTCCCATCCTCCTACCTTAGGCTACTCTTGTGCTGACTTTATCCCATCTTTACACTGGCACGCTTACTTTAGCTTGCATATCGTCTGGTCTACCCTTTCGCTTGCGCGCCTTCTGGTCTTTCCTTTTGC
This sequence comes from Persea americana, assembly GCA_029852735.1. Taxonomy (NCBI): domain Eukaryota; kingdom Viridiplantae; phylum Streptophyta; class Magnoliopsida; order Laurales; family Lauraceae; genus Persea; species Persea americana. The sequence continues at coordinate 85,603,832 of CM056810.1, forward strand.
CTGAATACCTCCCCTTTCCTCCTTCATTGGTTAGGGTGCATTTCATGCGACAAGAGGATTTCGTGACAGAAAGAGAATTTATTCTGATTTTCTGTGCAATCCACTGTTCTTGGTTTGGTGTGATACATTTCTTCTCAGAAAAGGTTTAAAAAATTAGTTTTTCCTCAATATAGAGGATTTTGATTTCCTAGGAGGAGTCCCCTCTCCCATGGAAATAGAAATCCATGGAGCTCCATGGAGCACAAAAACCTCTCTCTCTCTCTCTCTCTCTCTCTCTCTCTCTCTCTCTCTCTCTCTGCATGATAAATTATGGTCTATATATTTATCCTGTATAAAGGTTGAAAGGTATATTAATATGTCACGGCATAAATGTTTCCTCCTTTGACCCCCAAAGTGCAGATTAATATAAATAAAGAACAAGAAGGGATTCAAAACCAACAGTCTACCTTGACACCCAGCATGCAGATTTTTGAACTGTAGAACCGAAAAAAGATGGGTTGGGGGAGTACAGACAAGAAGAATAATGATACAGATAGAACAAAAAAAAAAGTGAATAAATAAATAGAGAGCAAGACAATAAAGCAATAAAATCATCAGATCTTCCGTCCAGGAAGAAATCATAGACTTGACACAACCCCAACAATCCGGTCAACAATCCGGTGATTCTTTCCAGTACAATCGCTTAACTAACATTCCAATCAATACCCACACCTCCAACACTCTCCTCACAGAAACCATCTAAACAACACATCCATCACATCAAAAATCACCCAAAAAAAAAAAAACACAAACTTTCCCTAATTTTCATCATCATAATCCAATCAAACAATAACCCAACAACCAATCCAACATACACACCCTGCATAACACCGCACGCAAACAAGAAAACACAAACAACTTCGGAAAAAAAAACAGCATATGGACCAGAACCCTAGAACACCAACTCTATCCAACTACGAAAAGAAGAAGATCGGAACAAAAATCCCCATCTCGAATCAGATGCGATGAAATGAAAAGAAACGAGGAAGAAGACACTAACCTTGACAGCCATATTGTATTCTTCCATCTTGCGATGATTCCGAAAGGGCGAGTAGGAGGAGCGAAGGAGAGATGTTTGTAGAAATGGCTCAGAGAGAGAAGAAGAAGAAGAGTGACGGAGAGCTTCGAAGCTCGAAGGGATGGAGAGATGTGCAGTGCGAGACCTTCGATCGCGAGCGTACCTTTTAAGCCGGCATGTGAGTCGATTCTTCGAAAGGCGCTATGGAAGTTTTGTGGGTAATCAATGAACGTACGATGTTTCCACGACACAACCATATAAAGAGGGTTTCTTGGGGAGAAAGCTCTGCGCGTTCGCTTCGCTGCGAAGATAACCCCGGTTAAGGACTACACGCGTTGTCTACACGCGTGAAAGCTTGGGGTATGTGTGAGAAGTGAGAACTAGTGGGCGTCTATTTGGATGGGTCCCAACTCCCATTTCCCCTTTTTTTTTTTTCCCTTCCAAGAGAGGAAGCTATTTTTACGGTTTGGTGTGTGATGAAAATCACAATAGTGAATTAAGTTTTATTTTAAGATTTTATAAAAAAGTGTTTGAAAGTGGTTGTTTTCCAATGGAAGAGGAAAAGGTCCATTGAATTGATTCTTTTCTAGACCTACACAAATGTGATTTTATAATTTTTCTCCACTCCCATTTTAATTTCATGTTTGTTTATGTTATTGATAAAGTAATAGTGGAGTGAATGTTACATCAAAGGTAAAGGTGAGAAAAAGTTGTGGTGATGTAATATTTATATTTTTTATTTTTTTGTTATGGGGAAAAGTAATGTGAGGAAGAGTGGTAAAGCATAGACTTTTTGTCTTGGGTTTACTTTACCAAAAAACTGCCTCATTTTTACTTGGTGAGAACTTGTGACAACTAGTAAACTATGACGTAAAGTGGGTGGCTGTGGGAGATTTGTTTTTTCACTCATTTTTGCCAATCAAACATGGTCGAGGCAATGTGGGTAATTACTTATATTACTTTACCTCCCTTTTTTATTTTACTCCAAGTAAGTACATATGCACAAAGAGCACACTTTATTACCTTTTCTTTTAATAATAATAATATAATAGTCAGAACAACAACATATACAAACTAGAGAAAATGGAAGCATCTAATGTAGGCCTTCAATATGCAAGAATGCTTTAGAAAGACTTTCGCACCACTCTTTTTTCCCCCCACCATTTTACCAATTGATTATCGGTTTTATGCTAGAGAGGTCAACGATAGAAGCTATCTTCTCACTTAGACAATTAATGGAAAAATATCAAGCAAAGAGGAAAAATCTGTATATGGTCTTCATCGATCTAGAAAAAGCCGACAACATGCCACCTAGAAATTTAATTTGGTGAGTTTTAAATTTAAAAAAATATTCGAAGAGGTTATATTGAAATTATTAAAAACATGTATGACGGAGCAATAATGAGTGTGAAGATTACTCGTGGAGAGATAGGGGAGTCTCCAAATCCTCCTCAACTATACATCTAAAATTACTGTAAAAATTGTGAAAACTAAAAGAAATTCGAAAGTTAAAAGTAGTAGAGTGCTTTTTTTCGAAACCTTCAAAAGTGAGAGATTGTGAGCTCAGAACTTTACAATGTATATCATTTTAGCATTTTATTAAGGTATGTTCGTGCTTAGCTTGAACCGTATTAATTGAAATTAGGATGGTCAAATTAATTGCTTTCGCTTATATTAATTGGTCAAAATAACTCCAAATTCTTGGCATTCCCATAGGAAATTAAACCTACCCGTTGGATATTTGGGGCTACTTTGTACTCAAGCAAGTGTGATCAACTTGTTAATCGCTGCTATCTTTTCATTTATTTTGGTGTAAGCATGGATAAAATCCACAAAATAATTAGAAGATTCCTTTGGAGTTCTTTGGATGAGAAATAGTGTATTCATACAATTGTATGGATGGGTCCATGCATGTCGGGCTTTAAACGAGGTTTGGGCATTATTTCCATAAAAGATCAAAATGCAACATGTCCCATTAGAGAGTGTTGGAATTTTGCAACAGGGAGAGATTCAATTTGAATAGCATGGGAGAAAGCTAACAATTTAAAAACAACTTCTTTTCGATATGTTAATTGTCATAGTTATTCCTTTTAGAGTGGAAAAGCATTTTCAAATACGAAGATCTAGCTCAAAAACAATAATTTCATATCAATGCTAAAAGCTTCACAGAAGGCTTATTGGTAGCCTTGGCAGTAAAATTTATGGGGAAAATCAATCGGTATTATTCTTGGATTCAAACTCACGATTAGTTGGCTTGCGATATCATATTAAGTTTTCTTAAATAGCCATTCCAACTAATACCTCGATGTGTTAGTAGAGGCACATTACTTTTTACTAATTGGAGTACCAAGATGCGGCTCAAAGTCAACATTCCAAAGCATTCCTTTATGACTTGGTGGTGTCTTCGTAAACATGTAAAATCTGGAGATAATGCTGTGCCTAGGTCGGCCAAGATCCTTTAGATGACCTATGTTGTGTTTGATTACAGAAGACCCGCGGTAGCAATGGAGTCGTGAAAGTAAAGCTATTTCAAGCCTTCTTCATCATATGGTTCAAGATAAAATTTTGGAGATCATGGCTTTTCTTTGTTTTTCTTCAAATTGTTATCATGTTTGGAAGGTAAGGAATGAGAGAAAATTTAATAATGTCTCTAAGCGAAAGAGATTATTAGAGAAGCTAGATGTATTAAATAATGAGGCAAAATATTAAATATTCGTTTCTTCTTTATAAGTTTGCTTTCTTTGAGATTTATTTTCTTTCTGATAATAATCATCATCCAAATTTTAATATATATTTATTTTTAGGTCTAGGCTTAGCATAGCCCTTTGTTGCTAGTTTTATGTTAAACGAAAATGAAATGTCTGCTTCAAAAGGAGATGTCTGCCTGCATAGGTAGAAAATTCAAATTTGCAACTTTTCCTCCACTATGAGAGGAGGAAAAGTTGCAACAAGGGTTACCACCACGATATGTAGCATATAGCATTTGCAACTTTTCCTCCGCTTGAGAGGATGAAAACTTGGAGCATTTTCAGCGGTACCACTTATGCATGCCACTGTAAGGGAATGAATGAAATGTTCTTTGGTATTTTGGTAACTGGGATGACTTATATTTTCTATCATTAAAGAAATATTTTAGGACTTAAGATTTGGATTCATAGAGATAATTTATACAATTGAATTTGTTTAATAGAAATATTATAAGTTTGATAGGGAAATTTTAGGGGATTCAAACTTATCAAATGGATAACTTCATAGTTTAACAGTTTGGGAAGGGCCCATGTCAAAGCGTTGTATTTTTTTTTTTTTCATTTGTATTTTTCCGAAATGAGAGCTTCGTACATGCCTATGTGGCAAAACGAATCATATTGCTTTAATATATATAATTGCTTGGATAATCAACTTCCTCAAGGTTAGAATTACTAACCTCCTCATTAATAAAATTAGAACCTTTCCATCCCCTTACTGTTAGGCCCCGCCCCGAACTAATCATAATTAAGACTAATTAATCCCAATTAGTGTTACTTAAACATGATTAATTGTGCTAATTGTGATTAATGAACTAAATGAGTTGGGTTAGTCTCACATGATTGGATTAAGTTTAATGAAGTAGAATTGAATGGGATTGAGTTGATAAGAATGAGTTTAAACTCAAACAAGGTAAACTAAGGACCTTTTTTTTGTAAATACGAGTTTTCACGTATTTTGTCAAATACGGAAATTCTTGATACCAATGTGTGTATCTCGAGAAGTACGTCAACTTTCATAATACACTTGACTCCAATTGACTTAGGATTCATCAAATGAACCTTCATTTGACTTAGAATGTAAATAAGGAAAATGGAAGAGGGCTTTAGTGCAAAAAGTTTATTATATAAGCTAAGAGATGGGTTCCTTTCCCATTTTAGCAAACCCTAGGCACCCCCTTCTTCCTTCTCTTCCATTTCTTCTCCATTAAGAGTGAGGATTTGGAACTTGCAAGCAGTTTTAGAGGGAGCTTGGTCATCTTCATCTTCTCCATTGAGCTTCCACCATTATTGAAGAGCTTGGAGATTCTTTGGGAGAGATTTGTGTCAAACCAAGCCAAGTGAAAGGGGCTTTTTATCAAAGAAGCTTAAAAGGAGGCAAATATAAATACTACTTGTGAATGGTCTTAGTCATTGTAGCATTTAATGGAGTTCTATGAATATTAGGTTTTTGTATATTTCCATTGTTTTTAGAATGGAATGTTTATGGATTGATGGAATGGTTAGGTGTGTTATTAATGTGTGAATGGTGTGAATGAGGAGTGGACAGGAGGTCCAAAACTTATTGCAGGTGGTTGTTGTAATGAATGGAGAAAGGAGTAGAGAATAGAGAGAGTTGCAGAAATCTGGACTGGTTGGTTCGCTCGAGCGACCAACTCTCTGGATGAAGGCGCTCGAGCGGACAAGGGTCTGCTCGAGCGACCACTTTCTGTTTGAGTTCGCTCGAGCGAACTTTGGGTTCGCTCGAGCGACCACTTCTCTGTCTGGATCCGCTCGAGCGAACTTGAGTCCGCTCGAGCGAACCTGATACTAGACAGGGCATTGATTGAGGCCGAAAATTTGGTTTTGGATTTTGTAGGAAACATGAGTACTTTTGGACACTTGTATGTCCTCAAAAATTAGCTTTGTGGCTAATTAATGCAAATAGAGATTTGGTGAGGATTGGGAATAATGGAATAGAATTTTAAGAATTGAACCCTTGAATTAATAATGGGTTAATTGTCAATTGGTCATGGACTATACCTCCATAAGTGTTAATCACGTGGACTCCAGTGTACATATAAATACAAATGTAATGTCCATCGAAAATAACGCGTACATTAGATAACCAACAGTTGCACTCAAATAGTGGGTAGGAACATGAATAGAAATGAGTAGAATCGGGTAGTTAGTGATTCTCTCATATCATTGTATTCTGTAACACTTCATTCCAATCTTACAAGATTAATGTCATTGTTTGTTCCATTTCCATCGTTAATAATGGAATCACTGTATAGAACTGAATCTAGAAATGGATTGATATTGAAATGTATTGACCTTGAGTCTGGCACTACCTAGCTATTGTATTGAATTCTAAACGAATTAATAATGATTATTTTCATGAGGCCGGGGTCATGAATGGTGCGCCCTTCCGCCCTGAGCCAAATGACTATTCCTAATGCAGCAGATGGATTTGGGGGCATTTTGGAGCTCCGTGGTGATGCTAGTGTCCCTGGCCCGGACACTGGTAAGTCCCACAAATTCCGATCATATCTACGGGTACTAATTGATGCCTTCAATTCGGAAAATGAATCATTCCTTTGAGGGAAGATGGTAAATGACATGAATTGGCATGAAATGGCATGAAATAAATTGAAATGAAAGCTATGGTAGTTGCCATCTTGTACATGTTATTGATTGATTTATTATGCTCCTCCATTGTCTAGAATTGGAATTGTCCGCTAAATATGTTAAATGAATTTAGTAAATGTACTAACATGTGCTATTACAAGTCTTATTTATACATTGTTGAACTGTCGTGTTCATTAGTGTTATTGATGACATTACAGGCCCGATTGCCCGTGCTGGCCCAGCAGCGGCCCCGGCGGCAGCGGAGGAGATCGTTGCGATTCCTCCGGGAGGATTGATAGAGTGGGATGGTCAGAATACCAATTGATAATGGTATTCGAGTGTGCAAATGAACTATGGATGTTTTGGGAAATTCATTTTGAGAATTCTTTTGAATAGTTGAAACTCATTTTGGGAATGTAATATTTTGAGAACTTGTATAGTCATCAATTTGCATAATGTTTAGATATGCTAGAGTTGATGAAAGAAAGCAAATGAACAATACATGTATAAGGAACTCTATTTTGTATACATGTACAATTTGAATTAGTTTGTCAATGTGTATTTCCGCAATTTGTACAATTGACAGGTACTTGTGAATGAATATTATCCCTTGTGGATTCTATTTTAACTTAGGTTAATTCAGAGTTCACGGGAGTAAGTATGGTTCACGGCCCTGAATTATCGTAACTCGGGCCCGGGTCGTGACACTTACCTTATCCAATTCCCCCCAACTCCCACCCCCACCCCCACCCCCACCCCCACCCCCGCCAAGCTAACACTTGTCCTCCTTGGGCTGCATCATCTCCTTCTTTGACAAGAAAGAAGGCCTATTCCATGTTGGGGGTGTGATTTTTTTAGATGGTAACATCCTCAATATAATCCCTCTCCCTCCACAAACAATGGTAGCATGAACAATGCAGAAAATATTCTCAGCCGAATTAGCAATTATATCACACCACTTTAGCTTATGGTGGAAAGAAAGTACATTCTGGACCTGTAATTATTTGGATCCAATCTACATATAACTAAAACAGGGAGAGTAGGGATTTTCCAAATCTTTCTTTGGCTTCCTTGTCGAAAGCGTCATCTCCCAGATACATGTAGACATAAGCCCTGCACAGCAGCTCACTCTCCACCTTGCTGATAATCTCATCCTTAACTGCAAAAAGGAATACTCTAATCATTGCTTTCCTTTCAAAATAGAGTTCTAATTATATGATTATCAAACTCAGGGTTATGGGCTTTGATTCCACATCTGGGCCCCATAGTTTCGCAAACCATACGAGGTTTCTGCCCCCATGTAGAAACACCACGCAATAAAAACTAGCCCAGATGGAAAGATAAGAATGATCCAGTATTTTGGGCTATTTCTTTGGTCCACAAACAACATGGGCCACACATATGGAAAATGGAAGTTGAAAGGGTTGATCTGACTTTTTTTCCTTTTTTTTCTTTTTTTCTGGTATGGAACATAGGACATGGACTTGACATGATGAACGAGCTGGAACTGAGATGTGCCAGGAGCAAGAGCAAGAGCAACTTTAACTAGGTTGGATTCAGTTGTCATCGGGTGAGACCTGGATCATGATCCAGTTCTACTAATTTGTAGGGATGGAAATGAGTTGGGCTAAACCTGCATCTGCCCCTACTGACACCCACCCTGTAGCCTGTAGGTTGTAGGTGACCCTTGAAGATTTATAATTTGTGATTCTGAACATGCCATTGACGGATCACACGGCCTTTTGTGCCCGCGACACATAACATTATACTGTTATAGACTCAGATCTGATGATCATAATTGTCGGGTCTTGAACCTGCACCCAAATCCCAGCTCTTGGGTCTAAACTTGGACCCGGACGAGTAAATTCAGATGTTGATTTTAGGTGGGACTAGTGCTCGGCCCAACCCATATGTGGTTCTCACTTACTCTTTGTCTGGAGAATAAATCCAGGAAGCCTTGTGATCTCAATTACTGATCCAGCATTTAGCTTGATGTGATCGCCAGCTGCTCCCATGACCCTAGCATAGAAGGTTAGTTAGCATCAATACATGTTAATACTCTTTACCACTGAGAAAAAAAAGTTTACTAAGAGGATCCCAGTTCTCATAAGATGATATGGAGAGTTGAAATAGATCCCACGATCACCTATGAGGTTTTTGATTTGTAGACGAAATTTAATATAGAATCAAACCCAAATGGTTTCAAGTTCCCCATGACAATCATGGGTGAGAGGTTAATAAAGTAGGATAGGGGCCACATTTGCATCATCAAACCAAGGGCTTACACAGTTAGTGTAAAATTTTGGCTAGTGACATTTCAGGTAGGGTCAAAGGTGGGACTCAAGGCCAGCAGCTCCAACATGAAGGATGGACCTGACCATCAGCTGAAATTTAGCTGAAGAATTTTATCAAGGGTGATTTTCAGTGGGTTGGGATGATTTGATCATGGGGAAACTTGAATGATCATATCTATGCAATTCCAAGCATATATATATCCTTTTCAATTCCCTCCATCTCCTCTAGGACTCACTGTCCTTGTGGGTCCCGAATAGGGCAGCAGATGTGGACTCTTCCCCTTCCAATACTCCAAACACAGCCAAAGCAGCAACAAGAACATTAGGAGGAATGGAAATATATTTACTTGTTTACTAGTTCTTCGTTCTTTTGACCTCCTGTAACCTTCTTGATAGCTGCACCCAGGCCTTCGTCGAAGTTCTTTCTCACCATGCTCATAGTTAGGGCACTGAAGACAATGACCAGCCTCACCATCAACTCCACATCGCTGTTTATCACCAACTCATACATCGCGTTTGTGGGCTGCTTGGGAGGCTTCTCAATCTTTGATTTCAGAAGCACTTTTAGTTTCTCATTGTCCACAAACATCCCTGCATGTTCAGCAATATCAATTGGTTGGTATCCTCCCTTTCTGTTGAAAATGTTTTTTTTTTTTTTTTTCCTGTAGAATTAACTAGTTTCTTGGTGATCTGCAGTTCAATTAATTTGAAGTTTGCAGTTTGTAATTTGAGACTTGGCATGATAAAAAAAATTCAGTTGAGTAGGCTCTTTTTATTCGCAGTTGGAGTTTGACAAGTTCAATCAACTAATTCATCTTTGTTCTTGCCATTAAGTTCATTACTGAACCACAAAGACCTACCCACCCTACCCATAATTCATGGGCCCCTGTCCTCATGGCTGGGTTACCAAAAACAGGAAAAAGAAGAAAAAACTGGCTGTTCTTGGACCAGTGACAAGGGTAGTGTCATAGAGAGGACCAGGGTACAAACTCTGTGGTTACTTTAAAAATAATAAAATGTTTGCAAGGTCGGAAGCAAATTTTAAGTATAGGCGGAGTAGGGATGTAAATGGTCTCCCATTTTACGATTATAGGGAGGTTTCGAGCCATTAAAAATCAGGTTTGAGTCCTTATTTAGGCCCCGATAAGTAAATGGGTATAGGTCCGAGTCCTTTTTTTTGGACCCATGACCTAAACAGATCTAGATCCGATTCCACATTGGTTCAGACCTGTGAATCCGGAACCCAACATATTATCTTAATTTTCAAGAGTCTCTCTTAAAAACTAAGGTAGTTTTCCCATATCATTCTCTACTTAGATTTGGACACATCCCATATATAGAACCGGTTCCGATTTTGGCTCCATCTTCTCATTAACGGTTTTAGTTCTAAAACTAGAAACCGGTTTCGAACCATTTCTAGTTCCATATTCTCATTAACGATTTTGGTTCTAGGTCCACCATGGAACTAGATCAGCCTGACTCATTATCATCCTTACCGTTGAGGAGAAAATTCTCCTGCCTACCAAAAATTTTGACCATTATAAATAACCACCCATCTTTTTTATTTTTGCAAATAACCATTACTATTATTCCAAATATTTTCTTTTAACCACCTTGACTAACAAAGAGGCTAGCTTTTGTCAAGTTGGTGGATTTTGAACTATTTTTACTGAAAAGGTTAACTTTTCTCTAGATCTAACCTCACTCAGTTTAAAACTTTGTATAAAGTGTATCAATCCTGATCAAAGTTAACGATTATTTAGCATTATAACCTCAAATTTAATTCGTACGAGGTTTCGTTCTCAATTAAAAAAAAAACTTTTCAGCACAAAATACAAGGAATGTCATCAATTAACCAAAAACCATGTATTGGTTTATTTTCAAGGTAGATCAATAAAGGTGGTTATTTCTGAAAAAGGAAAATTTTGAAGAAGGATTTAAGTTTCTGTCTTATTTCAAAAAAGGACACAAGTTTCAAAAGATTTCAAATTAGTTCCTAAGTTTTTAAAAAAGTTTTCAATTAAGGACTCCCGTCCATTTAAAGCTATTTTTGGACAACTTTTTTTCCAATCTTTTTTAAATACCAAATTATCATTTACTTCCTCTATATTTTCCTTATTTCCTTTACCGGCGCCTACACGGTGATCAAAGATAACCGGTGTTTCCATAGCGATCGGCTGCATGTAGTGGTTGCCAAAACCATATCATGACTTTAGATGAAGGGTAATTTGGATATTTTTAAAATATTGAGGGAAAAAGTCGCCAAAAAGTACCTTTTAAATGACAAATGGGCTGAATGTTCTTAATTGAAAAATTACTGAAAAACTTAGAAACCAGTTTGGAACGTTTTGAAACTCATGTCCTTTTTTGATAAGGCAAACCTTATTTGAAAATTCCCCTTTTAAAAATGAGCAATCAATATGGTTAGCTGGATATACCTTTTTTTTTTTTATAATGTAGGTGTCCCAGCCTTTTGGACAAAAATAATTCCTACAGGCCCAAGAGAGAAATTTGGGTACAATTCCCATATGGCCCCAGCGTGGTGGTGCAATTTTGAACCAACAATCTCCAGGTGTAAACCGTGGTCCTAGACCAACTAAGCTACCCTTTGAGATTAAAATTATAATGTGAAAATTGGGGCATTCCGAGAATTGAACTCAAGACCTCCCGCACCCTTACAAGTAAAAATTCATCATCAGGAAAAATCTCCATGCACCAAGTACAAACAAGCTAAATCATAATAATAAATGAGCTTCAAATCATACCAAAGCCATATATTTTAATACCGAGTCCAAGAACACTCTTCTTCCTCAATCCCACGGAATAAAGCAGCTTCCCATCATCTAGTTTGGTGGGGAAGGAAACGCCTGTCTTGGGTTCTATTTCAGTCGCTACCTCCTCTTCTTTTGATGTTCCAATGGTCACCTTTTCTTCCTTCTGCTCCTTTGGTACCACGTCCATGGCCTTCTCTTTTCCTGCCAACATGTAATTTTCACAAGAGCTTTGGGCTTGGGTGCAGATCTAGTTGGTTTATGGACTGGTATTTAAATAATGTTAGAGACAAAACCAGGGAAGAGCGGTTGGGTGTTGAGATATTAATGCATGTGAGATATGATTAGTTTTCTGTAGTGGGATACGGGTCTTATACAGTTTCAGCAGTAAGTTCTAAAATAATTAATACTGTCTGTGGGCCTTTTAGATCTACGCCAAAAAAAAAAAAAAAAAAGATTAGTTGGATTTAGATAATCATGAGAAGAAATGGATCGTGGACTAATCTTTAATTTTGACAATCTCGATCTTTGATTAAAAACAGATTAAGATCATTTGATCGGGCTAATATCAAATATCTCCCTCGTCTACATTCAAACGTTTTCATTGTCATACTCGTTGAGTGACGGTGGAATTTATCCCAACATCCATGAAACTTTGGAACCTAAAAGTCCGGTAACATCATCTCTCTCCCTCCTTCCCTCCTTAATAAGCTATAAATTTGTTGGAGGTTGATGACTTTTATTATCCAAACAACTCTCTAGCACCCTGTGAATGTACTGCTGGGCAAATCTTATTCTAGTGTGTTAATATTTTTGTTGGCTAATTCATAGGTTAGACAAAACTCTAGGTCTATTGAGTTGTATTAGTCTATTGAGTTGTATTTTTTTTTTTATTTTAGAATGGAATGTGGTTATGTCGCCGGGAGAGCTGAAGTGAAGATTAGAAGAAAAAAGAAAACAAGGCGAAATCCCCCAGGCCCGATTAATCGGAGCATTTGTCCGATCGATCGGACAATATATGCGCCCCAGTTAAATAGGCTGTCCGATAGATCGGATGCACTGTCCGATTGATCGGACATGCAGCGTAGTTTCGGGAAAGTCTCCTATTTTGCTACAAATTGGTTTCCTTTTGAGACTTGATTTCCCAATTTGAGTCCTGCTTATGCTCTAAGTCTAAGGCACAAATTTAGTACTATAAATAGGGTGTTGCTCTCAACCCTAAAGTGTGTGTGTGTGTGTGTGTGTGTGCGGAAATTGAAGATTAGAAACACCACCTCTCATCATTCTGAATCAGAGATATTTTAGAGAGAGAAATATTCTCTAGAGCCATTGAGAGATTGTTCTGAATGGTTGATCTAGAAGATTGTTGCTATTTCTACTTCCTTATAGAAGATAGTTCATCTTGATTGATAAGATATGGGGAGATCGAGTAAGAAGAACGGGGCATGCTGGATGTCGTGTTAGTAGATTCTTTACAAGAATAACTATAGTCCTTAGGTCGAGGTACAGACTAAGATAAAGAAGCTTGTAAGTATATCTTGTAACTGTTCGTGAACTATTCATTTTTGGTTCGTAGTTTCTCCCTGGATAGGGTTTCCATGCTAAAATATTGTGTTTGCCTTCTTGTGGTGTGTGATTGGTAGATAGCTAGTTATATTGTTTGATTAGTTATTTCCGCTGCATGTTGATTGGTTAAATTAGAATTAGTGATCCATTCTGGTAGCCCCTGCAAAAACTCTCATAGTGGGAGGTGAGCGTGCCATCAAATTTATCACATGTAAATTAAGGAGTGAAATTTTGGTACAATGCCATTATTTTGAGTGGTTTTAATTTTACAAATCAAGGTCACACTCATGTAGTGGCCTCTTTCGACCATTGATTCGACAACTAACATAAGAGATGCATCTAAGGTGCCCAAACGAGAACAAGGGATTTTATTGCATACGGTTTCTACTCTGCTTTTATTTCAGTTCTATGGAGTAGCTTGCCTTGTGCAACAAGGATGGGACATCTTGTATCTTTTTCTTTCCAACAATTGGCTGTCGGAAGAAGTTGTCAATGAGGTGGTTGAGGTATTTAATTGCGCAGGCACGAGGGAGTTACTCCTTATCTACTTAGATGGTGCCTCATCTACTTAGTTGACTACTCATCTACTTAGTTGGCTCATTTAATGCATGGAATGGCGCCATGATATTAGATTGGCTGGTCTATCAATGACATGGAGATGAATTTAAATATCTTAAGGGCCTTTGGGCATGTTTGTTTTATTTACCAATTGATAATGGTATTCGAGTGTGCAAATGAACTATGGATGTTTTGGGAAATTTATTTTGAGAATTCTTTTGAATAGTTGAAACTCATTTTGGGAATGTAATATTTTGAGAACTTGTATAGTCATCAATTTGCATAATGTTTAGATATGCTAGAGTTGATGAAAGAAAGCAAATGAACAATACATGTATAAGGAACTCTATTTTGTATACATGTACAATTTGAATTAGTTTGTCAATGTGTATTTCCGCAATTTGTACAATTGACAGGTACTTGTGAATGAATATTATCCCTTGTGGATTCTATTTTAACTTAGGTTAATTCAGAGTTCACGGGAGTAAGTATGGTTCACGGCCCTGAATTATCGTAACTCGGGCCCGGGTCGTGACACTTACCTTATCCAATTCCCCCCCACTCCCACCCCCACCCCCACCCCCACCCCCACCCCCACCCCCGCCAAGCTAACACTTGTCCTCCTTGGGCTGCATCATCTCCTTCTTTGACAAGAAAGAAGGCCTATTCCATGTTGGGGGTGTGATTTTTTTAGATGGTAACATCCTCAATATAATCCCTCTCCCTCCACAAACAATGGTAGCATGAACAATGCAGAAAATATTCTCAGCCGAATTAGCAATTATATCACACCACTTTAGCTTATGGTGGAAAGAAAGTACATTCTGGACCTGTAATTATTTGGATCCAATCTACATATAACTAAAACAGGGAGAGTAGGGATTTTCCAAATCTTTCTTTGGCTTCCTTGTCGAAAGCGTCATCTCCCAGATACATGTAGACATAAGCCCTGCACAGCAGCTCACTCTCCACCTTGCTGATAATCTCATCCTTAACTGCAAAAAGGAATACTCTAATCATTGCTTTCCTTTCAAAATAGAGTTCTAATTATATGATTATCAAACTCAGGGTTATGGGCTTTGATTCCACATCTGGGCCCCATAGTTTCGCAAACCATACGAGGTTTCTGCCCCCATGTAGAAACACCACGCAATAAAAACTAGCCCAGATGGAAAGATAAGAATGATCCAGTATTTTGGGCTATTTCTTTGGTCCACAAACAACATGGGCCACACATATGGAAAATGGAAGTTGAAAGGGTTGATCTGACTTTTTTTCCTTTTTTTTCTTTTTTTCTGGTATGGAACATAGGACATGGACTTGACATGATGAACGAGCTGGAACTGAGATGTGCCAGGAGCAAGAGCAAGAGCAACTTTAACTAGGTTGGATTCAGTTGTCATCGGGTGAGACCTGGATCATGATCCAGTTCTACTAATTTGTAGGGATGGAAATGAGTTGGGCTAAACCTGCATCTGCCCCTACTGACACCCACCCTGTAGCCTGTAGGTTGTAGGTGACCCTTGAAGATTTATAATTTGTGATTCTGAACATGCCATTGACGGATCACACGGCCTTTTGTGCCCGCGACACATAACATTATACTGTTATAGACTCAGATCTGATGATCATAATTGTCGGGTCTTGAACCTGCACCCAAATCCCAGCTCTTGGGTCTAAACTTGGACCCGGACGAGTAAATTCAGATGTTGATTTTAGGTGGGACTAGTGCTCGGCCCAACCCATATGTGGTTCTCACTTACTCTTTGTCTGGAGAATAAATCCAGGAAGCCTTGTGATCTCAATTACTGATCCAGCATTTAGCTTGATGTGATCGCCAGCTGCTCCCATGACCCTAGCATAGAAGGTTAGTTAGCATCAATACATGTTAATACTCTTTACCACTGAGAAAAAAAAGTTTACTAAGAGGATCCCAGTTCTCATAAGATGATATGGAGAGTTGAAATAGATCCCACGATCACCTATGAGGTTTTTGATTTGTAGACGAAATTTAATATAGAATCAAACCCAAATGGTTTCAAGTTCCCCATGACAATCATGGGTGAGAGGTTAATAAAGTAGGATAGGGGCCACATTTGCATCATCAAACCAAGGGCTTACACAGTTAGTGTAAAATTTTGGCTAGTGACATTTCAGGTAGGGTCAAAGGTGGGACTCAAGGCCAGCAGCTCCAACATGAAGGATGGACCTGACCATCAGCTGAAATTTAGCTGAAGAATTTTATCAAGGGTGATTTTCAGTGGGTTGGGATGATTTGATCATGGGGAAACTTGAATGATCATATCTATGCAATTCCAAGCATATATATATCCTTTTCAATTCCCTCCATCTCCTCTAGGACTCACTGTCCTTGTGGGTCCCGAATAGGGCAGCAGATGTGGACTCTTCCCCTTCCAATACTCCAAACACAGCCAAAGCAGCAACAAGAACATTAGGAGGAATGGAAATATATTTACTTGTTTACTAGTTCTTCATTCTTTTGACCTCCTGTAACCTTCTTGATAGCTGCACCCAGGCCTTCGTCGAAGTTCTTTCTCACCATGCTCATAGTTAGGGCACTGAAGACAATGACCAGCCTCACCATCAACTCCACATCACTGTTTATCACCAACTCATACATCGCGTTTGTGGGCTGCTTGGGAGGCTTCTCAATCTTTGATTTCAGAAGCACTTTTAGTTTCTCATTGTCCACAAACATCCCTGCATGTTCAGCAATATCAATTGGTTGGTATCCTCCCTTTGTGTTGAAAATGTTTTTTTTTTTTTTTTTCCTGTGGAATTAACTAGTTTCTTGGTGATCTGCAGTTCAATAAATTTAAGTTTGCAGTTTGTAATTTGAGACTTGGCATGATAAAAAAAAATTCAGTTGAGTAGGCTCTTTTTATTCGCAGTTCGAGTTTGACAAGTTCAATCAACTAATTCTTCTTTGTTCTTGCCATTAAGTTCATTACTGAAGCACAAAGACCTACCCACCCTACCCATAATTCATGGGCCCCTGTCCTCATGGCTGGGTTACCAAAAACAGGAAAAAGAAGAAAAAACTGGCTGTTCTTGGACCAGTGACAAGGATAGTGTCATAGAGAGGACCAGGGTACAAACTCTGTGGTTACTTTAAAATAATAAAATGTTTGCAAGGTCGGAAGCAAATTTTAAGTATAGGCGGAGTAGGGATGTAAATGGTCTCCCATTTTATGATTATAGGGAGGTTTCGAGACATTAAAAATCATGTTTGAGTCCTTATTTAGGCCCCGATAAGTAAATGGGTATAAGTCCGAGTCCTTTTTTTTGGACCCATGACCTAAACAGGTCTGGATCCGATTCCACATTGGTTCAGACCTGTGGATTCGGAACCCAACATATTATCTTAATTTTCAAGAGTCTCTCTTAAAAACTAGGGTAGTTTTCCCATATCATTCTCTACCTAGATTTGGACACATCCCATATATGGAACCGGTTCC
The DNA here is from genome assembly GCA_029852735.1 of Persea americana. Lineage (NCBI taxonomy): Eukaryota > Viridiplantae > Streptophyta > Magnoliopsida > Laurales > Lauraceae > Persea > Persea americana. Next base: position 85,620,911 of record CM056810.1, read on the forward strand.
GATTTTGGCTCCATCTTCTTATTAACGGTTTTAGTTCTAAAACTAGAAACCGGTTTCGAACCATTTCTAGTTCCATATTCTCATTAACGATTTTGGTTCTAGGTCCACCATGGAACTAGATCGGCCTGACTCATTATCATCCTTACCGTTGAGAAGAAAATTCTCCTGCCTACCAAAATTTTGACCATTATAAATAACAACCAACCTTTTTTATTTTTGCAAATAACCATTACTATTATTCCAAATATTTTCTTTTAACCACCTTGACTAACAAAGAGGCTAGCTTTTGTCAAGTTGGTGGATTTTGAACTATTTTTACTGAAAAGGTTAACTTTTCTTTAGATCTAACCTCACTCAGTTTAAAACTTTGTATAAAGTGTATCAATCCTGATCAAAGTTAACGATTATTTAGCATTATAACTTCAAATTTAATTCGTACGAGGTTTCGTTCTCAATTAAAAAAAAAACTTTTCAGCACAAAATACAAGGAATGTCATCAATTAACCAAAAACCATGTATTGGTTTATTTTCAAGGTAGATCAATAAAGGTGGTTATTTCTGAAAAAGGAAAATTTTGAAGAAGGATTTAAGTTTCTGTCTTATTTCAAAAAAGGACACAAGTTTCAAAAGATTTCAAATTAGTTCCTAAGTTTTTAAAAAAGTTTTCAATTAAGGACTCCCGTCCATTTAAAGCTATTTTTGGACAACTTTTTTTCCAATCTTTTTTAAATACCAAATTATCATTTACTTCCTCTATATTTTCCTTATTTCCTTTACCGGCGCCTACACGGTGATCAAAGATAACCGGTGTTTCCATAGCGATCGGCTGCATGTAGTGGTTGCCAAAACCATATCATGACTTTAGATGAAGGGTAATTTGGATATTTTTAAAATATTGAGGGAAAAAGTCGCCAAAAAGTACCTTTTAAATGACAAATGGGCTGAATGTTCTTAATTGAAAAATTACTGAAAAACTTAGAAACCAGTTTGGAACGTTTTGAAACTCATGTCCTTTTTTGATAAGGCAAACCTTATTTGAAAATTCCCCTTTTAAAAATGAGCAATCAATATGGTTAGCTGGATATACCTTTTTTTTTTTTATAATGTAGGTGTCCCAGCCTTTTGGACAAAAATAATTCCTACAGGCCCAAGAGAGAAATTTGGGTACAATTCCCATATGGCCCCAGCGTGGTGGTGCAATTTTGAACCAACAATCTCCAGGTGTAAACCGTGGTCCTAGACCAACTAAGCTACCCTTTGAGATTAAAATTATAATGTGAAAATTGGGGCATTCCGAGAATTCATAGGTTGGGTGTTGAGATATTAATGCATGTGAGATATGATTAGTTTTCTGTAGTGGGATACGGGTCTTATACAGTTTCAGCAGTAAGTTCTAAAATAATTTATACTGTCTGTGGGCCTTTTAGATCTACGCCAAAAAAAAAAAAAAAAAAAAAAAGATTAGATGGATTTAGATAATCATGAGAAGAAATGGATCGTGGACTAATCTTTAATTTTGACAATCTCGATCTTTGATTAAAAACAGATTAAGATCATTTGATCGGGCTAATATCAAATATCTCCCTCGTCTACATTCAAACGTTTTCATTGTCATACTCGTTGAGTGACGGTGGAATTTATCGCAACATCCATGAAACTTTGGAACCTAAAAGTCCGGTAACATCATCTCTCTCCCTCCTTCCCTCCTTAATAAGCTATAAATTTGTTGGAGGTTGATGACTTTTATTATCCAAACAACTCTCTAGCACCCTGTGAATGTACTGCTGGGCAAATCTTATTCTAGTGTGTTAATATTTTTGTTAGCCAATTCATAGGTTAGACAAAACTCTAGGTCTATTGAGTTGTATTTTTTATTTTATTTTAGAATGGAATATGGTTATGTCATTAGGAGAGCTGAAGTGAAGATTAGAAGAAAAAAGAAGACAGGGCGAAATCCCCCAGGCCCGATCAATCGGAGCATTTGTTCGATCGATTGGACAGTATATGCGCCCCAGTTAAATAGGCTGTCCGATCGATCGGATGCATTGTCCGATTGATCGGACAGGCAGCGTAGTTTCGGAAAAGTCTCCTATTTTGCTACAAATTGGTTTCCTTTTGAAACTTGATTTCCCAATTTGAGTCCTACTTATGCGCTAAGTCTAAGGCACAAATTTAGGGCTATAAATAGGGTGTTGCTCTCAACCCTAAAGTGTGTGTGTATGTGTGCGCATATTGAAGATTAGAAACACCACCTCTCATCATTCTGAATTAGAGGTATCTTAGAAAGAGAAATATTCTCTAGAGCCATTGAAAGATTGTTCTGAATGATTGCTCTAGAAGATTGTTGCTACTTCTACTTCCTTATAGAAGATAGTTCATCTTGATTGACAAGATGTGGGGAGATCAAGTAAGAAGAATGGGACACGGTGGATGTCGTGTCAATGGATTCTTTACAAGAATAACTACAGTCTTTAGGTCGAGGTACAGACTGAGGTAAAGAAGCTTGTAAGTATATCTTGTAACTATTCTTGAACTATTGATTTTTGGTTCGTGGTTTCTCCCTGGATAGGGTTTCCATGCTAAAATATTGTGTTTGCCTTCTTGTGGTGTGTGATTGGTAGATTGCTAATTATATTGTTTGATTAGTTATTTCTGCTGCATGTTAATTGGTTAAATTAGAACTAGTGATCCATTCTGGTAGCCCCTGCAAAAACTCTCATAGTGGGAGGTGAGCGTGCCATCAAATTTATCACATGTAAATTAAGGAGTGAAATTTCGGTATAATGCCATTATTTTGAGTGGTTTTAATTTTACAAATCAAGGTCACGCTCATGTAGTGGCCTCTTTCGACCATTGATTCGACAACTAACACAAGAGATGCATCTAAGGTGCCCAAACGAGAACAAGGGATTTTATTGCATACGGTTTCTACTCTGCTTTTATTTCAGTTCTATGGAGTAGCTTGCCTTGTGCAACAAGGATGGGACATCTTGTATCTTTTTCTTTCCAACAATTGGCTGTCGGAAGAAGTTGTCAATGAGGTGGTTGAGGTATTTAATTGCGCAGGCACGAGGGAGTTACTCCTATCTACTTAGATGGTGCCTCATCTACTTAGTTGACTACTCATCTACTTAGGTGGCTCATTTAATGCATGGAATGGCGCCTTGATATTAGATTGGCTGGTCTATCAATGACATGGAGATGAATTTAAATATCTTAAGGGCCTTTGGGCATGTTTGTTATATTTACCAGTAAATAAAGTAGAGCAAATGTTTCATCAGTGGGGAAAGGTAATGGTATTAACATATTGTTGATTTTGTTATGTTCCGCTCTTGCTGGGATTGTTCGGAACGTTCTTGAATTGACTTGAGGCCAGATGGAATATTCCTTGAAACATTTCGGGCCCAATTGCTGTCCATTCCGATCATTACGAGCCCAATATCAACCCCAATAATATTTATTGTCCAATTTTGTTCCATTCCGGATGGAACAGAATGCCTCCCAAAAGTTTCATTTTGTTATGTCTATTAAGTGCTTCTAATAAGCTCAATTGTCCCACACTTTTATTGATACGTGCTGAAAATTAGAAAATGGTTAATTGTAGAGTATAGTAGAATTTAAATGATGTAAGACTGTATTTTAGCATTCTATTTCTCTTTTTTTCTCTCAATTTTAGGTATTCTTTTAGGTTTTTCATTTTTCATACGTCTTTCTCATAACAGAACACTGGAATTGATTGAAACAACGGAACGCTCCAGTATAGGGCCAAACTAGAATGGGGACAGAACGGAATTGACAACTATGGGTGTAACGGTAAAGTAAACTTTTCAGTAAAGTAAAAATGTGTTTGGATGGATCTAGTAAATAAACTGAACCGAACTTTACCTTGTTTGGACTATCTTTACAAGTAAAACATTGACATGTTGACTGGTGCAACTTAACTAATTAGGACAATAACAAGAAATCACTGATAGAATACCATTCAAGCTCTTCCAAGGAACAAAGTGCATATTGTTTAAGATAGTTACATATCCTATGCGGAAAATGAAAATAGTTAATAAGCAATGTAAGCTTAAGCAAGTAACGCCAGAATAATGGTAACAACTAACAACCCACATAATGCAAATTAAACACATAAGACCCACAATAAGCCTAATTAATGTATAAAGCTGATACACATCCATATCCGCCTGTCAAATGACGGTTCCACGTATTGTAGATCCCAGGTTTAGGCCCCCTGTATACTACATAACACTGGAATCTAGCCATTACCTTAAAAGTGTATGTCAATATATTAGTGATGCATAATACACATCAACATAAAAGTGATAGTAGTCAGTATAAACATTACAAGGTGCAAGCATGCCAGCTGGCAGGGTTTTGCTAAGAATGAAACGAGATTACATTACCCATGAAAATTGTGCAGATGAAAAAAAAAAAAAAATGCACTTACAAGGAAATAAGGTTCAGTGTCAGTTGGGATCTATCTAAATACAAATCTGAAAATAAATGGTTCAAGCCAAAAATAAAAACCATTAAAGTCCAACTCGCTGTCATGAACTTGTTATAGGCCATCAAACTCTTCAACCAGAGAGGCTGTCCACCCGGATCTTAGGCAAGCGTCGGAGTATCCATTCACGCTTATTAGGCGTTGACAAAAATATACTTGACATTTCCTTGTGGAGGACTAGCCACTCATGTGCGAGCTCAACTTCGATTGGGTTCAATTCAGGGATCTTTATCAACTCTTTGATCACCTCATCAGCTATTTTCTTGCTTGGGTTTGATATGGTCTCCATTGCCTCAAGTAGTGCCGTTCGAAGAGCCTCCGTCGATTCACGGATAGAAGCTACAAGTTCCTCTGCAGCTGTAGGCCTCTTCCGGGACCCTCTACTTTTTGACGAGGATTCAGCACGATCATCCTCCCCTGAGAAGTCCTGCCTTGTGTCGTCGAGATGGATGTTCACTTCTTCCATATCATTGTAATTCCTGGTGTCTGATCCCTCCTCAAGTACATTAGCTGCACAGCCTGCAATACTTAAAGGCCTTGGAAATTGAATTGTGGCAGCATCAATCCCATACACCAAACTAAGCTTCTCATAATCAATGGTCTTGCTTCTCCAAGTATTCGCATCTGGATGTCTCTGTATGTAGAACACTGGTATTAGCAATCATACTTCTGACCATTAAATAACAAACAATTCATTCAAAATGAATACAAAATGTTACCTCAAGCCAACTGTTCCATGTGTCATCTGACGCAACCACTCGTTTTGCTGTGCTATCAAATCCAAATCCAGCTGCATTTAGAAGCTCAGTAACTACAGCATAGTTCTTCTTCAATAACTTACACCTGTTTCGAACACTTTCTGCAGTAATCACATATCGACCTTGACTGGACTGAGACATTGCCTTCGCAACAGCCGTGTAGGCCTCATTCTTGAATCCCCGATCCCCTCTCCCACCCAACATTACTTGCTCATGCATTAGACTGAGCAGTTCTTCATCCATTGCAGCACTAAATACCACATTCTTTTTCATTGCTACAAAAACATTATGTATAATAACTTAACAAAATGCCCAGCCACGTAAATTCCAACAAACATACAACACTATGCAAATTATAAAAAACTACTGTCAAATAACAACTTAGATCGAACTACTGTCCACTCTTGCGCTGCATATGTATTCATTCCACCTATTCATTGTGAAGCGCTCTCTCTTTCTATATATATATAAATATATATATCATTCATTCTGGGGATTTAAATTTAAAAAAAAAAGAAGAGAAATGATCATACTAATGTCTGGATGAGAGTTCCTATGCAGACAAGTTCAGCTGAGCCATGTAGGGGCTGTATTTGCTTGATCCAAGCCATTCAAATTGCATGCTCCCTAGAGAAAAGGTAATGGCCCAGATTTTATTTTAAGTTGAATTAATATATACTGTTGGATTGATCAATGTGTATAAATAGAATTTCAGCTTAATATTTAGTTTTTCTTGTTTTCAGAGTCCTGTATTTTTCTAAAGATAATTTCAGATGCTTATAATATTCAATGGATGTCTCATAAATACAGGACTCCAATAGACTCATTGCATCAGTTACATACTCCTAAGAATTAGCTCCACTTTGAAGTAGTTACAACAACTACCCAACGTGAGAAAACAGACTCTAACTAATGAAAACACTTTCTTGAGGACTCTGACTAATTCAAACTAATGAAAGAAATAACAACTGAAAGTAATTAACGAAATAACAACATCCTGGTGGGGACCCCTGGGCCCCTGATCATGCAAAAGTGCCCCATACACTTGATGAGATTATATCACGTATCACACACATTGATGAATCTAATGGTGTACACTCCAAATGAAGTGCAATTTAGGATGGGAGGCATGTGATCTGTTCCCCAATAGCCATTAGTCATAAATTACTTAAGTCTCCATTAACTTAAATGGTAAAAATTATTTCACTTGGTCATTTCACTTCTATCATTACGTATTGGGAAAAAAAGCCTTTCTGGCTATCTAGATGGAACTGCCACTGTTCCGACGAAGGAGAAAGAATTAGCTACATAGAATTAGAAATGATTCCAAGGTGGTCACCTGGATTCTCAACTCTATTGACCCCGATGTTAGGCTATCACTTCAATCATTTAGGAAAGCATCCGAAATGTGGGCCAATCTGAAAAAAGTTGTACAATCAAGTCAACAAGGTCCACAAATTTTATTTGGATACCAAACTGGCCAACTATATAACCAAGGGAATCGCACCATCCAAGAGTTTTACAGCAGGTTCCTCACTCTTTGGGTGAGAGAGACTCAATCATTCTTCTCTCTATTGCCCATCCTTGATGTTTTGTGAATTCAAGAGAAATCTCATATCAACCAATTCCTCATGAACTTGCATCCAAAACTTGAAGTGGTTCGTGCAGTTCTCATGAACCGTGAAACAACTCTAACCTTCGAGAAATGAGTTCAAGAAGTACTTCGAGAAGAACTATGACTCCATTCCTACGGCATAATCAACAATGGATCCAAGACCATGCATCCTCGTCTGAGAGTCCTGCCTTTTGCATTGCATGCAATGCCAAAGGAAAGGATCCTGCCACAGTCGAATGCCTTGAATGCAGTGGTTACACTCCATCCAAAGAAGCCAAAACCACCGAAGAAGGGTTCATGAGCACATGCCACCAAAGAAGCGCTTCAAGTACACCACGTCCAAAAAAAAGACTCTTGAAAATCCGGTTCCATCCATTAAAGATTATAGAGAGAAGACCCCTTAAGTAACTTAACAATGCTGAACTCCTTTTCAACAAAAATGAAAAGGCTGCTTTCTCATGTACACATACTTATCAAACATTCAATCCAAAAACAAGTGGGTAACATATGTATTCTTCTTCAATTAAGCAAAAATCATCCTTCATTAGAGAAAAAAAATCTCATAAGGATGATCAATCGCTTTTTCATTGGGATACAAGTAGTCATACACTTTCCACTACAAAGACAATAGGGAAATTAATTGTTCTTATCTCCTTGGGGCCACCTAGCACTTCTATTTCCACATTATCTCCACCTCCTTGACATTCTTGAGCAAAACTAATTCAAATTATGTCCTTGGGTTTCTCCAAATCCAACAAGAATCCTTCCACACTTCCCTACATAAGAATTGCATGCCAAAACAGGACCTTCTACTTTTCACATTAAACCTTCCCAAAAACAACTTTCTCCCAATTCCTCTTCTAAAAAATCAAACTTACGATGAAAACAGATTCTTAATACAAATGAGAAATCCATTCTGTAAATGTTAGTGGTAGACGCCATTTACTGATCAATTGGCAGGCAAAACCAGTGACTTGAGGCCCTCCATCCATCTAGAGGACCCTCCAATGTGAGCCCCAGAATTCATCCACACCAATCAGATGGATCCACATATCTGTTCGAAATGTAGCTGTTAGCCATTAAACTTCATGAAGAACTCAAATACTTCAAGAATTCCCTTTTTCCCACTCGTGCCAATCCTTGTTCAATTGGGATTAAGAGCTTTAATCCCGCCATGTTGCATCTATATAAAGGGGTTCACAGTTCACTCTCCTGATTAAGGTATTCCAAGTGTAAGGTCCTCACCTCAGATCTCTATGTTTGACACCACTACTGCATTTGCATTCACAGTAAACCCATCATTCATTTGGGTCACAGATAGGATGACTAAGATCATCTGATTAATGCACTTTCTCAATTTGTGAACAAAGAGGGTGACCCCCAACTAGATGGGCAGTGCTGACCTGCTCACCCATCTTCTTCTTCTACCTTTTCTTATTGGTAAAATAAACAACCTCAAGGGTAAGCACATGCTCACCCCTCTTTTTTTTTCTTTTTGCTGTACAACCTCAAGGCTAGGCTGAAATAGTGAGCAACTTCCACTGTGCTTACCCCTTGTATGGGGCTTGCCAATGGTAGGGTGGAAGCTGGGGCAAATGGGTCATTTTCCCTTTTTTAATGTGGTGGGATGAAAACCCACATTTCTTTTCTTTTTCTTTTCTTTTTTTTTTTTTCATTTTGATTGGTGGTAACATGACTGGGAAGGGTTTTGGTGCACAGTCTAAAAACCCCACCACACCATCCATCAGATTCTTAAAATTACTATTTACTGTTTCTGAAGGAAAGGGGTAGAAGAAGAAGACGAAGGGAATTAACTAACCTGGTTTACCGTTCTTGAACTTGGCCATGTTGATGTTGTTGTGAGAGAGAGTGCAGGAGGTAGATGAATCTGTCCCAAATGGTTTTGAACGCCTCTCCCAGAAACCGTTGATTGGGTGTGGGTGCTAGTAATTTTTGGGGTTGTGGGAAGACCCCATGTGAAATCGCAGCGAGAAAGGTAAGGCAGGACGGAAAACAGGGAGGACGCATACGGACTCCCTGAGAGGACCATCTGAGATACATATCAGACCGCCAGTCTGGATCAATCCTCTTAATTAGGCTTTTAACCCAAGTTAAAAGGAGTGGAACTCCCACACTGCTCCATGGCCCCCACCTACTGAAATCTAAACCGTTTAAAATGAACTCCCTCATGATATACGAAGGGAATTTTCAAATTTTACTTCAATTGGAGTTTTTGTTGGATGAAAAATATAATAATTTTTTTATGTTATCAAACAATGAATCTGGAATAAATTTAGATTGATGTCAAGATTCAGAATACCCCTTTGTAGAGGGTGTTTATTTTGAACGATTCTGATTTCAAATAGTAAGCTCTACGGTAGAGTTTTACTCCTTTTTACTCAAGTGCATCTTTGGGTAAATGCCTTGGCATCCGGACTTTACAGTAGGAATGCAAATGGGCTGGTTCGGGGCTTGAACCATGATGGACCCTACAGTAAACTGTTTATAAATGATGCTTCTCACTATGAGTAAGAACCTGTTTTATTGGCTCTGGACTTGGTTTCGTTACAGAGGACTTGAGTTCGATTCCAAAACGAGTCTGACTAAAGGACAGGGAGTTAGTTCCAAAACTAATTCAAATTTCTTTTCATGATTTTATTCTCTCTTTTTTTTTTTTTTTGCTTAAAATAAAGATATCACTCAACTCATGGCGATATAAAAATGTCGGACTAAAGTGATTTTGAGCTCCAATTTACAAAATTAAAAACTTATAATTAGGTCAGGTCCATGGGTTGGAACTTGTATGTACCTGAAACCAAAACTATTTATCAATTGAAACCTATGTTTGGCTCTAAACCTGGGCCCGCTTATCAATCAAAATATAAAATAGGTTCCAAACCTAGCATTTTATGGGCCGGAACCTTCATATAATTGGGTACCCATTTGCATCTCTCTTCTCTCTCTCTCTCTACCTATATATATACACGCACACACATATATATGAGAGATAAAGGTGGGGGCTCTCACATATAAGTTGTTGACATTGGATATGGATGTGAGGGCCCCCACCCAATCTCTCGGGCGAGAGATTGGGTGGGGGCCCTCACATCCATATCCAATGTCAACAACTTAAATGTGAGGGCCTCCACCCATATCTCTTATATAAAGTGAGAGATATTTCTCATAAGAGCATTTCCATATATATATATATAAATATCACTCGTGGGCATACTTTTAAATTCAAATAAGCTCGGTGACCCACCTTTATTTGGCATGAAACAAAATTTCTTTTCTCACTTGAGTTTTTTTTTTTTTTTTTTCTTTACTATTCTCATTTGAGTTTGATCACGGTTAAATTGGTCAAAACTTAACAAATCAATGAATACCTCAGTGGTAGAGGCATTTCACTTCCAAGGGACCAATCCTTCTGGCTCATTTTGTTGGAAGAATTTGAAGAATTCGTGTCTACTGGAATTTGAAGAATTATGAATGCTGCTAAACTCCACTTGTATTCTAATGCCCGGCTTGATTCATCCTGAAATTTCATGCCTGAGAATTCAATCCACCCTAAATTCTAGGATTGCTTTGTTTAATAACTTACCAAAATTCTTTATTGGATTTTCACATAAAAAATGTTAAAAGTGAAAAAACCAATTCAAATAATAAATTTGAGAACAATAAATAAAAAAAATTAAATTACTCTTTGAGAGATTTTTATATGGATTCCACATCGCTATAAAATACAGAGCCCTAAATGTGCTCCATTCCAAACTATCATGAAAACACATGTTAAACTTGCATGTCTCATCGCGCAAATAAAGTTGGTTCATTCATCAAATTAAGTACATGAAATGTTAAATAACAATAAACAACATACAGATCATGTTTTATAAAATGGCATCCACAACCACATTTCTATACAAGCAGAAATTTATCCATTCATATAGTGTATTCATCATCCATCCCTGCTTCGTTCACAACCACATGTCTGCTAATTATTAATCCATCCATATAATACATTGTTCATCCACAACCATATCCTACAATAGAATACAAACCTTGATCAAACAATTACAGATTTTCTTCATTAGAAATATTAGATTGACGCCCATCACTTTGAAAAAAACCTAGGTTTTTTTTTATTTGCATCAATCTCATGTCATTTCCATTAATACCTAGAGATATCACTATCATTAAAAATACTCATAAAAAGGTTAAGAGTGCCTGCTATAATGCAGGATCAACAGAAATACTGAGTAAACAAAGAAATTGATGAGATCTACAAGTCAAAGTGATGTACATCTGTAGCACCTTTATCTTGAAGTATAAATTCTCTTATGCAAAAACATGAAGGAAAATTTTATACAGATGGCCCCTATCAACTACTTATAGTAATTCCATTTGAGAAATTCCACAAGGACGATCATGATCTCCAAGTATGACAAGGTAGTCACACTATGAGACAGTTCCTAGCTAAAACAATAAATAGTGATTGGTAACAAAATTTCATTTAGGAAGAGTGAAGATAAAAAATAAATAAATAAAATAAATAAATAAAAAAACACATAGAGAGAGAAGCAGCAGGGGTGGGTTGCGCAACACAATCCGTCAATAATCCTGGAAAGAACTGGGTCTGTGTCTCATCACCAAGCATCGTCATTTTCCAACCAACATTATAGAAATGAGCTGCAAGCCTGCAACACAACAAATTTAAGCAAAAAAAAATGAAATTATAAATATAGACTTAAGAAGTTACATTTGACATTTGGTAATAAGAAAGCAAAAGAGCTTTACTTATGAGAAATGGGATTTGTCCATAAAAGAGAGGGATGTCTTTGAGGAACATAAATATTCATACTATACAAAATACAAACACTTCTCCCCCAATAAAAGGATCTTAATTAACACCAACAAAACAGAGTTACAGATACATGAGATGCAACCGTCAACTTTTTCAACCACCATTCTGAAATTTCAAATAAAACTAAAGAAACAGCAGAAAAAGAAAATAATCTATTTGGTAACAATATGCAAAAGATAAAAAGGTCAATTGGTGAGCTTTGTACATGATACTCCGGAAAAGTAAAAAGCAAAATGAAAGATTAGAAACACTGATTGCTGAATAAAAAAAGTCTTACTGGAGTCAAACATGTTGAACAACCCTTAAATTTTTTGTCTTACGAGCCAGCATGTAACTCCTATAATAAAAATTGCACATAGGATCATAATAATGGCTGTGTTATTTGTAATAAATAGCAAACTTACCATCCAGAAAATCTGGAAGAAAAACCAAGCATATCTATATCAGGAACACTATCCAATACAGTGATCCATCCCACCAAAAATTGGCGGTTACAATGATTTATAAAATGATTGGCTCAACCTATGAATTAATTAACAATTGTAAGGAATAGGGACTGTTACCTTTACAGGGCGATCTAAAAGATGAGCAGCACTCTGCACATTGTTATCTAAATCTGCTGAGATTTTGCAAAGTGCATCAAATATCTAATTAAAGAATACAATGAACTCTCCTCTAACAACTTGCACAAGCCAGAAGATAATAGAATGACTGTGCACAACATGTCAAGGATAGAATATCCAGGCGCATAAGTAATGTATGTAATAAACTCAACTGATCCCTTCTTGCCTTTCTTATGGTATAAGTGCTTCACAAGCATAGTAGTGAAGCCTGCTATATTGATCAAACAAAGAATTAAGGACAGGTTTGCTAGGAGGAAAAAAAGATCCACCTAGCTATGGCCCACTTTGCAATTCTAACGAGGGAGGCTTGTATGGTGTGTGGATTGACCAAGGAGAGGAGGTTGACCTTTTGGTCTCCTCCTTCGATGGGAATGTTGAAGTTTAATGTTGATGGGGCAGCTAGAGGGAAGCCAGGGCCAGCAGGTATTGGGGGAGTATTGTGCGATGATAAAGGGGTGATCCTTTGTTTGTTCTCCAAAAGTGTCGGAGTGAGGGATTCCAATGAAGCGGAGGTATTGGCTATTTTGGAGGCTCTAAGGATCCTCTCTAGCTCTTTTCAGGGTTGTCTGATAGTAGAGAGTGATTCTTCTAATGGAATCTCTTGGGTTGCGAGGTCAATGGTCAAGCCTTGGAAATTTCAGATTTTTCTCAATGAGATCAAGGGGTTGGCTTCTTCTCTTTCTGTAGTTTTTTCTCATGTGATTAGATCGGCTAATGGGTTGGCGGACTCCCTAGCCAAACAAGGGGTACAGAGGTCGTCTCCCTGGGAGGTTATTCTTGTGTAATTTTGTCTTGGGTATAGGTCTCTTATACTCGTGTTATTGTATTCTAATGGGTTTTCAATAAAATTTACCGTTACTTTTCAAAAAAAAACAAGCAGAAGAAAATTGGGTATTCATTGTTTATGATTTTCAATTGGAATGACTGTCAATATAGGTACTCACAATGTTATGCAAAACTGTTTCTTTTGTTCCCTGAAATTTCTTTCCTGAAACATGCTTAGAAGTTGAACATTTGGCATTAGCCACCATGCCTTGAATTATCTAAGATTCGGATCCCATTTGGATCTTTGTAATAATGTGCAAGTGACTCAGTTTCTTGTAGTGCTATGATAAAAACAAGCCAAACAGACACCATCTCCAACAGTATTAAGCATCAAAAATGAAAACAAATAAATAAAGAATTCTATCCAGGTTCGTCATCGAACCCCAATCTGCATAAACCATTTTTTAAACCCACCATCATCTTCATCCATTCACCCATTCACAAAATCTTCTAGATAAATTTGCCTACTCATCTCATGCATTTTGAGGCTCATCTAAATTTGCCTACCCATCTCATATGGCATATGGAAACCTTTTTGCCACATCCCATTTCAAAGCCATTACAAAGCAATTGTAGCATAAATTCATATTTCAAAGCATTTGTAATATAAACCCAAATCCTAGCCGGATCCAATAACTTGATCTGGGCTTTTTTGACTCATCAAGGCATTGACTCATTCCATTCAATTGAACGCATTACAGGGGAGGAGAAAACCCAAATCGTTACTCCCAAGATTAAAATCACATCATTTAAGTCAAGTGCTCAAGTGTCAATAAAAGATGGAGACAAAAGATAAATCCCAATAACCAAGATGCATTACAAAACCAAACATCAAGAAATGAATATATAAAAACATAGTGTCATGCAGGGCTTCTTGCCCCATGAGATGAATCACTAGTTCAAACCCTTCTTCTACTCTCCTTCCAATCACCCAACAACCGCTGTATTATCAACCAAACCAAACAACCTGCAAAACCCTTTCATCTACCATTCACAGAAAAAAGGAAAAAAAAAAAAAAAGATGAAATGAATAAAGGGAGATTGGATTAGGATGGGTAATATGCTCTTACTGGTTGCCGTGGGGTTAGATTTTGATTTTGCAAGTGACCGTTGGATTATGCTCGGACCTCATCGGAGTCCCTCTCGGAATGCAAAATCTCCAAATGCTACAATCTCCTTGAGCATTCAAAAAACCCACAGATCTGGAATAGAATATGCCAGGATTTCTGGAATTCTCCTGCCATTCCCTTCTCAAACGGAGAGTTCCTGGCTCAAACAAACAGGCCCTTAGTATTTTTAGGTTAGTTCTACATAACGGTACCAATGATCCAATATAGCAACACCAAAAAAGTGTCCACAATAAAAGAAGCAAAAAAGAGGAATCGGATTCTAAAATTTAGATCCCCTAATGAATTATCATTATTGGCCAAGAGAAGATATAGATGACCGTAGGTCCTCAGAGGTCAATTGGAGTCTAATTGAAGTTGTTGGCGCGTTTGGTAACAAATAAAGAATTGTGTATTTGGAATTCCTTATAGCCACAAATTTGAAGATTCCTCATCGAGGATTTATATAGTTGAAGATTTCACATCGATATAAATATATAGAAATGTGTTTAGTTGAGGAAAATTGGTATCGGTATGTAAATCTATAAAAATGAGGATTTTCAAATTCATGAAAAAAGTTTGGACTTGAAAACCCACAAAAGTGAGGATTTTCACGGGCCCAATCCTTGAGGTTTTATAATTGTCAAATGTAGATTTTAAATCCTCAAAAGATTTCAGTAACAAATCCCTCAGAACTTAGCTGCCAAATGTGACTTATAGGCTGTGGCACAATGTGTGTGTATATATTATTCTTTTACTTTAGCAGAACCTCAAACTCACAACACTCTCGACATATAATGTCCCCGGCAAGATTAGCTACTGGGCGCTCGAAGTACAGATATTTATTAACGATTGAATGTGCCATTTTGGGCTGTGTTGGGTCTGCCTGCTGGCCATGATGATGAAGCTTACCAGCTCATAGGCCATGGTTCAGACACTGGCAACAGACAGCGCACATTCAGACTAGCGCAATAGATGGCCAAAACAGCTGACCCAAACATGTATATATAAATGTACAAGTCTGACAAGATACTAGGCCATATACATGTAAATGTAATGGAGCCCTTGGGAGTAGAGTAAAGAGTTTCCAATTTCTTAAATATAGTGAGAGAGGTTTGAATTAGACAAGTTTTAAAAAAGCAAGGCTTGAATTAAGGTGTCGTTTGGTAAGTTAAAAAAATTGGGTCTATTTGACCTCAACACTGATTCAAACAAAGGTTTGAGTATTTTAAGTGACTTAGAAAAATTTATGCGAATGTGTGATTGACTTATTTTTGAAATCTTCTTTTCTTTTTCAAAATGTAACAAAATGATCACCTTTTCAATTAGACATCAATGTCTTGTGCAGTTAGATGATTTTCTCATAGTTTCTATTACAAGTTTGCCCATATAGCTTCTACTACAAGTTTGCCTACACTACTTTCACTATATGGCAAGTTTGTTTGTTTTTTATAATTAAACGAAACATACCATACAGTCTATTTGTGCAACAGTATGATTGAAACAACTCTATTTCAAACAGATCTAAAGGGAGCACCTGGTGTCTTCAACAATTGAACCACAACCCGAGACTAATTATAATCTATTTTAGAAATCTCCTAAAGAAAAGGAAATTAAAATTGTTGAGATGGAAAGATAACAAAATAAGAATGGTGACAATAGATGTGTTATGAAGAGCTAGCAGTATCACACGCATGCCTAGGGATCGATCCCTG
This sequence comes from Persea americana, assembly GCA_029852735.1. Classification (NCBI taxonomy): domain Eukaryota; kingdom Viridiplantae; phylum Streptophyta; class Magnoliopsida; order Laurales; family Lauraceae; genus Persea; species Persea americana. Next base: position 85,636,924 of record CM056810.1, read on the forward strand.
GGCATCCTGGTCGATGGCATCACTCTTGTCCAGTAGGCCAAAAAAAAAAAAATGATGTGTTATAAAGGATTAAATTGGAATTTTTGGAAGTGCCAAACCACTGAATTTTCTTTTAGAAGAAAAAAGTCATATAAGAAACAATGATTTTTCAAAATTTCAGCCAAGTCCTTTGCCAAAATTGTGAAGGTAAAATCTAGCTGAGAACAAAGGATAACAGAACTAGGGGATACACACACACAGAGAGAGAGAGAGAGAGAGAGAGAGAGAGAGAGAGAGAGAGAGAGGATATCAGAACTAGGGGATACACAAAGAGAGAGAGAGAGAGAGAGGGAAAAATGTTGAAATGAAAATAATATTTTATCTAAAGATTCTGTATCTTAGAGGATTGGAATTCAATCCTATCAATTTTGTACCTCAGATTGTGCCTACAAGTCCACATAAAGAGTGCATGGCTAGTCATATTGAAAGGAAATTAGATTTAAGTCAATTCCAAAATATCTTTGGAAGTGATACCTTTCAATGCATGCGGGAAAAACTAGGCATTTGGATGCAATTCTGCCAAGTCACCGCATTCAAAGGTACTTCAAAGGGTGCATAGAGCAAGGGGTCCTATAGGCCTGTCATGGTCATTTGAATGTAGAAGGTTTTGCTCATACAAGTTGGGAAGTTTGAAGTCAGGCAAAAGGTCTACTACTGGGCATTGTATGTTCAATGGTGATGATGCTCTTGTATAAGAAAAGAGCAAGAAATAATCAGTTGTGACTAGATCTAGCTCAAAAGTAGAATATAGTGCAATGCCACATGCGTGAAGGGTTATGGTTAAAAACTCACCTCAGTGAGTTAGGATTTAATGAGACCCGTGATACTACAAAGTGATGACATGATAATTGATAACTCTTTGAATTGCTTCAAAACCAATCATGAGCTGACAAAACAAACTAAAGTTGACAGTCATGAAAACGTAGTGAGGAATGAAACACACAATTGGAGTATGCGAGGTATGCAGGTCAAGTGGCTGATTTCCTTAAAAGGGTATATCCAAGATAGAGCTCCTTTGTGTTTTCTCCAAGTTATGCATATTGAATATTTAATCACCAGCTTGAATGGGAGGTTAAGAGTCATACATGGATCATTTAGTAATTTATTATTACTAATCATAGATTGATTGTAATAATAAAGACGCCTTTTTATAATTCTAGGAAACTATAAGGACTGATATGTAAATAGCAGAATTTTAAATAAAATAAATACATGGGTCTAGTTGCTCAACAGTAAGGCAAACCAACCCCAGTTTTTTTTTTTTTCCTCTTTCCTCTCTCTTATATATATATATACATATATATAAAACAAACTCATTATTATGCTTAAATACAATCAATCATTTCAATCCCCTTTCCACACACCACTTTCTAACATCATCATTATCAAGGCGTTGTCCCAACTATGATGGGGTCAGCTACATGAATTCTATTTCCCCATTCCCATCTACCCTGAGCCAAATCCTCAAATATGTTGCACTTTTTTAGATCCAACCTTTCTACTTCCATCCACGTCCTCTTTGGCCCACCCCTTCCCCTAAACGGGCCATCAACCAACGTAGGCACCACTTTCTAAAACTAATGATTTAATTTGGTTGACCAACAACATCACCAACAAATTAAGATTCTTAAATGACTAAGTAAATCACAGCTAAACTAGAACTCACTAACATACTATTTAAACTATTAACACCACAACTAGCATTTTCTAACAAAAAGAAATGAATCCCTAACAAGTGGGGGCTTTCAAACAAAAGAAATAAACAACAGAACAGTCAATTGGTCTCTACAACTTAGATGGACACAGAAAAATACATAAAACTTATTTTTCACTAACATGTATGGAAACTTCATCCATAGGGTCCATCGTTGGTTCAAGTCTTCCTTTAGTCTTATTCAAAACTGAACCCGCTAATAGGGTGATCCCACCAGCTCTATTTTTTATTAATTACTGATTAGTAAGGAATTACAGAAAATTTCAAGTCAAGGCCAGTTATCACCTCGATTGATCGATCAAGAGAGAGAGAGAAAGAGAGATACGTAGCATAAACTACAAAAAACATGCAAGACCAATTAGTAGCCAACCTGCTTTAGTAGAAACCCTGGCAGAAAAAAACTGTCACCAGTTCACCACCAATGGCAATGAAGGAATTGAAAGTAGAATCCCTCTTGTCCTTGTGGCTTTCCAAGCTTTGTAGCATATTCTCATCTTCCCTGAATGATTAGTACCACAATGAAGCTTGATGAACTTTGTAGCATATCCATATCCAACGCCAACAACTTAAATGTGAGGGCCCCCACCCTATCTCTCATAATAAGGTGAGAGATGCTCTCATAGGAGCATCTCCCATATATATATTTATGTATTTCCCATCTCTTGTTTATGGTGAAAACAAAGAACTGCATATTCATTGTCACTGCAAAAACTTTCAAAATTTCTGTTTTTCTTAGCTAAGGCATTAATGCTTTTGGCTTGGTTGCTTGTCTGCAGAAACACCAACATCTAAGGAGTGATGCAGTTCCGAGGCATTGAAGTTTGATAGGTATATATCATAGTAGCCAATAAAGATATCTCCAAAACCGGAAGTCTTCGTACACCACAAGGCTCCCAAGCATGTGAGTTGGCTCTGTTTTAAAGATTGAATTCTCAATCCATCCTATGAATTCTCAATCCATCCTATTAACATATCCTGGCTTCAGAAGTCATGCCAACTCCTCTTAAACATGCTCAAGTGTTGTGGGTCCTAAAATCATATCCATTGCCCACAATATAATCCAGAGTGCAAACTGCCCCAGAATCTGTTTTGCTGAAAACAGTGCGCACCAAAATATTCCACGTCACAAAATTGGGAGAAAGACCATCATTCAGCATCTTAAGAAGAAAAACCATGGCATCGGATAAACTATGCTGCTCACAAAGGCTGTATATCAGGCTAGTGTATGTAATTGTATCGGGGTAGCACCCTTCTGCAGCCAAATTACCCATAAATTGAATGGCAGTCCTAACTTTACCTTCCTTACAGTAGGCATTAATTACTGTATTTAAAGTAATTATATCAAGTGAAATTCCATTTACTACCATTTTTCCTAAAAATGCCAAGGCTTCCTCAATCATTCCAACATAACATAGCCCATAAATGACAGTATTGAAAGTCACTAAATTCAAGTCAATTTTCCTTTCTGACATCTCATTCACAAGAGCAAAGGTGTCTTTGAAATTCCCTTCTTTGTAGAGACTATCAAGCAGCAAGTTATAGGTGGTAACATTAGGAGAATACCCCTGGTTTTTCATTTCATGAAACACATTCATAGCCCAATCTACTCTGCGACTGTTGCACAGACCCTTAATAAATGTATTGAATGTCACAACATTTGGAGGGCAGTTTTCTGATGACATCTTCTCAATGAGACAATGGGCATTACTAAACAAGGAGTTCTTACAAAGAACATCCACCATGCATGTATACACCACGGCATTTGGATGACAGCCGCTGGTTATCATTCTGTTCCACATATTTGCAGCGCCTTCCACATCTCCTGTTTCTGAGAAACCATGTATGAGAGTACTATAAGTTGTCGCATTTGGTGGGCAGCCATTTATTTCCATTGTTTCGATAACAGTTATAGCTCTCTTCAGATTCCCATTACTGCATAGGCCATGTATCAGGGAATTGTAAGCAATGACACCAGGTCTGCAATCATCATTGTGCATATGATTCCACATATCAAGAGCTTCACATACACTTCCTTTGTTGAAAAAACCTTTCATCAAGGATGTAAAGGTGTGGATGTTAGGATCACAGCCTCTCCTGAGCATCTGGGCCAAAACAGTGAAAGCCAACTTAAATTCCTCTCCTTCGCATAGGGCATTGATAATCGTTGTATAAGTGATAACATTAGGATCCATTTCTTTGTTCAGCATTTCACGTATCACAAGAAAAGCATCTTTTATTTTTCGTTCTTGGCACAACCCATTTATTAGTGCATTGTAACTAGGCACAGCAGGATTGATTCTCATCACGAGCTCCCTCGCTTCCTCCAATTTCCCAAGCTGACAGAGAGAAGAAATCATTGTCGTATAGCTCACCTCATCAGGAGAACAACCTTTCCCATACATCTCCACAAGCAACTTATGAGCCGCGTCTACTCGCTTATTCTTGCACAATGCTTTCAGAAGAATGTTATACGTGAACACATTAGGCTCTACTCCATCTTTCTTCATGTTATTGTAAATGGGGTTGATCATCTGAAACCTGTTTTCACTAAGCAACGCATCCAAAACATGGTTGTAAATCTTCACTGTTGGTTTAACACCAAAGTCCTGCATTCGGTAAAACGTTTTCAACGCTAGCTCGGCAGCTCTTGCTCGCCCATACGATTTTATAACACAAATGAATATGTCCTCAGAGCAGCTAATGCCATCCAATTTCATCTGCTGTAGCAGGTATTGAACTCCATCCATCTCATTATCCCTCCCAAGCTTCTCAATCATAGTTTGGTACGTGAGAGAGGTGTGTTTAAACGAGTTAGAATTCGCAACAGACTTGAAATACTCGAAACCCACAATCGTGTCTCTCTCACACCTCAACCTTTTCAGAACATCAAACTCTCTCAAAACAGTTGTCTTTGACTTGGGGTCAGCTTTATGGTCACAAATCACATTTGTATTAAGGAGGACAGATACTGAAGGCTTTCGGACTTTCATCAGTAACGAGCAACCCTCTTTCAAATGCATGATTATAGGAAGTTTGAACTCAGCAGAAATTGCTGGTATAGCATCCCCAGCCTCTCATATGCAATCAAGATCCTGTTTAACCCAGATAGACAGCATAATCAATTACTGAACAACAATGCCCAATTTCATGAGACTAAATGGACTCATACCAACTGTTTGTTGAAATTCCACACCCACCAGGGCTAATCCTCAGATACCCACATAGAAATCAGGACTAAAACAAACGAATTCTGCCATAGACATAATTTTTAAGATCCATATCTTTCAGTGCTGGTTCAAAAAAGAAACAAAAAAAAACGATGGTGAGATTGAAGAAGAAATGCGTGATTTCATCGAATTAGAAGAAGATGAGGAGTGGATATTGAGAAGGAATGAAATACCTGAGTTTAATGGAAGTAGCAGATGAGAAATCTTGTTTTATTGGAGGGACTGAAAATGGACTGAGCGGTTGGGACGTTGGGTGCTCTAAATTCCAAGTTACAGAGGGATTGTGGTATAAACAGAAGAGTACCGCCCAATTTCTAGGCTTCGAAAATCTGAGCCGTTGAAAGTGCAAGCCTGAAAGCCCTTGCCGGAATGTGCTCAAATCATACTCTCCAATAAGAGTTGGTCCACTGTATGATCTATTAGAATGTAATTAATAATATTTTATTATATACTAATTGTTATGGGATCCGCTCTGGTGAGTGCCGGTCCCACTCGGCCCCCACTGGGAATGAGGCCCAAAGGCTCTGATCTTCACAGGCCCCCGCAAATAAGTTTTTACTGTTCAAAATGAGTGCCCACTCGTTTTACTAGTTTGCTCCATTCCGAAGGGTTTTAAACCTCGGGGTTGGGACGCATGACTAAATTTGGGATTCTTATTTTATGGTCCACTTTGATGGATCAAAATGTGGGCACCATGTGCTCCAGAGGATTGGTATTCACCGTAAAAAGAGCACGGGGCTCAGCGGAGGGATTCCCATTAATTATATACTTTTTTGGGTAAAAATATTAATTATATACACTGAGTACATTATAGATCGTTTGGTCATTCAAAAGAGAAGGGGATTCATTTTGAAGGGTTCCATTTGATAAATGGGCCCAACAGTGAAGCCTAGGCAGAAATCATACGCAGAGACTGAAAAATGGTATTCCAGGGAGGGGTCCACAGTAGTCTAGGCTAGGGATTAATATCGAAGAGTAACGCCAAGTCCCCAAGTGCTGCAAGCCTCCAACAAATAGTTTTTACTTTCTCTTTCAACCCAAAATAGGGGCTGCATCCCAGCAAAGCCCACACAAGTGGGAGAGAAAGCCTACTAAGAAGGAGAGTCCACAAGGAAGAAGGATAACCCACATGCATGGGAAGAGTAAAATACATGGAATCAACAACGGGTCATGGGGATAATGTAGGATTGCCAACCAACTAAGCAATCCCTTGTTGTCCACGCAACAAATTGATCTCAACTTGCTAAGCTCACAGACTAACCAATTTGGCCACTGCGGGGTCCATTCTGTCTTGTCCCAAACCGCGGATATAACTCATAACCCCATTTCTGTGAGTGGAAAAAGATTTCCATCCAATGAGAGACACATGCAATGTTTGATTTGGATTTTGCAACCAGTGTTAGATAGATTTGGACTTATGCGAGGAAGCATAGGATATGAGATAGTTGGATCAAGAAGAGGTGAAACCCATTTAGACCAAATAAGTTGATCAAATTGCCTTTTCTCCACCAGGAAGAATGTTCCATTGCAGAGAACCATCTCAATGATTGTTGCCAAAGCAACCGAAATAAGCACTTGTTTTCGGTTATGTCCCTGACGACATCCTAAATTACATTTATTCAATGAATCAATCATCAGAAGACCATCATGTCTGCTTTTTAAGCAGAGTCGGGCAATCCCCACGAGCATAATAGTCCAGTTGATTTTAACATGCTCAAAAGGCTTATGTCTTTTTTATCATGGCGATGTTGTTGTTGCTTAACCTTACAAGTGAAGATTGCTTCACAACGATTGAATTAATAAGCGAAGGGCTGTGCTGGAGCAATGGGTTGCTTGCCAGATTTACTCCATGATGTCTAGTCAACTTAGGAACTTCAGGCTTGTTTGAAGGAGTAGAATTGAATTCCTACTCGTTCATGTTAAAATTGGTCCAACAAAGTGTTTTTAAAAGAGGTACAGCATTTCTAGGAATTCATGGAAAATGAGCTGTTTATTTGTTTGCATGAAATTGAATTTATAGGGATCCCTTTTGTTTTAATGGAACTCAATTCCCAGCCATTCATGCTAAAATGTGTTGTGCAAAGCATCATTGAAAGAAGCTGCATTCCTAGAAATTCATGTTGAATGATTTGCTTGTTTGTTTGAATGAAACTGAATTCCTAAGAATTCTAAGAACCTGTATTTGTTTTGAATGGTTGATGTTAAAATGGGTTGGACAAAGTATTGTTAAAGAGGAACTGCATTCCTAAAAAATTCATGGTACATGGGTTGAAAGTTTGTTTGCATGGAATTGTTTTCCTGGGGTTTCTAATTTGCATGCAACTAAATTCTTGGGATTTCTGAGGGTAAGGGCCTGTCTGTTTGAATAGAACTGAATTCCTAAGAAATCATGTTAAAATGGCTTGTCCAGAATAATATCAAAGGAATTACATTCCTAAGAATTCTTGGAAAATGGGTTCTAAATAAAGGCCTTTCGTTTGGATGTAATTGAATTCCAAAGAATCCGAAGGCAAGTTTGTGTCTTTGTAATATGGTGATAAAAATAAAAAAAAATTGAAATCATTCCAATATTATCTTTAGCTGATGTTATTCTATTAATGAAATTGAAAATAGATTTGCATAAGTAAATAAAAAAACCAATTAAAGGGGATGTACACCACATTGATTAGTACTACAATGCCAAAGGAACCAAAAATAAAAAAACAAGGAGTGGTCCATAAATTACAAAACTTGCATTATTACTTAGTTTTCAAATGATCTGCTAGCCCATGTTGCTTAAAGCATGTTCGTGTAGCCCATTTCCATAGAAAAGCATGTAGTTTTCTACGGAAACCCTCCTTTTCATGCATTTGGTGAGATAGTTCTTCGTAGAATCACTTTTTTGTCACATCAGCCTTTTCCTTCCTCGCCCTGGAAACAGATTTCCCATGGGGAGTATGGGAGTCTATTTCCTCGAAAAACTGGCCGCCCTTTATAAACTTCATTCCATACCCATTTCTGATGCAAAACCCTAGCACCCCCATTTTCTAATCCCCTTCATCGAAGAGAGCAAGCAGCATGGACAGCACCAGCGGCTCCCATGCAGCCAGCCACCAAGCCCAGCCACCTCTTTCTGCCTCCTCTTCTCTCTTCTTCACCCTGTCCCAGCAGGCGTGCCCCTCTCCTCCACCTTGTCCCAGCAGAAATTTTTCCTTTTCCATTTCTTAAAAGAATTTTAAATGTTTAAATTCATCATAATCATTGTAAGACTTGTTATTTTTGTAGTTCAATTTTCCATGCTAACTAAATTAGATATTTCCTCTGGTTTTTTTTTTTTTTTTGACATGTTTTATGTTATTTTTCAGAAACAAGCAGCAGGGATGAAATACTCCATCGCACGACACACCACTGTAATCTCACTTACCACTAAATAATAAGATGGCAGTTGCGATTACGAACACATTTACACATTGATTACATAATTCAGGCGTGCAATAACTGGATTTCATAGAGACACGTGCAATCCATTTACATGTATACAAACAAAGCCTACATGACCCAGAACTGCAAGCTACAAGAGCTTAAGCAAAATCTTCAGAGACTTTTTTCTTTACAATAAATTTTGGGTAGGCCAAAAGCTTCCAAAAAAAAAAGGTAGGCCAAAAGCTTGTTCCTATCCTGGTCAGTGAAAATGCCAATCGCTCCCTTTCAAGGAACAGAAAGATTGAACACTTATCTACAACAGAAAAAAGTAAATTAAAAAAAAATATATAAAAAAACGTTCTTATCATACTATGTCCTTTGTACGGGTGGGAAGGGACGCCAATAAACCTAATGTAAATTGAAGTGACCAAGAATCTCCTAATCACCAGCAAAAACTCATAGAGCTGAAGATGACTCGAGGGATTTCTGTAAACTTTCATTATATTGAATAGCATGTGGACAAGATAAGTTCTGCATTCATGAAATTTACCAGCTTTTCGGTCAGAAGCAAGTATCCCTACAATAGCACACCCTGCAAATACACCAATTTTTTGAAATGTGAATGAGACTTCTTGCACATTTGTGTGGAGCTGTCGTCATTAAAGCTCATTCACATCAAAGAATGTAAATGATCTAACAAGCTACCTTTAGTAAATGACTAGACCTTGATCAATATATGAAAATCACCTTTGAACGAGAATTTTATTTCCTTCTCAACAATTCGCAACTGCAGGATCCATTCCTTCAATGCTCATCAGGATCTAAACAACATAGATGTGTGCAATGAGATACAATCACAGATCAGAGCCTCCATGGCAATTAATAAAGAATGCTTAATATCTGCGACTTAATACAAATATGAAAGCATAGTAGAGATGATTAGAGTAAGAACGCTTTTGTCACATAGTAGGTCCAAATAGGATTGAAATTAAACGTTGTCATGCATAGAGGATGTAGCAAATCAATTGAGAAAAGAGAATTACTTGGTGTGTGTGTGTGTGTGGGTGGGTTGGGGGTGTTTGGTGGGGTGGGTGGGGGTGGGGTTTTGAACCAAAGCAAGGTTCTGGGTGGGTTAGGGCTTTGGTTGCCCCGCCCTGCCCCATCCCCATTTAAAGCTACCTGAGATTTTTTTTTTAATAGGCTTACCTTAGATATTTTTTGATGGGCTATAAGGCTATAATACAGATTGAGGGCAAATCCTTCCACATGCTACAGAAAACATACAATTTAAATATTTTTATTAATAGATGTTTAAAATAGAAAAACTTCTAGTATCAAACCAGGCCAGAGTCAGTTTCACAGGCCGGGGTTAGGTATCTCGAATCATAAACCGACAATGGGTGGGTTGGGTACAGGTTCAAGTTGAGGCAGTTATTTTTTTATGACCTGCACCAAACCCAACGTATTGTCATCCTTAGAATGAGTTAATTAGAAAGACAATGCATACATGCTTTGGAACCCAAAAATGAAATATCCTAATGAACTTTAACAACCTAGGACCATCAGACTGAAGAAATTGGAGAATAGCATTGTATCTTAAAAGTATTAAATTTATAAACGTTAGGCTCAAATGACATAGATATGCAATTGCACTAGCTGAGACTTGGTGAGGTGTAGATTTTCCTTATTACCCGAATCTGTAGATTTGGGGTTACTAAACCAATAAATATGATGAGCTCAACAGAAATTCACAATTCCTAAATAAATCTACCATATAGCAAGATTAAAGCCCTTAAATTATCAGCCTACGAATATGATGGCTGAAAAGAACACAACAGTCCAGAAAAGGCACAAAAACATGTATGATGTTCACATATACACCTTTTTTAGACTTCCAGGCTTTCAGCATCTATAGTGGGATACTGGGATGTCTCATTCCAACTCTCAGGATTGCTGCATATCTAATCTGGGTCGCATGTACATAAATTGTTGATTTAGGAAACCTTTGTATTCCCTCTAAACCGCAAGAATCTTAATTAGGGAAATTCCAATTCAATAGAGCTTGGCCTGAATGAGATTTCCTAGTGACAGCAACTCAGTGCTGCATATTCACAACCTCGGAGAGAGGCAGAAAGGTCAATAAAACTTAAGAGTAAGTGCACAAAAACATTTATGTGAATCTGGCCAGACAAGAAGTGGCTGTTTTGGATTGGACAACGTACAAATGCAGTACTTTTTACCATTAAAGAACCACAAGTGGCAGGGAAGCAAGGAGCGAACTCAAAGGTGGACTTGCCAACGAAAGAAAGAATTGGGAAACATAGCGTGGGTATTGTTTATGAAAATAGTTCACCACCTCTTTAGCCCTGTTCTTGTTTGCTCTTTTTTGTGTTGCCCTTGGGGCTTTTGCGCCTTGTAGTCCATACAGTCCTATGCTGATTCCTTTGGCTTTTATCAAGATGGCTACCATTCAAAAAAGAAAAGTGACAGGGAATAAACTACAGCATTAGAGGGAAAACAAAGCCACCTGAGTGGTTCTTTGTTCTTGCACTATATTTTAGTGCTTAAAGAAAAGTTATGCCAGTCTACTGGCTTAGAGATGATCCTAAGTCGATTAATTAAGTACAAAGTTCATTGATCATTGAGAAGCTGTCTTATTATAAGATTCAGCAATAATATATAAAAAAGACAGTTTTGATTATGATATAAATAGAGAAAATGTTTTGGAAAATAGAAGGAAGAAAATAAACTTAATTTTAGAAAATGGCAGGTGTGAGATCTCAGAAGTCAGAAGGATAAACAAATAGGAATTTTAAGCACAAAAGATTCGCACCATTAATATGCTGATGAGGCATTGATTCCATTGAATGTTGAAAAGACGATCCTTCAGATTTTACCACCGCCAATGTGGCATCATGCTGGATATTAACAGATGAACTGAAAATACAAACATATAAGTAACATCAAGATTGATAGAAAAGCATAAATGACAGAAACTTCCAAAGGAACAAATTATAAAATGGTGATGCATTTCTAAAGTTCCTGGAATATATCAAATACTTTAACTCTACAGCCTAAAAATAGGTTACATATATATTTCAAGAAAGTAAACAATGATCTAATACTACATTGAATCTATTGTCGAATCTGATACTGCATTGAATCTAAAGTTCTGGAATTAATCAAATACTTTAAGTCTGCAGCCTAAAAATAGGTTATATATGCTGAAAGAAGCACATACTGCAAACATGGTAAGTTGCGAGAAAGAGATAAGAAAATAGGAGTATTCTAACCTTGAAGGATCACTTGATCCACTTATGACAGGAGAATTCACTGAGTTTAAGGAGTTTCGTGGCATGGCTTGATCTAATGATCTCACAATGTCAAAGCCAGGATGCTCCTCAAGTTCCGAAACACCATCTACGCTCTTCAATTTGGCCTCTAGAAGCATAAGAGTAGCATCCAACCGCAATATTCTCCTAAAATTTATAAAACCCATATTTAAATCATAAGTAAGAAGCCAACAAAGATTGGTGCGTGTTTTATGCATACTCTCTTCAATAGAGAGGAGGTACCACTTTTGAGTCTGGTCTACTCAGCTGTTAACTTCAAGATTATCTTAGAAATCCACAACTAAAAAAAAAAAAAATTACAGTCACTATGAGAAGAAAGACATAAAGCATATTCTGGAATTCTAATATGATTCCTGAGATTTGTGGAATCACAGTGACTTGCACAGTTTCTTTGGGCCTGTCGAAATTTTCAGCTCTACCTAGTACCCACCTTAAACTCAGAAAAAATGCCCTTAAGGACTATAAATTCTTCAACAACCTCAATACTCCACAATTTTCACCAGAAGAACAAAGGAGAAAGAAACCATTTAGCAAACTCTTTCCTCACATAGTTACATTCAGAATTTAGATCCCTTCCTTGGCATTAATGAACAATTAAATGAGCGGGAAAAAGAACTCATTATCATCATCATCATCATCCAAGCCTTGTCCCACCTATGTTGAGGTAAGCAACATGAATTCTGTTTCTCCATTCTAGTCTATCCTAGAAAAAATAACAAATAACCATGTCATTAAAATTAAGCTTGCCTTTTGAAAGTATGCCTAGGAATATTAGGCTCACGTCTAGGTGACAACTCAGTCCTCAGCTGGGCTTGGTGCCTAGCATGCCCCTTGTACCCTTACTACATTGATGGCATATTGATGGATCCACAGGTCCCATGATATAAAGGAGGAATATAGATTGGCCATCTCAACTTCCGAAAATCTGCTTCTTAGTCAACAAATCCAAGGCTATGAAATAGAAAGCTAAAATGGAAAAAAAAAAAAAATGCTGAATGGCTCACTATTATCACCTAGGTAGATGGCAAATCCACAACTCACTCTTATAGGACCTGTAGACCCATCAACATGCCGTGCATTGCCTAACTTTACATTTGAACACCCTAGCCTAACATTAATCCGGAAGGAGCAAAAGAAATGATCATAGAAGATGCCCATAAAGCAAGTAGTTCCTATTGTGGCACAACACTACAAAAAAACTTCACCTGTATGCTACATGGCATGGAGATAAAGGAGTTCAAGACCATGCAAAAACCATAATGACCACCTAGATGGTACCATATAGTGGCATTTCAGTTTTTATTCATCAACTTAACAAATTTATATTTCTTAAACTTGTGTCAGGCAGATATTGATGTGGATATGGCTATCAAGGACCAAATGTGTTCTATCATTTCCAATTTTTTTTACGTATTCCAACTATCATCTTTTACGTAAAGGAATGATATAATCAAACAAGAGTAAGTGGAAAGGATCAGACGGGACTTGCATAGGCACATACAACAGGTAGAACAAACTCTAGATTTTCATCTCCTTTGTGGATGAGCCAAAGCCTCAAAATACAAATTGATCAGATTTATCATCCAGTCAATAACTTTCAGTGTTCTTTTCTCAATCTCCAGCAGCTCGCTCCTCGAGAAACACAGAAAATCGAAAGAAAAAAAAAATCACAAAAACACAAGGGAAGTACAGATCTATCTAAGCAGATGAAGCAAATCAAAACGATCCAATACCAAATCAAATCACCAACTCGAGATGAGGAAAAAGCAGTTGTACTGATCAAATAGGATACAGTAGACAAAAATCAGTTGTGAATTACTTTACCTGTGGACATCGGAGAGCTTCTCTTCGCAGATGGCTGAGAATCTGTTGAGGAAACGAGCCGTGTCCGCAATAAAGATGTTGACCTAGCAGATGAGAAATAACAGAATGGGAGAGAAAGAAGAGAAAAACGAGTCAAGAAAGAACTAGGGGAAAGATGAAGAACGAAGAAAGAGAGAGAGAGAGAGCAGGTACGAGATAAAAGGTTCTTCGATCGGAGACGGAGAGAGGGGCTTCTTCTTCCTGAGTAAAAGCTTCAGAGATTGTTGTAGTTGGAAGAGAAGAAGGACGAGATCTGGGAGCTCTCCACGACATCCCTTGCTTCTTCCTTTCTTCCAGAGACGCAGGAATAAATAGAGAGAGCAAGAGATGCTCGATCACTGCTATCGGTCTCAGCTGATTTCAGTAACACTTTATACTGCGGTATGGTTTACAAATCTTGGTGTTACAGATATCACCCCACAAAGGGTCTAAGGCCACCCAATTGCCCCAAATCGACAGCAAAAAGATTTTGGCTTGATTTGGGCCTGAAATGAGACTAGAATGGACCAAAGATTTGGGACTTGGTTTTGGGCTGGGATTGGACAGCCCAGTGCCTTGGAGTTGGACTGAACCAGGCAGGAGAAGGGCTAGCTTGACTGGATCTGGGGTGCCTTAACCTACTAGGCTAGGCAGGGCCTGATTTAGTCTTATTTTGGACTTGGAACTAGACTAGATCGATCTTGAACCAGCAAGGTTCCATGGGCCATCTACCTTCCAGAGTGCCCAAAAGAGAGAAATAAAGCTTGCTCGCTCGCTCGCTGAAGGGGCTACTATGTCATCGTCGTCGTCATCAAAGCCTTATTCAATTATGTTGGGATGGATACATAAATTTTGTTTGTTCGTGTCTATCTATCTTGAGCAAGAAGGGTCACTATATAAATTTTTTTGCTTTGGGGTGGGGTGCCAAAAGTATAATATTTTGCCTAGACTATATTTAGGGGTTTTTACAAAATTTCTGGGGTCCATAGCGCTCCTCAATCTCCCATCAGTCCCATTGCCCGAACGACAACTGGACAGCATGTTGATGTCGATTAGCCTTCTGGTGGCCGTAGAATAGCCAGCTCAATTTAATAAACCCTTTGTCACCATACCCTTCTGGCATCCCTCATTCATTTTTTCTTGTGAGGAAAATATATTCCTTCTCAGAGACACTGACTCTGAGACCAGTTGTTGAAATTATAATCCTAACCTTCCCCATGCATCTTTCTGAGAGGGGACACATGAAATCCAAAGTTAAAAGTGTGCCTGCCATTAGAGTCAGAAAACACTAGTAGCTGGGCTTCTATCCTCAACTACTACTCTGCAACTCTGATAAGGGGATAATTTGTTGCAGAATGCAGTGTGAATACCTGATAAGCAAAAACCTTCCAGTTTTGACAAATATTTCGGTCTCAACTCTCAATGCGAAGATATGGTGGAAGACGTGCACAATAGCCCTCATCATGCCAAAGTGATCATTATAGTCAATGGGCTAATGTGGTCCATTCATGACAAACACAGGGTAAAAAAAATTTCCACAAAGTTAGGCTACCCGCCGGGAATGATACTTTTAGAAGGCCCGAGATCACGAAACAAAGATGCAAACACCACTCAATCATAAGTGTGTTAGCCTCAATCCTTGTTTCAGAAAGACTGATCTATATAAACCAACATCTTATGGAAAACTTACAATTGCATCATTGATTTACTAAAAACTAGCCTTATAGCCAAAACACTTATGATTGAGTGGTGTTGGCACCTTTGGTTTCACATACATTTCCAGGGATCACTTTCCGGATCTTTAAGTCTATAGCATCACTCAACACCAGTACCCAACATAGCCAATAATAATAATAATGCCATACTCATAAAGGGGAACTTGGGAACCAAATAATTCCTCATAAATATCTGGCATAAATGCCCCTTAAACTTCTCTTTCAATCATCCTTTTGTCCACTTGAATTTTCATGACCTCGTTTCTTTTCCTTTTTATTGTGAATTGATCCATATACCCTTGTTTTCAGTTTAGAGCAATGGCATGTTGTCGTATCATGTTAGACTAGTGGTACCCCCTAATCTCCCTCTCTTTAAGAAATCAAGTATTTTTTTCAATGTGATACCTAATATGACTAACTATCACAATCTATCACTTTTAGGGGGAAGGGAATCCTTATTTTTATTGGCTAAGTATACAAAATACTCTTCAAGCTGAGATCATTGTGAGGATACTTCAAAGGCACAAGCAATAAAAAAGAGGCACATGGAAGAAATGCCTCACAACCCAGTAGCAAAGCAGCGTCTCCACCCTATGGCTAGGTCTCACACTAGTTTTCCCACCAGTAGTCCATCGTCATCAAAGCATTATCCCAATTATGTTAGTGTCCCTCCAGTAGTCTATAGTAGTGGAGAAAAAAAAAAAGAGGAGCATGGAATGGGAAGCCCATATTTACAATTAGTTCTTTCATTACTAATTAGTCGGTCATTCCTTTTACTACTGCTGACACGATGGCTTGGAGTGGCTAAAGTAATCTGATTCTTAAGAACCCTAAGCGCATTAAGATGATGATCCTAGGGTGGATAGAAAAGGTGGCAAAACTTGATATGACCCACCACCTATCAACCTGGATCACATACGTAATTTGACCCTAACTCAATCAAAGACATAAATAGGTCAGCCATAGGTTGATAATCTGACTCATTATAATCATCAGTTCGGGTTCTGTTTTCGGGCTTAACCTGTCGGGTTAACACACTGACTTACACCCCACCTTATATAGAAAGAACCTGCACCCTACTTTATATAGAAAGAACCTGATCTCCCATTGACTCTCTCTCTCTCTCTCTCTCTCTCTCTCTCTCTCAGCGTACATCATCTGAGGACAATTTAGCCCATAGTTATTTGTTATGCAAGTTTTCACCACCCTTCACTTACTCATGTGTAATCTGTGTCCGCTTATTGACAGGACATTACTTTTCTACTGAATCTGACTGTTAAAGTAGATAGCATGTAAATGTCTAACTACCGAATACATCCCAAAAGCTTAAGCTGTTTGGAAGCGGAACACCAACCCACTTAACACTAAGTAGTATAATTACATTTTTTTCAGGAAACTACTCGGTTTTCTTTTATTTTTCATTCCTGATATCATGCTTGAAACATCACTTATCATTTGAACTTTTTCACAGAAAAGAGAATCTTAGGATTTAAAATGTTCATTGAGCATAGAAGTAGCTGGATTTTCCTCTGTTCAGTTGGCCATTTTTAAGGAAGCTGGTGTACCACTGAGCTGACTGTCTGGGGTACCTCTTTCGGTCGGGGTCGCTGAAGTCAACTTGGTAGAGACCATAACGGGCACTGTAGCCAAACATAAGCTCAAAACAGTCTAAGAAGGACCACACGAAATACCCCTGCGTATTCGATCCATTCCTGTACATAAAAATATACTTAGGTCATTAGAAAATAAAGGAAGAACCTTAACACTACAAATACTTAAAGAGGCCTAACTTTCTTGTCTACAGTTTATAGGGAGGTTTTATTGTCTCAGGTAAGGAGTTTTATAAGTAATGAGTTTTAGAGTAGAACTCTTAAGCTGACACTAGATTGAATGGATAAAGTTTTGATGATGACGATAATAATGGAATACTACAATACCTTAGTGCAGGCCTTTGCACTTGGGTATGTAGCCAGAAGGGTTATGTTGGCTTCAGGGTAGGTTCATCCTGATTTTTCAGGTTATTTTGGGTTGTGTCCTTCAAGTAACCCAGTAGATGGAGATCCATCTTTTTAGGATGTAAATTTGAGATAGATGGTTAGGTTGGGGCCAGGGTGGACCCCACACTTTTTCCTTCAGGTTATGATCCCAAGTGATCAGGTAAAGATTAAAGAGGGACCCAATTACATACCTACTACCAATATTCTACATACAACAATACATCTATGAGACAGAAAAAGTACAGAAAATATGTATGCAAGATCAGAGTGATTTTAGAGGATGCCATCTCTCAAGTGGGTGGGATGAAAACAGTGGTATTCATTCCCGTATGTGTGAAGTGATTCTCATGGGTATGTAGCCAAAGCAGCAGATATCAATCACCCTAGTAGAATGATGTGGAATATAGGGTTAACTTATATTAGAGTTGGGCTAAACGGTAGAATTCATTAAGCTAACTATAGATTGATGGGATATGACTTGGTTGTTGCTACTGCTGATGATGACTATATAGCATGCCTATACATTTTAGATTCATAGGGCACCATTTTAATATTTTTAAATACTTTCATCATAAATACAATAATTTAAGCCTTTTAGGCTCCAGGATGTCGCTCAGTCCAACTTGTCCTTGTCGACTCGACTCGGGGGACTGAGTTACCCTCTGAGAGCGAGTTTTAAAACCTTCTTGTTAAAACCCACCAAAGTTATAAATACACAATGCCTCACAAAGAAAGACACTGACCACTCAACTCTGCTTATGGTTTAGTGAGGACAAGTCTTGAGATTTTAACATGTTCATCCAAGTTATTCAAAATACCTTATGGATAGGAGTAAGCTCTCAGTGTACGCCTGTAAATAGTTTGTTCTTTCGGCATCGTCAGGTCCATTGGTAGAAGCATTGATATTAAATTCCCCGAATCCTGATTCAATCAATAATAATAGGCAGTATCAACATAAAAATTTTATCCTACGCACGTCATAGATAGTCCACTGCTTAATATCTACCATGAACCAAAAAAAAAAGTGTATAGAATTACCATTTTCATGGATCATTACTGCAGCATTTTCATAGTATAATTTGACATATTCCAACAATCGCTGTAGAGCCCATGGAGCAATTGGCATCAGAGGGGCTTTCAGCCCAATGAAATCCTGGCCAGGAAATTGATCTTTTTGTTGGAATCTACTATTTCGGTTATTCAAAATGACAACCATGTCAAGCAATGGCTTGATGGCCTTACCTTCTCTTCTACTGTTTTTGAAACTGCACAAGTACAGACATACTATTAGCAAGCTGTTACTTTTCTTATTAAACAAAGTGCAACATAAATCAAACTAAAACATTTCCCTATTCTGATGACTTAATCAAACTACATATTACTGTCCTCCAGCAGTAAATAGGAACCACATCTATGTACTTGGTACCTAAAAGGCTAAAAGGATCATTGTTCTACATAACCTGACATCACCATAAAAAGAGGCCAGATTGGTGCTGCTCTTTTTTCTCAATTCAGATGTGTCAGCAAGAATTTGTTTATGAGTGGATCTGTTGCTCTGTTTATCAATCTTTAGGTGAAGGTGCCCGTGCAGATAAATTCCTTCTTTCTTTTTGTGATTGTGGGCCCTATCCTGCAGTGCTGTATCTGAAGGGAGATTTCTTCTGGTTTAACTTTCCCATTGGTTCAAACATGTTCTTTAAGCTATTTTAGGACCTCAAAGGGCTTGCTAGCTACAACTTAAAAGTTTGTAAGGGTTTTAGGACCATTAGAGCTAGTTGCTCTTCAGAAATATCAGCATAGTTGTTCGGAGGTTTGCTCTAATGTGGTGGATATCTTCTTTCATCCTTCAGATGTTAAATGGTTCAAAGAACGAAAACCAAAATGGATGAAAGCCATCTTTTTCATAAGACAAAATGAATTTCTAGACACCGAGTGTTGCAGCATCTTGGTGGGATCCACTGAACCTAACAAAGACAGGTGGGATGTGAATTAAGTATCCACAAAAGAAGCCTCATTTGAAATTCCAAGCCACTGCTGCATATGGACCATCCAAGTGGTTTCATTTTGACTGTTGATTTCATCGCCTTAGATCAAGTAAGTTGAAATGTCCAAGAAGGATGATTTTTGAAACCCCTAATCCACTACCCACCTATATCTGTCTGGTAGGGCTACTGACCCCACCATTATGCCATGCATCACAGCGGAATATTTCTTTACCGAGCAAAAAGTTGGCTGGTAAACTTCTGAAACAATTGTAGCAATATATTCATCTAGCCAAGGTTTTCCCAAGGTTTCTTTCCAAGTCTTTGGACTAAATTCAGCTGATTTTTCTAAAAGAGAGGCTTCATTTCCTATCTTGAATTAGGTCTGAGCCAAACAGACCCATAAATTTATTACACTTTAATCAATCACTCAAATAAAATGGAAAGAAAACACTGATCCATAAGTCACTTACATGATATTTTGGCAGCAACATCTCTAACATAATCTCTCTCATTCTTATCATAATGAGAAGTGGAACTTTGGATGTAAAAAGCTGTGTAATGGTTAAAACCAATAAAATCAAATGATCCCTTCAAACGTTTTGATTCCTCCTTGCTAAAAGATGGCAATCGGGATTCTACAATCTTTCTCATCATTGCAGGGTAGTCCCCATACACAAGGGGATCAAGAAACCTGATCCAAGAAGCTGATCAAATGTAATAAATTTTTCCAGAAATTTCATGTTCTCTATCAGTTTCATGTTTTACCAATCCATTATCTTATTACTCACCAACCAAGTTGAAAATCAATCACTCGTTTCGTTGCTGTAACATCCTCTGATGAATCCGTAAGTGGTTCAAACCAAAATCCCAGAAGTGTAATTCCTATTTGGCCATTTTGTTTTTCCTGCATACAAAATGTTTTCATTAGAAGATTCTTGGGTGAGATAAAATACAGAATGTTGAATCATGAATGTCATCAACCAACCAGAATGTAGAACTGTGGCAATTTCTCATCCTGTATTATTATTATCATTTACATTTTATACTTTAATCATTTTACAAGAAGTAGAAATCTTTGAATGATGAAGATTTCAGAACCTGGTATTTCTCTCTGTACAGTTGGACTGCTGCAGCATGTGATAACAAGATAATATGAGCAGAAATATACACTTCTGTTGGTGAGTCCCCATTTGAGCAATTGAAACCAAAAGGATAAGAGCATCTCCCGGGTGGGAAGACCCCAATATCATAGCCAGCGACTGTTAGTACGTTTGGTTCATTGAAAGTGCTCCATGACCTCACCCTGTCTCCAAATTCTTTGAAACAGATGTCTGCAAATGCAGTGAAATCCTCTCTGCAGTAGTAACCAGAATATAACAACAGATTAACAATGAAACGACTCTGTGTACTATGCAATTCAAGGGCTATGAGAAGTAAATACATTTGAAAGGTAATTTCTACTAATATAATTTGAAAGCTGAATTTCCTAAATTTCCCACATACGCAGAAAATTTTAAAACAAATGGAGTATGCGAGGCGATGGGCTTTGTTTGGCCGGCAAGATGCAAGTAGTCCAGTAGGCCTCCTCAATAACCGGGGTTGGAATTCAAGGTCATGTGAATCAGAAATTAAATTCCACTGCTGTCATAAAAAAATGCACATAAAAAAAAATATATATATATATATATATATATGCATCCATGATTGGTCTAGGCCTCAATAGAACAGTCACCAGGATTATGCCTGTGCCCAACATGTTTGTTAATCAGGCCTTAAATTTATGCTCAAGCATGTCTTACTTCAAAGCCCAACTGATATATACGAACTTTCAGTTCTCAGATGAAGGGCTTTTTTTTTTGGTATCTTGTTTTCTGCTGAGGAAGAATATCCTCTCTCATTAACCCTCCGTTAGAATGCAGCAGTATTTTCAATAGGATATTAGAAGTTTATTTGATTAGGGGAACAGAAAGCAAAATTACATTAGTCTTGGGCTCAAATATCCTCCATACTCATCTTCTAGTGCTTGAGGAAGGTCAAAGTGGTTCAGTGTAACATGAGGCTCAATTCCTGTAAAATCAAGGCAAGCAACTCATGCTCTGTATCTTAGAACCATTAACTTGAAGAAAATACAAGTCATGGAAACGACACATTTCTCTCAGAGTAAAAATATAATTACAACAAGTGCAAGTTGGATCTGAACTCCAAAGAGATATCAATAGCCGAAGAAATTACAGAGAAATGATGTTGGTTCTCTCATGAAATCCAAGACCATGTAATTGAACATAACAGCCAGATAGTAAGATAAACAGTACCATGAAGAACAAGTTCATTGATGAGATTATTGTAGTACTGCAAGCCTTTTGGATTTACAGCCCCCCTACCATCTGCAAGTCACATGTCATGAAGGCTAAAATGATGTTCCAATTCAACCTCTTCCCAAGAACTGATAAACTGATGCCTTCATACCTGGAATGAGCCTAGACCAGGAGATGGAAAATCTATAGGCTTCCAAACCCATCTCATGCATCAGCTTCACATCTTCCTGCCATCAACAAAAGCAAATAATTCTTCTCATACCCAGTTTATCTTCTTAATATTAACCTACTTTATTTATTAATAAACTCTCTCTTTACCTTATACTTGTGATATTGGTCTGCTGCAATATCTCCAGTCTTCTTGTCAAGAGCTTTCCCTGAAAGAAGTCCAAGAACAAAACACAATGCGTAAGGAAAAGTTGAGGCAGTTCATTGAAGAATACTTTTAAGTGCAGGAAAGAAAAGAAAGAGGAGCAACCAGCATGAGTGTAGGTGTCCCAGATGCTGGGCTTCCTTCCATCTTCCGCAGCTGCTCCTTCAATCTGCAAAAACCCAACAACTGGAATAGAGTTAGCATGTAAATGGTCGGGTTTGGGTTGGCAGGTCTAGAAGTATGGGCCTGAATCCTGACCAAAGTGTGAAATGAACCCAAAATGGGGTGCATGCCATTTCCTGTATGATTCTTGGGTTGTGTTCAGGGAAGTTTGTTAGCATTCATAGTTTGTCATTTTGGTCTCAAAGGCTATGATCCAAAGGTTCCTGACACAGACAATCCACACTAATATGGAAACTGGTTAGATTCAAGGGTGGTGCATACTTCTCATAATCTTTAATTTCCACCAAACTATTAGTGATTTGTTAAGGAATTATATTTAAAAAAAAAAAAGAAACTGCCATAAACACATGGTACTTTCAACCATTTTTAACTTTTTCTTTTTGTCCCATTTCTGTTTTATGCAAAAATGGTTGTATTGAGGCTAGTCCCAGACCAGAAATCAGTAAAATTCCTTAATAAAAACTTTTAGGGCCCATTTGATCCCATGAAACCCATTTGTTCACATGAAATTGAATTCTCAGAAATTAAAAAAAAAAAAAAAAAAAAAAAAAAAAAAAAAACACATTTCTGTCAAAGGGGCTAACATTTGGCTCAACAAAAAAAATGACCATCAAATAATCTCCTCCACGTTGGAAAATGAATATCCAAACATGACAAATAAATCAAATCCTAGAAAAATCAGGTCCCATTCCATCTACATCTCCACCTTACACCTTATATCTTTCATCCCTCACCTCTTTAATTTTTCTTCTTGAAACCAGCCATGTATTCTTGGGAATTCAAGTCCGTGCAAACAAATGTACCGTTAGCATATCATGTATTAAAGCCCAAACAACTCTTCTTGTTTTAACAAAAACGAGAGGAAGATTTTCAAATATATCCCTAACTTTTTTAGAATTTAAAAAAAAAAGGGAAGCGATAATTTGTTTATATCAAAACAGTGTCCATGTTTTTAACACATTTCTTTTGATTGGGTTCTTTCTAGGAGTCGCCCTAGGGATAGGACTTTTGGCCCCATTCTCTGTCCTTGTGCATGGGTTTTGGCCAATTATCAATATGAGATGTGCCCTTGGTCAGAATTCAGATTGATCATATCCATAGACAAAACAAATGGGGTAGTATAAGCTTATACATGCAAGGTGAATTCACTGACCTGATAAGCAGAGGAACCAGCACCAAACACAAAGCCCGGAGGGAAATCATGTCTGCTGATGGGGCTGTTAGCTACAGCCCTCTCGATTACTCGTCCCTTTGCTGTAAAGAATATGAGAAGCTGGTACAGCAGCGGAAACAAGCTTCTGGCCATATGTGTTTGGCTCGCTCTCTGCGCTGGAATGCCTGTTAACTATTTCTGTCCTTCACAAGAGCTCAGCCCTCTTAGACGAGGGAGCTGGTGATATTATAATGGGGTTGTTAATTGTCATTGCTCACTAGAATGGCATATGACAGCAAATGAGACAACTGCTAGTGCGGATCCCTATCGCGTGCATGAAGGCTCTCTCTCAATATATAACTCCACTGTGGTCCCACGTGATTCTAATTAAATCTCATCCCCTCCAATGACATATATATCCTTTGATTTCAATTTAATAGGAATTCATCCCACTCTTACACTCAACACCTGATATGGCATCTCTGCTGATGTGGCATCAATCATGTTTCAGTCATTTGCTCAGTCGGACGGTGTGACCCACTTTTACTGAAATTATATTTGAGGACATATCACGGAGGAGATGTCATTCATTTTGGACGGTTTAGATTATCATTATGTGAACCCCATGTTGGAGTTCTGAAGTCCTGTAACACATAAAGCCCACAATAGCTGCACACTGGATTCCAACTCCACTATTGCTATTAATAATCTTTCGAGAATCCATCCAAGAAAAGGGGTTGGTTATTCAGTCATAAGGCCCCAGTTTTTACCATTATAGCTTCTCTTCTGTGGCTGTCAATGGTTTGCTAGTTCTGTCTTCTTTAGAAAACTAAAAGGCCCCTTTCACTTACCTGACCTAGTTTTAACTCAACATTTCTAATGCCTTGCTTTTTTATTTTTTATTATTATAATTATGTTTGATGTAACTTAACTAAATAAAAAAACATCTGTCGTTGGGGCCAAAAGACTCAATTACATGGTATAAAAGTGTAGGTAGGATATTTGCCTTTTCACTCAATTTTTGATACTAAGAAGTAAGAAGTCAAGATTTTTTTATACTAAGAAGTGATCATACAAGATTACCCTCTCAACTAGAAGGACCCCAATTAGGGAGTTGGAATAAAAGAATATAATGCATGATGGAGGTCAAGCATGAAGAAATGATTTATTTAGCAGGGAGAAGGATGAACCTCACATTAGTAACGGTTATGATCGTTTGGAAGATGAACCCCACATTTGTAAAGGTTACGATCTTTGGAAGATGAACCTCACATATGTAAATCTTGCAATTTCTCTACTTCCACAGTTCATATCCCAATTATACTTGGTAGCCACTCATCTTTAATAAAAGAAATAAAGAAATAAATCAACCCATGAAAGGTGAGCATTTGCATTCTATAGTAATTGCAAGATATGTTTTACATCTTTTTATGATGGGAAGATGATAAGACATAAGGCCAAGATGATCAAGAAAACTAGTAAAACATAACAAATTCTTGCTCTGGGGGGAGGAGGTTTTGGCAAAAACCAGTAACATAGGGTCCCCACTTTCTATAAAACCTTGACCCTGTCTAAGGAACAAGGAGAGCTTTTTACATCACGTGAAAGCGCGACGACAACAAATGCTTGGTCTAGAAGATCTTTTGAGAAGACAGAAAAAGACAAGTCGGGTTATTTTACATCATATGATGGTGTGTTTGCCTGTGACTGGAAAGGGCTTTGGACGCAACGCAGGCACCGACGCAGGGGCCAAGGACTGGCCGGCAATGGTCTCTTCTATGAAGAGACGCAAGCACCAACCAAAAAAAAAAACACAAGACCAAGACCCTTTTCGCTTTCATATGTGAGTTTGTATATACCATCCCTGTCGGGCCGGTCTGCATTTATGCCTATAATGATGGCAGGGTACATATGGGAAGGGCCCTTCCTTGATTTTGGTTTACACACCCCATTTTTTTAGTAGGGGTGTTGATGGGCCACGTCAGGCAGGGCCAAAGTTTATGACTTGGGTCCAGTCCATAGGCCTGAAAGTAAGGCCCAGACCTAGCCTAATTGCACACTTTATTTACTTCATAGTGTGAAAATATGTAGGTGGGGCTGGGCATTTAAGCACATTTAGGTCAAGGTCTAGTACATTTAGTTACACAATTAGATTGTCAGCAGGGAACAGTCTCTCCTCTCTCTCTCTCTCCTCCTCTTCCCACTCCCCCCAACAAACCAAATTGCATCTCTCTTTATGATGCTCTTGAGATTTCACTGCATTGCAATGTTGAGATTTCCATAATCCCCATTGAGGGATAAGTGTAGTGGTCATATTGAACTATAATAGTAGATGACTTGGAGATGGTGAATATTTTTTTGTGGGGAACAACTTATAAATAATCATGTTGCCAAACAAGTACTGCACAATCTGATGTTGGCACAAGATAATTTCAACACAGCATGATCTCAACATAGGATTAGGATCATCACGGGAATTATGCCAAACAGCCCTTAGTATCCAATTCTAGACTTCTAGTCGGAGAAGTATAGTATCCAACCAAGTGGTCCGCACAATAAGGGATTGTTATTGAGATGGGAACCATAGTTCAGAACAGATCATCCAATATCCCACCTCTTTTTCTCGGTGTGAATTGATTCAATCTATTATAAACAATCAAAAATCACATTTGAGGATATAGGATTAAAAATCAAGCTCAAAATCTGCTTTAGTTCCCCACAGCAACACAGGTGCACTTGGCTATATTTGAGGCCTCACGCCATTCAAATATCCAAGATGATGATTATAGTTCATCAAGAATACTTTTTAAAATTAGTGAAACCCAATCAGAATTAAAGTCTCGGACTGCAAGATTCAGTAAATCAAGATACTAGTAGTAAAGGGTGACACAGGATACTAGACCTCCAGTTCCAATAAGCCTTTTGAAACATAATTCAAGTGAAATAACAACTCCACGAAACTTCGATGAAGTTAGGAGGGAGAAAATTGTTTAAAAGGAGAACTATAAAAGTCAATTGATCCATAAAAAGGGTTTAAAAGATGAATTGTCGTGAGGTGTCCCACTAGCATTGTAACAATGCTAAGGATGAGGTTTATTTCTGATTCAAGGCTTTTATGCCTAGCAAAGATAAAACAAATGCTCTCTAAGTAAGAAGCATGAAGTGAAGATGGGAAGAGTGCGTAAAAGTTGGCTGAAGTAATATCATCCAGGGGTATGCCCATCTCCCTACTAGTGTTGCCCCTTTTATGTTAAGAAGCTTTTGAAGAAGTTACAAGTATGCATCTAAATAAAGGTGACCCACTCTTCATTGAAAACTTTGGTAGTCAGAAACTTCCATGTAGCTCAAGAGCTATTCCTTTTCTTTCTCCGAAAGATCATTATATTTTGCTTCTATCCTCAAATTGTTAGAAGGACCACAAGATTCAAGCTGAAGAGAGGTTTATTACTTCGAGTTGAATGTCAGATACCTATAAAAGTAAAAGGAAGCTATTAACATCCTCAGTGTTTGTTTGAGTGATTTACCACTTGGGCTCCTTGATCCTCCTGTTCTATTTCTTTCAAGTTTTGTGAATATTGTTCACATATAAAAGGCAAACTCCAATGAGGTACGCACTGGTTGGCACTACAGTTTTGAGAAGAAAATGGTTGTCATTTCAGATTAATAGGGTAAGATCAAGATGCCTCTTCACATGGGAGGCTTAATCAAGTCATTCATCAAATTTGGAAGGAGAATTCAAATTATTGGCGTCAAAGTCTTCAAAACCGCTTGCCATGTCTGAAAAGCATGCTACAATGTTTGATACGTTGAATTGGGCGAAATCAAAGAGTTTTCAGGATGATCACATACTTAAACAGAAGTTGGCCAGTCCACCGTAGCCCAAATGGAACTCCCAAGACGAGCAATGTCAATTTCTCCAAATTAGGGATAAAAGACCATGAATTCAACTGGAACCTTCAATGCCCCAAGCAAAATCTTGTAAATCAGATCATTCAGAGTTATTGAAACACTGAAACAAAGCCATCCAAAGACGGAACTAGCACACCTAATGTCAAGGAAGTCAGCAAGAACTAATTGAACTAGATCGCTGGCCTTGCTACGGCTATACAATGATTTGAAAGATTCTAAAATTTTGAGGAACATGCTTTGAGCCTCTGGATTGAACGAGGTTGTGAAAACTTGCGCACTTTTGATGACCAAGATTGGTGGCCTCATTAAGAAGTCAGAAGGGTTATGATGTTAGGCTTGAAAAATGCCCCTGAAATCCTCTTGCAAACACAGAGGACTCCAGGAAAATGAAGTGATTATCACAGAATTTGCTTGAAATAAGATAAGTGAGCTGTCTTCTGATAAAATAAAATAAATAAAAAAAAGATTTAAAAGCAAACTAACTACTGGTGCACCAAAGTGCAAGGTAGTTTTTATTATTAATCAGTATGAAAGGTAGTCAATCGTGTCGTCCTATTTCCAAAATAGTTCCCAAAGACTTCTTTGAAGATCGAATCCTGCAAGTAGAAACAATATCAAGGAATTGTCTCCATTTACAGACATTCCAATTACTGTAAGATGACAACGAAATGCCCAAGAGAGAAACAGAGGAGCAAAAGTTCAAAGAAGCAATTAAGAAGGACAGGAACGAGGAATTTACAGCAAATCGTTATGAGACATGAATTTATATGTTCCACCTCTAGAAAATTATAACGCTGAGTAGCTGGTGTTGGATGTGAATTTTCGACCCCTCAAATCAGGATGATTATTTTCACATGTTTATCAGATATAAAAGGACACCAAAATGAATTTCCTGGATAACCACTAAAATTTCATTATGAGACATGAATTTATATGTTCCACCTCTAGAAAATTATAACACTGAGAAGCTGGTGTTGGATGTGAATTTTCAACCCCTCAAATCAGGATGATCATTTTCACATGTTTATCAGATATAAAAGGACACCAAAATGAATATCCGGGATAACCACAAAAATTTCAAATATCATAAAAGGTTATCATAATCAGGATTTTTTTACAGATTTTGTACCATGATATGGGCCTGTGCAATGATCATAATTGACCGAAACTTTTCACCTGAGTGGACCATAAAGTGTTTGCTTATGACTTGTGAGGCTGGTTTTTGCCTCTCTTGTCCATTATGAGACCTTTCCTAACCACTCCTCCACCCCACTAATAACATGTGTCTAGGTTGAGAATATAGGGATGTCTCTGGATAGAACGCCCGCTCTCACCATACCACCAAGGGATCCATCCCCATGAGGGCAGGTTTAGGTAGTTTCCTTGGCCACTGGGCCAATTAAGCTTTAAAAAAGAAAAGAAAAAGGAAACGAACTGTCTAGGTGATTACCATGAGCTGGACCACATATGAACAGCATGTGGTTCCGTCCTCAATCCCTACAAACGTAGCAGTACCAAAGAGGAGCTGTCCAAGCTATCTTGAACATTCACTATAAAACAAATTTTCCCTAAAAAAAAGAGTATTATAGTAATGTGGGCAAAGCCCCTGTATTTATTTATCACCACACAACCTTCCTGTAGTCATTTCTAAACACCGGCACTTTACAAAAATACAGAATTAAGTCAATAACTATCCCTTACAAAAAATAGAACCAAAAATTTCCTTGTTCATGATATTTGTACATTGTCTAAAAGGAATGGTGGTGAGTAGAGGTCCCTTGTCTTCACCTCAATTAGGGTTTGGAAGAGACCATCAATTGTTGTGACAGGAAAACAGCATGCTCCAAATCATCAAGTTGTCTATCAATCTCTAACACAGATACCTACAAGAACATGGACAAGAGAATCAGGAGACAATGCATAACCATATCAAGTTGCTTCCAACTACTTCTCTCTCCTTCTACTGTATAAAGTAGGGTGTTGGTGCAAGTCGAGCCAGGCCCAAGACAGCTGGGCCAGACCCATGAGCTATTGGGTCAGCCAGACCTGACCCATTGGATTAGCCCATGAATCCTAATGCGGAACAGCCGGTTATAGTGGGAAGTTGATACTGTTCAGGATTCTATTTCCCATTTGCTTTAGTATTTTAGTAATCTGAGTTTCCTTATTGATTTAGGAATTTTATGCTTAGTAATTAGAGTCCTAGGTAGGAAATACTATTTGATCTTTTCTATAAATATGTAAATCCCCTTATGGGATAGACACACTTTGATTATTGAATAAGAAGATTTCTATTTGGCTTGATTTGTGTTTGATCGTGTGTTCTTGGGCACTTCAAATCCATCTGGATTCGACCAAATCCTTGCAGCGGGTTTGGTCAACTCCCAGGCTGCATCAGGTGTTTTCTAAAGACATGGTACATTTTACACAAATGTAGTTTCTCAAATTTCTACAAGATATCAAAGCCATGGTCCAATGGCGATCTTGTGATCAGGCCAACCATGGTACTGGCTCTTATAGTTCTACAATAATCTCACCATCTTAGTTTTCTTTAATCTTGAATAAAATACGACAACATCTCTCATCCACGCATTCAACCAAGCTTCAAAGTCTCATCATGTTCATCAAATCGTACGATCCAATGCTTTTGGAAGAGATCTGATCTAGTGAACCATCAACACCAATAGACTCAGAGAGAGAGAGAGAGAGAGAGAGAGAGAGATACAATAGTGATAGACCCTACATATTGACGATGTTCACCGCAAAGCACAATGGTAATTTTTGGAAGATATAAACCATTGATCTCAGAGATGAATGGTTTGTATTTTTTTCATGTAACCAATTGCACAATCATTTCCATGAAAGGACCATATGATATTAGAAGAGGAAAGAGATGTTAGGAAATTAGTTTGAATTTCAAGCTAAAGTGAAAAAATTTTGAATAGGTTTTCAACGTTTAAGAACTTGACCAAATCCTAGTCAGACTTGGACTTGTTCATGACCGAGTCAGGTCACATGGGACTCAGGCCGGAATCATGGGACCCAGGCAAGTCGGCCGACTCTCATAGTGGTGCCACTCAACTGACTATAAAAGGGGCTTTTTTCCTAGAAGAAGGAGGGTTTTGCTTGGGGAAGGAGTTTTTGGCTGAGGAGCTCACATATTGTCTTTTTCGAAGATTAAATATCACTATTTTGGAAAGATCTAGCCAACTCAAGATCAAAGGCTTCATCCGAAAGATAGTTTTTGGTTACATCCAAAGAGAGTTTTTGGTTAAGTATGTTTTCATGGTTCTACCCATTGTTGTTAGAATCCTATTATTGAATCCCGAATCCCACAAATCCTAAGGAAAACTATCCATATCCATGCAATGAATCTCTTTTACAGATCGATCCTAGGATTTAGGACAATTTGATACTTGTTTCGCAAATCTTATGATTCAAGCAATTCAATTGAGAGAGAATAGCTACAGCAAAGATGTTAATACTAATAACATGTTACCTTTTTCTTTACCATTTCTCTTTTTAAAAAGTTATTTAGTAGTTAATGAAACCTCTTAAGAATTCTTTGCGGATTTGGGGAGGTTTTAGAGATGAATAAGAAATGAGCATTTGACTATATGTATGGATTTTGTCCTGTACCATTTTTTTTCACTATTTTTTGTTTTGTCTTCATGAACACTTTTTAGAGAAATCCTAACATGTAAGATTGATGATTTGGATTTTTTATTTTTTAAGATAAAAAAAACTATTAAACCTTTTTTATTTTTCCTAGTGACATTGAAATCTTAAACATATTCAACAATTTGCACATATCATTTATGATATGTTAGTAGATATTAATGATGTTCCTCGTATGATTGTATCATAATACTATTTGTCAGTGTATTTATAGTGTATTTATGTTGCAGTGAATGGAAAATGGATGCTTTTTTCCTTTTTTATTTGTAAATGTTTTTTTTATTTTTATAACTAAAAAAAAAACCTACAATTCGCAATACAACTCACAATACGATTTTAATTTATCCACTTCAACGATTTGCGCTATAATTCCAATTTTCAGAACAATGGTTCTATATATATATATATAGATATAGAAAGTTGAAAATAGATGTTGTGATGTAGATGTAGATATGGTTCAATTTAAATTCTCCTATTATAAATCTGTAAAATATGGTTCTATTTAAATCTCAACTCTTCACTTTAAACAAATAAATAATAAAAACTTGAAAAAAAAAAAAAAAAAAACTATTACAAGAGTCACATTTATGATTCTTTCGTGTAAATGTGTAGATCTAGATGAGAAACCATAGATCTTCTCACCTAGATCTACACACTACATTATGCCAAATTCTATTTCTCCTTTGTGTTTGTACCCTAAACAATACACCACCACCAAAAGAGGAAGAAGAATTCCTGCCTTCAATTTAACTCGGACAAGTAGCAAGCAATAAACATGTAATTAGAAGCAATTCTATTTATCCCTCTTCTTTTAATATGAAACAAAAGAAAATAACCTCATAATTCCTAATTCTACATTACACTTCGGGTTTCTTGAATGTATCATTTTCAGCAGAAAATGAAAATAATTTTGAGGCAGAACAGTTTTTCATAAACATTAGGCATTTTCCACAAGTTTCACAGAAAGTAAGGTCAAACCCAAAAACAGAGAACCATTTCCTGCAGTCTGACACTACATACAAACAGATTTCAAAGCAGAAAATACTTCTCCCCAGTCCCCACCAAACAATAAAAACTGAAAATGTGTAAAACTACCTCTTCAGTTTGCATTTCATATCGAAAAAAAGTGGAATCACTTAGGAAATAAAACCCTAGAGTGACAAATCATGAAAGGTTTCAGTAACTTTAAGCACATAGAACAGTTAGAGCACATGATTCAAAACTGAATTACTTCAACTATTTTTCAGCAAGAATGTTTCCAAATATGAGAATATAAAAGCTTATGAGTAGTTTTTCCTTGGATAACATATTTTTCACAATCAACAGATCTGAGGTTACTGGAGTAAAGATTTTCTCCCACAGATTTTGAAATTGCAGCATCCTATTAGGATTAACAAACCCTCACAAAACTAAGAAGAAGGAAAAAAAATGGCAATCCGTGTTTTTCGCCACACCAAACATGAGATTTGAACTGCTGAGAAATGTTACACGTAATCAAGCTCAAACTAATCTGAAATCCCAATCCAAACATAAATCTTATCATATCTAACAAGAAAAGCCAGACCAAAATTCATAGATTGCAAGCTATACAAATGTGCCCTTAAATCAGTTAGAATCAATCAAAGCAAAGAAAATGAAGAACTAACCAAGTTCCAAGAACCGAGTCCCATCAAACAACCGCAGATCCCACCAGAACAGCCGCCGCGACCGCTCCGCTGAGCAAACCGATCAGAAAATTCCTCCGCGCGTTATCACCGGCCTGCTCAGCCGGCAAAGGTGGCGCCGTCGGAAGAACCTGATTATAGCATCCAGATTCCCCCAACACATCCCGATCCGGGAACAGCGCCGACACCGTCGGATCGCTGGCGACCGGAATCCCGGTCACACAGCCATGAAATGCGAAAGCCCTGGGATTGAAGGAGGACATACGCGCGGAAACCCTAAGCAATCCCTGCGCGCGACCGGACGGCCTCCAGAGCTGCAAGGTGAAGGTGTGGATGTCGGGTCTGATGGAGGAGATGGCGAGGATTGCAGATCCGACGACTCTGGAGTGGGAGGAGAGGATCTGGAGGGTGAGGATGGAGGTAGGGTTTTGGAGGGTTTGGGGAGGGAGAGGGAAGGAGAGCTTGGAGTTCCAGGAAGGGTTTTTGGAGGTTAGGGTTTTGGTGGATTTCTTGAGGCGGGGGTCGACCCATGCGACGACGAAGGATTTCATCTTCTTGCCGAGGAAGGTCGTGTCTTTCAGATCTTGTGCGGAGAGGATGGTCAGCTCCAGAGTTGCCATTTGGGAAGGGTCTTCGTCTCCATCTTCATCTGCCATTTTTCTTCTGTTTTTGCTTTTGGGTTCGCGCGCAGGAGGAGAAGGGAAAGGGTTCAAAAGAAAACGGAAGCGAGCGTATGGATTTGTGTGTGACGAGTGAAGAGTGGAGAAGGTAACGGTTGTGAAGGATGTGGACGGACGGGCTCAGCGACAGTTATCAGTGTACATGGCCCCTCCTGAGGTGGTGACTGGTGAGAGAGGTAGCTTGATGGAGGCCCACCTGGGCCAACTGATCACAGGACTAGGGAGATGGAACGATCCATCTTGGGCGAGCCAAGATATAAAGTTTGGGTCAATCCAATGGATCTAACCTAGGGATGTAAAATGGGCCCAGCTTAATCAGCTCGGCACGTTGACCAGCCCAGTACGAAGCCCAGGCCCGTGGACAGGTAGGCCCTTCATGACCGGCCAATATAATTTCTTTTTTTTTTTTTTTTAATATTTCTCCATATGGAAGATAGAAATGCTTAGTCCTGTGAGGACTTCCCCACGATGATCTTGAGAAGACCATTCGTGGTCCACCACGTCATCATGGGCAGGTGCGATTTGGATGTTTTGCATGATGCTCGCGTGCATGGCAGGCTATCCGAGGTAACATAGTGGACCATGAATAATCCACTCGGGGATACCGTGGGGGAAATCCTTAGATGATCTCGATTCAGAAATGCTTTTTCAAAGTTCCTAATGCAGCCATTTCCATTTTTAGACTCAATCCATAACTTTTTTCCTATTATAAGTAATTCATCAATATCTCCTCTTTCACTATCATGTTTCATGCAACTTATCCAACATTCCAATAAAGTTTCTCTTATTCTCGAGAAGTAGAGGTATACGTTCCAAAATCCAACCTCTCCTTCACAACTTAATCTCAAGCTAAACCTTTTTACAATAATAATAATAATAATAATAATATAGGGACAAGCATTCATCATAAATGGGCTCGTGGATGGCACAACCCTTGCCACTACAGGCTGTGCTAGGCTGATGCCTTACCAGCCTGGGCACGTCACGATCAAAGTGGTCGGCATGGCTCGTTTTACATCCCTACTCTAATCCTTTCATCCGTGGTCAACAAGTTTAACGACTTTATATTAAAGAAGAAATTGACCATAGATTCATTGGTCCAGTTCATTTAGATTGGTGAAAACTCGATGGATCTGATGTGATTCAAGGGGTCCCGTGTATGTGAACAATTGAGGTTGTTGCCCTCACAATAATACGATGAGAGTTGTTTGCATTTGAAAACTTCTCATTAAAAATATAGGGGCCCTTTTGATGTTAATAAAGAGGGAACAACCATATTCGCCCCCACACCAAGAAAAAAAACAATCCATGCACTCTCCTCCAACAATGGGCACCGATCTGAATGGACTGGACTACTTACTCCCACAACATTGTAGAGAAGCATCAACGAACTTACACGACTCATGGTCAACACATGAGATGAACTTACTAGAATAAGACGAATTATTGCACTCCCCCTCCAACAATGGTCACCAATCTGAATGGACAGGACTACTTCTTCCCACAACATTGTAGAGAAGCACCAATGGACTTACACGACTCATGGTCGGCATGTGAGATGAACTTACTAGAGTAAGATGAATAATTTAAATATTGGAGAGGTATGAAAGGGTGGAGACTAAATTTTCTATAGGGCACGTTTAGTAATAGGTGAAGATTTCGAAAATTTAAGGATTCCTCACTACCCTTGAAACAAGGACGCCTCATTGAGGATTTATTTGGCCGAGGATCTCACATCAATATCAGTGTATATTGATGTATATAGCTTAGAAAAATTGATACCGGTAAATGAATTTATAGAATTAAGATTTTCAAAGAAAAGTTGCATTCTCATTTCACTAAATAACAAAAAGTCATTACCTTTTTATTTGACCCCTCTTCTTTTTTATCTCTTAACTCGACCCTCACCTCACTTCACTTTACTAATGAAGTTAAGTTACCAAATAGGCCGATTGCAAAGGAAAAGCCCTATGAGTCCTCTACTCACAACAAACAGCAAGAGACTTTCACGCTGATCCTAACATTCAAAATATTGAAATTTTTTAGAATGTCTTATAACTTTTCTATGTGTATATATATATAGCTGTATAATATTCACGATATGGGACAGTCACTAACATACACGGTTGTTGTCATGATATCATGGGATATAGGGCAAAAAAGTTTTTAAAATAA
Source organism: Persea americana (assembly GCA_029852735.1). Lineage (NCBI taxonomy): Eukaryota > Viridiplantae > Streptophyta > Magnoliopsida > Laurales > Lauraceae > Persea > Persea americana. The sequence goes on from CM056810.1 coordinate 85,672,328, forward strand.
ATATTGACGAGTAGTGGAGGACCAGGATTTTCATTTGGCTGGGACAGATGATGGCCAATTAAAGATGTCAATCATTATTTATAATTGAATTTGTCAACATAATTAAATAGGAAATACAAGTTGTTTTATTGGCAAAATGAAATGTAAAGCAAAAGAGGTCCAAGTATATGGTCCTTGTGTATTAATACAAAGCACGACCAACTAGAAAAGTCATCAGTACCTGCTTCAAATTCGACACTTAAAAGCTCGCTAAATGACCTAACAATCAGCTGATCGAAGTATCTAGGCAGGTGCCCATTCATTAAGGCGAAAAATGTACTAATTAGCATTTTACTTGAGGTTGTTTTGCAAATACATGAGTCTCCTTTGATTCTATGAGGCAGACGCGAAAACATAAACACTCATCTATAAGTTGGCCTGATTTTCTGAACAAAGATAAAATGAGGGAACCAAAACCTGCTGCTTCTTGGAAGTGTGAATGACATAGTATCAATCAAAGGGCCCAAAACTAAGAATCATTATTATCATTTCAACTTTTTAAATAATTAATTTTTTAAATCAAGTGAGAAGAATCCAGAAATTAAGGTTACTCAAATTTCAAACATAAATCACAAACTGCAAACCGTTTTTTTCCTACCACCCCACTAGCACTAAGGTAAGAAATCTTCCCTTTTTAGGAAGAGAGGTCCTAGGGATGAAGCACATAATGGGTGTACTAGATTTTGATTGTCTATGACAACTATTGTAATCAATTTACCGACTTTGACATTTTTTTGGAAAATCATAATAATACAAATTATTACACAGGCTAAAACAAAAGAAAATCAAGAAAGATGCACAGTTAAAACTAAAAGATTCCTAAGAAATCCCAACTGCAGATCATGGAAAAATCAAACAGTTAAGTGAATCAACTTAAATCCCAAGATTAGAATAGAACAGCAAACAGGAAAAAAAAAACTCAACAATGCTTATAGATGTCTCCCAATCACATGTTCCAACCAATTGTAATGTGCCCTGCCGACAAGTTCAAATCAACTGCAATTTGCTGTGTATCCAAACACGTCTTACACAAAATATCTGCCTAAAGAGTAAATGAAAAAAATGCGTAGATCATTTTCCTCACCTTTGCAATCAGATCGATTCTCCTACACCCACCGAGCTTTGATCTTTTTCAAATTTCGTATAGAACGAGCTCAGACTCCACACAAGCGAGAAGCCTTTCTCACTCTAGAATAACAACGAAAATAGTAGTTTGAAGGGGAAGGGAAGAAGGCACGCATTGAAAAAAATGGGAATGTAATAAGGTCGCCATTGTCGTAGAGAGAGTGCATTGTGAGAGAAAGACCAGGTTGTATGCCTTTGTCGAAGCTGAGAGTGAGAGAGAGAGGAGGGGAGGGCTTCGAGAGTAGTTGAACAAGGGTTGTTCTTTGGAGGATGGGGCGAAGACTTAAAACTTATGGGCCACATGGGTAATCTGCCCCGTAAGCCTTTTGGGCCTTTTCCAAAATCAACCTGGGTTGACCGGCTAGGTCCATTACATGCAGGTCCGCCCATACTTACGAGAGTGAAGCGGCTCTAGTAACTTTATTTGAATTTCGGTTATAAAATTAAAAAAATGGAATTTAAGGAGGACTAATACGTCGAAATCCAGATATATCATGCAAAGTAGAAATTTTTTGTTTGGTAAATTTTTGTTTACTTAAGTTATGGCCAACCCCTATGTGAATTGAACTTCCCGCAGACCAAATGAAACGTAGTTTTTTCCTCTTTTCAAATCGGCATTACACAATAGTGCTCTGAGTAAAACACAAACAAATCAAAAATTCAGTTGAACCAGGGAGACTGTCATTAAGACGGCAAAGGGAAAGCCTTGTCAGCCCGCTACTCTAACAATATGTAAACTGTAAAGAGAGGTTTCACCAGTAAAAAAAAAGGTAATAACATGCAAGAGAGGGAGAAGAGGGAAAACAACAGGAGGCATCAGAATCCATAACAGACTTTCCAATCCTTCCTTTCCACTAATTCAAACTTCAAAGAAAGGTAAAACTCGAAGAAAGAAAAACCATCAAAACCAAGACAGGCCATGTGTATTGCACGTGCTGCCGCGCACACATGCATCCACTTTTACAGCTATTATCCCATCCTTGTTCATACCAGCCCCACCACCCTTCCTATCCCTTCTCTGGACATCTTCCAACGATTCTGATGCATCTATATTCAGTTCATTTGGATGTGGATCATAAACACACAAAAAAAATTATAAAAGACACAGAGCTCTGTCCAAAAAACCAGATTTGGATGGATAATTGAATTATTGGAACATGTATGTGATTCCCTCCGTCGTTTCCAATCATACCCATTTATTCAATTCCAGCTGTGACTAACTTCCAACCCCAAACTTGGCCCCACCTCCCTCCTCCCATGTGATGGCCACCCAAGCATGCTTTCTTCCCCCTTACCCACTGACAGCAATATCTGTAATCCCACCTCATTCCACCTTGCAAACATAGCGATGATTCATTCAACTCCTCCTCATACTTGCCTCCAATTGGACGTAGAACATACTAATCGACCCCCAATCATTGTCCACTAATGGATCATTCATTCATTCGTCCATTAGATTTTTTTTTTTTTTTTTTTTTTTTTTCATTCTAGCCTCCAAGCATGAACAAACAAGCAAAACCCCGATGACCCGCCGGGATTAGTCGAGTCGGACGAAGTGGAACATAATGGATTTGATGTGGAGGATGAAGATGATGATGACAATGGTGATGATGGCGATGAAACAGGTTTGAATATGAACAAGGCATGTCGAAGACCAGGGCTGAAAAGCCAGTCATGGACATCCCAATAGACCTCAACTCTAATTTTGTTCACATGAATGGATTCATTTCCGCGGAATTTCCATTGGAGGTGTTTCACATGAATTGCAGAGTGGCCATCAATCTTTATTGCCATTTCTGGATCTTCTTCAGACTCTGAAGATTTATTATTAGCAGTATCATTGCTGCTGCTCCTACCACACTCAATCAAAATTTCATGAAATTTTCCATTTTCGCAGAATTTGGTTCTTGTGGTGAACCTCTTCTTGCCAAATACGTGCTCACTTTTGGATACCATTGTGGCTTCTATGAGGGATGGGCGCGATCCTGTCTTTCTATAGGCTTCTTTTTTAAGATCACCAAGAAGTAGGATTACCTCTTCTTCGCATACTACTGCAACATAGTAATCTGATTGAGGCTCAGGCTCTTTGCTGAATTTTGCGGCCTTGAGGTCCCAAAAGATGTCCACCGGTGTACCGTCGACGTGGAACCTCTTAGAGCCCTGTTTTCGCCAGAAGGACCATGGCTTCAGCTCAACCTTGCAGGTGTACTGGTCGCCATCGCTGCTGTCGTTGCATTGCTGGATAGAGATTGAAAGGCCATGGACTAAGAGGTTCTTGCACCATGTAACTGTAATTGAGCGGCATTGATGTGCAATCTTTGTTCTGTATACGGACATGACAATCCGCTGGCCTGATTTTGTCGCGGCCATCGGTTCATCAGTGGGATTTCCACCTGATGAGAAACAGGCTGGAATGGAAATTGGGTCTTGCATCTCCTCAATCCAATTGAAGAAGAAGGATAAGATTCTTTAATTCCAATGAGAGAAAACAGTACAGAGAGAAGAAGATGTTGAGATCCAGTAAAAAATATAGAAAGCAGAAGAGACTAAAAAGATTGGATATCTAAAACAATCTTTTCATAGTGCACAGGGAGAACTGTAACAGAGGTTTCACTACAGATTGGATTCTTATAAACATAAGCTTTTCAAGAGAAAAGGTGAGTTGTGACATATAAAAGGGAGAAGAAGATATGGATAGAAGGTGAGGGAAGGACAGAGGAGAAAATAGCTGATGGATGTTTCTTACAATTGAAGAAGACGACTTCCCTTCATATTGGTGGAGCAGATTGCTGGATCCAATAAACTTTCATAGATACCCACAAGATCTCCTTCCAGATGTGCTTTGCCAGCTTCTGAAAGAGTGATCAAAGCACCATTTTTTATTCTTGATAATCAGCTGAAGCTAATTTGCTTTTGAAACTGCCTAGTTGGCATGTTTCTCCAAGAAAGTACTTAGAAATCCAAAGTGGTTTCCTTCTCTTTCCTCCTTTTCATTGCCACTACTAAAATCTCAGCCTCTCTTAGCTATGGGGAAAAGGAGAGAAGCTTTCTCTAAGTAGTCTCGGTCAGAGGCATCTCACATGTGTACATTCACTTAAGATAATGTTGTTGGGCTTTCATGTTGGTTTTCAATCTTTTTCCCTTTATGAAGCAATTATTTTAGAGATGTCAATGGACCTTAGACCCCCCAAATTAGCAGGTGGCCCTAAAACTTCCGGATGTGGACTCTTTCGATCCCATTGATAATCGGGTTTCGGTCCAGGTCCATTCATAGTTGGGGTCCTGCTAGTATATGGGTACCCGTTCGGGCCCAACTGGGTCCGGACCAAATACGTATTTATCGGAATGCATAATATATATAAAAATAACTTCAGTTTTAAATTGGACGAGTCGAGTCTGGGTCAGCTGGAGTTGGGTTCTTTAGGTCTACTGTGGACCTGATTTAGGGAAAAAATACTCTTAATTGGGCTTACTTATAGGTCCACTTTGGACCAACTCATACCATAGCTGATTACAGCTCTAAAACATTCCATACAAACCCAGTTTGCTTTTGAAAACATGCTAATTATATTCTTTATCCCCATTTGGATGCATGTTAATTACAAGAAGATGAGAGGGCATGGTGAGGTGTTTCTAACTAGCTTTGCTGCAATCAAAGATATCTTTTGTATATGCATACCATTGGATCACATTTATCACATGCTCTCCACACGGTACAAGCATGTTAGTCAAATGGAGGAGGTCTATTATAGTTTTTTACGTCGGGGACTCGAGCTCATGTCCTCTCACATACATACCATACATATCATTGTCCCTAACCAGCTGAGTGGCAACCAAGGACCAATGGAGTGTTTTTGGATTGATCTACTTCCTACATACTTCCACAAAGGAAGGCTGATTTTGATATAGGAGAATTGGCTACAAATTGGAAATTTAGTCATCTGAAAAATCAACAAAAAAGAAAAAGAGAAAAAAAAAAGAATTATTGGATATTCTCATCATTCTGAATTAAGCCCACAAAATAGATAGTCTATATATAAAGGGCAAAGATTCTATTTTAACTGTCCATTTGGTGGTTTTAAACTAGACATTGTCAACATCCATTAGACACAAGCTTTTCTAAGTAGCTCATGCAGAAAGCCTCTTTATCTAGCGTGGCCTAATGAGTCCCAAAAACCTACCATGCATTCAACTTTCTTTAAAGTACAGAAAAAGTGTAGAGGGCTCCAAAGATTCCCATCAGCTAAGGCTTTCCAGGCTTCATAAAACAGGACAGGTGCCAAAGTTATGTTTCTAAAACAACGTGGTAAAATTTTGGGCATATAAGATGACTTCAGGATCTTGGTTTATGCAAAATCTCAATTCCACTGAATGTTTAGCAAGAAGATACCTGATAAGGTTTTACTTTGATATTCCAGTTTTTGGCCAAATAGATAGGAGGAAATTAGTTTTTCCACAAAGGCACAAACCCTCTTTTATCTAGTGCAGTATAGGCTATTAAGCCTAAAAAACATGCCCCATGTAGAAAGAAGAAAACTGCATTTGTTGAGGAGCCAGATCCCTCTCTAACTTTTTAGTTTTTGGCCCCTTTATCTCTAGGTAATTTATGTACCCCTCTAGTTTTTTGGTATTTGCAAATGCACCCTGGAGATTTTCTTAATGACAGATGGGTTTTTTTTTTTTTTTTTGTTTTTGTTTTTCCTCATGTAGACTCCTCATGGTTAAAGCAATTCCAATAATTGTATCGGTGGCCACAATAAGAAAATCCATGTGGGGCCCTTTGACGATAGAGCTGGATCCAGTTCATGGTCTGGATCGATACTGCTAGGGCTGTCAAACGGCTGGATTTAGGCCCAACCTATATGGCCCCAATTCTGGGAACAATGAGAATAGAATTATTTGAATCCAAGTCTGAGTTTGCCATGGATCTAATCCAAAGTTTGAGCCCGCCCTATAAAACATATAGAGGGCCTGAGCCCACCCATTAAAGCTAATGGCAATTAAGGTATAAGTTAGATTAAGTTCAAGCCTGTTGAAAGCCCATTTTCAATCAAGAGGCATCTCCTTTTACAATTGAAATGACACTTAAAAGTATATTAATATACATTCATAAATATATGGTTAGTGGGAATGTGCCCTCTGGGTGACCCAATTGAATGCAAAGATCCATCCATTCAATGGCCGAGAAAAATTGCCCAATGCTTGTGTATGTAGGTTTGACCCACCCTCCATCATATCAAACCTTGGATATCCTTACTTCAATAAGTAACAGCTCCAACCCAAACAAGGTCAATAGAAGCATTTTAATTGTTAACAAGCCTAGATACTTGCTAAGACCAAATGTTACAAGTATTAGGATTTTAATGAAACTTATGGTGAATTAATAGAAATGAAGTGATTTACTTAAAATCTATATCAAGAGCAGTAGAAGTAGAAAATCTCCTCCAAAAATTAGCCAAGAAATCTTTCTCCTTACAAAGATGAAGAGCTAATTTTTATATAAGAAAAAGTAAAGGGTGCCTTCAGCCCCGGGAGTGGTTGGGACCCCTGCAACTATAGCCACTTTTCTGAGTCATAGGAAAAGAATGGCATTAGCACCTGCTGTACCAGAGAAATGGTTCATAGAAAGCAATCCAGAGACAGCACTTCTTTTGAAATTACATCGTGTTAGGAGATGGCCAAAAGCAGGGGCATCTTTCTGGGAGCAATCTAAAACTGACATTCCACAGGCACATGCAAATTCACATGCCAAAAGAAATCCATGAAGCTTCATCTTTCCTAACTTGGAAAGTGATTGCCCTTCCAATAGTATCACCATCTTTTTATAAAACATGAAAGCTCTCCATGACAACTATTAGAATGATTATATTGTTAGGTGATGTGGGGGCCGCTTGGGTTAGTAGTTTCGGAAATGATGGATGAGAAGGGACCATTTGTTACTGTGATGTAACTGTTGGACGCTATCAAAACTGTTGTTTAATCATTTGAAATGGTTGTTCTGGTCCACGTTTCCAGGACTAGGCCTAAAGCAAGTCCTTAACGCCAAATATGTAAAAGGTTTTTCCACCATGAACCATGCTGATTTTCTAGTGTTAAGTTTTACTGTTAAAACTTTTTGAAACCATTGAGGAGTGGGCTCCACCCGAGGGGAATATTGAAAAGTATTTACGAGTCTTTACTAAAGCCTCGAGGTTTTGATAGAAATAATTAGCTAAATAAATTTAATATGGTCTCAGAGCCAACCAGTCGTGAGTTCGGATCCTGGGAGGAACAACTTGGCGTAATAAATAAATAAAAAATACACGTGGTCCGCCAAAAGTGCACCGATCGGGTTCCACCTAAGGGGGAGTCTTGAAGAGTGAACTCCACCCAAAAAGGAAATATCTTGAATTTCTTCAGCTAACCATTCCTACCAAAACCTCAACACCCTCAGATGGAACCCGGGCGACGCACTCTTGGCGACTTCTTTTTGCGCTGAGTTATTCCTCCAAGATTCCGAGTCATTGTTTACGAACTCATTGCCAGTTGGCTCTGATACCATTTAGAATTTCTTCTGCTAGCCATTCCTATCAAAACCTCGAGGCATTCGTAGTAAGAGCGGAAATACTTTTCAATAGAAACTCCATTGCCACCAGCTTCATATACTGTTTTGTTGTTTTGTTTACGTCTGAAAAAAATTCATTCACTTGTCTCCATTTTTAAATCCAACACTCATCCTGCTTGCTATATTCAACTAAAGCATTTTGTAAGACCTTACTTAAACAGGATCAACTAAAGCATTTTGTTTTACTCAATAGTTGTTTCTAGGTACTGAAATTGATTACATTGTCGCTATAAATTATTTTTAATTTTCACCAACTCATCAACCATTCTCTTAAATCCTAAACTTTATATGTATCTCTTTTGATTTTATTAATTCTCAACCCTTTGACCCCAAAGCCTTCTTTTTCCTCAAGGAGGTTCCATTATCTTTCTGAGAAGTGGGGGAGCTTTTTTATGGTACTAACCTCTAGAAAATTGTACATCAAGATTTACGACTTCCATTTACACTTCATTAACAATGTTTTGGGATTCCCATTTTTGGGATAATCGTCTTGCCATCTTCCATTTGATAATCCAGAGACTCATCATAGCACATATATTTCTTTGATCCAACATCATCCTTTTTTTTATATATATCCTTGCAGTGTTTAGGCTGAAATGATGACTCACTATTTGATGTTTATTCAAGCATTCCCACCTTTTAATATGTTACTTTCAATTCAAACTGTACACAGAATAAATTCTTGGAAAACTGATGCTGAAATTTATGAAAAATATAGAAATTTAAAGAATGGAGGAAGAAGATATTAGAAAACAGAACGACGACTTTAGTCAATGTTTTGCGCTCAATACTGCTTAAAACTTAAATTTGATGGGCATGGTTTACAGGAAACGACAGCCTCCTCTCAAATGAAGAAAGACATGAGCTAACAAAGCCTTTTTTTATGTTGCTTGAAAGAAAGTTTGAATTGAACATTTCTAGAAGATGGAGAGAAGTGAAGAGATTTGTGTGTTTTCAAAAACCAAGGAGGTGGGATATATATAAACCCCAAAAAACTGCTACAAAATTCAAAATGAAGTAAGGTATGGACCACAAAAAAGCATTAAATGTGGCTTTTCTGAAATATGTTGAATGTTTATTAAAAAAAAAAAAAAAGGGAAATAACACACACATACATACATATTTGATCAGCATGTAGAGAAAATACTTTTCTCTACATTGAAATGGTACCATATCAAATCTTTGAAGTTAGCAACGGTCAGCCATTGAAAATTTTAAAATATAAAAACAAATTACTATTATAAGCTTACCAGCTATAGATCATCATCATCATCATCATATCCCATCTATCTTGGGCTGGCTATGAAAGTATATTTAAGCCTTTATTATATAGCAATCTAGTTCAATATTTAACCATTAATTTGAAAACCACATATACCATATATTTACTTGCTGAATCTTTCAATACGCTAAACTTGCACTTCCATACAAACAAATTTTAAGGTAAACGTATGTGCACTAGCATTGCAGGCACCAGCTCATCAGGTGGTTTACAATGATGAGAAAGAACAAGTAGAAACTAAGTTCATATGATACAAACAAATGCAACGTTTGTTAGTTTGAGAAACATGAGACAATCCAGTGGTAAGGGTGTCTCATCTCACACAGCCGCCAACCAAGGATCAATTCCTGGGTGATTAAGGTTATCTATCCCAAGCCAAAAAAATAAAAATAAAAATTGCACGGTTTGTTTAAGTAATGCAGAAAATGAAAGATAATTAGTTTACATCAGAAAAAAATTACAGCAATCAGTTTCAGTTATTGGTCATGCTTCATGGATTTTGCTAAGGTCGAAGAAGTAAAGTAATTTCAACAGTTCAGGCAAGCGGTTGGAAAGGAACACCCTGATTGGTCTGGTAAGCAGGACCCACCAACATGAGACCAGCTGATATGGTCGCTTATTAGTCGTACCCCAAGCACTAATTTTATAGTTATCTCCACATGCTTCAGAGACTTGCTTATTTGTAGAAAACTAAAGACATTTCAGCAGTACAAGCAAATGGAAAAGAAAGCAACAGCTGATTGGTATGGCAACAATAGTACTAACAAATCAGATAGTTAACGAGTGGAGCTCTGATAAATGAACTCCATTCAATCAAAAAATTTGCTTGAGTTATTTATTTATTTCAACAACATACAATACAGTCACAGCTTTTTCTGCATGTTTTATCACTAGAAAAGGAAGGTTGGTTAGCTGGCCACCAAACAATTTGCATCCTGAAGGCAAAAAAGAATGTCACTGGTGTATTACATTGGTCCACAACTGAGACCTGGCATGGATGCAAATAATTTGGTGGCCCACTAAAACTACAAAAAAAAAAAAATCTCTTAACATATTTAAAGCTTGAACCCTTCTAAAATGAACTTCAAAAGCTGGCCTCCAAAGAATCAGCTGAGGTGGAATTGCTTTAAATCAATGATCATCACAGTGATGTCGTCTAAACTTCCCCTATTCACAGCAAGACTGACAAGCTTCTTACAAGCAACCATAAACCTGTCAGCAGGCCATATGTTCTTATCACTTTTGTCATGATTTATAGACAAACAACTTTTTTCCTCCACTTTTGGTGAGATTCTTCTGACCTTCTTTCTAGGACTGTTTTCACTACCACAGGCATCTTCATGTTTTCTCCAATCATTAGCCCAAGTTGCCGAATTTTTGAAATCTGAGTGAGAGCGTAATGTAGTATTGATATTTTCATCCATAGAATTCAATCTTTCATTGTCGTTGCTATCGTGATTTGAACAATAAGTTCTTGTTATTTGCTGGACGCTTAGTGAGATTCTTCTCGCCTTAGATGGAGGACTATTCTCACTACCAAACACATCTTCATCCTCTTCCCAATTGCAAGAATCAGTTCCTGACTGTTCAAAATCCAAGTGAGAGCGTATTGTAGTGTCAATCGCTTCCTCCTTCAAACTTCTTCTGATCTTATCATTGTTATACTGATTTGAACACTTTATTCCTGTTATTTTCTGGACGCATAATGAGATCCATCTCGTCTTCAGCGGAGGACTGTTCTCATTACCAAACACATCTTCATCTTCTTTCCAATCGTTAGCTACACTTTCCGAGTGTCTAACAGCAGAGAGAGAACGTATTGTAGTACTGATAGCCTCCTGATTGCTCACCTAACAAAATTAAACAAATAAACATCTAGATATGCCAATCATTGTAATCATCATTGATTTCACATAAAATTCAATTAGAATACAGAGAAGGGTTTTAAATCCCAGCATCAGTCTCCATGCTGGTCGAGACGGGGAGAATACATGACTATGCCAATCCTAAAAAGTCTATAGAATTCCCAAAAAAAAATCATAAAAATAAGAAATACTCGAGAACAAGTGAAAATGTGCAAAATAAGCTATTAAGTGGTATCTCCATTTCTCCATTATCATCTCAATTAGATAGATGTTAGCCTTGTTGAACACTAGGTCACTGACACAGTGCTCATGACTTCAATTAACGAGTAGAAGATTATTAAAGCCCCCAAAGCCCACCTTTGATTGCTCAAGGTTTTGAACTCTGGATCTCAAATCTAAATGCTTAAATTTTTTTTTTCTAGCTCAAGAGTTGGTAGATTGAAGCCCTAACAGCATTTAGGGTGAGAAATGAAGTAAAAAAGGAAAAAAAAATGTGAAAATAGATAACACTTTAGATGATGAAATCTTGTGAGTAGTGAGGATTTTTTAGCACAAAATTACCTTGAGGGAGTCTCAGAAGAGAGAAAAAAAAGGGGGAAATAAGAAATAAAAAATAAAAAAAGAGTTGGGATTGCAAAATGGAACATAAAGAAGCATTTAAAGGGTTTTTGGGCCCATACACTCACCTGTCACCCAGCTTGTTCGATACCATTTGATTCCAGATGAATCAAGATGAGTTTCCTCTGACTTGTCCAAAATCGAATGGGAAGGGGGCCCTTACTGCACCCCGGACACTAAATCATTTTTCGCGCTTATTGGCATCGAGTCGACTTGAACGATCTACCCAGTGTCGTATGAAATCTAAAACCATGATCCAAAAGCAAGCTCATCTAAGAAGCCTAATTAGACAAATGGTATTGATTGAAAGGGTGTGTCTGATCTTTCAAGTAGAGGAGCTATATGATCCTTAACTAGAGCACCGGACACTAACTCATTTTCATGCTTATCGGAATTGAGTCGACTTGAGCGATCGACCCTGTGTCTTATAAAATCTAAAACCATGATCTAAAGGCAAGCTCATCTAAGAAGCATAATTAGACAAATGGTATTGATTGAAAGGGTGTGTCTGATCTTTCAAGTAGAGGAGCTATATGATCCTTAACTAGAGCACATATATAATTTTAAGTTTATACCATGGCGGAGGTCTATAAACAGGGCAGAGCAAAGCAATCTAAAGTTGTGTTCCCTTAACTGAATCAGGAAAAAAAAAACATGTAAAATGTTCAAAAAATGTAGAGGTGGAGGAATTGTGGCAAAACTAACCTTAAATATACAGTTGTGATTATTTCCTATAAAAAAGTTAATAATATAAATCTGAAATGGAAAGCAGTAAAGGACTACACTAATAATGGAGAAGAGAAAGGGGAGCAATCAGAGATACAAGACGTGGATTTGAAGTGAAAGAAGGTTAGAGAAGAAATATTAAAGTGAAGACAATTAATATAGGACTCTTGTCATGAGAGCCAAGAAATTTTCTCTCGTCTTTAAGTTTCTTTTCAACCGGTAGAATTCAAAATCAGAAGAAAACTTTCACAAAGGTGAAGAACTAAATTCAGCCTTAAGAACTTGGATCTCAAAGATGATGGGTCTGACATCCAATGTTTAACCTTCTTTTTTTTTTTTTGAGAATGCTAAACATCCTTGTATGACCAAATTTGTTAAGTCTTTAAGCTGACTCAAGATATTTATGAAATTGGATAGCTATCCAGAACTCAAGAAGCCTCAAGCTTTAGGCTATACAGATAAAACTACAAAAAGACAATGAACATTGGATTCTTTGTATTCATATTTCAGTGAATTAGCCAGACAACATTTCAGTAAAAAAAAAAAAAAAAAGAAGTAGCCAGAGGACGGGAACAGCTATTAATCGTAAAATAAATAAATAAACAAAGGTGAAAATGACACTACAAGCAGCCTGGGAAATTATTTGACAACATGGCATAGGGATTGTGTAAATAACTGTACTTCCAAGAATGCAATTAGCACATTTGGTTAGGCATCTCCTAATAGAAGTTGGTACTGGGATCAAGATCATGAGAGTTTACTGGCTTGGTCATGCATGAAACAACTAATTAATAACCGGGCCCCACCACCACCACATATGCGCATGAGCACGCAAAAAAAAAAAAAAACCTTAGGTGGAAAAACTTCATGATGATGAATCTCCACGCACCTTGTCCCACAGTCCATCCGAGGCTAAGATGAGGAAATCCATGTCAGAAGTCAATGGAAGAATCTTAGTATCAGGCTCTGCCAATACCCACTCCTTCAACTGAACATCTCCAATGCTTCTAGAGACAGCAAGTGTACCTTGAATTCTCCACACGCCATGGTGGATGTCTACATATCCTCCCTATATTGAAAGATCAAAAAAGACTGATAAGGAAAATATATCATGGATGCCCAAAGAATAAAGTAAGAAACTCACAATGCTTAATCAGGTTTTATGAAACAATTAAAGCGTGATGAATTACATTTCAGTTACCCAAATGTATTGCTATGATGATGGACCATCATGGACAGCCGAGGCACCAAAAAGACTGAAGCAGATCAGAAACCTTTCACAAACATAAGACAATTACTGCAACAGGCATACAATACTCAGCTCAATGGTATGACGACCAATTTGATCAGGTTTCAGTTTGTACAAGCAGATAAGGTGAGTCCATCATGGATGGATAAAGCATTAAAATCTCTAATATAAGACATAATCCCAATCCAATTTAAATCTCCAATTACTTTCTTCCATAGTTCAATCTGCTCAGGTTTCAAGTTCGCACAAGCGGATAAGGTGAGTCCATCATGGATGGATGAAGTATTAAAATCTTCAATATAAGACAGAATCCTAACCCAGAATCCTAACCCAGTTTAAATCTCCAATTACTCTCCTCCATAGTTGCTACTTGGAATCCACTCTACTCGAGTGCAGGCTACATCAAGTAGGTATCAACCAATGGCTTAAGCATAGAAACAGGAAACCTGAGAAAACTTTATATCTCCTCCCTCTGAGCCTCATATAATTCTTCAAGCACCACAAATGAAGCCTAGACACTCAATATTGCAGTATCAGAATATCGGTCTAATTCAGATAGCAAATCATCTATACTGAAGTATAATAGAGTTCATCTCACACTTGAAATTTTATTATTTTTAATCTTGTATTTGTCTTGAATTTCAAGTTTTCAAACAAAAGGTAAATTTAATATGGAAAAACAAGTGTTCCATTGAAATATGAAATTATAGGATAAAGTATATCAACTTCTTAAAAAATGAAAGAAGTCCCTCTCTTGAAAAAGAGAAAAGTTACATCATTCATGAACTACCTTCTCTTCAATTCGTTTTTGCTCATCTTCACATTCAGCTTTGTGGTCAGTTGTAAGGGCTTCAGCCATACCACCTCTACAGAGTACAGCCCTGCAATCTCCCAAGTTTGATACAACAATATTTCCCTCTTCGATCAATGCAGTTACGCAGCAAGTGCCACTGCTTAGTCCCTGTTGCAATCATTTACAATAAGTAGATGCCCAGCAGCAAAAAGGAAAAGAAAGAAGAAACCAGTAGAGAGGTATTGTTCTTAAAACCCTCATATTTTCTCCTCTATAATAAAAATATATTGGATATATGTGTCCATAGAACCAATCCTAAATAGATGAGATATGAAGATGACGACGATGACATCAGATATATTTCCACTAAATGGATTTATGTCTACTAGTGGTATGAAATGGGTTTGGCTTCTATTTAGGCATGAGTAAATAGAATTCTAACCTGGTTTATTCTTTTGTGTTTTTGCCCCTTTCTTCCCCTTACCAAACCCCCTCGCCTCCTTTTTTAACATTTTTCTTCCAGTGGAGGGAAGCAGTCCCCAGGAGTCATCCTTGGTCCGTACCAATGCTTGATCCGACATTGGCCCATTTGAGGCGGCGGGTCACGTTGGGTGGGTACTTGCGTTTGGAATTGGCTCGTTTTATAGGCCTAATCCATTTGGATTAGGGTTGAGAGGTAATTTGGTCTTCGCCTAAAATAGTTGTAATTTTGATTAAGATAAAAAAACTTTATTTTATGAAGAAGGAGAAAAAAAAGATTGTTTTTGGAGCAAGAAGTAAAAATAGAGACAAGAATGGACGTAGGTGTTAAAATCATCGAACTATGTAAATCTCGTCTTCATTTTGTATGGCAAATGATTTTGATTGTTTGTTGATCACACGCTTCCGCACACACGATCATTACAAATTGGTATAAGAGCCAGGTTGTGGTACACGAACGACGGAAATATGGATGAGATCAAGGTGGGCCGCACAGGCCGTTGCTAGTCTTTCGTTCTGTTTCAGGGAACCCATACCAAACAGAGGGCTCGTTCCTACGTTGCAGCGCACCGGAGAAGTCACGGAGGATTCCAGACTCCTTGTCAAGGAAGAAGACCTCGAGTTGCAGAGTTCCCAGACGCTGCACATGCTGCAGAGGAAGCGGATCCTTAATACAATCCGGCAATCGCATAGGCCTCATGTCGCTGGATTCCTCCCTGTTCGCTGCCTGAACCAGAGTAGAAAGACCAAGGTCGGTGCTGGAATATCTAGGCGTCATCGTCTTTGAAGAAGTAGGCCATGTTTGGAACCACTAGTCTATTTCTTAAAGACCATTCAAAATAGACCCAAATAAAAAAGA
Source organism: Persea americana (assembly GCA_029852735.1). Classification (NCBI taxonomy): domain Eukaryota; kingdom Viridiplantae; phylum Streptophyta; class Magnoliopsida; order Laurales; family Lauraceae; genus Persea; species Persea americana. Next base: position 85,687,968 of record CM056810.1, read on the forward strand.
GCCATAGAAAAAAGATGCTAAAATAAAAAGAGTTGTTTGGTAATGCAAGGGTTTATGCTAAATAGACATTTTTATATCATTGGTTGAGGGTTTTTCTACGTATTTTTTTTAGATTCACAAAGTATTAGGCCATGAAAATTGACCGTAAGGACGTGCTCAACCTTCCAAAAAGATCTCACGGTTTAGATCTTGTGTTTGGGGCCCACATAATCAGTAAAATTATATACCTAGTGACTTTTTTTTTTTTTTTTTGCACATATCTAGAGATTGGTGATGATCCAACGAGTGAAATTTGGTCTCCTGATTATGTTTGATATTATGAACATTACAAACGGTTTAGATCTTATTTTAAACGCCTCTAAATAATAAAAAAATTTGAAACATTTTACTGCTCATGGACAAATGCAATTTTAAGCATAATGCATCAATGGTTATTTTTGTTTTGCACATATCTTGAGATTCGCAAGGTATTATATGATCAAAATTGACCAAAAAGTCGTTTTCAGCCTCCCAAACACATCCAATGGTTTGATCTTGTGTTTGAGGCCCACAAATCATAAAAAATTATATCCAATGGCTCACGGTTTGTGGCACGTATGTCAAGATTGGTGATGATTCAACAGTTGCAATTTGGATACATGGCCGTGTTTGACCTTGTGAACATTTTCAACGGTTTGGATATTTATTAGGACTCTCAGATTTGGAGAAAAATTGAAAAAACCGTACTGGGCGTGATTATGCACAATCACTGTAGCTCCACCTCTTCTTTTTTCCCTCTATTTCTCAACTCCCTCATCAATGAGGCTTTGGAAAGTATAGTCATTGCCTCTACTTCTCTCAAATATGTAGAGGCTGAAAGGTGGTGCCAAACACTCTATTTTTTCAAACCTTTATCCATTTTAGAGAAATAGAGAAAAAGAGGGAAAAATTAGACCTACCAAACATGCACTTAGACTACTAAAAAAATATATGGAGGCTCGAGCCATAGTGAAAAGATATAAATCACTACTAAAAAAGGAGGCTAAGAAGATAGAATATCATATGGGAGATTGCACTAAATAGAGAACTATTTATGGAAAATCAGTCATCCTCATGTTATTGCAATTTCTACTTTAAATACAGACTCCAACATGAACACACGTACAGTTCCAACGATTACATTTGCCTAAAGAATAGCACAAAGTGGATCAACGTGGTATAACCACCTTCCAACATGACTGCCTGACTACTCTTACGTATTCAAAGAAATAACCTAGTGAAAATAACTTCTATTATTCAAGATCTTTTTAACAGAACAAGATCAAGACCCATTAATCACAAACTACCTAACCCTATTCAAGATGATGCAAGCAATTCATGCCACGTGAATTGGAGCACTAAAATAGACATGTATCAAGTACGGCCTCTGTTGTAGGTACAGAACGAAGAAGGAGAAGAGCCCTATTTAGGGTCGGTTCAGTCCAAGGTCAGGCTAACTCCTGGTTCGACCCGACCCAGTTTAGAAGGCCAGCAATATTCAGGCAGTTGTTGTCAGCCTGAAGCCAGCAGTACGGTCAACATCCAGGTTTGACCAAGGTCGATGGTTAGAATTATTTTGTAATTTTCGTGGCCATCCGGACTTTGATTTGCACTCCGTTTCTTCCTACGGCCTCGCATCGACGAGATCTACGACCTGAATAGAGTGGATTGATAGTTTGGCATATAAGAAAAAATGGCGACCTCATCATCGACGATAACCACCATCTCGAGTTAGAAATTGGAAGTCGAGAAATTTGATATTAACAATAATTTTGGTATGCGGGAATGTGAGGTTAGAGATGTTCTAAGCCAACAACAGTTGGAAATTGCTCTGGAGGATTTACCCTCGGATATGGATGAGAAGGAATGGTAGATGATCAATCGTCAGGCATAGCACCATCAAATTAAGTCTCACGAATGATTAGAAATACTCGATGATGAGAGCAGTAGTTGTATCAGAAACTAGAGGAAAAGTATATGGCCAAGAACTTGGAGAATCGGATCTATTTGAAGAATAAACTTTTACGTTTCAAATATCATCAAGGTATTTCTATGAATGAACATCTCAACGATTTTAATTAAATTATTGCTGGTTCAATGAACATTGATGTGAAAATTGATGATGATTATCATCAAGGTATTTCTATGAATGAACATTGATGTGAAAATTGATGATGATGATAAGGCAATACTTTTTCTGAATTTGCTTCCTGATAACTATGATCATTTTACGTACACGTTGAATTTCGGAAGAAGGGAAAACAGGCCCACAATGATTCATCTTTAGATTCATTGACAGTAAAAGGCAAATCAGGTGATAGAAAATCTGGTAAACGTGGTAAATCTCGTTCAAAATCGAGAGGAAAATCGAGACCACCTGCAAGAGATGGATGGATGTGCCTTTTGTCACAAAAGGGGCATTGAAAAAAGGAATGTCCAAAGTTTGAAAAACCATGCCTTCCACCCTGTCTCTCTGAATTTCCATACCAAGTATTTTCTTAGCTTCCCCCAAATCCTCCATTTCAAATTCCTCATCCGTATTATTACCATCTAACTCAACTGGAGTTACATCAAACTCCACATACTTCGAGTTCCCACTGGCCTTGCTCTTCTCATGAGAGCAAATTTGCTTATTTTATTTGCACATAGCAGCTTCATCAAAAGTCACATCTTTGCTCAGAATAAGTTTCTTTGAATCTGGACACCATAGCCGATATCCGTTTACACCACTACTAAAACCCAAGAATATAGCTTTCTTGGCCCTTGGATCCAACTTACTCTCCGTGACATGGAAACAAGCATGAAAACCAAATTTATGCAAATTCATCATAATCAGTGGCGGGTTTTCCAGACCTTAGCCCATTGGGTGTTTTTTCCTCAATCGCAGCAGAAGGCAACCTGTTGATGAGATGACATGTATAAGCAAATGCCTCACCCCACGCTTTGCCTAATTCAGAATTAGACAACATACACCGAACTTTCTCCAATATAGTGCGGTCCATGCATTCTGCTCCCCCACTCTGTTGCTGTGTCCTACTAACTACTATGAAATGCCTCACAATCCCCTCATCCTGACATACTTGAAAGAATGGATTAGACTTCTACTCTCCGCCGTTATCTAACCTGAGTCTTTTGATCTTTCTGCTAGTATGAGTTTTAATCATTTTCTTCCACTTCAAGAACACATTCAAGACTCTATCCTTGTGCTTCATGGTGTACACCCATACTTTTTTGATAAGTCTTCAACGAACGTAACAAAGCAGTGCATACCTCTCGAAGATGCCACATTGATAGCACCCCATACGTTCGTATAAATATAATCTAGCGTGCCTTGAGTGAGATGGATCGCGGTGCCAAACTTCACTCTTGTCTGCTTGCTAAGAACACAATGTTCACAAAATCCTAACTTGCAGGTCTTTGCACCTTGCAACAAGCCTTGCTTAACTAAACCTTGCAATACTCTCTCCCCAGCATGCCCTAGACTCATGTGCCACAATGTTGTGGTAGTGTCTGTAACAATCGCATTCCAGCATTGCTACTCCACCTACAATTGTACTCCATTGCAAGAAATACAAATTACCTTTTCGGACACCTATCTTCAACACAAGTGCACCATAAACAAATTTTAGAACTCCACCTTCCATGGTAATCTTAAAGTCTTTGGGCTCTAAAAGCACCCAATGATATAAGGTTCTTCTTCAAATCCAGTACATACCGAACATCTGTCAAAACTCTAACTGCTTCGTCATGCATTTTCAAATGGATCTTTCTTGTCCCTTTTGTTTTGTAGGCACTATAATTGCCCATCAAAATCATTCCACCATCCAACTCTTGAAAGCTAGAAAACCATTCCCTGTTGGGACACATATGATAGGTCCAACCAGAGTCTAAAATCCACTCGTTAGAATGGTATACCAATGAAGAAACAGTCAATGAAAATTCAGAATCATCACCCCATTTTGTGCAATGCTTGCATCATCAAGATTATCCTTGTCCTTGTTTTTCAACTTTGGACATTCCTTCTTCCAATGCCTCTTTTTGTGACAAAAGGCACATCCATCTCTTGCAGGTGGTCTTGATTTTCCTCTCGATTTTGAACGAGATTTACCTCGCTTACCAAATTTTCCATCACCTGATTTGCCTCTTACTGTCAATGAATCCGATAATGAATCCTTGTAGGCTTGTTTGCCCTTCTTCCGAAATTCATTATTCATCAAAGAAGCAGACATAACATTATATTTAACATCAGTCTTCCCGTTGATCAAAGTGTGCGTAAAATGATCATAGTTATCGGGAATCGAAGTTAGAAAAAGTATTGCCTTATCCTCATCATCAATTTTCACATAATGTTCATTTAACCAAAAATAATTTTATTAAAATCGTCGAGATGTTCATTCATAGAAATACCTTGACGATACTCGAAATGCAAAAGTTTTTTCTTCTTCAAATAGATCCGATTCTCCAAGTTCTTGGTCATATACTTTTTCTCCAGTTTCTACTACAACAAAGAAGTTTCTCTCATCACTGAGTATTTCTGATAATTTGTGAGACTTACATATGCCTGAGTATTTCTCATCCATATTCGAGGGTTTATCCTTCAGAGCAATTTCTAACTCTTGTTAGCTTAGAACATTTCTAACTCTTGTTAGCTTAGAACATCCCTAACCTCACATTGTTGCATACCAAAATTATTGTTACCATCAAATTTCTCTACTTCAAATTTCTAACTCGAGATGGTTTTTGCTGATGATGAGGTCGCCATTTTTTCTTATCCACCAAACTATCAATCCACTCCATTCAGGTCGTAGATGTAGATCTTGTTGATGCGAGTCCATAAGAAGAAACGGAGTGCAAATCGGAGTTTGGATGGCCCAAAATATCCTGCTTGAATTTTGACCATCTATCTGGTCAAACCTAGATGTTGACCTTATTGCTGGCGTCAACCCGATGTAAGCCTTGGCTTTTGGATGTTGCTGGGCTTCTGCCGTGTGGGTCAAGTCAAACCTGAACTGAACTGACCCGAAACCAAAACCGACCCACAGACCAGGTCTTCTCCTTCCCTTCTTCCCTCTGTTCTGCGACAGAACGAGAATTTGCTGGCAGCAACCCAGGCTCTGATGTCCCTACACTCTCAGGCGATGGTGAGGACAAGTCTCTGGGTAGCGGCGGTTCCAGCGACGTGCCGAGGCCTTTCTCTCCGCCGAGCAGCGACTTCTTATTCCTCTGTTTTCCAGTGCCGTTACACGTGATGAAACAAATTTCCCCTTCTAATTCGTGCCAACACAAAGCCAAAGGATAAGCTGTCTCTCTCTTTCTTCCCCGTCCTCTGCAAGCCATCAAGGTGTAGTGCCCACCTGAGATCTCACCGATTTTGCCGTTGATTGATTACCACAACTTTGCTTTGATACGAATTTGTTGTGATCGTGTGTGCAGATGCATGTGATCAACAAGCAATCCAAATCACAGGATTTACGTGGTTTGTTTATGTCCATGGAAGAAGAGAGACAAGGGGAAAACTCTCCCCGCTCTCTCTCTATTTCGACTTCCTACTCCACAAAATAAAGTTTTTCTCCTTTTCCACTATACAAAGTTTTTCTCCCTAATCAATGTTGCAACCAGAAAAGAGATGATATGTAGTTTGGACAAAAATCCAACTACGTCTCAACCCTACCCAACACCACACTACTTACTAGACTGAATTACTACAAGGAAAATACTCCACCTCAACTATAGACAGCTGTAGAGGTCTATTTCTTACTGCCCCAAGAAACTAGACCACATATACTGGTTATTCAACTTCTAACTAGACTAAGTAATGACAGTTTTTTTTTTTTTACTTTTCCCATTTCAATGGCTCTCACAAATTTTTTCTATTTTGGCGGTATTTTCAAAAGTATTTAAAAGTCATCACTCATAGTCCTCTTATATCATCAAAATTCCACCTTGAGCTAGAAAGAGTTGAACAAATAAGATAATTGAGCTTGAAAAAAAGGGAGATGAGAATTAGAAAGAAGTGCCTGTTTCAAGAACTCCTCGTCGGTCTTTAAATACCCGGTTCTTACTGCTTCTTCCTTCCCCATATCAATTCCACACTTCTCTAGCATTCCAAATATATTAGTGTGCAGATTATCAGCAACAAACTCTGCAGCTTTGTGACCTCCATGCCCATCATAGACACCAAAAAACCCCTGCAATGCACAACAAGAAGTCACATGCATAATCCATCTCCTATTTCCAGTTAAACAACACTGCCTCCCTCTCTTCAAGTAGAAGAAGGTACAACTCAAATGCTAAAGAAAAGCTTTCCAAGGAGCCCTGTTTTAAAAAAAAACCCCAAAACTCTCTTTGGCTGTCCCATGGACTCTAGTAATCTCGCAGAAACATTGTAAATCTCTCGTCTCCTGTTACCTTTGTGGTTTTATTTTGAATTATATTTTTCCTAGAATACAACATTGTGTGCGTGGTTATTTTAAGGCATTTCTGAATTGCACCAGACAGAAACTTGGCACTCCACGGCTTGCGGATTCCACGCCTGATTTTGAAAAAAATAAACAAACATGGCTAGTTCCCCAAGCGTGCAACTATTCTAAATGTACCCCATAAGTGCAAAAAACCCAAATAAGAAGAAGAAGCCCAAGAACCGAACATTTCCAATGAGATCATACTCCTACCTTCTTCACACCCACATTTAAATGCGAAACAATCTTATGGGCATCTTCCATAACCTTTTTCCTCCCCTTCTTGCAGAAAACAGAGCACCCAGATGTACTGAACTCAAAAACCTTCTTCTCGAACTTCCCATCACAACAACTGAGCTTGGGTGTTTGGGGTTGTTGTGGAGCCAGAGGAATCTGAATGTTGAGGGTTCTCTTTCTCTTCAGAGGATAAGAAGGAGAAGGAGAAGGAGAAGCTAGTGTATTGAGCTTGATCTCTGTTAAAACCGACGACGAATCATCCACACTGATGTCTTTCGGGTGGTGAAAGCATGTTACAGAGCCATTTGATGATGGCTTTGGGCTGTCGTCTATGACAATCGAAACGCCTGGCATTGCAAGAGACAGAGAGAGAGAGAGAGAGAGAGAGAGAGAGTTCCAAGTTCCAACGGTAGGAAATGAGAGCAAGGAGAAATGGGAGCTGAGTTTGAAATAAAAATGACGGAGACTCTCCGAAAGTAACGCCAAACATGCCATGCCAGTCCGTTGGTTTCACCGAGTGGGCCCACAAAATACAACGGATATGTGCATTAACTGCTTTTTGAACTTCTACACACACAAAAAAAAAAAAAAAAAAAAAAAAAAAAAAACTGCTTTTTGAAGTTTTTAGTATTGTTTCCTGAGTATGCAAAGGTTGAACGGTTGGAACTGATAGATTGGGGAACTGATTCATATTCTCTCGGATTTGACCCGCTAAACTCAACTTGCAATTTGTATGGGTTGTTTACGGGTCAGCATAAATTGACCTTGATTTGGATTAAAGTAGTTAATTAGAACTATTTCACAAATTAATTATCTGCTAACCATAAACCACTAAATTATGTTAGGATGAAGAGTCTGGATTAACAATGGAATGGTCTCCCCCAACTCGAGAACACATGAAAATCCCAAAGCCCCTTTTAAACTGGCTTTATGTCATAATTGGACAGATCCATGTAATCTTACATGGTGCTGCTTTCAGTCAATGAGATACAAAACAATCAGAGATTGAACAATAAAACAGCAGATATTCAGTCATATATGGAAGAAACAAAACAATCCCTAATAAAGGAGCCTGATTTTTCCCAACAAATAGAAGAAGCGCTCACACAAACAAATAGAAGAAGAACATCCTACACATTTAATTTAAAACACCTGATTGAAATTCGTAATGAATAGCTGAAACTCATGTTAGAAGACCCTAACAAATACAGTATCCCAAGCTTGTGATATCACTGCAAAAAAACTGCTAAAAGTGCCAGTTTTCTGTAAACCCCACCACCTTCTAAACTTATGTAGGGGTGTTATGGGCTTACCATTTACTAGTGAATTTACCAAACAGGTAACAGACTCCACACAGATAGATTCATTTCGGGCTGGGTCTGTCCGAGCCTAAACCCGGCCCAGCTTGCTTTGGTCGCACTCCAGCCTTAAGTTTAAGTACTCGGGCCAGGCTTGAATAATTTATTTGGACTGTTTAAAAATGGTCTGGCCTTGGATTGAGTAGTAGACCCGGCCTGGCTATAAAATTAATTATACGGCACAGCTAACCATATCAGTTGAACTACTGTATAATACTGTAAAAAGGACAACATTTTTTTTTTCTTTTATGCCCTTTTAATGTAAACTGGGCCAGCCAGTTATGGCCTAAGTAGAGCTTAGAAGTCGGGCTGCGCCTGGAATATTCCTCAATGCCTATACACACGCCGTTAATAAAGGGCGAATTTCAAAAAAGTCCTTAAGTTTTAGCCTTATTTTAAAAAAGGACACAAATTTCAAAACTTTTCAAAGTAGTCTCTAAGTTTTTGAGGAAGTTTTCAATTAAGGACATCCATCTATTTAAAGTTATTTTTTGGCAGCTTTTTTCCTTTTTTTTTTAAAAACCCAAATCACCCTTCATTGTGATAAAACTCTCATTCACTTTCTCTATATTCTTCTCATTTTCCGCGCTGGTGTTCTCACGGTGATCAAAGACACCAAGTATTCCCACAGCAATTGGCCACATGTAGTGGCTGTCGAAACCATGTCATGGCTTTAACTGAAGGGTAATTTAGATATTTTCAAAATATTAAGGGAAAAAGTTACCAGAAAATACCATTGAATGTCCGGATGTCTTTAATTGAAAATTCACTGGAAAGCCTAAGAATTAATTTGAAAAGTTTCAAAACTTTTGTCTTTTTCTGAAACAAGGAAAAAACTTAGAGGCGATATTTGAAAATTTGCCCTTTTAGTAAATCTTGCTGCCCTAGAGCCTACAGAGGTCCCGGATGCTCTGTTCGGCAGCGAGCGCCTTCGACAGAGATGGAAAGCAGAGTGAAGCGCAGGAACAAGAGAGAACGGATGTCCAAAAACTCATCCCAATCACAATCACAATCCCACTCCATTCCATCACAGAAACAACAGCAATCTCAAACAAGTCCTAGATTTTCTCGGAATCCGCCGCAATCAAAGCGTAGGAAATGCGATGCCACCTCCTCTGCTTCTTTCCCGCCTTCATCACCACCACCACCACCACCACCACCACCACCATCTTCTGTTTCCAAACCCCTCTCTTTTCTCGACAAGGTAAGCAGCTCTCTTTCTTTCTTTTCAATCCATCTTATTTTGCAGTTATCTATGTCTGTAGTCCTGTTATGAAGATTCTTAATCTTAAATGCACATAGAACTGAATCTGATGCAGTAGAGGATTCTCGAAAGAATTTCATATGCAACTATGTGGATATCAGGGATAGGATATATAATCAAGAATCAAGATCCCCATACTGTTATTCATTCATGAGTCAGCTGTAGATTGCTGAGTTAAGGTTTCTAGTCTCCATTAAGACTGATGCCCATCAATTATGTGATACTTGTTTGAGGCGTTGAGCACTTGTGAACTCTATACAAGGGTGTGTTTGTGTGGAAAGTGCCATCCAAAATAAAAAAAAGGTTGTGGCCTGCTACTTGTTAGGGGTGTTGGTTAGGGGATTTCCTGCTTGGAGATTTTGTAATTTACCGAGTGCTTACCCCTCAAGATTCTAAAGAACCTTCATGCTCATTCATGATTTTGGAATTTGGAGGATTTTGAAGGTGAAAGATGACATTTCAAAATCTTTCTCTCTCTCTCTCTCTCTCTGGAATTCAACAAAGTACACGAAATTATAAGAAACCCATGGGCAACAGCTGACATTATTATCATTTGATTCCAATTACCCTTAGCAATTCCTGAAACTAGAGGGCCCTTGAGACATGCTCATGTAGTTATTTATTTATTTATTTATTTTTATATGTGAGCAAAGACATATCCTTTACAACCAGGCCTCCTTTTCGTGATTAGTGCCGTTTTACCTCCTTTTCTATTTAGATCTTCTTTCCTCCCTCCTATGGTTGCATATTGGTTTAGGCTCAATTCAAACTCAAATGACTGATCCCATATTCAGATTGGGTAATTTTTTGGGTTTGGGTCAAGTCTGGCCTATAACTTGACTTAACCTGCCCAAGTTTCAAATCGACTGCTTGCCATTAGGAATAAACCATCATGGGATCATCCATAATTGTGACTCACTAGTTCTTGATGTGGATATAGTTTCTTCCAATTGAATTCATTGAGTTTGATGGATGAACTTGTCTTGTTCAATTAAGTTTACATGGTCTAAGTTCCAGTTCGACTATTACGATAGAAATAATATTTTACAACGTAATACTATTGTAAATTGCTCATATGATTCATTTCCATTATGCGGGGGGGGGGGGTGGGGGGGGGGGGGTGGTGTGGTGGGGGGTGGGGGTGGTGTTTATTTGATGGATTTTTGGATATTCATCTTTGATTCTTCATTTTTAACTACTTATAGAAATAAACAGTCTTATAATAATATCTAGGAATTCAGTTGCTTCAAAGAAGCCTTTATTATGTACCTGAGAGATATTACATTACAGAGGAGTATTGTATCGATATTTATAGGTTGCAAAATGCTCATATTATCATTTCTTTGTAGCAGTTCTCAACAATGCATGGTTGTTAGAGTACTACCTCTAAAAAGAATTGGACTTAGTTTAGTTTTAGTTTGGTTGCTTACTTGATGCCACTCTCTACCTATCGTTAGGTGGGTAAAACTAACAAAACGGGACAATCAAATGGGACAACAACATAAGACATACATAATGCTCACATAGTGTTTCCTTGGAGCATGGATCTTTGAATAAGGAACATTGAAGTAGAGACTGTATGTAAGCTAGTCAATTGAATGGATTAATGTTGCCGAATAGGCGGCATGATCGTATTTACACATCCATGACTTAATTTTTAAGACAAGCATGTGACTACAAGCATGATCAACCAGATAAGAAATAGCATTCATCTTGATCTACTATACCAAGATTGCAATGCCCTGAGTGAAAGGGCATCATTTGTAATCGATCATTGATTGGCTTCGTTAATTCATTCATGCATGTTACTAATTAGATGGTGAGACATTTGTCAAATACTCATATATTTCACTTATTTTGTGTGTGAGAGAGCGAAAATGCAAAGAAGATCTTGTTTAGAATAAAAAGAAAAAAAAAGAAATCAAACTTCAAACATATTAGTCATAGGGAAACCCCTAGTTTGATAGTTTATCAGCGTTTGAATTTGGAAGTGTATAATAAGCAACTCTACCATGACTTTTACTATTCCATGTTGGCGCAGCCCGGATCTGCGATCAAGATAATAGATCAATCTCCCGAAGGATTGATCGAATCCAATTATGGATTCCAACCCTAAGGCATACTCATGATGAGGGGAAACCCCATAACTGAAGAGAATACTCTCAGAACTTAAATTGAAAGATTAACTGATAATAAGCACTCTAAATACAATGTGGCCTAACATCCTTATATAGAGGAGTTGGCTTAATTCCTAAGCAACAATACTTTCTAGTATTTGAATAATGCCTAAAATAAAATAAGAAACTCACTAATAATAATCCTAAACAAATTAACATACTTAATAAGATTCCTAAATAACTGGATGTCCCGTTGGGCCTATGGGCTAGACCAAATGGGTTGGCCGACCTATTGTCTAGCCTGCATCACATTTCCTTTTGTGCACTTAAAGTTCAGATGCAACCATTTGATTGTGAGATGGAGCGTGATTCTCACCATTTATTGATGGTAGAAAAAATCTCTATGCTTAATGGCAGAGCAGAAGTGAATTTTGCATTTGATTTTAGGTGGGATTTGTTTCACACATGCTCAATGATTCTCTTTTAAGGTGGCTCAATGCCTTGTCATCTAATTAGTAACGTGCATGAATGTATTATTAGTGATAACCTCTTTTTTAATGTTCCTTATCCAATAGTCTCTTTCTAAAGAACAGTCACCTTGGTGAGCAATTTGTGGTGCCTTGTTCCCTTGTTCTATCGGCCCATTCCTTGTCCTGCTATGCAGTTTGCTTTCCTTTTATAGGCTGGTGTAGGTGTTAGGTTGGTAGCTAGCTAAAAAAACTCTGTCAAACAAAACTAGGTCTATTTCTATATATAGGCAGTGCTCTACCTACCCTACATTGTGGGGAATGGATAATTGGAATGATGATGCTCAATGATTCCTTCTACTATGAAGGGATGGTTTGGAACCAATTGACCTGTAACATAGTGTTCAACAATGGGTACGCAGGAGTCTTTTTGTATAAGAATAAGCTTGAAAAGTGTTTTTGACCCATGCAAGCTGACATTGTTCTTCATTTCTCGTGGAAGATTCCTATTTTTATTCCTAAACTTCTAAAAGCAATAATTATTTGTTAATGCTTGTCCTTATTTTAAGACTTAAATTCCGTAGGCTTGTCCACGTCTCTCAGGTAGTACATGCAAGAATTATGCACTCTTGCTTAAAACTACAAATTTATTGATCTAGGTTTAAAACAATTTGCTTAAAAGCAAAGGATGGTAATTTTTTGTAAGCAGGAAGTTATATTTTGTTATGGTAAAACCTAGTAAATATCATTTTTGGTTGGTAGACAAGAGTTCATAGGTTTGTTGGAAGGTGTTCATTATTGCAACCATGGGTTAGGAGCTTGAGTTATTTTACCAAATGAAAGGAAAAAACATACTTGGGTGGTCATTTAGAAAGCCATGGTACCATCATCCCTCTTTTCGAGTTTTCCATTCGTTGTTCACCTCCTTTCATCATTATTGGAGCTTCTCATGGAAGTCCTTGGAGAAATACAATTTGAACATATAGGGCACTAAGGACAAGGAAAAAAAATCCTTTGTGATGTCTAGACTGTTTCTTGAATGGTTGTGTGTTTCTATTGAAATACGTTAAATTCCATTTTGTGAAGCTGTTTGTAGATTGGTGTGTAAGAAATTCATGCATGGCAATGGAATGAAAAGGCAATAGCACAATGATTTTAAATACAACAAAAAGTTTGTTGCAGACATTTGTTTCATGGAATGGGATAATTTGTTCTTGCTATTCATTTGGAATCTTCCTTCTTGGGTCCTTGTTTAACATTTGCGATTTCTTTGAAGTGAGGTGGGAATGTGATCGATCTATTTGTACCAGTTGATAGAATCAAGCAAAATAGGGTTTTGCATTTGTTTGAGTAAAGATGGTTGCATTTGTTTTGGTGCAAGACAAAGGTTGAAGTTGCAAGAGCTATTGATAGGATCAATGCAGCTAGGGATAGATCCTTGACTGTTTTTTCTTTTTTTTTTTCTTTTTTTTTTTTTTCTTTTGAGGAGAGGTACCTCACTGCTTAGCTACCAATGGATTCGCATATAGTCATGTCTTTATGGCAATTCTTGATAATGTAGGGTAGTTAGAGTACTACCTCTAAAAAGTAGTAGACTCAGTTTAGTTCAACATGTTTTTATGGCTGGTTTCATACTCATGCACCCACCACTTGTAATTAGGTGAGTAAATCTTCCAAAGTGGGACAATCAAATGGACAACAACATAGAAATAAAAGGTATATAAATATAAAATACTCATTGCTCAGATAGTATTTGCTTGGTTAACGAGACCATCTACTATACCAATTCTATAACATTAAGGAACATTAAAGGAGAGGCTATCTCTAAGCTAGCCAATTGAATAGATTAAAGTGCTGAAGAGACCATGTGTACCACTAATGAGATGATAGTGCATTTGTTGCATTAAGATAGTCATCAGGCAGTATCATACTTACACATGCATGACCTAATTTTTAAGACAAACATATGACTACTTGTAGGATCAACCAGATAGTGTCCATCTACTACACCAGCAACATAATGAGTCAATTGGCGGCACTGGTGATCTGGTTATTGATGAGCTTCATTAATCCATTCATGCACATCTCTAATTGGATGATGAGGCAGTTGTAAAATACTCGTATGATTCACTTATTTCGTGTTTGAGAGTAGACCAAAAAGAAAAAAACAACAACAAAATAAATCAAACATCAAACATATTACTCATGCAGAACCCCTTTTTGCTAATTTATCAGCATTTGGATTGGAGGTTCATTGAAAGGAACTCTACTATGACTTTAATACTCTACTTTTTGGGTACTAAGAGTCATCATACAACAATTTGATTGTGAGATGGAGCATTATCCTGGCCATTTATTGATGGTAAGAAATAATCTCTATGCTTTATTACACAATTGAAGTGAATTATGCATTTGATTTTAGGGGGATTTGTGTCACTTATGCCCAATGATTCTCTCTTAAGGTAGCCTAATGCCTTCTTATCTGATTAGTCTAATTAGTGGCGCGCTTGAATAGAGGTAGCTTCTTCCTTAATGTTTTGTACCTAATGGTCTCTTTCTAAAGAAATACTGAGTGAGCATTCGATGGTGCCTTGTTGCCTTGTTTTGTTGTGCCATTTGATTGTTTTAAGGGGAGAGTTGGCATCAGGTTGGCAGTTGGCTATAAAAGCTTAGTTGAACACTTGAACTAAACTTGGTTTACTTCTATTTACAGTTACTACTCTATCTACCCCGCATTGTTGGTAGTTGGTAATTGGGAATGATGATGCTTAGTGATTTCTTCCACTATGAGGGGTGGTTGGAACCAATTAACACGTAGAATTGTATGGACCAATGGGTACGCTGGAGACTTTTTGTTTAAGAATAAAGCTTGAAATTTGATTTTGACCCGTGAGCCAAAGTCGTGCTTGCCTCATCAGGAACATTCTTGTATTTAGTTCTAAGTTCTAAAAACCAAGAATGATTTGCAACAAAATGTTAAGGTGGTAATTTGTTTCATATAGTGGAATAGTTTACTTTTGCTCTTCTTGGACTTTCTTTCAACATCCGTATTCCTAATCTACAATATCTTTTACGTTATAAAAAAATAATTAAAAAATCTACAATATAGTTTAAGTGTGCGGGGATTGTGATTGATTTGTTTGCACCATTAGATTTAATTAAGCAAAGCAGAGTTTTTGCATATGTGCTTTAAAATGGTTGCATTTATGCGGTACAAGACCAAGATTGAAGCTGCTACAAGATGTGATTGTCTAGCTAGATTGCCCTTGAGAAAAGATTCAGACTCAATATGGATTTGGTGACCTGATTGGTCATGGGAGAAGATTTGAAAAAAGAAAAAGGAATAGTCCAACTGCCACTAGTAAGTGCTCCAACTTTTTTTTTTTTTTTTTGTCGCATCGGCAGCAAATTCAAGGTTGGTTAAGGTAATAAAAAGTATGTCTGATTTATTGAAAGCTTCTTTGCTTGAAAGTTTTCATGGAACTTTGTTGAACCTGAATATTGATGCAGTCACAGTTTCAATTGGAACCCCACGACAGTATGCAAACTGCCTCAAAAACTGCAAATAACTGTTTAACAGGCTTTAGACTGGATTTCGGCAACTTAGAGATAGAGTTGAATCATTCTGTTTGGCTGGATCTCAAATTTAAACAAGAATAAAAGGGGTAGATTCAAGGCAATGCACAGAGATGCAGAAAAATCAGAAAATAACACACTGTTATTCTGTCTTGAATATGTTGACTATCAACTCTCCTCATCAATTGACTGATACATTAGTACACAAGGCTAAACCCTAAATCAAAGATCCATGCTAATCCCTGTTGCAATCATACTTTCTAACGAAAGCTAATAACACCACAAATCATACTTTCTAACTAAAGCTAATAACATCATCACTAATAGAGTGAAGTGAGGTGAATGGTCAGAAAAAGAAGAGGGGTCAAATCAAAAGGTGATTGCCTTTTGTCATTTAGTGAAATGAGAATCCCATTTTTTTTACTTTTTTTTAAGGAAGAAGATGGCTTTTGTCATTTAGTGGCATGGAATAGTAACTTTTTGGTAAAAGGTAGGTGTTTTTTGAAATATGGTACCTTTTGATCTTGACCCCATTTCTTTTATTGTCTCTTGAAATTACCCTTCACCTCATTTCACTAGTAAAGTGAATTTGAAGTGAAGCCTCCATTTAAGAGACATGAAAAGATGGGGGGGTCATATCAAAAGTACAAAAATTCAAAAGTTCCCCCTTATTTTTTAGGAAAAAAAAAAAAAAAAGTAAAAAAGCAACCTTCTCAAGCCACTAAATGACAAAAAGCCATCTACTTTTTACCAAAAAAGTAAAAAGATTCCTCATCAAGCTACTAAAGACAAAAGGCCATCGCATTTTGATTAGACCCCGTCATATTTTATTTTCTTGATTTGAGGCTTCACCTCACGTCACTAGTAAAGTGAAATTACCAAACGGACAGCTAATGCCCCATCATCTCATTAGATTGACAGATGGGCTCGTTGGCAGCTTTAATCCATTCAAGCTACTGACTTAAAGATAGCTTCTTCTTTATGTTCCTTATTCAAGTCTCATTCTGCAAACAAACACTATGTGAGATCATCATGTTGGCGCCTCGCAGGCCTTATGATGTTGTCCCATTTGATTGTCTCGCTTTGAAAGTTTTACCCACCTAAGGATAGATAGAGGGTTGACATCAAATGGGCAACCAGCCATAAAAAGCTTGTCGAACCAAAATGGATCTACTTCTTTTTAAAGGTAGTACTCTAACTATCCTACATTATAAAGAATAGCTATAAAAAAATGATGATATGAGCATTTTTAAAATATTACAAAGCAAGATTCCTTTGTGATCTCTCTCACACACACATTGAATGGGTCGTTTGAATAATTTACAGAAGTATAGATTGTAAAATATAGTCCTTTGTAACAATCAAACTGGAATTGTGGACCAGGTAGACTGAAATGAACTGGAGAAATTCATCCATCAAACCCAATAAATTCAAACTGCAAATGGATGGAACTGTTGGAATGAAGCCATCATGACACTTCAAGAAATCATGATTAATGATGGTGCCATGGTAGCTTATTCCTTATAGCAAGCAGTCCAGGTGAAACTTGGGTAGGTTTGACCTTGACCTGAACAAAACTAACTGAACCAAGCCTGAATTCTTATCTAAACCCAACTTCAGTAACTTGATTCGTGGTCCCCAACCATCCCTTTATGGTGGAAGGAATCACTGAGCTTCATGATTTCATATTACAATTTCTTGACAATGAGGGGTGGGTAGAGTACTACCTGTAAATAGAAGCAAACCCAATTTGGTTTGGAAGAACTTTTATGTCTAGTTGTCAATCCTCCCCCTATAAAAACCCGAAGGAAACTAGCATCACAAGAGAACTGAATGGGCCAAAATAAAAAAATACTCACTTTAGTGTTTGTTTGGAAACAAAATGTGGAACATTAAAAGAAAGCTAGAAAAAATTAGATGTTAATCCATTCATGCGTGTCACTAATTAGATGATGAGGCAGTTAACTACCAGAGGAGAACGTCACTGAGCATATGCAAACAAATCCACTTTTAATTCAAATGCAATTTCACTTTGAATGTGCAAATGAAAGTAGAGATTTCTGCCTACCATCAATTGATGCTTGGATCTTGCTCCATCTTGCTACCAAAAGGGTCACATGGTAACTCTTGTTTACTGACACTAAGGAAGAGCATAAAATCATAATTGAGTTCCTTAACATCTATACACCTCAAAATTCGGACGCCAACCAATTTGTACAAGGTTTTTGTGGGACTAATATTATTTATATTTGAATTTCTTTATCTAACCAGGCTCTTCTCTGCATGTTGTTTCTCTCTCACACAATATAAGTGAATCTAATGAGAATTTTACAAATGACTCATCATCTAACAAGTGACTCACAGGAATTGATTAACGAAACTAATCAATGACAAGCCAGCCATCACAACCATTGACTTAAGGCATTACAGACTGGTGTAATAGATGAAGACGATGCTATCTAGTTGATCCGGCTAGTTCATACGCTTGTCTCAAAGATTAAGTCATGCATGTGTAATATATAGCCTCTCTTCCGATGTTCCTTAGTCAATGGTCCCAATCTCACCTTGTATTCCTTATGTTGTCCCATTCAATTATGTCCCGATTTGGAAGTTCTACCCACCTAATGATAGGTAGAGAGTCAACATCAACTAGGAAGCCAGCCACAAAAACTACCCTAACCAAACTGGGTCAACCTATCCCACATTTGTTAGGATATCTCCCATTACTCTCTTAAGGTAGACAAATGCCATGGCGTGGTCTATTTGACAACTTTAATTCGTTCAATTTAATTCCTAGAGATAGCCTCTTCTTCAATATTCCTCAGCAATGGTCCCGATACCCAAGCAAACACTATATGAGCATTACATTTGTGCCTTGAACACCTTATGTTGCTGCCCCATTTGATTGTCTCGTCATGAAAGTTCCACCTACCTAATTGTTAGGTTAAGGGTCAGCATCAAATAGCCAATCAGCCATAAAAACTAGCCGAACCAAAGTGGGTCTACTTATTTTCATAGATAGCACTCTACCTACGTATCATTGTCAAGAATTGGTATAAAAAATGATGATACACGTACTCTCTCTCTCTCACACACAAAAAAAAAAGAAAAAAAGAAAAAAAAAAGTGAGTAAATCATATGAATAATTTATAGTAGTATTAAGTTGTAAATATTATTCATTTGTAATAGTAATTTGGAATTGTACACCATTTAACTGAATCGAACTAGAATAGTTCATTGATCATACTCGATGAATTCAAAGTACAAATCCAATGGAACTGTAGGATCTAATCAATCATGACACATCAAGAATTCATGACTATTGAATATGGCATATGGCTTACTCCTTATAATAAGCAGTGGAGGTGCAACTTGGGCGGATCAAGTAAATTGATGGTCCAACCCTAACCCGAGCAGAATGAACCGAACCCGAACCTGAACCCAAATCCCAGTCTAAGTTCAACTTGGTGTGTGTTACACCCCTAGTCCATATGAGACTTTTCAAAAGCACCTCATCCGAACTGGAAAAGATTACTGAAATCTGAGGTCGGTCAAGTTTCAGTTGAGCATGAACCAATTTGCATCCATAGGAAGGAGGCAACAAGCTAAGCAAAAAGGGAGATAAAAATGGCACAAATCATTTGCAAAGGATGTCTCTGCTCACAAGAAAAACAACGCTACATAAGCATGACTCAAGGGCTTTTTCGTGCAAGAATTGCTAATGGGAATCTTCCATTTGGCCATTCACGAAAACAATGTCAGCTGCTGCCTATGAAATTCTTAGAATTTCACATTTGTTTTAAGGAATTCTAAAAGAAACCGGAGATTTGAAACGCATGCGGTACGGAAGGATCTGGGGGATTTGGAGGGTAGAGCATTTGGAAAATTAAGAATTCTCTAAAGAGGGGCTGTTTAAATATTACAAAATGTAATAGGGAGTATTCTGCAATTCATGAAAACCCATTTGAAGAAAACAAGGGAGAAAAAGGCAGCACATGCCGTCTCTTTGGAGCATGATTTGGTGGCCATACCGGGTCCAAATCACTCAGGACTTGAACCAAAAGGGTTGCCGAAGACCCCTCTTCAATTTCGTTGAGATGGGCTCATCAGAAGGTGGGCCATGTGGGGCCCTTGATCAATTTCATGGAATTGGAAAGACCATGCTTTAGGAAATTCCTGATTTCTTGCATATTTTCTTCAATACAGATGCTAATTTCTTTCCATCAAAATGTCATTGCATGCTAAGTAGTGATTAGGGGGCAAGAGATTTGGATTTGATTGCTTGTAATGGGGGATTATTGGGGATCTATACATGATGATTGTGTCATCCCCATGCACATTCAACAGTAGCAGTTAGCAGTTTCCTTTTTTTTTACTCTTTTCCTAAGGGAGTCATTTGGCCGTAAGATGCTTACACATGCATGACTAAACTTTTAAGACAAGCATACGGCTACTACAGGCTCATCCACAGTGTCAATCTACTTTGCTAGCACTTCACCGCCTTGAGTGAACAGGCAGCAACAGCAAGCCGTTCATTAATCAGCTTTGTTAATCTATTCATGTGCATTACTAATTAGATGACAAGACATTTGTAAAATACTAATATGATACCCTTATTTTGTGCGTGGAGAGAGACACCATGCACAGAAGATCTTGGTGAGGTAAATGAGAAATCAAACCTTCGAACATTATAGTTAGACAAAACCCCCCATTTTGCTAATTTATAAGCGGCCGAAATTGGAGGTGTATAGAAAGGAACTCTACTATGATATTGTACTCTTCATTTTGGCTTTATCATCATGAACATGTCCTGTGGGTGTGCCTCTTTAAGGAAAATAGAACAGCAAGTTTTAACCATTTCCGTTGCTGCTGATATTTAAATAGAAAATGTTGCAAAATATTTATATCTCTTATGTTTATCTTAGTGATCTCATGTTTCATATTTGATGTTTCTTATTCAATTCTTGAGCATTTCCCATCTGGGATAGCGATATTTGGTAATGTTTTTGGATTGGTATAATTGTTCAATTATACTATTATCCACATTTCCTTGACTCTATCTATAAACGTGCAGATGAAGGCAAAGCTGCGTGGAGGCCATTTCAGAATGTTAAATGAGAAGTTGTACACTTGCAGGTTTACAAATCTGTTCAGTTTTGTGTTCTTTTATGGTTCACAGTTTTTACTGTGATTGTAACTGTCAAACTTATTAGGTCTTAGGCCCTTCAGTCGCTACTAGAAATTGATGCAAGAGTAAATATCCATGGAGCATTCTTTTTCTAAGAGATGTTCAAGTTTTCCAAGAGCATTCTCTGTAGATGACAGTTTCTGCGGCATTGTATTTTCACAGTGATTTCATTTTCTGTGGAAAATGGAAACTGAAGATTCCATTTTCTACTTTTTTGGTTTATATTTCTTGCTGCAGCAAAACATTTTATACTGTAAAATGTGTTTCTGCTTCTTGTGTACACTGCATAATGGTTTTCTACCTCTTGGGTCTGAATCTGCTTTGAGCAAAAATTGTGGAAGATGTTTCCACCTGGCAAAATCAATGACAAAGATAGAAAAGATTATTCAATGACACGATCTAATAAATGAGTCTGGTGGTCCGCAACGAGGAGTCTTCCACCTTTCTTACAGTAGCCTATCATCAAATTACTGAATGTTTGACAAATCATAATCCCCTTTGATTGGGGTAATTTGCATCAATTATCCCACTAATTGGGTAATATACATGAGAGAATCCCACTAAGTGATTTTTATCTTTGATAAAGATAAATTTCCATATCTATCAATTGGATCTATTGATTTGGTCCATATCTTTGACATTGGGTTCACTACCTAGTTGGGCCACTCAAATTTCTCTAAAAGAGTCGTGCGGTGCGCTTTCAAGTGCTCAATACCTTTTTTTTTTTACTTTTTTTTCTGTGGCATCTTTTCTGTGACAGAATGCCTGAATGTTTCAAGTCCAAACTGGAATGGTGTCATGAAAGAAATTGACCTATCCTTTTTGCAGTTGATTGAAGCCCTTTCCATTGTTTCTCTCATTCCAAAACCCTTCCTAGACATTTCTTTTCTCCTTTTGTGGTAAAGTATTTGCCTCCACATTTTCACTACCCTAAAAAAAAAAGCTTTTCTTTTTGCCATTTTGCATAAGAAGTCTCTCATGGAAACTTCTGATATAGCACTAATTTCTGGAGTTTATTTTTTTTAATCTGTATTCCATCTCTCTGTATGATTCAATTATATTATAGGTGAATAATTTAGTTTCAAATTCCCTGAGCTACCATGACATGACCCCATGCTAAATCATCATGTGGACTGGGACCAATCCATGCGATATCACCCCAACATTCTCAGTCCTTTTGTTTTCACCCTTTTCCCAAAAAAGATCTTTTCACAATTAGAATCGAAGAAATCAAGTTACTAATGTTAGATGCCCACAGAGGGCAAGAACTGCTTGCTTTTAAACCCCAAACATGATAGAAGTCTGTTGCGGGAAAAATTAGTCGAAACAAGGTTCTGGAATCTTGAAACTTGTCTCCAAGGTTTTATATTTAACCAATTTAAATGTGCAACTTTCTGGCTTCTTCTTTAAAACAGTTCATAGGACAACTTTTCATGTAAATAAATAATTGCAATGTATTTCGAATAGAAAACTTAATTATCTTAATGGGTTTGTATAGATGTGTCAATGTTTTGGGTTTTAATGGTCATATCAGTCACCTCGTTCTTTGTTCATGTCCAATTTACGTAAGTAGAATTCAGCTTATAATCGTTGTTTTGCTGTTATACCCATATGAACACAATCTTTTAAATTACAATCTCGCTTAACCATTTGTCTGCTGTCTTTTAGATGCTTTTTCGAAATAGATTGTCTAAATTATTAATTTGCATGGCAGCAGGATTTTTTTCTTCTTTTAAATAGATGCTTAATTTCTGTCTAAATTTTTGTTGGTGTCACAAAATTATCAGAGCTGATTTTTTACACTTTAGGAGAGAATATCAAGTTGTTGATATTTTAGGAATGTTCATACACGGAGAGAACCTCATGAATTTCACTAGGAATATGGGGCCACATCCAAATAGACCTTAAGTTCTCAGCAAGGTTTCTACTATGCAATGTTAAAACTGACTCAAACCCTGAGGTCTGATGTGGTTTATTTTTATTTTTATTTTTAAATTTTTTACAGTTCATTCTTCCATTCCCTTTATACGCAAATTCTTTTCTTTCCTTTTACATGAATAATTTTGGTTGCGTGTCAAACATTGGTCTTAACCCTTAATTAGCTATTGTTGTTTGCTCGCCAAGATAAAAGTCACATTTCTAAAGCTGTATGTATATAGTTGATTGCTTGTACAAGGGCCTTCTTTGAGATTTTTACTTGTGATTCTCTAATTTGATTTTAATATGATTTTTTTTTCAGTGGGTATGAGGCACTAAACTTTTTTAAGAAGGATCCAACTCTATTTAATGTGGTAAGATTGGTGCTAAACTTTCTCTAGGATGCACCTAGATCTCGCCACATTTGTGTTGTTTTGAAACTTAAGAAAGATCAATATTTATTTGCTTCCACTTTTTGTACGTACGATTATCTATTGGGTGACGAAGTGATAGGCAGTTAAATTTTCATTTTTCATATTTAAGGACTTTGAGAATCATAAATGTAAGAATGGTGTCTAAGATGCATTAATGATATTAGTTGGGCTGTTTTGTGTTTTATTTTTATTTTGAACATTCCTTATTTGAGATTAATCCCTATTTGTTAGGAAGAGTTCTAGTTTTCTAAGAGTCTTATTTAGAAGCATTTTCTGGTTGTTTACCAAATAAGGGGAAAAAAAAAAACCTTCTGTGATGCATGGGTCTATAAATAAGGAAAAGATAAAAAACTGCAATAAGTGAGTGCTATTGGGATCGTTCGATTTCACCAAGAGTGTTTGCATCCTTTGATGATCCATTGTCTTTTTGCCCATAGAGTTTGGATAGATCTCCCTAATATGTTTGATGTGCCTTGGGTTATGCCAAGGACAGTCAAAGAGCTTTTTCGCCAGCGGCGTCTAGGTTGTAAGTTGGTTTGTGGAAAGATTCTCTGGAAGTTAGTATGCTACCCCTTGGAAATTATGGTTGGAGAGGAATAACATAGTTTTCAGGAATAAAAGTAAATCTGTGGAGGAGATTTGTTGAGTCCATTGTAGGGTCTGTGTCGGAATGGGTGAGTAAGACTGTAAGAGAAAGGAGTTTGAAGGAATTACTTTGGAAGATCTTAACAGGGGATGGATTTGGTGTGGGAAAAGTGCGCATAGAGCCTTATGGATGAGCCCAACAATGGTCGTCCTTAAGCTTAATTTTGATGGTAGTCATGTTCGATCAATCAGTAGAGGAGGTATTGGATTCATGGTTTATAGACCCTATAAAACCTAGTATAAAATTTTCATGAAATGAGAATCGGAGACATTCTTTTTAATACTCCATTGTGGGGCCCTCTTATGAGTTAAGAAGAAAGAAGATAAAATATGTGAGAGAGAGAATATGGGTATAATACTTGGTGGAGGGGCAAAACAATAAATGGCTTAGACATAGCTCCTGCTTTTTCTCCTTTTTTCTCCTCGCATAATAAATGCAACTATTTTTCATCGGTCG